>CM061544.1:101598568-103009818 GCA_030864215.1 Capsicum pubescens | reverse complement strand
TATGTGAGCTTTTGTGAGTATTTGCGAGTTTACTCTTCTAAGATAGTAATTGTCGTTTTTAATAACTGTGTTTATTTTTATGTGAATTAAATGAAAAATTGTAACAACTTAGCATTGCCAGATTGTCTCGTTTATGTTATTTTCCAAAATTTTAATATTGAACAAAATCTAAATATTAACCTTATCTTTAAGACATCTTTTTTTTTTTTTTGATATTTTTAAAACACAAATATATATATTTTTAATCAGAAAAACAAATAAAAAGAGATTTAAAAAAATCCGCAAATAAATAAATAAATAATTAAACTAATTAAGTCTTTATCCAAACTTTCCGCTCCTTATTTTCGCTTAACTTCCTATTCCCGTCGACCACGTTTGCATTTTTATATCAATTAACTTTTACACTAAAATATAAAATCTAAAATAATTACTATAACAATTTAAATAATTTAGTAATTTAAAATATGATAAATTCTAAATATTTAAATAATTTTCTTCCCAATTTCTAACCGGTAATTGATGAGGATGGATTAATGACTCTAATAAAAAATATTGATACTATAATTATTTACCCTTAAATGGATAACTTTCTAAACGTGAGCGGTTGAACTTTTAAATTGTAAAAATACTGGAGAAATTAAATAATACTGTAAGAATTAGTTGTTTTATGGAGTGGTTTAGCAGATTTAAAATAAAATATTTTCATTAAAAAATATTAATATTTTAATACTTATTCAATTTTAAAAAATCATTGGATAATTTAATCATTTTTAGCAATTTTATCCTTAGTTATTAATTATTGCTCATTATTCAATACATCTCAAAGCACCGAATTAATTATATTTAAATGATGATATGATAAAATTATTCCTATAATATATTACTTCTTAGTTTATGTGTTAAGTCAATAGTGGGCAGCTATTGATAGACGAAAAAAGTAATAAGGTACAATTTAATAATTTTTGTGATCTGTTACTTCATCTTGCTTCTTATTTTGTTTTTGTTCTTCAAGTATAAGCTTCATCATCTCTAGGTAAAATTTTCAAGTAATGAAGAGATATAGGACTTGCAAAAATATAAATGGAAAAAAAAAATATAATTCTATCTAGCCAATATCGAAACATGTTTTATGTGTGATATGTACAAAAAAAGAGTAAGGCTTTTTAAAAGACGTGAGTGATGGAGTTAAAGGGTTATTTTTGTTTTTCAAATAGCTGAGTTTATGTTGACCACGTTAATAGAAAGGTTTTGGTCTCCTCATGTGAGAGCACTTTTGTCAAAACAGTGTTCATAATAGAAACTACTACATACTTGTATCATTGTACCAAGAAGTTTTTGGATAAAACAATATGAGAAAAGACATAATTATTTATAAATTTTAACTACACATTTTTTGTTTTGAAAGATTTTATTACATTCTAAACTACTTTAAAAATGAAATATATACATTTTAAGTGTTAGGTGGTAAAGTCATGTGAGAGACTAAAAATAACTTAAAGTCTATGAATATTGACAAAATGTCATTTTTTAAATGGACACTTTTATAAATAATTAATATACATTATAATATATTAAAATTTAAAATATATTTTTAAATTTATTTTCCTTTTTTGCTTTGTTAGATAAATTCATTTTTTTTTTCCTTTTTAGTAATTGGCACTATTGTTGACTTTGTCTTGTTTTCATTTTTTTTTTTTTTTGATGTTAATTTTAGTTCTTGAACTAATTCAAGCAGATAATTTTTTGGAAAAGTTAGTTTTTTCTGAAAGTGTTAAGGTTCACTTATTCAGTGTTTAAGTCATTTTATATAATTTTTCAAAAGATAGATCTGCTTTTTCATTTATATATTTGATTTTCTAAAAACTTTTAACTCATGGCATTATACTATCATTATGTTTGCCTTATTTTATTTTATTTTTCATCCGATGTTCAGTACTCATATTGAGACTCGACTAATCTGGATTCGCACCGGATAGAGCCCATTTGGGGGTAGCGCTCCCTACTAAGGATTTTTGGCTCGAACCCGAGACCTCTGATTAAGGAAAGAGAAGCCCCATCCACTGCACCACATTCGTTGGTGGTATCATTCACTTTTAAAAGGAAAACAAATCAATTTAATTATGCATCGATAGTAATAACAATAAATATTTTTTTATAGAATTTCTAAATTAAATTTTTCTAGTATACGAATATCAAGAAGTCTATGCATTGACAGTAATATCAATAAAAACTTTACTACAAATTATAATCTCATAATAAATTAATAACTTTTAGACAGTCTAAATTTAACTTAATTAATGTTATATTTTAGCACAGCCAATTATTAAAAATTTTAAAATAATAAAATTTGACCTTATTTCATAGAGGAAGGAAGGAAAATAAGTTTAAAATATATAATTAAATTTTAATATTATTTATTTATTTATACTAATTAATTATAAAATGATCAATTAAAATATGACATGTTTTCATATTAATTAAAATTTAAGTTATTTTTTATTTCTCACATGATTCTAAGAGAGTGAGTATACTCTCTTTGTCATCTAACACATAAGGATGCATTCATTTTATTTTAAATAGTTCAGAAGTAATAGTACCTTTTGAAAGAAAAAATGTGTTGTTGATAATATAATCAAAATTCAGGATACTTATAAGTAATACCATTTCCCAAAAAATATTCATATTTTGGACGCTCTCCAAAAAATAAGTTGATTAAAAATGATGCATATTTAGTATACCGTGGAAGGCCATCCAACTCTATGTGGCTTACTTTCAGAAGAAACCAATATAGTAACCTTTTTAATAAGAAAATCCTATTTACTAATTGAGAAGAGATGCTACACTAACTAATTAATACACTCACTGTTTAAATAAAAAAAATCTAAAAAAAAGAATGCAAGCAATTTCTGCTACGATGTACCCGAGAATTAACATTGTACATGATTATCGTTTTAAAGAAAACATGGTTAAAGTTTGGAGATTGTATTCTTCCAGTTTTAATTATCTTTTTGAAAAAGAAAGTTAGTGAGTAGTTGTCAAAATTTTAGAAATCTAACACTAATTAAAAATATAACTGCAATAACACTAAAAATATACCAGTTCAAAATAAATAATTAATTTAACCACCCAAGAGATTATAACTCACATAAAAGTTGCTATAAAAAAGCAGGTAAAAGAACGTGAAGTAAAATAATAATATTCATTTTAAAATTTAAAAACAAAATAAAAATCAAGAGATCAAAACTGATTTTATAGCTGCAATAAAGAACAAGTTGCTATAAAGTAGTAAAAAAACATGATTTAGTTTGTTGCAATTTTATTGTGTAATCATCTGATTTGTGTAGAGTTTTTGAATTTAGAGAGTTTTGTGAATTATCATTTTTTTAAAATTCTATTTTGAGTAAATTATGTTTTATTAATTTTTTTTTCAATTTAAAATAGAAATTTTAATATGATGCAACCTGTCATCCTAACATGCTTCTGCCTCTTGTATTGTATACAGATAAATGTTGCTCTCCACCTTCTCTAATTCAAGCCGCAAAATTAAATCATTTTTTAATTAAATCTAAATTTGAGATTATTAGATAAGTAAAACATTTTTCAAAGATTTTAAAGTTAATTATAATCTAAAAATTTGAATATGGCAGTATCAATTATTATCCAAGATTTTAATACATGTGAAGAGATTTTATTTATTTGAAAGGAAATTAAAAATTACAAAGGTAACTATTATGAAATTTACAAACATTATGAAAGAAATATATAAGAGATAAAGGAAATATTACTATAAATTAAATATTTTATTTTATATTCTCAAAGATGAATCGATCTAAATGTCCATATATTTAAACTTCTTAAAATTTATTTTGGCTTAAAAACACCTAAAATAAGTCAAACAAAACAGGCATTAATTATTTCTTAAATAACTCCTTCTGTCTACAACAACAACAACAACATACCCAGTGTATTCCCACCTAGTGAGGTCTGGGGAGGGTATAGTGTACGCAGACCATACCACTACCTCAAGAGAAGTAGAGAGGCTGTTTCCGATAGACCCCCGACTTAGGACCAATAACAGTATAACAAATACAAAAAGTAAGCGGATACAAACTAGTATGGTACACAAAACAAACTAACAGTATAACAAACACAAAAGATAAGTGCATAATAAACTAGTACGGGATGCAAAAAAAGCCAACACCACTAACCTCCAAAACTACAACCCCAACACTACGAACCAGAAAATCCAGACCCAAAGGAGCACTCCCCTATTACTACCGCCGCGCTCCTACCCCCTAACCCTCTACCCTAATCCGCGTCCTCCACACCTTCCTATCAAGGGTCATGTCCTCTGTAAGCTGTAATTGCTCCATATCATGCCTAATCACCTTCCTCCAATATTTCTTCGGTCTACCTCTAGTCCGCCTAAAACCATCCATAGCCAGAGTCTCACACCTCCGCACTGGAGCATCAGGGCCCCTCCTCATCATATGCCCGAACCAACGTAGCCTCACTTCTTGCAACTTATCCTCCACTGAGGCAACTCCCACCTTCTCCCGAATAATCTCATTCCTCATCCTATCTTTCCTGGTATGTACACACATCCATCGCAACATTCACATCTTTTCCACCTTCACCTTTTGGATGTAGGAGTTCTTAACTGGCCAACACTCCACTTCATACAACATAGCCGTCCGGACTACCACTCTGTAAAACTTACCTTTAAGCTTCGGGGGCACCTTCTTATCACAAAGGACTCCCGAAGCGAGCCTCCACTTCAACAACCCTGCCCCAATATGATGCGTGACATCCTCGTCAATCTCACCATTACCCTGAATTATAGACCCCAGATACTTGAAACTCTCCCTCTTCTGGATGTCCTGAGAGTCTAGCTTCACAACTACTCCATCTTCTTGCGACATATTACTGAACTTACACTCCAAGTACTCCGTCTTTGTTCTACTTAATCGAAAACCTTTAGATTCAAACGTCTGTCTCCAAATCTCCAACTTATCATTAACTCTACCCCAAGTCTCGTCGATCAGAACCACATCATCTGCAAATAACATACACCAAGACACCTCCCCTTGAATATGTCGCGTCAAAACATCCATCACCAAGGCAAATAGAAATGGGCTAAGAGTCAATTCCTGGTGCAACCCTATCAAAACTAGTAAGTTCTCCAAATCTCCACCTACCGTCCTCACACGAGTCTTCACACCTTCATACATATCCTGAATCTACCTAATGTACGCCATGGGCATCCCTCTAGCCTCCAAGTACCTCCACAAAATCTCCCTGGGAACTCTTTCATATGCCTTCTCTAGATCAATAAACACCATGTGCAAATCCTTCTCCCTCTCTCGAAACTGCTCCACTAATCTCCTCACAAGGTGAATGGCCTCAGTGGTCGAGCGACCAGGCATAAAATCGAAGTGATTCTCAAAGATCGTCACGATCCTCCTCATCCTCAACTCTACCACCCTTTCCCAAACCTTCATAGTATGACTCAACAACTTAATACCTCTATAGTTGTTACAACTCTAAATGTCTCCCTTGTTCTTATACACTGGAATCATTGTGCTCTACCTCCATACTTCAGGCATCTTAGAAGCTCTAAAAATAATGTTAAACAACCTTGTCAACCACTCCAGACATGCCCCGCTAGTGCTCTTCCAAAAGTCTATTGGAATCTCGTCTGGCTCCGTCACCCTACCCCGCCGCATCCTGCGAATAGATCTCTTGACCTCCTCAACCTCGATACGCCTACAATAACTATAATTGCGACCCTCCTCAGATATCTCCAAGTCTCCCAACACAGAACCTTTGTCCCCCTCGCCGTTTAAAAGTTTATGAAAATAGGACTGTCACCTCTCCCTAATGAGAGCATCCTCAACCAACACTATACCATCCTCTTCTTTGATGAACTTTACTTGGTCAAGGTCATGAGCCCTCCTCTCCCTGGCCTTAGACATCCTATACAACTTCTTATATCCGTCTTTCTCCTCTAAAGCCGCATACAAACTCTCAAAAGCTGTTGTCTTAGCCGCTGTAACTACTAACTTAGCCTCTCTTTTAGCAACCTTATACTCATCCTTATTCTTCTGTCTTTTCTCATCATCCTTGATTCCAACAAACTTAGCATAAGCCACCTTCTTAGACTCTACCTTTCTCTTGACCTCTTCGTTCCACCACTAGTCTCCTTGATGTTTGCCAGATCGACTTCTCGAGACACCCAACACCTCTCTAGCGGTCTCTCTAATGCAACGGAAGTCGTATCCCACATATTATCCATCCCACCTCTACTCTCCCAAGCCCCCTTACTCTTTAACTTCTCTTCCATCTCCAAAGCACTAGCCAAAGTCAGGCTCTCCCACTTAATCCTGGGTCGCGCCTCCCTACTTTTTTGTTGCCCTTATTGATAACCAAGTCCATCACCAACAACCTATGTTGAGTCGAGAGATTCTCTCTAGGTATGACTTTACAGTCTTTACATAGCACTCTATCCTCTTTTCTAAGAAGCAAAAAGTCTATCTGAGTCTTGGCCACTGAACTATGAAATGTAATAAGGTGATCCTCCTTCTTCGGAAAGCTCGAATTTGCTATCCACAACCCAAAAGACCTAGAAAAATCCAACAGAGAAGTTCCTCCTTTATTCTTCTCACCAAAACCAAAACCGCCATGCACATCATCATACCCTCTCGACAAAGACCCAATATGCCCATTAAAATCCCCTCCCAAGAAAAGCGTCTCAGTACTCGGGATGCTCCTCACCACCTCATCTAAAAACTCTCAGAATTCCTTCTTCTCCTCTTCATCCAAACCTACTTGCGGGGCATAGGCACTAATAACGTTCACCGTAGACCCTCCCATGACCAACCTAATAGACATCAGTCTATCACTAACTTTCTTTATCTCTACCACCTGCTCCCTAAGATTTTTATCTACTAAGATACCTACCCCATTTCTATGTCTCACACTACCCGAGTACCACAACTTATATTCATCCACATCTCTCGCTTTAGTGCCAACCCATTTAGTTTCTCGGAAACACGCTACACTAACCCTCCTCTTTCTAAGAATCTTCACCAGCTTTATAGACTTACCCTGTAAAGTACCAATGTTCCAAGACCCAACTCGCCACCTAGAATCTCTCTTATCCCGCCTAACCTTACTACCCCTAGCCCTTAACCCCAAACTCGATTCTAGACCCGACCCAGACCCAACCCCCTCAAACCCCAACCCAAACTCAACATCTCCTGACCCTGGCCCCGACCTATGACATACCCCTAGTCTACCCTCGCCAATCACAACCACTATGCAACAAAGGGAAGAAAGAGAAAAAGGAAGAAAGGTAATAAAGGGGGATCAAGATAAGGTAAAAGACACACTAGTTAAAATAATGTCAATAAAGGAGTGTAACACCCCAATTTTCTGAACCGGAATGCTACATGGTGCTTATGACCCTGAAGGACCACAAAATAACCCATGACTGATATCTGTACCTGTGCACTGCAATATATAATGTAATAATGCAGAAAACATAAACATGTAGGCCATAAGGTTCAACTGAATAAAGAATCTGTAAAATAGTAACATCCATGTGGGTAAAAGATACCCAAAATAACTAAAAACTAAATCAAATCTGAACTAAATCTGAACTGTATCTAAAAGCCTCAAAGTACTGACTGAATAAGGAGTTGAAGGAACATGTCTCTAACTAACTCCGTAAACTGAAAACTAACTGAAATAATAAATGAATCGAATTATATCATCCTCGAATGAAGAGGACTCACTGCAGCTCTGTATACTGGAATGTGACTACTACTGCTGGTCTGGAACTCGTGTCTCTGAACCTATGTAGTAACATAAAGAGAAAGCACCATAGCACAAATGCGTCAGTACAACCGGAGTACTAAGTATACGAGTGAGGCAGGCTAAACATAAATAGGGTTACATGCATGAACAATGCTAACTAACTGACTGATATGAACGTGAGAGTGCAAACATGCATGCATAGAAACTGAGATCGCGAGTGTGATAGCTAAATCTGTACACTAATACATAGTTTACTGATAACTGATCATGACTGATACTATAGTTTTGATTACATGGGTGACTGTGTCTGACAGTCCTACGTCTGGTGGAACTATCTGAGTTCCGTACTATAACTTAATTTGACTGTATCTGGCAGTCCTGGTATACTGATATATGAAGAACTATCTGAGTTCTTTTACTGAGACTGAGCCTGAGCCTGAAACTGTGGGAGGTAGTTATTTAACCGACATGCCCCAATAAGTTGGAGTCCAATCTCTAACCCGACTGGAGGGGTGTCAATACTGCGCTATTGGTAAAGACAGTTGTGAGTGACCCTCAACTGACAGGTTAAGCCACCTCATCAACCCTAGCCTGACAGGTTAAGATATCTCAACCTACGTTGGCTACGTAGTTCTGGAACACAAAGATGACTGCTAAGAATCACACCCTAAACTGGCAGATGAGTTTCCATCCTTGGGTTCACTCGGTGCTAACTTCTACTCCCATCTGAAGAGACTGGACATGATTTAACTGACTGTACAAGGACTGAGTAACTGATTTCTATTGGCTGATGGAATAACACTACTATATGAGATTTTGCTGAGATCATGAGATTTCGGACGTTTCCTAAGTCACATGACTGACTGAGTTCTATAGATCATGAATTGACTGAGATTGTCGGGATAACACGACTTGGTTTTGGGCATACAACTATATTTTTCGGGTACGAATACCCCCAGAACTCGATGGAAGGAAATTGACACACATGACATGACTTGATCACAAGATTTGAGTCCACAATTCATAATATCGTACATAAGGAATTTTATACTAAGCATGGTTATCAACAATGTGTTGCATGGGAAGGATTTCAGGTCACATGGAAGTACTTGCACAACCTTAATGTCATGTTCATTGCATAATCATGCTAGCAACACATATCAATAGCATGGAAGTTCATGTGGAATCATCTTAAGAGTTGACATAGCTTGTCATTTAAATACTATGGGGTCATGGGAACATGATTTTTAGCATTCTAGGCATTTTAACAAACACCTTGCATGAACACTTTGGGGCATAAGTTTTCTCAACAATTTTATTTATCTTAAACCACCCAAATCCATGGGTTTTAGCTACAAGCATGCATACATCATGGAAGTCAACTTATATTAATATCTTGAAGCTTAAACAATGATCATTAACATGAACAACATGACATAACAACAAGGAAATTAAAGTTTCTCATTTAAAAGCATGGTTCTTGAACTCTATGAATGAAAGGGGTCCATAGATGAACACTACGCATACCTAACTCAAGGTTCTTGATGTTTTTGAACTTGAAGGATTTGAAATCCTTTGATTCTTGAAGAAGATTGGGTCTTGTTCTTGGGGATTAAATTCAGAGAGAAACCCTAGTTTTTGTTTATGAAATAATAATGAGCATAATGGCTGAATTCAAACTTATCTTGGTATATATAAGCGAGTGGTAAGTGACCAAAATATCCCTGTTAAAATGACCTGGAAATAAACTAAAAATGACATGTGATGGTCTGATTGACGGTCCGTCAGACACTTGATGGTCTGTCACTTAGCCCATCAGACGTGGACCAAAAATGAGGTTCACTGGATAAGATTTGACGCCCTGGATGACGGTCCGCCACAACTTTGACGATCCATCAACTCGTACGTCAGTCCTTATCCAATACGTGGCTCAACTGCCTTGGCTGTGACATTCAAAGTGAAGGTCTATCACTTATGTGGCGGTTCATCAACTTGGCCGTCATACCTGGGCGTTTCCGACAGTTCCAAGTAAAACGTCCATAACTTCCTTGTCTGATGTCGGATTTGGACAAAATTGGCACCGTTGGAAAGCTAACTCAATTCCCCACATGATAGAAAGTGAAAATATCAAAAATACCATATGTACACAGATAGTTTTTCATTTTAAAGTAAGTCCTAGAATCTTTGAGATGATTTCTAGCTAGGAAAAAGGCACGAGTATTATAATATCTCCCCGTTGAGAACATCCGTCCTCGAATGGAACTGACTGAGAGGGGAAACAATAATCCAAACATGAGTAGCAGGAACATGATCTTATGACTAACAAACTGAACGCGTTATACTGAACATGCATGTCTGATGCACGTGTAACTGATTCATGAATGCATGACTGAGGTCCTCGCAATGAGAATGCATATCTAATGCATGATTATACACTGGACTGATACATGAATGCATGACTGAATATGCAACGGTAATAGATAGCAAGTTTATGATGGGAATATGAACATAAAACTGAGTACGCTTAAGGAGAACTGTTACCTTGAGCTTGATCTGAATTGGCGAAGAAGAGGTGAGGATACTTGGTACGCATATCTGCTTCTACTTCCCAAGTAGCTCCCTCATGAGACTGATTTCTCCAAAGAACCTTGACTATAGGGACTTCTTTGTTCCTCAATCTACGAGTCTAATAGTCTAAGATTTCGACTGGCATCTCTTCATAAGAGAGATTGTTCTGAACGTCAATGCTCTGAACAGGGACTACAACTTCTGGGTCACCTATGCATTTCTTGAGCAAAGAGACATGGAAGACTGGATGTACTGAGGCTAGATCTGAAGGCAATGCGAGCTCATAATCTACCTTACCAAAGCGACTGAGAATCCTGAAGGGGCCGACATATCGGGGACTGAGTTTTGCTTTCTTACTGAACCTCTTCACTCCCTTCATGGGAGAGATCTTAAGGTAGACATAGTCATTGACCTCAAACTCGAGATCCTTTCTACGAACATCTGCATAAGACTTCTATCGGCTCTGAGCAGCCCGGAGTCTCTCTCAGATCAACTGAACTTTCTTTAAGGCATCAAATACTAAGTCAGGACCGATGACTGAGGCCTCACTAACTTCGAACCAACCGAATGGAGATCTACACCTCCTACCATAGAGAGCTTCGAATGGAGCTATTTGAATACTGTAATGATAGCTATTGTTGTATGCAAACTCAATCAAGGACAAGTGGTCGTCCCAACTTCCCTTTGAAATCAATTGCACACGCCCTTAGCATATCTTCAAGAGTCTGAATGGTCCTCTCTGCTTGGCCATCTGTCTGAGGATGAAACGCTGTACTGAGATGGACTTAGGTACCAAGGCCCTTTTGGAATGCTTTCTAAAAGTAAGAGGTGAACTGTGTACCTCTGTCTGAGATGATAGATAATGGAACACCGTGTAATCTGACCAACTCCCTGATATAGAGTTTGCCGTAATCCTCCACTAAATAAGAGGTACGAACTGGAAGGAAATGAGCTGACTTGGTCATTCTGTCTACAATGACCCAAACCGAATCATGCTGTTGACGAGTTTTAGGTAAACCCATCATAAAATCCATGTTCACTTCTTCCCACTTCCAAGTAGGAATGGTGAACTCCTGCATGGACCCACCAGATTTCTAATGCTCTATCTTAACCTGCTGACATGTAGAGCACTTAGCCACAAACTCTGCAACATCTCTTTTCATCCCACTTTACCAATAGATCTCCCGCAAGTCGCGGTGCATCTTTGTGTCCCCTGGATGAATAGAGTATCGCGCACCATGCGCCTCTGCAAGAATTTACTTCCTCAAGTCATCTACACCTGGAACACACAGACGACCCTGACAACGAAGAACACCATCTACCCCTTGGGAGAAAACCTCAACTTTCTGATTCTGAACTGACTCTTTCAGCTTGACAAGGCTAGGATCCCTGTCTTTCTTTTCTTTCACCTCATAAACTAGAGATGACTCTGAACTACTCTGAACACATACACCACCCTCGAAAGAGTCGACTAAGTGAATGCCTTGTCTGGCCAACTGATTGATTTCCTGAGCTATTTTCTTTTTGCTATCCTCAACGTGATAAACACTACCCATGGAGAGTCTACTGAGAGCGTCGGCCACAACATTGGCCTTGCCCATATGATAAAGGACGCTCATGTCATAATCTTTGAAGAGCTCTAACCACCTTCTTTGATGAAGATTGAGATCTTTCTGAGAAAAGACATACTGGAGACTTATGATCTGTAAAGACATCTACATGAACTCCATAAAGATAATGCCTCCAAATCTTTAAGGCAAATACTACGGCTGCTAACTCAAGATCATGAGTAGGATAATTCTTCTCATGGGGCTTTAGCTGTCTGGAGGCGTAGGCTATGACCTTACCATACTGTATGAGAACACAACCTAAACCCACTCTGGATGCATCACAATAGACTACAAAACCGTCTGAGCCATCTGGAAGAGATAGAACTGGAGCTGAGGTGAGTCGAGTCTTCAACTCTTGAAAACTCTTCTCGCATGAATCTGACCATTGAAACTTAACCTTCTTCTGAGTCAATCTGGATATGGGAGATGTAATAAAAGAAAATCCCTCGACAAACCTTCTGTAATAGCCGGCCAAACCCAAGAAACTCCTCATATCTAATGGAGATACGGGGCGAGGCCAGTTTCTTACCACTTTGGTCTTCTGAGAATCTACTCTAATGCCATCACTGGAAATAATATGGCTGAGGAATGCTACTGATCTTAGCCAAAATTCGCACTTACTGAACTTGGTGAATAACTGATGATCCCTGAGAGTCTGAAGAACAATTCTGATATGGTCTGAATAATCACGCTCAGTGCGAGAATAAACCAGAATATCATATATGAAGACTATGCCAAACATGTCCAAGTACTGCTTGAACACATGGTTCATCAAGTTCAAGAAAGCAGCTGGGGCATTGGTAAGACCAAAGGACATAACTAAAAATTCGAAGTGACCATACCGAGTACGGAAAGCTGTCTTCAGGATGTCATATTCTCTAACTCTGAGCTGATGATAGCTTGATCTAAGGTCTATCGTGGAGAAATAACTGGCACCCTGAAGTTGGTTAAGCAAGTCATCTATTCTAGGAAGTGGATACCTGTTCTTGACCGTAACTTTGTTGAACTGACGGTAATCGATACACATCCTGAGAGAACTATCTTTTTTGCGCTCGAATAAGACTGGTGCACCCCATGGGGATACACTGGGCCTGATGAATCCCTCATCTAAGAGATTCTTCAACTGATCTTTTAGTTCCTTGAGTTCTGCTGGTGCCATTCTGTATGGCGAAATAGAAATAGGCTGAGTATCTGGGAGAAGGTCTATGCCGACGTCTATTTCCCTTTCAGAAGGAATGCCTAGAAGATCTTCGCGAAAGACATCTGAATATTCATTAACCACTCGGACTGATTCAAGACTGGGAGATTCGAAACTAGAATCCTTAACAAGTACGAGATGATACACACACCCCTTAGAAATCATTTTCCTTGCCCGAAGGTAGGAAACAAGCTGACCCCTGAACGCTGAGGTACTACCCTTCCACTCTAGGACGGGCTCATTCGGGAACTAAAACTGAACTATCCTATTTCTGTAGTCGACTGTGGCATAGCAGGAATGAAGCTAATCCATGCTGAGAATGACATCAAAGTCAGTCATCTCTAACTCGACTAAATCTGCTGACGTGGATTTTTGAAATATCATAACCGGGCAGTTCTTGTGTACCCACCGAGCGATGATGGTTTTACCTACTGGGGTAGAGACTGAAAAGGGCTCTGCTAAAATTTCGGGACTAATTTTGAAATCGCCTGCTATGTATGGAGTGACAAAAGACAATGATGCACCTGGGTCTAGCAAAGCATAAACATGAACATGGAAAATCTATAACGTACCAGTAACGACATCAGGAGAATTTTCCTAATCCTATCGGGTCTGAAGAGCATAGAGTCTATTTGGGCGTTGTCCACTAGTAGCACTAGAAGTGGAACCCTGCTAGTTCGGGTGACCGAACTGAGTTGTGGAACGGTTCAGCTGACCCTGAGGACCTGACTGAGGACACTCTCTAATCCTGTGGCCTGGCTTGCCACAACCAAAACAAAAATCACTACCGGCTCTGCAATTACCCTTGTGGTTCTTACCACAAGTCTGACATAGGGGATTTGTTCGGGCACTGCTAACACTGCCCTGAGATTTAGAGCCTGGTGCTCTATCTCTATTGCCATCTCTAAATTTCAGCACTGGGGCACTGGCGGAGGAAGGAGCTGGAACACTGGTGGAAGAATGAGCCGGAGCTGATGACTTGGGATGAAACTGTGAACAGTTTCCTCCCTCTGATTTGGGTTGAGCAAAACTGAAACTGCCTGACCTTGCTCTCTTGTTCTGTCTCTCCCTAGTCCTAACTTTCTGCTCCTCTATTTACTGAGCATGGGTCATGAGCCTGGCTAAAGTCATATCACTATTCAGCATCGCAGATCTACACTCATTTACCATGCTATCATTCACCCCTGACACGAACTTGCTCATCTTAGCCTTATTTTCTGCAACCACATGAGGGGCATATCTGGCTAGCTGAGTAAATCTAAGAGAATACTCTCTAATCGTCATATTTCCTTGCCTGAGGTTGATGAACTCAAGAACTTTGGCCTCTCTCAGCTCTTGGGGAAAGAATCTATCTAAGAAAGTCGTGACAAATTCCTCCCACTCAATAGGACCTGCATCGTCTACCCTCATGGACTTCCACTGTTTGTACCAAGTGTGAGCGACATCTTATAATTGGTATGCGGCTAACTCAGAACTCTGAACAAAAGTAACTCCCATGATATCAATGACCTTCTGGACTTGGTCAATAAATTCCCGAGGGTCTTCATCAGACTTAGACCCGAAGAAAGATGGAGGGTTCATTTGGGTGAAGTCCCGAATCCTAGCTGCGGCTGAGTTGTCCACTGGATTGGACGAAATAATTGGTGGCCATTCATTTTGGGTAGCCACAGACTGAGCAAGTGTGGTAAATGCGGTCCTGAACTCCGCATGAGAAACATGATCGCTCAAAGGTTCTTCGGACTAAGGGGATGACTGATTTCTTCTCTTAGGAGACATGTTCTGAAATAAATAGAAGAAGTGGATTAAACTGAGAGTTTAACTTGAGATTATTCTCACTAGCACGACATGAATACTGAAAGAAAGGAAACTGTTCCTAAAATATCTTATAGCCTCCTGTACATAAATGTGGTGCCCAACACACCCATGCACAAGGCTCTACTAGATGCGGCTTTCAGACTTCCTAGGACTCTATTGAACCTTAGGATCTGATACCAAGTTTATAACACCCCAATTTTCTAAACCGGAATGCTACACAGTGCTTATGACCCCGAAGGACCACAAGCTAACCCATGACTGATATCTGTACCTGTGCACTGCAATATATAATGTAATAATACGGAAAACATAAACATTTAGGACATAAGGTTCAACTGAATAAAGAATCTGTAAAATAGTAACATCCATGTGGATGAAAGATACCCAAACCAACTAAAAACTGAATCAAATCTGAACTAAATCTAAACTGTATCTGAAAGCCTCGAAGTACTGACTGAATAAGGAGTTGAAGGAACATGTCTCCAACTAACTCCGTAAACTGAAAACTAACTGAAATAATAAATGAATCAAATTATATCATCCTCGAATGAAGAGGACTCACTACAGCTCTGTATATTGGAATGCGACTGCTACTGCTGGTCAGGAACTCGTGTCTCTGAACCTATGTAGTAACATAAAGAGAAAGCACCATAGCGCAAATGCGTTAGTACAACTGGAGTACTGAGTATACGAGTGAGGTAGGATGAACATAAATAGGGTTACATGCATGAACAATGCTAACTAACTGACAGATATGAATGTGAGAGTGCAAACATGCATACATAGAAATTGAGATCGTGAATGCGTGATAGCTAAATCTATACGCTAATACATAGTTTACTAATAACTGATCATGACTGATACTGTAGTTCTGAATACATGGGTAACTGTATCTGACAGTCCAGCGTCTGATGGAACTATCTGAGTTTTGTACTATAACTGAATTTGACTGTATCTGGCAGTCCTGGTATACTGGTATATGAAGAACTATCTGAGTTCTTTTACTGAGACTGAGACTGAAACTGTGGGAGATAGTTGTTTAACCGACATGCCCCAGTAAGTTGGGGTCCAATCTCTACCCCGACAGGAGGGGTGTCAATACCGCGCCACTGGTAAGGACAGTTGTGCGTGACCCTCAACTGGCAGGTACTCAAATGAGAATGATAGAAACCCTCAACTGATAGGTTAAGCCACCTCATCAACCCTATTCTGACAGGTTAAGATGTCTCAACCTACGCTGGCTACGTAGTTCTAGAACACAAGGATGACTGCTAAGAATCACACCCTAAACTGGCAGGTGAGTTCCCATCCTTGGGTTCACTCGGTGCTAACTTCTACTCCCATCTGAAGAGACTGAACATGATTTAAGTGACTGTACAAGGACTGAGTAACTGACTTCCGTTGACTGACGGAATAACACTACTATATGAGATTTTGCTGAGATCATAAGATTTTGGAGGTTTTCTGAGTCACATGACTGACTGAGTTCTATAGATCATGGCTTGACTGAGATTATCGGGATAATGTGACTTGGTTCTGGGCACACAACTATATTTTTCGGGTATGATTACCCCCAGAACTCGATGGAAGGAAACTGGCACACATGACATGACTTGATCACAAGATTTGAGTCCACAATTCATAATATCGTACAAAAGGGATTTCATACTAAGCATGGTTATCAACAATGTGTTGCATGGGAAGGATTTCATGTCACATGGAAGTACTTGCACAACCTTAATATCATGTTCATTGCATAATCATAGTAGAAACACATATCAATAGCATGGAAGTTCATGTGGAATCATCTTAAGAGTTGACATAGCTTGTCATTTAAATACTATGGGGTCATGGGAACATGATTTTTAGCATTCTAGGCATTTTAACAAACACCTTGCATGCACACTTTGGGGCATAGGTTTTCTCAACAATTTTATTCATCGTGAACCACCTAAATTCATGGGTTTTAGCTACAAGCATGCATACATCATGGAAGTCAACTTATATTAATATCTTGAAGATTAAACAATGATCATTAACATGAACAACATCACATAATAACAAGGAAATCAAATTTTCTCATTTTAACGCATGGTTCTTGAACTCTATGAACGAAAGGGGTCCATAGATGGACACTATGCATACCTGACTCAAGGTTCTTGATATTTTTGAACTTGAAGGATTTGAAATCCTTTGATTCTTGAAAAAGATTGGGTCTTGTTCTTGGGAATTAAATTCACAGAGAAACCCTAATTTTTGTTTGTGAAATAATAATGAGCATAATAGATGAATTTGGACTTATCTAGGTATATATAGGCGAGTGGTAAGTGACCAAAATACCCTGTTAAAACGACCTAGAAATAAACTGAACGTGGCATGTGACGGTCCGACAGACGTGGTACAAAACAAATTACGAAGTACAAAACAATAACTAAAATTTTTTCTTTTAATTTGTATTCATTGATCATAATTTTTTAAAGTTTCTTATATCATCTTTATTTCATTTAATATATAAAATAAAATTATAGAGAAACAAAAATTCTATTATCCAACAAAATATATAAATACAAGAAAGAATTTATAATTTAGTTAACTATATACAATTAATTATCACAGGTGTAAGATAAAAACAAATCATTTTCTTTATAATAATCTGAGACAATATCTATTAATATATATTTACTAATGTTATTTCTAACCGCACAAAGCGCGGCCATTATCACTAGTATATATATAAAGGAGACTCGTAGACAATCCTATGTGGCATGTCTTAGAGGCCTCCATTCCCATTTTTCCTTTTTCTCTTTTTTTTGACCATTTTTTTCAATTAATTTATTTTATAAAATCATGTCCTTAATTTATACATTCAATAACATAAACTCTTCTCTTAAATATTAGTAATGTCCATAACTCTCAAGCTTTTCATATTCATAACCCTCAATTAGTTAATGTTCAAGAAGACCATTTATTTTTCTTTTTTTTTTTAATTTTCAAACTCTAAATATTTTGTTAATTATTTTTATCTTTCTTTATAATTAATGTGATTGATTTGTATTAAGTAAAATTTATATCTATACATAATAAAATAAATTAAATTTATGCTCTTAATAATATCATTAACTTCATGACTTTTAAGTTTTCATATTCATAACCTCCAATTATTTAATTATAAAATTTAAGATAACTTATGATGTTCCTCCATTTTCATCTATATAAAGTCATAATATTTTGTTTCATGAGACCCATACTCAAGAGTATCCTTTTTATTTTATATTTGAAATAGTGTTATTTATATTAGAGAAAAGTCATCATTTCACCTCTGAACTTGTCCTCTCAATTTACTTTAGCACTTAAACTAAACTTTGGTTTATTTACCCCCCTTAACATCTTTAAAGTGTATTAAAATACACCCTTCGTAGCCTAACCCAAGTCAAAGTTGCACATTATTAAACACGCGCCATTTTATTCGTCCACATCATAACCCAACCCATTTTCAAGTATAACCCGACCCACTCTAAAACAAATACCCCAAATCCTAAAAGTAACCCATTTCTCTTCCACTTTTCATCCACCAGTTTTGGTATACCATTGTCGTCGATATCGCCGTCGTCAAATCCATGAAACCCATCACCAACTACTCTTCGCTTATTCCTCATCCTCTTTAAAATCGCTGCCATCGAATTTCAAAAGCTCTCACTAAATCATCGTTGCAATCTTTAACTTCACAATACCCATAACAATTACAATTTCATCTTCACTTTCATCAACTCTACAATACTCATTGCCAATAATAAGTTCACCCCCACCTTTGTAAATTTCACAATTTCCTCCGCCATCATTAATAGAAACACTAAAAATTTTTAACACCAACAGTAGTTCACTTTCATTTTCATCAATTCCACAACACCATCATCGACACCTATTGTGTCAATTAGAAATTGAGCCACAAAAATCTTACAAAAATAAATTTGTAATGAAATTAAAGAGTATGGTAGAAAATTGAAATGATGGTGAGAAATAAAAATAAATGGTTATTAGCAATTAGGCTTCTTATGGAGTTAGGTACCTCTGGCAAGCTCTCCTTCTCACGAGAAAATTGAATTCAAGCCAAGAAAATTAGTATTTATTTGTTTTTTATTCTGATGAAATGAAAAAGATGGATGTGGGAATGGCGATGGAGGAAGAGGAATGAAGGAGGTGACATGGTGGTTGTGAAGAAAGGAGATGGTGGGGCAAGAAAAAAAAAGTAAAAATAAATAAATAAATTATGACCTGGATAATTATTAATCTGTTTTTTTTCCTTCTCGCGCGAGTTTGGGAGAGTGAAAACACTCTCCTTGTTAAAGGGTATATTAAATTTACTTGAAATGAATTTAGGGGGGTAAATAATAATATATAAAGTTAGAGTTCTAAAGTAAGTTATGAGGACAAGTTCAGGAATTTTTTTATGTCTTTTCTCTTTATATTATTATTTATAGTATTAAATTCAAGCTTATGAAGAAGGCTTTTGAAGGTTGATCGTTTGTTAAAGAGGCTATCGAACAAGAGCTTTTTGTATTTCTTTTTTCATCTATTTTCTTATAGTTAACGTAAAAAAAATAGGTGTGTGTGTGAGAGAGTGTTCATAGGTATGTTCTCTAATTGTAACTTCTATAATATGAACTTTCATGATTTTTTTATTATAGTAAATTTTATTTTAGTTTAAGCAATAGCTATTATAATTTTGTTGGTTCTAATTACTAACCAAACTTCAAACAATAATATTAATGGCTTAAAAGGAATATTTATTAATTAATGAAATACATTATTCTTTATGTATTTTTTTATGATGCGGAAAACAATTTATGTTTTCTTTAACGATTTGTATATTTATGTAGAAGAGGTGATGCAACACTTCTCTATGGCCTTCAATTATATTTATTTTTTCTTATTTTTTGGACATTTTTCTCTCCATTTCACTATATAATAATACCCATTTTAAAATTATTATTTTTTTCTTAAATAATTTATTTAATACGTCATTTTCATAACTCACACCACTTCATATTCCTATAACTTCTATCCTAATAATGTCCATTAATTTTGTGTTTTTAACTCACATATTATCATTTTTATAACTCATGCTTTTTATAATCTCCATTACCCAAGAAAATTAAGAGTTATAAATGAACAATGAAAGATCACCATATAAAATATTTCAATTCTATATAAAAGACCTTGTGTATTTAATCTTGTGAGTTATAATATTGTACACTTCAAAAATGTATGGAGAAGGAAGTTATGAAATATTGGAGAAGATTTTGTGTTTTGTTGATAATCAGGTGTGGAGGAATTATGAATATTTGCACAAGAATCTATTTGATTTAATTTTTTCATGTTTTTGATCTTTTTGTTAATAGATTTCTTCATTGTTTTGTTATTTTAAGTTCTATATATAAATATGTATCATTTGATCTTTCTTCTTCCCAACTTATTTTTTATGATGCAAATTGCAATATGCACATTAAGGTAGTTGTAATATGGAGTTAATCTGTATATAGTGCTGACGACCTAAAGAGATTTATGCTATTGAAATTGGTTATATATATATATATTGAGAAAAAAACTATCTTACCATCTTAGTGCATTTATAAGCATACATAAGTACATTATTTCAAATTAAATCTCAACTTCATTGAATAGGCAATAGAAATAAAATAAAATTGTTACTAGGGAATATATTTTAATTTGTTGATAAAGAATATACTATCCATCATTTAATAAATGTTAAATTGTTAAATTTTATTTTCTTTTATGGAACAAAACATTCATCATAATATAATCATAACAAGTTATAATATTACGATTAGATAATAAATATAAAGTGAATTATAAAATTGATCAAATAAAATAATTATTTTTTTAACACCGCGCGAAGCGCGACTAATTTTCTTAGTTAAAATGATAAATTTTAAATAGGAATTAATCATTATTTATTAAAGTTGTTAGTACTCCATTTTCATTTACTAAAAGATAATTGCTTCAATTTTTAAAATGAAGAGAAGTTAAAGTAGGCAGCATTTGTCATAAAAATCAAGAAAATATTCTATTTATTAGAAAACTAGTGGATATATCTGTACTTTGCATGGTCGTTAAAAAATTATTATTAAATTACTATTGTCATAAGTTCGTATCAATATATTCTTTTTTTTTTATGCTTTTCAACCGTAATATTACGAATTGTTCTTTTATATCATAGTATTTTAAAGATATTGTTGCTCTTTTTTTAAATCCTCTTGTCTCGCTTAACAATTGATTTTTGTACCTTATTATGTTATTTTTCAAAACAGAATAATATCATGTTGTTTACCTACAAAATGATATTATCATAATTAATATTTAATCTTAAAATAAATATTACATTTTATAAAAGAACCGAAATAAAAATAAGCAACATATAATTTTACGTATTATTATAATAATTTCATAGTCTTATCATATAATATGATTTCATGAATAACAACTATACAAATTTCAATATAAGATTTACTTTTATATTCTTATAAAATTTGTATAAAATTCTTTTTTTCCTCTCCTTTTGTATTTGTAGAATTGAATTGCAAAATAAGGTACTCCTATAAGATAAAAGAAAAAATAAGAGAAAAATAATTTTTAAAATATCAAATAAAAAAAAGAAAAAATACCACTTAAAACTTGTTATGTTCAACACATAACTCAATTTTCTACGTACGAAACTCATATTTTTTATAATGTATCTTAATTTTGAGAATACAAATATAACAATTACAAATTATTTAAAAAATATATCAAAAAATAAGTTATGCATTCATAAGGCTTGCACTATTTTTAAAAAAAAAACATAAACTACATGATTCATCATTTCTCAAAATGAAAAAACAAAAAGAAGTACAAGTCATTATTTCATATTTCGATCTATTTAGGTCAATTTATATTTTCAAAAGAATTCTTAATTGGACTTTTTCTAAATAATATTCTTCCAGAACAAGATTCTTCAAGTATAATATTTTTATATATATTTTCATACTTTTCAAGAAATTAATGAAATACACAATATACTTTTAATTAGAATATGATTTTTTTGATAAATAAATCAAAATAACAAAGGTAATCCTCAATATATATATATATATATATATATATATATATATATATATATATATATATATATATATATATATATATATATATATATATATATCATCATCATCATCATCAAAATGAACAATCACATATACCTATCTGACCAGATGAAAAATCAAAAAATTCAAATACGTAATGCATCTTTAAGAAACATACATAAGGCGTATATCTTGTCGATTAAAATTATATTAAAAATTTCAAAAACTTAACAAAAGGACTGTTTCATTAATATCTAGAATAGAAATGCTTTATAAATTCAATTTTATGCGAGTAAAATGATAAATATACAATATACATATACCTGCAAAATTTCTATCATTGTGGATGACATATTCTCTGAAAGAGTTTCTGCAATAACATTCTCAAATTAGCATAAAAATAAAACTATAAGTTCAGCTATATTGATCTCAAAAGAAGAATTGCATTCAACATCAAAAAAATTAACATATGCTTTTGATGATAGGCGGATTTACACGCCTATATCAATATATTTTGCCCATATTTTAGCCTAGTTTTGAGAACAAATTATATATTTCATGCACTTTTAGTCCTTTTTCCTGTAAGAGAGCTAACGAACATGATTAGTAAAGTTTCAGGTATAAATGATGCAAAAATCAGCATTTTATGGCTTACTTGACGCAAAAGAAAGCTCACAAAGGAAGGGAAGAAAGTTTACATGCCTAAGGACCAAAACTGCTGCATGGAAAATCTGTCCCGGGCTAAAACAACAATTCTGAAGACTTTGGGGACTTACAGACACAAAGCTGGATTTTGACAATGATACATTAACCTAGTACAATTAGGTTATGTATTTCATTATTTTATGTGGATTATGATAATGTTACCTTAACCTAGTACATTTGGGTTAAGGATTTCATTAGTCTAGTAGGATTTGGTTATTTATTTCATTAGCTTAGTAGGAGTAGGATATGAGTATTATAAATACCCTATCATGCTAGAGATTTAGAATAAGGAGGGAGGAAGGAGGGAGAACACAATACTTCCTTCCATCCCTCTCATCCTCTATCATCTTTTTACATCTTCTTACATCTTCTTAACTTCTCGTCTTACAATTCAATTCTATTTTTCTTCTTCTACTCTTCTATTCTTAAATTCCACAACAAGAGAATCGTTACTTGCTAAGGAATCACGCCTCACGCCTATCACTTGATCTACACGCCATTACTCAATATCGTGATATAATAACAATGTCAATCGTG
This sequence comes from Capsicum pubescens, assembly GCA_030864215.1. NCBI lineage: Eukaryota > Viridiplantae > Streptophyta > Magnoliopsida > Solanales > Solanaceae > Capsicum > Capsicum pubescens. Next base: position 102,986,428 of record CM061544.1, on the reverse strand, counting down.
ATTTCCTTCGCATTCATGGGTAACTAAACTTCTCTGTTGGGGTTATGGAAGCCGTATGAGATACTATCTATTGCTGTGAGTTTGTGAGTTCGAGGCACGTATATTGCTTATATCATTATTCTCTTCATCTTAATCTACATTCTTTGCGGTTGCAAACGCAAGAATACGCCAGTCTAACATTTAACTTGTTCGAGAGAAAAGTTATTTGTCTGGAAAAGAGATAATGTCAAGGTAGTAGGACACCCTTTCCTACTAAAAAGCTAGTGCCGTAACTGGACTAACCTCTTGGAGAATTCGTACCGTTAGACACGCTTTAAGCTCGAGAGAGTTAAAGTGAAATAGTCCTTGTTTAGGTCGAGAGACGCTTGGATTTACCATCGACTACAATCCTCTATAAGCAATTGCATGACAGAATTCTACACACTCATAGCTAATAGAGACGTATACCTCAGAAGGTGGACATAACCCCAACGCTTTAATTCTCATTGTTTACAACCAACGTAACAATCTCTTTTTTTTTACTTTATTATTTTCAGCTTTTGTTTACATTACTTGCAAGACAAGAATCCCCCCTTCTTACGAGACTTGCACCAAAAGTTTAGTAATTTTACTTACTTGTTGGCCAAGCTATTCCCTGTGGGATCGACACCCAACCCAGGTTGGGTTCTATATTTGCTAACGACCGCTTTACACTCAAACGAGAGCTGTAGATTGAGCGTTATCAGCTTTATTAAGCTTTAAAGGAAATCAAACACCTAAAATCATTACATTCAATTTTTTAAAAAAAATTAGAAAACACATTTATATGATAGACAAAGTATATGTAGCACCTATTACAAATTAAAATTACAAAAGAAAAAAATGAAGAGACAAAGTAAGATATCAATTAAGATCATCAAAAAATAGAATTTGTAAATAAAGTTTTTTAATCTCGACAACTCTTTCAACTATCATTTCTTCTATTGACTAATGTGATCATCTCATTTTGTGAAAAAAGATAAAAATTAGCATGTCTTTATTTATAGGACAACATTATGGAATAGTAAATAAGGTCATGAATACGAGTATTAATAATTTAAGAGCTATGATCATCAAAAGTCATAGAAGTAATGGAAATAAAGACTATTAAATTTTATATATTAAAGGCTATGAATAAATGGAGTAGTAATTGACATATTTATTTTTATATACTAATAAGTCATAAAAATTAGATAAATAGAAAAAATTGTCAAAACAATGAGAAAAAAGATAAATAGGATTCTTGGCCAAAGAAAGATGTAACATCACCTTATCTTGTTTCTCCTTTATTATTATTGTTAGAGTGCGTACCTTACTGATTTAGCTGTTTTACTCTAGTAGTTGCCTATCAGTGAAACAAGTAATCTAATGTGGTTCACTGAAGCAGAGTAAATACGGAGACAATATTTTTACGTGGAAAACACCCGACTCAAAGAGTTGTAAAAAACCACGAACTGTACCTCTACAGAATTTAACACCAACTCCACTAAAACTCTTGAGCCTCAACAATCAACAAATTACAAGACACTTGTAAATTAGGAATTAAACTGTAACTTCTATTTCTACAATAACACAAATCTTTCCAAGATAAGTGTTCCCAAGTCTTCGAGTCCCCCAACTTGAAGACACTAATACTAACTCAGTTTATACTTCACTAAGACTAGAATTAAAGCTCATTACAACTTTCGAACCAACCTATTACACAAAGTCTACGACTCTTTAATTCTAAGTAAAGAAACATATTCTACTTATGACTTCTTCAAGCTGTTGAACTAATTTACTGATTAGTGCTTTTCTTGTCAGTGCATAAGTAAAACTCTTGAAAGTCGTCTCTTCTATTTAAGCCAACTCTGATGAAGTCCTTCAGATGATGTAGTCTTTTTTCCTTAATAGGACTCTACCAGTTAGTTACTCTCCTTGTTGTATTATGTCTCCTTGTCTAGGTAGGATTCCTTTATCAACTCAACTTCAAGTGTTGTATTTATCTTCTCCTCAACTTATTTTCTGGACGTGATAAATGTTGCAAGCATTTCTGAATTGTGTCTTCTTATCCACTTCTGACTTCAACCACCTTATTTTCTTATCAGCTTTGCCCGTAATTTTTGTTTTCTTTACATGTGTGGATCAGCATGAATAATATGTTTCATTCATATGTCAATAATCAAAACTTCATTTCTCTATCAAATTCCCTCTTTTTGATGATGACAAACCAGTATATGTTTCACAGCATCACAACATCATAACATTAATCTTAAATTCCTGACAAACTCAATAAAGGAATTAAGCACGAGGACACTAGAATGAAACAAGTTAGTCATTTGAGTTATAAACACTGCACAATTTGTTCTTCCCCCTTTTGATAGCGTCGAAAAGCAGGGCCCCAATAAGTGGCAATAGTGTTTAATAATCCATGACCACTAGGGCTATCACTAAAACAATCAAAATTTAGAGTAAAATACCAACATACATTAAGTTGAACAAGTGCAGAACACAAGAAATAATTAGGTCCAGTTTATGCTGGAGTAAGATATAATTAATAGTATAAAAAACTGATAAAGAAGAAATAGTCTAGCCACACAAAAATAAAAACATTCCTAAGGTACTAAGGAGAGAACTAAGGAAGGAAGCAGAGGGAACGACGTTAGTCAATTTTCACACGATTTCAGCATTTGCAGATCTTTCACTCTCGAGGGCAGGTTGAAAAAAAGTAATCTGAGCAAGAAGTTCTAGTTTTTCAACATTATGAGCAACCTGAGCAGCCTTCAGTTCATCTTGAACAGCCTCCAACTTAGCAGTTTTAGCAGCAAGAGCATTCCTTAATCGTTGCATAGGATTATCAACAATCCTCATTGAAACATGTAGTTCCATATGATTCACAGTCCCTATAACATCATTGGTAGTCTGTAGAGACCAAACTTGGACAAATACCAAAAAATCATCAAATATAGGAGCAAGCCAGAATTCATAGGGAAGGGTATGGCCATTTATATTCTTGAGAATGCATATGCTGAATAATAAGCCTAGGCAGGTCAATTTGCACTTCGGTGTCAAGAAACTCCATGAGAGTGAGATCAAGAAAATTTCCACTGTCCTTCGTTCTTTCCTAGGAGTGATCGTCTTATGAACAACATCAAAGTAAAGTTTATGAAGAGGAGTCATTTCACGTTTAAGAACCCTACGGTGATTTTGTAGGTGAGGATTACCAGAAAACTTCAGAGAGATGTCAAGAGAAGATGCAATATTGTCAAGGGAAGGCCAAGTAACCTTGACATAGTGACCCCAACCCCTCATAGAAATGTTTAAAATTCTAGCAATATCAGTAACAACAAGATTGATAGTGACCCCTCTGACAGTGGTAGAAAATATCTCTCCAATAGCAACCCCATTAGTATAGAATTCATAAACCTCAGTTTTCCCAAACTTTCTTTGGAGATCATATTGAAGAAACAAGTGTGACCACCCCTGGGCCTCCAATTTTGTTAAGAAAACTACCATCTTAGGGCCTCCAAAACTAGTAACGACTCGGCTTCTAGCCAACTTGCACTTTTAAAAGTGCAGAACATGATCCGTAGGAGAGTCAAGGTTGGCAGTCATTTCATCAACCTCAAAGTCTGGATCTAGCTCAGCAAGAGTATTAGGAGGTGAGTCAGAGGCAGGGGAATCATAAGAAATAGGTTTGGTGACCTGTTTCTTGGAATGATTGAAGGATTTTAGGGAGTGGGTTTTGAAGAGGATGAAGATTTTGAAGCAGGGGTGAACTTTAGCGGAGCAGTGGATGTACGAAAGACGGAGGGTTTAGGAATAGTATATTTTATTTTTTTCCTTTACCCACAGAGCGAAGCAATACATCTTGAGAGGAAGATGGAGGAGAAGGAGCAGGTGTGACCACATGCTTCCTCTTGCTAGCTTGAAGTGCTTCAGCTAGAGATGTCTCTTCTTATTATTTTTTTCGATGAGTATGAGGGGTTTTAGAAGAGGGTCCAATAAGATGAGGCTCAGCAAGATTATGGTCCTCAACAACAATAGAAGAGGATAAATGTTTTCTCTTTGGTTGAGATCGTGATTTTCTGGGAATCAAATTGGCAATTGGAATATCATCGGGGTCAGTAATTTGGAGAGGAACAAAAATTGATGAAGTGGGGTTGGGAAATGACTGAGGATTGGGGGAAAATTAAGAAAAAGGATTTTTGAAATTTGTCCAGACAGTGAAATTAGATAATTTGATTGAAATGGTAGGTGGAATAAAAGGTATTATGTTGGCATTGGGGTGAAGGATGATATCAGTGGAAGGAGAGACAGAGGAGTCATCTAGGTATGACAGAGTAGAAAAAGAGGATGCCATGGTCAATGAGAGGGAAAGTTGAAAAGTAAAGGGAATAGAGTTGATGTGTAGCAGTGATAATGATGAAGAGTTTCAATGGTGATGGGATTATTATGGAAGCTTTTTTGAAAAAGTTGGACTCTTGGGGTTTTGGCGGTTTAGAGTAATTAAGGACGGGAAGGGCAAACCTATTTCTCTTTATGCATTTTAAGGTAAACTAATAATCATACCTTGCTCTTGAAAAACATGGACAAAATTGCTTGAGTGTTCCAGTATCACTGTAAGAATAAATACATGAAAGTTAGTTCACTCAAAATTTTGGAATTAGGACACACAACTAAATGTGCAAGATTGGATTAATCAACAAAAACTCAAGAACACATCAACTTTTCTAGTCAATCATTGAGGGAGATTTATGCAATTTTAATCATCCCCAAGGCTAACCTTTTTTTTTTCAAAATATTCTCTACTTAGTTCCTTAGTGAATACATCAGCAATTTAATCTTCAGTAGAACAGAACATGATCGATATAAGACCTTTTTCAATATTATCTCTAAGAAAGTGGTGTCTAATATCAATATGTTTAGTTCTTTTATATTGGATAGGATTCTTTGCAATATTAATAGCACTTGTATTGTCACAAAAGATAAGAACACATCCGACATCCACACCAAAATCTATGAGTTGTTGTTTAATCCACAACAACTGAGCACAACAAGATCCAGTATCAATATACTCAGCCTCAGCGGTGGATAAAGTTACTGAGTTTTATTTCTTTGTGGACCAGGTAATTAAATATGATCCAAGAAAGTGTGACATGCCCGTGTTGATCTTCCTGTCCACTAAATAACCTACATAGTCAGTATCAGAATAACTCACCACGTTAAAGTTACTACCTTTAGGATACCATAGGCCAAGATCAGTTGTTCCTTTGAGATATTGAAAGATTCTCTTCACAGATTTCAAATGAGATTCTTTAGGATTTGCCCAGAACCTTGCACACAATCCCACACTGAATACAATATTAGGTCTGCTTGTTGTGAGATAAAGTAATGATTCTATCATTTCTCTCTATAGTTTTTGCTCCACATTAAGACCTGTTTCATCCATATCTAGCTTAGTGGCAGTGGCTATTGGTGTGCTGATCTCTTTTTCTTCCTCCATGGAAAACCTTTTAAGAAGTTCCTTGATATATTATTATTAATAGATCATGGTTCCAGAGGCTTTTTGTTTGATTTGTAATCCTAAGAAAAAATTTAGCTCGCCCATCATACTAATCTCAAATTCACAGCTCATGAGTTTTGCAAAGTCATGAGTCATGTTCATATTTGTGGAGCCAAAGATGATATCATCAACATATACCTGCACAATCAATAAATCTTTTCCTTTAGTTTTTAAGAAAAAAACGTTGTTAATTTTACCTCTAGTATGACCATGCTCCAAAAGGAATTTTGACAATTTTTCATACCAAGCTCTTGGAGCTTGTTTCAGTCCATACAAGGCCTTGTCAAGCCTATACACATAATCAGGAAACTCCTTACTCTCAAATCCTGGTGGTTGTTTGACATACACCTCCTCTTTGAGAATTTCATTCAAGAATGCACTCTTAATATCCATTTGATAGTAAATGAATTCCATATAAGCAACAAAAGCTACAAGAAGCCTTATAGCTTTAATTCTTGCCACATGAGCAAAAGTCTCATAAAAATCTATGCCTTCTTCTTGATTGTATCCTTGGACCACCAATCTTGCCTTGTTCCTTGTAATTATTCCATGTTCATCAACCTTATTTCTATACACCCACTTAGTTCCAATCACTATTTTGTTTTTTGGAGGAGGAAAAAAGTGCCACACTTTGCTTCTTTTAAACTAATTTAACTCTTCTTGAAAGGCTATGATCCAATCAGCATCAAGAAGTGCCTTATTCACCTTCTTTGGTTCAATTTCTGACATAAATAATTTGAAAGCACACATGCTTCTCAACCTAGACCTTGTAGTAATCGGAGAAGTGAGATTAGTGAGAATATTTTCATTAAGATGGGATCCTTGATACTTGTATCCTTTTGGGATCAATCTTGTGAGCTACTAAGATTACAGTAATTGTTCTGAGCTGGGGTAATTGGTGATTCAGTTTCTCCTGTCAGTGAGCCTCCAAAATTAGTTCCCCCTGTCGAGGTGACTCCATGTTTGGTACCTTCAGTTGATGGACTATGTTGAGCAATCTGTTCCTCAGAATCACTTCCTTCTTGCAAGTTAGTCTTAGCACAAGATTCATCAAATACTACATGCATACTTTCTTCAACATAATTTTTTCTATTGTTTAGAATCCTATATGCCTTACTATGATATGAATATCCTAGGAAGATTCCCTCATTACTCTTAGCATCAAATTTTCCCAATTAATTTTTCTCATTATTATGAATAAAACATTTACAACAAATGTTCTAAAATGAGAAATATTTGGTTTTCTTCCTTTTAGTAATTCATAGGGAGTCTTATCTAGAATAAGTCTGATCATGCATCTATTTATGATATATGCAGCAGTACTAATTGCCTAAGCCCAAAGGTTCTTAGCAAGATTTCTTACAAGCATCATTATTCTAGCTATATCTTCCAAAGTCCTATTTTTCCTCTCTCTATTTTCTTGAGGTGTTCTGGTAGCATAGAAATTGTGATCTATACCATTTGCAGAACAGAATTCTAAAAACTTGACTTTTTTAAATTCTATACCATGATCAGATCTTATGGAAATTAGGGAAGTGCCCAATTTCTTTTCAATTTTCTTGATGCATATAGTAAATACATCAAAGTCATCTTCTTTGGAAGCTAGAAACAATGTCCAGGTAAATCTAAAATAATCATCAACAATCACAAAAACATACCTTTTTCCACCTCTACTTTGAAGTCTCATTGTTCCACACAGATCCATATGGATCAGGTCAAGGCACTTGTTTATGTTAAAATGGTTCTTTGATTTAAAAGAAGATTTTACCTGCTTCCCCCTTACATAGGTACTGCAAACCTTTTCTTCCTTGAACTTGGTTTTGGGCAAACCCAATACCATATCTTTGAAAGACAGTTTGTTTAATTATTTCAGACTTGTATGTCCAAGTTTCCTGTGCCAAAGGAGGGGATCATTTTCTATAGAACTCAAACAGGTCAGCTTAGTTCCTGGCATTATCATTATGTCAGCTTTGTACACATTTCTGTATCTTCTTGCAGTGAGCACAACCTCTTTGGTGTCCATCCTTTTTACTTTGACTCCTGCAGAAGTAAAAATAACTTTATTCCCTTTATCACACAGTTTTGATATGCTAATTAGGTTATGCTTCAATCCCTCCACAAGGTAGACATATTCCAATGCCCTTGATTCATATGTACCAATATTTCCAACTCCAGTAATGATTTCTTTTTTTCCATCACCAAATGAAACTCCACTCTCACTTATTTTGGAGAGTGAAAGGAATTTTATCTTATCACCAGTCATGTGTCTTGAGAAAGCACTATACAGGTACCAATGCTTTTTGCTTCCTTTCACTCTCAGCTGCAAAAGTAAATCAGGGGTTAGATTTAGGAACCCAAATAAGCTTGGGTATTTTTTTATGAGTAAATAGATGAATCAGATTTCTTCTAGTCCATGTAGGCAATAGGTTACATAACCTATTTCTTTGCACAAATTTGATTTTCCTTTTATTGGTCTGAGCTAGTTTATTTGCCAGATTTATACTCCTATATCTACTTTTTGTAGCAACAGGACATTCAGTAGTTGGATGCCTAGAATTACCACAAATATAGCACAAATCTTGAGTAATATCAAGACTTTTGTAAAAACCTAGTCCAGTTTTTCACTATGACTTCTCTCACTCAGTTTGTGAATAATTCTTGAAGAATTTTTCCACCTGTTTGCTCTTTCAAGATCAAGCTTTAGTTCAGTAATTTCTTGGCTCAAATTGTTCATCATTTCTTTTGCATCACTACACTCCTGTTTATACTTGATTAACTTAAGTTCAACACTTTTCTATTCCTTGCTTTTGCCCTTTTTTCCTTTTCCAATGAGTGTCAGTTTTAGGACTTCAGTTTTGAGTGTAACATTAGTAGAATTGAGTTGTACAACTTGTTACTTAAGAGTGTTGTTTTCTTTTTCAACAGTGTTCTTGCAAGCTTCTAAATCAATAAAGTCAAATTTGAGGCTTGCAAGACTGTTGAACAACTCATCCCTATCAGAAGTCAATTCTTGGAAATCATCAGTTAGAGAACTCATCAAGGACACAAGTTCTGTTTTAGAAAATAAGTGAAATTTTTCTTTAAGCTCAAGAATACTTACCTCAGAAGTACCATATTCTTCTTCCAAGTCTGAATCTTCAATAGCTATGAGCGCAGTTTCATTATTTTCTTCTTCATCTGACTCATTCCCCAAGTGGCTACGATAGCATATTTTCCTTCTTCCTCTTTTTGGCCTTTTCTTTTATTTTTTTACAGCTCTTTTCTTTCTCCATTCTATTTCCTAGATGGGACAGTCCCTGATTTGATGATCAGTCTTACCACACTTGTAGCATCCATTTGGATTGTCATTTGAATATTTCTTGTTACCTATTCCCTTTTTCTTTTTTAAAAATTTGCTGAAGTTCTTAGTTATGAAGGCAACTTGTTCTTCATCAAGTTCAACTTCTTTATCACTATCTGATTTCTTTAAAGCTAAGGTTTTCTCTTGAGCTGCCACTTCTTTCTTGATTCCATCAATTTGCATCTCATAAGTCTTAAGATTACCTACCAGTTCATCCAGTATCATTTGAGTAAGATCCTTTACCTCTCTAATGGAAGTGACCTTGACATCTTATTTAGACTTAGGCAATACCCTTAACACCTTTTTAACTTGTTCATCAAAAGGAATGTCTTTTCCCAAGGAGGTCAATTCATTTTTTAAATCAGTAAGTCTTGTCATCATTTTATGAAGTGATTCATTTTCCTTCATCTTGAAATCCTCATATTCAGTAAAGAGAAGGGAAATTCTAAACTTTCTTACTTGAGAGGTGCCCTCATGTGCATTGACCAGGGCATCTCAGATTTGCTTAACAGTGGTACAGTTTGACACTCTGTTGTACTCAGCTGGCCTTAGTCCACAGACTAAGACGTTCTTAGCATTCTTCTTTAATGCTACCAAGTCATCAGTAGTAAATTCACTTCTTACTTTCTTGACCTATTTACCATCAACCAACTTCATTGGAATAGTAGGGCCATCGGTGATCCTGTCCCACAACTCATAGTCTTTACCTTGAATAAACATTTTCATCCTAACTTTCCACCAGATGAAGTGAGAATCGTCAAAGAGTAGAGGTCTAGTGGTTGATTGACCTTCACTGTGATCAGTAGGTGGTGAGGAATTCATCATAGTGATCTTTTCTTAGGTGCTAACCTTATTTAAGACAACCTCACTTTGATACCATTTATTAGAGTACCTACCCTACTGATTTAGCTATTTTACTCTAGTAGTTGCCTATAAGTGAAACAAGTAATCTAACATGGTTCACTTAAGCATAGTAAATAAGGGACAATATTGTTACGTGGAAAACACCTAGCTCAAAGAGTTGTAAAAATCCACGACCTGTACCTCTACGGGATTTAACCCCAACTCCACTAAAATTCTTGAGCCTCAACAATCAACAAATTACATGACACTTGCAAATTAGTAATTAAAATCTAACTTCTATTTCTATAATAACACAAATCTTCCCAAGATAAGTGTTCCCAAGTCTTCGAGTCCTCTAACTTGAAGACACTAATCCTAACTCAATTTATACTTCACTGAGACTAGAATTAAAGCTCATTACAACTCTAGAACCATAAAAACTAGTTCGGAAGTTAGGCTGAGGTGCCATAAGGTTCATAGTCTGAATACTGATAAATATAACAACTGATAATAACATCTGAATACTGAATACCATCTGAACTTGTCTAGTCTAAAAAGCCTCTAACTGAACTGTTTGAATGTGGAGTTGATGGAATAAGCCCCCAACTAACTCCGACTAATAAAATACTGAATCTACTGTAATACTGAAATAAATAATATCCTCTATATATAAGGACTCACTACTGAATCTGCTGCTGCTGGCTGAATCTGGTTAAACGCGGTCAGGAACCTGAACGTCCAAACCTATGATATGAGACATCATAGTACAAAAAAAGTATGTGATCAGTACGTAGAATGTATAAATATGCTAGATGAGGTAAGGCTAATATGCATGGGTTCATATGCATGAAAAGTAACTGACTGAGTGATATGAATATAACTGAATAAGAGTACATGGATAAATGAAGCTGCTGTAAATACTGATTATGAAATACTGTGCATATACATAAATACTGTGTTAGAGATTTATACTGAAACTGAGTACCGAGTTTTGATAACCGAGTAACTGATATCTGAGATTACTAATAATTGAATTATTGATAACTGGGTGACTATTTCTGATAGTCCTAATTCTGTAGAATTGAACTGAGTTCTATGCTGAGACTGAAACTGAAATTGTGAGAGGTAATCATCTAACCAATATGCCCTTCTCTGAATTGATTAGGGTTCAACCTATAACCCCAGTTGGAAGGGTGTCGGTACCATTTCACGGGTACGGACACTGGCTGTGTGGATCCACTGAAATGTTATCTCAAAGGACTATGGGTCACCCTCTACTGGTAGGTTCCCTGATGAGAGCGATATTACCCTCAACTGGCAGGTAAATACCTTATCAACCCTCAACTGGCAAGTTGATATCTTAACCTTCGCTGGCTACGTAGTTCTGGAATACAAGGACTACTACTACGGATTACACCCTCTATTGACAGGTGAGCCCCCATCCTTGGGTTCGCTCGGTGCTGAATTCTACTCCCAATTGAATGGCACTAATTATTAGACTGAATTAAACTGGACTGAGTTTCACTGAGTTTTGTAATTGAATGAGTACTACTGTTCGTGACATTATTGAGACTATTCTGTAGCTACTGTAATTCTCGGTAAATAGCTAGATTTTGGGTATTAAATACTCCCAGGACTCGATAGCATTGATAGTAAAGCATGGCATAATTTTAAAAGCATAACAATAATTGCTTGTTAACAATGCATTTATTTAGACATTTTGACAAACACTTGAGAGTCATGAACTTATACATGAATGGGAACACATGATAACATGCCATGATTGCACAATTCAATTTACATAGGCATTCTAACAAACACTTGGAGAGCATGATTATTTCACATAATAATAAATATATATATAAATATCAGGGCTACAACATTCAACTTGTAATTTGAAGGATTTAACATAAGAATCACATAATTCATCACACATGCTATCTTAATTTCATGAAACTTGTAATTAATCATGGATTAAAGACCATAAAATAATACACACATGAACACAATCCAACTTAAATATGTAATTCATGGAATATCAATCTTGTATTTTGAAAAAGGATTCTTGGGTTCCATGGGTGGTAAGGACCCATGGATGAACATCTAACATACCTGAGAGGTTTAATTCTTGAAGATTCTTGAGATTGTTCTTGATTCTTAAAGGCTAGAATTTTGCTAATTAGAAAAGATATTAATCTTGATTTGAGGGAAATCGAGTAAATGATGATCTAATTAGGTTATTAGGGGTTAATTAACATGTTTAGACTGATTAGGGCCATAGAAAAAGACCAAATTACCTCTGAAAAGAAATAAATATTCATCACTGAAAATCTTATTTTTGGCCTTCACCGCGATGCGGTGGCATCGTGGTGAGCTACTAGAAGTTGGATTAAACTATTTAAAAATAGACAATTGCAAAAATGGGCTTTGGCACGATACGGTGGAATCGGTCGGGCTACTGGAAATTGATAATTTTGAAATGGCACCGTAGCGCGACGTGACGTTATTGCGATGCCGTACTCGAAAATGACAAGTGGTAACTGGAACTTCACCGCAACGCGCTGGAATCGCGGTGTCTCACTAGAAACTGACTATTGACATTTTGACCCTCATCGCGACGCGGTGCTTCTCAAAAGGGGAAAATAATATTTTTTTCCAAAATAGTGGTATGGATGCCATCTAGCTCGACAATATAAGGTTTTATTTGAGTGATAAAATAAAGACATAATATTATCTCTTCATTGACATCTCTAGTGATTACAAAAATATTAATAAAACAAATTCCATCATTGTAAATACGGGCTTTGGAAAGTCTATAATTTATTTTTATTTTTTCCCCTGTTGCGGAGAATAAGTGGTTAGTACCTTTTTCTAGATACTCTATAGGAATTAATCCTTCTATAATGCAATTTTCATCAGCACCTGTATCAAATAATGCAATCTTATGAATTTTATAATCTTTATTGATGACTATAGTAATTGGTATATGGTAACTTTGTGGTTTAACTATAGTAATTGCATTAATTCCTGATTTTTTCATAGGAAGCTTCTCGAGTTTATTATTATTTACTTCTGCTGTTTCACCAAGCTCAAACTGATGTGATTTGGGGTCTTGGTTTGGAGTTAAATCCTTTAATATTTTATTAGCAAGTGACTCTGTTTCTAGATTGTTAAGTCTCTGCTTAACTTGCCTAAGTTCTTCTTTTAGGTACAATAATTCTGTCTGAAGATCTTGTATGGTTGTTCCAGACTTATGTTCTTTAAATTTATTTAGTACATTTTTCATAATAAAGGGTTCAATAATTTCTTTATTATCAACCTGTTGATCAAGAACAATATCTTTTAAAGTTATTAAATATTTTCTCTTAAGAGTTGGGTCTTCTAGATTATCTATCATGTCAAATAAGGCCTTTTTTTCTTTACTATTGGTGATAACATTTATAAAATAACTATCACAAGTGCAAATTGCACTGCTACAATTACAATGGTCTATTAATTCACTACCATCTGAACTGTATGTAACGTTAATTTGATTATCATCACTAAGAATTTCGTCACAAGAAGAACTATTTTTATTTTCATCAAGTATTGAATATAGTTTTTCTTTAACATCGTTTCCTAATTCCAACATATTTATCTTATCTTTCTTTTTATTTGAAACCTGACAATTTTTAGCCTTATGCCCAGTTTTACCACAGTTCCAGCATGTTTCATTATTGATTTTATTTTCTCCCTTAGGAACCCTTGTTGGTTTTTTAAATCGTCTTTTATAATAATGAGATTTCTCTGATTTATCTTTATAATTTTTATGTTGTTTTTTACTCTTTTTGGCAGCTTCCTTTGAAGGGGTTGATAAATTTACATAACCGAAGTCTTCGCAAAAACTTCCTAGCTCCTTCCAAGTTATTTTATTATCTCTTTTCAGTTGATGTTTAAGTTTAACATCTGTACATAATTCTAGTCCTGTGACATTTATAAAACTTATAATATCACCATAAGTTAAATTACTATAAGGAATTTTTCCCTCAAACCTGTCTTTTAATTTTGTTCTAACCTTTTCGACAAATAATGTTGGTAAGCCACTTATAAATTTTTCCTTCCAATAATCATGATTACAATCTTGTCTAATCATAACTTTGTTGAGGAAACCATCTTTATACTATCTAAAATCGTCTAACTTTGGACATGATAGATTCGATAATATTTCTAAACTTCTATCTTGGAAAAGTTGAGGTTCTTTGATAAAATGTTTAGCTATACTATAAATCAAAGTGGCGGCGGCATCTTCTGAAACTTACAATTTGAACTTCTTAGCATGAATATTTGTGATACAATGAAATTTGCTAAGATACAGGAAAAAATTAAATTGATTTCTGAACAAATAATTGTTGATATTTGTGCCGATTACCCTAGTGCTTTTTGGAATCAGAAAAAGCATATTGTCACTCATCCATATGAATATAACTTTTTTGAAGATGATATCCCGACCAAATCACGGCCTTGTTAAATGAATGCCGAATTGGTTAAATTTTGCAAAAAAAGAAATTGATAATCTGTTACAGAAGGGTTTGATAAAACCTTCAAAATTCTCTTGGTCTTGTACTGCATTTTATGTTAATAAAGCTGTAGAAAAAGAACGTGGTGGTCCTAGGTTAGTAATAAATTACAAATCCTTGAATAAATATTTGAAATGGATTAGGTATCCTATTCCAAACAAGAAGGATTTGCTGGCAAGATTATATAAAGCCAACATATTTTCAAAATTTGATTTAAAATCTGGTTATTGGCAGATTCAGGCGATTAAGGAACATACTTACAGAACTGCTTTCAATGTTCCTTTTGGGAAATATGAATGTTATGTTATGTCATTTGGTTTGAAAAATGCCCCCTCGAAATTTCTGAAAATCATGAATGATACTTTTAATCCTTATATGGATTTCATCATAGTTTATATTGATGATGCATTAGTATTCTCCAAGACATTTGAATTGCATATTAAGTATTTAGGTATTTTTAAGAAAATTGTGATACTAAATAGTTTGGTGATATCTAACCAAAAATGAGTTTATTTCAAACAGATGTTTGATTTTTAGGACATTACATGTCTCAAGGTAAGATTACTCCCATACAACGATCCATTGATTTTGCATCAAAATTTCCTGATGTTATTGCGGATAGAACTCAATTGCAAAGATTCTAGGGAAACTTGAATTATATTTTCCCTTTTTAAAAATTTTTATCTCGTGACTTAGCCCCTTTATATGTTTAACGCCCCAATTTTCTGGAATCGAAATGCCACATGATGCTCATGATCTTGAAGGACCACAAGCTAACCCTTTTATGATATCTGTACCTGAGCACTGCATAATATACTGAAATAAATGCGGAAAACTAGCGGAAACTTGCCATAAGGTTCAAATATCTAAAAATACTCAATACTGAAAACTGAATACTAATACATCTGTCCGAAATGCCTCTAAACTTGTCTGAACTGTGGAGTTGATGGGACATGACCCTAACTAACTCCGTCTACTGAAAATAAACTGAGTCTAATGCCATAATAAAATAAGGATCATCCTCGAATGAAGAGGACTCACTGCTACGTCTACTGCTGCTGATTGAGTCTGGACCGCTAAGGGTGTTCTGAATCTCGCGCTTCAGAACCTATGGTATAAGACACCATAGCGCAAGAGAAAAATATGCGTCAGTACTTTAAATGTACTGGTATGCTAGATGAGGTAAAGCTAAATGCAAGGGCTTATGCATGAACATAGCTTAACTGAATAACATGAGAGTACTGAATGAAGACATATGCATGAATGCACAAACCAAAACTGGAATTGCAGTAACACTGAATACGAACTCTAAATACTGGTTTCTAAATACTAACTTACTGATTACTGAGTCTACTAGTACTGATGTCTGAGTTTACTAATATTGAGAGACTGAATAACTTAGTCTATTAAGATTTGATGTCTAATCTTACTGATACTGATACTGCTTTATTATATCTGAGATCAAGCCTATATAATAGGTGACCTCTGAGTTTACTGGTAATGATGTCTGATACTTGATAAACTGAACCTGAGATCAAGCCTATATAACGGGTGATCTCTGAGTCTACTGATAATGAATATGATTGTCTGAATCTGAGATCAAGCCTATATAACGGGTGATCTCTGAGTCTACTGATAATGAATATAATTTTCTGAATCTGAGATCAAGCATATATAACGGGTGATCTCTGAGAGGTAGTCAAGTCTAGTATAACGGGTGAATCCTCAGCTGAATACTATTACTGAGACTGAATCTAAAACTGAGACTGTGGGAGGTAGTCATCTAACCGACATGCCCCTTCTAGCTTCTTTGGGGTCCAACCTGTAACCCTAGTTAGAAGGGTGTCAGTACCATTCCACGGGTAAAGACACTTCTCTCTGAACCCAAGATGCCATGCCTGATAAAATAGGTGACACCTGGTTGGAGCCAAGCCTAATATAACGGGTGACTCCGGGGAGGTAGTCAAGCCCAATATGATGGGTGACTCTTCATCCTGCATTGGCTACGCAGTTTTGGAGTGCAGGGATTGTTATTAATGACTCTGCCTAAAATAATGGGGAAGTCATCATCCCTGCCCTCGCTCGGTGCTGAATCTTACTCCCAACTGAATAGACACAAAACTGATTCCTAGACTGAGCTGAATCTATTACTGGTCATCTTGCTTGACTGAGCTAATTAAATTTACTAGGTTCCATTATCTGACAGAATGCTACTGAATTCTTGTTAGTTTAATGAGTTTCACTGAAGTCTGAACTGAATACTGGATACTACTGAATACTATTGAATCAGAACTGAATACTGAGTTGGATTAGACTGATACTAAGACTGAATTGAACTAGTATTGAGATTACTGAATTTTCTTAAGTTCTGTACTGGCTGAATTCTACTGATCATAACACGATTGAAATTATCTTGAGACTGACTCAGTTCTAGACACAACTAAATTTTTGGGTATAAATACCCCCAGGACTCGATAGCATAAATAAATAAGACAGGACCACACTTGAGTATCATGACAATGGACTTTTATTCATAACACAATCAATACGATATCTCGTCAATTACTTAAATGTCATAAATATGTAAATATATAGGGAATGCATACTAATACCTCATAGTTATTCAATAAGGAATACACATGGATAAGAATGCATCCAACTTATCATAATACATTCACTAAGGCATTTCAACAAACGCTTGGCATGCACTAGTTATCACATAATTGGGGATTTCATGCTTAACATACTAAAGAGGGTACTATTCTCTTTACTTAAGCATTCTATCAAACATATGGGGAACATGCTTTGGTTATACCACAGATTCTATACTTAATTATCATGAATACATCAACATCATGCAACTTGAAGAGGGTTTATCATGAACATCATACAATTCATCACATACTAGAATCAACTCTTGAAATTGGTAGTCTAAATCATGAATTAAAACTCAATAATAACATGAATTTCAATTTCAATTCACATGAAACATGAAAACTCATAAATATAAGATCTTTGAATTTAAAAAAAGATTCTTGAACTTCTTAAGGTGGAAGGAACCCAAGAATCAACATCTAACATACCTTGTTATATGATTCTCGGAAGATTTACGGAGGAATCTTGATGACTTGGGTCTTGAGCTATGAACCCTAATAGTTGTTTTTGAAGAAAATTGAGAGAAAACTAGTATATTTGGGTGAAATAATGAGAAATCTCATGTTAAAGAGTATTTATAGGGGTAGGAAAATGAATATCTTGCCCTTGGAATTAAAATCTGGAACTGAAAAAATCTCAATTTTACATGCCGACGCAATGCGCCATAATCGCGCCAGCTTACTGGAAATTGGACAATTGAGAAACTGAGCCTTGGCGCGACGCGGTGGAAATCGCGTTGCAACCTTGGTTGCAAACTGAAAAGCCATTACGACACGATGGAATCGCGGAGGCTTACTGGATTTGACAATTACCATTTTGGCTAGCTCCGCAATGTGCTAAAGTACCAGGTGGTACACCGTCTCACTCAAATGGCTCTAACTCTTCGCCCGAGTGTCAGATTTAGGCAAATTTGATATCGACGGAAAGCTTATTTAATTCTCTACATGACAAAAGGTTGATATTAGGGAAATTCTACATGGTTTAAAATACTTATCACTTGGAAAGTCAGCCCTTACTCCTCCTTAAGGATGAAACTCGACTTAAATTTTTTTTAAGGTATTACAATATGACAGGCTAAAAAAGAATTATAAAGATTCTTGGACTGATAGTCACACAGATTTTGTTAAATGTATTAAACAGAGTATTAAAATTTTGCCCTGTTTAACTTTATCCAATCCTGCGTGGCAAAAAAATATTGAGACGGATACGTCTAATATAGGTTATGGAGGAATACTGAAACATGTTAATCCCCATGATAAATCTGAATACTTGATAAGATTTCATTCAAGAAAATAGACTGAAACCCAAAAAAAATATTCTACTGTGGCTCATGAAATGCTTACAATTGTTAAGTGTGTTTTAAAATTTCAAGACGATTTATAGAATCAAAAGTTTTTGTTAAAAACTGATGCTCAATTTGTAAAATATATTTTTGATAAAGACTTTAAGCATGATGCTTCAAAATTGATATTTACAAGGTGGCAAGCTTAATTAGTCCCTTTTGATTTCAAACTTCATTGTAAAAAAAAGAAATTAATAATTTCCTCCCTGATTTTCTATCTAGGGAATATCTAAATTAAAAATAAATTTGTATACTTCTTTTCTTACCAAAAAGACCATGATTGCATCTTAAAGGTAATACCGTTATACAGAGATTTACAAAATCTTATTATTGAAAAAAATTATTCGTGATATGGTTGAAGAAGAATTTTATGTCTATGATTATGAAGAGGTCAGAGAAATGTTTGATCTGCATGGATTCAATATATCTACCTAAAACTAATTATTTTATTTGCAGTATGGATCCTTAATGAAAATTGGCCAGAGGAAGAGGAAGAGGCAAATTAGGAGGAAGAAAATCCTCTGAAGGAAGATCATCCCCAGGAAGATCATATTCTCAAGGATCGTCATACAAATCCTCAACTAATTCTCCAGTTATACAAATGGGAAACACGAGTTTGATAAACTCTAAAATAATGCAAAAGGCGAATCATCGTCATATCCCTCAATTCATCTGTAAGATATTTCAGAGGATAGTCCGTTATACAGACAATTACAGACATACCTGACCTCACAAAAGCAATGTGATGCATTTGCTTCTATAGCTAACAAAGAAGACAATGATGATATCGAGTCCTACAAAAAAAATAATAGACAAAGAAATTATATTTCTTGTTGAAAACTCTGAGATTCAAAGGAGAGATGAACCATGGAAGATTCTCCAGAAATATTTGATGAATAACTTATATTTTCCGGGTAAGTCATATAAACCCGTACTTATTATGAAACTATTCTCACTTCTACAGGTAGTACAAATTTTGAGCATTTACTGGATATAATACAGAAGAGAATGTTTATAACTTCTCAAAACTTATTATTAAACGGATTATATCTATTGAATATTGGGGGATGACCACAATGACCGAAAGACATATCAGTCTTAAAGAATTTCGTATAAATTTTACTTATTGGGATTATATCCAGACCTTTGATGAAGTTATTTATTATAATAATGATCGACATAAACATACTTGGTTTATGAAAATATGTGCAAAGATATTTTCAGAACCAATTTCTAACTGGTGGTCATACCATGGTCCAACTACCAAGATATTGTCGAATCAATTTCTTAAGTTATACAAAGAATGGACCCAATTTCTCCAAAGTTAAACGAGCTATATCACGCAGATCATATCTGCAATCTTGAAAAAATCGATCAAATCTACTTCTTTATTGAATATTCAATTCCATGGAAACACAAATGGGCTCCAGAATTGAGATTCACAGAAGGGCAGATCCCTTATCTATACAGGGTATTTTATAATAGTTTTTGGGACAAACTAATGAGGACAGATCCCAAAACAAAAATTTTACATGGACAAGAACTTCTGAACTCTATTAAAATTAAAGTTCAGGAATATGCAGTAGCTCCTCGAAAGGATATTATTGAGGACAGTGCGATTAAGCACATTGCTAGAAGGATTTTCGTGCAAGACAGAGATAGAATTGAAATGATAGAAAAATACTTGTAAGAAGTTAAAAGAAATTTACTTCAAACCCTTAATCAATAT
Source organism: Capsicum pubescens (assembly GCA_030864215.1). Taxonomy (NCBI): domain Eukaryota; kingdom Viridiplantae; phylum Streptophyta; class Magnoliopsida; order Solanales; family Solanaceae; genus Capsicum; species Capsicum pubescens. The sequence goes on along the minus strand of CM061544.1, from coordinate 102,966,400 downwards.
GATAAGTCAGACACTTCAATGAAGAGTGTCACCAATGATGATATCGTCAAAGAAGATATTCAGGAATCTTAGCTTATTCCCTCAGATAAGACACTATCTAACGATGCCATTAGAAGAACGGAAGAATTCCTTAGGAAATTAAAAGGAAAAGATAAAATATAAGTTATACTGTTTACACAGTAATTACACTGTGCAGGAACCCGGATGTGGGACTCATATTACTGTTCATACTGTTTACACTGTAATTACACTGTGCACGGAACCCGAATATGAGACCCATATTATTGTTCATAGATTCTTTTCTTTTCCTATATATAGAAGCCTTCATTTGTTAGGGAAGACAAAAGATTTTTTTTTCTTTTAGAATTCTCTCTCTACTTGTAAATTGCTCTCTTATTTTAGAGTGTGAATAAAGATCGTTGTTAAATACTCTTCCGGTCTTGCTTTCATCCATTAAAGGCATTTTATTTGTTTCTTTATTTTTAAGTTATTTACTTTCTCTCTTGCTCTCTCCGACCGTGACTATGTCCGTCTAAATATTATTCATATCTATGCTGGAGATCTAACTTCTCTTACATAATAACTACGAAAGATCCAGACTTTATCAAAATATAAAGAAATTTCTCTATATTTTCTTGGCTTGGTTCCGAGATGGTGGTACAATCGAAGTTAGTACTGCTTTTGTTGACTTTTTCTTAGTGACTACGTCTAGCAAATCGTGACGTTTAGGCCCATTAAAGTTGAATAAAAAGGCGTCCATTTTCACGGTTAGAATTGCTAGACACATGGGCTCAACTCAAGTATGTATTAAATTCTGACAGACCTTTTGCTCGGGTAAAAGATTAATACTTCCATGCAGTCAATAAGCTGTAAGAAATTGTCATATATTTCAGTTCTTCCAATAGTATAGGTCTGGATGGCCGCGAGGATTACCGCCAACCCTTAAATCTTGCCAGTCTTTACATTAAATTTTCAAACTAAAGAATAAAATTAATAAGCAATTTAGGATTCTTTTTTTTTAGGAGGTTTTCATATCTTTTATATTAAATAAATATTTGTGTTAATATAATAAAACTTACTTAAACTAACGTATGGGATTTTTTTTTTAATTTATGTTTTGTAATCAAAAGAAGAAGATAAAAAGAGAATAAAAAGAGGAAAAAATGTATGGAATAGATAAAATATAATTAATAATAATAATAATAATAATAATAATACTAATAATAATAATAATTGAACCCACTAAAATAATCATAATTAAAGGATTAGTTTTTGGGCTACTTTGACTGATTCAACAAAATAATCCTATTCTTTTGGTTGATTGGATAATGACTTTGAATATTGAAAAGGAGAGTCAAGAGACCACACGTTGCAATTTATATTATTATTATTATTAATAATAATATTATCTTATTGGCTTCAATATTTATCTCAATTCAAATATATGGGTTATAATATAAATATATATTATATTAAAAAAATGAGGATAAAGAAAAATAGTAAACTAATCTTCTTTTAATAATTCTGTAATATTTGAATTTAAATTTAAATGAATTTTGAATTGGAATGAAGTTATATCACTTTTAGCTACTATTATATATACTCCTTTATCATCAGTTGTATTCATAAATTTATATACTTCATTTTGTGTTCTTTGTTATTTATTTTCTTAAAATGTATTTTGTTTAACATGTTTCTTTTTGTATGCAAGAGTGGTATAATATTTTAATCTTCATCTTTCTTTGTTACTGTTCAAGGTCTATCAATTTAAATTAACAAGTATTTAACATTTCATATTTTATTATTTTTGAAAATTATTTAATTGAATATGATTAAATAAAACACTAATATTGTTTCTTTGCATATTAAAATATTTAAAATAATTGCAAATATGATTAGTTATTAGGTATTAGTTGTAATTTCACTATTAATATTATTTTTAGTTTTAATTTTTCATAATTAATTTAAAGTATGTTAAAAATTGAGTAACATATTATTTCAATGTGAATAAATAGACATTTTTGATGATTTTTTTTTTTAAAAATGTCCCACGTTTGAAATATTATTAAGAAACAACATAAATAAGTAGCATAAAAAAGGGTATTTATTTGTTGGGAGAAGGGGTTTGGGGGTGGGGTGAGAAAATAATTTAACAATAATTAAAAAAATTTAAAAATAAAATAATATTTGAGGGTGGGGTAGTGGAGTAGAGATGAAGGATGAGTGTGAGATTTGGTGGGAAGGGTTATTTTGAGAGTAGCATAAAACTTTTAATTGAACTAATATAGAAGATATAATAATAAACATAAATAAAATATGTAAAGGTATCAATGATGAAATCAAACAATGAATTTTTTTTTAGAATAGTAGAACAAAGTCTGAAATATAAAAGAAAAAATTAATAAATTATATGCGCTTAATTAGTTTTTAAATTGAAGTAGTGAAATCTAAAATTTGGAATTAGAGGTTTTGTAATTGACAAAGTTAAGTACTTTTAGTGTTTGAAATGAATTGAATGCTAACATTTTTTTTTTAAAAATATAGTTAGTAGATGAAGTTGAATTAATAAATTTAAAAGAAAAACTAAAATGGAAGGTAAATGATTAATGAAAAGTCTTAATTGATTAAAAATATAAAGTTAAAATTTCAACAATAAAATTAATAATTATTTTATATTTTATTATTTTTTAAAATTAGTCAATAAAATATAAAGAAAATATCTTTTTTTTTTTTATATCAAAACATATAGAACAATTGTAATTGTGATTAATTTTTAAGTTGTATCAATTGAAATTTCACTATTAATGATTACTTTTAATATTTCATTGACCTTGGAATATGTTAAGTTTTTACAATAAATTTTGATTAATTTTGTGTGAAGAATTTAATATTTTTAATAAATAATCTTTTAAAAAAATGTTTCGTGCATCGCACGGGTACCTGTACTAGTATGTAGTAAAAAAACACTTTTAATTGCCATGTGTAATAATTCATCTAACAAAAAAATTAAAATACCCAAAAAGTCCTTGTGAGGACTATCAAAATCTCAAGATCCTCTTATATATATATATATATATATTTTAAAGATGGAGTTGGAGTTGCATTTGCCCATAGATTTTGTAGTTAATATTTAGAATTTAAATATATTTTAAAATTTTGAATATTAAATATAATTTGAACATGGAATATAATTTAAATAGAGGTGTTTTATAAAAATAAAAGGATTAGATTTTTTTTTGGAAAAAAAGCTAAAGTGAAAAGAGTAAAAACAAGGTTTTTGTTGTTTTTCCGACTTCAAGTTGTATTTGGAATTTTCATGATCAAACACGGTTTTTTAAATAAGGTGAAATAATTTTTTAGAATAAAGTGAATAATATTCATGGTCAAACGGATTCCTTTGTTAAATGGCTATATAAAATGTCACTTATAATTTTTATATTTTGACTTGACACACTCATGAAGAAAATGACTATTGATATGACTATTTTATCATACTACCCCAATCAATTGGTGTTTAGTATTATGTCTTGAAAATGATTTGGAGAATAAGAAATTAATGTCAAGGATAAAATAGAAAAAACAATTATCCTTTCTTGATATGTGAAAAGTCACGAGTGAAAATGAAAAAATCTATTTTAGAAATATAGGTGAAAAGGAAAAATGTACGAAGAAGTAGTCAAATTTATAATTCCAACACATAATTAATACGGCTAGTTTAGTAACTAAACCATTAATAAGTATTTTCTTAAGAGAGTATCACGTCATAATGTGCCACAAATAAAATGAAATGGAGGAGTATTTAAGATTCAATTTTTGATTTATCAATTTATTTTATTTGAATCTGTAATCAAAAGGAACTTTCACTCCTCTTGTTATTACTTATTTGGTATGATAATTAGAAATCTGAGTGATAAAGTTTGTTTGCCGAAAATAAAATGTTAACACCCTGAATCGTAATTTTACCACGATCACTTTTATTTACTTAATTTTTGCATTAAATTAATTGTTTTTAGTTGGATTAATTTTACATATGACATCTATTTTGGTTTATTTAAATTTCTTTGAGTTATTAATGGGCAGTATATTGGTAGCATCATTTTTTATCCTTATGGGAATTTTCTTTTCATTGTCGGAACTCATAGATGACCCCTAAAGTTGACATCAATTTTCATTAAGACACCTCTATGAGCCTTGTTCATTTTATACACCTCATGTCGGGTCTTGCTATATCGGTTTGACACTTTTCACTGATATGACAAAATGAATGTAATACACTATCAATGATGCATGAAAAAGTTGTTTTAGCGTATTTTTAGTTTATTTTTCCCTTCTTCTCTACTTCCACCATTTTCCCAAACTTAAACTTATTTAAAGGTGAAATACATCTGAATATCTGATGGTGCCATAGCAAAAAGGAGCATATTCCACGAGCTTAGTCAATAATGAAATACATTCGATGGTGTCATGGTCAAAGGAGCAGATTCCATTTCAAGCTTAAACCTTCTTCCTCCTTAATTTAATTTTCTTTTATTTTTATGGGTACAAAATTTGTATTCATCCACAAGAACTTTCAAACAACTTATGAACTATTAAAATGAAGTTTCAAGAACCTCAAACACAAGTTCAAATAAATTTATGAACTATTAAAATGAAGTTCAAACTATTTTTTGAAAAAACGGTAAAACCAACGTTTAGAAAGAGATGAAGACTGAAAGAATCAAGTCCACTGAATTCACTGTGTGTCCTTAAGAATTTTATTTCCCTCAAGTACCCGAGGTTAATGGAATGTATCCTCCCAGGATAAAATGATTCACTTCAGCAAATAGAGGTACCTCAAATTTGCTGAATTACGAACTTACGCAACGATTATAGATCACACTTGAGTTTTTCTAGAAGAAGAGAATGTTTTTACTTCAAAATTTTCATATCTTTACCTGAGGAAAAATTCAAGTATTTATCGCTAAAAGGTGCTGCAAAAAAAAAGCAATGGCTCTTGAAAAGATACACTATTTTGAATCGTCATCGACCTGCGGACCCCACCTACGTACACAGGTGGCCCACATGCGTCCACAGGTCGCTTATTGTACAAAAATAAAAACTTCCATCTCTTCTGCGGATCCTATCTATGTCCACAGATGATGACCTACGTCTATATGTCGCATTTTCATGTGCCTCAAAGGGTTGTGTCCCTTCGAGGTGTGTGTGACGTGCGTCCACACATTGTCGAATGCATTTACAAATGGAAAAACTTTCTTATCAGATTTTTGGATTAAAATGTCACTAATTTTCAAGTTTCAAATGAATTTTGTCCAAAAAGATAATTTCTCGATCGATCATTTTCCAAATTCAAATCTGAATCTGAAATCGAAGTCAAAGTTGAGCGAGCGACGATGACAACGACGCGAGGCATGTCTTGTTCTTGCCTCTTTATCCATATGAAAGAGTGATTCTATACTTAAGCACAAGGATTTTCCTTTCTCCCACCAATATGGGAGAATATTTCCTTTATAAAGTGAATAGACACTTCACTTTTTCCTTCATTTTCTTTCCTCCATTTTCCATTCATTTTTACTTAGAACCAACAATCCCCCACATAAATGGGGAATGGTTATTTCATCAAAAAATATACAAACACGTGTGTGATCTACAAGCAAAGACTAATTTCATCTGGATAAGTAGACTTTTCTTTGAACTTTCCATGGTAAACTTGCATGGGATGCACTCGGTCAATCGGTAGATGTGTTATCTTTGAACCGTCTAATTTTAATGTACATCTAGATAACACAAGTCACAAAATCAACCTTTTACCATTTATTGTTCTCACATTTTTGTTCTTTCAACCATGAACACAATCCTATTTCATGAGAGCTTAGAGAGTAGGCCTTTACTATCATTCTCCTTGAAGTGGATTCCACTTCACCCTCACATAGATGATTCTTAAACGTTTAATCCCATATATCAAACTATTTGGTCAAATCTACCAAACTTTGAAACTATTAAAAATCTTTAAACCATAAGTATTATCCTTAATTCCTGGCCATTGTCTTCATCATGAGAATGAGTTGAGTTAATTGGCAATGTTGAAATGTCAGTCACAACTTTGTTTAACCTCCTTAAACCTAGCTCTTGAGATCTCCAGTCTACTAGGTAGAGTTACCATCATAATGACTTGTCCTAGGCCTAAACCTATTTTCTTCGATGATCTCTCAACTCCCTCTTTAAATAGACCTTTTGTACGTGGATCCAACACATTATCCTTTAACTTCATATAGTCAATCGTGATAATTCTACTAAAGAGTAGTTCTCTAATGGTATTATGTCTGTATCTTATATAACGAGATTTACTATTATATATCATGATCTCTGCCCTACCTATTATCGTGTGACTATCATGGTGTATGCATATTGGTGCCAAAGGTTTGGGCCAATAAGGAATATTTTTTAAGAAATTTTAGAGCCATTCAACTTCTTCACCGACTTTATCTAACATGATAGATTTAGATTCCATTGTAGAGTGGGTAATACATGTCTGTTTGAATAATTTCCAAAAGACTGCTCCTCTACCAAGAGTAAATATCTATCTATTCGTGGATTTTACTTCATTTGATACGGTGATCCAATTTTCATCACTATATCATTCAATTACCATTGAATATTTGTTATAATGCAAAACATAGTCTTGGGTATGTACCCCAAAACTCTTTCCATTGCCATCTAATGAGATTGATTGGGATTACTCATGTACTGACTCAATTTACTAATAGTGCATGCTATATCCAGTCGCATACAATACATGATATACATCAAACTTTCCAACACTCTTGTATAGTCCAATTGTGAGTCACTTTTACCTTTATCCTTTTGAAGTACAAAACTCACGTCTAATAGAGTTTTAAAAATATTGAAGTTCAAATACTTGAACTTATCAAGTACTTTTTTAATGTAATAAGACTGTGACAATGTCAAACCTTGTGAAGTTCTATGAATTCTTATCCCCAAGATTAAATTAGTAACTCCAAGGTTTTTCATATGAAACTTGGTCTCAAGCATTCATTGCGTAGCATTTATGTCAGAAATGTCTCATTTGATGATCAACTGGTCATCCACATACAAACAAACAATGACTGTAGTTTGGAGGATCTTTAATGTAAACACATTTATAACATTCATTTATCTCGAATCCATTTGCCAATATAATTTGGTCAAACTTTGCATGTCGTTGTTTGGGTGCTTGTGTTAGTACATAAAGTGACTTAACAAGTTGCACACTTTTCTTTCTTTACCAGAAACCACAATACCCTCGGGTTGATTCATGTAAATTTCTCCCTCCAATTATACATTTAAGAAAGTTATTTTCATATCCATTTGATGGATTTCAAGATCATATACCGCCTCTAGTGCAACTGACACGACCCAAACCAGGGCTTTGTCGTAATGGGCATCCCAAGTCCAACCAGGACTGGAGACCACCCCCGTTACCCAACCCAACTGACCTATGCATATCTTGAGTCAGATGAATTTCGAACATATAAAAAGATAGCGTTATTTCATAACCCAAGACTCTAGGATAGGTCTATATTTGTGACCACCCAAATGAGTCCAACCGTCCGATACCTAATACCAACCAAACCATAATTCAAACCATAACCATATGAGTTCCATAATAATTATATATAGACCCAAAAATAAAAGAGGATAGAATAGTGAGAAATTTAGTCCTACGGTATCAACCCCAATACCAATACCAATACCAAGGCTGACGCCAATACTGATCCTACCTATACCAACCCATAGTAGTTCCAAAAAAGCCTCTACCCAAAAGAATACCAAAATCCAGTTAGGACATACCCCCAACCATAACCAAAACCAATATCCATAAATAAACCAAAGTATAAAATAACATCCATGAAATTGACCTTTCGGGAAAGATGAAAGCTCACCACTTTAATCCAATAACTTATACACACACACACATATATATCCGTGCTGGGAAAGAGAATTGGGTTTAGCATGCATGTAAAACCATTAACCTGGGTATGTATAGCTTAACCGTCCTTATCCACCAACTGGCTATATGGGTCCAGTGTAACCCCCTTAACGGGACCCGATGCGTGTAGCCGCACGAACCAGAGATACCATAAGAGTAAGGGATTCCCAAGTACCCTTCATCCTCCATGATACATATGTACAATATACTTAGAAAATTCTAGTGTACCTTGTAGTATCATATAAGGTCGCCATGACCTACCCCCCATGGCGGCAAACATGAGTTTCCAGTGTTCATCCGTTGGACTCCACCTTCATGGTTAATTATCACACCCCGCCTTTATTACCTAATTAAAATCATTTCCAACCAACCAAACCATTGTTATTAACCGAGGCTATACATAGTGGTATCGTCATACCGACTGTAACTTATAAGTATTGTCCTTAGCTAAACCTTTTAGAGATCAAGGGACTCCCATGTACCCATAGATCACATTAACCAATTAACTTGGGGGAGTCCCATGTACCCCACAAGTGTTCCATTATTATGATTACTTGGTGGATTCCACTGTACCCCACAAGGATGATTTTTAAACCCAAAACCATTCCAAACCATATAACCATTTAGGGTTCCATTACCAAGTTTAAATAATGCATAAGTTCCATTAAAAATCCAATAATGTAGTGAAAACATTCTCATGGGCGTTTTATCAAACATATTGGGGGCATAGTATTTCCAAAACCAAATCCAATTACCAAATACCCATTCCCATGCAACCAATTATCCGAAACTACCATTAAAGCATATAAAAGCATAATTAAACATGGTAAAACTATAACCAAGCATTTAAAACCAAAACCCCCAAATTATATTTGTAAACCCAAAACCATACAATAATCAAACCATGAAAACATTGTATAAAACCATGCCTTTAGTTGGAACTAACAATGAGGGAAGAGAACATGACTTAAACCAAGAAGATGATTAGACAAATCATCAACACAAGATCCAAATTAATCCTTAAGATGAAACCCTAGCTTTTCTTACCCAAGAACTTTAAAGAGGATTAGAGAGTATTTTTTTAAGTGTTAAAGAATAAAATAATAGGGCAAATAACCTCCTAAGTGAGTTAAAAGTCATAGGGACTCATTAGGTTAAGTGGAGAAATATCCAAATTTCCCTCACTTAAACTGCACCAAAATCCCATCAGAGGGATACAACTATCCATACAGTCGTACCCTCCAATACGAGTGGTACCCACCACTCGTATCAAAGGCCATCTCTCTTAGACCCAACACTGTCCAAGGTATGACTCACCCTAAACCATGTTATATCCATGCATATGATTGGTACCTATGATTTGTACCCTTGGTAGAATAGAATCTAAAAAGGATTGAACGCTGCCCACCATATGAGTGTAACACCCCAAATTTTTGGGCTAGAATTTAAATCGGTGTTCCTATGCATACAGACTTAATCCCAATTATTCTAAGTATATATATGTGTGATGATCAATACTATAGTGTAAAAATGTCCTCTTATATCAGTCGAGGTCACAAGAATCTCCAAACTCAAAGATGGGTTAAGAACACTTCTATTGATTAAGTTTTAGTGAATGATTCATCTTGGGTCAACTTTAAATGACTATTAATAATTTTACATAGAGAGTTATGTGTCCTACTTTATATAAAATGAAATATATTTAAATATTCTTTCCAAAACATTTTGTTTTACTTTAATCTGATATAAGAGTGAGAAGTTATGCCCATTTTACTTTAGCATGTCAGCCTGTCAATAAAGTAACGACCTGAGCTGACGGGCCGTCACCTATGTGATGACTTATCATCCCAAGTCGTCAGCCTTAGGTAGAAAATCATCAATTATAGCTTCTATGTGATGACCTGGGGTGATGGGACGTCACCTAAGTGACGACTTATCAGCCCAAGTTGTCACCCATGAAATTCAGCAATTCCCATTCGGATTCGGAGGGGTATTTTGTTTTTTCCCCTCACCTCTCACGACTTAAATCAGTTTTACAAACCCTTCATCCTCTCCACTCTCAAGAATAAGAAAATTAGGATTTCCTCTCAAGATCATCTCCCAAGAACAAGATTCAAGCCCTTCTTCAAGAAAATCAAGAAAATTATAATTCCCAATCCAAGAACGTTCAAGAAAAGTCAATTCTCTTTCAAGATTAAAGCTCTAAGGTATATTAAATGTTCATCCATGGGTCCATTTAACCCATGGAGTATAAGAACCCAATTTCAAGTTTAAAAGTATGATCTTTACATATTTTATGAATTATGTCCATGAACTTTCATGAATTTCGAATCTTATATCATGTTTACACAAAATGGTTGTTGTTATTAAACCCTACATATTTGAATGGTGTTGTTAGTTGATTTAAGCTTTAATGGATGATTTAGTATCAAAATCATGCTATTACTACAAGTTTTAACACTATTCCCATGCATAGCTTAAACCATGCATTGCAAGTGTTTGATAAAATGCCTAGATAAAATAATTTTAAACAATGACTACATAATATGTCAATAAAGCTTTAGTATGTTTTAAATATTATGGTTTCCATATCGTGTTCATGCAGGTCTAGAATAAAACCCTCAATTTATGATTTGGTCATGTGATTCGTACTATCTTATCATGTTTAAAATAACCCCCATGTCAAAGTCTTGACCCCTATGCGATTGATGAAATGATTAAGTGAATAATTATGAATAATGATTTTCTTCCATGGTTTTCAAAGATTTTATGTGTCCCTGTCGTTATTATTATCGAGTCCTGGGGGTTATGAATACCCAAAAACTTAGTTGCTTACTTAGTCTTAGTAGTTTCAGAATGGTTTTAGATAAACCATGAGCGTCATCAGTCTAGTCAATTATCTTATTCAGTTAAACTTAGATCAGTTCAGTAATTCGAGTCAGTTTAGTTGAGAGTAGGATTTAGCACCGAGCGAATACAGGGATGGCGACTTTCCCCAGTTAGGCAGAGTCGTTAGTAGCAGTCCCTATGTTCCAGAACTATGTAGACAGAATAGGATGAGGAGTCACCCATCAGTTTAGGCTTGACTACCTCCCAAGGGTCACCCGTCAGATTAGGCTTGACTTCGCCCAGGTGTCACCCATTAGCTTAGGATTGAGATCCTAGTTTTTCAGTAGCTTAGTGGATCCACATAGCCATAGTTAGTAGTTGTGGCACGGTATTAACAGCCTTTCAACTGGGGTTACAGGTTGAACGCTAACCAGTTCAGAGCGGGGTATGTCAGTTAGATGATACCTCCCATAGTCTCAGTTCAGTGTTAAGTATAATTCAAGTCAGGTTTACATTGACCATAGCATATAATTATCAGTTATTCAGTTATCAGATTTTAGTATATCAGTTTACAGATTATATTAGAAACATGTTATATGCTTGGTCATGCGTTCTCAGATTTTACAACATTCACGTATTCATATAAGTTACTCAGTTATCTCATGCTTTTCAGTCAGTCATTGTCCATGTACATGAGCCCATGCATATCAGCCTAGCCTCATTTAGCATACCAGTGCATTCAAAGTACTGACCACATAATCTTTTCTTGTGCTATGATGTCTCATATCATAGGTTTGGACGCTCAGGTTCTTGACTGTACCTAGATATCCCAGCACACCAGTAGCAGCAACAGTGGTGAGTCCTCATGTTTCGAGGACCAATTATGATATCTCAGTATTTCAATTTCAGTAGCCAGTTTGAGTTAGTTGGGGACTTGTCCCATCAACTCCTCAATTACTCAGTTAGAGGCTTTCAGACACTTTTTAGTCAGTTTTCAGTTGTCATTATCAGCCATTTTATCAGTATTATCAGCATTGTTTTACATACATTATCAGAACTATGATTTAAAACCTTATGGAATTCCAGTAAATTCCGCATATATATTCCATGTTACATTATTCAGTGCTTACAGCAGGTACCAGTATGGGTTAGCTTGTGATCCTTCGGGGCTGTAAGCACCGTGCGACGCCTAGGGTGTATTTTTGGAGTATTACAAATTTGGTATCAGAGCCTAAGGTTTTAAAGTGTTCTAGGAAGTCTGGAAGCCACGTCAAGTAGAGTCTTGTGCATGGGTGTGAAGTGCGCCACACTTATGGATAGGAGGCTACGCGGTATTTTAGGAAAAATTTCCCTCTTTCATATCTCAGATCATGCTATAAAAAGATCCTCTAAGAAAGTTATACAGATTCTCATATTGCTCTATTCATGCCGACCCTGCCTTATTTCCAAGGTAACAAAAACAGTCAAGCTTAAATCCTTACAGATAGATATTTTCTCAAATAGTTTTGACAGACAATTATAGGAATTTATGTAGGATCAACAGTATCCCACCAGTACCTTTATGTTCCAATAAATGAAAATTTTTATTCATGATTCATAAAAATCATGCATTTAGCCAAAGTCAGATGTGCTTTTAGATCTTTTTTCAGAATTCTATGATAGCATATGGTCAAGAATTAGAAGCATAAATCTAGGCTTTTAGAAACAGTAGTAGATTTGGGATAGTATTATCTGAATTCAAGAAGATTATATTTCACAGGGCTAGTTGTATGAAAGTTGAATCAGTAGGCTTGAACCAGTGTATGCTAGAAAATAATTTAAGTTTGTTGATTTTAAAGTATATGTTTTGTTGGTGTAATGGTAATTCCCATAGTGTAGGGAAAATATGAGTTCAGAGATAGGATAATTGTAGGCTATGATGAAAGTAGTATGGTTCAGTGAAGGTTTGGGGGTATCCATGTTAAGTGTTAGAATCTGAGTTTGAATCTTCGAGGATTGAGCTAGTAGAAAGAAGATTTAAGAATTTTAAGTTAGTCAACTTCAAGTTGTTATTTGATGATTGTTGGGGTTATAGAGGGCTAAGAGTTGTATCTCAGAAGAAAGTACTAGCAACAAGTTTTATATTATCAAGTGTAGACTTTCAGGGTGAGTTTATCATTTATGCATATTATTATACCTCATAATCTAGAGTAAAGCGGTGACAGTGCAGTTCAGAGTTATTGAGTAAGTAGTTCACAAACTTAGAATAATGGTTTTAAGCTAAGGGGGAGATGGTAGAAAAAGTAACCAAGTCAGGATCTAAATTCTAGTAGTGCTGCCAGTGTGTTGTAGAACAACACTAGGGAGGATGATGCCCAACCCGTTTTTAACTCAGTGCAAGGTTTCTCAGTCATCACAATATCTACTCATGCCTTACATATCAACCCTATAATCATAGCTCATATTCGTGCACTTTATAGAAAATCATGTATGCTTCCAGTTCAGTTGGGAGTAGGATTTAACACCGAATGAATACATGGATGGATGCTTTCCCGTCAGTTAGGCAGAGTAGTTAGTAGCATTCCCTATGTTACAAAACTACGTAGACAGGGTAGGATGAGGAGTCACCCATCAGTTTAGGCTTGACTACCTCCCAGGGGTTATCCATCAGATTAGGCTTGACTCCGCCCAGGTGTCACCCGTCAGCTTAGGATTGACATCCTGTTTTTTCAGTAGCTTAGTGGATCCACATAGCCATTATTATTACCCGTGGGACGATACTAACATCCTTTCAATTGGGATTACAGATTGAACCCCAGCCAGTTCAGAGCGGGGCATGTCGGTTAGATGATACCTCCCACAAACTCAGTTTAGTGTTCAGTATAATTCAGTTCAGGTTTGCATTGACCATAGCGTATAGTTATCAGTTATTCAATTATCAGATTTCAGTATATTAGTTTACATATTATATCAGAAACATGTTATATGCTTGGTCATGCATTCTCAGATTTTACAATATTTACGCATTTATATAAGTTACTCAGTTATCTCATGCTATTCAGTCAGTCATTATCCATGTACATGAGCCCATGCATATCAACCTAACTCCATTTAGCATACTAGTACAATCAAAGTACTAACCACATACTTTTTTCTTGCACTATGATGTCTCATATCATAGGTTCAGACGCTCCGGTTCCTGACCGTACCTATATATCTCAGCGCACCCCCAACAACAGCAGTGGTGAGTCCTCATGTTCGAGGACCAATTATGATTATCTCAGTATTTCAGTTTCATTAGCTAGTCGGAGTTAGTTAGGGACTTGTCCCATCAACTCCTCAGTTACTCAGTTAGAGGCTTTCAGGCACTTTTTAGTCAGTTTTCAGTTGTCATTATCAGTTGTTTTATCAGTATTATCAACATTGTTTTACAGACATTATAAGAACTATGATTTAAAACCTTATGACATTCCAGTAAATTCCGCATATATTTTCCATATTACATTGTTCAGTGCTAACATTAGGTACTAGAATGGGTTAGCTTATGGTCCTTTGAGGCTATAAGCACCGTATGACGCCTAGGGTGTATTTTTGGGGCATTACAACGAGTCCATGGTATGACTCGTACCCTGGCTTATGGCTCATGGTGAGCTACTCATACTCAGATCAAACTTTGTTTACCAAGTCTAAGATTAAGTGAAGGAAAGACCCAAACCAAATGACCCATGTCCACCGATACGACTCGTACCACCCAAGTCATATCCATTCAAGAAACCAAATCCAACCCACCAACCAACACTGGTCATCATACGACTAACCCATACCACTCGTATCCCAGTGTATGAGTTTTTACCCCTAGTTGTATCCTGTCTAGAAACCAGAAATATAGGAAATTTTCTAAGGGCCAGAAACCCAGGGTGTTTTAGTCTCCCCCACTAGGAACATTTGTCCCCGAAAGACGGACAAGGTAGGGTAACCACATGCATGATTCATTTGCATTATCAAATATCAATCCAACCTTTAACCAAGTTAGAAAACACAGATGAAAAGATATTAATCTTTTCTTTAACAAAGTTTTAAAACAAAAGTATGTTGAAGAACACATACCTTCCGCACGAATCCCAGGAGTAGAAAACAAATGCGGATACTTGGACTTCATGTCCTTCTCCGTTTCCTATGTAGTCTCTTCCACTTTGTGGTTCTGCCATAGAACCTTAACCGAGGCCATATCTTTGGTCTATAACTGTCGAACCTGCCTATCCAAGATCTTGACCGGGTTGTCTTCATAAGATAGAGAATTTGAGATACCCAAGCCCTCCAAAGGAACTATCGAAGAAGGATCACCAAGACACTTCCTCAACATAGATACATGAAATATCAGATGAATGGAGCTCAAATTAGAAGGCAACTCCAATTTATAAGCCACATTACTACCCTCCATAAAATCACATAAGAACTAATAAATCGGGGACTGAGCTTCCTTTTTTTACTAAACCGCATTACTCCCTTCATGGGAGATACCTTTAGGAACACCATATCCCCAATCTCGAACTCCAAGTCTCTACGTCTTACATCCGTATAGGACTTTTTGCGACTTTGGGCAGCCTTAAGCCTATCTCAAATCATTTTCACCTTTTCCATAGCCTGATAAACCAAATTCAGACCGAACATATCCACCTCACCAAGCCCGAACCAATGAATAGGAGATCTACACCTCCTACCATATAATGCCTCAAAAGGTGCCATCCCAATACTAGAATGATATCTATTATTATAAGCAAACTCTACCAAAGTTAGATTCTCAACCCAACTTCCACCATAGTCAATCACATATGCCCGAAACATATCCTCTAATTTCTGAATAGTCCTTTCCGTGTGCCCATCTGTATGAGAATGAAAAGTAGTACTCATACTCACCTTGGTACCCAATCCTTTCTGAAAACTATGTACCATAATCAGAGATAATCAAAATAGGTACCCCATGCAACCTCATAATCTCCTGAAGATACAACTTTGCATAGTCCTCCGCTGAAAAGGTAGTAATCACTGGCAAGAAGTGAGCTGACTTCGTCATCCTATCCACGATAATCCAAATCAAATCAAATTGGTTCTGAGACCGAGGAATATAGGTAACAAAATCCATGTTGATCGCCTCCCATTTCCATTCAGGAAAAATAATTTCTTGATACAACCCACCAGGCCTCATGTGCTCAACTTTGACATGTTGGCACACCATGCACTTGGCTACAAAATCAGCCACATCCCTTTTCATACCATTCCACCAATATATCTCTTTAACATTATGATACATTTTTGTCGAACTGGGATGAACAACATAGCATAATTCATGCGCCTCAGCCAAAACCCTTTGTTGCAAACCATCGACATCAAGAACACACAACCTCTCTTGGTACCGTAAAGTACCATCGCCGCTGATCTCAAAGATCATCACGTTTTACCCACCAACTTCACTCTTGATTTTCGTTAAAACAGGATCTAATACTTGCTTCTCATTGATCTCTGCACCAAGAGACTACCGAACAACTCCCTGAACTATTACCCTACCCCCCTTGGACTCCAAAAGACAAACTCTAAGATTAGCCAAGTGGTGAATGTCCTTAAACAATTATCACTTTTCTTTCTCCATATGAGCCAAACTTTCCATGGCCAACTTGCTAAGAGAATCAACAACCACGTTAGCTTTACCTGAGTGGTAGTGAAGACATATCAGTCTTTGAGAAGCTCCAACCATTTTCTTTGCCTGATATTTAGCCTTCTGAGTGAACACATACTGTAGACTCTTATGATCAGAAAAGATGTCTACGTGCACTCCATACAAATAATGCCGCTAGATTTTCAAAGTAAAAACCACCGCCAATAACTCCAAATCACGAGTAGGATAATTCCTCTCATGCACCTTCAACTGCCTAGAAGCATAGGCAATCACCTCCCCATGATGCATCAAAACACAACAAGTCCTACCCGAGATGAATTACAATAAACCACAACCCCCTCCGTACCTTCCGACAAGGTCAAAAGTGAACCCAAAGTTAGCTTATCCTTAAGCTTCTCAAAACTCCATTCACACACTTCTGACCAAGAAAACTTTACCTTTTTCTGAGTTAACTTAGTCAAAGGAGAAACTAGTTAACTTAGTCAAAGGAGAAACTAGTTAACTTAGTCAAAGGAGAAACTATCTTTAAAATGATCTCCACAAATCAACTATAATACCTGGCCAAACCCAAGAAACTCTGAATATCGGTTAGAGTCATGGGTATAAACCACCTTTTAACCACAACTATTTTTTGAGGATCCACCATGGCCCCCTCAGTAGAAATAATATGACCAAGAAAAGTCATAATGTTTAACCAAAACTCACAGTTGGAGAATTTGTCATACAACTGCTGCTCTTTCAAGGTCTGCAATACCGCACGAAGGTGATTGACATGATCCACCTCACTTTTAGAATACACCAAGATGTCAACAATAAACATAATGACAAAAAAATCCAAGAACTTCCAGAAAACCCTATTCATCAAATCTATAAATGTCGTTAGGGCTTTAGTCAAGCCAATTGACATAACCAAGAACTCAAAGTGCCTATACCGAGTACGAAAAACCATCTTAGAGATATCCTCCTCCCTAATCTTAAGCTGATGATACCCAGACCGAAGATCTATCTTAGAAAAGAGCTTGTCACCTTGCAACTGATCAAACAAGGTACAAGATGATTCTTGTTCTTGACCGTTATCTTATTCAACTACCTATAGTCAATGCACATCTGAAGGGAACTATCCTTTTTGCGCACGAACAACACCAGTGCACCCCACATGGATACATTAGGATGAATAAAACCCTTATCTAGAAGGTCCTTAAGTTGCTCCTTGAGTTCCCTCAACTCAGCCAGAGCCATTTTATAAGGAAGAAAAAATATTGGAGAGTGTCCAGAACTAAATCAATACCAAATTCTATTTCTCTATTTAGAGGAACGCCAGGAAGATCATCCAAAAAAACTTCAGGAAACTTACTTACCACTAGAACCGAGTGAAAAGAAGGACCCTCCGTGTTAGAATTTTTAACCCAGACCAAGTGATAAATACACCCTTTGGAGATTAATCCCAAGCTTTAAGATAGGAAATAAACCTTCCCTTAGGAGTTAGGGAACCACCCTCCCACTTTATAACCGATTCACTTGGGAACCTAAGGACAACCTTATGAGTCCGACAGTCTAAGAATGCGTAACAAGAGTGTAACCAATCCATTCCCAGAATAATGTCAAAATCCACCATATCCAACTCAAATAGATCTACCAAGGTCTGTTTGCTACCAACAGATACCACACCCCCCTATATACTCTTTTAGCAATATCCGAGTTACCTACCGAGGTAGAAATAGAAAAAGGATCCAAAACAACCTTGGGTTCAAAACCAAAACATACAGTCACATATGGGGTCACATAGGAAAGAGTTGACCCCAAATCAAGCAGATAATACACATCACGAGAAAAGAGTTGTAATGTACCAGTACCGACATTAGGTGATGCCTTAGATTCCTATCGAGATGCAAGAGAATACAACCTATTTCGGTCAATTCCAATACCATAAGTAGAAGCAGACGTCGAAGCCGCACTAGTAGGCGCATGAGAAAAAAATTAAGCAATCGGAGCTTTGACCGCTCCCAAAGCACCCTTACCAACCGGATAATTTCTGAGCATATGGCTTGGCTGACCACATTTTAAATATCTGTCCCTTCATTTATCATAAAATCCCTAATGAAGATGACCACAGAACTGACAAGGAAGGCATGAAGAAGCTGACTGAGCCCCACTCATTTGAGATTGGGCACCTTATGCTCGAAATTTATCACCACTTTACGGACGCCTGTCACCCGACTATTCGGGTAAGGAGCGCTATCAGTAAAGAAGGAACCGGAACTCCTCCACTTCTTCTTTGGACATTTTCCACCATCTCGACCACCCTGCTACTGAGCACCACCCTGCTTAGAGAATCTGCTCCTCTTACCCTGTGATGTATGAGCATATGCTAACATATTTGAGGCTTTTAACTGAGAATAATTTCAAAGTCTTAAGCAACTTTTGTCATTTTTGATTGTTTTATCTTTGATTTTACAGTGGAAGTCAAGAGGCAAGACAACAAAAAATGATGGAAGTAAAAGAGTTGAAATCTAAATCAAATAGAAGAGAAGTGTGGCTGATGACATTCCTGATAAGTCGTCAACACTCTAATAGGTTGTTAGCTTCATCATCAGCGTTAAACAAAGAATGGGATTCAACTGAAAGAAGTGACGACGATATATGATAAGCCGTCAAGATCATCGTTAGCCTAAGGCAGAACATAAGAGCTAAAGTAAATCATCGACAACATCTGTGATAAGTTGTCAAAGATCTGATAAGCCGTTAGAGTCGCCGTCAGCCTTAGACAGAACATGGGAGCTGAGGTGGAGAAGTGACGACATTGTCTGATATGTCATCACAGTTTTGATAAGCCATCAAGATTCACTGTCAGCCTTAAGCAGAAATTATCACAATTGAAGAGGAGCTGACGACATCCGTGATAAGTCGTCAGCCTCCTTATAAGGCATCACACATATCTTCACCTAATCCAAGAAGAACACTGAACTCTGTGATTTTGTTTCCATAATTAGGCTGAAGTATTTAAAGCATAGTCTAGGGTTTACTAAGGAGCATACTGAACCTATTTTGGAACACACGTATTTTGTTATTTTCTCTCGAGTTTCTTGGCTTGAACAAAACAATTAACTTTGAAGAGATTATCATCAATATTTTGAGATTTATACTTTGATCTAATCTGAAAAACACTCGTTGAGATTCATCTTGCTATAAGATTATCTTTCAAATTATGAATTCAACTTCTTGTATCAATTATTACATTATGAGTGGCTAAATCCCTTTAACCCAAATTATGGGATCTATGGGTTAGGTCTTGGTAAGTTGCTAAGTGTTCAAGATTCTAAAGGTAATAGGACTCCTTGATAATTCCGAGGTTTTAATTATTATCTATTGGTTGCAAATGATAGACAATACCTGCTTTGATTTGCTTGAGATAAGAAATCAACTATAGTAGGAAGTGAATTATTGACAGGGACTTGGAAGCTACCAACCTTTTGTTTAATAATTGATGGTGTAACAAGGTTGATTAACCTGAGGTGAAGTCTGGTCAGTGAATATAAATTCCCTAAGTCCGAGAGGATTAGGTAATTAAATTCTTAAGTAGGTTGAGAGACATTTAGGTATAACTTCGATAAAGACAATCTGTTGTTCCTACCTATCGTGAGAATCTTGAATCACTATCAGCATCTGTCAAGTACCAAAACCCATAGGGAACATAATTCTGGTTTTCCATAAACTCTTGATTACAAACACTGAAATTAAAGTGACCAACAATTATTTGCTAAATTCTCATAACCCCCAATTTACCGGAAACTACTAACTATCAGTTGATTAACTCGCATAACACTCAGATTCACACCATATTCCCTGTGGGATTCGACCCAAACCTAGTTGGGTTATATATTGACAACGATAGCTTATATTCTTACATGAGAGGTGTAGTTTGAGCGTTATCACCCTGCCTTCCCCAAACACTATCCGTTTTCTCTTTTCATCCTCCACCCGCTGCACATGGGACACCCAACCCTAAAATATCCATATCCTTGATCAGCAAAGCAGTTTTGCTTACAAGGATCAAATCTTGATATATCTAGAAGTTGTAACACCCCATATTCAAGTACATGTATTGGCGTATTCAAGTACGTGTATTGGTCTTATTTATATGAAATTAATTATTTTATTTTATTTATACCGGAATATGCCCGTCGATGGTTCCATGCGAAGGTTATTGAATAAGCTTTCCAACGATATAAAGATTTCCAAAAACGGATAGGTTTCAGATATAATTGAGCACGTTCGAAACTATAAAACGGTGGCCGGGATATTTGGGAATAGTAAATGTGCAGGAAAATTTCCTGCACACAAACTGCTGAGGCTAGCTAAATTTTTGGGTCAACTTCGAATAATCATAACTCCCTTAATATAATAAACTGGGAGATCTGCGACCTATGAAAATAAAGATATTTGAGTCTTCTTTCGAATTCAATTGGTTTCATCCAAATCCAACGTTTTAGTAAATATTTATACTCGTTTAACTTCAGCCTATCAAAATAGATTTTTAGGGTCAACTTCAAACGATCATAACTCCTTGTACAGGACGAACTGGGTGGCCTACTTAATATGAAATGAAATAACTTTGAGTTATCTTTCCAACTATACCAATTTCACCCAAATCCTATATCGGAGCAAAGAGTTATGGTCGATCTACTTTAGCTTACCAAAACAGTCCACCAAAGGACAGATTTGACATTATTTAAATTTTAAAGGCATTTTGGTCATTCCCTATTATATTATGGACGGGAATATGTGTATATATACATGTATATGAGTTCAAAAACTCATTTTCATCATCAATCATTGAGAAAGAACAAATCCTAGCCAAATTTGACCTTTAAATTACTTTTGATTCAACCGTAGAAATTCCAAAGTAATCTGATAACTGCGTTTATCATCTCGAGAGCTTCAAACGGCACCTATTATTTGTGAAAACAGGATTGCATAATCAAGAGGTGAATTCTAAGGTATGAATATTGTTTGCCTTTGTTCTCTTCCATATGTATATGTGTGATAGATGATTATATGTATTGGTTGTTATTGAAAGGTGATGAAAATAGGGTTATGGACTATTTTGCATGGTTTGGTTGTATTGAATTGTGGAAGGTGGATATGGTAATTGAGTTATGGAAGGTGGATATGGTGATATACTATTGAATTGATGATTATTTATGTCTATGGCTCAATTTGGTTAAATGGATTGGTTGGAAGGATAAATGAATCCAAACTTGATATTGGAGGATGTTGTATGAATATGCATGGCATGTGAATGTAATTGGAGTATAAGAGGGTTAAAGTGACACCCTTTATGGTGTAATTAAGGCTTACTACTTAACCACTAGTTTGGTGAATTCAAAAAATTGAATTGTGACGTTTGGTCGCTAATACTAGATTGCTATATATGTTCATTGTAGATAAGTAATCCGAAAAGATGAGAAGTCCATTTGGGACTAGTATTGATGGTTGACAGTCAGGTATGTAAAGCATACTCTATACCATATCTTTGGCATGAAAGTGAACAATTGTTCTATTAAGAAAGTTTCCAAAGTTATTCAGTAACATGTGATCCATAATGGTTTTGTATGATGTCCTACGTTACCAATGAACTTATTTCCACCCTACAAGACGTCAAGACATTCTAATACTTACTTGTTTTTCAAATCTTACATGTTTATTGCACTAATAAATGTCAGAAGGTATCCGGTTACTCAAACAAGATCCATGTGCTATTAATGACTCCAAAATATTTCATTGATATACCAATAAGTTCCTACTTCATTGTTATGGCATTGATGACTCCCAAACACTTCATTGATGTGCCAATGAGTTCTTACTTCATTGTTATTGCATTGATGGTCTATTTATATGTCTCTTATTGATGTATCATTGTTTCAAAGTATCAAAAATGTGGTGGCAACCGAAATAACAATCTCAAAGATTAATTAAACTAAGTGATGGAAGTTCTCTCTTATCGGGTGGTATCCCAGGGGCATAAGCCTATCATGGGTTGATCCCTATTTATGTGTTTATGGGTGGTATCCCAGGGGCATAAGCCTATCATGGGTCGATCCCAGTTGATATGTACTGGAGGCAGCCTAATGGTCATAGTACAGTACAGTAATGTTTACAAAGATGATAAGAACGAAGGTAAAGTGATTGAACAAATACAATGTACAGGTTGTCACAAGTTCTAGTAAGTGTGGTCCACTCCTATTACGATTTATTCACTTGTTTCTGATTTCTATTGAGCTCCTATATCATATGGGATTATCTACAGCTTTACATACTTAGTACATATTTCGTACTGACGTCCCCCAAGGGGGACCTACATTTCATGCTGCAGGCACAGGTACCTCAGCTCATACACCGCACAAGTAGGAGCCAGGATATCCAGCTGCTTTTGGTGAGCTCCAGTTTGCTTCGGGGCTTTCCGTGTCATATCCAGTCATTTTTGGTATTGTATAGAAGTTAGTTATATGGCGGGGTGTGTCCCGACCTTAGTTAAACTCTGTGTATTATTTAGAGGCTTTGTAGACCTAATGTACAGTCAAGGTGGTGTTTTGTTAGTAGACGTGATGGATCCAATGGCCAAGTATTGTATATACATATATATGTGTGCTCGAGCTTATACAGGTGATTATTTCCTTTTATATGCGACATGATGCTGTCCGAATTTCAGGTTGTCATAGAGGTATGCATGGGAAGTATAAGATTATGAGCTGGTTCTCCCGGGCCTCCTCGGTTACGGGTGCCATTCCGCCCCAGTAGGAAATCAATTTGGGCACAGAAGTGATAGTCAGAGTTCGCGGACAGTGGGGTACCAAGGGAAAGGGAATATGATCCAATCGAGACCTCCTCGAGAGCCATGCAATAAATGTGGAAGGTATCATCTGGGCTTATGTCGGCTGGGGACCAATGTTTGCTTTTGGTGCGGTATATCGGGGCATATGATGAAAGAATGCCCACGAAGGGGCATAGGGGGTATGGCACGACCTACAGGGTCATTTGTTGCATTATCATCATCAATGCCTTATTCAGGAAGGGGTGCACAACCAATGGGTCATGTTAGAGGTGATAGAGGAGCCACGAGTTCTAGCGAGGCTCAAAATCGTACCTATGCTCTAGCGGATCGACAAAATTTAGAGGCTTCCCCAGATGTGGTTACGGGTACGTTGTCTATCTTTTCATTCGATTTATTTGCCTTAATTGATCCCGGTTCTACATTATCTTATGTTACTCCATTGGTTGCTGGAAAGTTCGAAAGAATACTCAAACTGTTAGTTAAGCCATTTGAAGTGTCCACACCGGTTGGGGAATCTATTATAGCTAGAAGGGTTTATCGAAACTGCATAGTAACTGTTTGTGGTCGTGATACGATGGCTGATCTTGTGGAGTTAGAAATGGTAGATTTTGATGTTATAATGGGTATGGACTGGTTGGCGTCTTGTTATGCCACAATTGATTGCTGCACGAAAAAGGTATATTTCCATTTTCCAAATGAATCAGTCCTTGAATGGAAAGGTGAAATTAGCGCGCCAAGAGGTAGATTTATTTCTTATTTTAAGGCGAGAAGAATGATTTCCAAGGGATACATATATCATTTAGTTAGAGTAAGGGATACAGAAGCGGAGCCACCAACTCTTCACGCTGTTCCGGTGGTAAATGAATTTTCTGATGTATTTCCTGAAGATCTTCCAGGTTTGCCTCCTGAACGAGAAGTAGAGTTTGGTATTGATGTAATACCAGGCACCCAACCAATCTCCATTCCTCCGTATAGAATGTCCCCAGGAAAATTACGAGAATTGAAAGAGCAATTGAAAGATTTTCTAGAGAAGGGATTCATAAGGCCTAGTATGTCTCCCTGGGGAGCACCAGTGTTATTTGTGCGCAAAAAGGATGGCTCGCTGAGGATGTGTATTTATTATCGGCAATTGAATAAGGTGACTATTAAGAATAAATATCCTCTCCCAAGAATTGATGATTTATTTGATCAGTTACAGGGTGCCAAGCGTTTTTCAAAGATTGATTTGAGGTCAGGTTACCACCAAGTGAGGGTCAAAGAGAAGGATATACCCAAGACAGCTTTTCGAACATGGTATGGTCATTATGAGTTTCTAGTTATGTCATTTGGGCTAACAAATGCACCCGCAGCTTTTATGGATTTGATGAATAGGGAGTTTAAGCCATTCCTGGATGTATTTGTGATAGTTTTTATAGATGATATTCTAGTTTATTCTAGATCAGTAGAGGACCATGCCAATCACTTACGACAGGAATTGCAGTCTCTTCGTGATTGTAAGCTTTATGCAAAGTTCTCTAAATGTGAGTTTTGGTTAAAGTCGGTGGCATTTTTGGGTCATATTGTATCTAGTGAAGGGATAAAGGTTGATGCTCAAAAGATAGAAGCTGTGAAGAACTGGCCAAGGCCCACAACGCCTACGGAGATTCATATTTTTCTCGGGTTGGACGGTTATTATAGAAGGTTTTTTAAATGCTTTTCTTCTATTTTAGCACCCTTAAACAAGATAACCCATAAAGCATCCAAATTCCAATGGAATGATGCCTGCGAGAAGAGTTTTCAAGATTTAAAGAACAAGTTGATTTCTACACCCGTGTTGGTACTTCCAGAAGGCACCGAAGGGTATACAGTGTATTGTGATGCTTCCAGAATTGGTTTAGGATATGTATTGATGCAGCATGGTAAGGTAATAACATATGCTTCTAGACAATTGCGGCCACATGAGAAAAATTATCCTACACACGATCTTGAGCTGGCAGCAGTTATTTTTGCTTTAAAGATATGGCGCCACTACTTATATGGGGTTCATGTTGATATATACACTGACCATAAGATCTTGCAATATATTTTTAATCATAAGGATCTAAATTTAAGGCAGCGTAGATGGCTTGAACTATTAAAGGACTACGATGTTGATATCTTGTACCATCCAGGGAAAGCAAATGTGGTAGCTAATGCGTTAAGTCGTAAGGCTATGATGGCGCCTATAGAAAGGCAAGGGATGATTAAAGATCTTCACCATTTAGCTAGTTTGGGAGTTCGCCTTCTTGAAACTCCGAATAAAGAGCTTATCGTACATAATGCTGCGGAATCTTCATTAGTAGCTAAAGTGAAAGAGAAGCAATATGCAGATCCTATTTTATTACAGCTTAAGGAGAATGTTCAGAGTGGTGCGACCAAGGCATTTGAGCTTACACGAGAAGGAGTACTTCAGTGCCAAAACCGATTGTGTGTGCCGGATGTAGACGGGTTAAGAAAGAAGATTATGACAGAGGCACATTTTTTCAAGGTATTCCATTCATCCAGGATCAATCAAAATGTATCAAGATTTGAAATATATGTATTGGTGGAATGACATGAAGAAGAGCATTGCAGAATTTGTAGCTGAATGTCCAAATTTTCAAAGAGTTAAAGTTGAGCACCAAAAACCCGGAGGTTATATGCAATGCATTGATCTTCCAAGCTGGAAGTGGGACATGATCAACATGGATTTCGTTATTGGTTTTCCTCGTACATCCCAGAAGTTTGATTCTATATGGGTGATTTTTGATAGGCTTACCAAATCCGCACATTTCCTACCAGTTAGGACCACTTACACAGTTGAAGAGTATGCAAAGCTGTACATTAAAGAGATAGTCCGATTACATGGAGTGCCAATCTCTATTATATCAGATCGGGGAACCCAATTTACCGCAAACTTTTGGAAGTCTTTTTAGAGGTGTTTGGGAACACAAATGAAGTTGAGTACAACTTTTCACCCTCAAACAGATGGACAAGTAGAACGTACCATCCAAACACTTGAAGATATGCTACGAGCTTGTGTAATAGATTTTAAGGGCAACTGGGATGATCATTTACCTCTTATTGAGTTTGCCTACAATAATAGCTATCATTCAAGTATCAAAATGGCACCATATGAAGCTTTATATGGAAGGAAGTGTAGATCACCAATAGGATGGTTCGAAGTGGGTGAAACTCTTTTGTTCGGACCGGATCTTGTTTATCAAGCCATAGAGAAGGTTAAAGTAATTCAGCAACGACTAAAAATAGCCCAAAGTCGACACAAGTCATATGCGGATAGTAGAAGGAGAGGACTAGAGTTTTCTATAGGTGATTGGGTATTTTTGAAGGTATCACCAATAAAAGGGGTAATGAGATTTGGCAAGAAAGGTAAGTTGAGTCCACGTTATATAGGCCCGTATAAGATTACTCGAAGGTTTAGACAAGTTGCATATGAATTAGAGCTACTCCAAGAGCTCTCATCAGTACATCTGGTATTTCATGTGTCAATGCTTCGAAAGTGCATCGGAGATCCATCACATATCACTTCTACTGAGGATCTGCAGGTTGCGGAAGATCTTACCTATGAGGAAGTGCCTATTGCTATTCTAGATCGCCAAGTTAAGAAGATGAGAAATAAAGAGATAGCATCGGTGAAAGTACATTGGAGAAATAGTCAAAGGGAAGAGATTACATGGGAAGCTGAGGAAGCAATGAAATCTAAGTACCCTCATTTGTTCAAAGATGAAGAGGAAGTACAAGAAACGGAGTTAGAACATTAACAAGTAAGTTTTTTTTATATATGCATAGTATTTATGTGATGATGTGAATGTTAATGATGGACTTGAACTTGTTTCGGTTGAATAACTACGCTAACATTCGAGGAAGAATGTACTAAATGGGGGAAGGATGTAACACCCCATATTCAAGTACATGTATTGGCGTATTCAAGTACGTGAATTGGTCTTATTTATATGAAATTAATTTTTTTTTTATTTATACCGGAATTTGCCCGTCGATGGTTCCATGCGAAGGTTATTGAATAATCTTTCCAACGATATAAAAATTTCCAAAAACGGATAGGTTTCGGATATAATTGAGCACGTTCGAAACTATAAAACGGTGGCCGGGATATTTGGGAATAGTAAATATGCAGGAAAATTTCCTGCACACAAACTACTGAGGCTAGCCAAATTTTTGGGTCAACTTCGAATGATCATAAATCCCTTAATATAATGAACTGAGAGAGCTGCGACCTATGAAAATAAAGATCTTTGAGTCTTCTTTCCAATTCAATTGTTTTCATCCAAATACAGATTCTAAGTAAGGAGTTATACTCGTTTTACTTCATCCTATCAAAACAGATTTTTAGGGTCAATTTCAAACGAACTGGGTGGCCTACTTTATATGAAATGAAATCCCTTTGAGTTATCTTTCCAACAATACCAATTTCACTCAAATCCGATATCGGAGCAAAGATTTATGGTCGATCTACTTTAGCTTATCAAAACAGTCCACCAAAGGACAGATTTGACGTTATTTAAATTTTAAAGGCATTTTGGTCATTCCCTATTATATTATGGATGGGAATGTGTATATATACATGTATATGAGTTCAAAAACTCATTTTCATCATCAATCATTGAGAAAGAACAAACCCTAGCCAAATTTGACCTTTAAATTACTTTTGATTCAACCGTAGAAATTCCAAAGTAATCCGATAACTGCATTTGTCATCTCGAGAGCTTCGAACGACACCTATTATTTGTGCAAACAGGATTGCATAATCAAGAGGTGAATTCTAAGGTATGAATATTGTTTGCCTTTGTTCTCTTCCATATGTATATGTGTGATAGATGATTATATGTATTGGTTGTTATTGAAAGGTGATGAAAATAGGGTTATGGACTGTTTTGCATGGTTTGGTTGTATTGAATTGTGGAAGATGGATATGGTAATTGAGTTATGGAAGGTGGATATGGTGATATACTATTGAATTGATGATTATTTATGTCTATGGCTCAATTTGGTTTAATGGATTGGTTGGAAGGATAAATGAATCCATACTTGATATTGGAGGATGTTGTATGAATATGCATGGCATGTGAATGTAATTGGAGTATAAGAGGGTTAAAGTGACACCCTTTATGGTGTAATTAAGGCTTACTAATTAACCACTAGTTTGGTGAATTCAAATAATTGAATTGTGACGTTTGGTCGCTAATACTAGATTGCTTTATATGTTCATTGTAGATAAGTAATCCGAAAAGATGAGAAGTCCATTTGGGACTAGTATTGAAGGTTGACAGTCAGGTATGTAAAGCATACTCTATACCATATCTTTGGCATGAAACTGAACAATTGTTCTATTAAGAAAGTTTCCAAAGTTATTCAGTAACATGTGATCCATAATGGTTTTGTATGATGTCCTACATTACCAATGAACTTATTTCCACCCTACAAGATGTCAAGACATTCTAATACTTACTTGTTTTTCAAATCTTACATGTTTATTGCACTAATGAATGTCAGAAGGTATCCGGTTACTCAAACAAGATCCATGTGCTATTAATGACTCCAAAACGTTTCATTGATATACCAATAAGTTCCTACTTCATTGTTATGGCATTGATGACTCCCAAACACTTCATTGATGTGCCAATGAGTTCTTACTTCATTGTTATTGCATTGATGGTCTATTTATATGTCTCTTATTGATGTATCATTGTTTCAAAGTATCAAAAATGTGGTGGCAACCGAAATAACAATCTCAAAGATTAATTGAACTAAGTGATGGAAGTTCTCTCTTATCGGGTGGTATCCCAGGGGCATAAGCCTATCATGGGTCGATCCCTATTTATGTGTTTATGGGTGGTATCCCAGGGGCATAAGCCTATCATGGGTCGATCCCAGTTGATATGTACTGGAGGCAGCCTAATGGTCATAGTACAGTACAGTAATGTTTACAAAGATGATAAGAACGAAGGTAAAGTGATTGAATAAATACAATGTACATGTTGTCACAAGTTCTAGTAAGTGTGGTCCACTCCTATTACGATTTATTCACTTGTTTCTGATTTCTATTGAGCTCCTATATCATATGTGATTATCTACAGCTTTACATACTTAGTATATATTTCGTACCGATGTCCCCCACGGGGGACCTGCATTTCATGCTGCAGGCACAGGTACCTCAGCTCATACACGCATAAGTAGGAGCCAGGATATCCAGCTGCTTTTGGTGAGCTCCAGTTTGCTTCGGGGCTTTCCGTGTCATATCCAGTCACTTTTGGTATTGTATAGAAGTTAGCTATATGGCGGGGTGTTTCCCGACCTTAGTTAAACTCTGTGTATTGTTTAGAGGCTTTGTAGACCTAATGTACAGTCAAGGTGGTGTTTTGTTAGTAGACGTGATGGCTCCAACGACCAAGTATTGTATATACATATATATGTGTGCTCGAGCTTATACAGGTGATTATTTCCTTTTATATGCGACATGATGCTGTCCGAATTTCGGGTTGTCATAGAGGTATGCATGGGAAGTATAAGGTTATAGATGGTTCTCCCGGGCCTACTCTGTTACGGGTGCCAGTCCACCCCAATAGGATTTGAGGCGTGACAGAAGTGAACTTTATCATCCTTGCTATCATCTTTGCTCTCATATCTGACACCAAGTCCAGAGCATACACTGACATTTGATGAAATTTCAAGGCATATTCCATGACAGATATTCTTCCCTGCTTATGATTTACAAACTCCTCCATCTTCGATTCCCTCAGCTCCTGAAGAAAGAAATAATCTAGAAAAGCATTTGAAAAGGCCTCCCATAAGGATAACTCCATAATATAACCTCTATCCCTATCCCGCTCCTCATACCATTGGTACGCAACATCCTTGAGCTGATAAGCTATAAAGTTTAACCCTTCCAAATTTGTGGCTTGCATCACCCTAAAGATTTTATCC
Organism: Capsicum pubescens; assembly: GCA_030864215.1. Taxonomy (NCBI): domain Eukaryota; kingdom Viridiplantae; phylum Streptophyta; class Magnoliopsida; order Solanales; family Solanaceae; genus Capsicum; species Capsicum pubescens. The sequence continues at coordinate 102,936,139 of CM061544.1, read as the reverse complement.
ATTTCATCTAAGAAATACCAAGGATCCTCTTCTACCTTTACTCCAGTAAATGTAGGAGGATTCATTTTCATAAACTGGCCAACCCTTGTGGCCTCAGCAGATAAAACATCTGATGCATCCTGCTCAGCTTTAGCAGAAACCAACTGAGCAATAACATGAATTGATTGGTAAAATTCTGTATTAGTCACCTCACCTTGAGGATGACTAGTAGAAATCAGGGGAACTCAAGAACAATCAGGGATAGGACCTTGAGATTGAGTGTGAACTGCAGGTGTAGGCGTTCCCCATCAACATCATCCCCAGATGGGACAAAAGAATTTTCTTGGGTTCTAGATCGCCGAGGCATGATATGAAAATCAAACAAACAAGGATTAAAGAAAATTCCAGGGCTTAGACTCTAAGCTTGAAAATAGAATACCAAGAAAGTGAAACATTCCTAAATGTATTGTAACCTCCCTTATGAGTGCAGCACGCTACACACCCTAAAATATACTCTACTAGACACGGCTTTGTGGACTCCCAATTGACTATCAACCTAAAGCTCTAATACTAACTTGACATGACCTGAACCAGGTCCTTGTCGTAATGGACATCCCAAGTCCAACCATGATTGGAGACTACCCCCATTACCCAACCTAACCGACCTACGCATATCCCGAGTCGAATGAATTTTGAACATATAACAAGATAGCTTTATTTCATAAACCAAAACTCTGGGATAGGTCTATATCCGTGACCACCCAAATAAGTCCAACCGTCTGATACTCAACCGATAACCAATACCAACCAAACCATAACCATATGAGTTCCATAATAATTATATATAGTCCCAACATAAAAGAGGATGGAATAGTAAGAAATTTAGTCCTAAGGTATCATCCCCAATACTAGGGCCGATACCAATAAAGATCCCGCCCATACCAACCCATAATAGTACCACAAAATCCCCTACCCAATAGAAAACAAAATCTGGTTTGGACATGCCACCAACCATAGCCAAAACCAATATCGATAAATAAACCAAAGCATAAAATAACATCTATGAAATGGAGACTTCCAAAAAGATGAAAGCTACCACTCTAATCCAATAGCTGATTCCGAAGTCCGATTGCTAAGCAGGAGGAGTGAAATAGCTGGTTGCTGTATCGCGTGGGGATATAGCTGCTCAAAGATATGTTAGAAGGTGAATGGAAGTATGAACTTAGGATAAGGATAAAATAATTCCATTTAACAAAACCAAGTAAACCATCCGTATGCAGACAAACCATACATATATATATAACCATGCCGTGAAAGGGAATCGGGTTTAGCATGCATTTAAAGCTACTAACCTGAATTTATGTAGCTTAACCATCCTTAAACACCCACGGGATAGATGTATCTAGTGTAACCTCCTGAACGAGCCTCGATGCGTGTAACCGCATGAATCAGGGATACCATAAGAGTCAGGGATTCCCAAGTACCCTTCACACCCCATGATACATATGTAAAATGTACTTAGAAAATTCCCGTGTACCTTGTAGTATCACATAAGTTCACCATGACCTACCCCTCATGTCAAAAAATATGAGTTTCTAGTGTTCATTCGTTGTACTCCCACCTTCACAGCTAGTTATCACACTCCGCCTTTATTGCCCAATTAAAACTATTTCCAACCAACCAAACCATTGTTATTAACCGAGGCTATACATAGTGGTATCGTCATACCGACTGTAACTTACAAGTATTATCCTTAGCCAAACTTTTAGAGATCAAAGGATTCCCATGTACCCATAGATCACATTATCCAATTAACTTGGGGGAGTACCATATACCCCACAAGTGTTCCATTATTATGCTTACTTGGTGGATTCCATTGTACCCCACAAGGATGATTGTTAAACCCAAAACCATTCCATTTTGACCATTCCAAACCATTTAACCATTTAGGGTTCCATTACCAAGTTTAAACCATGCATAAGTTCCATTAAAAATTCAATAATGTCGTGAAAACATTCTCATAGGCATTTTATCAAACATATTGGGGGCATAGTATTTCCAAAACCAAAGCCAATTACCAAATACCCATTCCTAAGCAACCAATTATCCAAAACCACCATTAAAGCATACAAAAGCATAATTAAACATGGGAAAACCATAACTTAGCATTTAAAACCAAAACCCCCAAATTATATTTGAAAATCCAAAACCATACAATAATCAAACCATGAAATCATTATATAAAACCACGCCTTTAGTTGGAACTAACAATAAGGGAAGAGAACATGCATTAAACCAAGAAGATGATGGAGAAAAATCACCAACACAAACTCCAAATTAATCCTTAAGATGTAACCCTAGCTTCCCTTTCCCAAGAACTTTAGAGAGGATTAGAAAAATGTTAAAGAATAGAATTATAGGTCAAATAACCTCTCAAGTCAGTTAAAAATTGTGGGACCTCATTAGGTTAAGTGGGGAAATGTCCAGATTGTCCTCACTTAAACGACACCAAAATCCCGACTGAGGGATACAACTATCCATACCAGTCAGACCATCCAATACGAGTGGTACCCACCGCTCGTACCTAAGGCCATCTTTTTTGGACCCAAACTATCAAAGGTATGACTCACCCTAAACTATGTTTTATTTATGCATACGACTGGTACCCATGATCCGTACCCCTGGCAGAATAAAATCTAAAGAGGATTGAACACTGCCCACCATACGAGTCTATGGTATGACTCGTACCCTACCTTACGACTCATGGTGAGCCACTATACTCGATATAACTTAGTCTACCAGGTCTAAGATTAAGTGAAGGAAAGATCCAAACCAAATGACTCATGTCCATCGTTATGACTCGTACCACCCAATTCGTATCTATCCAAGAAACCAAATCCAACCCACCAACCAACTCTAGTCAGTATACAACTAACCCATATCACTTTTATCCAAGTGTATGAGTCATTTCCTCTAGTCGTATCCTGTTCAGTGACCAGAAATCCAGGAAATTTTCTAAGGGCCAGAAACCCAGGGTATTTTACAAACCAACATCTAAGGCCCCGTTTGGCCATGAATTTTTTTTCCTTTTTTTCGGAAATTTTTTCCGGATTTGGAAATTGTGGTGTTTGTCCATGAAAATTCGGAAAATAATTCTGGAAAATTTTTCTGAAAAGGAAAAACAGGTTTTTGGGGTTTTCACAATTTTTCCGACTCCAATTCCAACTTTTATTATTATTAGATATAACCCTAATCTTTTAGACTTTTACATAAAACTCTCCTTATAACATTACTTTTTTAATATTACGTATATAGCAGTTTTAAAGAATAAGATAATTATAATTTCAAACTTAATGCTATCCTAATTAATATATATATTTTTTTCCTCTCTCATCATTATTTTTCTCCCTTCTTTAATTTTCTTCTTTATTTAAGCTATTATTTTAGTGCTAATGATCCTAATTACTATAATAATAATAATAATAATAATAATAATAATAATTTTTCTATTGTGATACGAACGTTTAAGGAATTATAGTCGTGTAATTAATAATGGATAATCATTTTCTATATTTATGGAATTAATAAAGTTGTAGCAGATTAGTTTACCACTGCCACAAATTATTCTCATTTTTAATTTGATTATATATATTATATTGTGTACATCTTTATTATACTATTCAAATATAAATAGTTTATATCATATATATGCTAAAAATATTTTCTCCCTTATTTAAGATATTATTTTAGTGCTAATGATCCTAATTATTATAGTATAATAATAATAATAATTTTTCTGTTGTGATACGGACGTTTAAGGAATTATAGTCGTGTAATTAATAATAGATAATCGTTTTCTATATTTATGAAATTAATAAAGTTGTAGCAGATTAGTTTACCACTGCCACAAATTATTCTCATTTTTAATTTGATTATATATACTATATTGTGTACATCTTTATTATACTATTCAAATATAAATAGTTTATATCATATATATGCTAAAAATATAAATTGGTGATACATATTTTTCATAAAAAAATATGTCCAATTTAACAAATTTATACCTTGAACTGCAACTGCTACCTTTGTATACCATAATACTTGGTATCTTTATACACAGTATTATATTTATACCCATAAATATATAAAGTATTATATTTATAACAGAAATATACAAAGTATGTTACATATAAAGTTTATACCATGTATATACCATATACACATATATAAATATACAAAGTATTAAGAAACATACTAAGCATATTTATAACATAATATACAAGGTATGTTATATATGAAGTTTATACCATATACACACATATATAAATATACAAAGTATAAAGAAACATACTAAGAATATTTATATATTTATGGTATATGATATAATATACTATAAATATGAAAAGTATGTTTTACATAGAAATAATTTATTCACACACAGTAAAATCTTTCATGTATAAGAAAATTAAAGAAATAAATTAGCGGCACCCTAAAAGTTAATAACAACTCATCATTTCCTATTTTTTTAGGAACTGAAAATAAAGGAAATAAATTCCTAAAAAAATAAATTTGTTTGAAAGATAATATTTGATACCTAAAAAATAGGAAGCAGTGATTTGTTAATATAACATCCATATTTAAAATTTTCAAATATGAGAAAACGGCTATTAATGTAAATATTATATATGTCATAATTGAAATTCATTAAATATGGCCATGTATATGTAATTATTTTTATAAGAGTGGCTAATTGTGTTTTTTTCCCGTTAGTAGGTAAATTTTAGTTGGGTGATTTTGATAGTTTGTAAAAGTTGGGGCATAAAATCATATTTTAAAAAGTTTTTTCAAAATAGAAAAAAAATTCAAAAAAGATATGGCCAAACACAACTCCAACTCCAATTTCAACTCCAACTTCAACTCCAACTCAGGAAAATTTTAGTTTTCATGGCCAAACGGCTACTAAATATACGTTATTCTTCTTACTGGCAAGTATGTATCAAAATAATCAAGGCCTTCAGTAAGATCCCACAAAATCCTAAGCTTAATTCAGTCCTTTAGGCTTGTCAAGTTGTCCCAGACATAAAATATTTTACCAAAGTACTCAGACTTAGTGTCATTTTAACCTACGAAGGTTGGCAATCTTATTTCATGACCTTTACATCCATTAAATATTGATTTTTAGGTTGATTCATGATCAGGAATGTCCGTAGGTGTTTTCGAATAAGTTTCATATTTTTTGGACTTTTTTTAGGCTCCTTTGGAATCCCAAAATAGTTAATCAATGCGATCTTGGCGCGCCTTATCGACTATTGCGTTGATTACTATTTTCTCCAGCTATCAGCATCCAATTCCAGTGAATCAAGGCAAACATGGCGTGACACGTTGGCTATCACATCGATACCATCGACATGCCGCGTCAACCTACGCGTCGGTAGCCCAGTTTCTAGTCATTAAAAGACCACATTTTTGGGGGTATTTAGGTCTTTTACCCTCGAACCTCAGCCCACAAAATATTAAATTAAACTCCCTATAGAGCAAATATAGTCATTCTTTCTCAAATTTGCTCAGGAATAAAACCCTAGAAGATCCAATTTCAAGTCAAGAACTTAAGATTCAACCATAATCTTTCAGAAATTCTTCAACAAAGGTATGTGAAGTGTTCATCCAAGGGTTCCTTCCACCCTTGGAGTCCAAGAATCTCTTTTGAACTTCAAGTAATTGATTTTATGATTTCCATGGTTGGAATTAAAGTGTATCCATGATTGGTATTTGGATTAAGTTCCTAATTCATGATTATATATATATATATCATGTGAAATTGATCATTATGTATATAGATTCATGTGAATCCATGATAAACCCTTGACTTGTGAAATTAGAGATGAATTATGATGCTCACTTGTTGTTAAATAATATGTGCATATACTATGCTCACCAAGTGCTTGATAAATTGTCCATGTGAACTATTAAGAGAATGAAGTAATGTCAAGTTAGCTTATGTGCAAGTTATATCATGCAAGTGTTTGTCAAAATTCCCCAATGAATGAATGATGATCAAGTTCATAGTTTACATATTTCATGTAATGCCATGTCTCTTAATTTATGCTATCGAGTCCTGGGGGTACTTGTACTCGATAATTTAGTTGATTACCTTGATCCATAGTCAGTCATAGAATAGTATCAGTCACGACACGATAAGTAGTACTCTCAGTCAGTTAAAGAACTCAGGAAAACTCAGTAGAACCCATATTAGTCTAGTCTAATTCAGTATTTAGATCAGACCTCAGTAAACTCAATCAGCTAATAGAATTCAGTAGTATTCTGTCAGTCAATGGAACTCAATTCAGTTCAGCTAAACAATAATCTCAGTAACCGTTCAGTCCAGCCTAGTACAAACTAGAAATCAGTTCAGCGTCCATTTAGTTGGGAGTAGGATTCAACACCGAGTTAACCTAGGGATGAGGGCATTCCTGTCAGTAGAGGGTTTGACCCTTAACAACAATCCCTATATTATAGAGCTACGTAGCCAACGCAGGTTGAGGTATCTTCCTTCCAAACATTATGTGGGTTGATATTTCTTATCCGAGTTATCCTTCCAGCGAGGGTTGATGAAAGAGCTTCCTATCAGAGAGGGTTAACTCACAGTTTGTCCTTACCCGTGGCACAATATTGACACCCTTCCAACTGGGGTTACAGGTTGGACCCTAAATTAGTTAGAAAAGGGGCATATCGGTTAGATGATTATCTCCCATAGTTTTAGTTCCAGTCTCAATCTCAGAATAGAACTCAATTTAGTTCTACAGATCTAGGACTATCAGATGTAGTCACTCAGCTCAGTACGGAACTCAGTATGGTTCCACAGTATTCAAAACTGTCAGATATAGTCTTTCAAATAATCAGTAATATAGTATTCATAAACTCAAATATCGATTATCAGTATTCAGATTTAGTACTCAGTATTAGCACGATTTTAGTTATATTTTATGTATTCATGCATGTACTCTTACTCAGTTATACTTATGTTATTCAGTTATTATTATGCATGCATATAAACCCATGCCTATCAGCCTACCTCACTGAGCATACTAGTATATTCAAAGTACTGATGCATGTTTTTCTTTGCGCTATGATGTCTTATATCATAGGTTCAGACGCATGAGCTCCAGAGCACCCTAAGCAGTTCAGATTCTCAGCTTTCAGAGTAGTGGTAAGTCCTTATAGTTTGAAGACGTTCTTATTATTTATTGTACTTCAGTTTTACTTTAGTAGATGGAGTTAGTTGGGGGCTTGTCCCATCAACTCCACAGTTCAGACAGTTAGAGGCTTTTTCAGACTAGAGTATTTTCAGACAGTTGTTCAGTTTTTTAGTACTTATATTCATTTTTTGTATTTTAATACTGCATTTAGATTTATTTATAGATTTGAACCTTATAGCATATGTTTCCACCCATTTTCGTATAATTTCAGTATTTATTACTCAGTTATTGTAGCAGGTACCAGTCATGGGTTAGCTTGTGGTCCTTCGGGTTATGAGCACCGTGTAGCATCTGGGGTACAGACTCAAGGCGTTACAAACTTGGTATTAGAGCTTAAGGTTCAACAAAGTCCTAGAAAGTCTGAAAGCCACATCTAGTAGAGTCTTATGCATGGCTGTGTTGCGCGCCACACTTATGGACAAGAGGCTACGATATGTTTTAGGAAACGTCTCCCTTCTTTCAGTATTCATGTCGTGTGAGTGAGCATAAGATCTAGTTACACTCTCTTTCTAATCCTATCTTCTCTTTCATTTATAAAATATGCCTCCAAAGAGGACTCAGGAGAGAGGAATGGGAGATAAGTCAGCCCCTCAGCCCGTCCATCCAGATCCTTTGGGTGAGCATGTCTCCCATGCAGAGTTCAAAGCAGCCTTCACCACCCTAGCTCATTCTGTGGCAGCCCTGAATGAATGTCCAGCTATGGTTCTGGATAACTCATTGGCCAATACTGCTGCATCTAGGATTCAAGACTTCACCCGAATGAACTCTTCATCCTTTTCTGGGTTTAAGTTAGATGAGGACCCTCAGGAATTTCTTGATCAGGTGCAGAAGGTTACTGATATCATGGGGGTGAATGCTGTTGAGAGTGCTGAGTTGGCCACATATCAATTACAGGATGTGGCTTACTCATGGTTCAAATAGTGGAAGACAGAGAGGGTCGCAGATACAGGGTCCATAGAATAGGAGGAGTTTGCAGTTGCTTTTCTGGATATGTTCTTCGTACTAGAGTTGAGGGAAATGGAGGTTTTGGAGTTTATAAACCTAAAGCAGGGAAATATAATAGTGCAGGAGTATTCTCTCAAGTTTACTCAGTTATCCAGATATGGCCCGCATGTTATAGTAGATAGCAGAGCGAAGATGAGTAAGTTTATATCAGGAGTATCTAGCAGCGTGGTCAAGGAGTGTAGGACCACAATGCTTATTAAGGAGATGGATATTTCCAGGCTTATGGTGCATGCACAGCAGATAGAGGAGGCCAAGAATGAAGAGAAAGAAAGGGAGAATAAGAGAACGAGAATAAGTAGTTTTAATTTTGCTCAGCCTAAGTCAGAGGGTGGGAATCATTCTCAGTTCTACCTGAAATCCTCAGTTCTAATTCCTTCCTCAGCCAGTGATCTAGTGCCAAAATTCAGAGATGGCAACCAAGACAGGGCATCAGGCCCTAAACCCCAGGGCAGTGTTAGCAGTGCCCGAACCAATCTCCTTTACCAGATGTGCAACAGAAACCACCAGGGTATCTACGAGCTGGCAGTGATGTGTGTTTCAGATGTGGGAACCCAGGCCCAGAGTCAGATAGTGTCCTCAGGTGGGTTTGCAGAGTCAGGATAACCACCCTCCAGCTCAGTCCGGTCGCCCGAATCAGTAGGGTGCCTCTTCCAGTGCCACCACTGGGAAGCGCCCAAACAGACTCTGTGCTCTTCAGTCTCGACAAGATCAGGAAAGTTCTCCTGATGTGGTCACTGGTACGTTATAAGTTTTTCATTTGTATGTTTACACTTTGCTAGATCAAGAAGCTTCTTTATCTTTTGTTACTCCATATATAGCAGTTGATTTCGGAGCCAGTCCCAAAATTCTAGCAGAGCCCTTCTTAATTTCTACCCAGTGGATAAATCTATCATAGCCCGACAGGTATACAGGAACTGTACGGTTATGATATCTCAGAAAGTCACTTCAGCAGATTTAGTCGAATTAGAGATGACTGATTTTGATGTCATTCTCGGCATGGATTGGCTTTATTCCTGCTATGCCTCAGTCGACTACAGAAACAGAATTGTCCAATTTCAGTTTTCAAATGAACCCGTCCTAGAGTGTAAGGGTAGTACTTCAGCACTTAGGGGTCAACTTATTTCTTACCTTTGGTCTAGAAAGATAATATCTAAGGGATGTATCTACTATCTCGTTAGAGTCCAGGACTCTAGTTCAGAAACTCCTACTCTTGAATCAGTGTCAGCAACATGTGAATTCCTAGATGTGTTTTCCGAAGACCTTCCTAGAGTTCCTCTCGAAAAGAAAATTGATTTCAAAATCGATCTTCTCCCAGATACTCAACCCATCTTTATCCTGCCATACAGGATGGCTCTAGTAGAACTCAGAGAATTAAAGAAACAGTTAAAACATTTCTTAGATAAGGGATTCATCAGACCCCGTGTGTACCCATGGGGCACACCAGTTTTATTCATGCGTAAGAAAGACGGTTCCCTCAGAATGTGCATAGATTATCATCAGTTAAACAAAGTTATAGTCAAGAACAAGTATCCACTCCCCAGAATCGATGGATTGTTTGATCAACTTCAGGGTTCCAGTTATTTCTCTAAGATAGACCTCAGATTAGGCTATCATCATCTCAGAGTCAGGAAAAGTGACATCCCACAAATAGCTTTTCAAACTCGGTATGGTCACTTTAAATTTTAGCCATGTCCTTTGGTCTTACTAATGCCCCAACATCCTTCATGGACTTGATGAATCGTGTGTTCAAGCAGTACTTGGACATGTTCATCATAGTCTTCATAGATGATATTCTTGTTTACTCTTGTAGTGAACACGATCATGCAAACAATCTAAGAATAGTATTGCAGACTCTCAGAAACCATCAGTTATTCACTAAATTCAGTAAGTGCAAATTTTGGCTAAAGTCAGTAGCATTTCTTGGCCATATAATTTTCAGTGATGGCATTAGAGTTGATCCCCAAAAGACCGAAGCAGTGAGAAACTGGCCTAGGCCCATCTATCCGTCAGATATCAGGAGTTTCTTGGGTTTGGTTGGCTATTAATGACGTTTGTTGAGGGATTTTCGTCTATTGTATCCCCTATATCCAAATTTATTTATAAGAAAGTCAAGTTCCAGTGGTTAGATTCTTGTGAGAAGAGTTTTCAAGAGTTGAAGAATCGACTTACCACAGCTCCAGTATTGACCCTACCAGATGGTTTCGATGGTTTTGTTGTGTACTATGACACTTACAGAGTTGGATTGGGTTGTGTTCTGATGTAGAGAGGTAAGGTCATAGTCTATGCCTCTAGACAGCTTAAGTCCCATGAGAAGAACTGTCCTACTCATGATTTTGAGATAGTAGTAGTAGTTTTTACCTTAAAGATTTGGAGGCATTACTTGTATGGTGAGCACGTTGATGTGTTCACTGATCATAAGAGCCTGCAGTATGTGTTCTCTCAGAAAGACCTCACCCTTCGTCAGAGAAGATGGTTGGTATTGTTGAAAGACTATGACAAGAGTGTTTTGTATCATCCGGGCAAGGCCAATGTAGTGGCTGACGCTCTCATTAGAATGTCTATGGGCAGTTTTGCCCATGTTGAGAATAGTAAAAAGAAGTTAGCCCAGGAATTTCATCAGCTAGCCCGACTAGGTGTTCACTTAGTTGATTCAGCAGAAGGTAGTGTATGGGTGCAGAGTAGTTTAGAATCATCCCTAGTTTCCGAAGTGAAGGAAAAAAAGGATAGGGATCCTAGTCTAGTCCAGTTGAAGGAATCAGTCAGAAATCAGAAGGTAGAGATTTTCTCCCAAGGGGGAGATGGTGTTTTGAGTTGTCAGGGTCGTCTATGTGTGCCAGGTTTAGGTGAATTGAAACAGCAAATTCTCGCAGAGGTGCATTGTAATGTCCCAAAAATCAAGTTCCAAGATGCCACACGGTGCTTAGGGTCACAAGTGACCCCAAGCTAACCCTTTTCATCGGTATAACTCAAAAGCAACTGATTAAAACATAATTCTGAGAGAATGAAGCTGAAAATATCTCAATACAGAATCTGTTCAGTACAATATTGGAATTACAAGATGACAATTCTACTAACACATATACATATACAAGAAGGAGACTGAATACATCAACTACTACTACTGTCTATGAAGCCTCTACTAGTATTGTCTGTACATAGTCGGGTCATGACTCCCAACTACTACACTCAATACGACCGACGAAAGAAGATACAATGCTCCAAACTGAAATAACCGACCCAAGTCCCCGAACTGTGAGGACTCTTTACCTGCTGACTGAAAACTCCAACTGAATAGAATAATAAATGGGGGTCAGCACAAAGAGAATGTACTGAGTATGTGGGGGTGCATGCAACACTTTAAATAACATCATCAATTTCATGAAAACATGCATACAGACAATGATGACTCACTTGGCTTGAGTTATATCAAATCATACTCTTCATACTTTCATAATAAATAGTTCAAATGGTAAAATCTCATAATCCAAGTAAATCATCAAAAATCATAAATTATGATGAATCATCATAAATTATCATATCGTCAAAATTCATCATAAGTAATCATAATTTATCACAATATCTCAACTCTTTGACTCAAATCTCGGAGTGACTCGGTAATTCAAGAAACATGACTTTTATGGGCAGGGGAGTTTTCTATAACTGACAACCCCACGTGAGCTACGTGGAATACCAACGTTTGAAACCCCCGTTGGTGGGAGCATCATACTCTTTGCCAAGGAGTACGACCTTAAAACTGCAATAATCACAATCAGGCTCTCTGGCCAATAATATCATCATCAAACAACCCTACGGTGGCACATAGGTTTGGAGAAATACCAAATTTCCCTCTTGGTGCTAAGTACTACTCCCCGACAAGCTCAGAACGCGTTAGGAAATCCACCATCATCATCACAAGAGTCTATCATAAAGACCAAATCAAATATCTCAATTTATAATTCATCAACATTCCTAACCCCAACTTCGACTTAAAATATTTTAATCTTTTTCAACATCAACAAGGTATCAATGCATTGAACCATAACTGACTCGACATTTGGACAAGGATATGAAGACTCAATACGTAATATTTTCAACAATTCAACTCATCAAAATCATCCGGAAAAAAATATCAAAAGTCATCTCCACATCTATATCAAAATCAATCTTTCTCATAGTCAAAATCATCTCGACTCTGCGAGTTCAAGGTCAATGTACTCAAATGATTATTCTTTCAATTCGACAATTAAATTATGACAACAGCTTTTGAAAAGCACTTGAGACCTTCAATTCATAATAAGAATACATATCCCGTAGTACAACTCAAATCACGACTTTTATTTCGAAAGTCTTTAGAAATATCAATTCATTGTAGTAGTATTCAATTCATAGCAAAAATTCTCAATTTAAGAAGTAGAGTAATGAAGTAATCATGTATATCCATATTGGAAAACAATTCAAAGTCTTATAAATCCTTCATAAAGTAATTTGAGTGTATACCCATTTTCGAATATCATGAAATTTCAATAATAGAACTCAACCTTTTTAAATGTCAAAATGTAATAATTTATCAAGTCATGACAACATCAATATTTTTGAGAAAATATCAAGACTCATGGTAACATCTCAAATGTTATATCTCAATATGCTCAATGATTCAATTTCATCATAAAGAAGCTTTAAGCTTATCATAAATCTCAAAATCATTCCAAAATACCATTTCAACATATATCTCGAAATCATTCAAAATAAAAATATGAAATTTACAATTATAGATATCAAGACATCTCATATCTCAAATATATATTCAATAATTCAAATCGTCATTGGGAAGCATAAAGCTTGACACATATCTCAAAATATTATTCCAAAATACCATCTCGACATATGTCCCAAAATCATTCAAAATACCACCTCGTGGTAAAAGTGTGTAATTCGCAATGATAAATATTAAATCATATCATGAAAACATTGAGATAATCTTATAAATCAAATTTTATTCATTCAATCATCATAATCTCATAATTGAATTATTTAGACATAATCTCACTTGCTAAATCATGTAAAACCATAATAAAATTAAAGCTTTGGGCACAAGAACGGAAGATTGCTCTTATTCAAAACCTCACATACCTTGAAATGGAAGATGAATATGAACTTTCGACTCTAGAACTTTATTCATTTAAATGAAGGGTGCTTCTCGAAGCCCTTAACATGATCAACTCGAATCCCAAATCAATTTAAAATTTCTACGTTTCAATTTAAAGATTTTTGGAGCTAAAATTTGACCTAGGGTTTTCCTCTCCTCCAAAACTTGATGAAAATATAAATTTCATGGTCCAAATATGGATTATATGCAAGAATTTTTGTCCAAGAAGGGAAATATGAAATGACCAAAATACCCTTAAAAAAATAATGTCAAATCTGTCCTTTGGTGGACTGTTTTGATAGGCTGAAGTAGATCGACCATAACGTTTTACTCCGATAGAAAAATTGGATGAAACTAATTTCATTAGAAAGAGGACTCTTAGAAATTTCCGTTGATATATAGTAGCTCACCCAGATCATTATGTACAAGGAGTTATGGTCATTTGAAGTTGACCCAAAAATTTACTTTTGATAGGCCGAACTAGATTGACCATAACTTTTTTTCTCCGATAGTCAAATTGGATGAAATCAATTTAATTAGAAAGAAGACTCGCAGAGATTTCCGTTGATATATAGTAGATCACCCAGATCATTATGTACAAGGAGTTATGATCGTTTGAAGTTGACCCTGAAATTCGCCTGGCTGCAGAAATTTTAATTTCCTGCACGTTTTACTGTTCACAGTTCGATCGGAATGGTCGTAACTCATCGCTCGAGTGTCCTTTTTTGATGATCTACATATCATTGGAAAGATTATTCTATACTCTATGCAATTTTAGGTCAACATCTTAGAAATACTACACTAAAAATTTATGGATCGCTCTAAAGCATAGAACTCGATACGTTTCTCATGAAATCTTTACGAAGAAATTTTTTTGGGGTATTACAGTATCTCCCCCTTGGAAAAATTCATCCTCGAATGTCGCTTGATAGGATAAAAACACTGATCAACTGAATTTCTTAAGGGACGCGAACATCTGAGACATATCGGCACGATTGGAATTACAGTTTCCTAGTCCTCATACTGAACATGCATATCTGACGCATAAATATCTAGCTGAACTGACTCTGGATTGTATGAATGCGTATGCAAAAATAGCCAATTCAAGGCTCGTAATGAGAACTTGAGCATGAACTAGATGTGTTTTAAACACAAAAGCTTTAAGAAGTCATGAGGTATCTCCCCCTTGGGACTCTATGTTCCTCTACAACACTTATTTCACAGGGTCACTAAGACTGTGCACGGGGCACCTATGAATTAGCTCATATGCATGACGCACGAACAGAGGTATACTTGTAACTACTGAGATGCTCCATATGGAAATGATTTCATTCCTAAGATCCTTGGATAACATGATGAAATGATAAATGAGAAGGTACACCATACGATTCTGATTGACTGAGCTGGAATACTTGGAAAACAAAGATCGTTTAGTAGAAGTTTACGAATTGAAGCATAACTAGCTTCCAAAATCTGAAACATGTACACCACAATCCCTCAAGATAACCACTTAAAACTTCAACTAACCACAACATACATGAAAGCTTAATCTCAATCTTACTTCACATTACCACTTAGCCCAAAATAAGCATACACCTTTCTAACCAAGATAAGGAAACATTTTCTCTCTTCTATCTAGATAACTATTCACCAACACCCTTATCCACAACAAATACGTATTTTTCCATATAACCAACCATTCATCATCACTCTCTCACCCTACGAAAGAAGTTATCAAAGGGATAGAACATGCTGGTCTAAAATATGACTAGATACCCTGAATAACTTGACGTTCACCAAGGCGTAAGGAATAAAAGATTTAACATCATGAACTCGGCAAAGAAATTTGATTTGGGAATATGCATGATATGAATCCAAACTTTCATTGATCATTAACAAAAATGCTTTATTTCTCGAATAGAGCATAGGGTAAGGCTAGAGTACCTCGATTACTAGCCACATAACTTAAGATTTGGAATTCATAACTTATGGAATATAATTCCACCGCTAAAATCCGAAACCCCACGTATTGGGAACTGAGAGAGAACATGGTCCTTTATAACATGCACGAACTCGAATTACGATCATGGAACTGAAGTGTAAAGCAGGAATAGGCCCTGGAATAACTGAAAGAACTGAAATAGGAATGGGTCGAGCATAACCCCTTTCTTACCACTATTAGAATCCGAACACTTAACTCGGTTACTTGATCTATCATCTCCCCCTTAGACTTAAGCCATCGCTCTGGGTCAGTAACACACTATACACTTTAATCTAAACTAAAGTCACTTCACTCGAGAGTTCGATACATAATCACACACACAAACCATAAAACTTCACCCAAATAACTACCTCAGAAAACATATAACCACATCCTCACACAACTTCTCGAATTACCACCTATCCTTCTATAACCCCAATAATCAACACCTAACACTTGCACACTTTCTAATCTCAAATCCGCATAAGAAACCCGATAGTCGGAGTATACACCATCTAGAGCTTCAACGCTTTCAGCTCAACTTTAAAATTTCAATCTTAGATTCTAACGCTCAACTCAAATTTTTCTCATCCTTAACGGACCACACTACCTCTGTCATCGCTTATTAAAATCACGCTTGTAAACTTATATTTCTAAACCATAAGAATCAAAATCACATTTAAGAAGCTCAACCATTACAGTCATACACTAATCCTCGAAATTAAAGCAGTCCCATAATATCTTGGGTGAACTTTCTCATCATAAACACAACATCAAACTTAATCACGAATCAACCAAACTTAGGCTCTTATATCCACTATTCAAGCCTACTAGATCACTTCCTAACAACTAATAACATTAATCAAGAAATCATCACAGTCACCTTCACGATCACCAATCATTCAAACTTAACTTTTAGCACACAATATCACTTAAAACTTTTCGCACGAAATTTCCACTTAGAAACTATAAAACAATCCTCAACAAATGCTAGCCCATTTAAACTTCATAAAAATAATAATTGGTCATAATCATATAGCTTATCTTATTCACAATCCATTAACACATCCTTCTTTCATCCGCCACTACTATCTATCCTTCATACACATCTTAACTTAGGTCATAACTCTCTATGTCTTAACTTAACTTCCTCTTGCAACCTGACAACGCCATAATTTAACAACACTCACCCACCGAGTACTTCCATTACTAACCTATACTCTCTGGCATACAAATACCGTCAACACCCATTTCATACCTCAAACAAACTACATCACAAAATTAACACACAAGGATATATCACTCCCTATTAACCCTAAATGTATGCAAATACGGATTCCACTATACTTATGCTCAATAAATCACACTTACCATCCTTCTTACTACTACATCTCCAAATCCCATATTTTCAGCCAACACAAGGAACAAGTTGAAATACAAGTTGCTAGTGGATCGAAATAGGCCGCACACGGCTCCACTAGGCTTTGAATATGAGTTTTGAAAAAAAATAATTTAAGATGAATAACAAAGCAGTTGTGCTAGTGAATCGAAAGAGCCCCACACGGCTTCACTAGGCTTTCATTTTTCAACAGCATAATGATATAAAGATTACGGGAGAAAAGAACTTGGCATACCATATTCGATGATCTAGGAGTATGCATCCACTCAGTCTTAGCTGAACAAGTCATAAAGAAGGGGACATAACATGAAACTTCAGGAACTTATAACACACTGGGAGGCTCTTCTGAAGCCACTTTAATGAGACTTCTGAAACATTTTGCTAATCAGTCTGAAAACATTATCAGGGAAAGAACCGGGACTTGCTGCTCGTACTATCTTAAGAATAGCACATAGATAGAAAAGTACAAACTGTCACTTATAGATCCTGAAAATAAATTTGGTAGCTTATCTGGTTTAAACTTATTGCACGATTTAAGACTTGAAAGAACAACAACCTTTCCTAAATGCCTTATAGCCTCTCGAAGAAAAGTACAAACGTCTCCGTACCATTCCGCAAGACTCTACTAGACACGGCTTCATAGAAACCCTAGGACACTTGAACTCTGTGCTCTGATACCAAGTTTGTAACATCCCGAAATCAAGTTCTGAGACGCCACACGATGCTTAGGGTCACAAGTGACCCCAAGCTAACCCTTTTCATCAGTATAACTCAAAAGCAACTGATTAAAACATAATTCTGAGAGAATGAAGCTGAAAATGCCTCAATACAAAATCTGTTCATTTCAATATTGGAATTATAAGATGACAATTCTACTAACACATATACATATACAATAAGGAGACTGAATACATTAACCACTACTACTGTCTATGAAGCCTCTACTAGTATTGTCTGTACATAGTCGGGTCATGACTCCCAACTACCACACTCAATACGATCGACGAAAGAAGATACAATGCTCCAAACTGAAATAATCGACCCAAGTCCCTGAACTGTGAGGACTCTTTACCTGCTGACTGAAAACTGCAGCTGAATATAATAGTAAATAAGGGTCAGCACAAAGAGAATGTACTGAGTATGTGGGGGTGCATGCAACACTTTAAATAACATCATCAATTTCATGAAAAAATGCATACAGACAATGATGACTCACTTGGCTTGAGTTATATCATATCATACTCTTCATACTTTCATAATAAATAGTTCAAATGGTAAAATCTCATAATCCATGTAAATCATCAAAAATCATAAATTATGATAAATCATCAAAAATTATCATATTGTCAAAATTCATCATAGGTAATCATAATTTATCATAATATCTCAACTCTTTAACTCAAATCTCGGAGTGACTCGGTAATTCAAGAAATATGACTTTTATGGGCAGGGGAGTTTCCTATAACCGACAACCCCACGTGAGCTACGTGTAATACCAACGTTTGAAATCCCCGTTGGTGGGAGAGTCATACTCTTTGCTAGGGAGTACGACCATAAAACTACAATAATCACAATCGGGCTCTCTGGCCAATAATATCATCATCAAACAACCCTACGGTGGCACATAGGTTTGGAGAAATACCAAATTTCCCTCTTGGTGCTAAGTACTACTCCCTGACAAGCTCAGAACGCGTTAGGAAATCCACCATCATCATCACAAGAGTCTATCATAAAGACCAAATCAAATATCTCAATTTATAATTCATCAACATTCCTAACCCCAACTTCGACTTAAAATATTTCAATCTTTTTCAACATCAACAAGGTATCAATGCATTGAACCATAACCGACTCGACATTTGGACAAGGATATGAAGACTCAATATGTAATATTTTCAACAATTCAACTCATCAAAATCATTCGGAAAAAAATACCAAAATTTATCTCAACATCTATATCAAAATCAATCTTTCTAATAGTCAAAATCATCTCGACTCTGCGAGTTCAAGGTCAATGTACTCAAATGATTATTCTTTCAATTCGACAATTAAATTATGACAACAGCTTTTGAAAAGCACTTGAGACCTTCAATTCATAATAAGAATACATATCCCGTAGTACAACTCAAATCACGACTTTTATCTCGAAAGCCTTTAAAAATATCAATTCATTATAGTAGTATGCAATTCATAGCAAAAATTCTCAATTTAAGAAGTAGAGTAATGAAGTAATCATGTATATCCATATTGGAAAAAAATTCAAAGTCTTATAAATCCTTCATAAAGTAATTTGAGTGTATACCCATTTTCGAATATCATGAAATTTCAATAATAGAACTCAACCTTTTTAAATGTCAAAATATAACAATTTATCAAGTCATGACAACATCAATATTTTTGAGAAAATATCAAGACTCATGGTAACATCTCAAATGTTATATCTCAATATGCTCAATGATTCAATTTCGTCATAAAGAAGCTTTAAGCTTATCATAAATCTCAAAATCATTCCAAAATACCATTTCAACATATATCTCGAAATCATTCAAAATAAAAATATGAAATTTATAATTATAGATATCAAGACATCTCATGTATCAAATATATATTCAATAATTCAAATCATCATTGGGAAGAATAAAGCTTGACACATATCTCAAAATATTATTCCAAAATACCATCTCGACATACGTCCCAAAATCATTCAAAATACCACCTCGTGGTAAAAGTGTGTAATTCACAATGATAATTATTAAATCATATCATGAAAATATTGAGATAATCATATAAATCAAAGTTTATTCATTCAATCATCATAATCTCATAATCAAATTATTTAGACATAATCTCACTTGCAAAATCATGTAAAATCATAATAAAATTAAAGCTTTGGGTACAAGAACGGAAGATTGCTCTTGTTCAAAACCCCACATACCTTGAAATGGAAGATGAATATGAAATTCCGACTCCGGAACTTTATTCACGAAAATGATGGGTTCTTCTCAAAGCCCTTAACATGATCAACTCGAATCCCAAATCAATTTGAAATTTCTACGGTTCAATTTAAAGATTTTTGGAGCTAAAATTTGACCTAGGGTTTTCCTCTCCTCCAAAACTTGATGAAAATATAAATTTCATGGTCCAAATATAGATTATATGCAAGAATTTTCGTCCAAGAAGGGAAATGTAAAATGACCAAAATACCCTTAAAAAAATAATGTCAAATCTGTCCTTTGATGGACTGTTTTGATAGGCTGAAGTAGATCGACCATAACGTTTTACTCCGACAGCCAAATTTGATGAAACTAATTTCATTATAAATAGAACTCTTAGAGATTTCCGTTGATATATAGTAGCTCACCCAGATGATTATGAACAAGGAGTTATGGTCGTTTGAAGTTGACCCAAAAATTCGCTTTTGATAGGCTGAACTAGATTGACCATAACCTTTTTCTCCGATAGTCAAATTCGATGAAACCAATTTAATTAGAAAGAGGACTTGCAGAGATTTCCGTTGATATATAGTAGATCACCTATATCATTATGTACAAGGAGTTATGATCGTTTGAAGTTGACACTGAAATTCGCCTGGCTGCAGAAATTTTAATTTCCTGCACGTTTTACTGTTCACAGTTCGATCGGAATGGTCGTAGTTCGATCGGAATGGTCGTAACTCATCGCTCGAGTGTCCGTTTTTGATGATCTACATATCGTTGGAAATCTTATTCAATACTCTACACAATGGTAGGTCAACGTCTTAGAATTACTACACAGAAAATTTATGGATCGCTCTAAAGCGTAGAACTCGATACATTTCTCATGAATCTTTATGAAGAAAATTTTCTAGGGTATTACACGCATGTTGTGTGTTTTCTATTCATCCAGGGGACACAAATATGTACCGCGATTTATGGGAGATCTATTGGTGGAGTGGGATGAAAAGAGACATTGCAGAATTTATGGCTAAGTGCTCAACATGTCAACAGGTTAAGATTGAGCATCATAAACCTAGTGGGTCCATGTAGGAGTTCAGTATTACCACCTGGAAATGGGAATAAGTGAACATGGTCTTTGTGATGGTCTTGCCTCATACTCGTCATTGGCATGATTCAGTTTGGGTCATTGTAGACAGGATGACCAAATCAGCTCATTTCCTTCCAGTTCATACCTCTTATTCAGTCGAGGATTACACCAAACTCTATATCGGGGAGTTGGTCAAATTGCATGGTGTTATATTGTCCATTATCTCAGATAGAGGTACCCAGTTCACCTCTTATTTCTGGAAAACATTCCGAAAGAGTCTTGGTACTCAAGTTCATCTTAGTATAACCTTTCATTCTCAGATAGATGGTCAAGCAGAAAGGACCATTCAGACTTTAGAAGATATGCTGCGAGCATGTGCGATAGACTTTAAGGGTAGTTGGGATGACCATTTGCCTTTTATTGAGTTTACATATAACAACAGCTGTCACTCCAGTATTCAGATGGCTCCATTTGAGAAGCTTTATGGAAGGAGGTGTAGATCTCCCATTGGTTGGTTTGAAGTGGGTGAGGCCATAGTGGTAGGGCCTGACTTGGTGTTTGATACCTTAGTGAAGGTCTACTTAATCAGGGAAAGGCTTAAGATAGCTTAGAGCCGACAGAAATCGTATGCAGATGTGCGCAGAAAGGATCCCGAGTTTGATATTGGTGACTATATGTACTTGAAGATCTCTCCTATGAAAGGAGTGAAGCATTTTTGCAAGAAAGGGAAACTCAGTCCCCGATATGTCGGTCCTTACTGAATTCTTAGACGTTTTGGAAAGTAGCTTACGAGCTTGAGTTACCTTCAAATTTATCTTCAGTTTATCCAGTGTTCTATGTCTCCTTGCTAAAGAAATGCATAGGTGACCCAACAGTCGTAGTCCCTATTAAGGTCATAGATATTTAGAACAACCTCTCTTATGAAGAGATCCTAATAGAAATCCTTGACTATCAGATTCGCAGACTGAGGAACAAAGAAGTTCCTCTAGTCAAAGTTCTTTGGTGGAATCAGTCTGTTGAGGGAGATACTTAGGAAGCAGAAGAAGAAATACAAACCAAGTATCCTTATCTATTCTCCACTAATCCAAACTCAGCTCAAGGTAATAATTTCCTTAAGCTTAATCATTTTCATATTTAGATTTCAGTTACAAATTTGGTATCAGTTACCATTGTATATTCAGTTATATGTTCATGAGCTAGTTCAGTCATATATCCATGCATCATATATGCATGTTCAGTACATAAATTTAGTTTATCAGTAATCCCAGTCATGCATTTATGAATCACGTTCAGTTACATCCATGCATCAGATATGCATGTTCAGTATGATAATTTAGAATACTAGTAATGTCAGTCATATAGTCATGTTCCAGATGTTCATACCCAGTATGTAAGTCAGTCTCTTAGTATTCTCAGTCTCAACAGTCTCATTCGAGGATGAATGGTACCAAGGGGGAGATAATGTAAGACCCCGCAAAATCCTAAACTTAATTCAGTCTTTTAGGCTTGTCAAGGGGTCCCAGACTTAGAATATTTTAGCTAAGTACTCAGACTTAGTGTCATTTTAAACTACTAAGGTTGGAAATCTTATTTTACGACCTTTACATACATTAAATGTTGATGTTTAGGTTGATTCATGATCAGGAATGTCCGTAGGTGTTTTCAGACAAGTTTTGGATTTTTTGGACTTTGTTTGAAGCTCCTTTGGAATCCCAAAATAGTGAATCAACGTGATCTTGGCACGCCGCATCAACTATCATGTTGATTACTATTTTCCCCAGCTACCAGCGTCCAATTCCAGTGAATCAAGGCAAACATGGCGCGATGCATTAGCTATCGCGTCGATACCATCAACGAGCCGCGTTGACTTACGCGCCGGTAACCCAGTTTTCAGTCATTAAACGACCCTGTTCTTGGCGGTATTTAAGTCTTTGTACCTTGACCTTCAGCCCCCAAAACATAAAATTAAACTCCCTATAGAGAAAATATAGTCGTTCTTTCTCAAATTTGGTCAAGAACAAAACCTTAGAAGATCCAATTTCAAGACAAGAACTTAAGATTCAACCATAAGCTTTCAGAAATTCTTCAACAAAGGTATGTGAAGTGTTCATCCAAGGGTTCCTTCCACACTTGGAGTCCAAGAATCTCTTTTGAACTTTAAGTAATTGATTTTATGATTTCCATGGTTGGAATTAAAGTGTATCCATGATTGCTATTTGGATGAAGTTCCTCATTCATGATTATATATATATATATATATATATATATCATGTGAAATTGATCATTATGTGTGTAGATTCATGTGAATCCATGATAAACCCTTGACTTATGAAATTAGAGATGAATTATGATGCTCACTTGTTGTTCAATACTATGTGCATATACTATGCTCACCAAGTGCTTGATAAATTGTCCATGTGAACTATTAAGAGAATTAAGTCATGCCAAGTTAGCTTATATGCAAGTTATATCATGCAAGTGTTTGTCAAAATACTCCAATGAATGAATGATGATCAAGTTCATAGTTTACATGTTTCATGTAATGCCATGTCTTTTAATTTATGCTATCGAGTCCTGGGGGTACTTGTACCCGACAATTTAGCTAATTACCTAGAGCCATGGTCAGTCGTAGAATAGTATCAATCACGACACAATCAGTAGTACTCTCAATTAGTTACAAAACTCAGGAAAACTCAGTAGAACCCATTTTAGTCTAGTCTAATTCAGTATTTAGTTCAGACCTCAGTAAACTCAGTCAGCTAACAAAATTCAATTGTATTTCGTCAGTCAACGGAACTCAGTGAACTCAGTTTATTTAATTAAATAGTAATCTCAGTAACCATTCAGTTTAGCCTAGTACAGACTAGAAATCAGTTCAGTGTCTATTCAGCTGGGACTAGGATTTAGCATCGAGTTAACCCAGGGATGGTGGTATTCCTATCAGCAAAGGGTTTGACCCTTAGTAGAAATCCCTGCGTTATAGAACTACGTAGCTAGCGTAGGTTGAGGTGTCTTCCTGCCAGATATTATAAGGGTTGATATTTCTCATCCGAGTTATCCTACCAGCAAGGGTTGACGAAAGAGCTTCCTGTCAGAGAGGATTAACTCACAGCTTGTCCTTACCCATGGCAAGGTATTGGCACCCTTACAACTGAGGTTACAGGTTGAACCCAAAATCAGTTAGAAAAAGGGCATGTCGGTTAGATGATTACCTCCCACAGTCTCAGTTCCAGTCTCAATCTCAGAATAGAATTCAATTTAGTTCTACAGATCCAGGACTATTAGATATAGTCACTCAACTCAGTATGGAACTCAGTATGGTTCCACAATATTCAGAACTGTCAGATACAACCTTTTAGATAATCAGTAATATAGTATTCGTAAACTTAGATATCGGTTATCAGTATTCAGATTCAGTACTCAGTATTAGCATGATTTCAGTTGTAGTTTATGTATTCATACATGTACTCTTACTCAGTCATGCTCATATTATTCAGTTATTATTGTGCCTGCATATAAACCCATGCCTATTAGCCTACCTCACTGAGCATACCAGTATATTCAAAGTACAGACGCATGATTTTCTTTGCGCTATGATGTCTTATATCATAGGTTCAAATGCACAGGATCCAGAGCACCCTTAGTAGTTCAGATTCTCATCTTTAAGGGTAGTGGTAAGTCCTCATAGTTTGAGGACATGCTTATTATTTACAGTACTTCTATTTTATTTTAGTAGATGGAGTTAGTTTGGGGCTTGTCCCATCAACTCCACAGTTCTGACAGTTAGAGGCTTATTTAGAGTAGAGTATTTTCAGACAGTTGTTCAGTTTTTCAGTACTTATATTCAGTTTTGGTATTTTAATACCGCATTCAGATTTATTTACAGATTTGAACCTTTTGGCATATGTTTCCGCCTATTTTCGCATAATTTTAGTATTTATTACTCAGTTATTACAACAGGTACCAGTCATAGGTTAGCTTGTGGTCCTTCGGGATCATGAGCACCGTGTAGCATCCGGGGTACAGACTTGGGGCGTTACACCTTCTTTTTGTCTAAAGCCTTTCACAACAACTCTTGACTTGTATTTGTCAATAGTACCATCAACTTTTATTTTTATTTTGAAGATATATTTAGATCCTAAAGGTTTATTTCTTGGAGGAAGATCAATCAACTCCCAAGTAAGGTTGCTCAAGATTGAATCAATCTCACTATTGACTGCTTTATTCCCAAAAAATGTGTCGAAAGACGACATCACTTCTTTAAACGATTGAGGCTCATTTTCAAATAGAAATATTACAAAATCTGATCTGAAGAAGGTAGACATTCTTTGATGTGTACTATGCCTTGGATTCTCATCATTAAATACATTCTTCTTTGGTTCATCCCATGGTCATTTAGACCCTCCACTAGAAAGTTCATGTCTAATTTTATATGGATAAATATGTTCAAAAAACTCAAGATTATCTAATTCAATTACCGTATTATCATGAATATTTGGATGTTTGAATATATGAACCAAAATTGGATATGCTTTACTGTTTGTAGCATATCCGCTGAAAACACAGTCCACAGTCTTTAGTCCTATTTTTACCTTTTTAGGTATAGGAACTTGGACTTTGACTAGACACTCTCACACTTTAAAATATTTCAAGTTGAGTTTCCTTTCTTTTCATTTTTCACATAGAATAGATTGTGTCTTGCTATGAGGCCCTTTATTGATATGGTTTGTCGTAAGGAAAGCTTGCCTCCATAAGTTTTGTGGTAAGCCTGATTATGAGTAAAACATTTATCATTTCCTTCTATATTCAATTTTTTTTCGTAATCCTATTTGATTGAGGTAAACCCTCGACAGTAGTTTGATGGACAATTTTATTTTTCAAACATATCTCTTCAAAAGAAGATTCATACTCTCCACCCTATCACTCCTTATCATTTTAATCTTTTTATCTAACTGAGTTTCAACTTCCATTTTATATTATCTAAATGTGTCTATCACTTCACTCTTACCATTTAACAAATCAACATAACACTATCAAGTGAAATCATCAATAAATGTTATGAAATAAGTTTTTCCACCACGAGATGATGTTGATTTCACATCACAAATGTCTATGTGAATTAAGTCTAAGGATTGGAATTTCTTTCAACAGACTTATATAGATGCTTAGCATACTTAGATTCCGCACATGTTTGATACTTTGATTAATTGCACTCAAAATTAGGCAAAACTTCTAAACTAATCAGTTTTCACAAATTTATAATTGACATGTCCTAAATGTTCAAGCCACATTCTATATTTGGTTTTTTGGAGATTAAATTCCTTAAGATTGTTGTTTTCCTGGTATAAAATCTATATTAATCCACAAGAACTTCAAATACAAGTTGAAACAACTTATGAACTATCAAAATAAAGTTTCAAGAACTTCAAACACAAGTTCAAACAAATTTATCAACTATTAAAATGAAGTTCAAACTATTTTTGAAAAAATAGTAAAACTAACGTTTAGAAAGAGATGAAGAAAATAACATTAATTCCACCAAATTCTTGATGTGACTTTAAGGAATTTATTCCCATCAAGTACCTAAGTTTAATAGAATATATCCTATCAGGATATAATAATTCACTTTAGAAAATAGTGGTGCCTCAAATTGTTTGAACCACGAACTAACTCAATGATTGTAGATCACACATGAGTTTTTCAAGAAGAAGAGAGTATTTTTAATTCAAAATTTTGTGCCTTTATGACACGACCTAAGCAGAGTCCTTGGCGTAATGGGCATCCCGAACCATGAAGGCTCGAGAGTCCCCTTAGCATACTAGCATAAGCATACTTCATACATAAATCAAAGTGCGGTAGATATAATAAAATTAAGAAAATCTTATAATCAGATTATGTCAGTAATGTTATGACAATACAATAATCAAATCTCATCTACGAAGCGTCTACTGAATACTAATTGTCTAGGACGGGACAAGGCCCCTGACTGGATCATAAACTAAAAGAAGTCAACATATGAATAAATGCCTTCCGAAAGATGGACGGCTCACCAACTCTATCATATCTAAATGTTATACTGATGTGATGGACCATGGGATTGTTCCTCATAACCTACATTATGATATAATGTAGTCACCACAAAGACGGTCAATACTTGGAATGTATTGGTATGCAGAACAATCCAAAACAACTTATAATTCATATAAAATAATCAAGAGCATTGTGAAATTAATTTAGCATAATATATATAAAAACACATGGTCATAATTAAAGAGCTTCAAATCATTCTTGTAAAAATGTAAACTCAACTCTCTTTATTTTAGTTCTAAGCAAGATGGTAAACCCTACATTTTTATAATCCCATGGGCTATATGGAATCCGTCATTAACTCATCGGCCAAACCCCAATCCTAAGTTTGTAGCAAAGATCGGAGTTTCTGTAAGAGGGTACACAAGATCACAAAGCAGGGTATCATAATCCCCAATCAAGTCAAGATGTCATGGTGGTTCACAAGATCACAAAGCAGGGCTCCTCACTATAGTCCCAAATTGGGATGACGTGAATCAGAGGTACACGAGATCACAAAGTAGGGTACCATAATCCCACGTTAGCAAAACACAGTTTCCCGTGATGAGTCTTTCAACTCGTGTTTTCTTCGGGTAACCATCTAACTCTCTTTCAACCTAATTTTAGTCTCTTAAAATCAAGGTTCATGCTTATAAAAGTTCATCTCTTATTTTGTTAAGGGAAATTCATAACAAGGTATTTTCATACCTAGACTTGCAAGTCATATCATATCATATCATATCGTATACATAGCCCTTATTATTCATAAATATATTATTGACCACCAAGATGATTCAAATATCTTAAAAGAGTTCTCTTTCAAAAAGGACATACGAGGTTAGGCAAGACAATTTCCTTTCAAGACATAACTCTTAGGTGGTCATTTCCTTCATAATCCATACAAGTTTCATGATAACCCAAAATCATCTTTTTGGAAATACATAAAGTGCTCTCTATAAAATCATATAAGGAATCAGACCATAATTTAATAAAAGAGCGTTCGAAACATCAATTGTTTTGTATTTATTTGTGAATATACAATAATTGTCAATTACATAATCATTATCATAAAAATGGGGTTCATAGTTCAATAACTTTAAAATCCATAATGCACATACACAAATCAAATCTCAACTTCATCTAAAACCCCATAGTAAATGCATAATCCATCATAGAAAGTGGTTTCATAAATCATGTTTTTTTTAATCAATTTCAAAGCCTTACCATATACATATAAATACAATTTAGAGTATTGTAAAACTTACTTTTTAAGCCCATGAACATTAGCATAGTTCTACATACCATTTTGATGAACAAAATTTGAGATATCTTGAATCTAAGCGTTGAAAGTACGAGTTATGAAAGAAACCCTAACTTCTCTTGAGAATAGAGAGGAGAATGAGCCATAAAAAACTGATATCTAATAAGAAAATTGAGTTTAAAGTGTGATTTAAGTTGTGGAGTTAGGGTTTGAGGTGATAAAAATATCAAAATACCCCTAATGAAACCAAAAAAATCACAAGGATTCTTCAATTGGCGACTAGGTTGACAAGCTGTCAGTTTGGTGACATCTCATCACCCTAGTTGTCAACTCTAGCTGGATTTTACCAGTTGTTGGTTAAGGATGACGACTTGGGTTGACGGATCATTACCTAGATGATGGCTCGTCACCTAGCTGATGGCTCATCACCTAGTTGACGGCTCGTCAACTTAGTCGTCACCTTCTGATAGACAGATACTCTAAAATAAAATGAGCATAACTTTCTACTCCGATATCGGATTAAGGTAAAATCTGATGTGTTGGAAAGAAGACTCGAATATCTTTCATTTGATATATAGTATGTCACCTAACTTGTTATATTATTGAAGTAATAGTCATTGTAAATTAATTCAAGTTAACACATCCACTAAAACTCAATTGGTACAAAAGTTCTCAACTCTACTTTGAATTTGGAGTTTCTTATGATCTCAATTCATCTCCAAAGATGTTTTCACACTATAGTATTAGTAATTACACTTATATTGACATGGAATCATTAGGTTTGGGTATATATACGTAGGAACGACGGTTTTAATTCTAGCCCAAAAATATGGGGTGTTACATTATCTCCCCCTTAGAATCATTCATCCTTGAATGATTGGTAGGCACTTTAACTTATTGGAGCTCTAGAAGTACAAAATAAAGGATGTAACTTCTCATTATGAATTCTCTCTCAATAAAATATACATAGTCATCAAAATAAAAGAGCTTCATGACATCACCAAGTAAATTGTGTATGCATCAATCATGAGGTAATGAGACTGGTATGGACATTATCTTGGCATGAGTTCTATAAAACATGATCATAACAACGTAAGGCATGAGTTCATTTGGTGATCATAGGTCCTGATTTATATTAATACTCGACATGAAATAAGGTTTTGCAAGACATAGGAATAGAGATATCCTCCACCTCACATGATACGACCAAAGGACCTTAAATTTAGTGACACTACTCGACTATGCTCTATACAATGAATTACGCACCTCATCATTCCAACTTACAATTTCCCTACAATAAGCCTGACTAAAAGAGTCTGAGTCCATCTGCATAGTACATCCATGTTGAATCCTGATCCGGAGTTAAAATGTGCTAGATTAAGCTATGGGACCCTATACTCTACATCCCTTTAAGAAATACTACTCTACATTATCACTATAATCAAACAATCTCAGGTTGTAATCAAGGTGTACTAACCACATAACATAATGGTTTGTGTATATATCAATCACAACATTTATGCCTATCTTTATTACATCCTCTTTATGAATCTCACCACCAAAACCAGCAACCTCAATTTCTATCACAAATATTTTCACCATGTCTCCCTTTTTTCTCTTCGTTTATAATCTTAGATCGAGTAGCCACACCTATAATTTTAACATTAAAGAATATTTACCCTCTCATCTAAAACAACACTTTCCATATCCGCTACCATCCTATAATAAGAAGGGTCATTGAGGGACTAGAGCATAAACATGAGGGATTGAAGTAACACTGCTCAATTTTTTACTCCTATTTGTCGCACTACTCAATGTGATACCTACAAAGTGAGATATGGTATTATAGGCACAAAATACCTCTTAGTAAACACATAAATCATAAATAGAGGTTCTTTAGGGCACAACCATAACATGGCAAGGATTTCCACTTGAAGCTATTGCTTCTCATTCTAAGAATTAAGAATCGCCACGAGTTTGTGTAGATAACATCACTTTGGGATAAGACATGACAAAAAGTATGTTGGTAACATATATAGAGTATAGACTCTTAGAATTGAGTATATAGAAGGACATGGCTTTATGGATTATGAGCATCATAACATAATCTTGAATACTTGGAAGCTTGGATTGCTGAGAGACGTTATTGCTTCTAGTTCAGGGGTTGGAACATGGCCATAACTTGCATGAAGAACTCGAACCTTAGTAATAGGAACAATTTGAATACATATAACCTTGGTAGAATGTCCTCTTAAACCAAAGTAGGAGGAATTTGCTAAGATAAGAATAGATTTATCATGACTCTTCTCTGAAACTCACCACCATGAGAAAATTCAAGATCTACCTTAGTTCATAATCTCCCCCTTGGCTCAAAGTCCACAATCCTAGACTTGAGGACATATCCTCTCTTCAAATCTATAAGCAAAACACTCAACATAATGGGGGTTATCACCATACACATAAATGCCAAACTCCCCCTCTCGAATAAGCTAGAATCTGAAGGCACTGCTTTTCGAGGCTATTACTCTTAAATTTAGCTAGCCTCTATAGCCATCACCCTATAACCTACTCTCTCATGAGAATACACATTCACAGTTTTTCATACATAACAATCTATTTTCCACTCCTTAGTGTACTAGCATTAAACCTTTACTTGCATAACCTCACAACTTAAAAGAAATTCCTACAACAATACCAAGGGCTCACATTGTGTATCTATATTTCCTCAATGCATCTCTAAAGAACACCATATAACAACTTCCTAGACTTTATGAAATAGGTGCACATGGCAATTATACACATAAAACCTCATCTAACAACATGCCACATGGACTTCAACTTATCCTTATATATCTAACACTCTTATCCATATAATGACTCAACTGTAATTCATTGTCTCAACACTAGTCCTCATGCTTATATATATATACATATATATATATATCACAATTAACCACTCTATTTTTACATAATCTATCAACCTAATCTCTTTCACGCATCAAATTAAGCCTTTTAATTTACTCCCACAATTCTCGTATCCTATCCTCAAGCTAACATTCTTATCACCACAATCAACATCTAAAGTTCAAGCTTAACATCTATTACTAATGAAACATCCTACACACTATACTAGTCCATCAAAATATATGACAAATTAATCAATCAAAATTTCTCACTACACTTAACTACGGCCGACAAGAACATCTTCTTTACAACATTATTACTACACCTTAAAATTGTCTACACATATCTTCTCACCTACTAGACTAGCTTACAACTGCTAGATAAAAATCAAGGGACTCTAGGTGTAGCAAGACCACAAAATTAGGATAGTCGATCTTAATCTTATAACATAACCTATTACAATCTATTAGCTTATTGTCCTTCCTCACAATTCTTCTACTTATCCATACATACCTTTAACAACCTTCAAAATCTATAAACATCAATGAGTCCCCCTATCTAAGATTTCCTCATTTCAAATAAATTCTAAATCACCATCTTTAATCTCTTCCTCTACTAACTACCATAAAATCTATACATCTTTCTACAACTAATAGTAAATTACCACAAGAGCATACCAGCCCCAACACTCACTTAATGACACATGAATACAACTACCTTTTCCACTCAAAAGTTACTCTTACCCTGGCTTCTAAACTTATGACTTCATAATATTAACCTTGGGATCATTTTACTACTCATAGGTCCTAGTACCCCAATTTATACTACCTCTTAGGTGGAAATACTTTCCCAATTTTTAGGTACATACTTTTTCTCTTAAAGAGATATTTGCAATAAAGTTTTTGAAAAGGGACTGAATATGCCTCTTACCCCAGGCTCAAATGCATGATCGATATAGATAGGGATATACACTTGAATCAACACACTTTAAATCACTAATGGACTCTTCTCAAGTCCTTGTGCTATTTCATAACCCCTTTTATGACTCAACTAGAAAGGGCCACATCATTTAGACTCTAATCTTTTGTGCTCGTATTGTCTCAATACGAGAAATAACTAATAATATTAGAGCAAATAGGGAATTTGGATAACTTTCAAATGGACAAACCTATAGCACAAACTAGAGTATGAAAGAATGGGAAACACCTCCTAAATACTCGATAGCCTCCTGATATAAGTGTGGTTCACAATACACCCATAAGCAAGACTCTACTAGACACAACTTTGTAGATACCCTGGACCCTAAACCGCGCTCCGATACAAAGCTTGTCACGACCCAAGCCGAGGCCCTGGCCGTGAAGGGTATCCTGAACCATGAAGGCTCGAGAGACTCCTTAGCATAGTATCATAAGCATAATTCATACATAAATCAAAGTGCGGTAGATATAATAAAATCAAGTAAATATTAAAATCAAATTATATCAATAATGGTATGACAATACAATAATGAAATCTTGTTTACGAAGCCTCTACTTAATACTAATTGCCTAGGATGGGACAAGGCCCTCGACTGGACCATAAACTAAAAGAAGTCAACAAATGAACAAATTCCTTCCAAAAAATGAATGGCTCACCAACTCTGTCATATCCAAATGTTCTATTGATATGATGGACCATGAGTTTGTGCCTCAGAACTACATTATGAGACAATGTAGCCTCCACAAGAACAGTCAATACTTAGAATATATTATTATGTAGAAAAATCCTAAAATAACTTATAATTCATATAAAATAATCGAGAGCATTGTGAAATCAATTTAGCATAATATATATAAAAACACATGGGCATAGTTAAAGAGTTTCAAATTATTTTTGTAATAACGTAAACTCAATTCTCTTTATTTTAGTTCTAAGCTAGATGATACACCATATATTTCTACAATCCCATGGGCTGTATGGAATCCACCATTAACGCGTCGGCCAAGCCCCCAATCCAAGTTTGTCGCAAGGATTGGATTTTCTATAAGGGGGTACACAAGATCATAAAGCAGGGTATCGTAATCTCTAATCAAGTCTGCATGCCATGGTGGTGTACAAGATTACAAAGTAGGGCTCCTCACCGTAGTCCCAAATTGGGATGACATAAATCAGAGGTACACGATATCACAAAGCAGGGTACCATAATCTAGCATCGATAAAACACAGTTTCCAATGATGAGTCGTTCATCTCGTTCTTTCTTCGGGTAACCATCTAAATCTCTTTAAGCCCAATTTTAGCCTCTTAAAATCATAATTCATGCTTATAAAAGTTCATCTCTTATTCTGTTAAGGGCAATTCATAACAAGGTATTGTCATACCTAGAATTGTAAGTCATGTCGTATCATATCGTATCCATAACCCTTCTTATTCAAAAATATATTATTAACCACTAAGATGATTCAAATATCATAAAAGAGTTCTCTGTCAAAAAGGACATATGAGTTTAGGCAAGAAAATTTTCTTTCAAGACATAACTCTTATGTGGTTATTTCTTTCTTAATCTATAAAAGTTTCATGATAACCCAAACATATCTTTTTAGAAATACATAAAGTGCTATCTACAAAATCACATAAGGAATCAGTCCATAATTTAATAAAAAAGCAATCAAAACATCAATCTTTCCGTATTCATTTGGGAATCCACAACAATTGTCGATTACATAATCATTATCATAAAAATGGGGTTCATATTTTAATCACTTCAAACACTTCAAAATACATAATGTACATTCACAAATCAAATCTCAATTTCATCAAAACCTCCATAGTACATGCATAATCCATCATTGAAAGTGGTTTCGTAAATCATTTTTTTCAATCAATTTCAAAACCTTACCATATACATATAAGAACAATTTAGAGTATTGTAAAACATATTTTTCAAGCCCATGACTATTAGGATAGTTCTACATACCTTTTTGATGAACAAAATTTGAGATATCTTGAATCTAAGCCTTAAAAGTTTTGAAATAAACCCTAACTTTTTTCTCTCTTGAGAATGGAGAGGAGAATGAGCCATGAGAAACTAATATCTAATGAGAAAATTGAGTTTAAAGTGTGATTTAAGTCGTAGGGGTAGGGTTTAAGGTGAAGAAAAGACTAAAATACCCTAAAAAAACCAAAAAAATCATAAGGATTTTTCAACTGATGACTAGGTTGACAAGCCGTTAGTTTGGTGATGTCTCATCACCCTAGTTGTCAACTCTAGCTGGATTTTGCCATTTGCTATCTAAGGCTGATGACATGGGTTGATGGCTCGTCACTTAAATGATGGATCATCACCTAGTTGATGGCTTATCAACTTAGTTGTCACCTTCTAACAGGCAATCACTCTAAAGTAAAATAAGCATAACTTTCTACTCGATATCAGATTAAAGTGAAATCGGATGCATTGAAAAGAAGACTCAAAGATCTTTCATTTGATATATAGTAGACTACCTAACCCATTATATTCTATGAGTAATAGTTGTTGGAAATTGACTCAAGTTGAAACATCCACTAAAACTCAATTGGTAGAAAAGTTCTCAAATTTTCTTTGAATTTGGAGATTTTTATGATCTCAATTCACCTTCAACAATGTTCCAAAACTATATAATGATCATCACACTTATATTGACACGGAATCATTAGGTTTGAGTCTATATACATAGGAACGATAGTTCAAATTCTAGCCTAAAAATGTGGGGTGTTACACTTTATCGGAGAAAAAATTTAGGTACTTATAAGATGGTGCTTCAGAAAAGAAGCAATGGTTCTTTAAAATATGTACTATTTCGATCGCCATCGACCTGCATACCCCACCCGCATGTACAAATATTTTTTAAGCCTGCACTTTCCCATTCATGTATTAAAATTGTTTTATGATGATTAATAAAAACCAAAATTAAATGAAAAAAACCCACCCGCATGCGCAGGTGACCTACATGCGTCCGCAAGTCGCTTATTGTACAAAAATAAAAACTTTTATCTCTTTTGCGGACCTCACCTTCATTTGTAGATAGTGACGTTTCCATATTTAAATAATGTCTAAAAGGGTCGCATCCCTTCAAGGTGCATTGTGACATGCATTTGCACATGATCGAGTGCCCGCAAATGAAAAAATTTCCTGATAGGATTTTTGGATTAAAATATCACTAATTTTCACATTTTAAATAATTTTGTTAAAAAAAATAATCTCTCGATCGATCATTTTCCAAATCCAAATTCGAAGCCTACGTCTAAGATGAGCCGAGCAAGCGATGACGATGATGGTGCAATGCTTGCTTTATTTTTGGCTCACTATCCACATGAAGAAGTGCTTCTATACTTAAGCACAAGGAGTTTCCTTTCTCCACCAAATATGGGAGAGTATTGTTTTTATCAAGTGAATAGACACTTCACTTTTTCCTTCATTTTCCGTTCACTTTCACTTAGAACCCAACATCCTTCGTTTGAGAGAAAAAGGAACACGAATTTGAAAAAAATAGCAAAATTTAAGAAATTGAGTGAAAATAAGAGATGAAAGCAGGTTGATTGGGAAAACTTTTTTGTTTTGAAGTTAGTCACAACAATTAAAAGATCAATTTTGCATAGAGAAATTTACAGAAAGATAGTGATCTATATCTACAATCTTTATTTTTTTTATCTGTAATTTTTTTAATGTTTTAAATTGTTGTTAGGTATTTTTGAAAAAGAACTTGAAATAAATATTTTTGGAAAGAGATTGAGCAAATTTGAGGGTATGTTGACGAGAAGCCAAGTGAATGTGTGTATGTGTGCAGGGGGTGAGGGGGAGGGGTCTGCAAAATTATTATTTTAAGTGGTCAAACTTCATTTTTTGATTATTTAGACAAAAACGTTGCATGTCATCAATTAATTGGTTACTTAGCTATGTATTTTGTCTTTTATTTTTTCTTTAATTTCTTTCTATGTGTATAGTAATGTGGAAAATTAAAATGAGTTAGCTCGATTTAATTAATTAAGCAATCCACGTAGGAAGCATTTGTTAATCATGTGTCTGATGTTTTGAAAAGTTGGCGTGGAGAATGTCAAGATTACCCAATTGAACTCTATTATGAGTACTTAAAATGAAAAGGCTTATTTGAGGTGTCTAAATGAATAGTGGTACCCACTTTAGCGGGTCGTTGATGGATTCTACCTTTTTAACTTATATCTCATGCTATTTGAGGCATTTTATTAATCATTCTCAAACCCCTATTCTTAAACATACTTCTAATATTTCTTGATGATTTACTCAAAGGTGAATCTAAGATTTGTAGAAATCTCTATTCAAGGTAAATATCTCAATATTCAACCAAGTGCATATTTAATCTTCTAGTAGCACTGTGTTTCTGGATAATATAGTATCAATTTTTTTTAAAATATACACATACTATCTAATTTTACATAGAGACAAGTTCATGTGCCTCACTTTTTATCTGTAAATCAACTCTTGTATTTACTTATCCATTGTCTTCAGATTAATTTTTGATAAGTAAATTATTTAATTTAGCTAAGTTGCCGACAAAAAATATTTTCCAACGAGGTTATTGAAATTAATTCATTCATATTCATATCAAAGTCCCCCTCTCCCCCCACTCTCTTTCTCTTCCAATGTTCATTTTTCTACTCAAAATTTTCTGCCTAAGTATACATTGTAACAATCCGATCACTTCATTGTGATAAGTACGAATCAAACTCATTAATAATTCAAGATACTTATTGTATTCAAAATCATTAAAAATAAAATTTAACTCAAAATAATTTTTACGGAATTTCATGCAAATTAAGTTCATAGGCAAAAGCCATAACCTTTTGATTAAATTCAGGAAATTATGCTTAATGTCCCAAAGTGTTCGGTCTTGAATTTTTTTCCTTCAAATTTCAGGTCTTGAATTTTTGTCACTAAAATTTCTGTGTTAAATTTTTGCTCTCGCTTAATAAGTTCTAACATTTTTCAATAAGGACAGAACTTGTAATTAATTAAACAAGTTCACTATCTTGAAACATCGTGAATGTCTTTCTTATAGGTAAAAGTTAGAACTTATATCTGATTATCAACAAACCTAAATTATAACTTTTTCTTATAAGATAAAACTACTTGTCACGGCCCAAAATATTTGTTCATGATGTCATGACCCAAAATTGATAGGTCATGATGGCACTTGTCGCGGTGTACCTTGACAAGTAAGCCTGTCACCCAAACTAATACACGAAGGAAAAAAAGCAAAAATTCCCCCAAGAAAAAGCTTCTAGAATAAAGCCGAACCACATAAGTAATATTAACAATGTGGAAAAAACTTATCCAAATACCATACATTTGTAAAATCAGGTGTCAATAGTGTAAGAACTTCTAATACAATCCATGAGTTGAATACATAGGAAGATAACCGTAAAGAAGCAATCTCTATCTCCAAATACTAATAAAGACATAAATAATATAGTTTGATAGGGGTGTACTCCGGACGTAAGAATGTCCAATCACTATCTTGAGTAATCTGAAGACGCCTGAAATGAACCAATCTAAGGCGCACTCAAACTAGGACCTGCACCAAAAGGGAATAGTATGTGTGAGTAAATTCCACGTGTACTCAGTAGGTATCATAGGCCGACCAAGTAATGTAAAAAATAAAGCATACAAACTACACACTAAGGGCACGTCACCTACAATAAAAAAATATTCCACAACGGTAGCCCACACCGCTTGCACTAACATTTCTAATATATCACAATTACAACAACAACACAATATGTAGAACACAAGTATACATTATATCGCATGCAAGTAGAAACAAAGAAGAACATGTATGTAACGCCCCGAGTCTGCACCCCGAATGCCACACGGTGCTTACAACCCCGAAGGACCAAAAGCTAACCCATGACGGGTACCTACTATGAGCATTGAATAATAATACTGTAATAATGCGGAACATAGGCTGAACTGCCATAAGGTTCATAATCTAAATACTGATAATAATAACACCTAACAAACATATCTGAAAACTGAATACTATCTGAACTAGTCTAGTCTGAAAAGCCTCTAACTGAACTAGCTGAAAGTGGAGTTAATGGGACAACCCCTAACTAACTCCGACTATTGAAATACTGATAAACTAAAATACTAAAATATAAACATATCCTCGATAAATGAGGACTCACTACTGTAATCTGATACTGCTGACTGAATTTAGTTAAGCGTGGTCAGGAACCTGAGAGTCCAAACCTATGATATGAGACATCATAGCACAAAGAGAAAGTATGCGTCAGTACGTGGAATGTACTGGTATGCTAAATAAGGTAAGGCTAAATGTAGGGGGTCATATGCATAAACAGTAACTAGCTGGGTAGCATGAATATAACTGAATGAGAGTACATGTATATCTGAAACTGCTGTAAATATTAATTATGCAATACTATACACATAACTACATATATTGTAACTGAGATTATATTAACACTGGGTACTGAGTTCTGATAACTGAATGAATGATATTTGAGTTTACTGATAACTGTATTATTATTAACTGGGTGACTATTTTAGATAGTCCTAATTATGTAGAACTGAACTGAGTTATATACTGAGCTGGGTGACTATGTCTGACAGTCCTGGTTCTGTAAAATTGAACTGAGTTCTATACTGATACTGAAACTAAAACTGTGGGAGGTATCATCTAATCGACATGCCCCTCTCTGAGCTGATTGGGGTCCAACCTGTAACCCCAGTTGGAAGGGTGTTAGTACCATGCCACGAGTAAAGATAAGTTGCTGAGTCACCCTCTTATGGAAGGTGATCTGAATGAGAACGGTGATACTCTCAACTTATAGGTAAAACACCTCATCATCCCTGAATTGGCAGGTTGATGTCTCCACCTACGCTAGCTACATAGTTCTGAAATGCAAGGACTTCTTCTAAGTATCACACTTTCTACTGGAAGGTGAAACCCCATCCTTGGGTTCACTCGGTGCTGAATCCTACTTCCAACTGAATAGACTCTGAAATGATCACTAAACTATTCTAGGCTGGACTGAACTATTACTGATCGTGTTAACTGATTGAACTAGACCGAGTTCACTGAGTTTAACTAAGTTCTATACTAACTAAGTACTACTGTTCGTGATATTACTGAGACTATTCTGTAACTACTATAGCTCTAGGTAAACAACTAGATTTCGGGTATTAAATACCCCCAGGACTCGATAGCATTGAAAGTAAAACATGGCATGATCTTGAAAAGCATAACAATAGATGCTTGTTAACAATACATTCACTTTGACATTTTGTCAAACACTTGACATACATGAACTTGTACATGAATGGGAACACAAAATAACATGTCATGATTTCCCCATTCAATCCACATAGACATTTTATCAAACACTTGGGGAGCATGATTATTTCACATAATATTAGTCAATATATGAACATCATGGATATAATACTAACTTGTAAATTCAAGATTTTAGCAAGATAATCACATATTCATCACACATGTTGTTCAATTTCATGAACTTGCAATTAAATCATGGTTTGAAACCCAAACAATTATCATGAATATCAATACAATCTAGTTCAATCATGGAATTCATAGAAACAACAAACTTGTAGTTTAAAAGAGGTTTTTGAACTCCAAGGTTGGAAGGAAACCCTTGGATGAACACCTAACATACCTTGGTAATCAATTCTCTGAAAGTTGTAGTGAATTTCTTGGGACTTGAATCTTGAATTTGAGGGGTTAGGGTTTGTTATTGAGAGGATTTGTGAATAGTGAATGAATTTTTCCTTTAGGAGTGATTAATCTCGTGTTTTAGGGCTGAATAAAAGTGGGAAAATGACCCAAATACTCCTTTGGACGCGGACTTTAATTACTAAAAACGTGTCCAGTGATGCGCAGATCGACACACCACGTCAATGGGGTCGACGTGATGGATGACACAATGCATCGAGATCGCATCAACTCATTGGAATTTGTACTAGGAGTTGGGGAAAATATCTATCGACGTTATAGGCGATGCGACGCATCGATATTGTGTTGATCCATTGTTTTGGACTCCAAACGTGCCTCAAACGATGTTTGAAAAATTTGAAACTCATTCGAGAACACATACTGACAATCCTGATCATGAATCAACCTAAGAATCGACATTTTAAACTCATAAGGATAAAAAAATAGTTCATGGAAATATTCAGGCCAAAATAAAACTAAGTGTAAATACTTAGCTTAAAATTTTTCTAAGTCTGGGGCCTCTTCACATGCTATAAGGGACTGAATTAAGCTAGGATTTTGCGGGGTCTTACAATATCTCCCCCTTGGGAACATTCATCATCGAATGAGACTGACTAAGCTGAGAATGCTGATAGACTGAGTTTATGTACTGAACATGTATAACTAAAGCATGATTACATGAATGAACTGATTTATGAATGCTTGACTGTCATTAGGATGATATGCAATGGTAATTGATACCAAATTTTTGAAGGAAATCTGAGCATGGAAAATAGTAATATGGGGGTGAATGCAATGAGTAAAACTGATTTCATACAGGATCTTTGAACATGCATGCTAAGCATAAGTAGGCTCACCAATAGGCTGGAAGACACTGAAAATTGAAATATCCTAAAGCATAAATGGCAAACATACTCTGATAAGATGGTGAATCTCTACACTTAGTTTCAGTAAGACTATGCTTTAGGGATATAAGGAGAACTGAAGTTGGGATATGGTAAAATGTGAATACTGTATGAATATTGCGTCTGAAACTACGTGATGAAGACTGGCATAAATCAAGGATCTGAATATATAATCATACTGAGCACAAATACATAGACATACTAACTTATCTAATTAACTGAGTGATTGATAGCTGAATACTGGTCATGTAAGACTGAACTGTACTTAGTCTGAATAACTGGACTGAAACTGTAGAGTACTATGTATATGAGGTAAGGACTGACTGAGCAACATAAGATAACTGAGCCTGATTGCGTGTAAACTGTATTGTCTGAGATTGCAAGACCAAGCGTATAACATGATTCTAAAATAGTCTGTAAACTAAAAAACTAATAACTGAATAACTGATAACTGTACACTACGGTTAAGCAAACCTGAAACTCAATCACTGAACTGATTACTGGACTGAGACTGTAACTAAGACTGTAACTGCGACTGTACTGGAACTGAATACTCAACTGATTTTTGTGAATACATGCACTGATATGAGGATGGTTGTACGACTGAGATATAACAAAAGAGTTAACTTATGGGTAACTATTACTTCAAGATGGACTTGATTTCGTAAAGAAAGGATAAGAGATTTAGTACATGAAAAGCTTGGGACGCTTACGGACTGAATCCTGACTGACTATCTGGGATCTAAAATATAACGCATGAACTAAACTGGATTCACAATTCACATGGACCCATAGAGGGTTCGTCAACCCGTATACTACCCCGTCCACCTACAAAGCTAAAACTTTTCGATGTATGACCTATGGAGGGTTTGTAAACTCGTATACTACCCTGTATACATCTACAGAGCTAAAGCTTCCCGATGTAGAACCCATGGGGGATTCGTCAATCGGTATACAACCAATATTCATGACTCTTCTCCACATATCCTTCGTAGAGGTCTATAAAATTTGATGTTTCCAATATTTCTAGAATTTCCA
The DNA here is from genome assembly GCA_030864215.1 of Capsicum pubescens. Taxonomy (NCBI): domain Eukaryota; kingdom Viridiplantae; phylum Streptophyta; class Magnoliopsida; order Solanales; family Solanaceae; genus Capsicum; species Capsicum pubescens. The sequence continues at coordinate 102,894,431 of CM061544.1, read as the reverse complement.
GTATTTCTAATATTTCAAGTGTTTCCAAAGCATATACATAACATGAGACACAAATCGAGTAGGACCAACAACAACGACAAGAATGTACGAAACATACAACAAATACGTGAAAGTATATGTATGATGCCATGAGGATGTAATGTTCACAATCGCTCCCAACGAGTATTTCCATAACCAACCAAATGACGTATTTCCATAACCAACTAAAATGATACATTTTCACAACCACGTGAGCCAATATCTGCTCATTATTTCTAATTATGCATAAATTTCCACATATTTCATATGCCCAAAATTATGAATATATCACAATACATCAATGGTACCACAATAGGCATTTTCAACAACACAATATAATTATTCGCATGTATTCCAGGCTTTCAACATCATATAGGACCCCACATAGGCACAATCGATAGATAACCATTTTTAATGATTAGTTCCCACCCTTAACATGCATTCATTTACTACCCAGCCAATCTAAAAGAGTTAGGCCATAACCTACCTCAAATGCCGAAATCGATTCGCTATACTTTGAACCTACTATCTTACTTTCGACGAACGATTCTGAAATTAACTAAAACCAAGAAATATAGAATCTATTCCTCAAAACAAATTCAATGATACCTGTATCGCCTACTTTTAGTTCGGGGTCAAAACGGACCCCCAAAATAGATTTTTGAAAAATAAGGATAAAATCATAACTTTACTTCATAAATGTGTTCCCCATATTTTGGAATCTATAGCTGAAAATCCAAGTCAAATTGAGTAAAAAATGAGGTTTAAATCAAAGAAAAAATATTTTTAAACTTTATCAGGAAAAATATTTGAAATTCATGTTAAAATCACGAATTAAAGTTGGTTTGAAGGTTAAATTGATGAAAACTAGTAATTATAATATTAAGGGAAAAGGCATCATTTACACCCCATACTATACAAGAAAAGTCTAAGTCACACCTAAATTATATAAGTGACCTATTACACACCTTAACTATATAAAAGTGATATTATTACCTCCCCGCGACCCCCATTCTAAGGCGCGTGTGTTACACTTATTTTAGGCGTGTCCAGCCTATTAAATAACAAAAGTAAACGACTAAAAACATTAAGGAAAAAGGCATCATTTCCACCCCAAACTATAGTCGAAAAGTCGAATCCACACCTAAACTATATAAGTGACCTATTACACACCTTAACTATAAAAAAGTGATACTTTTTACTGACGTGGCAGCGCGTGTAAACACTAGACCACATGCAAGTGGTGGTAGTCTGACAGGGTGTAAATAATTTCACTTTTTTATAGTTTAGGTGTGTAATAGGTCACTAGTATAGTTTAGGTGTGGCTTCGACTTTTCGGGTATAGTTTGGGGTAGAGACAATGACTTTTCTCTAATATTAAATCATTATTCAAATGAAAAGGAGTGAAACTGAAGTTTAAAATCAAGCCCTAAGATTTTTGAAATTTTGAGAAATTAATCAAGAATTAGAGTAGAAAAGGATGAAATCTCAGCTTAAATCTGTAAGAGAATCAAAAAATAGATGTTAATGTAGCTTCCCAAGCTTCCACAACCTTCACTTATAATCTCTCACACTTTGGGTTTAACTCTCAAGAGGCAAGGTGAAAGAATGGGAAAAATGGGTTAAAAACGAGGGGTAAAAGCTATTTTTTGGACTGCATCATTTAAAAAAAATAGATTTTTCAAGTCCAACTCGGATTTCGATGGGGTGCACGTGATTCATTTGAAGTTCGATATACGCAAACAAACTATGCAACCACAGTAAATTCGACGCTCTAGACTCAATGACGATATTAAAATTTTGAAAAAATATTGTTTTCACAAAGTTGACCCTAAAATTAAAAATCATAATTTTCCAAATCGAGGATCGAAATGAGATTTAAAAGCCATAAAATATAACACCTCGTATTTTGTGCTAGAATTCTAACCATTATTCTTACGCGTATAAGCCCTAATACAAATGATTCCCATGTGAAAATAATTTTCATGATAATTATCCTAGTGTGTGAAGTGCCCAGTAGGTGAAGAATGTTCATAAAAATCACATAGATCCAAGTTGAGTTAAGAACCTTAGATTCGTTTATAGTTTGGTGTTTGATTCTACAAGAATAAAATTTAAAAGTGTATAAATTTTTATGTATGTAGAATTTTTCATCTCAAGACCCACCAAATTGTAGATAATTGAATTAGCTTTTCAACGATACCAATTTCGCCTTAATACAATACCCGAGCAAAAAGTTATGCCTATTTTTGTGAGACGCAATAAGGTTGTGCGATGGGCAATGCGCCGCCCAACCAAACTTGGACGATGAGCAATGCGACGCAAAGCCTAGCTTGGGAGATTGACTGGGCGACGCCTAAGTCATTGCCAAGTGCCAAAAACACTCTATTTTGACTTATATCAAGGATGTTGAAGTCATTTCACACCCCTAAACCATCCCTAATCACTCCAAATTGTTATAAAGGGTTTTTAAACACATTATTTACAATCCCTAAGCCCCAAATCAGTCAAGTTACAATCCAAAGCCCTCTTCCATTCCCAAGAACAAGATTCAAGTGCTTTTCTCAAGAAATCAGGGAATTCAAGCTCAAAGGTCTAATCTTTTCACAATTTCATCGCCATTAAGGTATGTGGGGTTTATGAACAAGGATACCCTTTCATCCTTTATCCTTGTGCCCACAACATGATCTTTATTTAAGATTTTATATTTTGCAAATTAGGTATCATACCCAATTATCATTGTTTGAAGATTATGATGTTACAAGTGACTTAAATGTTGAATTGCATGTCTATTTTTACATCTTTATGCGTGTGATATGATTTTACAGATCTTCAATTAAGTTTTTAAGCATGATATTGTGAGTTTGATTTTATTACTTTGGATATTATTGAAGTATTTCAAGAAGTATATTGAGAATCAATGCTTTACTATGAACTTACATGAGTTTAAAGCATGGGTTTTACGCCCTAAGTCTAAGTATTGATATTTCAAGAAGATTGTGATTTTTAGCCCCTTTTATGAGTTATTTAACAAGATTTAAGAAAGAAAGTTGATCTTTTAATCCTAAGCTAAGACAAGGAATCCACATTGTTCGTACAGTTTGAGATTTAAAGAAAGAGAAGCATAATTGGTTTTAATTACAAACCCTTGTGTTGTTTTAAGGTGGATTTCCTAAAGTTCTGAGCAATAAGTATGGGAGTAGTATTTAGCACCGAGTTTTGTATGATTCCAAAGGTCTCATGCCTCAGAACTACGTGCCACCGTAGGTTTATGATTTTCCCATAGTGGGCTAAGATAGTGATCACTTAAGATAAGGTTTTATTCTGATGGCAAGGGTGGAATAGCTCTCCCCAACGCGAGTAAGACGTTGGACTCCATGACAGCTCACATGGTTTATGTCGTTTAGAAGAACCACCCAAAGTCCCTAATTCCTAAGTCCTAACGAGAATAAAAAAATGGATTTTAGAAACTAAGTGTAAAGGCTCAGAATTTTACTCAGCTATTGTTTTACATAAGACATTAGCTATGAGATTTTAGCTTTCAGTTTACAGATGATAAAGGTGAGTCCTTTTACACTTAGACTACATGATTTGAAAATGGATTTACCTTCAGTCCTACTTATTCCACAAACAGAAAGAGTAAAAGTACAACTTTTTAGAACTAAGTTTTATGGATCACAAGATTTATATAGTATGCTTTGTTTCTCATGATTTATGATTTTCAGTTTTCAGTTATTCAAGCCAATGTGAGTCATTTACACTTAGCATGCATTATTTTATAAGTTTATATGAACATTGAGATACGACTTTACTTATGCATTCACCCCTACATGCTCAGTACATTCCAAAAGTACTGATCCACATATACGTTTATGTGATACATTGTTTAATAATGTAGGTACCAGTTGTAGGATGCACATCATAATAAAAATTTTGCAGATTTCGGACCGCAGATGATGAGCCCTCCAACTTCGGGGACTTCAGTTAGATTCTACTCATGTACTTTATTTTCTTACTCATATGTATTGATTAGTGGTAGTTGGAGTCTCGTCCCAGCTATCTATAGTCAGTATAGTAGAGGCTTCATAGACAGTCAGTATAGTTGATGTATTCAGTTTCATTTTTGTTTTGTATAAGCAAAGTTGTATTCATCTTAATATAGTTTTGTATTGATCAAGTTTAGAAAAGATTTATTTTCCGCATTTTTCTTCATATTTATGTGTTTTATTCAGTTGCTCATGAGTTATGCCAGTATAAGGATTAGCTTAGGATCACTTGTGGTCCTAAGCACCGGGTGATGTCTCGGGACTCATTTTTGGGGCGTTACATAAAATCACACCAAACATGCTTCCACCCTAAAATCGATGTTTCGGACGCATTAAAGAAGTTGAATTTTCCATCCGGGGTCATTTCGACCAAATTTAGGTCCCACACTCATATTTTTTATTTTCCATCTTTTCGACCAATAGGTCAAAATGAGCTCGGGTGCATTGGGCCTCAAACCAAAGGTCTACCTAGCCTAAAATCAAAATTCCCAACCTGCTGGCACAGTTCGTTCAGACATCCATTGCACAGATTAAAAAATAACCTCACAGGTCCATAATAAGGCTCCCAAAGCCACCAAAAATCATAATATCGTACAAATGATACCAAAATGCATTTGTAACTATGCCAATCACGCCCACACCCTGGAAATACCACAATGCAACTAGGGGGAGGGGTGAAATAGTCAAATCACACAAAATCACAAATTTCACATATTTCATCAAATTTTCAGGTCGTTACATCATCCAACACTAAAAATCTAGCTCGTCCTCGAACTAAGGAAAAGAAATACCTAAATCAATGAAGAGTTGGGGATATGAACTACGCATATCAAACTCGACCTCCCAAAAAGCCTCATCTACAGGTCAATGTTTCCGCTGAACCTTAACCACAAGGATAACTTTGGAGCGCAACCGCCTAACATCTCTAGCCAAAATGGAGACCGGCTCCTCAACAAAGGACAATCGCTCATCTAACTAAACTGACATGAGACTCATCAAGAATAAAGTGGCGAAGCATCGAAACATGATAAACTAGATGAACAGCTGATAAATCCGAGGTAAAGGCACATTCATAGTCCATATCACCAACAGTCCAAAGAATCTCAAATAAACCAATATACCTGGGGCTAAGCTTGCTCCTCTTCTCGAACGTCATGACATCCTTCATGGGTGAAACTCAAAGAAAAACACTATCACCAATACCAAATTTCAAGGCACGAAGCCTACGATCTACATAGCACTTCTGCCTACTCTGAGCTGCTCAAAGTTTGTCCTAAATGACCCAAACTCTATCCAAAGACTCACGAAGCAAGTCCGTACCTCGAGGTTTAACCTCAGAAACATCAAACCAACCCACTGATGAGTGATAACACCTTCTATACAATGCCTAAAAAGGATCCATATTAATACTGGAATGGTAGGTATTATTATATGCAAACTCTCCTAAATCCAAATGTTGCTCCCACTAGACACCAAAATCCATCACATAATTGCGGAGCATATCCTCCAAAACCTAAATAGTCTGCTCTAACTGACCATCAGTCTAGGGGTGAAACGATGTACTAAGATCAACCCGTATGCCCAACTCATCCTGAAAGGTCTTCTAAAAGTGCGAAGTAAAACAGAACACCGATCTAAAATGATAAACACCGGCATACCATGAAGTCGCACCATCTCACAAAGGTAGATACGGGCCAACCTCTCGGCATTGAATGAAACCTGAATCTAAATAAAATGGGTTGACATAGTTAATCGATCAATGATAACCCACACACTATCGGAACTATGAGAAGTACACGGTAAACCAGCCACAAAGTCCATAATGATCCATTTCCACTTCCACTCGGGAATGGGTAACCTCTGAAGCAAACCACTAGGTTTCATATGCTCGGCCTTCACCTGCTGACAACATAAGCAAAAAGCTACAAAATCCGCTACATCTCGACTCATACCACTCCACCAGTAATGATGTCTTAAATCATGGTACATCTTAGTCACACCCGGATGGATGGAATACCTGGAACAATGAGCCTCCTCCAAGATTAACCTAATCTAATCACCCACTCTCAGTACACAAACTCGGCCCCCAATCCTCAAAACTCCATCCGAATCAAGGAAGGTTTTATTAGCTTTGCCATTCAATACCTTATCTCAAATCAACCTCAATCCAACATCATCAAACTAATGAGCTTAAATCTGCTCCATCGAAAAAGGTCTAGCCTCCACAAATGCCAAAATACACCCAGGTGTGGAAATATCAATCCTAACCACCTAGTTAGCTAAAGACTGAACCTCTAAAGCTAAAGGCCTCTCTAGGTCAAAAAAATACTCCAAGCTACCCATGCTAGTTGACTTTTGGCTCAAGGCATCTGCAATCACATTAGCCTCACCTGGATGGTAGAGAATTGACAAGTCATAATCCTTAAGCAACTCAAGCTAACGATGCTGCCTTATATTAAGATCTTACTGGGTGATGAAGTACTGAAGTCTATGATGATACGAGAAAATCTCACAATGAACTCCATACAAGTAGTGTCACTACAACTTCAAAGCAAACACAACCACGCACAACTCCAAATCATGGGTAGGATAATTCCTTTCACGAGGCTTCAATTGATGAGGCACATAAGCAATCACCTTACCCTTTTGCATTAGCACAACACCCAATCCAATTCTTGAAGCATCACAAAACCCGGTGAAACCCACGCCCTTCTTGAGCAAAGTCAATATAGGAGCTAAAGTCAACGAATTCTTGAGCTTTTGAAAGCACGCCTCACAAGTATTAGACCACTGAAAAGAAATCTTCTTCTGAGTCAACTTAGTCAAAGGAGTTGCAATAAAAGAGAAACCCTTAACAAAACACCGATAATAACCTGCCAAGCCAGCAAAACTGTGAATCTCGGTAAGTGAAATAGGTCTAGCTCAATCACGAACTGTTGTAACCTTGACTGAATCAACTATAATACCCTTCTTAGTTACCACATGACCCAAGAATAAAATAAACTCCAACTAAAACTCACACTTGGAGAACTTACCATACAACTTCTCAGCCCTCAATCTCTGAAGCATAATCCGTAAATGCTCCTCATGATTAGTCTCACTCTTGGAATAAACCAAGATATCATCAATAAATACAATAACAAAAGAGTAGAGATACTGTCAAACCACCTTGTTCCTCAAATCCATGAACGCGGAAAGGGCACTGGTCAACCCAAAGGACATGGCTAAGAACTCATTATGACCATATCAAGTCTGAAAAGCTGTATTTGGAATATTCGAAGTTCTAATCCTCAACTAGTGATAACCGAACCTTAAGTCAATCTTTAAAAACACGGCAATACCTGAAGATAGTTGTCACCTTGTTAAAGTACCGATAATTAATACACATCTGCATAGAACCATCCTTCTTCTTCACAAATAAGACAGGCGTACTCCAAGGCGATATACTAGGTCAAATAAATCCCTTATCCAACAACTCCTCCAACTGATCCTTCAGTTCCTCAATTCGGTTGGGGCCATCTTATAAAGAGGAATAAAAATAGGCTTGGAGCCCAGCTCAAGATCAATAGCAAAATCAATATCACGATTCGAAGGAATACTAGAAAAATCTATAGGAAACACATCCATAAACTCACGAACAACTCAGACAAAATCCAAAGAAGGAGGTAAAACAACACTAGTATCACAAAATATGAGCCAAATACACTAAACATCTCCTCTCAACTAATCGATGACCCTGAACATAAGATATAACCCTCTTAGGTCCCTAATAATGCATATCCTTCCAAGCTATCCTTGGCACACCCGACGAAATTAAAGTCACAGTCTTGGAAAAATAATCTAGGACACCTTGATAAGGAGCCAACCAGTATATACCCAAAATAACATAAAAAATGATCATATGTAACACAACCAAATCTACCTAAGTCTTACAGCCTGAAAAAGTCATAATACAAGATCGGTACACCTGATCCACCACTAAAGAATCACCTACTAGGGTAGATATAGGAATAGGCATGGAAAGAGGTTCACTAATAGAATCAAAACCCAAAGCAAAACAGTCAGACACATAGGAAAAAGTCAATTCAGAAATCAAATAACACAGATGTAGATTTAAAACAAACGGGGATGATACATGTGATCACAACATCAAAAGTCTCTGTCTCTAGTCTAACTGGTATGGCATAGCACAGTCCACGACTACCAACTAGCTAAATAGCTCCACGACCACACCACAAGCTCCACTACCTCTGCCCCTCGTACCTCTGTTAGCACCCCTAACCCTCATATTAGAAATAATAGTAGCTCTAAATACACGACAGGGACAATAATTAGCCAAATAGCCACACTCACCACACACAAAACACCTCTCTAAGACGCTCGAGGAGTAGATCCCTGCATCCACGTTTGGTCTCTATACTTTGGAATGATGCCTTAAGCATTATTATCTAAGTCGTGGCTCGCTGAACAGCAAGAGACAAAACAAGTTTAGCTGGCCGAGACCTCGCCAGAGGGGGTAACATTGATAAAGGTAGAACTCCCAGCCCTAGAGCAACATACTCAGATACCAACAATAAAAGAGAAATAGTACTCTGAGTCTGAAGAGTACCCAAAATAGAAGCAAGTGCAACAAGAGGATCTGCACTTTAAACTGGAAGAACACCTGGCATAACCAAAGGAGAACCTTCTAAACGGGTCAGCAAATGCACCAACAATCCTTCTAAAACTGGGGTAGACGAACTCTGAGGAACTGGAGTAGAACCTACACCACTAACCTGCTCAACAGGAGGCTCAGGGGAGTGTCCCCTAGTACTCCTCCTAGATGGGGCTAAACAATGGGAGCATCGAGTCCATCCACGACTCGAGGCTCGTATTTTGGGTGAAGGCTCTGTATCTCTGCTCTTGCTAGACCTAGACAACACCATCTATGCAAAAAGAGTGAAACACAACTCAAAATACAAGGTATGAAAGAACTTTGTACGATAAGGAATAAAATGAGAAAAGTTTCCTAAAGACATCCTATACCCCGTTGAAGATAGATATGGACATCTACGTATCGATCTACGAGACTCTATTAGACATTCCGTTCTTAACCATTGAGATTAATGAAACATGGCTACTCTGATACTAATTTTTCACAATCTAAAATTGATAGGTCATAATTCAAAATTGATAGGTCATGAAGGCACTTATCGAAGTGTACCTTGACAAGTAAGCCTATCACCCAAAGACAAGTAAACATATCACCTAAACTGATACACGAAAGGAAAAAAACAAAAATACCCCCAAGAAAAGACTTCTAGTATGAAGCTGAACATCTTAAGTAATCATAACGATGTAGAAAGAACTTATCCAAATACCATAAATTCCCAAAACAAGGTGTCAATGGTGTAGAACTTATAATACAATTCATTAGTCGAATTCATAAGAAGATAACCACAAAGAAGCAATCTCTGTCTTAGAATACTAGTAAAGACATAACTAATACAGAAAGATAGAGGCGAACTTCAAACATAGAAATGTCTGACCACTACCTTGAATAATCTGAAGGCGCTCGAAATTAACAAATCTGAGGAGCACTCGAGCTAAGACCTGCATCGAAAGGGCATAGTAGGCGTGTGTATCCACTTGTACTCAGTAGGTATCATAGGCCAACCAAGCAAAATAGTAAATAAAATATACAAACTACATACTAAGAGCATATCATCTGCAATTAGAAAATGTCCCACTATGGTAGTCCACACTGCCTACACTAACAGTTTTAATATATCACAATTATAACAACACAGTATGTAGAACACAAGTATACATTATATCGTATGCAAGTAAAAATAGAGAAGAACATTTATATAAGATGGTCAAGTATAAATAACAAGATATAGAGCAAGTTGACATATAACAAGTCAATATGGCAATCCAATCACAACATCAATCACAATTAAGGAAATTAAATATATGAGATAATGACGATGATGATGATGCACGAGACCATCGTACAGTCTTCATATACACCTACAGAGATAAAGTTTCTCAATATAGGACCCATAGAGGGTTCGTCAACCATATGCTACCTCGTATAGACCTACAGAGCTAAAGCTTCTCGATGTAGGACTTATGGAGGGCTCGTCAACCCGTATACAACCAATATCCATGACTCTTCTCTACATATCCTTCAGAGAGGTTTATAAAATTTAATGTTTTCAATATTTCAAAAATTTCCAGTATTTCAAATATTTCTAATATTTCCAGTGTTTCCAAAGCATATTATCACGACCTGATTTCCGAGTCATGATGGGACCTACCACATCCCACCGGTAGGTAAGTCGTACTGTAACCCAGAGCTAATGTAATGGGTTACCTTGGTAGAAACGTCCAACATGGACCCTATATATGAACATAATATAAACAATAACATTCCATAACTAAAGATAGCCGATATTAAAATACCAATCCCAAGACCTGATAGTATTAGTATAAGAGTGTCTAGACTTAACAATAGAATCTACAACTCCAAGTCAAAGATGTCTTAAATAATCTCATACATTTGTCTCGAAAACAAAAGACAAATAAAGATAGAAGGGAAAGAGGGAAACTCAAACTCCAAGAGCTCACCCGGTCTCTGAATGATCAACGTGGCACAAATCTGACTCAACAACCACAACTAGAACCTGGGTCTGCACCAAAAAGGTACAGAAGTGTAGTATGAGTACCAAAACATGGGTACTCAGTAGGCATCATAGGCCGACTAAGCTAATTTATAATATAAAGATGATATAAGGCAAGACAATAACTTAAAGTCAAGGAATAGGATCGAACCTGGATCTTCTTCGATACCGTCGAATAAAATAACTAAACTACTAGGGAAATAGCATAACGTATCATCTTAATAACATCCCATATTTATCCTATAAATAAGTAATCATTTCGAAAGAGTAAAGCCACATGTATACAATAACAACCATAAATTTACTATAACAACACCAACCTTCATTAGAATAATAAGCACAAGAACTGACCATGAAGTCCCATACTACAGGGAAGTACACGCAAAAGAACACAACAAATAACTCATCATGGCGTCCCATACCACTGGAGAGTACACCAAAAGAATCAAACCATAATACATCAAGTCAATACTACACCATAATTAATCGAAACTGTGGGTAACACAACCCCACCATGGCTCATTTCCGAGGTCCACAATCATCATCATTACCATAATTAAATCACAATGAAACAACCATCGACCTAACATAGTTATATAACTACTTATTCTCTAACTCATTAGTAAACTCCAAGATTAGTCTAAACTAGTTAACCTTCGTTTCCATAAACCACTAGATTAAAAGTCTTATAGTTACTAGCCATCACTTAATGGAAAGGCTACAAATTTCCAATGTTATTATTCATTCACCCAATACAAGGCCATTACCAAGTTAGCATTCTCATTATATAAACCCTCAATTAAGCCACCACGACATCACATACTAGAAGACAACTTAACTATCCATCGAACACTACCAAGTCTATTATTATTGAGCATGTTACAACCTTAAGGACTAGTTTCCATATTTTAGCCAAGTAAGGTCCCCCAACTAGTTTACTAGGCTTCTAACCTACAAGTCATAATCATTTATTAGGAATAACTAGTTATCGTACAATCCACTTTACTTGGAAAAATTCCATAACTTAACCATTAATTCAAACTAAGTAGATTTACTCGGTGAGCCTTTGGTTCTACACAAGATTACACATACAAATTAGCCTTAACCCAATGATAGGCATAAATTAGCTCTAGTTACCATTAGAGTCAACAAGGGCCACACCTCTTATTTAGTGAAAAAGGGGCAAGGAATGAATAATAATTTACAAAGGAAAAATATCATGTCCGACGTACATAAGTGGTTAGGCTCCATAAGGCCTAACCTTACTATATATTCAAGCATTTATGTAAATTTGCACCACACAGAATCATAACATCTTTACCTCTTCCAGATTTACCGAGAATCATCATAATATCAACATATCCTTCAAATTCACTGGGCATCATCATAATATCAACATATCCTCTGAATTTCACCGGGCATCATCATAAAATCAACATATCCTACGGATTCACCGGGCATCATCATAACATCAACATATCCTCCAAATTTCATAGGGTATCATCATAATATCACTTTATCCTCAGGATTCACCGAGCAACATCATAACATCATCATATCCTTCGGATTCACCAGGCAACATCATAATATCATTACCTCTTTAGGATTCACCGGGTATTATCATAACCTCAACATATCCTTCGAATTTCACCAGGCATCATCATACCATTACACATCACCAAAGATAACAACGTACATACACATATATAGCCAAATCAATAAGCATATACAAGTCCATAATAATAGAGTAATAGGGATGTACGATAACATATATCATCCTACTTTTCTATTAAGCATCACCACACAATATGAGTATAAGAATGAGCATAAGCATTCATATGATATACATATTCTTCCCCTTTTCAAGGCGATAAATATCATGACTAAGAGATAATTAATAAGGTATACATATTATCCAACCATCGACTATATGCATAATTCGACCATCGGGTATAACCATTATAATTACAACAATGTAATCAAGATATTCTTCAAGTATCTAGGTTTCTAAGGGATTTCGTAGTTCAAGCTTAAGGTGGGTCAAGTCAACTCCTAAATCCCAAGGACACCAAATTCAGTATCATAAGACTAACGTCTGCTTGGATTTTGGGCTAAGTTTTCTAAATTACATCATAAGGGCCTATCAATCCTCACTAATCCTATAGGGGAAATCTTCTTCAATATTCAACCTAAGTCAACCCAACACCAAGGTTATTTCCTAACTAAGCAATAGCTAGGTCAACATACTCTTTAGGTTAGGCAACAATATTATTCTCATCTATTAGAGCAACTAGAGTATTCTCATACTATTCATGAGACTACAAGTAGACTACCAAAGTTCTAAGCTAAGGGTCAAGCATCACACCTTGCAAGTTCAATAACCTATTAGAATCCACTAATCTCCAATATCACCATTCAACCATTTATCATCTAAACCCTACCCAATCTCACAAGATATCAATAACTATACTACAATCAAGCTCAATCTAACTACAAGTAAGCTTAACCTACCTTGAGTCCAAGCAGCTTACGAACCAACATATTTTTTCTTTCCTTTCCCCGAAGCTTCTTCTTCCATGATCCAAGCTCTCAACAATACTATCTAAGCATTAAAACAAGAATAGCAATGCCCATTATGGCACCATTGTACCATGGGTTCAAAATGACATCAAAACCCTAAGTGGGTTCCACCTTTGGAAAAAGTGTTTTCAAGACCAACCAATTGTTCAACTATCTGTAGGGAGTTGTAACCCTCAAGCAAGTGGATTCAATCAATCAAATTTAGGGATATAATTGAACCTCAGTGATTTAGGGGTTTGGATTCTAGAAATCATGAAATCAATACCAAACTAGAAGAAATTTTAAATTAGATTATAGCAAGATTTAATTACTCAAGTTGTTTAAGCTCCAATTTAACCCACATAACTCACTTTGAAGATTTTACACTCCATTAAGTTTTTTTCTTAAGAGGCATAAAATAGCCTAAATTTCGGGCAAGACACGGGCAAGACAACCCTTAAATAGGCATGCCCAGCCCTCAGGTCATGCGGTCTCACCCTCCGCCTAGCCGTGGTCACGCCACTGCTGTTGCATCCTGTCCTTTGCAGTCATGGCATATCGGTCTATGCAAGGCATGGCTGAAGCTTCGAACTTGGTTTTGAGCTTTGGCCAATGCCTCGAGATACACCCGGGGTCCATTTCAAACAAATAAGATATGTAATCACACAGTTTTTTATGTTTAGGATGCATTGGCAAAGTCAGATTTTGCATTTAAGGTCGATTTCTAAAGTTTTTGCTTAGTGGTCAATTAGGACCAACAACTTCAAATTGAGAAAGTGGTTCAAGGAACCAAACAAAATGCCAGGTAATCGATCTGTTAGTTCCAGCAAGTCACTAATGTCTTGGGGCGTCTATGAAAAAAATCTACTGGTGAAATAAGCAAGAATACTTACAATGACCTGAAGGATCATTACAACATCCACTACTAAGGACCTTTCATCGTCGAAAGTTAAAACAAAAAAATACCTAAAGCCTCAAATAAGTGAGAACACTAGGCCCGCATCTCACTTTTGATCTCCTAAGTAGCCTTCTCTGCTGGGCGATGCCTCCACTAAACCTTGACTATCAAAATATCCCTAGTACGCAGTCGCCTCACCTTCCAAGCCAAAACAAGCACGGGATCATCCACAAAGGTCAACTGATCGTCCAACTGGACTGAGTCCCATCTAAGCATATGAGAAGGATCAGGAATATACTTTCCTAACATGGAGACATGGAAAACTGGATAAACAACGACAAAGTCTAGAGGTAAACCCAACTCATAGGCCACCTCACCAACTACTCGGAGAATCTCAAAAGGACCAATATAGAAAGGGCTAAGCTTTCCCTTTCTTCCGAATCTCATCTTACCTCTCATAGGTAAAAAACGAAGGAACACACGAACTCTAACTCCCAATCTCAAGGCACGGAATCTATGGTTGGCATAGGCCTTCTGTCTACTCTGGGCTGCTCTCAACCTATCCTGAATCACCCTGACTCTATCCAATGAGTCCTGAAGTAAATCTATACCACAGGGTCTAACCTCGGAAGTCTCAAACTATCCTATAGGGGAACGACACCTCCTACCATACAAAGCCTCATAAGGTGCCATCTCAATACTCAAATGATAACTATTGTTGTAGGTGAACTCTGTCAATGCTAAGTGCTATCCTACTGACCTCCAAAATCCATAACGCAGGCTCAAAGCATATCCTCAAGCACTTGAATAGTCTGCTCGGATTGACCATCCATCTGCGGATGAAAAACTATACTCAAATCCACTCGAGTACCCAACTCTTCCTGAAATGCCCTTCAAAACCTCAAAGTAAATACAAAACCACGATCTGATATAATAGACACAGGGACCCCATGCAACCAAACTATCTCCCGAACATAAATCTGGGCTAATTTCTCAGCACTAAAGGTCATTGAATCGGAATAAAATGGGCTAACTTGGTCAAACGATCCACAACAACCCAAATACCATCGTGGCCATGGGAAGTACGAGGCAAGCCACTAATTTAGTCCATGGTGATCCTTTCCTATTTTCACTCGAGAATGGGTAATCTTTGAGTCAATCCACCTAAACGCTAATGTTCGGCCTTAACCTACTGACAACATAGGCAATGAGCTACAAAGTCTGCCACATCCCTCTTCATACCGTCCCACCAGTACAACTGTCACAAATTTCTATACATCTTGGTTGTACCGGGATGAGAATATCTAAAACTGTAAGCCTCATAAAGAATCGACTAAATCAAGTCATTAAGTTAGGCAACACAAATACGACCCCAAAATCTAAAGATACCCTCAACATCCATCATGTATCTCCCAGACTCACCACTCACTACCGTATCATAGAGAAGGCACAACTTACTATCTTTAAATTGACGGTCATGAATCTGCTCAAATAGGGAGGACCTCGCCTCCACATAAGCCAAAATCCTCACCGGATCTGAAATATCTAGGCGAACCATCAAATTAGCTAAAGACTAGATGTCCTGTGCCAAGGGCCTCTAAGAAACTAAAATACAAGCCAAACTACCCATACTCACTTCCTTGCAACTCAAGGCACCCGCCACAATATTTGACTTACCCGGATGATACAAGATAGACATATCATAGTCCTTTAGCAACTCCATCCACCTATGCTAGCGAGTATTAAGCTCTCGCTGGGTCATAAGATGCTGAAGACTACATGATTGGTGAATATATCACAACGCACACCATACAAGTAATGCCTCCAAATCTTGAGCGCAAAATCTACCACTGCCAACTCTAAATTATGAGTGGGATAGTTGCGCTCATGCACCTTAAACTGTCTAGAAGCGTAGGCAATGACACGACCTTGATGCATCAACACACAACCAAGACCAACACCAGAAGCATCACAAAACACTGTGAATACCTCTCCTTCAATTGGAAAAGCTAACACCAATTTTGAAGTGAGACAATCCTTGAACTTTTCAAAGTTCAATTCACACTCCTCGAACCATCAAAAGGGAACTTTTTTTTGGGTTAATCTAGTCATAGGGGATAATATGGTAGCAAAACTCTCAACAAAATGTCTATAATAACCAGCCAACCGAATAAACTGTGAACCTCACGTAGGCCTAGCCTAATCACAAAATGCTGAAATCTTAGCCGGATCTACCATAATACCCGCTTTGGACACCACGTGTCCAAGAAAAGACACTGACTCAAGCCAAAACTCGCACTTGGAGAACTTGGCAAATAGCACATGTTCTCACAAAACCTGGAGCACAACTCTCAAATATTGTGCATGCTCCCCACTACTCCTCGAATACACAAGAATATCATCAGTAAACACAATAACAAAGAAATGTAGATAAGGTCTAAACACATGGTTCATCAAGTCCATAAACGCAGTTGGGGCATTAGTCAACCCAAAAGACATTACCAAAAACTCATAATGGCCATAACAGGTCCTAAAGGCTGTCTTCCAGATATTCTCAGCCCAAATCCTCAACTGATGATAACCGAACCTCAAATCTATCTTAGATAATACAGCTACACCCTGAAGCTGGTTGAAAAAATTATCAATGTGAGGCATAGGATAATGGTTCTTCACCGTTACCTTGTTAAGATGCCTATAATCAATATATATCTACATCAAACTATCTTTCTTCTTTATAAACAAAATAAGAGCTCCCCACGGAAATACACTCGGTCTAATGAACCCCTTGCCAAGAAGATCCTGGAGTTGAGAGTTCAGCTCCTTAATCTCTGCTGGATCCATACGATATGGTTCCATAGAAATAGGACGGGTACAAGGATCAAGGTTAATAGTAAACTCAATCTCACTGTCAAAAGGAATACCAGGCAGATTGTCAGGATACATATCAGGAAACTTACACACAATAGGAACAAAGTTAAGCATCGGTCTCTCTACATGAGTATCACATAAATAAGTGAGATAAGACTCGCAGTCTCTCGACATAAGTCTTCTGGTACAAACATAAAAAATAATCCCTGTTGGCTCATGACTAATCGCTCCCTGCCACACAACCGGGGGTACACCGGGCATAGCTAAGGTAACAGTTTAGGCAAAGTAATCCATGACCGCATGATAGTGGGATAACCAGTCCATGCCCAGAATCACATCAAAATCCAACATATCCAAAATGATAAGATCAGCATAAGTATCGATATCACTAACTATCACAACACATGATTTTAATACTCGATCTACTACTAAAGAATCACCTACGGGGGTAGATACGTGTAATGGCAAGGATAATAAATCACTGGACAAATCCAACCATGGTGCATAATAAGTAGATATATAAGAATAAGTGGATCCAGGATCAAATAAAGAAAGAGCCAACTTGTGACATACCAAAGTCACACTTGTAACTACAATATTCGAAGTCTCAGCCTCGGGCCTAGTAGGTACTGCATACAACTGATAACACATGTCACCTGTCAGGGCACCTGAACAACCACCTGCCCTGCCTACCTGAGTACCTCCTTATGCACCCTGGTAACCATCTCTACGACCTCACGAACCACCTCTGCCTAAGGGATGAACTTCCTTAATAGGAGTAGCTCCCTGGGATGAAACAACCACCGCCTCACGACCAGGGCACTCTCTAGAGAAATGACTAGGAAGTCCACAAGTAAAATAAAACTTATAAGACAAACTAAAACTCATAAATTTGGCTGATCCGGCATAGTCACCATGCCTAGAATGGCTCACAGATAAACCCTTCATAGAGTGATCAACACCCATACTAGGTGCCCACTAGTAATAAGTTGATCCCCATCAGTTATCTGAAGAGCTACCTGCACTGGTCAACTAATCTAACCTTGAGGCTGAAAAGAGAGACACAGAGGATGTCCAACATAAGGAGTACCACCTCTGAATTGGCAACTGCTATGGATCCCACCAAATTTGCCCCAAAACTTAGGCCTCTTATCACGGCCCTCAAGCTATATGTCCTCCATCACTCTAGCATAATCAGCAACATTAGCAAAGGTTCTACCCGCAGCAACCAAACTCTGAGTATCCATCTGAGTAGGAAGTATCAATTATCTCACAAAGCAGTGAACTCTCTCATACTCAGTATATAAGATAGAATTCGCATTTCTAACCAACTCATGGAAATGAGCCTTATACTTGGCGACTATCATAGAACCCTTCTTGAATCTAGAGAACTAATCTATCAAACGATCTCCAAGGCTATGCAACATAAACTTCTCCAAGAATATCTCAAAGAATTGAGCCCAAGAGAAAGAGAAAGATCTAACTGGTCTAAAACTCATAAAACCTTTCCACCAGTGTCTAGAAGATAATTCCAACTAAAATAAGGTGTAGTTCACACCACGAGTCTCAGCAAGGCCTAACCCACGAAGCCTATCCCCACAAGCAGTTAAAAACTCAAATCCATCTTCTCCAGGAGTACTAGAAAACCTAGGTGGAGCCAACCTCAAGAATCTACCCAGCGTCTTCTGCTCCTCGACAGACATAACAAGTCGTGTCATAACTGGCTAAATAATTGTCGATTGAATAGCAGCCGAAATAGGAGGGATCTCAACTCTAGGAGTTATAGCTGTCGACTGCACTCCAGCTCTAGTAGACTGCGAACTATCAACAATACCCAACAACTGAACCAAAGAATCCCTAAGCAAAAAAGAAGGGATGAATCTCGATGAAGCCTGGGTTGGTCCCTGGCCCACCACTGGCTGAGGTAGATAAGTCTCTGGCTCGGGTATAGGAATAGAATCCTGAGGAAGTACACCCTGATCCCTAACTGGGGACACATCACGAGTCTGGGTCTCGAGACCTTCCTCATGTATTATTGAAGCACGTGTTCTAGGCATCTACGAAAGAGTAAAGTCAACAGAATATCCTACAAACCAACTTAGACTATTAGCACGATGTGAGTGAAATAATTAAAGGACTTCTAAGAATGTCCCATATCCTCTAGAAGATAGGAAACTAACATCAATATTTTGATACATAGGAATCTATTAGGCACTTGCTCTTGTACCAATAATAACGGTAAAACCTAGGCTCTGATATAAATTTTTCACAACTTGATTTCTGAGTCATGATGGCACCTACAACATCCCACCGGTAGATAAGTTGATACAGTAACCTGGAGTTAATGCAATGGATTACCTTGATAGAAACATCCAACATGGATCCTATATGTGAACACAATATAAAAAATAACATTCCACAACTAAAGATAACCGATATTCAAAGACCAATCCCAAGACCTGATAGTATTAGTACAAGAGAGTCTAGACTTAAAAATAGAATTTATAACTCAAAGTCAAAGATGTCTTAAATAATCTCATACATTTGTCTCAAAAACAAAAGACAAATAAAGATAGAGGGGAAAGAGGGCAACTCGAACTCCAAGAGCTCACCGTGTCTTCGAATGATCAACGCAGTACAAATTTGACTCAATAACGGCAACTAGAACCTGGGTCTGCATAAAAAAGGTACAGAAGTCTAGTATGAGTACCAAAACATGGGTACTCAGTAGGCATCATCGGCCGACTGAGCTAAATTATAATATAAAGATGATATAAGGCAAGACAATAACTTAAAGTCAAGGTATAGGATCGAACCTGAATCTTCTTCGATACCTTCGAATAAAATAACTAAACTACTAGGGCAATAGCATAATGTATCATCTCAATTACATACCATATTCATCCTACAAATAAGTAATCATTTTGGAAGCATAAAGCCACACATATATAATAACAACCATGAATTTACCATAATTAACACCAACCTTCATTAGAATAATAAGCACAAAAACTTACCACGACATCCCATACCGTCAGGAAGTACACGCAAAAGAACACAACAAATAACTCGTCGCAGCGTCCCATACCACCGGAGAGTACACCAAAATAATCAAACCACAATATATAAAGTCAATACTACACCATAATTAACCGAAACTATGGGTAACACAACCCCTCCATGGCTCATTTTGGAGGTCCACAATCATCATCATTACCATAATTAAATCACAACAAAACCAACATCGACATAACATAGTTATATAGCTACTTATTCTCTAACTCATTAGTAAACTCCAAGATTAGTCTAAACTAGTTAACCTTCATTTCCATAAGCCACTAGTTTACAAGTCTTATAGTTACTAGCCATCACTTAAGGGAAAGGCTACAAATTACCAATGCTATTATTCATTCACCCATTACAAGGCCATTATCTAGTGAGCATTCTTATTATATAAACTCTCAATTAAGCCACCACGACATCACATACTAGGAGACAACTTAACTATCAATCGAACAATACCAAATCTATTATTATTAAGAATGTTACAACCTTAAGGACTAGTTTTCATATTTTAGCGAAGTAAGGTCCCCCAACTAGTTTACTAGGGTTCTAGGCTACAAGTCATTATCATTTATTAGAAATAACTAGTTATCGTATAATCCACTTTACTAGGCGAAATTCCATAACTTAAACATTAATTTGAGCCAAGTAGATTTACTAGGTAAGCCTTTGATTCTACACAAGATTACACATACTAACTATCCTTAACCCAATGATTGTCATAAATTACCTCTAGTTACCAATTAGAGTCAACAAGGGCCACACCTCTTATTTAGTGAAAAGAGGGGAAAGAAATGAATAACAATTTACCAAGGGAAAACATTATGTCCCACGAACATAAGTGGTTAGGCCCCACACAGCCTAACCTCACTATGTATTCAAGTATTTAAGTAAATTTTCCCCACACGGCATCAAAAGATCTTGACATCTTCTGAATTTACTGGGCATCATCATAACATCAACATATCCTCCAATTTCACCGAGCATCATCATAATATCAACATATCCTCCAAATTTCATCTAGCATCATCATAACACCAACATATCCTCCGGATTCACTAGGAATTATCATAACATCAACATATCCTCAAAATTTCACCAAGTATCATCATAATATCAACATATACTCCGAATTCACTTGGCAACATCATAACATCATCATATCCTTCGGATTCACCGGCAACATCATAACATTATTACCTCTTCCAGATTCACCGGGTATCATCATAACATCAATATATCCTCCAGCTTTCACCATGCATCATCATACCATTACACATCACCCTAGATAATAACATAACATACACATACATAGCCAAATTAATAAACATATACAAGTCCACAATAATAAAGTATATGGATGTACGATAACATATATCATCCTACTTTGCTATTAAGAATCACCACGCAATATGAGTATAAGCATAAGCATGATCATTCATATGATATACACATTCTTTCCCTTTTCAAGGCTATCCATATCATGACCAAGAGATAATTAATCAAGTATACATATTATCCAACCATCGACTATGTGCATAATCCAACCACCAGGTCTAACTATTATAATCTCAACAACGTAACTTAAACATTTATCAAGTATCTAGGTTTCTAAGGAATTTCATAGTTCAATCTTAAGGTGGGTCAAATCCGACTCCTAAATCCCAAGAATGCCAAATTTAGTATCACAAGACTAACGTCTACCCAAATTTTAGGCTAAGTTATCTAAATCAAATCATAAAGGTCTATCAGTCCTCACTAAGCCTGTAGGGGAAATCTTCTTTAAGTATTCCACCTAAGTCAACCCAACACCAAGGTTATTTCCTAACTAAGAAATAACTAGGTCAACATACTCTTAAGGTTAGGGAGCAATATTATTCTCATCTATTAGAGAAACTAGAGTATTCTTATACTATTCATGAGACTACAAGTAGACTATCCAAAGTTCTTGACTAAGGGTCAAGCATCACACCTTATAAGTCCAATAACCTATAAGAATCCACTAATCTCCAATATCACCATTTATCATCTAAACCCTGCCTAATCTTACAAGATATCAATAATTATACTATAATCAAGCTCAATCTAACTACAAGTAAGCCTAACCTATCTTGAGTCCAAGCAACTCACGAACCAACACGTTTTTCCTTTCCTTTCCTCGAAGCTTCTTCTTCCACGAGCCAAGCTATCAATAATACAATCTAAGCATTATAACAAGAATAATAATGCCCATTATGTCACCATTGTGCCATGGGTTCAAAATGAAATCAAACCCCCAAGTGGGTTTTACTTTCAAAAAAGAATTTCCAAGACCAACCCATTGTTCAACTATCTTTAGGGAGTTATAACCCTCAAGCAATTTAAGTCAATCAATCAAATTTAGGGCTAAAATTGAACCTTAACGATTTAGGGGTTTTGAGTCAAGAAATCATGAAATCAATACAAAACTAGAAGAAATTTTAACTTAGATTGTAGCAAGATTCAATTACACAAGTTGTTTAGGCTCCAATTCAACCCACAAGACTCACTTTAAAGATTTTACACTCCATTAGGGTTTTAGCTTAAGAGGGAGGCATAAAATGGACTAAATTTTAGGCAAGACAACCCTTAAATAGGTATGCCCAGCCCTCAGATCTCACGGCCGCGCCCTCTGCCTAGCTGCGGTTATAGTATTATGGCCATGGCATCTAAGTATATGCAAGGCATGGTTGAAGCTTAAAACTTGGTTTCGAGCTTTGGCCAATGCCTCAAGATACATCCAGAGTCCATTTTGAATAAATAAGATATGTAATTACACAGTTTTTGATGTTTCAGATGCATTGGTGAAATCGGATTTTACATTTAAGGTCGATTTCTAAAGTTTTTGCTTGGTGGTCAATTAGGACCAATGAAGACTTCAAATTAAGAAAGTGGTTTTAAGAACCAAACGAACCACCTGGTAATCAATCTGTCAGTTCTGGCAAGTCACTAATGACTTGGGCGGTTATGGAGAAGCTCTACCAACGAAATAAGCAAGAATACGGACAATGAACTGAAGGGTCATTACACATATACATACTATGAGACACATATCAAGTGGGACCAAAAACAACGACAAGTATATACAAAATATACAACAAACATGTGAAAGTATGAGTATGATGCCATGAGGATGTAGTGTTCACAATCACTCCCAACGAGTATTTCCACAACCAACCACGTGATGTATCTTCATAAACAACCACAATGATATATTTTCACAAGCACGTGAGCCAACATCCACTCATTATTTCCAACCATCCATAAATTTTCACATGTTTCATATGCCCACAAGTATGAATATATCACAATCCAACAATGCTACCACAATAAGAATTTTCAACAACACAATATAATTATCTGCATGTATTCAAGGCTATCAACATCATATAGGACTTCATACGAGCACAACACATAGATAGCCATTTTTCATGATTAGTTCCCACCGTTAACAAATATTTTGTACCATCATTTACTACCCAACCCAATCTGAATGTGTTAAGCCATAACCTACCTCGAATGCCGAAATCGGTCCGCTACACTTTGAACCCATGACCTTACTTTCCACGAATGATCTCGAAATCAACTAAAATTAAGAAATATTAAATATACGCATCATTATAAAGCCAATGATACCTATATTGCTTGCTCTTGGTTCGGGGTCAAAATGAACCCCCGAAATAGGTTTTCAAAAAAGAAGGGCAAAATCATAACTTTACTTCAAAAATGTGTTCCCTATATTTTTTGAAATCTATAGCTGAAAACCCAAGTAAAAAATGAGGTTCAAGTCGAAGAAAAACCATTTTGAAGCTTTATCGGGTAAAATCTTCGAACTTCATGTTAAAACTAAGAATGAAGTTGTTTTGAAGGTTAAATTGATGAAAACTAGTAATTATAAGATTAAAATATTATTCAAGTGAAATGGAGTGAAATTGGGGTTTAAAATCAAGCCCTAAGATTTTTAGGATTTTAAAAAATTAATCAAGAATTAGAGTAGAAAAGGATAAAATCTCACCTTAAATTTGTAAGACAATCAAGAAATAGATGTTAATCTAGCTTCTGAAGCTCCCACAAGCTTCACTTTTAAGCTCTCACTCTATTTTAGGATTTAACTCTCATGAGGCAAGGTGAAAGAATGACAAAATGGGAAAAAAGGCAAAAACACTAGCTTTTTGGGGAAAAAACAGATTTTCAGGTCCAACCCGAACTGCACAAGCTTTTTGGAAAAAAATCAGATTTTTCAAGTCCAACCCGAACTTCAACGGGGTGCTCGGGATTCGTTCGGAGTTCGATATATGCAAACAAAATATGCAACCACACTAAATTCGATGCTCCAGAATCAATGTCGATATCAGAATTTTAAAAAAATATTGTTTTCACAAAGTTGACCCCCTGAAACCCAAAATTGTAATTTTCCAAATTGAGAGTCAAAATTTATTTAAAAGCCGTAAAATCACACCAAACATGCTTTCACCCTAAAATTGACATTACAGATGCATTGGAAAAGTCAAATTTTCCATTCAAGATTGTTTTGACCAAATGTGGGTCCCACACCCATATTTTTTATTTTTTAACTTTCTAACATATCGAATGAGCTCGAGTGCATCGAGACCTGAACCAAAGGTCTACATAGCCTAAAATTGATATTTTGGAGCTGTTGGCGCAGTCCGTTTAGCTAAATATTTCATGGATCAAAAGATAACCACACAGGTTTATAATAAAGCTCTCGAAGCCACCGAAAATCACAATATCGCACAAATGGTACCATAAGGCATCCGAAACTGTGTCAATTACTTCAACACCCCAGAAATATCACAATACAACTAGGGATAGGGGTAAAATAGTTAAATTGCAAAAAATACAAATTTTATATATTTCATCTAATTTTTGAGTCGTTACACATTATTACCCCCACCATAATCCCACCAGCAGGTAAGACAACCTAATAGTCCAGAATATAAAGGAATGAGCTAATAAGAAAAGGGAATAAAACATGAAACTATACAACATAAAGGGAGTTAAAACAAGTAATATCCCAACATGCATAAATATAAGGAGGAAAAATCAAAATATACCAAAATGAATCAAACTTGGTATTAGTCAGTACAAGAGCTACTACCACATAAGGAGTACTGAGATAGATAAAATATATATAGAGAGAGAGAGATAGACTCCAAATGGACAAAATAAGATCAATTTCAAAATAGAGGGAGATGATCAGCTCCGAGCACTAAAAGCGTACCCTATATCTTCGGTCAATTTCTCCGCATGAAGAAAGGCATCAATAATACTGACTCATAATAGGATATGCATCAAGAAAAAAGATGTAGAAAGTTAGTATGAGTACCAAAAATAAATGGTACTCAATAGGCATCATAGGTCGATTGAGCTTAAGTAAGAAAATTACAATAAAGTGTGATTATATGATAAAGGTAAAAAAAAAAGGTATAAAGGGGTAGTATGATAAGGCTAGACAGTTGTAAGAAACATAAGTAAATAATTCAAAAACTGTAAATAAATGTCAAACCATGACCAAACCGGACCTTTTTAAGCCCAATACGTACACACACAATAAATAAAACTAATCAAGCTCCCATAAGCACGATGGATATAAACACTAAGTAATACTAATATAAACCAAGTACAATAGTAAGTAATGTGAAAAAATGTCATGATATGCAATAATGTATCGTATACTCCTCCTCCAACCATATCCATAAACCAAGTCAGAATCAAAACAAACTTCCAACCAGAATCAATAACAATGCATGCCCAAATTCAAATTGAGGCTAAATATGTAACCGCAGTAAAATTAGGTGCCCTGACTTAAATTAAGATTAAATAGTCCATTTTTATTTTTAGAAAACCAAATTTATTTAATGTGTTGAAATTCCTATTTACCGAGTTGAAAATAATATTTTCAAATTAAAATACAATTATGCCTGTAACGCCCTGAGAGTACACCCTGGATGACACACAGTGCTTACAGTCCTACGGGACCACAAGCTAACCCATGAGTTGGTACCTACTGTGAGCAATGAGAAAAAATGATAACAAAAAGTCATATGCAGAATTTAACTGAGGAATGCCATACAGTTTTAAGTAATAAATCTGATAAAATCTGTAAATAAAACCGATAATACTGATAAAGCATCTGACAATAACAATTGAAATCTGAGAATTAACTTACTGTCTGAAATATCCAAAAGCCTCTAAACTGACTAAATGAGAGTTGATGGGACAGGCCCCAACTAACTTCAACTAACTACTGAACTGAAAAGATGAATGTAAATATAATCTGTCTTTAAAATATGAGGACTCACCACTACTATGACTGATAATCTGGAAGGTCTATTCGTGATTCAGGAATTGAGCGTCCAAACCTATGATATGATACATCATAGCGCAAGAAAAGAGTATGCAATCAGTACTTTGAATGTACTAGTATGCTAAATAAGGTAGGTTGATATGCATAGTTTCATGTGCATAAATAGTAACTGACTGAGTAAGTAGATAGTATGAAATACTGAATAGAATGTATGAAATTTGTAAATACTAAAGATGCGAGAAATCTGTAATACTGAGAATGCGTGACTAAGCATAAACATATTTTGAATATAATCTGTAAATACTGAAATACTAAAATCAGATAACTGAATAACTGATATTTGTATGTTATGGTCATGCAACTGAAACTGAATAACTAAACTAATTATTGGACTGAGACTATGGGAGCTATCATCTAATCAATATGCCCTAATGAGAAATTTGGTATCCAACCTGTGAGCCCAGTTGGAAGGGTGTTAGTACCATGCCACGGGTACTAACACTGGCTATGCGGATCCACTAATATACTGTCTCAAAAAATTAAGGGTGTCAAGCCTAAACTTAAGGGTGACCCCTGCGAAGTAGTCAAGACTAAACAACGGGTGAATCCTCATATCCTATGTTGGCTACGTAGTTCTGGTGTACAGGGACTGCTACTAAAAAATCTACCTATCTGACGGGGGCGTCGTCATCCCTGCACTTGCTCGGTGTTAAATCTTACTCCCAACTGAACTGACTCAAAATACTGAATTATTCTAAGTTTAACTGATTTTGATAACTGACTGAACTGATAATACTCATAACATATTATGAAACCATTTTGAAGATATTGAGACTAAGTAAACAACAAAGTTTTTAGGTATTCATAATCCTAAGGACTCGTGTAATACTCCGTATTTCCTAAGCTCATTTTAGCCATCAGTACATGAGTTATCCAATATAATTTTTTTTAAAATACTCAATATATTTCAGTTTAAAGCCTTCCATTGCGTAGAAAATTCAATTAACTTTCCAACGATATAAAGTTCGCCCAAATACAACACCCCGTCAAAGAGTTAGAGCCATTTTAGTAAGACAGTATGCCAACTGGCACCTCAGCGCGTCGCAGAGGCCAGCTAAATGGCAATCGTCAAATTCCAGTGTTTCTCCATGATATTAGTGTGTTGCGCCATAGACCCAGTTCACAATTGTCAGTTTCTAGTAAGGTTACGCGATTTCCCCGCATTGCACCAAGGACCAAAATCGCATCCAGTGAGGCACCGTGATGGCGCCGCATTGCGACACCAGTCCAGTTCCCAGTTTTCCATTTTCCAGTGACACGGCTTAATAGCACCACGTCACGTTGGGTGAAAAAATTAGAAATTTTAAATTAATTCTTAGTTTTAATTGCCAAGGGCTTTTAGGTTATTTTCCCTCATTTTTGTCATCCTAAACACGGGATTTATGCCCTTAATAGCCTAAATTATCATCATTTTATAAAGGTTTCCCCAAAATCAAGATCTTTCTCTCTAAAATACAAACCTTAGTTTCAAGAAATCAGGGTCAAGCTCAAGAAATCCTTCAAGAACTTCAAGAATTAACATTCCAAGGTATGCTAAGTGTTCGTCTATTGGTTCCTTTCACCCATAGAGTCCAAGAATCCCTTTTTAAACATATAAGATCTCAGATTTATGATTTTTCATGTTTGAATTAGATTGAATTTATGTTCATGATATTAGTTGGGTTTCAATCCATGATTTAAGTGCAGGTTTCATGAAATTGACTAGCATGTGTGATGAATATGTAATTATCTTGATAAACTTTGAATTTACAAAGTTATTAATGTATCTATGATGTTAAATTGGGTCTAAATCCATGACTATGATAAGATTCATGAGAATAGAATAGTATTTGAGGAGGTTTATATGAATTGTATGTTAGACCCATGAAATTACAAGTTTGGGCATTGTAGTTGTCATGTTTATATGTTATCCGTGATTATGTGCACTAAGTTGTGCTCCCCAAGTGTTTGATAGAATGTCCATCTGAATTAAATGATGAAATCATGACATGCTAGTATACGTACAAGCCTATGCCCTACAAGTGTTTGATAAAATGCCTATATGAATGAAATAGTGACATTAAACCATGATAGCATGTATTCCCCATTCATGTGAAAATAAATGCATTACAAGTCTTTGCTAAAATGTCTCAATGAGTGGATTGTGGTCGAGTAGCCATTATTATGTACTCAAGATTATGCTATGCTTTACTTTTCATGCTATCGAGTCTTGGGGGTATTTAATACCAAACAATTTAGTTGTTTACCTAGATCCAGTGTCAGTTATAGAATAGTATCAGTCATATCATGATCAGTAGAACTCAGTAAACTCAGTCAGTTACAGAACTCAGGAAAACTCAGTAAACTCTATATCAGTCCTGTCAAGTTTAGTATACTTTGTTTAGTGTCTTTCAGTTGGGAGTAGGATTTAGTACCGAGTGAGTACAAGGATGACGGCTTCCCTATTTGAGAGGCAGAGTCGTTAGAAGAAATCCCTATACTCCAGAACTGCATAGCCAATGCAGGGTGAAAAGTCACCCATCAGACTAGGCTTGACTACTTCCCAGGGGTTACTTGTCAGATTAGGCTTGGCTCCGCCCAGGTGTCACCCGTTAGTTAGGCTTGGCATTCTGGTTTTTCCAGTATTAGTATCGGTGGCACGGTATTAGCACCCTTCCAACTGGGGTCACAGGTTGGACCCCTATCAGCTTAGATTTGGGGCATGTCGATTAGATAATTACCTCCCACAGTTTCAGTTTCAGTTTCAGTTTCAGTCTTCAGTTTGGAACTCAACTAAGTTTTACAGAATCAAGACTGTAAAAAACAGTCAATCAGTACTAGTAAATCAGTTATTAGTAACTTTAGATATCAATTATACAGTTATCAGAACTCAGTACTTAGCTTCAGAAAATCTCAGTTATAGTATACGCGTATGTGCACTGTATTGCATACTCAGTGTTTTCAGTAGTATCAGTTACCCACATACTCTTATATTTAGTTACTCTATATCATTCATTCAGTTATTGTTCATGCATATGAACCCTTACATTTTAGCCTTACCTCATCTAGCATACCAGTACATTCCACGTACTGATGCATACTCTTTCTTTTCACTATGAGGTCTCATATCATAGGTTCGGGCGCTCAGGTTCCCAATCGCACGTAGACAGATTCAGTCAGTAGTCACAGATTTAGTAGTGAGTCCTCATCTATCGAGGATAGGCTTTTATTTTAGCATTTCAGTAGTTTTAGTATTATAGTAGTTGGAGTTAGTTGAGGACTTATCCCATCAACTCCACTTTTCAGACAGTTCAGTTAGAGGCTTTTAGACTAGACTATTTCAGACAGTAGTTCAAATTCAGATATTTTATCAGATATTGTTATTTATTAATATTTCAGATTTTGAACTTTATGGTATTTCAGCCTATTTTCTGTATTTTACAGTATAATTATTCAGTGCTCACAATAGATATCAGTCATAGGTTAGCTTGTGGTCCTTCGGGGTTGTAAGTACCATGCAGTGTCCAGGGTACAGACTCGGGGAATTACAAACTTGGTATCAGATCCTAAGGTTCAACAGAGTCCTAGGGAGTCTGAAAGCCGCATCAAGTAGAGTCTTGTGCATGGGTATGTAGCGTGCCACACTTATAGACAAGAGGCTATGAGATGTTTTAGGAAAAATTTTCCTTCTTTCAGTATTCATGTCATGCGAGTGAGCATGATCTCAAGTTAAAATATCAGTCTAATTTATCTCTTTCTTATGCTTCCAGAATATGCCTTCCAGAGAAGCTAATGAAAAAAGTAATGAAAATCAGTCAGCACATCAGCTCGTTCAGGCAGATCCCCTGGACGAGCATGTTTCTCATGCAGAATTCAGAGTTTCTTTCACTACTTTAGCCTATTCAGTAGTTTCTCAGAACAACCTACAAGTTGTTGTCCTATCTAGGATTGGGGTTTATAATCAGCAGAGCAAGAGGGAGAAGCATAAGAGGGATAATAGAGAGTAGAAGAGAGCCAGAACAAGTGGTTTTAGGCCAAGGTCAGAGGGTGGTAACCGCTTCCAGTTTCATTAGAAATTCTCAGCCCCAAATCTTTATGTAGCTAGTGCGCCAGTACCAAAGTTTAGAATTCATGCTATTGTTTGGTTGAGAGTCTATGATGATCTTACTTGATTTAAGCAAGTGCCATATGTGTGAGATTGTTATATATACCTTGTTGTATTTGATGCTAGAAATTGCTTACTGTGTTGATAACGCTCAAATTACACCTCTCTTACGAGAGAGTAAGCGGTTGTTGTCAAATATATAAGCCAACTAGGTTGGGGTCGAATTCCACAGGGAATATAGTGCTAATTAAGTTGTATACAGATTAGTTGACTTTTAATCATTTGTTTCCATAAAATAAATAGGGGGGATTTGGTTCAGCTCACAAATTAATGGTCTCAGTTTAACAAGATAAAATATGTGTAGTAGTATTCAAATTCAGAGAAATAGCAAGCTAGGGTTATGTCCACCTTGTAGTTTTCAATACATTCTAACTATGGGCTTTACGAATTCATACATGCATCGTGTTTACAGAGAAATGTATTGTATTTAACAACAAAATCCTAGTGTTTCTCAACCATCAAGGACTAATTCACTTTATTTCTCTCAAATCAAAAACGTTTACCAAAAATAATATGAAATCTTCAAGTAGTTAATCCTGCTAAGGCATTAACTTATAAAATAGGGGTTGGTAATCCTATTTTCTTGTCACTACTCTCTTTTCCGAACATCAACCTTTCTTTCGAACAAGTTGCGTTTTAAGTCATATCCTCTATGTTTGCAACCACAAGAATTCAAGATAAGCGAAGAGAATATGATGTAAACAAATCAATGCATAATGAATTCAATATCCAAAGTGATAGATTGTATGCTATAAGGCTTCCATAACCCTAACTAATAAACTTAGCTACTCATGAATAAAATGAAAAGCATCATAAAGATATTCATCATACCAAAAATTAGAAGACGATCTTGGTGTGCGAATAGTGAAATAAGAGAGAAACGTTTTTCTCTCTCCACCCTAAGCCGTTATTCCCTTCTCAGAATACTACAGAATAATTCAATAATGAATAAAAATTCAGCAATTAAGTCTTTCAATAATCCCTTCTCTCATAATTTCCTTCTAAGTCCCTGAACTAATTATAAATGACAAATTAGTCTTGGACAGTTTCTGGGCGCCACATTTGGTCCAGATTGCTACTCTCTCTTATGTCATATGCCATCCATATTCCATAGTCCCATTATGTCTTCATCTACCTTATTAATACCTGAAATCATGCTAATCACATCGGTTATCTCAATTACATAGAAGTAGAGTAAGAACATAAGAAACTAGGCACTTTGTTCTCTAAACATAGCTAAAATATGGATAAGTTATGGTGCTTAGGCGTATAAATACACCCAAGATCAAGCATGTACAAAGAAAAATTAAGAGTGTGGGTATAAGAGATGATACCAAAATTTCTTTGATAGTCATGTTCATACCTTCTTTTGACCTACCTTTGTTCATAATCCTAGTTAAACCTATTGAGCCTTTAGATTTTTTTTGGCAGCCTCATATGTAGCCTAATCCCTTTTTTGATAGACCTTAATTTGATCTAAAGCTCCTAAATATTTTAGTAAAAAATTATTTGAGTAAGGAGTGTGAAATTAAAGTAGGAGAAAGGTGAAAGTGAAGCCCTAAAGTATTAGTTATTGGTGTATAAGAATTGATGTGTTGTGGTTAGGAGTAGAGTAAAGTAAAGAAAAATTTTTTGTTCAAATGGAATAAGTTGTGAATAGACAATACTCCCACCATGTTCATGAGAATGAGCTTAATGAGATGGGGAAAAACAAAATATAGGGGTAAACAAAAGTTGTGTAAATTGGTTATAAGATTGATCTTAATTGTATAATGTAATGTATTAAAGCGTTTAGGGAAGATAGTCACTATTCTTGGCCAAAATAGCTTCTACCCATCCCTTAGCCTACATTACAACCCTTAAAGACCTATTTGATCCCGAGCTTAAACATTCTGATATTAGTTGTGTACTACACTAAGGGAAAGAATAATGTTCATTGTGTGTAACTTGTGATTCCTTGTGAGAGTGAGTGAAATTTGATTCTCGTACCCATTCTGTAATAAATTGCCTTTGTGTGAGTAATTATGGGTAACTTTCTTATTGTGAGGGAACATGTTTGATGATAGTTGGGTGAATTATATGATGTCTGTGATTGAACAATATGTATGAGTTTTCCAGCTAGGTGAGTCAATTCATGAAGTTAGGATATTTTGAAGTAGTATTCTAGAACTTTCAATTATATACATAACATGCTTAGTGTAGAAACTTGCATTCCATGTAGTCACTGTAGTACTAGCTTGAATGTCTTGCTTGTAGTAGAAGTTTAGATTCACATAATCTTATAATGCTTAGAGTAAAGAGTTTTTCGAGGACGAACAAGGCTTTAAGTGTGGGGTGATGATCTGAGGTGGTTTTATGCATCTTAGTGTTGTTATCCTAGCTTATTTAACCTTTTTAGGACTACATGTGTGTTTAATATGTTAATAATAATATAATTGAGCATCTAAGTGTTTAATTATATGATTACAATGTTTAAGGTGTCTTTCAAGCAAGTTTCTACTTGAATTGGTCACTTAGAGTTTAAATGAGAAAACTAGTGTTACTAGCTTAAGCTAGGTGTTTGTCGAGTTGATTTTGATGGATTCTAATGTGTAATAAGTTACTAATGGTTTGATTGTGTATTTAAGTATGTAAAAACTTGTTTATAGTGTTCAAAGTACAATTGAAATAAGCCAAGAGTCAAAGCAATAAGTTAAATATTTAAAGGACATCACTAGTTCTTAGCTTTAGTTTCTAGTTCACCGTTCTTGATGTTGTGTTGATTTGAGCTCTAATAAGTGATGTTTTATGAATTAGGATTCCTTTTGAGTTGATTTTGATGATATATAGACATTTAAAATTCTGGAAATAAATTCAAAACTATACCACAAGCATGGGGTTTGAAGGAAAAATGCACGAGACAATTAAGAAGGAAAATCGCATTTTCCAGTGTGCCCACGCGATATGGACACGACACACCTATTTATCCCTGGGAATAAGAAAAGAGGTGAGCCACTCTATCCATTACATAAATCCATGCGGCACGAACCTATCTCCCATGGAGAAATCAATGCGGCGCACTATATAGTCCCACACGGCCAAAATTCCCCCACTATAAACACAACACTTGCACTTGTTGTTTGACACCTTGAACGAATTGGAACTTTTGAGAGGGGATGATACACACTTTAATTAGGGTATATATCTCTTTAATTTATCTTTTTAATGGATTATATCATTTATTCAATTACTTTGACTACGGTTATGTCTATTAGTGGCTAAACGCCCTCTTTCCGGGGTTAAGGCCAAGAACATGTTTACTTTTGCTTTGAATTGAGTTTGTTTGGATTTCTTATCATATTTGTTTTTTTGTTTATCCTTGTTTTAACTATTTTAAAAAATCACGACCCTTAGAATACATATATTGTCGACCTTGTGAGCTCGAGAGAGGGAATAGAAAGATAGAACGTGGGAATAAGTAGAGTAAGGTTCTTATTCTTTTATGAAAAAAAGAAATTTGAATTACCGACAAGGATAGGGATATACCTAGAAGCCTTGCTTGATCATATTTAGTATGACATTTAATTCAACTAAATGGATTATTGCATCCCCACTCAACGATGTAGTTATAATATACAGTTAGGTAAAAGGTTAGAGGTCGGGAGACCATGATCATACGTTAAATCCTCCAAATCACCAAGATAAACAATCTAACGAATGAAGTTCAATAGTGTAGTATGATTGTTCGTAGAGCCTTAACCCTAGGTTTGCATCCATTGATTGTTCAAAGTCTCTACGTTTATGCATTATTTTAGTTTACTTTCAATTATAATCTTTCAAAACTCTTTTTGTTACGTTGGCACTAATTTAATCTCAATAGTTAAACAGGAATTTGATAGTTGCTTAACACAAGTCTCTGACAGATCGATATTCGACTTTATTTAAGGCCACTATATTACTTGGTGAGCTCACCACCTACACTTGCGTGTGCGCATCAAGTTTTTGGTGTCGTTGCCGGAGACTTGTAAATTTCGCAACTATTTTTGTTTTAGTCTTACTTTTTTAGATTTCTTTTATGCTTTACACTTGGTCTTGGTATTGAATTTTCTGGAAATAACTTTGCAGATTAGTAAGCTGGCAAAGGATAGGAAATTTGTTAAACCAAGCCCCGAACTCGAGTAATGTTTTCATCAATTGAGGAGAGAAGTAATCGTTCTCCCGCCGTACTCTGCAAATTCAAGAGGAATAAGACAATCCTTCTTTAATGAAAGAAGATCAACCAGCTCATAGGACAATTCATGAAGTGGCAATCCCACTTTCGCTAAATTTGACCTCCCCTTTTCAGAAACTGGTTGTTGGAGGTAACTTTGAGCTGAAACAGAACATGGTGGAGCTTTAATCAACAGCGAACAGTTTATGGGGCTTTCACATGAACATCCACAAGTCCACGTGTTAAACTTTCTGGAGATTAGTGACACATTCATCCCTACGGGTCTGTCAACTAATTATGTTATGATGGCAATATTCCCCTTTTCACTATTGGGGAAAGAAAAGAAGTGGTTGAATGCTGAGTCGGAAAGTTCAATCACAACCTGGGATGACTTAACCCAAAAATTCCTCATCCGACTTTTTCCATCTAGCAAGACTATGAGATTGTGCAGTGAGATTATGTGCTTCAAACAAAATCCAGATGATAACTTAATCAGGCATGGGAGAGGTTCAAAGTCCTTCTTTGGGACTGTCCGCATCATCAGCAATCCAATGAGATACTAGCTCACACTTTTGTTGAGGCACTTGATCACAACACAAAAATATTGTTCGATTCAGATTTAGGTGGTCAATCTTCGAAATTGACGTATGATGAGCTGTATACCTTGTTGAATTGTATTGCACAAGGAAATCCTGAGTGGCATTCCTACTCAAGAAGTGCTACAAAAAAAGTTCAAGGTGTGTTGGAGGTTGACCAATTTACTACTATATCTGCCCAGATTGTTGCACTGCAAAATCAGTTAAACACTCAGTTTAGCAATATGAAATTGGAGGTTACACAACCTACAATAATAGTTAATGTAATTCAATAGCCAAGTTCTTGGTGCGAGATTTATGGAAACAGTAGCCATTCTGGGGCTATGTGTGATGCAAATCGTAAGTAGTGATGTTTGTGGGCAATGTTCAAAGGCCGGATTATGGGAACTCCTACAATCAAAAGTGGAGGACTCAGCCACCACATCAACCATGGAACTCCCAACAACAGCAGTTTCAACAACCACGGGCTTAAGGGAATCAAGCCACTAGTAATGTGGAAGAGATGCTGAAATAAATTTTAGCTACTCAAGCAATATTGGTAGCAGATATAAAAATCCAGCAAACGGCTACAAGGAGCTTGGAGTTACAGATAAGTCAAATAGTAGCAGCGCATAATAGTAGGCCTCAAGGTGGTTTGCACAGTGATACTGAAAATCCTAAACAAGTAATGACAATCACTTTGAGGAGTGGTAAGGATATTAATGAAAATCCTCCAAAGAAAACTATGGAGGTAGATGCTAATTTAGTTCTAAAATAGGTAGATGACAAAGCTGCTGAAAATTTGAGAAAGTCTGAGTACTCAAAAATAAAAGTTGTTGAATAGGTGAATGAGAGATCTCCGCTACCCTTCCCAAGAGACCTATAAAAGAAAAGGAGGATGCATACTTTAACAAGTTCTTTGACACGTTTAGAGAGCTTCATGTTAACCTTCTTATTTTAGATGTTTTGCAGGGAATGCCCAAGTATGCTAAGTACTTGAAGGATATGGTCACTAACAAATTTAAGTTGTAGGATGTTGAGACACTAGTACTCACTGAGGAGTGTAGTTATGTGGTGATACAGAAAAGACCCCAAAAGCTCAAAGACCCTGGGAGTTTCACTTTCCTGATTCAAATTAGCAATAGTAAGGCGGTCTACATGCTTAGTGATTTGGGGGTGAGTATTAACTTAATGCCTCTCTCCTTGTTCAACACCTTGGGTTTAGAAAAACTGAGACCGAGCTCTGTGATACGTCAATTGGCAGACCGTACCCTAGCTCATCTTGAAGTAATCATAGAGGATGTTCTCACCAAGGTCTGTAAGTTTATTACTCCTGTTAATTTTATTTTTTTGGATTTTAAGGCAGATAAAAGAGTGTCAGTTATCTTGGGACGTCCATTTTTAGCGATGCGAGAAGATTTAATAGATGTGAGAGAGGGCACACTCACAATGAGGCTGGATGATGAAGAGGTGATTTTCAAAGTGTACAAACTGCTCATAACACTATCCCACTATAAAGATTTTGTATGATTACGGTGACAGAAAGGGATAAGTTTGGGGTGGTGGAGTCTATTCCACAAAAGACCTCTTTGAACTTTCTCATTAAGGAGCATAAGCCACCAATACCTCAACCCAAAATGATACAGATTGATGAGCCTGAAAAGGCTAAAGTTGATAAAGATTTTTAACTTGAGAGTTCACATCCAAGAGGTCAAAAACAAATAAGAAGACGGCCTCCAAGTAGTAGGAAAAGGATGGAGAAAAATAGTTGAGTCAATGATTGGGTCATGCCGCGACACCAAATCAGAGGCTGCTTGGGAGGAAACCTAAGTTAAGGTATTTTTTATTTTTAGTATTTTTAGTTTTTACTTCACTAGTTTTTGTTTTTGTTGAGTCACGGGTTGATGGAAAGTTTACCAAAAAACCTGAGTTAAGAAGCATGGAAAAGACTGAGTGTGGGGTACCTCAAACTCGCTTGATGCATGAAGATGCTACTAGATAGGCCTAAAGGCCTCAGGGAGTATTTCTATCTCTACTTTTAAGTACACTTTGGGGACAAAGTAGATTTTTAAGTGTAGGGTAGGAAAATTCCCATTTTTAGGTTAATTTTAAAAAAAAATGTGTTAGGAATAAATAAGATATTCTTGTTGGTGATCTATTTGATTGCATGATGGAAGTGTTTTGGTTGTAAAAAGCATGTTGATTGTGTGAATTACTACTTTTTAGACTCCTAGGCTCAAGATAATGACTCTTGTTCTTTTTTGGCTTAATTATGAATTCATGCTATTGTGTTGTTGAGAGTTTATGATGATCCTACTTGATTTAAGAACGTACCATGTGGTGAGGTTGTTGTATATTCCTTGTTACATTTGATGCTAGAACTTTACCGGTGTGTGTATAAAGCGAAATCAAGAATGTGGGTATAGAAGATGAGATAGGCATTTCTTTGATAGCCATGTTTATACCTTCTTTTGACCTACCCTTGTGCATAATCCTAGTTAAACCCATTGAGCCTTTAGCTTTTTCTTTGGCAGCTTCATATGTAGCCTAATCCCTATTTTGATAGACCTTAATTTGATCCAAAGCTCCTAAGCACTTTAGTGCCAAATTAATTAAGGAGTGTGAAATTAAAGCAGGAGAAAGGTGAAAGTGAAGCCCTAAGATAATAGTTACTGGTGTATAAGAATTGATGTGTTGTGGTTGGGAGTGGAGCAATGTAAAGAAATTTTTTTGTTCAAATTGAATAAGTTGTGAATAGACAATACTCCCAACATGTGCATGAGAATGAGCTTAATGAGATGGAAAAAAACAAAAGATAGGGGAAAACAAAAGTGGTGTAAAATAGATGTTAGATTGGTCTTAATTGTATAATGTTATGTATTAAAGTGTTTAGGGAAGATAGTCACTAGTCTTGGCCAAAATAGTTTCTACCCGTCCCTTAGCCTGTATTACAATCCTTAAAGACCTATTAGATCATGGGCTTCAACATTCTGAAATTAGTTGAGTATTACAATAAGGGGAAACATATGGTTCATTGTGTGTAACTTGTGAACTCCTTGTGAGAGTGAGAAAAATTTAATTTTTGTACCCATTCTATGATAAATTGCTTTTGTGTGAGTAATTATGGGTAACTCTCTTGTTATGAGGGCACATGTTTGATGATAGTTGGGTGAATTATATGGTGTTTATGATTGAACAATATGAATGAGTTTGCTAGCTAGGTGAGTCAATTCATGAAGTTAGGATATTTTGAAGTAGTATTCTAGAACTTTCAATTATATACATAACATGCTTAGTGTAGATACTTACATTCTGTGTAGTCATTGTAGTACTATCTTGAGTGTCTTTTTTGTAGTAGAAATTTAGAGTAACCTCATCTTATGATGCTTAGATTAAAGAGTTTTTCTAGGATGAACAAGGCTTTAAGTGTGGGGTGGTGATCTGAGGTGGTTTTATGCATCTTAGTGTTGTTATCCTAGCCTATTTAGCCTTTTTTAGGACAACTTGTGTTTTTAATGTGTTAATAATAATATAATTGAGAATATAAGTGTTTAATTATGTAATTACAATGTTTAAGGTGTCTTTCAAGCAAGTTTGTACTTGAATTGGTCAATTAGAGTTTAAATGAGAAAACTAGTGTTACTAGCTTGATCTAGGTGTTTGTCTAGTTGATTTTGATGGATTCTAATGTGTAATGAGTTCCTAATGGTTTGATTGTGTATTTAAGTGTGGAAAAAAAAATTATAGTGTTTAAAGTATAATTGAAATAATCCAAGAGTCAAAGTAAAAAGTTAAATATTTAAAAGACGTCACTAGTTCTTAGCTTTAGTTTCTAGTTCACCGTTCTTGATGTTGTGTTGATTTGAGATCTAATAAGTGGTTTTTTATGAATTAGTATGCTTGGTGAGTTTATTGTGATGATATATATACATTTAAAAAGCTGTAAATAAATTCAAAACTACACCAGAAGCATGGGGTTTGAAGGAATAATGCACGAGACAATTAAGAAGGCAAATTGCACTTTCCAGTGTGCCCACTCGATATGGATGTGGCGCACCTCTTTCTCCCTGGGAATAATCAAATAGGTGCTCCACTCTATCCATTGAAGCAATCCATGCAGCGCGGACCTATCTCCCATGGATAAAGCAATGCGGCGCACTAAATAGTGCCACACGGCCAAAATTCCCCCACTATAAATACAACACTTGTACTTGTTATTTGACACCTTGGATGACTTGAAGCTTTGGAGAGGGGCTGATACATACTTTAATCAGGATTTATATATATTTAATTTATATTTTTAATAGATTATATCATTTATTCAATTACTTTGATTATGGTTATGTCTATTAGTGGCTAAACGCTCCCTTTCTGGGATTAAGGCCAAGAACATACTTACTTTCAATTTGAATTGAGTTTGTGTGGATTTCTTGTCATATTTGGTTGTTTGTTTATCCTTGTTTTAAATATTTTAAGAATTTTTGACCCTTGGAATACATATATTGTTGACCTTGTGAGCTTAAGGGAGAATAGAAAGATAGAACGTGGGGATAAGTAGAGTAAGGTTCTTATTCTTTTATGAAATAAGGAATTTGAATTATTGACTAGGATAGGGATATATCTAGCAGCCTTGCTTGGTTCATATGTAGGATGACATATTAATTCATCTAAATGGATTATTGCATCCCCGCTCAATAATGTAGTTGTAATGTACAGTTAGGTAGAAGGTTAGTGGTTGGGAGACCATGATCATATGATAAACCCTACGAATCAACAACCAAGATAAGCGATCTAAGGAATAAAGTTCAATAGCGTAGTATGATTGTTCATAGAGCCTTAATCCTGGGTTTTCATCCATTTATTGTCCACAGTCTCTACTTTTAAGCATTATTTTAGTTTACTTTCAATTATATTCTTTCAAAACTCTTTTTGGTTACGTTTGCACTAGTTTAATCTCAATATTTAAACTGGAATTTGGTAGTTTCTTAACACAAGTCTCTGAGAGATCGATATTCGGCTTTATTTAAGGCCATTGTATTACTTGGTGAGACCATGTACACTTGCATGTGTGCTTCGAAGCAATACTGGGCTACAATTGAGAGGTTCACTGAAGTGACTATGATTCACTCGTGATGACTCATTACCTTGAGTCATAGTCATACCCTTAGCGAAATCTTCCATAACTTTTTGTCATGACCTCGAATTAAGATGAGGCTTGATGCGTCGGAAAGCTAACTTAGCGGCTTATCTCATGAGGGTTCTAAGGCTTGAAAACTTGGGGTATTATAACTAACCACATACCTCGAGAAAGACGACCTAAGGCAGCAACTACTGAACCTTGACTGAGGGATCCAAAACTAATGTCTAATGCTATAAGGCATACCAAACTAGGCCTACTAGGGCAACAACTAATTGAATTAAGGGGTCGTGGCAAAATTCCACTATAAGCCTGAACCGGCTATAAGGATCATAAATACCCCCCAAAAATTATTCAATCCACAAAGTCCCACCAATAATTAGAATTATCACACAAATATTCTAAATGAGCAAAGTCTAAAAGTCGATAAATTATAACCTACCTGGAGACTGAAGAATATTCTTGTATCCTGCTAAACCGAAGCTTTTCCTTTTTTAAAAGTCTCTAAACACTGCAAAACTACCAAAATGATAATTTATGGGTCAATAGGAGAAGAACGATACTTATATTGAAAAATTACACTCTAGACCAAAAATTAGGTGAAAAATAAGCACGTGGGACCTACCAATAGAATTTGAAATATACCTGTCACAATGTTCATCGAGGAATAAGGATCATGTGCTCAATAATTGAGCATAATCTGGGCATAATTTCAAGTCCAAAATAGCCCCAAAATCAAAGAAGAAAATGAGAACTAAGACTCAAGGAATTAGTGAAACTAGGATTGGGAACTTACAAATTTAAGAGGTAATTGTGACCACGGATCAAGTAACAATAATCCGTTGCCTTAATTTTTATCCTACATTGGTCTCCCCAAGCACAAGGTGTAATAATGGTGTTTGGGACTTCGAAAATGAATTAAAATGGAGGAAAAAAATTTATATACTGTCAGGGGTCCCTTATATGAGCACTTAGGACCCCATAGCTAATGTGGAGAACAACCAGCCCAAGCACAAAATGTAATGATGGTGTTTGGGACTTTGAAAATGAATTAAAATAGAGGGAAAAGTTTTATATACCACCAAGGTCCTTTGTATAAGCACTTGAGACCCCTATAGCTCACGCGGAGAACAACCAACCCAACTTTTCGCGCATGCATTCGGTCCATCGTGCACACAAAGTAGGGTTTATAGGTTGGTCAGGACAACTTTTTATGCACACATGGGTGAAAGGTTGTGCACGCATAGGGGAAAATGGCACTACATTAGCTGCTGAAAAAGCAACAAAATTCTAAGTCTCAAAAGGCTCCGATCAGGTCCTCCAAACGTTCAAAATCCCGTTAACACAAATGAATTACGCTATTCTACCATAAAAAATATTTCAAACTCAACAAAATTGACAAAATTCCTAAAGAGACCATTTCAGCAAAATATTAACCTCACACTCACTATTCCATTTTAACTAATTTTCAATCAATAGCGCAAAATGAGTCTGAAAGCCTCGAGACCGAACCAATGGCCCCCTTGGCCAAAAATCCACATTTTTGAGATAATAAAACTATCAAATGTTTATCTGAGGTTGTTTACTAGAAGTTTAGATCTAAGATCTATTTCTCTACTTTAAAAGCTCTAGTATGGGAAAATCCAATACAAAAATCAAATGAAATGTACAAAAATTGAACCATCAATCCTAACAAGTTATAAATAACTGGGGCAACTATAAAAAAACTCTAAATATAAAAAAAGCACCAAAAAGAGAAAAATGAACCGGAGGGCTATTACATACTGGTCAGTTGTATAGGTTCATTATCTTGAAGTGTCTCGACATTTGACTTACGAACAAAATTTATGACATAAAAAATATCAAATTTAAAATAATATTTTTAAAATAAAATCTTATAGATTAATGTGAATTATACATTAACTCAATTTCAAAATAGATTGAACTAAACAAGTTAAAATAAACCTCATTAATAAAATAAGCTAATTATTAATCATTCGAACATAAATGAATTGGACATGTCACGATTTATGTGGTTATTTTTACACCTCTACTAAGGATCCATTTGACCATAAAAAATGCAAATAGCATTTGGAGAACTTGACAAAAATTGTTGGGCCATACAATTTCTCATTTTTTTGGCAAATATTCTTGGCAAAAATACTAAGTTCCTAAAAAGTTAAAAAAAAGTTATTGTTGGACCAAATTCTAATTTTTGTATTCTTTTAAAAATTTAAAATTAACCCCAGATTTTTATATTTTATAAAAATAAAAAAATCACTCATTCTTGTCTCTTGACAAACTAGTAAAGCCTATAAATCTTTGATTTTTTAAAATCATGAATAGTTTTACGGAACATGTTCATTATAAAATGATAACACAAACTTATGAGTATTTTTGAAGTTTTTAGAATTTATGGGTATAAATCATATTTTGTATCTTTTTCCTTAAAAAAGTGATATAAGTTTTTCAAAACTATGATCAACACATGGTAAAAAATTCACCTAAAAATAACTTGCCAAAAATATTTGAGAATCTATTGTCAATTCTAGATAATAACCCATCTTCCATTTTCTCAACTTTACTGTACCTTTTTCTATTTTTCACAATCTTTACTTTCTCCCCTTTCTTTCTTTGTTTTTTTCCTCTTTTTCCTTTTGTTTTATTATTCTTCTTTTTCTCTTTCTTCTTCTTCTCTCTTTATTCTCCAATCACTTCCTCTGTCACCTTCTATGTTGATAATTTTTGAATTTTTCATAAGTCAATTTCGGTTGCATATTAACCCATTTTTAGAATTGGCTTAACTAAATTAGATCAAATAAATCCAGATAATAAAAAGGATCAAATTAAAAAATGATCCTGAAATGGGATGGTCATAATATATCTTCTTTTTTTTTACAAAAATGGCCCTCATAAGGAGTGGACTTATTTTTTTCACATTTATTAATCATTTTTATAAAACAGATCCAGCTTCAAAAAAAATCCAACTTTTCTTCATAAGTCATACATTCAAAATTGTAACAATCATTGTGGTAATTTTTTTGTATCTTGATCACTTTGCCTTGCTTGGTTGTTGCTTTATACCATTTTCAAGTTGTGGTGGTTGGCACGATCCCTAAACCATTCAAAAGTGATTTTATGTGAGTTTGAGATTTTAAGTAGCCTTTAAAGTGATATATTTAACTTTATTTTGTGATTCGAGTATTGGATGGTGATTCAATCAGTTTTATTAAATAAAAAAATATTGATTTTGGATTATTAGGGTGGTTGGTTTGTGTTCCGAGGCTCTAATGTAAGTTTTGTGTGTATTTGAGCAAAAGGTAGTTATTTTGGCCTAAAGGGTCCCTAGGTGTAACTTCTTGATAATGATCTCTTTTAGAATTTTTTTTGTTCTTTTGAGCCCGAAATATTGAAATTAGCCTAGTAGCACTATCAAGTTATTTTTGAGGGGTCCCAAATGAATTTT
This sequence comes from Capsicum pubescens, assembly GCA_030864215.1. Classification (NCBI taxonomy): domain Eukaryota; kingdom Viridiplantae; phylum Streptophyta; class Magnoliopsida; order Solanales; family Solanaceae; genus Capsicum; species Capsicum pubescens. The sequence continues at coordinate 102,850,397 of CM061544.1, read as the reverse complement.
AAGGGTTTGTTTGGAATATTTTAGACTTGGAATGCTTGTTGGGTGCCCAGTTTCTGGTGCACCAGTTAATTACTCATTGCATCACAAAGAATCGGGTAGTTTTTCATCGCAATTGTGAGGTGCGACACTGCGATCATGAGATTTGGATCGAGTTAGGAATAACAATCACATGGCCCCTTCTCTCAGTTATGAAGACCAATTTAGCTATGATCAATGTTGACTAATCACATAGTGGATACCGCAATAGTGAGACACTCTTTACCAGAACAGTATATAAACCCTAATTGTGTATTTTTACTCCATTTTCAAGCTTGAAAGACACGGTTTAGGGAAATTGCAAGAGGATTTTTCATCAACTTTGATTTGGATAAGCTTCTAAACCTATTTACTAACATTTCCCATTGATTATATTGCTACAACATCTTCAAAACTTGAATTTTAAACTTGAAATTTTGGATTTTACTTGGTAAAGTGAAACATGAGTTTTTCTTCGATTTGTAATCTAGTTTCAACTTTGTTTTCAAATTTTGAACCCTTTAAGTATGGGTAATATGATTCATTATTAAAATTTTAGTTTATTCTTTTATTTTGGGGTCAATTTTCAAAGTGATTTTAGATTTGGAATCAAAACATGTCAATATGGGTATCAGTAGACTCCTAATTATATGTAAATATCATTTTTGATAGATTCTGAGCATTTTGAAGCCACTCAAAAGGGAAAGGCTTTTTGTTGAGGGGTTCAGGCTCATGGCTTTTGAGGAAGATTATGACTTAACTTTATTCAGACGAGGTAAGGTAGATAACTATTCATGGCTATAGGTTGGGAATGTTATCATTGTTTTCATATTTTGAAGTCATTATTACTATTGTGTTTCCCGTGTGGTACCTTGTGTGAACAATTATTATTGGTATGAGAGATTATCATCATTGGCATGCTCATGTGAGGGTTGGTATTGCTCTTATTTGAGCATTATTCATTGGTTATTATTATTGTGATACCCATATGGGGGCTTGGATAGATATTATTGATGTATTGCATGACTCTTTACTATTGTGTTGCCATGAGAGGAGTTATATCATGTCTTACTAAAATTTGGGTGATTTGAGTTTATTCATGTCATTGTTGTTGATTATTGTATGTTGTTAATATTGCCATGATTAGGCATACTTATTTTTATGAGACTTTTATTATTATGGAAGTTGAATATCTTTGTGAAAGAAAATGTACCATTTTATAAAATGCCTTAGCCGAGGGGAGTGCCGATAAGGTTTATTGATAAGATTGTGATTAATATGTAGTTTGTAAATTGATACGATCCAAATTTAAAAACTAGGATCAAATTGATGCAGAAACTAAATAATACGATTTTAATCAAAAAAAACTAATTGAAATCAATTCAAATATGAAACTGAAGGATAGATGAGAAGTGAAGAAAGAAAAAGTCAATCGAACAACAATTAAATCAAGGATAAGAGTAACTTGAATTCAATAGAAAGAGAAACTCTATTTGAAATCCACAAAAGAACAACCTATATGAAATCAAGGACAAGAGTTTCGATAAAAATGGGATTCCACCCAATTAGTTTATCGCACTATACTATGCTAATCCTAAGCTAGACCTAAGGGATTTCACCATTTAAACTCTCAAGAGTTTCTTCAACTTCAATATCTAAAATACTATGAGGAAGAAAATAAGATAAGGCTTCTATTTATCGTTATTGACTTTATACTAATTGCTTATTACAAAATATTCCAAAAGTGACTATTTTAGAAATGACCCACAAGGTTCAATGTTGCTCACATCACCCATATGACTTTGTCCATTTGCCAAAGGGGCTCCTTGCCTTGCCCCAAGTATCTTGGTATAACCAAAGGTCCTTCATCATCATCCAAGTGTGTGATGCTTATCCAAGTGACTTTATTTCTCCTTAGTGCTTGCCAATGTCATGTTGCCTTTGCCAAAGTGCAAGGTGTACCACAAAAGTAGTCCTTCCCATTGCTAAAGTAGGCATCCTCTCCTATGAACATGACTTCCTATGGACTCTAAGCTATCATACATATGTATAAGCCATTTTCTTTGTGCTCCATAATACCATCCAAGGTAATTTGTGTATTATCTTAGTTTATGTAGCTCATGGTATACGTCTAGCACGAATTGAGTTAACCGTGCTCATACCATCCTACCCTATTTCAAAAGGATTTGTCCTCGAATCCAAAACTTACAAATATAGATAACAAAAACAACCATAAGTTCCTCATAGCATGAAGGTTTGCATAAAAATAATTACACCAAGGATTCTCGGGGTCCAAATGATAGATGACCTATAAGGCTTGGTCACAACAACAAATGGATCATCTAAAGATATCCCTACCACTATAGAAAGAAAATCCAATAAAAATATGGACATTATCTTATGCAAAAAGGTAGTAGATAAAGGTTTTAAGAAGACTAATCTTTCCTATTATGACCTCACTTGCAAACTAATAAATAGAATTACAACTCATATTAAGCATACTATCGCAAGTTGAGACACAAGAAGAAGATAAGATGCCTTGTGGAAAAAGGTCACTTTTCTTTTCTAAAAATCCCTATCATTATTTTGATTACAGGATGAGTAGATATTTCATACTTGATATGGTAAAGATCTCCAGCAACCTCTATCATTATTTCTTACAATGGAAGTTGGGTCATGTGTATTGTTCCTTACCTTCTCATAGTAGCTCTTGTACCTGTTTAGACTAGGTCCTTTGGTAAATTATTTATTTGATACTTAATTAGTTTATAAGCTACTTGTAATAAATAAAAAGATTTTATCATTTCTTAATGATTTCCGCATATATTTCAATTTGATGGTAAGGATTCTCCTATCTAGGTAAATTAAAGTAGGTGCACAGCATAATCCGGTTAGTTGGGTCGAGACATTTAGTATAAGAGATAGGTTATTAGTCTTTCATTATAATAGAAAATATCGAATAGAGACCTATGTCTTGGTGTGTCGATGTCCACATCTAATCTTTAGAAAGTTGTGGGGCAGTCTAGGAAATTATTCCATATTTTCTCCTTTTTTATGCAATTTGTATACTTGTTTGCATGAGTTAAGTCTAATTGATGTCTCTCAATTCCAATTGGCATCTCAATGAGGCAAATGAATATCATTTGACTCCATTTGGAATGACACAAGCGATGGAATTGGAACTGGAAGGTTCCAATTGGTATCTGGCCATAAAGACAGTGTAAATTCTAGATAATCAACTCATAGTTATCCATGAAACAAGTATAGGGATAATAAAAAAATGCTGATTATAAATAAAACCTTGGGATTAACACTTATGTGAATTATAATTGCTTGAGTAGCTATGGATTTCATGAATTATTAGGGGCATATCTTGTTTATACATTAACGACTATAGGAATTGTATACTAGGTGATTTAAGTGGAAAATTATATGCTAAATGTTATGTAGGATCTTCTCATTGGTAAAATGGCAAGGGTAAAATGGTATATGATTGTGAAACTTATTTTAAATAGTTGGCATGCGAATAAGTACCATGAAAAGTGCTATTATTGTGTGATAATGAGAATTGGTGTAAGAATAATTTTGTTATGGTTCACAATTGTGATTTAAAGTAACTTGATATTAAATTGTTGTTTAATGAATTGTTGTATTCTATCTTGGAATTATAATGTAGACTATAGTGCAATTTCATATTTTGTTGCTGAAAAGGGGAGCAAAAATTAGGTAATTTGTAGAAAACTGAAAAAAATCTGGGTTGTTGTTTTTAAGCAGCACTGGCCCGCTACTACGAGCCCTCTATAAAAGGAATTTTTTTTGCTATAGTGGTAATGTGGTAGTCACATGTAGTTCGTTATAGCAGGATGGGTTAGGGCAGAATCCCTACCCTTTTTTTCCTATTTTGTTTTTCATTCTTGGCTTGTATTATTCATTAATTTAAGCTACGAGCTACCTATTAATCTATAGAAATCACATATAGAAAGGTTAAAAGCATGAATTCAATATTAGTTGTTAAAACAAGCATCCATATGCAAATAAATAAAAGGAAAAAAGGGAAAATATTGTTTGTTACACTCCCCTAACGGGGGCAACCCAAATCAAGTATAAATATATAAAAAGAAGGGACTGATTTAATATGCACCAAAGTCCTAGCTAGATGCCCCACCATCATCATAGGTTTTTGGGTTGGGTCCTTCTCCTTCTATATCACTCAGAAAGTAGAACTCCTGCCACCCTCCAGCTTTATCAGGGGACAACGGCACTAGAACATAACCTTACGGTTTTCCACATCTATGCGAGCATATGGATATAAGAGTGCCTCATTTTTTCCTTATTGAGCTCTCTATGGAGCATTGCATATTCCAGGGTAGTAAGATATAAATCTATGGAACTAGAAGAGGTTGTACTGTAATACCCCACAGGATCCTAGACAAGTTTCCAATGATTCGTAGCATGTTTAAAGGCCCAAAGTGCTTATTCCACACTAAAGACAAGTGTCAAGATATTTTTGACACCCTCAAGATTTCAAACATTTTATTTTTGGCCTTACCGTGTTCGAAACATTACTTTTTGAGTTGAAATATGTTTAGGTATGTTAAAAAGGTCATTCGAGAGAGTTTCAAAATATTTGGAAAAGGTTCAAGGTGATTTTAGATAGTCGAGGCAGCGTGCCTCCACAAATTTGTCTTGTCATGGAGGCCACCCTTCGCTATAGGCAAATGGCATTAAGGTAGTGTCCTCAGTGATAAGCAGCATGTCATGGAGGTAGGCCTCCGCGATAGGCAACGTGTCATGGAGGTAGGCCTCTGCGATAGGCAGCGTGCCACACTGTTGTGTAAAATCGCGCAGTCTTTCTTAAGGGTAAAGGTCTTTTTGGTCTTTCTCTCTTCTTTAAACCACTAGAAGGGGTTGTACTGTAATACTCCACAGGATCCTAGACAAGTTTCCAATGATTCACCGCATGTTTAAAGGCCCCAACGCACTTATTCCACACTAGAGACAAGTGTCATGATCATTTTGACTCCCTCAAGATTTCAAACATTTTATTTTTGGCCTTCCGGCGTTCGAAATATTAATTTTTGAGTTGAGATATGTTTAGGAATGTTAAAAGGGTCATTCGAGAGAGATTCAGAATTTTTAAAAGAGGTTAGGGGTATTTTGGATAGTCGAGGCAGCGTGCCTCTGCGATTTTGTCGTGTCACAAAGACCACCTTCCACGATAGGCAATGTGGCATGGAGGCGATGTCCTCTATGATAAGTAGCTTGTCACAGAGGAAGGCCTCCGTGATAGGTAGCGTGGAGGTAGGCATTCGCGATATGCAACGTGACACTCTGTTGTGTAAAATCGTGCAGTCTTTCTTAAGGGTAAAAGGTTTTTTGGTCTTTCTCTCTTCTTTAAACTCCCAATTAATGATCAATAACACTAGATAGGCATAATTTACCCCATCCTCAATCAGTTAACATCATTCATCCCTTTCCAACTCTCAAGAACAAAATCAATGGTTTATTTTAAGAATTCACCCTCCCAAGGTCTCAATTCCAAGTTCCCTTCAAGAAGTCAAGGAATTCAGGTATGTGGGATATTTATCAATGGGATTCTTTCACCCATTGAGTCCCAAGTTTCCCAAATGCAATCCCCTTTTTAATTTGAGGTTCCATGAAAGTGTAACTTCCATGATTTCTCCATGTCATTCTTGAATTAAACCATGAAATAGTGTTATCCTTATAACCTTAAGTATTTTTCCATACTCTAACCATGATAACTTGTTATATTTATTAAATTGTTGGATTCTTGAATTTAAGCCGTAAAATTTCCTATCATGTCATTACATTGAAATCATCATATTAAATTATCTTATCTTCTATGCTGGTGGATTACGAACACCTGATACTTAGATGATCATGCATGCAATAGTTTTCAAGCTATATATATATGTATATATATACTATGCTTATACCATGAAGTTTATAGCATTGTCATGTTGATCATTATCAGTATTGAATCATGTAAAATAATTATCATTATCATTGTCAGTTCAGTTGGGAGAAAAACTTAGCACTGAACGAACCTAGGGATGACGGTTTTCCTGTTAATCGAGGGTGAAACATTTAGTAGCAGTCTCTAAGTTCCAAGACTACATAGCCAATGTAGGTTACGAGAGGTCTTCGTGCCAATTGAGGGTTGACACTCTCTTAGGGAAACCTGTCGGTCGAAGGTGACAACCTAGTCCTTCGGGACATCAGTTTAGTGGATCCAAAACTGCCAGCGTCAGTACCTGTGGCAAGGTATTGACACCCTTCCAACTGGGGTTATAGGTTGGACCCCGATCAACTCAGATTAGGGCAAGTCGGTTAAATATTAGATCCCACAGTTTAGTTCAATATTCAGACTATATCAGTTCAGGTTTGTTTGACCAAGTTTCCATATATCAGTTATTCAATTACTCACATCATTTCAGTACATGTTTATGCTTGGTCTTACATTCATTTTATATGTTCTTGCATTCATGCTTAGTACTCATGTGTATTTCAGTTAGTCCCATCTCACATACTAGTATATTCAAAGTACTGACCACATACTCTCTTTTGCGCTATGTTGATTTCATAATATAGGTTCGGACGCTCAGTTCCTCGATCGTACTTAGACAGTTCGTGTGCCACTCAGCAACATTTGTGGTGAGCCCTCATCATTCGAGGACAAGTTATCCATAGTTACATATAGTACTTTATTTATTGCAGTTAGTCAGAGTTAGTTGGGGTTGTCCTATCAACTCCCCATGTTTTAGAGGCTTTCAGATAGTCGGACTTGTTTTCAGTTTTTATCAAAAGTTAAGATATATTGAATATTGTTTCAGTATTATATATTATCAGAGTTTTCAACAGTTTATCTTCCACATATAATGTTTTATTATTATCTTATTTAGTTTTCACAACATATACCAGATAATGGGTTAGCTTCGAGTCGCTTGTAGCCTTAAGCACCATGTTACGACTAGGGGGTAATCTCGGGTCATGACATATACCCTATAGAGGTAGGTAGGCATGCTCCATGTATCTCCTCACAACAACCAAGTCCTCCTCCAGGCGACTATTGTAAATTCGAGTCTAGGAAGGAAGGAAATCATCATCGTCCTCCTCTGCAGCCCCATTGCTCTCAGGCTCACCCATCTCTTCTTATTCTTTCTCTTATACAAAACCACCTTTACCTTTAGGGGATGAAAGGGTATGTCCATCTCCATGTCATCGTAAGCATCCTTCTAGCACCCCGACATGCCTACACAACTCAAAGATTAGTTTAGGAAGTTAGGATCCCTTTTTGTTGCCCCGACAAAAATACATCCACTCCATTACTATTTGTGCTCCTATATACAGCTTTATCCCCAACACAACATAGGCCACCACCAAATCTTGGGGGTAGGTCATGTTAGAAGTATTTCTCAATGAACGAATACTACTAGTCACTAGGTTCAACCACCTCTGAGCAACAACTGTAAAATGGGTCCTCATAATTCCCTCAGTAGTGGTCCAGTAGATTCGGTCATTGACCACCTAAATAATCCACATGCATCTCCCACAACCACTTTATGTCTATCACTCAGGTCTTAGCTAGGTTCTCGGCATTGGAGACGTTCGGCACTCTTAACACCTCATTTATAGTAGTAGAATTTACGGGACATTCACTCTCCTAATTTAATGCTGGAGTTGGGGTCGTCCTAAAGCATGGTAGGGAGTATGGCATAAAACACTCTAACTAGGGATGGCAATGAAGCGGGGAGGGTGCGGGGCGGTACAGGTTTTAAGCTATGCGGGGCGGTGTGGGTTTTAAGCTATGCGGGGCGGGTTAAAGTAAGTTTTTTTTTAAATGGTGCGGTGAGGGTTGCGGGTATATGCAGGTTTAAATTAAAAAAGCTAAAAATTAGTATTATTCTCATAAATATACCTAAAATTATATGTATTTTTCACTTAAATTTTTATGATACTTAAAACGACGTGTATAAGACTGCAAATAAATAATTTTATAGTTTTTTTAATATCTTTTTTCATTTTAATAAAAATATGATATTCGATCATTACTTGTACACGTGATACTTTTTGAGAATTTCTTAGTGAAAAGTGATACAATAGAAATTAATTATTATTTCCTAGTTGTAGATTTGAAAATATTATGATTTTTAATGGAGTTACAATTTTTTCAAAAAAACTAAAAATAAAAACAAAAACATGGGGGGTGCAGTGCGGTGCGGGTATGCGCGGGTATGAGTGTAGGGCGGGTTTATGCGATTTTAAAGGTGATGCGATGCGGTTTTAAAACTTGCGGGTTTAGAAAAAACCCGCACCGCAACCGCACCGCACCACACCGCACCATTGCCATCCCTAACTCTAACCCAACCCAAGACCCTAGTTGGAGGATACCTATGAGACACATCCGACCAAACTCCTAGAGTCAATTGTAGAATTTAGGCACCTTGGTCGCCACCCCTTTTATTGTGAAACCCTGCTTATAGCAGAATTTTATTCTCCGGTGGACCTAGAATCTCTACCAATAGTTTTTATTTGGGAACCTTGCAAATACGAGAGCACCTTCATGATTTTCAGCCATGGGGGTAGTATATATGCAACCCATTATTGAACTTTCAGAAAAAGGCCAAATTTGAGTTTTGGCTAGGAGCTACTACTTGCAGGATCCCGCTATAGCAGGCTATATCTCACTACCTTAGAACCAATATAGTGAGGTCTCTATAGAAGTATTCGGCAATTTAGCAGCCTTAATAATCCCAGAATCTCAAAAGGTGCATCAATGTAACCTCCTAAAGAAAACCCCCAATTTTTGGCATTCCAACCACAGATCAATGTATATAAAGTATTGTAGAAATAGTATATGCAAAAAATCGAGCATGATAACTCCTAAAGCATACCCAAATTTTCAAAACAAAACTAAAAACAACCTTTCACATTCCTTACTATTTCAAGCCTCATTTAGCCACAAATCTCGTAATTCTTACGCGTAAAACGTTATAGAGGCATTGTAAATGTAAGCAAAATACCCATGCTTCAACAATTAGCCCAACTTAAGCCCCAATTTTGAATTTAAAAACCAACCCTAAAATCCTATTTTTTTCCTCCAAATTCAAGCGTAAATCATGTAAAAAGGCAAGTAACGATGTAAGGAGTTGACGTACAACGATAATTACCTTATTTTCTATGTCAAAAGTGAAGTAATTTGTGAGAGAGAGGAGTTTTGAGTGAAAAGAGGGAGAAATAGGAGTGAAACCCATTTCTCATCCTTTTAAATTATTTACCCTCGCAAATACAACCCTTTCATGCTGTAATAATGTTGATATGGCGGGAACATTCCTGCAATAGTGGGATCTAGTTTCTCGAGGTACAAAAACTTTTTGTCCCTTGCATTTTTTGTTTGTTTTCTTTCCAACATATTGGTGAGGCCCTAGACACTTAGAATATTTATGGAATATTCTTGGATTCTTTAGGAAAAAACATTTTTTAACCAATTTTCTTTCTTCCTTTTGGATCAAACAACAACTTTGATGAGGATTCAACTTGAAGATTTAAATGTGTTCAACAACACCAAGAACACTAACTTTTTCTCCAGAGCTCGGAATGAGTTAAAATTTTGAACGTAGGTACTTTTCAACCTTCTAAACTCATTCCAAACATCGTTTAGCTTAAATTATTCACAAATTTTGGAGAATTTTTAATTCACATCAAATTTCTTCATCCCAAGCTTCCAACAAGGATATAACACTCAAATAAGCTCTGATTTAACTCAAATTTTATTTATAAACTCATATAGTGTTAGAGAATACAATTCTGCAACTAGAAACACAAAATCAAAAACTCAAATTTTGACCTAGGACTAAAAACTTGAATGGTGATTTTTTGAGATTTTTTATTTTGATACTTCTTTTTTTGTTGATTTTCAAGATAACAAACCAAAGATTGACTTAGTAGAATGAAATCAAGCTCGGGTATGATACCAAATAATACATGAACAAAGTACAGAATCAAAAGCCAAACTATAATACGAATACAAAAGATAAAGATAGATAGAAAGCAAAAAATGGATAGACACAATAGATGAATGAAACTAAGGGTGCATCAAACCCCTAACCCTCTACTCAATGTCAAACAAAGAACCAAACTCCTATGTATACCTCAAGGGAATTAGATTCCTGAGCAACCCATGTTTCTAAATGATAAATCAACACAAGCGATTCCACGTTTGCCACAAGCTAATCCAAGCTTGCCTCACACTCTCAATAGAGTATACATTCATAATTCTTCAAAAACTACTTACAAAAATGAAAAGAAGTCTTATTTATAGTCTAAGCTAAGTTATTACATCATATGGGCCCAAAAGTGACCTATTTAGAAAAGACAAAACATAGGAGCCCATTAAGCACATGCTTGAGCATTTGTGGAGCATATGGGGTGTATCCCAAGGGTATAGTAGGCTGTATTGACCTGCACTAGTATATCTAGAGCGGGTTGAGTGCACCTCCAAAGTGGATGGGGCACATGTCTTCTTTCGGGGGCTCTTTTCCGTCCCTTGGCCTCTCTAACATCCCTTGAGCCTCTGTGATCATCATAATCATCCAATGGATGCCCTTTGATAGCCATAAAAAAGTCATAAAGTGTCTCTTGACCCATAAGCATCCTCTTTAGCAATTTAGAGGCCATTTGGATTGTATCATCCTCTCTTTCTTGAAGATGTTTTGTCCTCGAATCTACAACTTTTCAACACAAGAGAAAAAAACACCATCAATATTTTCTTGTGGCACGAGGGTTAGCACAAGGGTTAAAATTAAAACATTCATGCCAAGGGGATACCCACTTCACATATAACCAAACATCCTTCAAGACAATAGAAAAGAACTCCACATTTAAAGTGTAAAGGAGTTGGTTGTGATAAGCATCAAGAAATCATCCTAAGTTAGTTCCATTAACAAGATTTCCCAACAAACTCAATATGAGAAAAATATCATCATGCCAAGGTTTCTCACACTTGAGATATAACCAAGTATTAAAACGGTCAATCAAAGATGTGCAACCCCATATTCTAGAAGCTACTTGGCCATTCAAGAGATTTAGAAAACAGGAAAGGCTAAAGTAACCATGGTAATAAATCAATCACTCATGAAAGTTCACATGGGTTCCATGTCTCATTAGGCACATAACCCCTTTAAAATACTCATCTTTGTTAGAGATCTTCCCCTTACATAATTTGGGCCCATCAAGTAGATTATAAATCCCCAAGAAAGACTTTTCATTACAAGGAAGGATTCCAATATTCTCAATCAAACTTTTTTTATCATCTTGACCAAGCACCAAGTCAGGTATATAACAATCACCACAATCCAAATAGTCACCAGGTTCAAATGGGTAGAGTGACCATACCCATGGGTTTCAGCAACACTCTGTTCCCCCAAGAGTTCCACCAATACAAAGAGTTATACCCTTTACACTAGCATGAACATCATCAAAGTCAAATAGAGGGTCACTCCTATTCGATTGACTAATATTTTCAACATCATCACTCACTTGAGGTTCATTAACCACATCACAAACATCCTCAAATGATAGACTAGGTTCACACATAAGTTGGTCCATATAATTTCAACAAGACAGTGTACTATCACTCATCACAATGGCTTCAACACTAGGTGGACACAAATTGATCTTACTAGAAGAGTCAATTTGGTCATCATTAGGATCAACTAGTGTATCCACACTCTTAATTTACACATTATCATGATAAAGTAAAGATACATTAGGTTCATCTAAAGATAAGCTATCACTCACACTTAGTTGGCTACTAGCCTCATAATGATCTTTCACATTTACTAGAGTGCAAGAGTTATATTGGTTACCTTGAAGTTTGTTTGGAGCATGTCCACATAAGGGAGATTTAAGGTCAACATTATGATAGTTTAGATGATCTATCATGTTATCCATCCTTCTACACATGTTATTTATCTTACGATTGAGAGCTTTAAGGGCCGCTAAGATAGTATTTGAGGTGTTGTCATCCATGGTATCTAATTAAAAAAAAACTAAACTAAAACTAAAACAAAAAATAAGTTAAAGTTAAGAAATCAACCTTACAAGCTCTCAAAGTTCACACCTTTAGTTTAGCTCTCAATTGGTATCGCAGGTGTTGATAAATTATTTATACTCCAATGAGAACGCTTGATACCAATTGGGGCTTGAGGTTGGAATAGATTCTTGTTTGAAAGACTCAAGTAAAAATTGTGTATGGACTTGAATCAAGAACTAACAACAAATTGAAAAAGATAAAAACTAGAAAGAAATAAGACGACGAAGGGAAATGACTCAAGAACTAATTAATCAACTTAGTAGGTAAATTACTAGTTGATGAGTAGTTTAGGAATCAAAATAAAATATTAGGAATCAATAAATTGAAATAAAAGGATCAAACCTTGAGTAGAATAAGCAATTGAAGTGTTGAATTGAGTTTGGAGGCTTAAAATTTACGTTTGGGCCTTAATTTGCATTGGGAGGTGGTGATTTACAATGGCCAGTATGCTCTAGCAGGTGTGGTGCATTTCCAAGGTAGCTTAGAGGGCCATATACTATTTTGAGGTATTTCAGCACCCTGGGCGCACCTCTAAGGCACTTGCAAAGCAAGTTGGCTAAAAAACAGCTTGCACCAACACTTGTACTTCCAAATGGTCCCCTCTTTTGTCCTCACCTTGGAATATTCTTGGAATCTTTAGGAAAAAACACTTTTTCAATAATTTTATTTATTCTGTTGGAATCAGAGAACAACTTTTGATGAAGATTTAACTTGAAGATTTGAATGTCTTCAAGAACAGCAAGAACACTAACTTTTTCACCGGAGCTCGAAATGAGTTGAAATTTTAAACTTAGGTACTTTTCAACCTTCTAAAATCATTCCAAACATCATTTAGCTCAAATCACAAAATTTGGAGATTTTTCAATTCACATCAAATTTCTTCTACCCAAGCTTCCAACAAGGATAAAACACTCAAATAACCTCCAATTTGACTCAAATTTTGTTTATAGACTCGTATAGTGTTAGAGAATACAAATTTAACACTAGAAACACAAGAGAAACATAAAATCAAAAACTCTAATTTTGACCTAGGACTAAAAATATGAATAGTAATTTTTTGGGATTTTTAATTTTGATATTTTTTTTGTTGATTTTCAAGATAACAAATCCAAGATTGACTTCGTAGGAATGAAATCAAGCTCATATCTAATACCAAATGATATATGAACAAAGTACGGAATCAAAAACTAAACTACGATACGAATACAAAAGATAAAGATAGATAAAAAGCAAGTAATAAATAGAAACAATGGAAGAATGAATAGCAAACTAAGGGTGTATCAAACCCCTAAACCTCTACTCAATATCAAAAAAGAACCAAACTCCTACGTATACCTCAATGGAATTGGATTTCCGAGCAACTCATGTTTCTAAATGATAAATCAACACAAGCGATTCCACACTTGCCATAAGCTAATCCAAGCTTGTCTCATACTCTCAATAGAGTATACATTTATAATTCTTCAAAAGCTACTTATTAAAATAAAAAGAAGTCATATTTATAGTCTAGGCTAAGTTATTGCATCATATGTGCCCAAAAGTGATCTATTTAGGAAAGACAAAACATAAAAGCCCAATAAGCACATGCTTGAGCATTTATGGAGCATATAATGTGTATACCAAAGGTATAGTGGTCTATTTTAAATCATTCTATCGGATCTAGAGCGGGTTGGGTGCACCTCCAAAGAGGATGGGGCACATGTCTTCTTTCGGAGACTTTCTAGCCTCGTTTTTCCTTCCTTTGGCCTCTTTAACATCCCTTGAGCCTTCTTGATCATCATAATCATTCAATTTACTCCCTTTTACAGCCATCAAGAAGTCATCAAGTGTATCTTGACCCGTAAGTATTTTCTCTAGCAATTCAGAGGTTATTTGGATTGTATCACATCCCCTCTTTAATTGCAAATAAGGATAAAAAGTCTTTCAAAACCCCATAGGGTTACCTTATGGGCATGGAGTAATGAAATGGGGGAAATATGCTCAAATGAGGTAAACCCCATAATTTTTTCACTGAATTCACGCCACCGAAAATCACTAGCACATTGTCAAATGCTTATGTTCATGCCTCTATAGAAGTTGCTTGGCATTTAAATAAGATAATTTAACTGAATAGTTTAGACCTAGGTTATAAAGTATAGGTATGACATAGCTTGATGAGAGATTTTATGCTTAGGCCTTCGAGCATGATGTTAAAATGGATAAAAAGGGTAAAATCTGACTGTTTGGATGAAAAAATTAATATTACTTATGATATTTAGATCTGTCTGTAATTGATGTGCATTTTTTTATATTGTTCGTCCTTGAATGTTTACAAATAGTATTGTACCCAAAAATTAGTTAGAACCTAATAAATGCCTAATTAGAGGTGGTTGGTAGATTTTGAAGAATCTATAGTAGTAACTAGATAAATGGTAGTCTTGTAAGGTATTAATGTTAGGATGAAAGGTTGGGGCATATTATGGTACGAACAATAGGTTTAGATAAATACCTTAGATATTGCAAGTCTTGACTAAGTCCTAACTGAGGGCGAATTATAGAAGATGGTTAAAATAGTTGAAACCCAACTTGTTTTATGTGTTTATGATAATTGCTTTTTTTGAATGAATGTTACACTGATTGCTTAAGAAAAATGAATGACTATTTGATATCCTAAGTGTTAGTCACATCCAATTAATTTATGCTAAAAGGTTGTTGGTTTTACAAGTGTGATTGTTTGTTTTTATTGTGAATATCATTATTATGATATTGGTATTTTTTGTAGGGTATACCAGTATTTAGACATCTTCACGAGAATTATATTATTATTGTGTAATGTAGTAATTTTTAAACCTCTTTATAGGATTTATATTATTTTTGTGGGATGTACCAGTATTTGGGCATTCTTATAGGTTGTTATAAGGTAAGGAGGCACTAGATGTCTAGGATTTTAGTACATGGTCAAGAGATCGTCCCCTACAGGTCATGACTAGTTGGCGACCATAAGACCCTTAACATAGGTGTACAAGGTATTGGTGAGTGTGTTAGTTATTTTAGTGGACCGAGTTCATATGTTTACGTGTTATATATGTTGGTTCCCTGAGTGAACTGGTTCTATTTGGTTACTTTTTATATATTGTTTCTTTGACTCTACTGGGTTTATTTGCTTACTTTTTATCTGTTGGTTCCTTGAGTAGTTGGTTCCTAGAGTGGACAGGGTTTATCTGTTTACTTGATGTGTGTGTGTGTGTATATATATATATATATTGGCTCCTTTAGTGAATAGGGTTATGATTACTGACTTGTTGATTTAATTGGATCCTTGAGTAGTCCAGGATAAATTGAAAATGAATGACATACTTCTTAATTATCTATCTACTTATGTATTTCAGAAATGATTAGTATATTATTATGGAGTCATGGTTTGTTGACTGGGTTGATGTTTGTGGTCAGACTCTTGACTTGAGTTGTTTCCTAATTGACTTGTATTTGATTAAGCTTTGTGGTTTATTGAAAATGCTAAATGTTCTTAATGATATAAGTTAGTTGAAAGGTGGTTATAGTCATGCTTGTGGAGTGGTTATGGTTATTGATCTGCTGGGTGATATTGTTGAGATTAGGTAGAAGGGTGTTGTTGTTTTGCTAGTTAATTTCTTATAACCTTAAATGAACCTCTAAATACTAGGGTATTATGAATAACCAGAATATTGAAACAAGGTTAAGGGTTACATAAAAGTCTAAAGTAACGGGTTGCTAAAAGTAGGAAACCTTTGGGCCAAATAGTTGAATTTATGGTTAATTATGGGGTACAACCGAACTTGATGACATAGTGAGAAGGTGGTGATTAGAGTTGAATATGATAAGGGGAAGTTGATTCAAAATTAGTAAGGCTAATAAAATCTGAGGGTGGTAAAGAATTAAGCGACAGAGGGTCTTTGATTAAACAAACTTTTAAGTTGCATGTTTTCTTTTAGACATTTATGTGACTTAATTCGGGTGATCAATGATACTTACCAGTACGTGTTGTTTGTGCGGATACTATTCTTGTTATACCTTTTTTCTGGGGTATAATATGTGTCCAGGATAAGTAAATGTTTCATACTTGATGCGGTAAAGATCTACAACAACTTCTATTATTGTTTCTTATGGTGGAAGCTAGGTCATGTGTGTTATTTCTCACTTTCTCGTACTAGCTCTTGTACCTTTTTATACTAGGTCATTTGATAAAGTATTCATTTTGTACTTAAGTTTGTAAACCATTTGTAATAAATAAAGAGATTTTATTGTTTCTTAATGACTTTTACTTGTATTTCAATTTGGCAGTAAGGTTTCTCCTATTTAGGTGGATAAAAGTAGGTGTATGCACGATCTGGTTAGTTGGATCATGATATTATCTCTTCAATTTTCCTTTGTATAGAAGCATACAATTCATTTTTTCTTAGATTTCAAATATCCTCAATTGGTAGTGGTTTACTTGTATTTTCTTCTCTAGGAGGTGTTGAGGGAAAAAAAGCTTCCCATTGTAGTCCATGATGTACTTGTACCAATCTTGCACATTTAGGATTCCATGCTTTTGGAACCAACCACACCTAAAACATAGGTGACAAGTTTCTAATAAGCCTATACCACACCATACCTCCTCTTGGTTGTTCCCAAGTGATGTGAGCACCCTTACTTGTTAATCGATCCAAAACCCTCTTTCATTAAGGATAGGATTTTGAATCAGATATAAAGGTAGACCAAGCTATTCTACCACCTTATAGGATATCTAATATCACTCAATTACACCTCCCAAAATAAGTATAAAGTGGTCGTTATACCAAATATAGAATACAACTAGGTTGGAGTCGATCCCACGACTAACAGACCAAAATCACTATCAAAGTGTTTATCAAATTAACAACTAAGTATTTTTTAATAAATTGGGGGGGGATTTATGATTTCAAATAGTAACAATTGGTGATTTTGTTGAGTTTGTAATCAATATGCGAGAGGCACTAAGACTGTGTTCCCCATAACTTCATAACTTTGTACGCTCTTTGTACTAGTGATCTCTCCTGGTTCTTATTATGTAGAATTGTTAGATTAGGTTCACCTAACTAGCTTCCCACTTCTATTAGATGACTATCCTCAAGTATGCTTTCTTGTCTCATGAGTTTTGCACTACTTACCCATATCTTAGATCCCAGATTAGTTTTTTCGGATTATTACCTCAAGCTATTCATTAAAGGTTGATAGCTTCAAGTCTTCATTGTTTATTCCCTTTTCCCATTCATTACACCTTATTTCATCATGAGTAAAGATAAGGTGAGTTCTAACATCTAACACTGTTAAAAAATAATCAAACCAAAGAGAATAATAATGCACGACCAAACACCCTTTGAGAATCACTTTGTACAATGAATCCTACTTCATTACTTCGTTATGGTTCCCACAATCCTAGTTGTGGTGTTTACCTACTCGTGATCATAAGAACATAACAATAATTCTGGAAAGAGAGCATAATCATGTATTTATAAAGAAAAAAATGAAAAACAATGAATCTCAACTTTGAATCAAAACCCTAAAGATCTATGTTTACAACTCTCAAGAGCAAGTATGTTACGTAAAATCAGTAATAGAATGTAAACTAATACATAAGATCTTTTAGGAGTATTTATTAACATAAAGCAAATCATGTCCTAAATAAAATTTGTCTGTAATGTTGGTGCCTCAGACAAAGGACATCACGATCATGATGTGTTCCCACGATCGTTCCTTGTGCTTATTGTTGGATAAATGTTTCTTGGGTAGATTTTAGGTGTTTGCTAGGATGATACTCATGAAAAATTCATCCTATCTAGTATGATCATTTTATTTGGTAAATTTTCATTGTTTTGGGACTTTACTCCCACAATCGATCTAATGGTCGTTGTATCTTGGGACGGTCGTGGGATTCTATCAACTGAAACTCCTCTAATTTCACCTTCTCTAATTTATCCAATGGTTTCATGGGATGACCATTGTCAGCTCTAATGGTTGTTAGTGGCTCGTCTAATGCCCCTAAGTCCCATTTTCAGTACTTTACTTCTTCGAACGTATTTAATGTACAAATATCATAAAAGCACACCATATCCATAAAAGCGTTCCTTTGAACTAGTTATTACCCTTGTTAAAGTGTTAATAGTTCAGTAAATCCACGACACACAACACCTTCAACTTAGAATATTTGCATGTCCTCAAGCGAACAAAACAAAATAAGAAAACACACTACGCTTAACCACGAGAAACCTAGGAGTCCTACGTAGTCATATTGTCAAAACTAAAATTTAGCATACATATACCTTACTCATTTTCACCTATTCCAATGAAATCAAAAGAAATATCGATGTGTGCATGCAAACTACTAACCATGACACAAAGGGATCAAGCAATGAAATTACATTATTAACATACATCCTAGCACTTATACCAATGACACTACCTAAATGAATAAGAAACATGATGCAACCCATATGCCCTAACATCAAATTAGTTTCGTACACTCAAAATAAGCAACATACATAAATGCATGAGAATCTCAACATGAGGACTAACTCGAAGCACTCATTCCCACAAAGAAATTCAGACAGTCTACGCCTTAGTTTTTTGGACAATTTTGTTAGGACCATTATAAGAGTTTATTTGCTTGTAACGTTGGCTCGAGGTCAAGTATGGTAAATATGGATCGAATGACTCATTTCTCCTTGGCACTACACTATTTTTGTCTTTACTTTTCAATCTTGTTTATTTCTTTTTTTCCCTTATGACTTTTAAATTTCTGGTGTGGATTCTTTTCATCTTCTTCTTTTTTCTTTTCTTTCAAATTTTGGTTAATTTTTTTCTTTTCACATAAAAACGCACCCAAATTCTTTTTCACTTACTAGTTTCTTCAACATACCCAATTTCATTTATGCACCTCTATGATAGCCATCCTCAACTTAGGTGATTAACTTAAGTTGAGGTACACAGTGTCCAAGAAGGGACCAGGGCTAAAGCAGGTTCATTGTAATCGAATCGGGAAGGTGAATGAGCTAGTTCAAGAAAAAGGTCTATTTTGGCTTAAGAATCGGGATCAAGGGATATCATATTCTATTTAGTAAGGACTTTACGCTCAGAGTGGACAGTTCAAGAATAACATATGATCATTTCCTAAGTGACTATCTTATAACCTAGGAGAGACTAACCAGGCAAGTTCTAGATCGCATACATATCATCAAACTAAGTAAATACCTCGTACATACATGTCTTAGGATTACGTTAGTAGTTACTACCTATCTAATTCATGCATAATTACGTTGTGATTATTGTGCCCATAATTCTAATGCTATAACAAGATCCACAATGATCACAGTTCATAGTAAACATACAACACAACTAAAAATTTGCAGAGGGGTATCATTAAAATATTTAACCAAAAACATATATTGCATGCTTTTTTTATTTCAACTACATCAAGTTCTCCCATTTCTCTCTTAATTGAACAAACAATAACAAAAAAAACTAAAAACATAAGTAAACTCCTAAACATGTCGGTTCTAACTAGATAGTGCATCTAAGGGAAAAAATATGGCAATAAAAACCCTCAAATGTTGGTATCCTCTACCCCCAACTAGGAAATTGTATAATATCCCTAATGCACAAAATAGTGAAAATGAAAAACTAAGGTAGGAACATACCTTTAGCGTATTAAGCTCCTATTTTGGATCGATCAATGGGGGTCATAGATGAAACCCCTCCATGCTCTCCGACTATCAGAGATATAGATATAGTAGCACCAATGGTGACTGATGCACTTAATGGAGATAGTAATGCAGGGGAAATCTCTATACCTCTACCACTCTAAATAACAATAGCAACCACATTAGTTGGGACCTCATTCATCTTTGACACATGCACCTCAGAGAAATCCTTACTCGCAGCTACGACTTTCTTTTTAACCTCCTTATTTTTTCTCTATTTTCGTACGATGTTGCATATTTTCTATCACATCATCTATTTTTTACCCTTGCCACTATCTACTAAGGTCTAGGCATAGAAATCTATCACCTCAATATCAAACTTCTCCTTAATAATAGGCATGACTAGAGGCTACAGGACATAAAACTGTCACTCAGTAAGGTCCTTCACAACTATCTTAAGTAAGGCAAGATCAATTATGATTGCCCTTACATTTGAAGCTTGAAGGCTCTCCAATCGGTCCATCATCTGAACCTCAAAGTTGTTAAATCTTACATACATACCCCCACACAGTTCCCTTAGTATCATCCTCTACAAAAGGCTTGAATCATTTCTCTTGTTATTTAATTCTTGCTCCAGAGATGACCAATCTTTTAAGAATTTTTTGATCAACTCTTTTGGCACTAAAATCATAGCCCTTGGGAATAGGCTGAAGTACACCAAAAGGCACTATGAACAACTGTAAAGATAGGGATATGGCACCGACCTTAGTAGCTGGAATATTTATAGTGCGAGCAGTAGGATCAGCTTTTTCCACTACTTGTGGGGTTAAATCTGGCATTTGACCTCTATCTCGGGCAACTAAAGTAAGATAATATTTGATCAAGGCAATATCAGTTATCTTCATAAGCTTGATAAATTGGTCGATAGTGAGCAAAGTCGGCATGCTGGACTTCCAACACACCTTAGTTAAAAAACTAGGGAATAGGAGAGTAGTGTGATTCATGAGTACTTCTTCCTAATATCTTCTATGATGATTTGTGGAATGTTCATCTCCAACTCTACTAAATAGTTGCCACCATCCGTGATTTATCAGCACTCAACATATTATCATTACTTATCGATGCCAGTCAATGGACCACTAGGACTTAGCAAGGAAATTCAGAGTATGTTTGTAGATTGGTGTGCTATTAACAACCCATTTGAATTCTTCCTTTGCTTCACTATATGGTATGCCAACCACTTGAAGTGCATCAACTTGTATTCTAGAATTAATTGTTTCACTTTTTTTAGATAGGCCATCTGATAGTCAAATTTCAGTAATTCTATTTGTGACTCAAATTCAGTACCAAATAGAACTCTAGAAATGGTTTTCTCTGATATGTCAATCTCTACATCTCACACCAACATCATATCCAATCTATTTTTCTTTATCATGTCCTTATCCTTGCTCAAAAGAGTTATATTCTCAAGTATTGTAGTATAGTTGGCATAAAATTCATGTACTATTTTAGAACTGTACTTGTCCAGAGGTTTTTTTATCCAATACAGACCACACTTCTCGAACAACCAGTGTAGTTTAGGAACTTTTTATGAGGCATCAAGAAATACAAGAGGCTCTTCTAAGGTACTTCTCTTGATATTCCCCTTGATGTTTATGGAGATTCCATTATTATAACAGTTTCGAGACTCTAAACACCCCATCACCTAACATTTGCCTCCACTGAAGGCATAACATCAACATCAACTCTATTAAAGGCTTCTATATTAGCACTACTGGATCCTTCTAACAACTCACCATGCTTAGACTCTCCTTCATTATTAGCCTCCAGTTTACTCTCATTTTTATTTAAGGCTTGACCGTCATCGTCAGACTGGGAGGCATAATAGGAGTGGCCACGTGCACTATTATTATGGACTTAATAGCCTTGTCCTTTGTAGATTTGGACCTAGTGGGTCGGGGCTCATGTTGTTCATCAACTTCACTTATGTAGTACTAGACCTTTGAACCACTGGGTTCCTCTAATTTAATCTTTGAAGCCGAAGGTTGGTCTTTTAGTGCCCAAATCTTGGCTATCTCCTTTCAAGTTGCCTCTTTTTGGTGCTTTTTTATTACCTTGGGTGCCATGTACCTGTGGAAGAAATAATTAGTCTCGGTTTAATCAAGATAATAGTACTAACTAGTGTGTACCAATGACTAATAAAATGGTCATTATGTGAAAGGACGATCGTCTTTTGGTTCATTGGAGAAGACTAACAAACTCCTAAGAGTGTTCACATCAGGCGACGACTACCAATGACTCTTTGGTAAAAACAACGATCATTAGAAATTCTCGTCTGATGGACTTCCTACACCTTTACATTTTGGCACCCACAATGATCCAACCAATGATTGTTCCTAGAAACAACAATCATTGGTTGCATCATTGAGGGTGCATCTCATTTAATCAAGTTAAATTCAACACTTGGTTGTTCCTATAAACAACAATTGTTGGTTGGATCATTGAGTCTACACCTCCTTTTATCAAGTTAAAGTCAACACTTGACCCATTATTATGCATTTTTGGGGGTTTCTCAGACTTCACCCCTACCATACCCCATATTTAAACACTTATAGACAAGCAACAAATAATAAATGTAATACAAACTCATCTTCAAACTCGGATAAGTAATATACACCTCAATTATAAGGTAAGTTTAAAACTTTTTCTGTTTAGTTTATTAATTAAGCGTGATCAAATCATGAATATGAAGCATAACTTACTTGTATTTGATATTGCAAACACTTAGAGATGATAGTCACTGCAGAATTTATGGATTTAAGTGAGTGTGCACAAATTACGCTTGAAATAACTTTGAATTTTAGGGAAAATTGTATGCTTGCTTTGCTAATTGCTACATTGATCAATTTATAGTGTGTTTTGAGTTTGAATGAGTGTAGAAATCCATCAGGTAGTCGGGTAATGTATTTAGGGATTAAAATGGATTCTGGGCAAGCTGAGCCGTGTCAAGTAAAGCTTTTAAGGGAAATTATAAGACCTACAAACGGCTCATCCCTAGGATCATTGGTTCATGCAATGATCATTACATGTCATCATTCCTTAGAGCCATAGAAAACTTACCTTGAAACAAATGAAGCTTAAAAACGATTTTTGTATGATGCAACGTCATTCTTTAAACTTGTCAGTTGCATATCTTGGAAGTTGATTTTCAGGAGTTTAGTCAGATGATAAATTCCATGACCATTCTTTTTTGGAATGGTCGTTGGTACTCAATCGTTGGACCGCATCCTAAAAACTAATATCCGAACTTCATGTAAGCAATAGAAACTACGATTGTTGGATCTTTCAAAGGTCATTCATCGAGCTCATGGTTTCTGCTTTGGTTTCAATTCCCATGTTCTTTTGTGAGTTGACCCTACACTTTTCAGCATATTTACCTATAAATAAAAGTAAAAACAAGTACAATATCATTGGATTGCTTCCTAAGAAATGTTTGACTTATCATGTAGCACAATGCAACTAATTTAGCTACTTAGACTATATCAATTAACCCATGGATTGCCTCTAATGCAGTGTCTGATTTAACGTTGCGGCACAATTCAAGTATTTTTTATTACTCAAATTTCACCAAGAACTACCTCACATATCACTTGACCTTATTAACATCTCAGAGGTAATGCTTCACCCTTTGGCCATTTACTTTAAACTTTAGGCCGTCGTCATTTTCAAGCTGAATAGCCCCATAAGGAAACACCATCACCACTCGATAAGGTCCTATCTATCTTGACCTTAACTTACCAGGAAACAACTTCATCTTAGAATAAAATAACAGAACCATATCACCATCAATGAAGTCTCGCTTCTCAATCTTATGTTCATGGTATAATTTTATTTTCTTCTTGTGTAAAGGTAAACTTTTATATGCCCTGACATAGAATATATCCTTCTTATTCAACTACTCAAGTCTCAATTTTTTCATGACACTCCATTCCAGATTTAACCCCTTCAATGCTCATAATGCCTTATGGTCAAGTTCAATAGGCAAGTGGCATGTTTTTTCAAACACCAAATGATATGAAGAAGCACCGATAGGAGACTTGAACACTGTCTGGTAGGCTCATAATCCGTCATCCAACTTTCTAACCAGTCTGTTCTATTGTCATTCACAGTCTTTATACTTTCCGGTTATCTTGGCCTATTAAGGCTCAGTCTAGAGTGGATCTTTGTCAAAGCTGGCCTATCCCGTCCTTGTTCCCCTAATCTCGCCCCTTTTTATCTCGCTCTGATCCCCTTTATCAACCATACTTACAGTAATTATTAGAACTTATGGTTAAAGGGCAATATAAATTTATGCAAGTGATTTTTTTAAGTTAACTTCATATTTTAATAAATTTTTAAGTGAAGAAAAAAAATTCAAAATAGAACATGTTAAATATATTAAAATATAGTTGTGTTCGATCATGAAAATTAAAATTTTTTGGAGTTGAAATTGGAGTTAGAGTTGGAGTTATGAGTTATGTTTGATCAAAAATATAAATTAGAGTTGGTTTAGACTTTGTGTGAGAGAAGAGAAAGTGAAAAAATTGAAAACAAGTTTTACTTATTTTCACTTTTTTAAATACTATTTGAAATTATATTTAAAATTCTTTGACCATACTACAATTTTTACTAAAGTAAAATAATTTTCTAAAAAAAAATAAAAAAAATTCATGCCAAAGACCCTCACAATTTACTGCAATAAAATAAGTTATTAGCTCATTTCAAACATAACCTAATTAGGCGAGTCATAATTTATTGTCTGATTTTGACAACTCTATTACTCTACCGAGAACCCATCTGCCGTTTCTCCAACTTCACACTGCCTTTTCCCTCTTTTCTTTTGTTTTTTCTTTTACCTCTCTTTCTTCTCCAATCACCTCCTTCGTCACTTCCTATGTTGATAATTTTTCATTTTATTTTTTAGATTTTACCTGTAGTAGCAATTTTTAATTTCTACATTCTAATTTTGTGGTGTTTACTGCTGGTTACATGGTATCTAGGCTAACTTTCACGCAACTTGACTAAATCAGAGAGTGAATCGATTGAGTGTGCTCAATTATTCTTCCTACTGAACAATTTGGACTTCTTTTCAAGCTTACCTGGTCAAAAATGGTAAGTATAATTTCTCATTTCTCGATTACGGTGCATTTTCTCAAACTTCCTTTATGATTCTTCTTTATTCATCGAAATTTTGATAAATGCAGGAAAAAAAGGATTTTTGTGAAGAAGATAGTGACAACATTGACTGGGATACTGAAGACGAGTTGGAAATTGAGGACACTACATTTAGGGATTCGACAACTACTACTGCTGGATATCATGCTGTTATTGCTGGTCATGGGGAGGTAAATAAATGCTCTTCAGGATAGGTTTGGTGGTCGTAGTTCTACCTAATTTGTTACCTAGTAGTATTAGCACTATTTTTCGTAGTTGAGGATTCTCTTGCTTTCTTACATAATAGGTTTGGTGCTCGTACTTATACCTCATCTTTTACGAGTAGTATTAGCACTATTTTCGTAGTTGAGGGTTGTCTTTCTTTCTTACGTGATAGGTTTGGTGGTCGTACTTATAGCTACTTTCTTAGTAGTAGTATTAGCACTATTTTCATAGTTTCTTGGTTCTTCGATTTCGGTTAGCATTTGTGTTTTTTTGCCAGTAGTATTGGTACTATTTTCGTAGTTAAAGTTTCTCTTGCTTTCTTACACGATAGGCTTGGTGATTGTACTTATACCTACTTTCTTACCGTAGTATTAGCATTATTTTCGTAGTTTCTTGTTCTTCGATTTTGGTTAGCACTTGTGTTTTTGTGCTTTTCTTACCAGTATATTTTTGTAGTCAAGGGTTCTCTTGCTTCTTGCATGATAGTCCCAGTGGTTGTACTTATACCCACTTTGTTACCAGTAGTACAAGCATTAATTTTCGTAGTTTCTTGTTCTTCGATTTCGGTTACCACTTGTGGTTTTGTGCTTTTCTTGCCAGTAGCATTAGCTTCATTTTCATAGTTTCTTGCTCTTCGATTTCAGTTACCACTTGTGTTTTTGTTCTTTTCTTACCAGTAGTATTAGCATTATTTTCATAGTTTATTGTTCTTCAATTTCGGTTACCACTTGTGTTTTTGTGCTATTCTTATCAGTAGTATTAGCACTATTTTCGTGTTGAGGGTTCTCTTGCTCTCTAACATGATAGGCTTAGTGGTTGTACTTATACCTAGCACTATTTTCGTGTTGAGGGTTCTCTTGCTCTCTAACATGATAGGCTTAGTGGTTGTACTTATACCTACTTTCTTACTAGTAGTATTAGCACTGTTTTCGTAGTTTCCTGTTCTTCGATTTCGGTTAGCACTTCTGTTTTTGTGCTCTTCTTACTAGTAGTATCAGTACTGTTTTTCTTAGTTAAGGGCTCTCTTGCTTTCTTAGATGATAGGCCCGGTGTCTGTACTTATACCTACTTTGTTACTAGTAGTACTTGCTTTTTTTTCGTAGTTTCTTGTTCTTTGATTTCGGTAAGCATTTGTGTTTTTGTGCTTTTCTTACCGGCAGTAATAGCATTATTTTCTTAGTTAAGGGTTCTCTTGCTTTTTTACATGGTAGGCCCAGTGGTCGTATTTATACCTACTTTTTTTACTAGTATTATTTTCTTAGTTTCATGTTCTTTGGTTTTGGATAGCACGTGTGTTTTTGTGCTTTTCTTACCAGTAGTAAAAAAGGGCAGCCCGGTGCACTAAAGCTCCCGCTATGCGCAGGGTCCAGGGAAGGGCCTCACCACAAGGGTGTATTGTACGCAGCCTTATCTTGCATTTCTGCCAGAGGCTGTTTCCAAGGCTTGAACCCGTGACCTCCTGGTCACATGGCAGCAACTTTACCAGTTACTCCATGGCTACCCTTCGAAGAAAGAGTATTAGCACTATTTTCATTGGTAGGGGTTTTCTTGCTAGTGGTTTTCATTATTGAATGGGAGCCTTGGAGTAATCACAGGTTCAAGTCATGGGAACAGCCTCCGACAGAAATGCAGGAAAAGGCTGGGTACAATAGGCCCTTGTGGTCTGGCCCTTCCTCGAACCCTGTGCATAGCGGGAGCTTTAGTTATCGGGTTGCCCCTCTTTTAAAATACTTGGTGGTCGTACTTATACATAAGTCTGGCTAGTATTATTAGCACTGTTTTCGTAGTTTCTTGTTCTTCGATTTCGGCTAGCATTTGTGTTTCTTCTGCTTTGGTTAGTGCATTGTTGAGATGTCAGTATTATTCTTTCTTTGTATGTTGTGTATTGGTATTCATTTTGATTTATTTCGTTGTTGTTGTTACTGCCGTTGTTCCTGTAGTTTCTTTTTAAAATGCTTTTTTTAAGCTGAGGGTCTATTGTAAATGGACTCTCTATCTCTATGAGGTAGGGGTAAGGTATGCGTACTCTCCCTCTTCAGGCCCCACTTGTGGGACTACTGAGTATGCTGTTGTTGTTGATACCCTACTGTTATTTCTTGTCAAGGACATCTCTTTTGAAAGAAAAAAAAAGAAGAAAGAATTTTTGAAAATAGTTTGTACTATTGCATCTCAACTGATATGGTCTTCTCTTGCGTGAAGGCAAGCTCATCATCAGTTCCTGCCCCGTCTAAATTCATTCAGGAGTTTGTAGTGATGGGATTTACTGAAGACTCTATTGCAAAAGCAATAGAGCAAAATGGTATTTGAATTACGGAGATTTTATAAGTACTATTTAAAATTTCGATTTTACGATTATGAGTGTTTATGCTATTTGACTTGTTGGGACTGCAGGAGAAAATTCAGATTTGGTGCTGGATGCGCTTTTGACATTAAAGGTTCGTGATGTCTGCCTCATTGTTTGCAAGATGCTTGTTTTAGATTTTGTAACATGTTTGCAAGCTGCTCATTTTAGATTTTGTAACAAAGGGTATCTATATGAAGAGAATGAAGATATTCTTGTCAAACCAACCCTCCGTTGGCAACCAGCTCATTTAATTGTTACCCGTGGTTGAGATTTTAGAAACTTATTAATATTGCGAGAACCCATTCCTTGTGTATGTAGGAAAAGTTTAGAGTCCCTATAATTTCGTAGATAGGATAGGAATTCTTAGGACTTAATTTACCTTCCTTTTAAGATTACTTGTAAACATTGTATGAACCCCAAAATACTTGAGGGAATAATCAATCATTTCATTCCCCAAACTCTCTTCCTTCTCTTTTCTTCACATGGTATCAGTGACTCTAAGCTCTTGGTGTAGCCTCAAATAGCTTCCGCAACTGGTGGATGGTGCCGATCTTTATGTGTTGCCCGCCTAGCCCTTCATTTATTCTTCTTTTCTTCCTTCTGGTGTCTAGCACAACTCCTATCCCCATAAATCAGTGTTCAAGCGCTGTTCATGTGCACAGCTAACATTAGGTGCCACTATCTCTTCGGTTACCGGCGCTACAACTTCTTACTTGACCGACACCCTCCTCTGATATTGAATTTCTATTAGTGCTGAAGGTTTGAGTCCCTACTTTGAAATTTCTATTATTAGAGCCAAGAGTTGGGGTTTGAGTTCCTACTCTGAAAATTCTCTCCCTAAATCTTTTTCTGTTAAAGAAAAAAGTTTCTCTGTTGTCCAAAAGTGCTGCTTTTTGTTTCAACTAAAAAAATACTATTTCCTTTCCCGGGGAAAAAAATCTTCTTTCCTTCACAATCTCACGCAAAAGCAAAACAATTTCTTCTTATTCCAAAACAAAATTAATGGTGGTTCAGACCAATAGAACAGGAACTCCACCTTCATTGCATGTAAGGGATCAAACCTAATTCTATTACCCATGTGATTTATATGTGACAATCAAGCTGCAATCACATTGCTTGGAATCCAGTGTTTCATGACAGAATGAATCATATAGAAGTAGATTCTTTTTTGATTTGACAAAAGATTGAATCGGGGTGCATTGTGATGGTTTTGTGAGCTCAAATGATCATTTAACATGTATTCTTACAAAATTACTTTGTGTCTCCAGAGTTTAGTTTGTGACATATTAGGAGCACAATATGTGTGCTCCAGCACGGGTGTCTTAAGCACTAGGAAATTGTTAATATGTCAAGAACTCATTCCTTGTGTATATAGGAAGGATTGGGAATTCCAATAATTGTGTAAATAAGAATTAAGACTTTTTTTTTTAAACTGATAACGTGTGTATATAATAAAAAAGGGCCGCCCGGTGCACTAAAGCTACCGCTATGCGCTGTGTCTGGGGAAGGGCCCCACTACAAGGGTGTATTGTACGCAGCCTTACCTTGCATTTCTGCCAGAGGCTGTTTCCAAGAATAAGAATTATCCAGACTTACTTTCCTTTCTTTTCTGGCATTACTCGTAAACACTATATAAACCTGAACATGCTTGAGAGAGGGCATGGTGCAATTCATTCCCGTCTTTCTTCCTTCCCTTTTCGTCATGCCTATATATGCCACCACTTGCTGAAATGGTCTAGAGAGAGAAACTTGTTAACTTGTTCAGAGCGAAGTGTTGGGGAGTCAGGGTTTTTTGGTGAGACCTATTAGGACCCATGAAGAGATTGTGCTATGTGGACATTGGATTCTAGGTGTTGAGTGTACGATAAAACGATGCCAATTGTTCTTTACCTGGTCTTCACAGCTCTGGTAGCAAGATTGCATTCTGTTAAGAATGCTTGATTTTTGTTTGTCTTCATTGTAATGGCGATTTTCTTCTGTCCATTCATTTTTTTCACAAAATAATGACCCTCTAATACTAACAAAGCTCCGCTATCTCCAATAGGAGAATGCATAAAATAGTATAATTATGTTATTATTTTTGGAAAAAGGTTAAGAGTTTTATTAAATAAAACGGCCATGGATTAAGCTAGTATTTGTGTTACCAAAAAAACTGAAAGACGCCTTTTTACAAACATAAAGAAAGGAAAGCTCCTCTAGTGAGCTGATGAAATATTTTATGCTGTCCATGTCATATACAACAACAACATTTGTAGTAGCACAAGTGGGGTTTGGGGAAGTTATGATGTACACAGTGCTTACCGCCTACCTTTGTTGTATAGAGAGTGTTTGCGGTCTGCAGATAAACCCTTCGTTCTACGAACTGAATTACACGTTAGAGCCGGCAGGTGTAAACATCTATATTTCATCATCTAAAATATTTCTTTGCCCTCAAACATCTAAAGTTTCTTTCCTGCCATATTACCAGACATATGCACAGAGAGATGGTGTTCCAAAGCTTATTTATTGGTCTGCTTCTGTCCTTTGTACCCCAACATGATAATTTTTGAACTGACTGCAACATCACACAAGACCTCTCAAACATGGAGATGAACAAACTCCAAAGCTGTCTAGGCCACGACCAATGCAAAAACAAGTGACTGCCATTCTCTTCTTTCTTTTTATCTATACAGGACACATCTGGTGCGCATCGTCATTCTTTTTTTTTTTTTGAGATAAAGGTAACGTTTTATTTTTTTTTATATTTTAGTCTTTTGAGAAAGAGTGCACATCGTCATTCTCTTCTTTTAAAGATTGTATTATGACAGACTGTTTAGCCCTTTGCTCCCTCTGTCCCATTTTATGTGGCATACTATGACCGGGCACGGAGTTTAAGAAATAAGGAAAGACTTGGTGATGTTTACCAAATTGCCCTTTATTAAAAGATGTACTACTATTATCTTTAATTAAGTGGGACCTTACAAGTGGGACCAATAAGGGTAAAAGTAGAATTGTGTCTTCAAATAGTTACCAAATAAGGAAAGGAGACATTCGTTCTGGGACAGACCAAAAAGGAAATGACGACACATAAAATGGGACGAAGGGAGTACTATTTTTGGTGTAAACAAGTAGTGGTAGATAGCTCATGGATGTTTTTAATGCTATTGACTGGCTGTAACTAGAAATGTATGGATTTTGTACAGTAACACTTTTTGTGAAGGGGGACTACACTTTCATGTAGTATTCCTGTGGATATATAATAGTAACGTTTACCATTCTAAAAAAAGAAGATGATTGTATTGAGTCAAACAAGCATCATGTGCTACCTCCCACATAAAGCAAGCAACTTCATAAGGTGCTTGTGTCTTCCATATCTTCTTCCCTGGCTAGTTAAAATTGCATTTGTTTCTCTTATTCAGCCTCATGTGGCATGACTTTACTGAGAACTTCACGCTTTTCTGCTCTATCCAGGTTAGAGAATATGTTTCTTCTGGTTTAATTGACACTTGTTCAGGTTCTTGCAAAAGTAAGCATCCTTGGCACTTCCCAGTCGAAAACAGTCCCTTCTTAAGTTAAGGAACCACCATATTGTTTCTTCAATCAAATACTGTAATCCCTGCATCCGCACAAATTTATGCAAGTTAGCATATTTAAGTCTAAGAGGGGTGTGACTGTTCTTCTGCTATCTCTCACTTTGATTTCCATGTGTTCAAAGTTTGGCTATAGGCTGTTAATGTGTTTCCAAAGTCTCAAACCATGTGGAGAGTTGATCGGATTAGAGCACCATTCTGTTTGACCCCATGTTGCGGAAATCACCTTTCTCCTAACCTGGCTTCTTCCCTTCCATATCTCCACAATCACTTCATGAGTCGTCTTTCATTGTGCATCTTCAAATTCCTACTATCCAATCCTCCCTCCTCTTTGTTCAGCAGAACAGTTTCTCATTTTACTAGGTCTAATGTTTTTCTTTCTTTGTTTCCATCCCACAAGAGAAAGGGGGAGCCTTGGAGTAACTGGTAAAGTTGTTGCCATGTGACCAGGAGGTCACGAGTTCAAGACTTGGTAACAACCTTTGGCAGAAATGCAAGGTAAGACTGCGTACAATACATCCTTGTGGTGGGGCCCTTCCCCAGACCCGACGCATAGCGGGAGCTTTAGTGTACCGGGCTGCCCTTTTGTTTCCATCCCACAAGAAATTCCTAATTTTGTCCAGTGTTTGTCTCACCTTTGCTGGCATTGGAAAGAATCAAATAGGTAGGTAATGAATGAAGCACACTATTGTGTGCTTTGTTAGAGTTACTTTCCCACTAGTCTTTTCCAGACTGCGAGTTTCCTTCCAAACTTTTCAATGAACTCTTCTCCTAAATTGAGTGTCTCTTGAATTTAGCCCCAAAGGATTCCCATACAAGTGGTCGGCGTACCTACCTGATATCCCAAGAAATCAGCCAAACTTTTTACATCTTGTACCTTGTTTACTGGGTACAAATAGCGAATATCTCTTTAATAAACTTATTTTTAGTCCAGAGGCAGCCTCAAAGTTTATAAGCATCACCTTTAAATATCCCATTTTACCTTTTTTTTTTTCAGGCCCACAGAGAATAAGGGTATCATCAGCATTTAAAATGTGGGATATTTCCACTCTTCCTTGCATTCTGACCCCACCTGAAGACCTCCTATCCAATTAAAGACATTGCTTTGCATATCATTCTGCTTTAACCTTCCATACCCAAAATGAAGAGAAAAGGTGTCAGCTGATACACTTGCCTTGATTCTCTTTGAGTTGGGACTAAATCTACCGGAGCTCCATTTATGATGATTGAGATAGTAACTGTGGATATACAAAATCTTATCCACCCTCCCCCCAAACCCTCTTCCTCAACAAGTTTAACAAATATGCCCACTTTACGTGGCCATATGCCTTTTCTGTGTTAAGCTTACACAATATATCAGTTTCTCTTTGCATCTTCCTTTCATCTAAACACTCATTTGCATTAAGTATAACATCTGCAGTTTGTTAAGGTGATTTGTTTGTTGGCCACCAGCTTCTTCATTATTGTTTTCAGCCCTCCTGGCAACAACTTGACAAATTATTTTGTAGAAGCTGCCCTTTAAGCTAATCGGCCTGAAGTTCAGTGGCTGCACCTGCATTTTTTGGTTGAAGAGAAATGAGGGAAGCATTGAAATTCTCTACTACCACCTGTGTTGGTAAAGATAGATAGCTTAGTATGTCTACTTTATTACTGACCAGCAATGTTTATAGAAAGCCATATTGAAACCATCTGGGCCGGATTCCTTTTATCCTTTACAACTTCTTATAACCTCTTCTACATCTTCCAGTGAGAAATGTTTTTGCAACCATTCATTTCCCTCAATTGTGATTCTTGGAGACTCTGCTCTGAATTATGGCCTCCAATTTTCAGTTTCTTTGAAAAGTTTTTTGTAAAAAATCATAATCTCCTTTTTGATACCCTCCCGAGCTTCAATTATTTCATCGTTGATTTTTAGCTTGTCAAACGTGTTGTATCTCCTATTAGCATTAGCAATTTTATGGAAAAATCTGGCGTTCTTTATCACTGACCAGCAATGATATAGAATATTGAAACTGGGCAAGGAGCCTATTATCCTACGCGATTTTTTACACCTCTTCTACTTCTTCATGTGAGAAAGGTCCTTGCAACCGTTCTCTTTCCACAACAGTGTTTCTGGGACACTCAGTTCTGAAGTCTGATTGATGACCTCTAATTTCAGTTTCTATTTACAGATTTTTATAAATGTTCACAATCTCCTTTTTGATGCCTTCCTGTTCAATTATTTCATCCTTGTCAAGCGTGTTGCATCTGTTAGCAACATTAACAATTTTATGGAAAACATCTGGTGTTCTTATCGTTAGCCTTCAAGCATATAATAATCTGGATTTTTGCCTCCAGAGAATCTCGTCTAGTCTTCTCTACTAACTGATCTCCAGTGAACTCCCTTTTCTCTGTTCAAGCATCTGCAGTCTTCTCATCACATCATCCTACCGTTTCTCCTAATTGCCAAGAGGATCTCTATTCCACTCTTTTAGTTTCTGCTTCAGTAGCCTCAGCTTGCAGGATAGTACATAGTCAGGGAATCCACTTACTAGAGAAGAGTCCCACTATCCTTTTACCAACTAGAGGAAGCCTTCTGAACTCAGCCATATGTCTCGAACTTGAAATATGACTTGTTTCCCTCCAATTTCCACATTGCAAATCAACCAAGGAGTGATGAGATAGTTCTTGGGAGAACATTTTGTTTAATATTCATGAATCTATCATCCCAATCTGCTTTTAACAAGAATCTATCTATTCGTGATATCTGCACCAGAATGTTTCCCTCCCGTCCACATGAAATTGCCACCTCAAAGGTGAGGATCAGGGTCAATGAGATCTAATTCATGTATGAACTCTGAAAATCCATTGAAAAATTATAATATTTGTTTGCGTAAAATTTTCGTTATTAATCAAACTTTTCATTTGTTTTGGATGTTGCAGGCCATTGAAGACTCTCCTGAAGAACAGCCCAGTGCTAGCCCTCACTTGGAACCCTGCATTAGTTCTGATGATAACTCCTCTGATTACAATGAGAACTTTCTGGATGATGTTTATGAGGAAGATAGTTGGTCCTCTGACTCAGACTTCTGTATGGTACGTTATCCTCAATGATACACCATTCTCCATTTTATTTTCAGTGTCTTTACTGTTGCATAGAGTCTATCTGGTTTCTCTTTGTTCAAAATATACATCTAGTGATTCTGTTTGAGCGCCTTTTTGATTGCTGTAACACGTCTTTATGTATTTAATGTCGGTTTTGTGGTACTTTTGAACATCCATGACTTCACCTCCAATAGTTAATGAGTAAAATGCAAGATGGTTTAGTTTTACAAATTTATAGAGAACTACAAATAAATTGAAGGTATCTATGGTTTTAATAATACCTTTGACAGTCATCAGGTTGTGTATATACCTTCAATTTATTTGTAGTTCTCCACAATTTTGTTAAACTAAATCACCTCGTGTTTTACTCACTAAATTTAGTAGGTGAAGCCATGAGAGAAGTTATTACTTTTTTCCTGAATTCTATTACGAGTTGTCTTGGCACAAATATGTAAAGCTTTTTTAACATTTTCCTTTTACAATGTGTGACAGAATTCTGCTGAACAGTTTTACTTGAAAGAAGAGAGCAGTTCTTTGTCTGAAAAAGAGCAGACATTATTATCCCTGGCAAATATGGGATACCCAGTGGAAGAGGTTTCTATAGCAATGGAGAGATGTGGTGCGTATATTAAATTATGCTTTGTTTTCTACATTAATATTGTTATCTGAACCTCAGATCTGATTAGTCATTTAATTTGGTTTTGATATGTAATTATGTTAAGGAAGAAATCTTATTCATGAAAGTTTTAGGGTAGATGCTACAAAGTTTGAGTTATCTTTGTGTCAATGGCTCAATGCTGTTGTATTTGGAAGAAAATCTGCTTATGATGCTGCAATATCCCTGAGTATCTTTTAGAATTGCAGAACCTATTTTGATCTCATTTCCAGGTAATTATTGTCCTCTTCACCACTTTCCAGGTCCAGAAGCATCACTTGCTGAATTGACAGATTTCATCTGTGCTGCTCAAATGGCAAGAGCAGACGATCCCTATCTGCCAGAAGATGTAAAGGTCTGCTTTTCCCTCGCCTTAATTTGGAATGAATTCATGTGAATTAACATTTTGTTCAACTTTGTCCGCTTATAAATTGCCAATATGATTTTTCATTAAATTGATTCCTCTCTACCATTGCGACAGCCAAAACTGAACCATATATCAAATGGTGGTGGATACAAGAAGAGGAAGATGTTCAACCAATTGGACAAAAGCAAAAAGCAAAGGGCGATTTTTGATGAAGAGACCATCCGTTTGCCCAAGCCTATGATTGGATTTGGGGTTCCTACAGAATCAGTTCCAGCAATGGTTCAAAGAACTCTTCCGGAGCAAGCTTTGGGACCCCCCTTTTTCTATTATGAAAATGTTGCTTTAGCTCCAAAGGGGGTATGGGACACCATTTCCAGGTTCCTATATGATATTGCACCTGAATTTGTAGACTCAAAGTACTTTTGTGCTGCTGCAAGAAAAAGGGGTTATATTCATAATCTACCCATTGAAAATAGATTTCCTTTGCTTCCACTTCCCCCACGCACCATTAATGAGGCACTTCCCCTGACAAAGAAATGGTGGCCATCATGGGATCCACGGACGAAATTAAATTGTTTGCAAACAGCTTATGGGAGTGCAAGACTAACTAATAGGATCAGGAAAGCTGTGGAGGCCTTTGATGGTGAGCCACCTATGAGGGTGCAAAAGTATGTTCTTGATCAATGTCGGAAGTGGAATTTGGTGTGGGTTGGGAGAAACAAAGTTGCTACTTTGGAGCCAGATGAAGTTGAAATGCTTCTGGGGTTTCCGAAGAACCATACCAGGGGAGGTGGTATAAGTAGGACTGATAGATACAAATCTCTTGGTAACTCATTCCAGGTTAGCCTAACTTTTTTCCTTTTGATTTCCACATGTACATCCAAGTATTTCTGAAAGCTTTTCCTTTTGTTTTGTCTTACCTGCACTTTTTGCTGATATGATTATGCATCAGCTGGCTTAAAAGCCTTTAACTAACATAATGTATTAGTTTAAGCTGATTAAAAAATTAGACTACCTCATGTAGCTTTATTCTTTTAATTTTTTTTTTTAAAAGAATGAATGATATTAGTGGTATTTGAACAGAACATTCATCGACGCTACAACTTCAGTGTCATCTTAGTTTACTAAATTTTCTGTATAGAGTAAAGGAAGTGGATGAATTGTTGGGAAAAAAGGGAGAGCACCTATATAAAATGTAAAATGACATGAAGGTGTGTAACTGGTGCTGTTGAATCTGCAGTTAAGGGAATATCACTAGCTCTTAGAATAAGAGTTCTGGGACTACATGGCTTTGAAGCATTCAAGTAATTATAATGTGCTGTTCCATGGGTATCTGGCAACCAGTAGGGGTAAATGAGCGATTCATCAGCAAAAACAATAACAATTCTTGCATTGGACATTTTTTTTGGGGTGGTTGGGTGGAGGAAGAGAGGGAGGCCAGTGAATAAGGGGAAAAGAATCCCATGGGTGAGATTTTAACCATGAACAACTTGAGTGTTGGATGAAGTTGCAACCACTAGGCTACAACTCCAATTTTGTCTCAGTTTAGCTTTGTGTTGGAATCCCTGTTGTCTTTTCTGTTTCTTGGAGGAACGAGGTAACTAAAAGGGTTGATGTAACAAGGTGACACATTTCCTGTGATTTCAGCTTAGGTTTTCAATTATCATATGCGACTAAATAGTTTAAAACACATACTATGGTGGACCACTTCTTTATAATGAAGAGAAACTTTGTCCTCAAAGGAATGGTTGATTGGTTGAAGCATATGAGAGACAATCAGGAAATTTTAGTTTTTATTCCAGGTGCAACACTTGGTGTGAGGTTTGCTTCAACCTCAAACTGACCAAAACACTCCGTCATAGAGAAGCTGGAAAGAAGCTTTGTGTTACACCTGTTACACCTCATTGTGCCATTGTGAACTCTATTAGCAAAATTGATGATTACTAGAGCAGTTTTAACTTTACTTTTATGCACTAAAAAAGAGGAACAGTTTTGCACTAGCTATGTCCCAAAGATGATGTGTCTGTCGTTGTGGTGGTTGACATATTGTGAAAGTAGATAAACTGAAATGATGAGCCAGTTGTCCCTCTTTCATTTTTGGTGTTTTTGTAATTTAACTATTTAGTTGTGTTTTCTGGGGTGAAGTGGGGTGCAAGAGTAACCATTCATTGCTAGTAAACATCATTACTAAATCTTTGCTTTTCCTCCTTTCAAAAGTCTAGAGGAGCAAAAAACCAAAACCATAACTTGCTCTTTTAAAAAAAAGATAAAAATTTGTGTGTGTGTGTGTTTTCCTTTTCCCAGATTCGTCCTCTTGCTCCGATGAGTCAGATACAGGGTGTTGTAGCATAAACTAATCTTGAGTTGCTGAATGATTGGGTGATTTGTGTACATGCCTATTTGGGTCCTTGTAGTGGTAAACTGGTCATAGAAATGGAGAGGGATGTTGAGGTAGGTAAAGTGAGAAGGGATGAAAGAAGTTATTACCATATTTTAGCTATAAATATCTAAAATTTTACGTCATATGCTCTATGCTTAAAAAGTTGGTAGTATTAAAAGTCGTTACTCCGCTATCAAAGAAACCCTTGAGGAAGTTCCACTGTGGAAATAAAATGTAATAATTTGATATGTTGAATGTCTGATCCAGTTAACCTGTCTTTGCTGATTTTGATAGAGGCTTAGAGCTCTAGATAATGAGATGTTTTATTGATTCATATGGATGGTATTAGCTTGTTTTGCAATGGTATCCTTCTTGCTCTCTCCTGGCCACACCAGGCAATTTTCTGGTGCTGCCTTGATAAGGTCTTGACTTTTTCTTGCTCAATATCATAATATCCCACCGTCTTATCGTCTTTACCAAATAGGATTATTGCTTGGCCGCACTGGATCACTTTCTCTTTTAAACTCTTCTTGTGTTGGAAAGATATATTCTTGATGATTTATATGTGTACATCTTACTCTCTCCCAACCCCACTTGTGAGAATATACTAGGTATGTTGTTGTATATCCAGGTCTTGTTTTCTTCTCCCCCTACTCCCTCCCCCCTCAAATTTGGTTTGCAAAATATAATCAAACATCTCCTCTCTTGGCTTATTCAATTTCTTTTCCTTAGAATAATTTTTAACATGATATTTGGATTGATGATGTTATTAGGTTGATACAGTGGCATACCATTTATCGGTATTGAAAGACTTGTTTCCAAATGGTATCAATGTCTTATCACTCTTCTCTGGGATAGGCGGTGCTGAAGTTGCTCTTTACCGTCTCGGAATTCAACTGAACAATGTGGTTTCTGTGGAAAAATCTGAAGTCAACAGGAACATCGTCAGAAGTTGGTGGGAACAAACAAATCAGAGAGGGAATCTTATAGATTTTGATGATGTGCAGCAGTTGAATGGAGACCGGTTGGAGCAGCTGATAGATTCATTTGGCGGATTTGATTTACTGATTGGTGGAAGCCCATGCAACAACCTTGCAGGCAGTAACAGGGTGAGCAGAGACGGTCTTGAAGGGACAGAGTCCTCTCTATTTTATGACTATGTTCGGATACTGGACTTGGTCAAGTCCATAATGTCTAGAAATAGATAGTATGACATAAATTTGTTCTAGGTTCAGATTTATTTATCTTCCAAAGCTATGAGACATTATTGATCAAGACATCAAGGGATAAAGCCATCACATAAAATTTTAGGCTTTTGATGCTATATCGATTGATCTCCTAAAATACTAATTTATGTAATTAAATTGAGAAATTAATCTTCTCAATCCCTCTGTTGGTCATACAATGTGAATGAATCTCCTCAGTGAGATGGTTTATGAGTAAAGCTTCCTACATTATGAATCATACAATTTAATTAGTTGATGATCTTGAGATATATGGAGTATCTTATAACTGTATGCATCATCATCCATAACCTTTTGTAAATATGGTAAAATGCTTGGGAAAAGGCATCGTTTCCACCCCAAACTATACCCGAAAAGTCGAAGCCACACCTAAACTATACGAGTGATCTATTACACACCTAAACTATAAAAAAGTGAAACTATTTACACCCTTTCAGGCTACCACCACTTGAATGTGGTGTAGTGTTTTATACGCACTACCACGTCAGTAAAAAGTATCACTTTTTTATAGTTAAGGTGTGTAATAGGTCACTTATATAGTTTAAGTGTGGATTCGACTTTTCGATTATAGTTTGGGGTGGAAACGATGCCTTTTCTCTTAAAGTTTTTAGCTGTTTACTTTTGTTATTTAATAGGCTGGACGCGCCTAAAATAAGTGTAACACACGCGTCTTAGAATGTGGGTCGCGGGGAGGTAATAATATCACTTTTATATAGTTAAGGTGTGTAATAGGTCACTTATATAATTTAGATGTGACTTAGATTTTTCTTGTATAGTATGAGATGGAAATGATGTCTTTTCGAGTCCGAAATCTGAAGGGCAATATTTTGAATCAAAAATTTTAAATCGGCCACTGAAATTTGGATTAAACTAAAACGGGCAAATCGTACAAACCTAAATAATTTGCTCTTGTGGTGGGGCCTGTTTGTTTATCTTTTAAGCAAATCATTCAGGTATGAGCGAGGTGCTCCTCTTCATATTTTTTCCCTTACTGCTGATTGTGTAGATTTATGGTATGCCAAAATGAGATGTCATACATCCAAATGGCTACAACATACAAACAATGTTTATGGCAAAACAAAGAGGCTGGGTAGAATCTTTCGACTTTTGTGTAATTTTTTTAATTTTGTCTAGGTTTCAGATTTTATTTGTCCAAAATATCAAAGCAAATTCTACTTTTTCTCAAAGTATCCAATCAAATTTTCAGTTAATTAGAACTTTTAGTGAGGAATCTAGTTATAAATCTGAATAATGTGAAAAATATAAAGCACTTTGTTTGATCTTTAAAAATTTTAAAAATGAATTTTAAAAAAGAAAAAAAAAATACTGAAACAAATTAGATAAGTGATATTGCCGGTTCATCATCTCTTCTTTACCCCACTCCCTCACCCCGGCTGCTCATCCATCCCTAGATAACATATAAATACTCTAGAGACAATATTTTTCTTGTTTATCTACCAAATAGTTAGAAAATAAGTAAGAAACTCGATTGCTTTCTAAGAAAATATTTTCATACCATACAAATTCCAGATCTCACTTTCACATATAGCGGCTATGTTTACTACTGTAGCATCATATTCTATTTAATGCATTAGATAAAATCAACACTAGAGGATTATAAATCAGTAAAGAAAAAAAGAAAAGAACGGCACCCGTTTCATGCATGAATGATTTGCTTAAAAAATAAATAAACAGGGCCCACTAACGGAGCAAACCGTTTAGGCTTGAACGATTCGTCCGTTTTGGTTTAATCCAAACTTCAGTGGCCGATTCAAAATTTTTAATTCAAAATGTTGCCCTTTAGGCTTCGAACTCACAACATTTCTACCGACTTTTTACATCGTACAGTCCATTTTTTAGTTTGACTAAGTGTTACAGTAGCTATTTTCTAGTTGTTAGTTGTTACTTTGTTGTTTTATTAGTTCGTGATATAAGCCTATATAAGGCCACTTAACGTATTGAATTAAGTATCCAGCCACATTTTCTCTGGAAACAGATTCACAGTTTCTCTTCTTCTTCCTTTCTTCCCTGTTATTTTTCGTTTGATTACTGAGCTTTCTGTTATTTTCAGTTCCACACACACAAATTAAACATCTCCTTTTTTGTTGTTCTATACATACAGGAAAAAACCAACAAAACTAATCCTCTGGGAAGACTTTATTGGCCACAGTGGAAACAAGCTTTTGAAGTACAGTTATTCGAAAAATCAATTTCGTCTTATTACATTTTCCTCTCATCAGTTCAGAAATATAATAATGAGTAGTGGTGTACATGGTCGTGTTGAAGGATTAAATATACCCCTAAACATTGCGAGAAAAATCAAATGTATTCATATATGGATTTTTTTTTTTTTAAAAAAAACAATTGGGGGTAGGGAAGGAGAATGGGGGAGGGAATTACAATGTGGGGAATCGAACCCTCACCAACAAGGTGGAAATTCAGTTAACTAACCAACTAAACTACTAAGATTTTCTGAATTTATTTTAATTAAAAACACAAAAAAATAAATTTAAAATCAATATTTTTTAATTTCGTCAGCCGAAAAGAGTATATTTGGGTTATTTATGCAACTAATCAAACTGCACATATCTCGCACGTATAACTATTGATTATTTAAAATTAGAGGATTTTGTCTATTGTGAAAATTTTTAGTGAAGTGTAAAAAGTTAAAATTAGTAATAAATTATTTAGTCCTAACATTAAACTTACCAACATTAGTTTTGGAAAAAAAAATTCTATCATATTTTCGTCTTATTTTCTGTTAGGACTTTTCTTTTACCATATATGTTATTAATTTCTTTTTCACGTACATAAGGAAAACGTAAACCAATTAACATTAATCTATATATTATTCTCTTCTATCATATATATTAAGATTCTTTAATTTTTTTAATAATTAAATAATAATTTCAGAAAATAAGTGAAAAGCTAATTGTATTACTGCAGAGACCTTAATGAAAGACAAAAAGTTCAAATAACATTTTTATATAATAAGTGTATGTAAAAAACTAAATTTCTATTATTTATATTGAACAATATACTTGACCCACCTTCAAAAATTCCACTATTATGAATCAGATTCATTTAAAGTCACTTAAGACTAATTTTTTGACAGAAAAAAGCTTACCCTTCGAAAGATCTCTCATTTCTCCCTTTCCGTACCACTCACGCCAAGGCAAGTAAATCATACTCCATGTCACGTGTCTTCTCATCCAAGATTAATAATTATAAATTATGAAATAAATATCTGAACAAAAAATTGAAAAAAAAATAATACGTTGATATCAATTATTTAATATTATATTTTGAAAGAAAAAATATATTTTAGAGTCTTGATGACGACACAAAAACATAAATCGAGTGATACAAATTATCCCTAGCGTCCATTTCTAAGAACCTGATGGAAGAATGAAATAGGTTATAAATTTGGTTGCTAACTCATGAAATCTCTAATCTCAATTTTGTTTTATCTTCTAGCCAACTAATGACTTTATTTGATACTTGTTTGACACTATGATTTGTTTGTTATCATGACAAATCACAATTTTCACTTTATTTTTCTCTTAATAATTTTTTTATGTAAGTATGATTCGTATTAACTTGAATTATGCTTTAATAAGAAATATAACTAACATGAATAAGAAATAAAATTTAGAATGGAAAAAGCATACCTTAAATTCGCTGATAATCGACATGAAATCTCGTTCGCACGTTTTACACAAATCTTTCTTCATCTGCACAAACATATTAAAGAATCGATCAATATTGATTTATTTACAGACGTAATAATTTAAGATTATGAGAAAAAAAATATCTTAAAATTTAAAGAATATTCAATTTTGATAAGCCTAATTTAAACTAACAACAGGAGAATATAAACTTATTTTGAAGAAAATTTAAACAACAACTAAAAAAAAGACATCAAACATAAGCTTAAAAACCCCCATAGAAAAAAACTCATATTTGAAAAAAAATACATGAGAAGGTAAAAGAGAATTTGAATCAAGGAGTTGGAATGTAGAGAATATGCCAAGCCCATACATTTAATTAAAATAAAATGTAGTAATTCTTTACATATATTTTAGGACTGTTAATTTCTTTTCATATATTTTAGGATTCATATATATTTTAGAATTCGTATATTTTATGTAGTTTAGGATTCTTAATTTCTTTCCATATATTTATTTTATTAGGGTTCTTTCCATATATTTTAGAGGACCTTAATTTAATAATATAAATAATTGAAGAAAAAGGGTAAAAAGATGATTTTGTCTATTACAGAGCATTTTAATGAAGGGTAAAAAGTTCGAATCACTTTTCTAAGCGTTTTCATACTTTTAAGATATTATAGATATATATTATAGATGATAGGAGTATATTTCAACCCTTTTTTTAATGAAGAATATATCAGCTCTAAATCGGATGAGTATATCAGGCCCTTTCCCCCTAAATAATAACGAAATTAGAAAGCAGGGGCAGATCTAGGAGCCTGGGTAGGGGTTTTTGAGAATCCAATAACTTCCGTGCAGATCTAGTATTTATATAGAGAAATCTAGTAAATATATAAAAATTATAATTTGAGAACCCATAAATATATTGTATTGTTGGTCTAGTTAAGTAGAAAGACTTATAAAAGTTTTATTGACCTCTTAGTTGTGGGATCAAATCCCCTTAGTTATTTTTAAATTTTATTTTTATTTAATATGGGAACCCACATACTTTAAATTCTAAATCTGACTTTGTTAGAAAGAGACCTCTAGATTTCTAACTTTTAGATGACAACAGAGTACATGTTTTGCTCCATGAGAATTGAGTTTTTTAACCACTCATTCAAAGAAGCTTTTCACCCCCTTTAAGGGTGACAAATTAACCTATGAAAATATGACTTGATCTTTTCAAACTTGTAGGCAAAAGTTCAGTAATTCAGAAAACGTAAATTATGTCGTAAAATACACAAGTTATGTCTAACGCTTAAGTTAATTCTTACAGAACTTATGTCAAGTGAGGTAAAAGTTCAATTTCAGAATCTACGACTTATGTAAAAAATGCGTAACTTAATTCCTACATAACTTGTGTCGAGTGCGGTAAAGTTCAGCTTCAGAACCCATAAATTACGTGGTAAAAGGCATAACTTAATTCCTAAAGAACTTATGTTGAACGAGACATATCACTACCAGAAATTTGCTATTTTTCGACAGAAAAAAATTAATCGCAAATTTTCAACTACTTCAGTCGGAAAACTTACTTTTTTATTTTTATTTGTATTATTTTGATATTTTTTGTGACTACAACAGTTAGAATATCTGACGGTAAATTTTGAAAAATATATATTCCGACTACTGTAGTCAGAAATATAAATAATTAAATAAATACATTATTAAATATATAATCAGACCGTTATAAAAAAATTAAATAATTATTTAAATAAATTATTAAATATATATTTCTGACCTTTGTAGTCAAAAATATAAATAATTAAATAAATATATTACTAAATATATAATCAATCCCCTATACGAAAATTAAATAATTATTTAAATAAATTATTAAAGATATATTTTTGACCTCTGTAGTCAAAAATACTAATAACTAAATAAATATATGACTAAATATATAATCATACTCTTATACAGAAAATTAATAATTAATTAAATATATTATTAATTATATTTCCAACAACTGTGTTGGAAATTGTAATAATTAAATAAATATTTTACTAAATACATTACAAAAAAGCTGCT
Organism: Capsicum pubescens; assembly: GCA_030864215.1. Taxonomy (NCBI): domain Eukaryota; kingdom Viridiplantae; phylum Streptophyta; class Magnoliopsida; order Solanales; family Solanaceae; genus Capsicum; species Capsicum pubescens. Next base: position 102,805,789 of record CM061544.1, on the reverse strand, counting down.
CTGTAAATATATTAAATGTATTCGACTACTGTAGTTGAAAATATTAAATAATTAAATATATTTAATTTGTACCTGACTATAGTGGTCGGAACATTATATTTAATTCTTAAATAAATAATTATATAAAATATAAGTTACACAGTAGTCTTTCACATTGTATTAATTAATTTAAATATATAATTAAATTTTATTAATTAATTTAAATATATAATTAAATTATATTAAATATATAATCGGCTGATGTAGTTAAAAATATTAAATAATTAAATATAATAAAAAAAATTCCGACTATTGTAGTCAAAAATTTTATAAATAATTAATTTAATTATATTAAATATCTAACCGACTGATGTAGTCGGAACAAATAAATAATTAAATATATAACCAACCGCTGTAGTTGAAAATATTAAATAATTAAATGTATTAAATTTCTTTCCAATTGAAGTAGTCAGAATTTTATATTTAATTATTAAATAATTTACATAAAATATAAATTAAACATATCAAAACTTTCCCAATTTATATATTGTTGAAGTTGTAATAATGTAAGTTAATTAATCGATAATTTGTCCGACTAACATGCTGTATTACGAGGTATATAATTTATTTAAATTTAAATTTAAATTATTTCGACGTTATTATAAACATTATATAATTTATTGAAATTTTAATTTTTTTTAATAAAAGTCGAGCAGAAGTGATCGTTTTCCGTTAGTAACTTTTGTAAAAAATAAATCAAACACTTGCAATTACTTTTATCAACAATTTTGTGATACCCGATCATTGACCCGACCCAACCCTTTAAAATAACCCTTTTTCAATTGTAATTACCCTAACATCACCTCACAATTAAAATACCTACATCACACATCTAAGCGGTGACGACCCGACCTCTCTCCGGTGACGACCACATCTGAGCAATTACGACATCAGCTCTCCGGCGACGACACCTAGTCCCTTTCCCATTTCTTTGAAGAAAAAAATATTATACATCTAGTTGTTTGTTCTCTACTCAAAAACAACCTTAAAGATCTCTACAGTAATGGTCGCACCTTGTGTTTTTTTCACTTACAGGTTTGCTCTTCCACTCCCCTACCTACCCATCCCCACACCCACTACAATAACAATCCCCCTATTAGCTCTAACTCCAAATTCTTGAATCAACAACTTAGTAACAAAAATCTTGTAAAGTTGTTGCCTTTATTATTTTTTCTTGTATAGATTTTCGACTAATTGTGTGTTTGAGCTAAAATTTAGTCTTGGTCATGATTGGTTAATTGGTTCTTGCATTTTGCTTATATGATTGTTTAGTTGATTATTGATCTTTTTTAAGAAAAAAATTGGGGTTGGACTAGGGACGACCACATCTCAGCTGCGACGACAGTCAAATTCATGCTTCCTTCAATTGTTTGTTTTGGAACATATTCCAATTACTTTGAAAATTTTATAACAGAAGTTTCAATTCGTCACTTTATCGACATATAATTATTCTAATGCCAGGAAAAAGATTATTTGTACATATAAAATGATTTTTTTTCATAAATATATGGTTGAGCTAAAATTATTAAATTCTGTCGAAGCCATAATATCATGGTTGCTTTATTCATACACGCAGATACCTTACTTTTAAGTAGCACTATGGTGGTGTAAATCCTTTTTAAATGAGTCAGGATTGTTGCATTCTAATGGGAAAAACATGATACCCATGCTATATAAATAGCTGAAAGTTTCTTTCCAACCATAACTTTGTAGTATGAATTTGTAATTATCGAAATTGTAAGTAGTCATGCATAGAGAAGGCAAAATTCATTAGATTTGTAAACATGTAAGACATATGATAAGGAAGACAATGCTTTAAAATGTTCATGTTTTTTAAAGTTTCATACGTGAACTCTGAGATGCTTTTTAAAGTTTCATACGTGAGAAAGTAATTTTATGTTGTTTTTTGACAGAATCTGAATTCAGAAAAAGGATTGCTTTGCTATTTTTCGGTGACCGCTTGTCTCTTTATCTTCAATTTAGGCCAAGCAAAGGTAAGTTGATTTCTCTCTATTTTCTTATAATGAAGTCTTTAAATGTAGTGTTAAGGTGGGATTGTTTGCTGTAGAAGGCTTTGAAAGCCATAGAAATTTTGTGATGATTATATGGTGTGAGAGGTACATGCGACACCTCTACTTATTTACTTTATTAAACTTGAATTGTTTGACTTATACTATAAATGAATTAGTTACTTGAAAGTGATTAAGTGTAGTGACTTGAAAATGTTTAAGTGTAGTTACTTGAAATGTGAACTTGTGTTTTGAATTTAGTTAAGTGTGGTCACTTGAGAAGTGAATTAGTGACTTGTGTTTTCAACTTAGTTACTTGAAAGGTGAACTTGTGTTTTGAATTTAGGTAAGTGTGGTAACTTGAGAAGTAAATTAGTGACTTGTGTTTTGAATTTAGTTACTTGAAAGGTGAACTTGTATTTTGAACTTAGTTTATTGTTAGATGAACTTGTGTTTTGAATATAGTTAAGTGTGGTCACTTGAGAAGTGAATTAGTGACTTGAAAATATTTAGTTAAGTGTGGACACTTGATAAGTGAATTAGTGACTTGAAAATGTTTGAAATGTGAACTTGTGTTTTGATTTTAGTTAAGTGTGGTCACTTGTGGTCACTTGATAAGTGAATTAGTAATGTTTAAGTGTAGGTACTTGAATTGTGAACTTATGTTTTGAATTTAGTAAAGTGTGGTCACTTGATAAGTGAATTAGTGACTCGAAAATGTTTAAGTGTAGTTACTTGAAAGGTGAACTTGTGTTTTGAATATAGTTAAGTGTGGTCACTTGAGAAGTGAATCAGTGACTTGAAAATATTTAAGTGTAGGTATTTGAAATGTGAACTTGTGTTTTGAATTTAGTTAAGTGTGGTCACTTGAGAAGTGAATAAGTGACTTGTGGTTTTAACTTAGTTACTTGAAAGATGAACTTGTGTTTTGAATATAGTTAAGTATGGTCACTTGAGAAGTGAATTAGTGACTTGAAAATGTTTAAGTGTAGGTAATTGAAATGTGAACTTGTGTTTTGAATTTCGTAAAGTGTGGTCACTTGAGAAGTGAGTTAGTGACTTGAAAATGTTTAAGTGTAGGTACTTGAAAGGTGAACTTGTGTTAAATAGTTAAGTGTGGTCACTTGAGAAGTGAATTAGTGACTTAAAATGTTTAAGTGTAGGTACTTGAAATGTGAACTTGTGTTTTGAATTTAGTTAAGTGTGGTCACTTGAGAATTGAATAAGTGACTTGAAAATATTTAATTGGATATTTAATTAATTTGAACAAAAGCGACCACATGTGGTAGAACAATAAATGTTGAAAAAATTTCATAAATAACTATTGAAACTAAGTGAAGCATTGAAAACTAATGGTCCTTTAAGCCCTAAAATGTATGAAAACTATTGTTGGTGTTTTTTCTCTTGTTATTTTTTGGTTCTCTTGTTTTTGTTTGTCTTCTTTATTGTTATTGTTATCATTCTTGTGTAGATGGAACATGAAGATCATATATGGATGTATAATAGAACTTATCATAACCGTGTGGGGTTGAGAGAGGAATATAAAGATGGGGTAGCTGGATTTATTTCTAAAGCAATGACACGTAATGATTTTCTTACTGGAGGGACAGTTAGGTGTCCTTGTTGGAAATGCAAGTGTTGCAAGTTATTGAGTCCAGATGTTGGTACATTACAGCTTGTTACATTACATCTTTATAAGAATGGTTTTATGTTGAATTGTACTGTATGGATAGCTCATAGAGAGAGTAGTGCTACTAATAATTTTTCTTTTCAGAATTATATTGAAAGTCCAATAAGAGAGAATAATGTTGAAAGTTCACGATATAGTGAGATGGTTAGGAATTCTTTTGGGACACACTCAAGGGCTCAAAATGAACCAAATTATGAGGCTAAGAACTTTTATGAATAGTTAAAGGGAGCTAGTCATCCACTGTATGAAGGATCAGTGTATTCGAAGTTATCTGTCGTCGTTCGGTTACTAAGTATTAAGTCAGATTATTCTATTTCTCAAGAGGGCATGAATTTTATCATTGGACTTATGAATGAACTTAACCAAATAAACTTGACTTACCCAAAGATTTCTACACAACAAAGAAGTTGATTTCTTAGTTAGGACTTTCATCAAAGAGGATTCACTGTTGCGGGAAAGGTTGCATGTTATTATATAAGAAAGAGAAAAATTTAAAACGTTACAAATTTTGTGTTCAGCCTCGTTATAAGGAAGTCACACAACCAAAGGGAAGAAGGTTCCGGTAAAGTCGATGCATTACTTACCCCTTATACCATGGTTAAAGAGGTTGTATGCATCAATGAGCTCTGCCCCTCATATAAAATAGCACTATGAAAATAAAAGACCACCTGGTGTTTTATGTCATCCGTCAGATGGAGAAGCATTGAAGTATTTTGATAGTGTGTATCCGCATTTTGTTAGTGAACCGAGAAACATTAGGTTGGGATTATCTACTGATGGATTCACTCCATTTTCTGTCTCAGCTACACCAACTCATGTTGGACAGTGTTCGTGACTCCTTATAATCTCCCGCCTGAATTGTGTATGACAAGTCAGTATATATTTCTAACTTGTATTATTCCAGGTCCTCGCAATTCAAATTTTCTTATTGATGTATATCTGCATCCATTGATTGATGAGTTGAACTTATTATGGCATGAAGGTGTGGAAGCATATGATGTATCAATGAAACAAAACTTTAGATTGTGTGCTGCTTTGATGTGGACTATAAATGACTTTCCTACTTATGGAATGATGTTTGGGTGGTTGACTGCGGGCAAGTTAGCTTGCCCTTGTCTTATGCAACAACAACAACAACAAACCCAGTGTATTCCCAGATAGTAGAGTATGGGGAGGTTAAAATGTACTGTAATGCCCCGATACTATACCCTGGGCATCACACGGTGCTTGCGACCCCAAAGGACCACAAGCTAACCCGTGACTAGTACCTTCTATGAGCACTGAATAACAATCATGAAACATATGCGGAAGTAAAATTGAAAATGCCATAAGGTTCATAAAACTAAAATCAATACTGAGTACAACTATGGAATAACTGCTAACTGAAAGTGTATGAAAGCCTCTAAACATCTAAAATAAAAGAGTTGGTGGGATAGGCCTCAACTAACTCCAACTACTGTCTGAAAATAATTGAAATAGTGTAAGTAACGCAATGACTAAATAAGTATCACGTCCTCGATGGATGAGGACTCACTACTGTTGTTGCGACTGATTGACTGATCCGGCTAAGTACAGTCAGGAACCCGAGCATCCGAACATATGATATGAGATATCATAACGCGAAAAGAGTATGCGTCAGTTCTTTAAATGTACTGGTACGCTAGGTGAGGTTAGGATAATATGCATGGGTTTATGTGCATGAGTAAAAATAACTAAATATCATAAAGTAACTGGATAAGAGTATATGCAAGACTGGGACTACTGAAAGTACTAAACATTCAATACCAAACATATATCATCTGTCTGAATTAGACTAAAACTGAAGTACTGAGTTCTGGTAACCGAATACTGATAACTGAAAGTTTAGAATGAAACTGAAGTATTGAATTTCTGATAACTGTAAGTCATGATCGTGTAGAATTGAACTGAGTTCTGTACTGAATACTGGATACTGAAACTGAGACTTTGGGAGTTATCATCTAACCGACATACCCCGATTATAGATTGATTTGGGGTCCAACCTATAACCCCAATTGGAAGGGTGTTAGCACCGTGCCACGAGTTACTAACACTAGATGATTCAACCCTAATCTAGCAGGAAGAATCATGAGATGTCTATGGTTACGTCAACCCTAGTTTGGTAGGAAGACGATTTACCCTTTGTTGGCTACGTAGTTCTGTAACTCAGGGACTGCTACTAAGGGTCAAACCCTATACTAGTAGGAATACCCCCATCCCTGGGTTCGCTCGGTGCTGAATTTTATTCCCAACTGAATCGACAGTGGAACTGATTACTAGTGTGTACTAGGCTTGACTGAACTCACACTGATTCTGTTAACTGATTGAATACTACTGTTCGGGATACTGTGGAATCATTCTTTTTCAACTAGAGACTAGATAAATAGCCCATTTTGGGTATTCAATACCCCTAGGACTCAATAGCATAGATAATGGAACCATATCTCAACTTTAAAAAAACATCACACATAGGTTACCATGCACAATTCATTCACATAGACATTTTGTCAAACACCTAGGATGAATAATTCTTGTACATGAGAATGAGCAATATATAAATGTCATGACTACCACATTTAACATCACAATTCAAAGATTTAACATGAGGGTTACATAAATCAACACACATTCTCATTTATTTACATGAAACTTAAAATCTTCTTGGCTTGAAACCCACACAACAATACATATAAGAACAGAATTCCATTCAAGAATGTAAATCATAATCTAAGTCTTGAAAAAGGATTCTACAACTCCAAGGGTGGAAGGAAACCCAAGGATGAACACCTAACATACCTTGGTTTCTGAATTTGCGAGAATTGTTGGTGAATTCTTGAGACTTGGACTTGAATTTGATGAACCTAGGGTTTTGTTCTTGAGAGGTTTTGTGATAAATGAATGTGTTTTGCCCTTTCCTATGCTTAATTTTGTGCTTCTGACTAATTTAACATAAGGGAAATGACCCAAATACCCCTCCAAACTCGGGATTAATTATACAAAACGTGCCCAGTGATGCTGCAGACGATGCATCACATCGATGGTGTCAACGCGATGGCCGACGCGCCGCGTTGATAGTGACGATGCGATGGCCAATGCGACTCTTCCTGATCGCGTTGGCTCACTATTTTGGTCATCCAAACATGTCTCAAACGATGTCCAAAAATTCCAAAACTCGCCCAAGATGACCTATAGATAACCCTGATCATGAATCAATTTAAAAATTAACAATCTAAGATCGGTAAGATTGGAAATAAGACTATTGAAATATCGAGGCCAAAAATAAGACTAAGTATTAACACTTAGGTAAAAAAAAATCCAAGTCTGGGACCTCTTTTGGTATGCTATATAGGACTGAGATGTGCTAGGACTTTACGAGGTCTTACAATATCTCCCCCTTGGGAACATTCATCCTCGAATGAGACTGATTAAGCTAAGAGGTACTAAGGTACTGTGACTATGCTGACATGCATGACTGAAACATGACTGAATCTTGAGACATGGCACATAACTGAACTATTTCATGAATGCATGAATGATATAAGATTGTTATGCACCTAGAATTAAGTATGTGACAGAGTATATCTAAGGAAGACTGTTAGCTTAGGCTGAGTCTGAGTTTGCGGAGAAGTTATGAGGGTACTTGGTTTGCATGTATGCTTTTTCTTCCCAAGTGGCTCCCTCAACGAACAGGTTCCGCTAAAGAACTTTGACCAAGGGAACTTCTTTGTTCCTTAGTCTGCGAGTCTGATGATTGAGGATTTGGATCGGGACTTCTTCGTAAGAGAGACTATTCTGAACATCTACACTCTCTACGGGGATTACAACTTCTAGGTCACATATGCATTTCTTTAGCATGGAGACATGAAACACTGGGTGCACTGATGCTAAGTCTGTAAGCAACTCAAGTTCGTAGGCTACTTTTCCGAAATGACTCAGAATCCTATAAATACCAACATATTGGGGACTAAGCTTCCCCTTATTACCAAACCTCTTCACCCTCTTCATGTGAGAGATTTTTAAGTACATATAATCACCAATCTCATATTTAAGATCTTTTCTTCTCACATCTGCATATGATTTCTGTAGGCTCTGGGCTGTCTTAAGCCTCTCTATGATTAACTATACTTTTTCTAAAGCATCAAACACCAAGTCAGGACCTATCACTGCGGCCTCACCTACCTCAAACCAACCAATCAAATACCTACACCTCCTCCCATAAAGAGCCTTAAATGGAGACATCTGAATACTGGAATGATAGTTGTTATTATAAGAAACTCAATCAAAGGTAAGTGGTTATCCCAACTTTTCTTAAAGTGAAGGACACATGCTCGCAATATATTCTCTAAAGTCTGAATGGTCTTTTTCTGCTTGACCATCTGTCTGAGGGTGGAAGGTTGTACTGAGGTGGACTTGGGTACCAAGACCCTTTTGGAAGGCTTTCTAAAAGTAAGAGGTAAACTGTGTACCTCTATCTGAAATAATGGACAACGGGACTCCGTGCAACCTAACCAACTCTCTGATATAGATTTTGACATAGTCCTCAATTGAATAGGAAGTATGGACTGGCAAGAAATAAGCTGATTTGGTAATTCTGTCTACAATGATCCAAATTGAATCGTGTTGATGACGAGTACGAGGCAAACCTATCACAAAGTCCATGTTCACTTATTCCCACTTCCAGGTGGGTATACTGAACTCGGCATGAAACTACTAGGCTTTTGATGCTCAATCTTAACCTGCTGACAAGTAGAGCACATAGCCATAAACTTTGTGATATCCCTCTTCATCCCACTCCACCAATAAACTTTCTGCAAGTCACGGTACATCTTAGTGGCCCCTGGATAAGTAGAGTAACATGCACCATGTGCTTCAGCAAGAATACACTATCTCATGCCATCTATGCATGACACACCTAGCCTACCCTGGCAACGCAACACACCATCTTTCCCTTGGGAGAAAATCTCTACTTTTTTTATCTCTGACTGACTCTTTCAATTTAATTAAACTTGGATCCCTGTCTTGCTTTTCTTTCACCTCAGAAACTAAAGAAGATTCTGAACTATTCTGCACCCAAACACTACCCTCGGTCGAATCAACCAAACGAACACCTAGTCTGGCAAGCTGATGAACTTCCTGAACTAACTTTTTCTTACCATTCTCAACATGAGAAACACTATCCATGGACAACCTACTGAGGGCATCTGCCACTACATTGTCCTTGCCTGAAAAATACAGAACACTCATGCCATAGTCTTTCAACAACTCTAACCAACTTTTTTTACGCAAGTTCAGGTCTTTCTTCAAAAATACATAATGCAAGCTTTTGTGGTCTGTGAACACATCAACATGCACCCGATAAAAATTGTGCCTCCGAATCTTTAAGGAAAACACAATAGCTTCTAGTTCAAGGTGATGGGTGGGATAATATTTTTCATGGGGCTTAAGCTGTCTAGAGGCGTAGGCTATGACCTTACCCTTCTGATGTTGGGTGTATTTACACGCCTAAACACCATAATTTACCCATGTTATAGCTAAGTTTTAAGGATAAAATATATAATTCCTAACTTTTAGTCCATTTTCCTGTAAGTGAGCTAACCTATGTGATTAGCATGTTTTCAGGTATTAATGATGAAGATTTCAGCACTTTGTGGGCCTTTGGGCAGTAAAGGAAAACATCACAGAAGAGGGAAGGCAACTTTTGGAAGCTTATGGACTGAATATGACGCATGGAGAAATTGTCCCGGGCAAAAGTAGTATTTTTAAATACTTAGGGGTGCAGCAGTAACCTAGTAGGACTAGGACAAGGATGTTATAAAAACCTTATTTGCTGAATTTTTCAGCATTGCTTTTTCAGAATTCAGTTGACACTTTTTAGTACTATTCAGTTTACAGATTCTGTAAGTTAGAACAGAGAAACACGGCTCTTTTGTGGAAGACAGCTAAGAGGAAAAACGTCATCCCTCTTTGACGTTAAAATCATCCTCTCGCGAAGATTGTTCTAGTTGCGGTATGATGATGATGTCTTCGTTGTTTTCCTTTACAATCATGAGTAGCTAAACTTCTCTGTTAGGGTTATGGAAGCCTTTTGATATACTATCTATTACTATGAGTTTGTGAATTCTTGATGCGTATTCTACTTATATCATTACTCTCTTTGTTGTAATTAAATTCTTGTGGTTGCAAACATATAGAATACACCATTATAACATTAACTTGTTCGAGAGAAAAGTTACATGTTTGGAAAAGAGAGTGTGACAAGGAAATAGGGCTACCAACCCCTGTTTACACGTTAATGCCTTAACCGGATTAACCTTTTGGAGAGTTCATATGATTAGTTATACGCTTTAAGCTCGAGAGAGTTAAAGTGAAATAATCCTTGATGGTTGAGAAACACTAGGATTTACCATTAGAATACGAATCTCTATAAGTGCATGCATGTCTGAATTCCGCATTACTCATAGTTAATAGATACGTAGAACTCATAAGGTGGACATAACCCTAACTTATTTTTCTCTGTGATTAAATCTTACTAAACAAAGCATTCTGTTGTTACTTTGATAGCATTAATTCACGCCACAATCCAATCCCCCCTTTTCCGTGGAATTTTTTATCAATAGTCTACTAATAATTGCAACACTTAGTGACCAAGTATTCCCTGTGGGATTCGACACCCAACCCAGTTGGGTTCTATATTTGACAGCGACCGCTTACACTCTTACGAGAGATGTAGTTTGGGCGTTATCAAATTTTGGCCCCGTTGCCGGTGAATACAGTTGTCAACTACCCTTTGGTAAAAAATTCTCAGATTTTACTTTTAGTTGTTGTTTTTGTTTTATTCAGGTTTATTTGAGTGCATGCCAAACACTCGAAGTTCAGGTCAACCGTTATTACCCATAAATCCTGAACCTCAACTTATTGGCAGAATGGATGCACAACGTGACATTGAAAGAAGGACTGCTCAACAGGAGCAGGCTAGATTAGCTGTGTTGGCAGCTGCTCAAGTGCATCAACAGAATATTGATAACCCAGGTCGGGCAACAAATCCTGATGATGAGGACCTGGGTGATGATGAGTTACTTAATCCATGGCGTGCAGATGAGGTGGCAGCGCTTGTGAACAGGAGAGATCGTCAAGCTCGAATAAGACCTGAATGCCTAGCTGTGCAGGCTTCTTTTGATGATGATGATGACGATCTTGATGGAGCTGGTGCCACAGGGGCTATTATTCCTCCGCCCTTGGCACCTGGAGCCAAGTTCAATATCACTAGCACCATGATTCAGCTATTGCAGCTCAAAGGTTTATTTGGTGGACTTGCAGGCGATGATCCGAATATGCATCTGGTCAATTTTATTTCAACATGCAAGTCGTTTGACAATCCAGGAGCTGGGCAGAATGCAATTCGGCTGCGCTTATTTCCATTGTCTCTGTCTGGGGAGGCAACTCTATGGATGATCGGGCTAACTCCTGATTCTATTACTAATTGGAGGCAACTGAAAGACTCTTTCCTAGAAAGATTCTTTCCGCCATCCAAGAGAGCACAGTTAAGAGATGAGATCAGCAATTTCCGATAGCTTCCAACTTAAGCTCTCCACGAAACATGGGAGAGGTTCAAGAAGAAGCTTATGCGGTGCCCAAATCATCAGATGACCAACATCCACTTGATGGAGATATTATACAGGGCTTTGAACTCAGTGACAAAGCCAGTGGTTGATAATGCTGCAGGTGGGTCATTCATGGACCTTACTTTCATTGAGACAAGTGATATGCTAGACCGTATGACAAAGCAGAGTAGAGCTTGGCATACCAGGGATTCTGAGGTAGCAAGCTCTACTATAGCCATTGGCATGACTACAGAGCAGAGGCGTAGACAAGAGGAGCGTGACCAAGATATGGCTCACATAAAAATGCAGATGGATCCTCTTACCAAGCACTTACTATCAGGGAAGACCGAAAAGGTTAAGGCCATTGTATCACATGGAAGAGATAAATTAGACTCTGAGGAAGAAGCAAACTACTTGAATAATCAGGGGGGTTTCCAAGGCAATGCCCAAGGAAACCAAGGTCGGAACTATTATGATAAATCAGGATATAAGGACCGTGATCAAGGTAGTTGGAAGAATAAGAACGACAGGAGTGGTTTGTATGTTCCTCCTGGAAATCTTGAGGATGTGGCGTCTGGCTCTGGGAAGATGTCCATCGAAGATATGATGGCTAATCTGTTGAAAGGAGTGGAGGCAACCAACATGGGTGTAACCGAGGTGAAGAATGATTTGTCTTCAATAAACTAATTAGTTGACTCGCATTCTACTGCAATAAAATAGCTGGAGCAATAATTGAGTCAACTATCAGCGGCATTCAACCAAAGAAAGGCTGGAACGTTACCTAGCGACACTGTGCAAAACCCAAGGAACGACGGATCATGTATGGCTAGTACTACCCGGAGTGGTAAAGTGTTGGAAAATCCATCCAAGGACAAGCAGGTGGTTGATGATATAGCAGAGAATGTTGATGAAGCAGAGTTTGAAGATGCCGTAGAAGCTGAAGTGAGTGCTCATGATGTTACACCTAGACGTCACCAGCCTGAAAAGAGTGATAATCGGAAGCAAGATAAAAAGAAAGTGGTGGAGAAAATAATTCCTCTTCCACCTCCACCTTTTCCTCAGAGACTGAAGAAGAAGGCTGATGTCACTCCTGAAAAGGTTGATAATTGGAAGCAAGATAAAGAGGAAGTGGTGGAGAAAACGATTCTCCTTCCACCACCAGCTTTTATTTCGGCTGAATGACGAAGTGGTCCATTTTGATGTATGTAAATCGATGAAGCAGCCTAGAGATATGGATGTGTTCTCTGTAGCTGATGTTTACTATGATGATGAGAAAGGATTATCTGTAGAGAAGCAGCTTACTGTTGAGCCATTTTCTGCTGTGCTGTTGAATTTTGAACATGAGGATGTTGAAGAATGTGAAGAAACTGTTTGTGCTCTAACAGAAATAAAGTCCTATTCTCGTGCTACTAAGAAGCTGGACCTTTATCTTAGGAATCGACCTTCACCAACAGCGAAGACTTCCATTGAAGAGCCACCAGTGCTAGAATCGAAAGAGCTCCCCCGTCACCTAAGGTATGCGTTCTTGGGAAGTGGAAATACACTTTCGGTGAATGTTGTGGCTGATTTAGCTGAACAGCACGTAGAGGCTCTCATCTCCTCATCTCTGCTCTGAAGAGGTACAAGAGAGCTATGGGTTGGACTATTGATGATATAATTGGTATCCCTTCTGGGATATGTATGCACAAGATTCATCTCGAAGAAGATTGTATACCTACAATTAAGCATCAGCGTCGTCTGAATCCATTCAGAAAAAGAGCCACCATCTATCTCGATGAAGTCTGAGTAATCGAGGTAACTATGTCGTGCCGCGACAATAAATCAAGCGCTACATGGGAGGAAACCCATCGTTTTTAATCGTTTTTTTTTACTAGGAGTTTGTTTTTGTTAAATAAAAATCCAAAAAATAAGAGTCGAGCCACGACCAAAACTAAGGCGCTTGATGGGAGGCAACCCATCCTTCTAATCGTTTTTGTTATTTTTGATTAAGTGTAGGTGCAAGATGTACAAAGAAGAGGATTAATCCCAAAATTTTGATTTAAAAGTGAGCCATATTAAAAGTGGTAAGTTAGGAATGAAGGAGCAAAGGCTATCGGTTAGGCATGGCCTATACAAATCTAGGCAATGGACAAGGCAAGGCCTATGTCATTGCCTATGTTCACTGCCTCAACTAGGCAATGGACAAGGCAAGGCCTATACAAATCTAGGCAATGGACAAGGCAAGGCCTATGTCATTTCCTATGTTCACTGCCTCAACTAGGCAATGGACAAGGCAAGGCCTATATAAATCTAGGCAAAGCTAAAGGCGTCGCCTATGACATTGCCTTTGCTCTCTGAATCTACAATGCCATAGCATAGGCGCCGCCTATGCCCAACTAGGCCATAGCATAGGCGTCGCCTATGTTCAACTAGGCTTTGCTAAAGGCGCCGCCTATGCTAAGCATAGGCAAAGCATTAGGCGCCGCCTACTTTTTATTTTTGACTCCTAACCCGATTTTTCATGGATCAAACCCGACCCTAGCCTTGGTCTATAAATAGACCCTCAATATTAGAACAAACTCTCATTGTTTGCTCAAGATAAGCGCCGCCCAAGCTTCCCCATTCTTTCAAAATCTTTTTTTTTGCTCATCTAATCTTGCAAGCTTATCTTCCGAATCCATCACCAAGTAAGTTATTCTTTTATATTCCGTAGTTGTTGGAATGCTACGTTTATAATGATTTATTATATTTTGAAGTGGTGTTGGTGATTAGAAGGTGGTTGGTTTGTTATGATACATCTAGTTGAGTGAAAGAATACATGTGGGTGTTCTTGACTTTGTTCCAACTTGTATTTGATTGTTATACACTGTCATAGTTTTATGAAGTCGAAATTGTGAAGTTAATACATAATCTTGTAAGTTGAAAGCTTGAATGTTTGAATGACTCGTTCATCGAGATACCGATTATGATTGACCACAAGCATAAGATGGTGTGATTATGCCTATGCAATAACTTGTTTCTATTTGTGGTACGATCCTTATGTGGTAGTTTTTTTCAAAAAGTGCATTCATCCAAACATGAAAGTATAGACAAGATTACATGAAATAGAATTGGAAAGGATAGTTAAGATGACATGAACGTATGACTGTGCTGAATATGTTGTTGGAACATATCGCCTAAATGTATGTCGATGAAGTCTGAGTAATCGACATCACTCACTTAATTAGTCTGTTCCAACAAATTAAGTGTGGGGTGGTGCCACTACTGTTTGTTTTTCGATTGAATCTTCCGAGATGAAGCTAACATGACTCTCTTTTAATCTCAGGTAGAATGGCCCCAAAAGGACGACAAGGAAAAGAAAAAGCGTCCACCTCACAGAAAGGACAGAAAAGGTCAAGAAAGGAGCAAGCTGAGTCCTCCTCTCTACAAATACCTCGACGCACTTTTGGGATCAATTGGGGTACATTTTGAGGAAACTCTGAGGATGACGACTCTGATGATAATTCCGATACAGGGGGTATGACCCCAGACATAGAAGAGGAGTCCGACTAATCAGGTTTTCCTTATTTATTTTCCACTGAGGGCAGTGTGTCCCGTCTAAGTGTGGGGTGCTGGTATTTGTATGCTTCTTGTACTTATTTGCCTACATTTACTCTAGTTCTTGTTTGTTTTAATTAGTCGTAATTAGTTAGTTTAATTTTAGATTTTTTTAGATTTTGCATAAAATTGTTCTAATAGGCGGCATGATATTATGACAAGAGTTTGTGCCAAAATCATTACTATTGAAATGTTTAGGCTCTAAGTGTGACTCACTGTGTGATAATTGTGTGGTTCAATTCAGTCATCTGTTGGGTCAAGAGTCTATACTGCTCCCAATAAGGTTGACCATGTGCCTTGTGTGTGTGAGTTTATAGTATATTTTGTGTTGTGACTGATGCTAGAACTTGCCTGGTATGTGTGTAAAGAGAAATAAAGAGTGTGAGTTTAGGAGATGATTTAGGCATTTCTTTGGCAGCCTGTGAGTGCTTACCTTCTTTTTACCTACCCGTGGACATTATCCTAGTTAACCCCCTTTGAGCCTTTAGCTATTTTCTTTAACAGCCTCATATGTAGCCTAATCCATTTTTTTTTCAAGACCATAATTTGATCCAAATTCCTAAGCACTTTAAATTGTAGAGTCATGTGACAAAATAAGAGGAAACTGGGTGAGAGTGATGCCTCAGAGTGTATTGGTACTTGAAATTGTTGTGAATAAGAGTGGCTATCATAGAGGTGTTTTATATAAAAAAAAAAGCAATAGAAAAATAAAAAATTAAGTTGTATATTCTCATCTTTGTGTTTATAATTGAATAACAAAATAGGTGAAAAGGGGTGTTAGATGAAAAGAAAGGTAGAAGGGTTGTTTAAAAGAGAGTGTTAATGGCATAATGTGATGTATTAAAGCTCTTAGGGAAAATAGTCACTATTTCTGTCCAAAATAGTCCTACCTGTCCCTTAGCCTACATTACAACCTGTAAAGACCTTTTTGATCCTAAGCTTAGCATTCTGATATTAGTAGAGCATTACACTAAGGGAAAGCCTATGGTCATCAGTTGCAACATAAGAATTCTTTGTGAGAGTGAGAGTAAGGAGAATCTTGTACCCATGTTTCGAAAAATGCAAAACTTGTGAGTGATTATGGGTGACATCTTGTGTGAGACACACATGGTTGATGAGTTTTGGGTAGTTTTGTATGATTCTTGGTGCCTTAACTTGTGGATACGAATTAGCCATCATCACGAGTCTATGTTGGAGATTGAATGGTTTCTAGTAGTGATCCAGAAAACTACTCTTTGTTAATAATTGTCGTGCATGTCTTGTTGAACATTTTGTGTTACTTCTGTGAAATCCTAGTTAGATGTTTGCATGGACGTAATATTTTATTCGAGGACAAACAAAGCTTTAAGTGTAGGGTGTTGATGTTGGGTGTATTTACACGCCTAAACACCATAATTTACCCATGTTATAGCTAAGTTTTGAGGATAAAATATATAATTGCTGCACTTTTAGTCTATTTTCCTGTAAGTTAGCTAACCTATGTGATTAGCATATTTTCAGGTATTAATGATGAAGATTTCATCACTTTGTGGACCTTTGGGCAGCAAAGAAAAACTTCACAGAAGAGGGAAGGCAGCTTTTGGAAGCTTATGGACTGAATGTGACGCATGGAGAAATTATCCCGGGCAAAAGCAGTATTTATAAATACTTAGGGGTGCAGCAGTAACCTAGTAGGACTAGGACAAGGATGTTAAAAAAACCTTATTTGCTGAATTTTTCAGCATTGCTTTTTCAGAATTCAGTCGACACTTTTTAGTACTATTCAGTTTACAGATTCTGTAAGTTAGAACAGAGAAACACGACTCTTTTGTGGAAGATGGCTAAGAGGAAAAACGTCATCCCTCTTTGACGTTAAAATCATCCTCTCGCGATGATTGTTCTAGTTGCGGTATGATGATGATGTCTTCGTTGTTTTTCTTTACAATCATGAGTAGCTAAACTTCTCTGTTAGGGTTATGGAAGCCTTTTGATATACTATCTATTACTATGAGTTTGTGAATTCTTGATGCGTATGCTACTTATATCATTACTCTCTTTGTTGTAGTTAAATTCTTGTGGTTGCAAACATATAGAATACGTCATTATAGCATTAACTTGTTTGAGAGAAAAGTTACATGTTTGGAAAATAGAGTGTGACAAGGAAATAAGGCTACCAATCCCTGTTTACACGTTAATGCCTTAACCGGATTAACCTCTTGGAGAGTTCGTACGATTAGTTATACGCTTTAAGCTCGAGAGAGTTAAAGTGAAATAATCCTTGATGGTTGAGAAACACTAGGATTTACCATTAGAATACGAATCTCTATAAGTGCATGCATGTCTGAATTCCGCATTACTCATAGTTAATAGATACATAGAACTCATAAGGTGGACATAACCCTAACTTATTTTTCTCTGTGATTAAATCTTACTAAACAAAGCATTCTGTTGTTACTTTGATAGCATTAATTCACACCATAATCCAATCCCCCCTTTTCCGTGGAATTTTCGATCAACAGTCTACTAATAATTGCAACACTTAGTGACCAAGTATTCCCTGTGGGATTCGACACCCAACCCAGTTGGGTTCTATATTTGACAGCGACCGCTTACACTCTTACGAGAGCTGTAGTTTGGGCGTTATCACCTTCTCCATCAAAACACACCCCAAGCCTACTCTGGAAGCATCACAGTATACAAAAAATCCGTCTGAACCATCTGGTAATGTCAAAACTGGGGCTATAGTGAGTCGAGTCTTCAACTCCTGAAAACTCTTCTCACAAGAATCTGACCACTGGAACTTGACTTTTTTCTGAGTCACTCTGGACATGGGGATGTAATATATAAAAATCCTTCAACAAACCATTGGTAATTTCCATCCAAACCCAAGAAACTCCTAATATCTAATGGAGAGATAGGTTTGGGCATGTTTCTCACTGCTTCGGTCTATTGAGGATCAACTCTAATTTCATCACCAGAAATTATGTGACCAAGGAAATCTATTGACCTTATCCAAAATTCACACTTACTGAATTTAGCGAACAACTGATGGGCTCTAAGAGTCTATAATACTACCCTGAGGTGGTCTGCATGATCATGTTCGTTGCGAGAGTAAACAAGGATGTCATCGATGAAGACTATAACGAACATGTCTAAGTACTGCTTGAACACACGGTTCATTAAGTCCATGAAGGCTAATAGGGAATTTGTGAGACCAAATGACATGACTAGAAATTGGAAGCGACCATACCGAGTTCTGAAAGCTATTTTTGGAATGTCACATTCTCTTACTCTAAGATGATGATAGCCGAATTTGAGGTCTATCTTAGAAAAGTAACAGGAACCCTGAAGTTGGTCAAACAAGTCATCGATTCTAGGAAGTGGGTATTTATTCTTGATGGTGACTTTGTTCAACTGATGATAGTCTATACACATTCTAAGAAAACCATCTTTCTTTCGTACAAATAGAACGGGTGCACCCTAAGGAGATACGCTGGGCCTGATGAACCTTTTTTTAAGAGGTCTTTCAACTATTCTTTCAACTCTTTAAGTTAAGGTGGAACCATTCTATATGGAGAAATAGAGATGGGCTGAGTATCAGGAAGAAGGTCTATTTCGAAGTCAATTTTCCTTATGGGAAAAACTTCGGGAAGATCTCTGGGAAACACATCTGGAAATTCACTAACGACTGGAACTGACTTAAGATTAGGAGTATCGAATCTAGAGTCTTTGACTTGCACAAGATGACAGACACACCCCTTGGATATCATTTTTCTTGCTCTAAGGTATGAAATAAGTTGACCCTTAAGAGTTGTGGTACTACCCCTCCACTCAAGAATAGGTTCATTCGGGAACTAAAAATAGACAATTCTTCTCCTACAATCAGTTGAAGCATAGCATAAATGTAGACAATCCATGTAGAGAATAACGTTAAAATCTGTCATCTTTAGTTCTACAAGGTATACTAAAGCAACTTTTGGAGACACCATAACCGGATAGTTCCAGTATACCCGTCGGGATATGATAGACTTACCTACTGGGGTAGAGACTGAGAAAGTCTCTATTAGGATTTTGGGGCTGACTCCAAAGTTGACGGCTATGTAAGGAGTTACAAAATACAGAGAAGCTCCAGGATCTAACAAAGCATAAACATGTAAATAAAAGACTTGCAACGTACTAATAACCACATCAGGAGGACTCTCTTGGTCCTGTTGAGACTGAAGTGCATAGATCCTATTTGGGCGCTGCCTACTGGTGGCATTGGAAGCGGCACCCTGCTGAGACAGGCGGCCAGACTGAAATGGGGGATAGTTATGCTGATTCTGCAAACCCACCTGAGGATATTCTCTGATCCTATGGATTGGATTACCATACCCAAAACACACATCGCTCCAGCCCTGAAAATACCCTGATGGTTTCTGCCATACTTTTGGAAAAAAGATTTTTTTAGAGCATTGTTCACACTACCCTGAGATTTAGAGCCTAGCGCTTTATCCTTATTATCATTCCTGAATTTGGGCATCGGCGTACTAGCCGAAGATAGAGATGGGATTAAAGATTTTGGGTGGAACTGAAGACGTTTTCCACCTTCTGACTTCGGCTGAGCGAAATTAAAGCTACCTGTTCTAGCTCTCTTATTCCCCCTATCTTTCACCTTAATCTTTTGTTCCTCAATCTGTTAAGCATGTACCATCAACCTAGATAAGTTTATCTCCTTAATCAACATTACGGTACTACATTCTTTGACCACACTGTCAGATACACCAGACACGAACTTACTTATCTTAGACCTACTATCAGCCAATACGTGAGGATCATACCTGGCCAACTAAGTAAACTTGAGGGAATACTCTTTCACACTCATGTTGCCCTGCTTCAGGTTGATGAACTCTAATACCTTAGCCTCCCTCAACTCTAACAGAAATAACCTATCTAGGAAGGCAGTAGCAAACTTCTCCAATTCTATAGTCCCTGCATTTGTGCCTCAATCTACTTTCCACTGCTTAACCCACGTATTAGATATATCTTGTAATTGATAGGCAGCTAACTCAACACTCTCACTAGCAGTTACCCCCATAATATTTGTTACCTTCTGCACCATGTTGAGGAATTCCTATGGATCCTCTTCAGACTTAGACCCTAAAAATAAAGGAAGGTTCATTCGGGTGAAGTCCCGAATTCTAGCTGCAACAATATTAGCTAATGGGTTGGCCTAAACAATAGCTGGACAAATATTCTGAGCTACCACAGAATGGGCTAAAGTGGTGAATGCTTCTCTGAATTCTGAGTGAGAAATATGCTCATTCATGGGATCATCCTGAACGGGCGGAGGTGCTGGCTGGTTCCCAGTTCTTGTTTCGTTAGTATTTTTGGGAGGCATATTCTGTAAATAGAAGAAAGAGTTGGATTATATAGAGAGTTTAAATTGAGATCATGCTCACTTGCATGATATAAAAACTGAAAGAAGGAAACTTTTCCTAAAAATGCCTCGTAGCCTCTTGTCCATAAGTGTGGTGCACTACACACCTATGCACAAAACTCTACTTGATGCGGCTTTTAGACTCCCTAGGACACTTTAGAACCTTAGGCTCTGATGCCAAGTTTGTAACACCCCGAGACTACACCTTGGGCGTCACACGGTGCTTGCGACCCTGAAGGACCACAAGCTAACCCATGACTGGTAGCTATTATGAGCCCTGAATAATAATCATGAAATATATTCAGAAGTAAAACTGAAAACGCCATAAGGTTCATAAAAATAAATTCAATATTGAGTATAACTGTGGAATAACTGCTAAATAAAAGTGTCTGAAAGCCTCTAAACATCTGAAATAAAAGAGTTGGTGGGACAGGCCCAACCTAACTCCAACTACTGTCTGAAAATAACTAAAATACTGAAATACTATAAGTAATGCAATGACTAAATAAATATCATGTCCTCGATGAATGAGGACTCACTATTGTAGCTGTGACTGATTGACTGATCTGGCTAAGTACGGTCAGGAACCCAAGCGTCCGAACATATGATATGAGACATCATAGCACAAAAAGAGTATGCGTCAGTTTTTTGAATGTACTGGTGCGCTAGGTGAGGTTAGGATAATATGCATGGGTTTATGTGCATTAGTAATAATAACTAAATATCATAAAGTAATTGGATCAGAGTATATTCAAGACTGGGACTACTGAAAGTACTAAACATACAATACCAAACATATATCATCTATCTGAATTAGACTGAAACTGAAGTACTGAGTTCTGGTAACTGAATACTGATAACTGAAAGTTTAGACTAAAACTAAAGTATTGAATTTCTGATAACTGAATAACTGATAACTGTAAGTCATGATCGTGTAGAACTGAACTGAGTTCTGTACTGAATATTGAAACTGAGACTTTGGGAGTTATCATCTAACCGATATACCCTGATTATAGACTAATTTGGGGTCCAACCTATAACCCCAATTGAAAGAGTATTAGCATCGTGCCACGAGTTACTAACACTGGATGAGTCAACCCTAATCTGGCAAAAAGACTCATGAGATATATATGGTTATGTCAACCCTAGTCTGGCAAGAAGATGATTTACCCTACGCTGGCTACGTAGTTCTGTAACTTAGGGACTACTACTAAGGTCCATACCCTATACTAGCAGGAATGCCCCCATCCCTGAGTTCACTCGATGCTGAATTCTACTCCCAACTAAATCGACACTAAAACTAATTACTAGTGTGTACTAGGCTTGACTGAACTCTCACTGATTCTGTTAACTGACTAAATACTACTGTTTGGAATACTATGGAATCATTCTATTTCGACTAGAGACTAGATGAATAACTAATTTTGGGTATTCAATATACCCAGGACTCGATAGCATAGATAATGGAACCATATCTCAACTTTAAAAAAACGTCACACATAGGTTACCATGCACAATTCATTCACATAGATATTTTTTCAAACACCTAGGTGCATAATTCTTGTACATGAGAATGAGTAATATGTGAATGTCATGACTACCACATTCAATATCCCAATTCAAAGATTTAACATGAAGGTTACATAAATCAACATACATTCTAGTTTATTTACATGAAACTAAAAATCTTCTTGGCTTGAAACCTACACAATAATACATACATGAACACAATTCCATTCAAGAATGTAAATCATAATATAAGTATTGAAAAGGGATTCTTTAACTTCAAGGATGGAAGAAAACCCAAGGATGAACATCTAACATACCTTGGTTTCTAAATTTGTGATAATTGTTGGTGAATTCTTGAGACTTGGACTTGAATTTGATGAACCTAGGGTTTTGTTTTTGAGAGGTTTTGTGAAGAATAAATGTGTTTTGCCCTTTTCCATACTTAATTTTATGTTTTTGACTGATTTAACATGGTGGAAATGACCTAACTAACCCTCTGGACTTGGGATTAATTGCACAAAATATGCCCAGCAATGCTGCAGATGATGCATAGCATCAATGGTGACGATACGATGGCCAATGCGATGCATTCTGATCGCATTGGCTCAATGTTTTGGTCATCTAAACATGTCTCAAATGATTTCCAAAAATTCCAAAACTCACTCAGATGACCTATAGATAACCCTGATCATAAATTAATTTAAAAATCGATAATCTAAGGCCGAAAAGATTAGAAATGAGACCATTGAATATCGAGGCCAAAAATGAGACTAAGTCTTAACTCTTAGCTAAAAAAATTTCTAAGTCTGGGACCTCTTTTGGCATGCTATATAGGACTGTGATGGTCTAGGACTTTACAGGGTCTTACATGTACGCAGTCCATACTACTACCTCCGTAGAAGTAGAAATGTTGTTTTTAAAGACACAAAAACATTCACTTTGAAACATTGGGGTAAAAACATATGGTTTGACTGTCACCATCAATTCTTGACAATGCAACATGAGTTTAGAAATACTAGTGATTTTATGAAGAATAAGTCTGATTTTGAGGAACCACCGCCAATTTTGTCGCGAGAAGAAATTTGGGATATAGTGAGGAATCTGACTAATATAATAGTCTCCACCATCCAGGATACCTGATTATGGTGTTACACATAACTGGACTAAATGAAACATATTTTGGGAGTTAGATTACTGGAAGGATAGTCATCTGTCTCATAATCTGGATGCCATGCATATTGAGAAAAACTTCTTTGGCACTTGTTTAATACTATGATGGATGTAAGTAACAAAACAAAAGATAACTTGAAGGCCAGTATGGACTTAAAGGAGTATTGTTGGCGCAGTGAGTTGTACCTGACATACTTAAACAATAAAATTCAGGAGCCCAAGGCCAGTTACACATTCACTTTGGATGATAAAAGAGTGATTTGTGATTGGGTTAATAATTTGAGAATGCCAGATGGATATACGTCAAATTTGTCTAGGTGTGTTGACATAAACGAAGAAAAGTTGACCTCTATAAAGAGCCATGACTATCATATTTTCATAGAATCATTGATGCATATTGCATTCTGTGCATTGCCTGATAGAATCTGGAAGCCCATAAGAGAGATAATCTTATTTTTCAAGGATTTATGTTCTAACACATTAAGGAAGGAGAACCTATCTTTGATGGATATCAACATTCGCTCAACCTTAAAAAAGTTGGCAAAAAAATTTCATAATGTTTTTTTATGTTATAGAGCATATTTCAATTCACCTTGTGCGAGATGCACGACTTGGAGGGCCTATTCAGTGTAGATAGATGTATCCCTTTGAGAGGTATTGACTTTTAAAATTTACCTTCATGTATTTTAATTGAAAATTATTTCATCTAAAAGATCATACTATGCAGGATCATTAGCAAATGTAAGCGGACCATAAAAATAGATCTCGAATTAAGGGATCAATATGTGAGACTTATTTGGCTAAAGTGACCTCTTATTTTTGTTCATATTATTTTGAACATGATGTACCATGTCTGAGATACCGACCTAATAGGTATGATGATGGATACAATACAGATCCTTCAGAATCACCATTTTCAATATTCAATCAATCAGGTAAAGGAAGTCCAAAAGTTGGTCCACTTCGATATTTGAATGAGGTGGGGCTTAAGTCAGCTACAACACATGTATTATTAAATTGTCCCGAGGTACTGCCTTTTTATAAATGAGTATATCTATTAACGATAATTATTCAAGGACTATCTAAGATTTAACTAAAGAAGGTCATAACTTTATCGGACAGCTACTTCGTGGCTTTACACGGGGATGCTGATATTTATCCTATGTTTTCAGTGTGGTTTAGAGAATATGTAAGTTTAACTTTAATATTTAACATGAATTACACTTTTGTTCTGTTTTATGTATATTTAAATTCTAACCTTTCTTGAACTTTTTATAGGTTCATAATCCAGATAATTTTAACCCAAATGGCCAATTTTTACATGATATAGCTTGGGGACCTAATGTTAGTCAGAAAGTTTTCTAGTACTCTATCAATGGGTACAAATTTCATACAGAAGATTTCTCTAAGGAAAAGAAAACCAATAATAGTGGGGTGTGGGTGAAAGGTGATAGTGGTATTGATTATATTATGGTGTGTTTCAAGAGATTTTAGAACTCGATTATCACGTCGGTTGGCCAAAGAAAAAGTTGGTACTCTTCTGGTGTAAGTGGTATGATCCTACGCCTAGGTTAGGTACAAAGGTTCACCCTCAGTAAAAAATAGTTGAAATTAAGTGATCAAGGGAGTATGGACTCTATGATCCTTTTGTCATTACACAAAATATAAAACAAGTGTATTACGTTCCCTATCCTTTTTGTAAGAATAAATTTGCATAACGGGTAGTTATAAAAACAAAGCTCGTGGGTAGAGTTGAAGTAGAGGATGCATTGGATGTAGCATATCAGAATGACATTTCAAGTATTGAATAAAGGGTGGATGATGAATTAGTAGGTGAGTTGCAGCATAGTGAAGGCCTATATGGAGAATTTGATCCTTCAGATCTTAGATTTAATGTTAATGATTATGGAGAAGGAACATCTGGATCAAACGACGAGGAAGATCCAACTGATGAAAATGAAATAAGCGAGAAAGAGTCACTTGGTGAAAATGAAACAAACAAGGAAGAGTTACTTGATGAAAATGAAACAAGTGATGAAGAAAAATTGATAAATAACTATGAAACAAGCGATGAGGATTGAGTTGTTATTAATAGTAGTAATGTGTAGTAACAGAGTCTTGAATTGTATTTTAGCTTCTGCTTTTTGTTATTTTACTTGACAATATAGTGTCTTTTCTTTGTTAACATTTGTAGTGCCAGTAAGAACATTTCTGGTTGTTTGATTAAATAGCAACGGTAAATTTCTATAGTATATGTGTATTTTTTGTTCAATTGGTACTACTTAACTATATTGCATTCATCCATTATTTTAACACTTTTTGAAATGATGGAAAATCATAATCGTTTTAATTGTTAATGTTGAGGTTCTTGTGTATCTGGAAGATCAAATGAGATATTTTTTTTGGAAAGTAGAGATTGGTGGTAATAACATCCTATTATTGTAACCTCATCAATCTATTTGTAGGGTGTGCAATATGACTAGCAGAGATGTCCATATTTTTTAAGCATCCATATGCTATTTAAAATATGATTAGAGTAAAACAAATTTCTGAGGATAGCTCATTCATTTTTCAATTCTTGGGTACTTTCAATGGTCTTGGAGCAGCTGGCGCTTGGCCTTTGTTCTGTTGGCGGGTAATCCTCTTTGTTTATGTTTAAATTTTGCTATTATTCTTTAATTCTCTCAAAGTGTTAAATCTTTAATCATTTATGAGAATTTACTATATTTTTTGTTGGCTGCTTTTATAGGTTGCATAACATCCAATGCATTTTAATTATAGATCACTTCATAATGTTAGTAGTAGAGTGATTTAATTGGTTGGGCACACAGATACTAACCCATTAGAACAATCCTAGGTTGTCTAATCAGAGCCTATTTTGTGCATTCGGTGGATTTACCTAACAATTAAGTCAGTTTGAGCTTCAAGTTTTGTTTCAATAGATTGTAATTGGACATTAGCTGCTGACTTTTAGAGGTCAAAGGTTCCTGTTTTCTAGAAATTCAATGTTCTTATTGAGTACAGTATTTAAGCAAGTTTTTTACTTTATAGTATATGTGTGTTGTCTGTTTTGTTCAATTTGGTTGTTCTTTTTTTTCCAAGTGGTTAATAAAGAAAATCAATGGCATCAAAAGGTCATGTAATGGACGGCGTAAGAAAGGTAAGAAAGGGCCTGATAATCTTCCTGCAGGTCAATATATAACACCACCACCACCACCTGTTACCACAACTCTTCAACCAGCTACTACAAATGATCTTCCTCCTCCAAGGTCAACTATTACACTACAAAATATATTTTTCATGCCCCCACCAGTTCCACACCTCTTCTTCCCATAATAGTTTGCATAGTAGCTCTTCATCTGTACCTTCGAC
This sequence comes from Capsicum pubescens, assembly GCA_030864215.1. Classification (NCBI taxonomy): domain Eukaryota; kingdom Viridiplantae; phylum Streptophyta; class Magnoliopsida; order Solanales; family Solanaceae; genus Capsicum; species Capsicum pubescens. Next base: position 102,779,407 of record CM061544.1, on the reverse strand, counting down.
ATCATCCACACCTAGCCTTTTGTGGATTAATAATTATAGTTCCTAGCACATTAACATCGCCATCCATTGATAGTGCTACAACACCTAATGCTACAACACCTGCTTCCCAGAATTTGAAATTTAAAGAAGTAATAGAATATGACAGCCATAGAAGGCTAATTATCATCCCTGATGGTAATGTGTAAGTAACCCTTATATTTTTTCTTAATATTTAAAGTTTTTGAAAGTTAATATGATTTAATATAATTTATTGCAGGTTCATTCCCGCATATAGCAACTGGCATATGGTTATAGAAACAATTAAACTATTTAATATGGAACCGTGGGGTAGTTGGAATGAGATTCGACTCGACATCGGAATTCTTATGTGAAAACAGTTTATGGTATAATCAAATTCAAATAAACTACCATTTCAGTATGCTATCGATGATGAAATTACCTTTGAATCCATCAACTCATTTCATGACTTTATATTAAACTATTTTGCAGACAAAGTGTGCATAAAAGTCTTGTCATGAAAAAAAAATACAAGTCATTTTCAAGTTTAAGTAGCTCTACAGATCAAAGAACACTTGTATGAGGCCCGGAAGAACTTGAAAAATCCTGGTTGGTTGAATGATAATGTGTGGGTCAAGTTCTTGGAAAAATAGGTTGAATATAAGGCGATGAGGGAACAGGCAGAGATAAATAGAGCGTCTGAAATGGGTGACTCATTGCACACTAGAGGTTTGATGAGTTTTGCTATCCACCAACGAAAACAGGTAATATTAGCTTAAATTGTTAACATCTATACTAGCGATTGTATGTTACATGATCTACTATTGCTTTGCTTGCCTTTAGTTGGATGATCTTTAGTGTTGCTTTGGTTGCATGATCTGTGAAGCTACAAACACAGGTGTTAAGGGTAACACTATATTGGTGTATTTGATCTGCCAGACCTACAGCATGCAATTTACAATGGTATAAATATTAGGCAGATTTGTTGGATTTCATCTGTCAGACTCGGTGCTTACTCATGAATAAAGTCGATGTTCACAATCTGCAGTTCTGTTAAGAGGAAAGTAAAAGTAAGATTGAAATGATTTCATCATTTCGATTGAACTGATTTTTGCCAAGTAGTCTGAGGAAGCTTAGTTGCAGAGATACTCGTATCTTTGTTAATATAAAGTTAGAAGTGAAAAAATATTTTTTTGGAAGAGATATCACCTTTCTGTCAATTAGCAGAAATGTTAGGTTATATCAAATGCTCTAGTTGAACTAGAAAAAAATAATGTTTAGTGAGAATCTGTAACCAACATAAATTAGGGAAACAGTGAATTTCCGAACATGTGTATGTCCGTTGCAGCAGAGATTCTAATCCCTGCAGCAAAATATTTTTCCATTATATTCAATGTAACGACCAAAAAATTTGATGAAATATGTGAAATGTGTAATTTTTTGTGATTTTACTGCTTTAACCCTCCTCGTAGTTGCATTATAATATTTTCGGGGTACGGAAGTGATTGGCATAATTTTTTATGCATTTTGGTATCATATATGCAATTTTGTGGTTTTTGATGGCTTCGAGAGCCTTATTTTGGACTTATGTGGATATATTTTGATCCGTGCGATGGATGACTGAACGGGCTACGCCAGTAGCTCTAGAATATCGATTTTAGGCTAGGTAGATCTTTGGTTCGGGTTCCAGTGCACCCGAGCTCATTTCGACCTATTGATCAGAAAGTTGGAAAATTAGAAATATGGGTGTGGGACTCACATTTGATCGAAACGACCTCGGATGGAAAATTTGACTTCGCCAGCAGATCCGGTATATCGATTTTAGGGTGTTAGAATATTTGATATGATTTTACAGCTTTTAAATCTCATTTAGACCCTCGGTTTGGAAAATTATGATTTCGGGTTTCGGGGATCAATTTTATGAAAATGACATTTTTTTGAAAATCGAATATCTTCATCGCGTCCGGAACGTCAAATTTAGTGTGGTTACCTATTTTATTTGTATAAATCGGACTCCGAATGAATTTCGGGAACCCCATTGAAGTTCGGATTGAGTTTAAAAAAACAGCTTTTTAGACAGCAGTGCAGAAAAATCTGCACTGATAAATAACCTTTTCTTGACCTATTTTGCTTATTTTTCATCTTGCCTCTTGAGAATTAAACCCTAAATAGTGTGCGAGCTTAAAAGTAAAGTTTGTAGTAGCTTGGAAAGCTAGATTAACACATTTTTCTTGGTTTTATTACGGATTAAAGGTAAGAATTCACTCCTTTGCTTAGTAATTTCTTGATAAATTTCTCAAAGCCTCAAAAATCTTAGGGCATGATTTTAAACTCAAATTTCACTCCTTTTCACTTGAATAATACTTTTATCTTATAATTACTAGTTTTTCATCAATTTAACCTTTAAAACAACTTCGATTCTTGATTTTAACCCAAATTTCAAAGATTTTACCTGGTAAAGCTCAAAAATATTTTTTCTTCGATTTGAACCTCATTTTTTACTCGATTTAACTTGGGTTTTCAGCTGTAGGTTCCTAAAAATATGGGGGAAATGTTTTTGAAGTAAAGTTTTGATTTTGCCCTTCTTTTTCGAAAACTCATTTTGGGAGTTCGTTTTGACCTCGAACCAAAAGTAGTCAATATGGGTGTCGTTGGTTTTGTTTTGACGCATAGATTTTATATTTGATATTTTTAGTGAAGTTTGGGATTGTTCGTGAAAAGTAAGGTCGCGGGTTCAAGTGTAGCGGACCGATTTTGACTTTTGAGGTAGGTTATGGCTTAACTCTTTAGATTGGGTTGTTTAGTAAATGATGGTACAAAATGTATGTTAAGAGTGAGAACTAATCATGAAAAATGGTTATCTATGTGTTGTGTTCGTGTGGGGACCTATATGTGATGTAATTATCAAAATTGAGATATTATGTGATATGTTTGACCGTGTGGAGTCATATGTGGTATTGATAGCCTTGAATACGTGTGAATAATTATATTGTGTTTTTTAATATGGTACCATTAGTGTATTGTGATTGTATTTACCATTGGTGTATTGTGATTATATTCATACTTTATTTGCATATGAGACGTGAAAATTCATATATGAGACAAAAATAATAAGTGAATATTGGCTCACGTGGTTGGGGGAATGTATCATTGTGATTGGGTGTGGAAATATATCATGTGATTGGTTGTAGAAATACTCATAGTGATTGGTTGTGAGCATTATATCTTCATATCATACTCATTCATGAAACATTGGTACCACCGTGGCAACATCTGAGAAATACTAGCAACACTTTTTTTTTAAAATATATTGTAACACCTTATAAAACCCTTTTCGAGGGATATTTCGAAAAGAATATATGAGATATGTGGATTGTATATGGGTTGACGAACCCCCCATGGGTCCTATGTCGGGAAGCTTCTGCTCTGTAGGTGTATACAGGGATTGTGCAATAATCCCGGAGGTTGTGCGACGACCTCGTGCATCATCATCATCATCATCATCATATACATTGCACATATCTTATTATGTTTATGTTGTGTTGTATTGCCTTATTGACTTGTCATCTATGTATTTGTCTTACCTTCTTTTACCTGTATTTGATGATCTTATATCTACATTTTCTCTCTTGTTCTATTTATATGTGACATAATGTATGCTCGTGTTATATACCTTGGTGTGTTTTTGTAATAAATATGAGATATATTAGAACCGTTAGTGCAAGCGGTGTGGGCTACCATTGTGGGACATTTTCTGATTATAAGTGATGTGCCCTTAGTGTATATTTTGTATGAATTATTTACTACTTTGCTTGGTCGGCCTATGATACCTACTGAGTATAAATGGACCGTACTCATGCCTACTATGCCCTTTCGGTGTAGGTCCTAGCTCGAGTGCGCCTCAGCTTACTTGATTCAGGCGATTATTGGAGCTTTCAAGGTAGCGGTTGGACATTCATGCGTCGGAAGTTCACCTCTATCTTTCTATACTAGTTATGTCTTTATTAGTATTCAGATAAAGTTATTATTCCTTTATGGTTATTTTTCTGGTGTATTTGACTCTTGAATTGTATTAGTAGTTCTTACACTATTGACACCTGATTTGGGGCATGATTGGTAGTTTGGATAAGTTCTTTTCGCATTGTTATGATTATTTATATAGTTCAGCTTCATTCTAGAAGCCTTACCTTGGGATATTTCTATCTTTTTTCTCATTTCGTATCAGTTTGGGTGATAGACTTACTGGTCAAGATACGCCGCGACAAGTGCCATCATGACCCTAGTTTTTGGGTCGTGATAAATTGGTATCAAAGCTAGGTTTCATTGGTCTCAAAAGTGTAAGAATGAGATGTCTAATAGAGTCTCGCAGATCAGTACGTAGACGTCCGTATCTATCTTCGAGAGGCTATAGGATGTCTTTAGGAAACTTTTCTTATTTTTATTCCTTACCGTGTAAAGTTCTTCCATATCTTGTGTTCTGAGTTATATTTCACTCTTTCTATGCATATGGTGTTGACTAGGTCCCATGAGAGTAGTGATGCAGAGCCTTCACCCAGAGGATGAGTCTCGATTCGTGGACAAACTCGAGGGAGGGGACAGCTCTGTGGTGCAGCCCCATCTAGGAGAAGTTCTAGGGGACTCTCTCCTGAGCCTCGGGTTGAGCAGGTTGGAGGGGTAGGCCCTACTCCAATTCTTCAGAGTTCGTCTTTCCCAGTGTTGGAGGGATTGTTGGTGCGCTTGCTGACCCGTCTAAAGGATTCTCCTTTGGTTATGTCGGGTGTTCCTCTAGTTTAGAGTGTGGATCCTCCTGTCTCACCTGCTTCTAGTTTGGGTACTCCTCAGATCCCGAGTCTTATTCCTCCTTCAGTGCCGACATCTGACTATAGGGTTCCTAGATCAGGAGCCCAGTCATCATCCATGTTACCTCTCCAGATGGGATCATGGTCTGATGGATTTACTATGCCCTCTCTTATGGCTAGTGCAGTGATATCTTTTGAGGATCAGAAGAGGTTCGAGAGGTTTACTCGGTTGGGTCTTCCCCAATTTGGTGGCGCAGTGGGCGAGGATGCCTATGAGTTTTTGATTGATTGCCGAGAGAAATTGCACAATTTGGGTTCACTCGAGTCCCATGGAGTTGCTTATACCTCTTATCACTTAAGAGATACAGCGAGAGATTGGTAACGGTCGTTTGTCAGTTGTAGACCCTGTGAATCTCTCGAGATTACCTGGGATCAGTTCACTGAGGCTTTCTTATAAAGATTTATGCCTTTCAGTTTGATAGATCGTATGCGGGATGAGTTTGATCATTTGGAGCAAGGCTCCATGACAGTTGTTGAGTATGATGCATATTTCTATGCCCTATGCAGATATTCCTATGATAGCATTTCTACCGAGTTTGAGAAGATTCAGAAGTTTGTGAAGGGTTTGGATGTCTCCCTTCAGTTGGCTACATCTCAGGTGGTTGTGTTTGGGGCTTTTTTTTAGAGTATTGTGGATTATGATAAGATGACAGAGGGTATTCTTAGTGCATCTCATGGAGGCGCCAAGAAGGCGCAACATTTTGGTGAGTTCAGGAGTCAGGCCTCTCGAGGCAGAAATTTTAGAGGTTCTCGTAGATACCATGGTAGGCCAGTACAGGCGGCATTACAGAGCTCAGGTGGTGTAATTTCTATTCCAACAGTTCAGGGTGGCCATTCGAACCCATTTGTACCTTCTTCTATTGAGACTAGTCGTAGAGGTTGTTATGTATGTGATGAGATTGGACATATGGCCAGGGACTGTCTTCGTCGGGTGATTCGAGCAACTCCTATTTCATCTGCGAGGGATAGGGGTGCTACCAGAGGTGCGAGGGGTAGAGGTAGTGGAGCTCGTGGGGGTATCCGTGGGTCCACTCAGACAGTTGGTGATCGTGGGGCTACCCAGGCAGCTGGTGGTCGTGGTCAGTGTTATGCTATACTAGCCAGACCTGAGGCAGAGTCTTCTGATGTTGTGATTATAGGTATTGTCCTCATTTATTTCAGACCTGCATCTGTATTATTTGATCCCGGGTCGACTTTCTCCTATGTGTCCGTATATTTTGCTTCAGATTTTGATTTTGTTAGTGAGCCTCTTGCCATGCCTATTCATGTATCCACCCCAGTAGGTGATTTTTTAGTGGTGGATCAGGCTCATCGATCTTGTGTTGTGACTTTTACCGGGCATGAGACTTTGATAGACTTGCTTGTGTTAGATATGATCGATTTTGATGTTATTTTAGGTATGGATTGGTTGTCTCCTTATCATGCTGTCTTAGATTGTTTTACCAAGACCGTGACTTTAGCTTTGCCGGGTGTTCCAAGGATAGCTTGGAAGGGTGCACTTCATTCGGGTCCTAAGAGGATTATATATTATATTCAGGCTCGTAAATTGGTTGAGAGGGGATGTTTATCTTACTTGGTCGATATTCGTGACACCAGTGTTTTTTTGCCTCCTTCTTTAGATTATGTCCGTATTGTCCGTGATCTTATGGATATGTTCCCTATGAACTTGCTGGTATGCCTCCAGATCGAGATATTGATTTTACCATTGATGTTGATCTGGGCACCAAGCCCATTTTTATCCCTCCTTACAGGATGGCCCCAACAAAGTTGAAGGAACTGAAGGATTAGTTGTAGGATTTGTTGGATAAGGGATTTATCCAGCCTAGTGTTTCACCTTGGGGTGCACCTGTCTTGTTTGTGAAGAAAAATAATGGGTCTATGCGGATGTGTATTGATTATCGACAGTTGAATAAGGTGACGATTAAGAATAAGTATCCTCTTCCTCGCATCGATGATTTATTTGATCAGCTCCAGGGTGTTGTAGTTTTTTTGAAGATTGATTTGAGGTCTGGTTATCACCAGTTGAGGATTAGAGCTTCGGATATTCTGAAAACAGTTTTTTAGACTCGATATGGTCATTATGAGTTTTTGGTCATATCCTTCGGGTTGACCAATGCCCCTGCCGCATTCATGGAGTTGATGAACCGAGTGTTTCATCCGTATTTTGACTCCTTTATTATTGTGTGTTATAGATGATATCTTGGTTTATTCCAAGAGTGAGGTTGAGCATGAGGAGTATTTGCGAATTGTGCTTCAGAGATTGAGGGATAAAAAGTTGTATGCTAAGTTCTCTAAGTGCGAGTTTTGGTTGGAGTCTGTTTCTTTGTTGGGTCGTGTGGTGACTAAGAAAGGTATTATGGTTTATCCAGCCAAGGTTGTTGTGGTTTGTGACTGGGCTAGACCTACTTCGCTCACAGAGATTCAGAGTTTTATTGGCTTGACCGAGTATTATCGATGTTTTGTTGAGGGTTTTTCATCCATTGACTAAGTTGACCCAGAAGAAGATTCTTTTCAGTGGTCCGATGCTTGTGAGGTGAGCTTCTTAAAGCTCAAGGATTTGTTGACTTCAGCTCCTATATTAGCTTTGCCTAAGGAGGGCATGGGTTTTACTATCTTTTGTGATGCTTCAGGTGTTGGGTTAGGTACCGTGTTGATGCAGAAGGGCAAGGTAATTGCTTATGCATCTCATTAATTAAAGCCTCATGAGAGTAATTATCCTACCCATGATTTGGAGTTATGCGCAGTTGTGTTTGCCTTGAAGTTGTGGAGGCACTACTTGTATGGAGTTTGTTTTGAGATCTTTTCAGATCATCGTAGCCTTCAGTACTTCTTTACTCAACGAAATCTTAATATGAGGCAGAGCTGTTGGCTTGAGTTGCTTAAGGATTATGACTTGACTATTCTCTACCATCCGGGCAAGGCTAATGTTATTGCGGATGCCTTAAGCTGAAAGTCAACTAGCATGGGTAGCTTGGCCTATCTTTTGACCCAGGAGAGGCCTTTGGCCTTAGAGGTTCAGTCTTTAGCTAACCAGATGGTTAGACTTGATATTTCGACACCGGGGCGTGTTTTGGTATTTGTGGATGCTAGATCTTCTTTGATAGAGCAGATCTGAGCTCATTAGTTTGATGATGTTGGATTGAGGTCGACTCGAGATAAGGTATTGAATGGAGAGGCTAAGGAAGCCTCACTTGATTTAAATGGAGTTTTGCAGATTAGAGACTGAGTTTGTGTACTGAAAGTGGGTGACTGGATTAGGTTGATCTTGGAGGAGGCCCATTGTTCTAGATATTCCATCCATCAAGGTGTGACTAAGATGTATCATGATTTGAGACAACACTAGTGGTGGGGTGGTATGAGGTGAGATATATCAGATTTTGTCGCTCGTGTCTATGTTGTCAGCAGGTGAAGGTCGAGCATATGAGACCTGATGGTTTGCTTCAGAGATTACCCATTCCTGAGTGGAAGTGGGAACGTATCACTATGAACTTTGTGACTGATTTGCCTCGTACATCTCATGGTTCTGATAGTGTTTGGGTCATCGTGGATCAATTGACCAAGTCAGCATATTTTATTCTGGTTCAGGTCTCATTTAGTGCTGAGAGGTTGGCCCGTATCTACATTCGTGAGATTGTGCGTCTGCATGGTGTGTTGGTGTACATTATCTCAGATCAAGGTCCTGTTTTCACATCTCACTTTTGAAAGACTTTTCAGGATGAGTTGGGTACTCGAATAGATCGTAGTACAACGTTTCACCCCCAGACTGATGGTCAGTCAGAGCAGACTATACAAGTTTTGGAGGATATGCTTCGCACATGCGTGATGGATTTTGGTGGCCATTGGGAGCAGCATTTGGCTTTAGCAGAGTTTGCATATAATAATAGCTACCATTCTAGTATTTATATGGCTCCATTTGAGGCGTTGTATGGTAGGCGTTATCGCTCTCCAGTACGTTGGTTTGATGTGTCGGAGGTGAGACCTCAAGGTATGGACTTGCTTCGTGAGTCTTTGGATAGGGTCTGTATCATTTAGGATAGACTTAGAGCGGCTCAGAGTAGGCAGAAGTGTTATACTAATCGTAGACTTCGTGCCTTGAGATTTGGTGTTGGTGATCATGTTTTCCTTCGAGTTTCACCTATGAAAGGTGTGATGAGTTTTGGAAAGAGGGGAAAGCTTAGCCCCAGGTATATTGGTCCATTTGAGATTTTTCGGACTGTTGGTGATGTGGCTTATGAGTTGGCTTTGCCCCCTGATCTATCAGTTGTTCATCCAGTTTTTCATGTTTCTATGCTTTATCGCTATATTCCTAATGAGTATCATGTCATTCATTGGGATTCGATTCGGTTAGATGAGCGGTTGTCCTTTGTTGAGGAACCGGTTTCCATTTTGGCTAGGGATGTTAGGCGGTTGCGCTCTAGAGTGATCCCTGTGGTTAAGGTCCTATGGAGACATTGACCTGTAGATGAAGCAACTTGGGAGGTTGAGTCTGATATGCGTAGTTCCTATTCCCAGCTTTTCATTGATTCAGGTATTTTTTTGCCTTAGTTCGAAGAAGAACTAGATTTTTAGTGGTGGATGATGCAGCGACCTAAAAATTTGATGAAATATGTGAAATTTATGATTTTGTGTGATTTGACTATTTACCCTTCCCCATAGTTGCATTATGATATTTTTGGGGTATGAGAGTGATTGGCATGATTTTTGATGCATTTTGGTATCATTTAAGCAATATTGTGGTTTTTTATGGCCTCGAGAGCCTTATTTTGGACTTATGTGGATATATTTTGATCCTTAGGAAGGATGACCAAACGGATTGCGCCAGCAACTTTGGAATCTCTATTTTAGGCTAGGTAGACCTTTGGTTCGGGTCCCGGTGCACCCGAGCTCATTTTGACCTATTGATCGGAAAGTTGGAAAATTGGAAATATGGGTGTGGGGCCCACATTTAATTGAAACGACCTCAGATGAAAAATCTGACTTCGCCAGCAGATGCAGAATATTGATTTTAGGGTTTTGGCATATTTGGTATGATTTTACGGCTTTTAAATCTCATTTCGACCCTCGGTTTGGAAAATTATGATTTCGGATTTCGGGGATCAATTTTATGAAAATGATATTTTTTTGAAAATCGAATATCGCCATCACGTCTGGAATGTCTAATTTAGTGTGGTTACATAGTTCGTTTGTATAAATCGGACTCCGAACGAATCCCGGGCACCCCATTGAAGTCCGAATTGAGTTTAAAAAAGAAAACTTTTTAGACAGCAGTGCAGAAAAATCTGCACTGATAAATAACTTTTTCTTGACCTATTTTGCTCATTTTTCATCTTGCCTCTTGAGAGTTAAACCTTAAATAGTGTGGGAGCTTAAAAGTAAAGTTTGTGGGAGCTAGGAAAGCTAGATTAACACCTTTTTCTTGGTTTTATTACGGATTAAAGGTAAGAATTCACCCCTTTTCTTAGTAATTTCTTGATAAATTTTTCAAAATCCCAAAAATCTTAGGGCATGATTTTAAACCCAAATTTCACTCCTTTTCACTTGAATAATACTTTTATCTTATAATTACTAGTTTTTCATCAATTTAACCTTTAAAACAACTCTGATTCTTGATTTTAACCCGAATTTCAAAGATTTTACCCGATAAATCTCAAAAATAGTTTTTCTTTGATTTGAACCTCATTTTTTACTCAATTTAACTTGAGTTTTCAGCTGTAGGTTCCTAAAAATATGAACATGTTTTTGAAGTAAAGTTTCGATTTTGTCCTTCTTTTTCGAAAACTCATTTTGGGAGTTCATTTTGATCCCGAATCAAAAGTAGTGAATATGAGTGTCGTTGGTTTTGTTTTGATGCGTAGATTTCATATTTGATGTTTTTAGTAAAGTTCGGAATTGTTCGTGAAAGGTAAGGTCGCGGGTTCAAGTGTAACGGACCGGTTTCGGCTTTCGAGGTAGGTTATGGCTTAACTCTTCAGACTGGGTTGGTTAGTAAATGATGGTACAAAATGTATTTTAAGGATAGGAACTAATCATAAAAAATGGCTATCTATGTGTTGTGCCCGTGTAGGGGCCAATATGAGATGTAATTTTCAAAATTGAGATATTATGTGATATGTTTGACCGTGTGGGTCCTATGTGGTTTTGATAGCCTTGAATACGTGTGAATAATTATATTGTGTTGTTTAATGTGGTACCATTGGTGTATTGTGATTATATTCATACTTTATTGGCATATGAGACATGTGGAAATTCATAGATGAGACGAAAATAATAAGTGGATATTGGCTCACGTGATTGTGAGAATGTATCATTATGGTTGGGTGTAGAAATATATCATATGATTGGTTGTGGAAATACTCATTGTGATTGGTTGTGAGCATTACATCTTCAATACATACTCATTCATAAAACATTGGTACCACCATGGCAACATCTGAGAAACACTGGCAACACTGGCAACACTTTTTAAAAAAAATATATTGTAACACCTTATAAAACCCTTTCCGAGAGATATGCCGGAAAAAAGATATGAGATATGTGGATTGTATATGGGTTGACGAACCCCCCATGGGTCCTACGTCGGGAAGCTTTGGCTCCGTAGGTGTATACGGGGATTGTGCGACTATCCCGGAGGTTGTGCGACGACCTCATGCATCATCATTATCATCATCATCATATACATTGCACATATCTTATTATGTTTATGTTGTGTTGTATTGCCTTATTGACTTGTCATCTATGTATTTGTCTTACCTTCTTTTACCTGTATTTGATGATCTTATATCTACATGTTCTCTCTTGTTCTATTTATATGTAACATAATGTATACTCGTGTTCTATACCTTGGTGTGTTTTTGTAATAAATGTGAGATATATTAGAACTGTTAGTGCAAGCGATGTGGGCTACCGTTGTGAGACATTTTCTAATTACAGGTGACGTGCCTTTAGTGTAAATTTTGTATGCTTTACTTACTACTTTGCTTGGTCGGCCTATGATACCTAGTGAGTACAAGTGGACCGTACTCGTGCCTATTGCGCCCTTTCGGTGCAGGTCCTAGCTCGAGTGCGCCTCAGCTTACTTGATTTGGGTGATTGTTGGAGCTTTCAAAGTAGTGGTTGGACATTCATGCGTCCGAAGTTCACCTCTATCTTTCTATACTAGTTATGTCTTTATTAGTATTCAAATATAGTTATTATTCCGTTGTGGTTATTTTTCTGATGTATTTGACTCTTGGATTGTATTAGTAGTTCTTACACTATTGACACCTAGTTTTGGGCATGATTGGTAGTTTGGATAAGTTCTTTCTGCATTGTTATGATTATTTATATAGTTCGGCTTTGTTCTAGAAGCCTTACCTTGGGATATTTTTATCTTTTTCTCATTTCATATCAGTTTGGGTGATAGGCTTACCGGTCAAGGTACGTTGCGACAAGTGTCATCATGACCCTAGTTTTTGGGTCGTGACATTCAAAGTGACCTATAAATGAATGTATTGCCAAGATTATGTAATGTTATGGCACTGAGGTCTCCTTGGATTGCAGACGGATGTGCCAGCATTTCAAATCTAGATTATAACCTTGAACGGAGAAGCTTATGAGATAAAAGCTTTTCCATAATGTAAAAATTAGTCAATCAAGCCTATGAGCCTGACTGTTTGTACCAGATTCATGTTAAAAGGTTTTGTTGATCCTTGTCTTTCCTTGTTATGATCATTTTACTTTCTTCCTGAAGACAAATAGATTGAAAACCATAGATGTAAACGTCACCACCTAGAGGAATCATAATTGGATTCATACATTGATACCTAGTCGAAGTTGCACACAATGGCTGGTCCACAGGTCTTCTATGCTAGAAAATGAATTAGCTTTGTAATTATTCATCCTAGAGCCTACAATCCTTTACTTTGGCACCTCGTAATTAGTTTTTTCTGGGCTATAGGAGCCAACTTGTGGGAATGGATTTCCATTAGTAAACTGCAACAAACTTTTGAGACATAAAATGGAGTTATGTATAGGGAATGGTTTACTGGAATATATGATGGACTGGAAAAATACATGCAAGGAGGGGGAAATCTAAGGAACTTACTTTTTTTATCTTTTGATAACATAAAATTTCCTCAGGTCCCATAGCAGACGGGTTCTAAATTCAGTTGATAATGGGCTAGCCCAGTTATGAGAACCTCTCCTTAATCTGTTTAGATACCACTTGCCAAGTTGCTCATTTTTTTTTGTTTGGCTATTAAATTACAACCTGGAGACTTGCACTTGATTACACAATCTACTTGGAACTCTTGTTCTTCACTGAATCCCAGACCAAAAAATCTAGTCAATTAATAACATAAGTTTGTAAGTTTATTCCATTTAACCTATGCTCCTTATGCTCAATACTTAACCAGATCAATACTTGACTAGATCAATACTTTCTCTTACGATAGTCTATCAATACTTTTTCACATTCTACTAGTAGTAGTAGACCAACTAGGTAGGTAGTAGACTAACTATATATAAGTTTAACAAGAGATACTATAAGTTTATGTCCAAGATATTATTCCACTGAAAATTTCAGGTTATACTAGAGAATTTAAAATCATTTCAATTTAAAATCATAGTTTATTTATCTTTTTTCTAAAATTTTGTAGGAATTCTTAAATGGGGGAAAAGAGCCAACTTTTCTTGAGGTCTTCGAAGAGACGCATAGGAAGAAAAAGAAGGACAGTACAAGACAAGATTGAGCCAAAACGCATGTTAAGGATGCATATGTAAGATAACAACTGTTTCATACATTTTTTTATTATTACTTAACTTGTTTACATACTGACAAATAATTTTTCTTCCGGACTTAGCTTGTTTACATACTGACAAATAATTTTTCTTTCAGAAATATTTCAAAAAAGCATAGAAGATTGGCGTCAAACCCAACCTACTTCAAAAGATGGTACCATGGTCCAACCATCACTTGCAGATATAACTAACATGTGGACAACTATTATTGGTGGTCCAAAGAAAAGTAGAACCTATGGGTGTGGTGTTCTCGAATCTTTGAGTAGTCCTTCGTTGTTTCCCAATTCCTCTTCTACTTTACAAACTATGGTAGAAATGAAAGCGATGAGAAAGAAAATTGCAAACTTGGCGCAACAGTGTGTCGATAATGATGCTAGTTTGCCAAGTTTGCTAAATTTAAGGAGTTGGTTAAGAAACACATGTCACAAGTATTTTGATGTTGGGGAAGAGAGTGAACCTGATGATGATTAGCTTATAGTTGTTGTTCTTGTTTTGGGTTGTGACTTTTAGACTTAAAGTTCTCCTGGGATTTTTAAAATATTTGACTCGATGTTTGTTTTGGATTGTGATGTTACTTAAAGTTCTCTTGTGATGTTTAAACTATTTGACTCAAAGTTGGTTTTGGATGTTTTAAAGTGGTTGGATTTAAAATTTTTGTTGTGTTTGTGAAAAATACATTAGATATGTTGTTTGTAATATGATGGTAGTATAAGCTAATGAAAGAATAGCATAGCTGGCAAAACAAAATAAATTTCCGACTACAATAGTCAAAATAATTATAATTATTAAATAATTATTTATTAAAATTCCGACTATAGTAGTCGGAATAATTATAATTGCTAAATAATTATTTATTAAAATTCTGACTATAGTAGTCGGAATAATTATAATTATTGAATAATTATTTGTTAAAATTTCAACTACAGTAGTAGGAATAATTATAATATTAAATAATTATTTATTTAGTTCCGACTATAGTAGTCAGAATACTTATAATTATTAAATAATTATTTATTAAAATTCCGACTACAGCAGTCGAAATAATTATAATTATTAAATAATTATTTATTAAAATTTTGATTACAGTAGTCGGAATATTTATAATTATTAAATAATTATTTATTAATTTTTTAACTACAGTAGTCGGAATACTTATAATTATTAAATAAGTATTTTTAATTAGTTTATTAATCTTCCGACCACTGTAGTTGGAAACTTTCGACCACTATAGTCGAAAATATTTTTTCGATAAGCTATATTCCGACTACCATGAAACAGTCGGAAGGTTGTCGGAAATACCTTATTTTCCGACTACAACAGCTGTCGGAAAAAATACTAATTTCTAGTAGTGATAAGTTTAGTTTCAAAACCTAGAACTTATGACGTAAAATGCATAACTTAATTCCAACAGAACTCATGCCAAGTGAGACAAAAAATTAGGCCATGTATAAGAGTACTTGTTTCATAAATTTTCATTAAATGAGCATTTGGGGAAAAATTAAACACCATCACATTTGCAAATACCAATGTCCCATTTATCCAATGTATGATTAGGAGTGTACATAGGTTGGTTGGTTCATCTACTTTCATTAATCAAACCAGCTATATCATAATTTAAACCTATAAATCAAATCAACAAGAATCAGATTTTTTATTTTTCGGTTTAGGATATATTTTTCTCAAATAGTCTCGACAATACAAACCATACATACATATGCTTCCAAATACTTCTTCCAGGCTCTGAATTTAAGGAGTATCTATCTATATATATATATATTATAAAGCAAAGGACGAAACACCACAATTAGCTAAGTGGAAATCTATTGAGAAGCCACATTGCAGTTTTAGAACAAGGTTAATAATATTGTAATAAAAGTTTTAAATTAAAAGATAAAAAATATTTAAATTTAAAAATATTAGACTTTTTGAAGAAAAAAAAAATCTCATTAACTTTAAATTAGGAATCTATAGCTAAAGAGTCTTAAATAAACTCTAACTATTTCACAATAACAATAATAATGTTTTAATAAATAATAATAGTAGTGAAAATAGTAGTACATGCATGAGTTAGTAGTAATGTGTAGATAATAATAATAATAATAATAATAATAATAATAATAATAATAATAATAATAATAATAATAATAATAATAATAATAATAATAATAATAGTAATACATACGTAATAGTAGTGGTAGTTGTAGTAGTAGTAGATTATGTTTGAATCCATAGTATAATAATAACAATAGTATTATTATTATTATTATAATAATAATAATAATAATAATAGTAATAATCTATTTCTATATCTATATATCTATATCTATATCTATATTAAAAGTGTGAAGACCCTTAGAAAAGTGATTTGAACTTTTTACCCTTCATTAAAAGTCTCTACTTTAGACAAAATCGTCTTTTCACTTATTTTAATATATTATAGATTAATAAATATATAAAAAAAATCAATTAAATAAATAAGTGGGAAGAAAAACGGAAAAAAAATCAGCCATAAATGTGAAGGATTTATAAAAATTGAATCTCTACCTTTAGGGGTGTTCATGGGTTGGTTTGGGTCGGTTATAGGTCAAAATCTTAACCAAACCAACTTAGTCGGTTTTTAAATTTCAAAAATCAAACCGAACCAACACAAGAAAATAATCGCCGGTTTAGTTCTTATGGGTTTAGTTCAGGTTTGGTTCGGTTTTTTCGATTTATAACTTTAACTAATGATAAAGCTGAAATTTTTAAAAAAATCCAATCAAACATAGTGTTGTGTCCTAATCTTGAAACTAAGATGTCAATTTAGTGTTATATTTAGGTAAAGCCACGAACAATACCATATGAACACTTCTACAAAAGTTATTTAGAAACTACATATAAGAGAACGATATAATAAACCCCCCAAAAGGTGAACACATAAATTTTTTTTGCTCAATAGGAACCAAAAAGAAAGTTCAAAATTAGTGATTATTTATAGTCTAATTAAATTCACCTGTAAAATTCTCTAGACAACAAGACAATTTTCACAATTAGTATCATTTGTTATTCAAAGTGCGAAAATCATTTATAATCTCATAACGTACTGTTAACTAGATGGAGACATATGACTAAAAGTGTTACGGTTAAAGTTAAATTCATGATTAAAATTTAAAATGTACCAAATATTTATTTTTTATTCATGAATAATATATAAATAATTTATGTATATATATATCGGTTCGGTTTGGATATTTTATCGGTTATTTTAGAGTTAAACCAAAATCAAACCACATAAGTATCGATTTTTAAAATTTAAAACCAATCCAAACCAAACCAAATGTCGATTTTTTTAATCGGTTTGGTTTGGTTCGCGGTTCGGTTTGGTTTTCAACCAAACCATGAACACCCCTACCTACCTTTATAAAGGAGGTGTAGATGACTTTTCTTTAAAGAAGGAAAAAAAGGCCCTAAATTTATGGTAGTTTTATGAAAAAAAAAAGTATAAAAAATATGGATATCCGACCTTTTAGTGATACTAATTCCTAATATTTAGCTTCCTTTTAGGCCTAGGAGTTTTATAATATTTTACCTTTTAATTCCTTTTTGGTTTACAAATTCTTTATAAAAGAAGTTATATATCCTCAATCTCATTTACGAATTTTTGTTTTCAAAGTCACTTTATGTTTTTCACGAAAATTAAATTTTTGAGGTTCCTTTTTTTTTTTTCTTTTATGGTAGAACGAGGTTCCTGCAATATTCTTGCATATCCCTTTATCATATTGTTCTAATATGTTGATTATCGTATTATTATTATTATTATTAATAATAATAATAATAATAATAATAATCTCATTGGCTTTCAAATTATTATCTAAATTCAAATATATAAATTATTAGGTAAATATACATTACATCACATTTAAAAAAAGTAAGGATAAGAAAGAATAACAAACTAATCTTTTTTTAACAACTTAATATGATATTTGAAATTTGAAATTTGAATTTGAATGAAATTTGAATTAGAATACGGTTCTAGCTTCTTAGCCTCTCTTATATATACTCCTATATCATAAGTTTTATTGGTGAATTTGTTTACTGCATTCTTTACATTTTTTATTTTAAAAATTAATTTTAATTTAATATTTTTCTTTTTTATATGCAGGAAGGATGTGACTTTTTCATCTTTAACTTTCTCTGTTGTTGTAAACGAAAAGAAACAAGTAGCGAAAATGAGGTGAAAAAGAGGATTTATATGCTATGGGAGTTGTTACAACCTGTGTTGAGGATATTGAGACATTGTTTAATGGGTTATAAAAGGGATGAGAAATTGTATGAAAGTGCAATTGGTGCAATCGGATATTTGTATGAAAGAGCATTACAAGATTTGAATGCCAAAGCGATGCTGGCTACGGGGAGTTTTCTTCAGCTTGTGAAATTGGGGTCGAAATTTGATGATGTGGACCATACAGAGATCAATACCGAGTCTAATGTCAATACCTTTTTAAAAGTGTTATTACTGTTCTATTTGTTCTTTGCATGTAGCAGATGTTTGTACTTTTTTAAAACTTTTTAGTTCGACTATTCAATATTCATGCATTGTAGCCTTTATCTCTGAAGTGACGCTTTTAAGAGGATATTTTTCATGTTCAAGTATCGAATCAAGCCCTTTGATTAAGGATGGAGGAATCAGAATAATTCCATCACAGCTTATGTTTATTTTCTGAACTCATTGTCTTTAGGGAAAAGGTACAAATATATGTATATAATTTGAAATTGTTCAATTTTATTTTTCAATATTATATATTTTTGGTCGAAAGATTAAATTGTATTCCAACCAAATGAAAGTTCTTACATCTTTAAATTCACATTCAAGAAATGTTCCTTACCTTATTGAATTCCTTATAACTCTTGGGACAAAGTCAATAAATCTAAATAAATATCCAATATCTCTGTTTATATTTTATATTAATATGAAATTACAATTTAAAATATAATATAATATATAAATCTAAACAATAAAAAAATGACGGGCAATGAAATGAACGTTAAAAAATTAATTAAATTTTCAAAAGTTTATTTTTAATTATAATGAGTAAAGTCTCATATTTTAATGAATTTATGATTTTACTTTTTTCTTAAAAATTAATATTCAAGAAATATTACATACATTATGGAATTCATTTTAATTCTTAGGAAAAGTTAATATTTTTTTTTTTGAATTTGAGTAAAATAATTTTTTAATTAAATATGAGATAAAATTATATTTCGATAAATGTAAAAGTATTTAACTAATTTAAAACGAAGAGAAAAATTATAAGAGATTAGATTATTTTGGAGTCTTCTTCTAATTTTTATTTCATTTATTTTGTTGTGCATAGCAAAATTTATCTATTTCAATTTCTATATTTTGAGATAAGAGATTAGAAAACTAACGCAAAAAAATAATTTAATGCAAAGTCACATTAGAGAAAAATAAAATAACTAAAATACAGTAGAAAAAATGTACACCGAGTAGGGGGAGGAGGGGAGAGGGTGTAGATTTAAATAATATAAATAATATAATAATAAAAATGAAAAATATAATTTTTTTTTACAACTAATGAATTTTTTTATAGATTTGATTTAGAGTTAAGGGGATTGGGAGGGGAAGGGGTGGGGGTGTAGAGAAGGGGAGATAGAATTTTTTTATTTTTAAAAAAAAAATTAAGGGTAGGGGTGGGGGATGGATATGGATGCGGCGTGGGGGCAGAGGTGGAAAGTGGGGGGGGGGGGGGGGTGTAGATTTCTTTTTCACATTTCATTGAGAAATAAAATAAAAATTCAATATTTTTCTATAGGTAATGTGATTTAACATATTCGAACAAGACATTTCATAGTAAAAATAATTAGAACAAATATTTTAATATTATCCGTCTATCGCGCGGGTACGTATACAAGCATATATTATAAAACAGAGGACAAAACACCAGAAGAAGCCAAGTGACAGCATAAAAATAAGCCACTTGACAATTTTAGGACAAGTTTAATAAAGTATTTGTAATTAAAATTTTGAATTAAAAGATAGGAATATTTGAATTTAAAAATATTCAATTTTTTTATTAAATTATCATTATCTTGAAACTAGGGACCTAACATTGAAAAGTTCTAAATGAACTCTTACTATTCATAAATTAATTCTTTTCAATGTTATAAAATATATTTAAATAGTACTATATAAAATATAATATTATGAAAATAAATAATAATAGCAATATATACTATTATTGTGGCTGCTGCCGCCGCCGCTGCTGCTCCGTTTACTCCTAATACTACTACTAGTGTTAGTAGTAACACACACATAACAGTAGTAATTATAAATTTTTTTAAAAAACTTAGTAGTAATGATAATAAAAGAAAAGAATAAAATTATAGTTACAAATTGTAATTATAAAAATATAAAGTTATTAAAATTAGTTTATAGATAAAAATTTAGTTCACCAAAAATTATTTAGTTTGAAACATTTTTATAAAATTAATTTTAAAGATAAAGTTTATTTTTAAAATTAGTTTTTGGATAAAGTTAGCTAAAAATTAGTTAGTTGAATTGATGTTAAATTTTGAATTTGAATTATCAGTTACAGATTCTTCTATAATTTGAATTGACTACTAACTCTATGCTAGATAAAATCGAATTTCAAATAACTCTTTCCTATATAATCTGATTTTTCAGTCAAACCATTTATTTTGTTCGCTAAACTCTTTACTTATTCTTTAATTCTTCAATCATATTTATTATAAAATATTTATGGCTGCCCATGATTAACTATTTCAAAATAGTAATAATAATCTATAAATAAGTACCAGCAAAAGTAAGAATAGTAGTACATGCACGGTGTTAGTAATAGTGTAGCAAAATAATAATAATAATAATAATAATAATAATAATAATAATAATAATAATAATAATAATAATAATAATTTAGCTACTAAGAAGCCACATGGCAATTTCAGTATAAAGCTTGATAGTATTGTGGCAATAAAAATTTAGAATTAAGAGATTGAAAATATTTGAATTTGAAAATATTAGGTTTTTAGAAAAGAAAAAAGAAGAAGATTTTCATCAGGTTAATACTAGCAATCCGTGGTTGATTCACCACCAAAGGATGGGGTATAGCGGATGGAGCTGCTCCTCCCTTAATCAGAGATCTCGGGTTTCAGCTCTGGGTATGGAAAAATCCTTGGTAGGAAGCGGTTCCCCCGAATGGGGCCCTACGCGGCGCGAAACCGGATTAGTTGGACTCCAATGTAGGTACCGGACACCGGATGGGAAACCAAAAAAAAAAAACTCTAACAATTTCAAAATAATAATAATAATAATAATAATAATAATAATAATAATAATCTATAAATAAATAATAAATAAAGTATCTGAATTTTGAATTAATATATTTTTAAAGAATCAAAAAATAGAACTACATGTTATAGAAATATTTGCTTAAATGTAGCTTAGATATTTTGATATAATAGTATCTCCTTTTAACATCTTATCTAAAAGTTGGTTGAAAATAAATTAAATCAAATGTTGTTAAATAGAATTTGAAAATTTGATCTTAAAATATATTATTTTTTTAACAAAATATATTGGTGATAAGATTTTTAAATTTGAGTTAAGATAGAATTTGAGTTGGAATAAAATTCTAACTTTTCAACCTCCTATTTTGTATATATATCTCGCTTTAATGATGCATAAATCAAGTTTTGTTGTTCTTCTATAAATCTCATTTGTCGTCATTACTTTTCAAGCTATGCGTAGTTATTAAAATACCCAACATTTTTTTCAATAACTTTTTCTATTCTTTCTGCTCAACTTATTCTTATGTATTTAGAAAAAGAATTAGCTCAATTTTGTATGTTAAACGTATCCTATTTTTATGTATGTGTATTAAGTGAAATTTGCAGCTTATTGTTTGTTGATTTGTTTTTGTATGACTAATTTAATTGACATTGTTAATTTGATTAGCAGAAAAGAGCAATAAGAATAAAGGAGTAGAGAATAAGAGTGACGAAATATCAAAAAAGGTAATCAAAAGGTAAGAACGGTGACGAGTTATATGTGATTCTAAATTTACATTTCTATTAAGAAGGTTGTATCTCCAAAGTTATCAAAGCAATTTGAATTACCTTTTAAATATCTGTTTTCACTTATCTATTTCACTAAATTCTTTTAAAAAATCTTTTCTTTCAGTATTGTGTTTAATATTATTATTATTATTATTCCTTTTTATTGTGCTTTGTTTCATGATTTTTACATTTGATTTTAATTATACACATTAACAATAATAAATTTTAAATTATTTATTTTTTGAGTTGGCAAATTATTCTTTAACTTAAATGAAAGAGAAAAGAATACACCTTGTCTTATTCTTTAATTCATTTTGTACGAGTCATTTTAAGAAATCAAATAAAGAAAGTAAAAAACTGAAATATGTTCTTGAAAAGTTTAAACTATGAAAATATCACAAGCAACAAAATTTTACATTATTTAATTGATTAAATATAAAGTATTTGAATTTAAATTGGAGGAACGTATTTGGATCAAAATTAGATTTATTTGGAATTGGACAATTATAAAATCTTCTGAATCAATATTTTATTTTTGGATTTAAAATATATAAAGTTCTTAAATGTTTTCTTTTATCATACAAGCGTTGACATTATAGATATGACCACAGTAGGACTTCAAATTACAAATACATATTAGCTAGTGTCATATTGTCTTTGCAATTATAAATATGATGTGAAACTCTTCCTTTCGTCTTAATCAATACTCAACCAAAAACAATAGCGATACTTTCTAAACTGAATCTAGGAATATAAGGGATATTTTATAAATATATATTTATTTATTTGGTATGTTTGCTTCGTATAGAAACAAATTATGTTAAGAAAATTATGTATTTGATTTTGGGATGAACAATTTTTTAAATAATATTACGAGAAAAAAAGTACGTGAATCAAAGGATAACCTTTTAATTCAATTTTTATTTGTTTGTTGCTTTTTCTCATTACTATAGCAATTCAATTAGAATATGAAACATAATTTTTTTTTCGATTACATAATTATTTTTTAGTATAGATTTGATTAAAGATGAAAAATCGGCTGGAGGAGGGGTGGGTGTAAAATAATTTTTTATTTTTTTAAAATTTGGGAGGAGAGGGGGGGGGGGCATGAAGTGGAGGTTGAGGTGGGGTGGGTAGATGGGCAGGAATAAATTTTCTTTTATGTGAATAATATAATTAAGAAAAATATGAAACTTTTTTTTTTTATATATAATTACATGATTATATTTTTAGCACAAATTTGGTTAGAGGTGGGGGAGGAAGCGAGATGGGAGGACAGGAAATTTTTTTATTTTTATTGTTTTTTAAATTAAGAAGGGGGGGGGGAGGTGGTGAAGTTGAGGTTGAGGTTGAGGTGGTGTAGGAGTGGAAGGTGAGGGGGGTTAGATCTTCTTTTTTCGCATTTCATTATGAAACAATATGATAGTAATTTTTGTAGATAATATGATTTAACACGTTTCGAACGAGATATTTTCATATAAAGCAATTCAAAATGATATTTTATAAAGAAAATTGTGAATAAAATAATAAAGAAAAATATGAAACATAAATCCTTTTATAATTGCATAATTATTTTCTTAGTGCAAATTTGATTAGAGATGGGGGAGGAGGCGAGGTGGGGGGACAGAAAAAAGATTTTATTTTTTTAAAATTGAGGAGGGGGTGGGGTTGGGGGATGGGGGTAGGGGTGAGGGTGGAGATGGTAGTGGAAGTTGAGGTCGAGGTGGGGTAGGGGTGGAAGGTGGGTGGGGGTAGAATTTTGAGATATTTTAATATAAAATAATTAAAATAATATTTTAATATTATCCGTGCATCGCACGGATACGTATACTAGTATTCATATATTAGAGAGGAAAGCCAGGGGGATAGAAAAGTTGTTAGATTGAAGTGCGAATTTCTAAAAGAAGATTTTCAAGACAACCAAGGATTGTACACAGGGGCGGACCCACATAGGTTCAAGTGGATTCACAATCTACTTCGTCAAAAAATTACACCGTATATATATAATTAACTTTTCTTAAAAGATAAATATATATCAAATTTGAACATACTATGGACAAAAGCATCGTTTATCCT
The DNA here is from genome assembly GCA_030864215.1 of Capsicum pubescens. Taxonomy (NCBI): domain Eukaryota; kingdom Viridiplantae; phylum Streptophyta; class Magnoliopsida; order Solanales; family Solanaceae; genus Capsicum; species Capsicum pubescens. The sequence goes on along the minus strand of CM061544.1, from coordinate 102,755,618 downwards.
AGGGGCAATGTGGTTCAATTTGTTAATTCTATTGTCGCGGATTCAATCCCCCTGACAACTCTCTTTTCTTTTTGAACGTTTAGTCCCTTGTCTAGCAAGTCTTTTAATCTTTTTATTATTATATAATATAATTTTAAATATAAAAAGGCTAAATGTTTAATAGATAATAATCCCCAATCCTTTTTTATCAATTCAAAGGGACAAGGGCCAATAAGCCAATTTTTTATTTTTTTTATATAATTAAAAAAACTATACAAGTAATCCACAATCCCCATTATTCCCCTTCAAATCCTAGAATCTTTGAAAAATTTAAAAAATAAATGAAAAATAAGCCACTTATATGATGCCTTATACAGAAAAGAAAACATTTAATACTGTCTCGTATGAGAGTATTATTAATAGGCTTCAAGAAATGAAAAGTCGTATAATAGAATTGTAATAATATGTTTTAGTTAATCTGTTAGAGTACATGCCCCACTGATTACTTATTTTACCCTAGCAATTGCCTATCAATGGAACAGGTTGACTAACGTGTTCCTATCTAGCTAAAGCATTAAGTAAATTTACCCAGTGATATTTACGTGAAAAACATCTGGCTCAAAGAGGTGTAAAAAAACACGACTTTTACCTCTACATGATTTAACCCCAACTCCACTAAAACAATTGAGCCTCAACAATCAACAAATTACAATACTCTTGTAATCTAAGAATTAAACTCTAACTCTTATTTCTACAAAAACACAAACCTTCCCAAGGTGAGTGTTCCCAAGTCTTTGAGTTCCCAAACTTGAAGACAATGCTCCTAACTCAGTTTATATTTCACTGATACTAGAAAACAATACAATTCAAGAACCAAACTAATACATAAAGTCTAAGACTCCTTAACTCTAAGTAATAGGAACAGGTTCAACTCAGGCTGCTTCAAGCTTTGAAACATCACTGATAATTCATTGATGTGTTGCTATCTTTATAAGTGCGTAAGTAATGAAATGAGTTACTCCCTTGATATATAACAACTCTTCAAACAGTCCTTCAAAGCCATTGGTCTTCTACCTTGGTTTGGACTCTTTATTTCAACAGAGTTTGTTGTCAACTCAAAGCCTTTCTTCGAGTACAACTCCTTGCATAGGTAAAACTCTTTCTTCAACTTGATCTTCTTGTTTGAGTGAAACTCTTTCTCTTCATCTTATCAATAAAGTATTGTATTCAACTATAACTTTTTCTTTTTCACACATGATTATGATTTCATTGAGAAGGCTTATTCGTTCCTGACTTCAAGCAAACTACTCGTGTCATCCAGTGAGATCAACTTTTGTCTTTATGTGTTTGGACCATCTTGAGTAACATGTTTTATTTATATATCAATCATTGATCTAACAAACTTTTGTCTTCATGTGTTTGGATCAAGTTGAGTAACATGTTTCATTTATATGTCAATCATCAAAACTTCATTGATCTAACAAATTCAGCCTTTTTGGTGATGACAAACTTCTGTCTTCTTGATGCAGCCGATCTATTTCCTGAAGCACTTAGTCAAGAGAAATACACTGAAATATAACATATTAGTCATTAGGTTATAAATATTGCACAACTCATCTTCCCCTTTTTGACATCATTGAAAAGCTGATTCAAGGGAAAGCTAGACTAGGATCAAATGTTAGATAATTCATAGCCACTGGTACAATCACTAAGGCAAAGCAAAACTTGTAATAAAGTGAATAAACAAGGAATTAAGAAAACAAAAATAAAATTGACAATAGCAAAAGAACCATTTCATTAAATATCAACTATGAATTAAAAGAACCCAGTACTTAAGAGCAAAAGATAAAACAAATGAAAGAAAAAAATCCTAAAGCACTAAGAGGAGGAGGAAGGAGGAGATGGAATAAGCTGGTAAGCCTTAGCACAGTTTCAGTATTTTCATCTCGTTCACGTACAAGTTTAGCCTAATGAAGATTCATTCTATCCTGAAGCAAAGCCCTCTTAGACTCATGTTCATCCTGAGCTACGATCATTGCAACATCTTTCTCAGCAAGAAAATTCCTGGCCTATTGAAGAGGGGTATTGCACTTCTCATAGAAAAAAGTAGTCCTATATAATCCAATGTGCCAATCACATCCTTTGTGGTCTGCAATGACCACATTTGTACAGGCACTAAGTAGTCCTCAAACATTGGTGCCATCCAGAACTCATAAAGCAGGGCATGTCCATTTTTATCTTTGATGAGGACCCTCTGCGTGTGCTTAATCATGAGTCTGGGCAAGTCAATTTTGACTTCTGTATCCAAGAGTTCCATGAGAGTTAAATCAAGAAAGTTTGATTCAGTGCGTATTTCTTTTCTAGGAACAATCATTTTGTGTACAATATTAAAATATAGTTGATGGAGAGTGGACATCTCACGTTTAAGAACTTATCTATGATGAAGAAGATTGGGATTTCCAGAGAATTTTATGGAAATATCAAAGGCAGAAGTAAGATTGTCTAAAGGGGGTCATTCAAACTTCACATAATGACCCCAACCCCCCAAAGAAATATCTAAGATCCTATCCAAATCATCAATGACTAGATTGATAGGCACTCTCTTGGTGTAAAATTCATACATCTTAGATTTTCCAAACTTCCTTTGAGAATCACCTTGAAGGAATAAGTTGGTCCACCCCTGAGAAGCTATCAATAATATTGCCATAGCAGGACCTCCAAAACTAGTCATTATCCTGCCCCTAGCAAGTTTCCTCTTTTGAAAGTGGAGGATATGATCAATCTTAGAATCAAGAGGCTCAGGAATCTCCTCGATGTCAAAATCCTCATCAGAGCCAGGAGAGATAACAAGAGTGGTATCAGACTCAGAAGTGTCTGATGAAACAGGTATAGGAATGTGTTTTCTAGAGCTAGAAGAAGTTTTGGACTTAGAGAGTTTTGATGACAGAGATGGTGTGGTCTTTTCTTTGGACTTAGGAGTGGAATGTGGAGGTCGAAAGGCAAGGGTTTTGGTATACAATATTTTATTTTTCCCTACCTCATAGAGCGGAGTAATACATCTTGGGAGAAGGAATGAGATTTAGGAACGGGTGGAATCGAGTGTGTCCTCTAACTGGCTCGAAGGGCCTCAGCCATAGAAGCCTCCTCTTGACGTTTTTTGTTACGAGTGTGAAGTATTCTAGGTGAAATAAAAAACAGATGTGGTTTATCAGGTAGGTTCACTTCTTCAACAACAATAGAAATTGAGGAATGTTTCTTTGTGGACTTAGATATGGATCGTCGAGGGATTAAATTTGCAATGGGAATGACATCGGTGTCTTCTGAATCCAAGATTTGAATAGGTGGGACATCAAGAACTACTGGGTTTGGATTTTGAGTGAAAGAAGGGCCTGTTGAGAACTGAGAAAACTGATTTTTAAAGTTGGACCAACTAGCCAAATCAAATAATTTTATGGAGATGCTGGGGGAATGAGAATTAAAGTGTTAGCATCTGGATGACCAATGAGTTCATTAGATGTAGCTTTATTTTAAAGGTTTGACTTTGATGATTCAAATGGAGAGTGGAAGGGCATTGTAGCGATTACTGTAAGATGGAAGATATTGGAAAAAGCTTTGGATATTTGGTGTGAGAAGAGAATCAAGGATGAAATGTATTTAAAGAGAACAAAGATTAGAAGTTGAAACATAAAGAAGATCTAATAATTATGTTCAGAAAGGAGATGATGTGAAAGGCTGCAGTGAAGTGAAGGCGGTGGCAATTTTTTTGAAAAATAGTGGACTCTTGAAATTTTGGCAGTTTTCCATCAGTATTAAGACAAGCAATAATTGGACCACACAAACTCATTTGTTTCAACTTTAGCAATTTAAGGAGGTACTTGTAAATTCATACCTGATGTAAGAAGTCATGGACTTATGTTCGTAATAAATCCAGTATCACTGCAAGAATTAATACATGGTTTATTCAAGTTAATACAAGTTGAGGGCTTAGGATACATAATTAAATGTGCAAGACTAAATTATTTAACAATTTTAGCTCAGGACAAATCAAGAACAAACTGTTCTAATCAATTATTAAAGGGAGTTCATGCAATCTTAATCATCCTTAATTCTAATCTATTATTTCCATAGTACTCTTTAATAAGTGCCTCAATAATTTGATCTTACTTAGAACAGAACATGATAGATACAAGACTTTCCTCAATATTATCTCTAAGAAAATTATGTCTAATATCAATATGCTTTAGTTCTTATATATAGTACAAGATTCTTTGCAAAATGATAATACTTGTATTATCACTAAAGATAGGAACACAACCTACAATCATACAAAAATCCATGAGTTATTTCTTGATCTACAACAATTAGGCACAACATGAATCAGCAACAACACACTCAACCTCATTAGTAGACAGATCTACTGAGTTTTGTTTCTTAGTGGACCAGGTTGTTAGACATGATCCAATAAGATGTATAATTCCTACATGATCCAATAAGACGTATAATTCTTACAGTGCTTTTCTTGTCTACAGAATACCCTGTATGAACAACATCAAGGTAACCTACCAAGTTGGATTTTTACTCCATTCAAGAATCTTTCCACTTTATTTGCAGACTGCTTGGGTGTTGTTGATGAATCAGTTTCTTGACTTGTTCCCCTGTCACTATGCCCTTAGTTTGAATAATCAATTAGACTAGGTGGTACAACCTGCTTCTGTGCATACTCATCAGTTTTACAGCCATCTATTTCCCCTTTTTTCTTCTTATATTAGTCCACAAGATTCACATGAATCAGATTTAAGCACTGGACAACACATATCAAAAAAATTTCTTTTGAAGAAAGATTCTCTTGCTTCCCTCTTACTCAAACACTACATATTTAAGAATTTTTGTTTTTGGTTCTCTCAATCTTCATATTCTTGTTGCAAACAAATCTACCCCCTCAGTGAAAGGAACTTTGTTCTCTTCCAGTCTTATGCCTTGAGCAAACTTTAACCATGCGCTAATTTTTCTTTCCTCATTTCACTCTTACCTGCAAAATAATTTAGGGGTTAACTTTAAAAGGTCAAACAAGCTTGGGTTCTTTCTTATGAGAAAAATGATGAATCAGGTTTTTTTGCCCAATAAGGCAACAAGTTATGTGACTTATTTCTCTGACTGGTTTTGTTATTTACTTTATTTCTCTGAGATCTCATAAAATCAGATTTCTTTGTTAGATTTGTACTTCTGGATCTACTTTTAGTAGAAATTGGACACTCAGTAGTGGAATGTCCAAGATTGCCACAAATATAGCATAAATCATCAGAGACAGTGTAACTCTTGAAAAATCCTAATCCAACCTTTTCACTGTGAGTCCTTTCACTCAATTGATGAACAATTCTTGAGGAGTTTGTCCATCTATTTGCTTTTTCCAGATCAAGTTTCAACCTAGAGATTTCTTGGCATAACTTGTCTAACTTTTTCTTTTCATTATTACATCATGCTTAACCTTGGTTAACTCAAGCTCAAATCTTTTCTGATAATCATTTTCCACCTTTTTAACTTTTTCAGAAAGAGTCAGTTTTAAGATCTCAGATTGTAGATTCAAATTTGAAGAATCATGTTGACTAACTTGTTCCTTGGGAGCATTGTTTTCTTTTTCAACAATGTTTTTAAAAGTTTTCTGATCAATAAGATCAAACTTTAAACTTGCAAGACTGTTGAATAGTTCATCCCTATCAGAAGATAATTCTTCTTAAAAATCATCTATTAAGCCATTCATCAAGGAAACAAGTTTTTCCTTGGAAAATAGATGTAAATTCTTTTTAAGTTTAGGAATACTTACCTCGGCAGTGTTGTCTTCATCTTCCAAATCTCCAATTGCCATAAGAGCAGTTTCATCTACTTCTTCCTCATCTAATCCTTTAGAGTCAGATCCCCAAGCAGCTACCATAACAACTTTTTCCTTCTCTCTTTTCTTAGCCTTTTCTCTTAATTCTTTCTCAATTATTATTTTTCTCCATTCAATTTTTCAAATAGGACAACCTTTGACTTGATGATCAATTTTACCACATAACACCCAGTGGGATTGTCATTAGGATACCTTTTGCTACCTGTTCCATTCTTCTTTTTGAAGACTTTGCTAAATTTTTTTTTATAAAAGTCACCTGTTCTTCAGTCAGTTCCACTTCCCCATCACTGACTGAAGCCTTTAGGGCTAAATTTTTCTAAGGAGTTGCCTTCTCATTCTTGGCTTCATCCATTTGCATCTCATAAGTCTTCAGGTTACCCACTAATTCATCCAAAGTCATATTAGTTAGATCCTTGGCCATCCTAATCGTAGTAACTTTGACATCCCATTTAGATTTTGACAAGACCCTCAACACTTTCTTAAGTTATTCCTCAGTAGTGATGACTTTTCCCAAAGAGGTCAATTAATTGGTTAAAGCAGTGAGTCTTGATATCATATGATAGAGGGATTCATTTTTCTTCATCCTAAAAGCTTCATATTCAGTAAAGAGAAGAACAACTCTAAATTTCTCACTTGAGTGGTGCCCTCATGTGCATTCACCAAAGGCATCCCAAATTTGCTTGGCAGTGGTGCAAGTAGATACTCTATTGTACTCAGCTGGAACTAGTCCACACAATAAGATGTTCTTTGCTCTTGCATTTTTCTTTAGTGCCACCAAATCATCGGCAGTAAATTCGTCTCTTACGTTTTTAACTTATTTCACATCTTCCAACTTCATCGGGATAGTTGGACCATCAGTAATTCTGTCCCACAACTCATAGTCTTCTCCTTGAATGAACATTTCTATTTTAGCTTTCCACCAAGTGAAATGAGTATCATAAAAAGGAGGAAGCCTAGTAGTGGATTGGCTTTCACTGTGACCAGGAGGAGGTGCAGAATTCATCATAGTGATCTTTTCTTAGGTATTAGCCTTATGTAAGACAACCTCGCTCTGATACCACTTGTTAGCGCACATGACCTACTGATTACTTATTTTACCCTAGTAATTTCCTATCAATAGAATAGGTTGACTAACGTGTTTCTATCTAGCTAAAGCAGTAAGTAAATTTACACAGTTATATTTACGTGGAAAACACCTAGCTCAAAGAGGTGTAAAAAACAACGACTTGTACTTCTACAGGATTTACCCCAACTCCACTAAAATAATTGAGCCTCAACATTCAATAAATTACAAGACTCTTGTAATCTAGGAATTAGACTCTAACTCTCATTTCTACAAAAATACAAACCTTTCCAAGGTGAGTGTTCCCAAGTCTTCGAGTTCCCAAACTTGAAGACAATGCTCATTACTCAATTTATACTTTACTCAGACTAGAAAATAATACAATTCAAGAACCAACATAATACATAAAGTTTAAGACTCCTTAACTCCAAGTAATAGGAACAGGTTCAACTCAGGCTGCTTGAAGCTTTGGAACTTCACCAATAATTCATTGATGTGTTGCTATCTTTGTAAGTGTGTAACGAAATGAGTTACTCCCTCGATATAATAACAACTCTTCAAAGAGTCCTTAAAAATCATTGGTCTTCTACCTTGCTTTGGACTCTTTAATTCAACAGAGTTTGTTGTCAACTCAAAGTTCTTCTTCGAGTACAACTTCTTGCATAGGTAAAACTCCTTCTTCAACTTTATCTTCTTGTTTGAGTGAAACTCTTTCTCTTCAGCTTATCAATAAGTGTTGTATTCAACTACAACTTCCTCTTTATCACACGTGATTATGATTTCATTGTGAAGGTTTATTCGTTCCTGACTTCAATTAAACTACTCTGTGTCATCCAGTGAGATCAACTTCTGTCTTCATGTGTTTGGACCAGCTTGAGAAACATGTTTCATTTATATGTCAATCATTGATCTAACAAACTTCTGTCTTCATATGTTTGGATCAGCTTGAGTAACATGTTTCATTTATATGTCAATCATCAAACTTCATTGATCTAACATAATCAAACATTGTTTTGTTTACTTCTTAGTGTTTTTACTTTTTATATATTGAACCCACTTGTTCAAAATTCTAGGTCCTCCACTGATTTGTACATCATCCATATTTGTGTTCTTTTGGAGAATTAGTGCTAGTGTGAAGCTAAATTTTTGATAAATTGAGGCTCTTGAACGGGTTATTGAGATTTTAAAACCGTCTGCTACTTCAAATCCTATTGACAACAATCATCTTGCAAAATTAGGTCTTGTTAATGCAAATCCTATTGACAACAATCATCTTGCAAAATTAGGTCTTGTTAATGCGAGGTTGAAAAATATTACCGATAACGCATCAAAGCGAGCTGATGTGCGGAAATTAAGTTTTGTGGTAATGTGATTTGGGTCTTAACAAACCTTAATGCGGATCTTGTTTCTTAAGGCTCTAGAACCTGATTTTGAAGCTCAACTGAGTGATATGTTTCCTGTTTTGGAAAAGCTAATGTTGAGCGAAGACATTAGACAATGATTTATGAGAACATTCATCCGTATGCTGGAGTAACCAGTTCAACATCGTTTACTGGCATCTATTCTGACCATAAGTCATCTTCATCATTACAATAAAGATTTTGCAACGTTGTTCAAAAAGTTCAACTTAGTTATGTTCGCGTAGATGTATGACTTGTGTAGAATACTAGAATAGAACTAGACAGAAAATCTAGCTTATTGAATCAAACAATTTACACATTTCTCTTTTGCTTTATTTTTTTTAGCTGTGGCACAAATGCAGAGTTTTTAAATCAACACATATCATACTTTTTCTTTACATCATTCTAATTAATTGAGACTCAAACCCAACTTCAAATTAAGGACGAATAACATTTACTAAACTCCAAACTCTAAATTATCATCCCCAATATTTTCTCCTATTCATACTATTTTGGTCACTCTTATAAGCCATATATTGCCAAATTGATCCCTTAGGTGTTTCTTAAGTAACTTTTCATTCTTGTAATCTGTAAAAAGTGGGGGAATTATCTGAGGAAAAAAGCTTCATTTTAGGAATATTAATGTAGAAAAACATCAATTTATTTAAATCAGACTAACCATATCATAAAATCAACCACTATCAAGCGGAAAATTATTTCAAATAAACTCAAAACTTTTATATTCTTAAGGATAAATTCAAGAATGTAAATGTTTCAGAAACTACAAAATAAAATAGATATTCTCATAATTTTACTGTAAAGTTACTTTCTTTAACACTCACGATAGAAATTATCTAAAAATAATAAATACTGACATCTACTGACTGTATTCTACATAATAATTATATAAAATTTGAAGATCTAACAAATATAAAATACTCATATAAAATTTACTTGAATCACACAAGTCATCTTTCCTCTTTTTACTTTCCCTCTCCTTATTCACATACCACATCTTCAAAAGTCTTAATTTAAAGAAGTTTAAAGAAAAAGAGTCGGCAAGAATCCCTCTCCTTATTTTCCTCTTCTAATATACTTTTTCATTTTTATTTATCCATTATTAACTTGACTCATCCTTTAATGAACAATAAATAAAATAATAATTTTATTATGTCATTCTTTGAATATAATAAATTTAATATTTCGAGAAATAACTATAGCTAATTCTACATAAAAATTATATGAAATTAGAAGATCTAACAAATATAAAATACTCATATAAAATTTACTTGAATCACACAAGTCATCTTTCCTCTTTTTACTTTCCCTCTCCTTATTCACATACCACATCTTCAAAAGTCTTAATTTAAAGAAGTTTAAAGAAAAAGAGTCGGCAAGAATCCCTCTCCTTATTTTCCTCTTCTCATATACTTTTTCATTTTTATTTATCCATTATTAACTTGACACATCCTTTAATGAACAATAAATAGAATGATAATTTTATTATGTCATCCTTTGAATATAATAAATTTAATATTTCGAGAAATAACCGTATCTAATAAGAAAAGTAAATTTGAAATTAAGTGATAAATTATCTTTTGATATTTTAAACTAGACAAGTAAAGTGGACGGAGAGACTAGTAAATGCATATATATATATATATACACACACACATGGCCAAACCCATCAGCAGGTACCTCAACTTGGCATCATCTTTTACTTTGGCACCTCAAGTGAACGTTGTTCACTTTTGGCACCTCAAGTGAACGTTGTTCACTTTTGGCACCTCAAGTAGCCATAAAGTATGTCACTTTGGAACCTTTCGGCACCAATTCTGGTGTGTGAATTGTACGCGCTTCCAACAAGGATTAAGCGGCCAAATAATTTGTGTCAACTCATTTTTAATTGCCACATTATTATATACACCCATAATTTTTTTAAAAAATAAAAAAAGACCAAAATAACATAACAAAGTGTCCAATAAATTAATGACACATGGTTTTTAACTAAATAATTACACAAAGGCCCCCATAACATCTTCCTTACCTAACCTTTTTAAGCTTAACCTCCATTAATGGAGGTAGAATTTTCCAAACAAGTAAATACGCATTAAAAGTTTCACGAATTTCAGACATGGAGAAGGAGGGGGCCAATGTTTAGTTAATAGCTTCCCAAATTTCAGATCTAATGGAAAGTTAAAGGAAGTTGTTGCAAGAATTTACTTCTTGATGAAAATGAGAACTTGAAGGTTTCGGATTTTGGATTGTCAGCTTTGTCTGAGCAGTTACGTAGTGATGGTTTGCTTCATACACAGTGTGGTACTCCAGCTTATGTTGCTCCTGTTGTGCTTAGGGAAAAAGGGTATGATGGTGCTAAATCTGATATTTAGTCTTGTGGGGTGATTTTATATGTTCTATTAGTTGGTTTATTTACCATCTAAACATGAGAATTTGATGAAGATGTATAGGAAAGTTTTCAAAGGAGAATACGAATTAGCTAAGAGATACCCTATTAATGGAGATTGAAAGATGGTAGGATGAAAAAATAGGGAAGAAGGTGGTAAAATTAAATGAAAAATGGGCTAAAATGAAGCTGCCACGCGCCTAAAAGCAAGTGTGATACATTCTCTTTGCTGAATCAGCAAAAGGTGCCAAAGTGACACACTTTATGGTTACTTGAGGTGCCAAAGTGAAAGATGGTGTCAAGTTAAGGGGTCTGTCGATGTGTTTGGCCTATATACATACATACATACAAACATACATACACACATAGACATACACCTAAATTATTTGACTTTTTCTGTATTGGCACCTCAATTAGGCCATATACCTATTGAATCCCTAAATCTTTCATAAAATATGTCAATTAAACACAATTGCTGACATGACATGTGCAATACTAACTCCACTACGAGAGTGAGAAGTCGTAATTTATTCTTATTTCTTTTTTTTAATTATTTTTTTTCCTCTTAAACAACAAAAATTTTAAAAATTCACTTTTTTGAGCTGATAATTTCAATAAAAACAAGAACTTTATGTAATAATTTACCTTGAAAGCGAATTTTCACCAAAAATCATCCATGAGGGGCACTTAAGAAACTTTATAGAAAATTAAGAAATCAAACATTAAGAAGTAATTTCTACGGAGAATGTAGAGAAATCATGAGCTCTGTATACTTATTAAGTACCGATTGAGATTTTTCTAGAATTAAATGAGTGATTTGAATTTGAAAAAACTACAATTGAGAGAAAATAGAAAAAGGAATTATGGATTTGAAGAAATATGTAGTTGCCATTTTCTCTGATTATTCTTCAATTGCACTCTCTTTTCAGGTTGTTGTTCTCAAAATCATTTGAGAAATTTATAACTGAATATTGTGATGTAGGAATTGGAGAAATTAGATTCGAACAAAATGGGTTCTTGGATGAAGTTCCAAGACTCAGTTTGTTTGAAAATTTTGCTGGAAAAATAAGAATCACATGAGTCTCTTCTTTGTTATTGTTGCTTGTTGTTGTATATCAAAATGAGGTGAAAGCCGTTGCGATGTTTCAATGGTGGTTTAGTGGTGTTGGAGGGTGGATGATTGTGTTGGGATGACGTTTTCCGGCGAAAATTTCTCTAAAAAGTTAGAATCGCGTGGGTCTCTTCTTTGTTATTGTTGCTTGTTGTCGTATATCAGTGTGTTATTTTGTTACTCTTTTTCTTCCTTTAATAGTTGTTGGGTGTTATTTCGGTAATGGAGGAGTGAATGTAAACTTTAATGGTGAAAAGGGATAAAAGACTAGAGGAAGAAGGCAAAAAAATAAAATTATTTTTCTTTTTTTTTTCAGAAAATAAATTTGATTTTTTTCTTGGATGACATGTAATTTTATCATTGGTTATACTTTCAATGTCATGGCAAGTGAATTTCACGCGCCAAATCTGTATGAAATTATGTAAGTTGTGTTTAATTGACACAATTTGTGAATAACTAAAGAGTTCAATAGGTACATGACATAATTGAGATGTCAATACGAAAAAAGTCAAAAAGTTCAGATATCTATCTATGCATTTTACCATATATACATATCTATAGCTATACTACCTTAAAAACACCAACTCAAAAAACTTAAAATGAAATTACTAAAGTACTCCCAACTTAAAAAATTGAACATATTATTTTTTTTTTAAAACCTAATATCCTAATTAAGAATGTATCGAAAACCCCATGCTTGGCTAAGAAGCGACATGCTCTTTCACGGAAAAAAATACTCATCAAAGATGCCGCTTTGAGTTTAACACCTTTTGGCCATATTTTTTAATCATCCATGATATTGAAATGATTTGACTATTATTATTAGACAGAATACATCGTCAGGCCTCTTGAGTACGCACCATTTTTCACTTTGGCACCTTAAGTAGACGTTGCACACTTTTGGCACCTCAAGTAGTCATAAAGTGTGTCATTTTGACATCTTTTGCTGAATTAGCAAAAATATATCGTGTGCGTGTATTACACGCGTCGATGATATGTAAAATGATCAATAATATTCTGACATTTATCATTTTTCTCCAAATTAATTGTTAAATAATTATTTTTAATTAAAATAAAAAAACATCAATCAAATATTGACACTTGACAATTTTTTTAACTTAAATAATTATAAAAAAAAATAAAAAATTCAATTCCCCCCCCCCCAAACCCCCAAGTCATCTTCTTCATAGCCCCTCCCACCTTTCCCCACCCCCACCCCCAACCCCACCCCAAACTACCATTTTTGTTTGGCACCCCAGCCCCCCTCCCGTCATCTTCCTCAACCCCACCCCTAAATCGAGACACCCACTTCGCCATCGAAAACGCACACACAACTTTCATTTCATTTGAATAGGCATACACACAGCTATACACACAAAAGAAAATAAATTAGCAAAAGAAAATAATACACACTATTTCAGTTTCAATTTTCAGTACTTTCGAAAAAATTTAGTTCCAACCATGATTATATCTTCATTATCTTCTGAAAATTTTGACTATAAATTTTTTATACTTTTCCTCTTGAATTTCTTATAATTAGGTGTGTTTCATTGATTAATGGAAGGAGTATTATTTAGTGTTCATGGTGTGTATTATTGTGTAGGCATGTTAATGGAGTGTGTTTTGTTAATGGAGTGAAATTTATTTTTGAATGTTGATTTCACCTCCATTAATGGAGGTTAAGCTAAAATGAAGTTGTGGAGAAGACAATGTGATATTTTCAATAATTTAAAAAAAAATTAAAGCTGAAAAATTATGAAAATACCCTTAAAATTTACAAAAATGATCCTCAAACGCGCTTAAAAGCGAGTGTAATACACTCTCTTTGTTGATTCAGCAAAAGGTGCCAAAATGACACATTTTATGGCTACTTGAGGTGCCAAAAGAGAGCAACGTCCACTTGAGGTACCTAATTGAAAGATGGTGCGTACTTAAGGGGTCTGCCAATATATTCTGCCTTATCATTATTATGAATGATTTTCAATAACTATCATCTTCTTTCAATCTTAGTCGCATTGATGTTGGCCTTCATATTTTAGTGCTTTTTCTTTCTTACCAATTAATTTCAAATTTCTTGCTTCCAGAACAACCTTAAAATGATTTTGTTCTGAGGCACTTCTTCTCGATTTTTAATTACATTGTCCCAAATTGTTTGGAAACTGATGTATATTCGTTGTTTCATGGAAGTCAACACGGATGATTTTGGCTCGAATACTCCACTTGAAGGTTAGTTCGATAATTGTATTGTACTCTCGTTCATTTAATCAGTCTATCTATTTATGTTTATGTGACACTTTTCGTTTTTTAGACTCAAACTATGTGAATTTAGATTGACATTTTAAAATAATCCTTTTGTCTCAATTTGCTTGAGACTCATTTCCTTGCAGTAAAGGTTACGTTGGTGCACTAATCTCAGGAACAAAACATACAAAAAGAATTGAAGAAAGAAACATGGTACTACTTTTAGTTTCATCTTAGAGAAATATGGTACTGCTTTTAGTTTCAACTTAGAGATTTTTAATCTTGAAAGCTTTTTTGCATCCAAAATTTTCACTCTTAAACTTTCTAAAATAGATGGCTTATCTAGAAGAACAAATTTTGAACAGATTGTTTTCGTCTCAATTTCACCATAGCAACCAAATTTCTAAAGGACCGTTATCACAAATTATTTAATCAGTATAACTACAACTATTCAGCTTTTTGCATGACACGTGACTGCAAATTCGTTAAAATAAAAAGTTAATGTGAGATGTTTATTCTATCAAAAACAAAGGATATGGTGATGATGATTAAAAACATGAATTTCAATAGAGCAACGTCTAAAAGAAGTTCTTATATGGCCAATATTTTCTCGTCAATATTAATGTGGGAGTTACTTTCGAGCCTATTTATATGAACTTATGACTTATGACTTAAAGTATAAGCCATAAATTAAAACTTATGACTTTTGCTTCCTTTTTAAAAAAAAAAAAATATTTTAACTGAAAAATAAGTACATAAAAGCATTTTTTTATATTAATTAATACTACAAAAATGTTTTATGTGAAGCTGCAACGTTTGACTTAGATGGAAAAATACGGCGTCAAGATATTCAATTAAGAAGAAAACAACAACAGGTTCGTCATTCGTAATCCTTCTCTTTTATTTGATAATTTTTTCTTTTTTGTAATTTTGGTGTATTTGATTTTTGAAAATTGTGTCTTTTTGGGATGACCTCATAATATATATTGTGCTTTTTTGCATGTTATAATTACAAATAACCTGCATTCATAAGTTATATATAGTTGTTATTCCTAATGCCAACCAGTTGCCATACATAGATGTTACATATAAAAAATAGAGTTAATATATAAAAATGACCATAAATTTGACACCAAATTATAACTTTGATCTTAAACTTTGACTGTACACAAATGTGACCTTTAACTATTTAAAACTGCACAAATATGACCTCCAATCCTACGTGGCAAAACGCGCGTTCAACACGCAAAACTGAGCGCGTCCAGCTTAAAATCTAAGGGCATAATACATAAATATGACCTTAAACTTTGACAGTGCACAAATATGACCTTTAACTATTCAAAACTGCACAAATATGACATTTAAATGACTTTCACTATTATTTTTTTATTATTTTTGGCCCAAAGATGAAAATGACATCTAATTTCTTTGAGATAATACATCGAAACACCCCTAAACTTGTAGCCAAAACTTACTTTAGACCTTAAATTAATCGGGCAATTATATATCCCCTTAACATCTTTCAAGTGAATTAATTTCACCCTCTATGACTGACGTGGCAAAAACAAAAAAGAAAAGTGAGTGATTTTTTTTTTTTTAAAGGATCCACTTTATTATTATTATTATTATTATTATTATTATTATTATTATTATTATTATTATTTATATATATATAAAGAAAATTAAAAAAAAAAACACCTTTCCCTTCTTTCCCAGTCGTAATCCCTCCCCTCATTATCATCTTCTTTGTAACCCCCCACCCCCTTCGTTCCCCAACCCCACTCCCACTCCCCAACACTGTTTCTTTATCAAATTTTTCAGCCATGGTAGCTCATTCTCTCACTGCCATTCGAGCTAGCTTATGCACCTGGCTAATTCCCGATTTGAGCACCGGACTGGTTGATTTATCTAGCTCCGTGTTCTTCATTTCGAAATTCTTGATTTTGTAATCTTACGCTACTTTTATTTGATTTGATTACGAACTTGTTCTTCTTTTTGTTTTAGTTTTATTATGGTTGAGTAGATCTCTTGCGATTTCATCTCGTTTGCGTGTGCTCAATTTTTGCACGGACAGATTTATTTAGCTCAATGTTTATCATTTAAAGATTTAATTTTTGCTCTTTTTTTGAGTGATACTTGTTGGGTTTCGATTTAACTTGAGTTGATCTCTTTCAGTTTTCAGTGGTGGAATTTTGCTGGCAAATTTCTGTGACTACTGTGGGTGTCTCATTCTCATTAAAAAAAATTATGATTAAAATCGTTCCACTCTCATCGAAAAAATTGAATTCCGGTGAATTTTCTATCTTATACGATTGTATATCTCATCTATGTGGTGAATTTTCTTTCATTTTCTTGTTAAATTCGAATCAAGTTATTGATGTTAATGGTGAGATAATGATGTTAATGGTGTTAATGATTTTAATGGTGTTAATGGTGAAAAAAAATTAAAGGAGAAGGAGGAATGGGGGTGAGGGTGGGGGCTGTTGAAGAAGAAGGGGGAGTAGAAGGAGGAACGAAGGGGTGGGGTGAGGGTGGGGTGGGCTGTTGAAGAAGAAGAAGGAGGAATGGGGTGGGGTGGGGGTCTTTTTATATATATATATATATATTTTTTCAAAAAATAATATATATTTTATATATATAAAAAAAATAATACACATATATTTTTTGCTTATTTAAAAAAATATATAAAAATCATATGTGTGTTGGATTACTTTTAAAAAAATAATTATAATTTCTTACATGGAAATGACGTGGCACTGATGTGGCGCTAATTTGGCAATGACGTGGGGCGTGTGTACTTCACTCTCCGCAGTGAAAGTGGTATAATTTTTTTAGGGTGGTAAATAATTCACTTGAAAGTTGTTAAGGGGGGTAAATAATTGCCCGATTAGTTTAGGGTCTAAAGTAAATTTTAGCAACAAATTCGAGGGGGTTTTGATGTATCTCAATTTCTTTTGTCATTGCGGAAAAAGAGCAATATTGAAGATTTATTAATTAGGTGGGTCAGCCTCATACGAAAAAATCGCGCGGGTATGTATATATATTATAAAGCAAAGGGAGAATTTAAGTTATATAATATATCTAAATATAATTTGATAAAATATTAAATTAAAGATGAAACTATACTAATAATAAAAAATTATTAAAATATTAAATTAAAGATGAAACTATACTAATAATAAAAAATTATTAAAATATTAAATTAAAGATGAAACTATACTAATAATAAAAAAATTATAGTTTTAATAAAACGTTATTAAATTAACGTTATTAAGGATAGTAGTAGTAGTATATTAAATTAACGTTATCAAATTAACGTTATTACAATGTTATTAAATTAACGTTATTAAAATATTATTAAATTAATGCAGGGGCGGACCTACGTGGTTGCCATAGGGTTCACCCGAACCCCCTCGGTAAAAAAATTACGTTATATATATAAGGTAGAAAATCTATATTTATGTACGTATATTAATGTTGAACCACATGAAACAAGACACTTAGATAGCCCAGTGGTGTTATTTGCTCTTCTTGGGCGCTTCCTTCAGCCTACTGCGCGGGTTCGATTTTTTAATTAAAAAAAAGTTAGGTGTTGCAGCTATAGAAATAATAATAATAATAATAATAATAATAATAATAATAATAATAATAATAATAATAATAATAACAATAATAATAGTAGTAGTAGTAATAATAATAATAATAATAATAATAATAATAATAATAATAATAATAATAATAAAAACGATGTATTTTTAACACAAAAAACAAAACTTTGACAGTGCACAAATATGACCTTTAACTATTCAAAACTGCACAAATATGACCTCCCTCCAAGTCAACCCTTTTAACGATGTGGCACCGTGTGGTTGGATTGCCTTTCCACGTAGGCACGAGTGAAACTCACGCATGGGGTTGCAAAATTGGAGGTCATATTTGTTCAGGTTTTGAATAGTTAAAGGTCTTATTTGTGCACTATCAAAGTTTAAGGGGTCAAAGTTATAATTTGATATCAAGTTTAGAGACATTTTTATGTATTAACTCTAAAAAATATAAAGATACTTCTTGTGACGAGGAAAATAATACATATGTTTGATTTGTTGAATTTTGACACTGATATTTGTAGAATTATGAAAAATATCTCATCTTTGATGCTCTGTTTTTTTTTTGGGGGGTAAAGAAAAATAATGTATTAAAATTTATATGCATCATTACATGTAATGACACAGATACTTGTTTGCTATTAAAGTTCGGGAGATGGAAAATAACACTAATACCATTATAACTATCTGATATACATACAACCTTAGCTTGTGGATACACATAATATTGAATTGTGAATTCATGCTCTACTTTATGCATATACTAAATGTATGTTGATGTTTATATATTGATACATAGAATGTGAAATCAATTAATTTTGTCTCTGCAAGTTAATTAGAACAAAGCTTTGTATATAGGAAAAGGAGTATATTAATTAAGCTTATAAAGTGTTTTGTGTATCATGTTATAATAAACTCATAATGATTTAATAGATGAAAAGATATATTGTTTAGTTTAAGTACATGGGCGATGGCTATTTTTTACATGAGCTGTTTGATGCTGTTTCTTTTTTAAAAAATAAATTGACCCCTTTGGCCAAACATCGTATATATTAGAGTTATTGCTTTTCTAATTATTTTTTCATGTACAAAGTATTGGTTGGAACAAATTTTCAATATTTTTTGTTTATCTAAAATAAACTTTTATTTAAAGATTACTATTAAACTAACATTTCTACTCTTAAAGTTCAAACATTACGAAGTCTCAGGAATTAAAAATGAAGATTGTGGGACAAAAATAAGAAATAAGTAACTGATTTAGTGAGCTAAAATGAAAATACAATATTTCATTTTGTATAGTATACTAAGTAATCTATCATAATATTGTTATTAATCAATTTACATTCATAGTCATTAATGGATAGTCCGATAAATATTTGTCAAGAGAAGTGAAATGGGATCAAGTAGGTAACCTTGTACCTAAATATGCAGAAGTGCCTAAGCAGAAGTGTTAATGAGTTCTTTAATTTATTCACCTTGTGCATCTAATTTAAATATATTGAGATCTAAATCAAACGAATCAAATTGAACTTTCTGTTAAAACTTTATTTGTTCAAAATATTATGCTAAAGTTTATTATTTAAAAAGTTCATTTTAATACCTTAAAAATCTTAAAGTGAATTACTAAATTATCCTTACTATTATTTTCTAAAAAATAAAAAAATTAGAAAAATAAACAAAACCCTTCAAAGCGATCCGACTTTCATATTGTCTTGAACAACCCTATTCCTACTGTCACTGCAGCAAAGAGAATTTTTCTCCATCCAAAAGTTACCAGAGATTAGTTTCGAAAAATCAAATACCTCATAAATTTTCTCTTTAATCATCCATCTTCTTTATTATTAGATTCTGTGTTTTACTATTTCAAATTAAATTGCCATCTCTTTCTTCACATATCTTTTTGACAAATTTTCATTTTACACTTGATCCTCACACTTTAGATGCTTCTGCTATTTCGCACATCAAATTCTCTCCTTGTAAGCCTCTAGCTAGAACTATTTCCAACGAAATTGTTTGTAAGTTCACTCATATTTTATATCTGTAGAAAGTGTTTATAGCTGTAGAGGAATAATAGTTATCATGTTCTTCATTGTGCCATTTTGTAGTTTAGAATAAAAATAATTCACAAAATGAAAATAATATAATTTAAAACAAAAAAGAAACTAAGACCTTTACATAGCATAAAGCGCACAAGAATGTTAAAGTAATTTTCTAATATACAAAGTGGTGGAGGCAGGAGTTATATTGAGAGGTTCAAAATATAAAGAAGTAAACACATGAAGAAGTTATAGGAGGTTCAACATCTACAACCATGTATAAATAGTGTAATTTACTGTGGAAAGAGGATCGAATGATCCCTCGATCCTAACTAGCTCTGCCCGCGGATATGCTTAGTATTTGAGATGAGTAGATGAGATGCCAACTTATCTTGACGTATTAGTGAATCATAATAGATCACTGGACAAAGAACTTATTATAAAACTTAAAAGAACAGAGAAAAAGCATTTGTTTTAAAGGGATAATACTAACTAAAAATAGATTTAGCAAATTAAGGCCTATTTTGTTCTTTTGCAGTTTATTCTTTAAATAGTTTATCTTATTGTGAACATAAACAGAAATTTTATACATACTGTACACTATATGTTCCACCAATATTTTAATTACTACTCCCAACATCTAACCAACGCAAAATCACCTGTTATATATTGCCCCAAAAGTAACGATTAAACACACAAAAAAGTAAGAAAAAGACAACAGTATTACAGAGGGTAAGAATAAGGTAAAAAAAGCTTACTAAATGACATGTGCCATTTTCTTTAACTATAATTCAACAATAATAACAACAATATATTCAGTGTATTCCCACAAAGTAGGATTTGGGGAAGGTAAGATGTGCACAGTCCATACCATTACCTCAGATGAAGTAGGAAAATGTGATTTTCGATAGACCATCAGCTCTAGACAAATAACAGTATAAGAAAAACATAAAAACATCAAACAAAAAGGGATAAGACAGAACAAGAAAATAAAAGAAACAGGACACACATGGAGTAATTACGACTAGAAAACTGTAAATTACATGGGGATTTTACCTATGGAATAATATCGCAGGAAATATATGTGGATTTACCTACAAAAATATTAAATTCCTCAACATTATAATATATTGCCTGCGAATTATATATTTGCAATAAATACCGCAGGTAAATTTGGCATCACATTGCGCAAAATTCGTACTTGCGACATTACCTGGGGAAATGTATCGATGGGTATTTTATCTCTAGGTAAATCCGCAGGTATATGGATAAATATATATATTTTTTAAATCCATAGGAAAATCTGATGACAGGCGAATTTACGCGCCTATATCAATATATTTTTCCCATATTTTAGCCTAGTTTTGAGAACAAATTATATATTTCATGCACTTTTAGTCTTTTTTATTGTAAATGAGCTAACGAACATGATTAGTAAAGTTTCAGGTATAAATGATGCATAATTCAGCATTTTATGGCTTACTTGACGCTAAAGAAAGCTCACGAAGGAAAGGGAGTTTGGACGCCTAAAGGACCAAAAGTGATGCATGAAAAATCTGTCCCGGGCTAAAACAGCAATTCTGAAGACTTTGGGGACTTACAGATACAAAGCTGGATTTTGACAATGATACATTAACCTAGTACAACTAGGTTATGTATTTCATTAGTCTAGTAGGATTTGGTTATTTATTTCATTAGCTTAGTAGGAGTAGGATATGAGTATTATAAATACCCTATCATGCTAGAGATTTTAGATCATCTTCTTATAACAAAAAATCCGACATTCATCATTCAACAATTAATTTTCTTCCATCCCTCTCATCTTCCACTACAAACACTTCTAATATACTTTTCTATTCTTAAACTCCACAACAAGAGAATCGTTACTTGCTAAGGAATCACGCCTCCCGCCTATCACTTGATCTACACGCCATTACTCAATATCGTGATATAATAACAATGTCAATCGTGATTTCCTTCGCATTCATGGGTAACTAAACTTCTCTGTTGGGGTTATGGAAGCCGAATGAGTTACTATCTATTGCTGTGAGTTTGTGAGTTCGAGACACGTATATTGCTTATATCATTATTCTCTTCATCTTAATCTACATTCTTTGCGGTTGCAAACGCAAGAATACGCCAGTCTAATATTTAACTTGTTCGAGAGAAAAGTTATTTGTCTGGAAAAGAGATAATGTCAAGGTAGTAGGACACTTTTTCCTATTAAAAAGCTAGTGTCGTAACTGGACTAACCTCTTGGAGAATTCGTACCGTTAGACACGCTTTAAGCTCGAGAGAGTTAAAGTGAAATAGTCCTTGTTTAGGTCGAGAGACGCTTGGATTTACCATCGACTACAATCCTCTATAAGCAATTGCATGTCAGAATTCTACACACTCATAGCCAATAAAGACGTATACCTCAGAAGGTGGACATAACCCCAACGCTTCAATTCTCATTGTTTACAACCAACGTAACAATCTCTCTCTTTTTACTTTATTATTTTCAGCTTTTATTTACATTACTTGCAAAACAAGAATCCCCCCTTCTTACGAGACTTGCACCAAAAGTTTAGTAATTTTACTTACTTGTTGGCCAAGCTATTCCCTGTGGGATCGACACCCAACCCAGGTTGGGTTCTATATTTGCTAACGACCACTTTACACTCAAACGAGAGTTGTAGATTGAGCGTTATAAAAAATTGGCGCCGTTGCCAGGGAATACAAGTGTCAATTAAGTTCGTGAAAATTACTAGACCCTTTGGTCAAAGATTCTCGTACTTTTACTTTTAGTTTTTGTTTTTGTCTACTGCAGGTTTTTATTTTAGTGCATGCCCCATACTCGAAGTTCTGGTCAACCGTTATTACCAATCAATCCTGAACCACAACGCATTGGTAGAATGGAAGCACAAGCTGAAATCGCAAGGATGGTTGCTCAACAGGAACAAGCAAGATTGGCTGCCCTTGCCGCAACCCAGGTTCAACAACAGAACATTGATAACCCTGGACGAGCAACAAATCCTAACGCTGAGGATTTAGGTGATGACGAGTTACTAAACCCAAGGCATGATGCTGAAATCACAACACCTGCCAACATAAGAGGTCGACAAGCTCGGTATAGACATGATCGCCAACCTATGCAGCCAGCTTTCGACGAAGATGATGATGATCTTGATGGTGCCGGAGCCACTGGAGCTATAATTCCACCACCATTAGCGCCCGGAGCCAAGTTCAACATCACAAGCACCATGATTCAGTTATTGCAACTCAAGGGATTATTTGGTGGACTAGCAGGCGATGATCCGAATATGCATCTCATCAACTTTATTTCTACATGCAAGTCTTTTGACAATCCTGGTGTTGGTCAGAATGCAATTCGATTACGTCTATTTCCATTGTCTCTGTCTGGGGAGGCAACACTATGGTTGAATGGGCTGACTCCTGATTCTATTACAAATTGGAGGCAATTGAGAGACGCTTTCCTAGAAAGATTCTTTTCGCCATCCAAAAGAGCACAATTGAGAGATGAAATCAGCAACTTTCGTCAGCTTCCCACTGAAGCTCTTCATGAAACATGGGAGAGGTTCAAGACAAAGCTAGCGAGGTGTCCAAACCATCATATGACTAATGTTCACCTAATGGAGAAACTATACAGAGCCTTGAATTCAATAACTAAGCCAGTGGTGGACAACACAGCTGGAGGATCTTTTATGGACCTCACCTTTGGTCAAGCAAGCAATATGCTAGATCGCATGACGAAACAAAGTAGAGCTTGGCATACCAGGGATTCCGAGGTAGCAAGCCTCACTTTATCTATAGGCATGACTGTAGACCAAAGAAGAAGACAAGAAGAACGTGATCAAGATATGACGCACATGAAAACAAAGATGGATCTTCTTACAAAGCATTTATTATCAGGGAAGATCGAAAAAGTGAAAGCTGTGGCGCTAAAAGGAAGAGGCGAATCTGATTCGGAAGAAGAGGCCAACTACTTGAACAATCAGGGGGGTTTCCGAGGGAATACCCAAGGAAACCAAGGTTGGAACTATTATGGTAAATCTGGAAACATGGACCAAGGTAGTTGGAAGAACAAGAATGAAAAGAGTGGTTTGTACGTTCCCCCTGGTAGACGTGATACCACCACATCTAATTCTGGAAGTATGGAAGACATAATGGCTAAATTATTGAAAGGAGTGGAAGCAACAAGCGCGGGAGTTACTGAGGTAATAAATGATTTGTCCTCTATGAAGCAATTAGTTGATTCTCATTCCACTTCAATCAAGCAAATAGAGCAGCAATTGAGCCAACTTTCAGCAGCACTCAATCAAAGAAAGGCTGGCACTTTACCTAGCGATACTGTGCAAAACCCAAGGAATGATGGGTCATGCATGGCCATCACTACCCAAAGTGGTAAGGTGCTGGAAACTTCAGAAAAAAGGCAAGCAAGTGGTTGACGAAGAAGCGGAAATTGATGATAAGGCGAAAGGGGAAGATGCCGCAGCAACCGATCCTAACGTCCTTAACATCACTCCTCACAACGTGCAGCCTGGAAAAGCTGAAAAATGGAAGCAAGAGGAGAAGAAAGCCATGGAGATAACAATTCCATACCCACCACCACCTTTTCCTCAAAGATTGAAGAAGGTGGCAGATGATACAAAGTTAAGCAAATTCATGACCATGTTGAAGCAGCTGACCATTAATGTTCCGTTGGTAGAGGCGCTAGAAAAGATGCCTGGGTACGCTAAATTCATGAAGGACCTGTTGACAAAAAAGCGGGCAGTAAGCTATGAGCCGGCAGATAATATTCATCATTCCAGTGCAATTGCCACAAGGTCCTTAGTACAGAAGAAGGCAGACCCTGGTGCTTTCACTATTCCTTGCACGGTTGGATCTATGAATTTTGCTAAGGCATTGTGCGATCTGGGTGCTAGCATCAATTTGATGCCACTATCCGTCTACAGGAAGTTGGGGTTAGGCGATCCGACACCAACCAATATGAGGCTCGTGATGGCTGATAGGTCGGTAAAACGACCTGTGGGTATCTTGAATGATGTGTTGGTGAAGGTTTTTTCCTTCATCTTTCCTACAGACTTCGTTATTCTGGATTGTGAGGTGGATTCGGAAGCTCCCATAATCTTGGGACGGCCCTTCCTCGCAACTGGAAGTGTGCTTATTGACATGAGAGATAATGAGCTTTTATTTCGAATGAATGACGAAGTGATTCGCTTTGATATATGCAAAGCCATGAAGCAGCCCAGCGATATGAATGAGTTATCTGTAGCTGATGTTCATCATGAGGATATGAAAGCATTATCTATAGAGAAACAGCCTATTGTTGAGCCATTGTCTGCTGCGTCACTGAAAGTTGAGCATGAGGATAATAAAGATTATGAAGAACTTATGGGTGCTCTAACAGAAATAGAGTCTTATACTCCTAAGCAACCGGATTGTGATCTCAAGAATCAACCAACAGCGAAGACTCCCATTGACGAGACACCAATGCTAGAATCGAAAGAGCTCCCCGATTATCTAAGGTATGTGTTCTTGGAAAGTAGAAATATACTTCCGGAGAGTGCAAATGATTTAAGTGAACAACATGTAGAAGCTCTCATCTCTGCTCTGAAGAGATACAAGAGAGCTATGGGTTGGACTATTGATGATATAATTGGTGACTCTCCGAGGAAATGTATGAGCCATCTCGAAAAAGATCGCATGCCCACAGGTAAGCCTCATTGTCGTCTAAATCCTTTCAGAAAACGATCCACCATTTACCTCGACGAAGTCTGAGTACTCGAGGTAACTATGTCGAGCCACGACAATAAATAAGGCGCTGGATGGGAGGCAACCCATCGTTTTATCATTTTATCATTTTATCATTTTTTCTTTCGTTCTAGTACTTGTTTTGTTCTTGATAAATGAAAATCCAAAAATAAGAGTCGTGCCACGACCAAAACTAAGGCGCTTGGTGGGAGGAAACCCATCGTACTAATCGTTTTCATTTGGTTTTGAGCAAATATAGGTGCAAGAGGAATGCAACGAAGAGATTGATTTCAATTGACGATTTGGACGCATTGTATGGTAAAGTTGGTAAGTTAGGAATGGTGATGCATAAGGCTATGAATTGAGCATTTCTCACGCCAAAATAGGCATCGAGGAAGGCTAGGCCTTGGTAAAACTAGGCCACGAACGATGCAAAACCTATCCTATAGCCTAAGGCCTCGGAATCTAGTATGCTATACACTATGCGCCGCCCATTCTTAAGTGTGCTATACACTATGCGCCGCCTATGCTATAGCATTAGGTCTCAGTATCTCAAATGCTATACACTATGCGCCGCATATGTCCCTAAATGCCATAGACAATGCGCCGCATAGTGTATGACATTCTTAAATAAATGCATGGCATATGCTATGGCATTCTGCTCAACTAGGCAAAGCATTAGGCACCACCTATGGTCACTTTTGGTCTCCAAATCCGATTTTAATAGGCCAAAACTCGACCCAACCTTTTCTTATAAATATGAGACTTAGTCTTGAACCAAAAACACATTGGAAACCTAGCTTATGCACCACCTATAGTCTCCAAAACCTATCAAAAAGTTTCCTTTTGCTCTTTTTCATCACAAAAACATCATCCAAAGGCTTCAACCAAGTAAGTACTACTTTGTTCTTCATTTATATTTTGTAAGTACTACTTTACTACACCTATTATGAATTGCTAAATCTTGAAAAAGTATTGGTGATGTGAACGTGTTTGAATTGTTGATACAAAACCAAGTGAGTGAACATGTACGTTAGGATGCTCTTAACTTATGTCCGACTTGAATTTGATTTTGATGCATTGTTATACTACTTGCAGAATTGCTATAGTAATGAACATTGCATAATCTTGTCACTTGAATACTTACATGTTAGAATATCCCGTTCATCGGAATAAGTCTTATAACTGCCTACCGACATAGGAGGTTGAGTTTATTGATAGAAACGATACCATGATGTAATCCCTATGTAGTAGTCTTGTTATACCTAACATGAAAGTATTGCAAAGGTTGCAAGAAGTGATATATCTCTGATTTTCTCGTTGGAATATAGCTCCTAAAACGCATGTCGATGAAGTCTAAGTAATCGACCACTTTCACTTCACTAATTTGTAGCAACAAACTAAGTGTGGGGTGGTACCCCTACTGCTTGTGTATAGATTGTATCCATTGGGATTGTGCTACCATTAACACTATTTCAAGTCTCAGGTACAATGGCACCCAAAGCAAGACAAGGCAAAGAAAAGGCTACCACTTCCCAAAAGAGCAAGAAAAGAGGCCGCAAGGAGCAAGGAGAACCCTCCTCGCTGCAAATACCTCGACTCACGCTTGGAATTAAGTGGGATACTTATGAGGAACTTCTAAGGATGATGACTCTGATGATGATTCTAATGCAAGGGGTATGACCCCAGACATAGAGGATGAGTCCGACTAACCAGGTTCTTCTTATTTATTTTCCACTGAGGACAGTGTACCGACTAAGTGTGGGGTGGTGGTATTGCATGCTATACTTCTCTACTCGCATCTATGTTTGTTTATTTTTGTTTTATAATCTCATAGTTAAGATTTTTTTTAGTAGTTAATATTTTTTTTTAACTTAGCTTCGTATGAGATTATTCTAATAGGCAGCATGAGATTATAACAAGAGTATGTGCTACAATTATGACTATTGAGACGTTTAGGCTCCAGTTGTGACTCATTATGTGATATTGTGTGGTTCAATTCCTTCACTTGTTGGGTCAAGAGTCTATATTACCTCCAATAAAGTCGACCATGTGCCTTGTATGTGTGAGATAATAGTATATTCTATGTTTGTGGCTGATGCTAGAACTTGCCTGGTATGTATGCAAAGCGAAAATAAGGAGTGTAAGTTTAGGAGGTGATTTAGGCATTTCTTTGACAACCTATATTTGTTTACCTTCAGTTTTACCTACCCATGGACATCATCCTAGTTAACCCTTTTTGAGCCTTTAGCCTATTTCTTTGACAACCTTGTATGTAAGCCTAATCCATTTTGTTCAAGACCGTAATTTGATCCAAATTCCTAAGTGCTTTAAAGTGAAAAAGTCATGTGACAACATAAGAGGAAAATGGGTAAGTATGATGCTTTAAATTGTAAGGGTGCTTGAATGTGTTATGAAAAAGAAAGTGCTATCATAAGAGGTATGTTATGAAAAGAAAAAGGAAAAGAAAGCTGAAAAGTGAGTCATCCTTAAAAGTGAAAAACAAAAGAGGAGAACAAGGGTGGTAGAATAAAAGAAAGAAAGGTTGAAAGAAAAAAGTGTCAATGATACAAAGTGATGTATTAAAGCGCTTAGGAACCTAGACACTATTCTTGGCCAAAATAGTCCTACCCGTCCCTTAGCCTACATTACAACCATCAAAAGACCTACTTGATCCTAATCTTAACATTCCGACATTTAGTGGAGTACTACATTAAGGGCAAACCTATGGTCATCAGTTGCTACATATGAACTCTTTGTGAGCGTGAGAGCAAGGACATTTTGATACCCATGTTTGACAAATATGCTATATTTGTGAGTGATTATGGGTACTATATTGTGAGACACACATGGTTGATGAGTTTTGGATAGTCGTATATGATTCTATGCACCTTAACGTTTGCATGCGAGTTGATCACCATCACGAGTCTATGCTAGAGGTTAAACTGTTTCTACTTATAATCGAAAAGATACTCTTTGTTGATAATTGTTGTGCTTGTCTTGACGAATATTTTGTGTTGTTGCTGTAAAACCCTAAGTTGATGTTTAGAAGGACATGGTAGTTTGTTCGAGGACGAACAAAGCTCTAAGTGTGGGGTGTTGATGATAGGCGAATTTACGCGCCTATATCAATATATTTTTCCCATATTTTAGCCTAGTTTTGAGAACAAATTATATATTTCATGCACTTTTAGTCCTTTTTCCTGTAAATAAGCTAACGAACATGATTAGTAAAGTTTCAGGTATAAATGATGCATAATTCAGCATTTTATGGCTTACTTGACGCTAAAGAAAGCTCACGAAGGAAGGAAAGGGAGTTTGGACGCCTAAAGGACCAAAAGTGATGCATGGAAAATCTGTCCCGGGCTAAAACAACAATTCTGAAGACTTTGGGGACTTACAGACACAAAGCTGGATTTTGACAATGATACATTAACCTAGTACAATTAGGTTATGTATTTCATTAGTCTAGTAGGATTTGGTTATTTATTTCATTAGCTTAGTAGGAGTAGGATATGGGTATTATAAATACCCTATCATGCTAGAGATTTTAGATCATCTTCTTATAACAAAAAATCCGACATTCATCATTCAATAATTAATTTTCTTCCATCCCTCTCATCTTCCACTACAAACACTTCTAATCTACTCTTCTATTCTTAAACTCCACAACAAGAGAATCGTTACTTGCTAAGGAATCACGCCTCCCGCCTATCACTTGATCTACACACCATTACTCAATATCGTGATATAATAACAATGTCAATCGTGATTTCCTTCGCATTCATGGGTAACTAAACTTCTCTGTTGGGGTTATGGAAGCCGAATGAGTTACTATCTATTGCTGTGAGTTTGTGAGTTCGAGACACGTATATTGCTTATATCATTATTCTCTTCATCTTAATCTACATTCTTTGCGGTTGCAAACGCAAGAATACGCCAGTCTAACATTTAACTTGTTCGAGAGAAAAGTTATTTGTCTGGAAAAGAGATAATGTCAAGGTAGTAGGACACCCTTTCCTATTAAAAAGCTAGTGCCGTAACTGGACTAACCTCTTGGAGAATTCGTACCGTTAGACACGCTTTAAGCTCGAGAGAGTTAAAGTGAAATAGTCCTTGTTTAGGTCGAGAGACGCTTGGATTTACCATCGACTACAATCCTCTATAAGCAATTGCATGTCAGAATTCTACACACTCATAGCCAATAGAGACGTATACCTCAGAAGGTGGACATAACCCCAATGCTTCAATTCTCATTGTTTACAACCAACGTAACAATCTCTCTCTTTTTACTTTATTATTTTCAGCTTTTGTTTACATTACTTGCAAAACAAGAATCCCCCCTTCTTACGAGACTTGCACCAAAAGTTTAGTAATTTTACTTACTTGTTGGCCAAGCTATTCCCTGTGGGATCGACACCCAACCCAGGTTGGGTTCTATATTTGCTAACGACCGCTTTACACTCAAACGAGAGCTGTAGATTGAGCGTTATCAAAATCCCCAGGTAATTTATCCTACAGATTTACGTAGAGATATTTTGGTGAAAATTTATGTAATGAATTTTATGACCTGGAAAATTATTTGGGGATTTTGTGTTGCGAATTTTGCTGGAGATTTATTCTTGGGGATTTACCTGCGAAATTATTACTTGCGACATTATCTGGGGAAATGTATCGGCGGGTATTTTATCTCTAGGTAAATCCGCAGGTATATGGACAAATATATATATTTTTTAAATTCATAGAAAAATTCTCAGGTAATTTATCCTACGGATTTACGTAGAGATATTTTGGTGAAAATTTATGTAATGAATTTTATTACCTAGGAAATTATTTGGGGATTTTGTGCTGCGAATTTTGTTGAAAATTTATTCTTGGGGATTTACCTGCGAAATTATTACTAGCGACATTACCTAGGGAAATGTATCGGCAGGAATTTTATCTCTAGATAAATCCGCAAGTATATGGACAAATATATATATATTTTAAATCTATAGAAAAATTCCCAGGTAATTTATCCTACGGATTTACGTAGAGATATTTTGGTGAAAATTTATGTAATGAATTTCATTACCTAAAAAATTATCTGGGGATTTTGTGCTGCGAATTTTGCTGGAGATTTATTCTTGGGGATTTACCTGAGAAATTTTTACTTGCGACATTACCTGGAAAAATATATCGGCGAATATTTATGTCTAGGTAAATTCGCAGGTATATAGACAAATATATATATTTTTTAAATCCATAGAAAAATCTTCAGGTAATTTATCCTACGGATTTACGTAGAAATATTTTGGAGGAAATTTATGTAATGAATTTTATTACTTGGAAAATTATTTGGGGATTTTGTGCTGTGAATTTTGCTGGGGATTTTTTTGGGGGGATTTACCTGCGAAATTATTACTTGGGAAATTATTGGGGGATTGTGTTGCTACAAATTTAGTTGAAATTATTTCTTGGAGATTTACATATGAAGTTATTACTTGAGAAATTATTGGGGGATTGTGTTGCTACAAATTTAGCTGAAATTATTTCTTGGGGATTTACGTAGGATTTTTGTGACTTGAAAAATTTAAATAGGAAAAGGATAAATTTGAAGAATAAAAAACATAAAATAAAAAGAAATTAGACATTAAATCGGTGGACATGTATAATCAAGCAAAATATGCTCAAGAAATTAAAATTAGTTTGTTGACATAAATGGTATCACAGATGTATTCGAATTGAATAAACCTTAGCTTGACTCGTTATGTTATCACCAAAAAATTAAAAAGGTGAAATTTCGTTGGCCTAAGCTAGGGCAAAGAACGACTCAGGTTTCAAATAAAGTGTGTTTTTCTATTGGTTAATTTAAATATAATTGTAAGACATCATACTACGCACAATAATATAATATATCAATATAATGTACATTTAGGAGTCGTCTGGTGTGAGATATAAGGTATAATAATTACGAAATAAAACAAAAAATTATTTTATTTTACATTGAGTTGAAAGTATTAGGTAGTTTCAGAATTATATATATGATGAGATTAGGGGTGCGCATTTTAATTGTTCGATTTGCTTGTTTAATATCGGTTCATTTTTTCAATTTTTGAATTGACGAAAATGACAACCGTAATCAAACCAAAATAAATTTGATTTAATTCGATTTCTATAAATTCGATTCAGTTATTTTAAATTTTTATTTCTATTTTGAAGATTAAAGTAGTGAGTCTTTCTTTGTCATGACCGGACATTTAAAATTGGTGTTTTTTAAAAAAATAATATTTTTTTTCAAACCTATTTTTCATTTTCAAATATAAATAACTCAACATGGATGAAATGAAATAACGAAAAAATATTATTTATACTGAATATATAAAATAAAATATATATACATAAATTTTAATATATATATTATTTATATGATTTCAATTTTTTGGTTTAACAATTTTTTTTTTTAAATAAAAAACTGAACCATTTTAACCGAATTTGTAAAATTTAAAACTAAAATCGATCCGAAAAATCAAAACTAAAATTTAATTTTCTCTAAGAAGACAAGGAGAAGGCTCGAAATCAAAGTTTCAATTGTTTGAGAGATATTCAAAATCAGAGGTTAGTTTCTTTAGCTTCTACTGTAAACTCGATACTTTTTTCATTTGCAAAAGTCCCCCACTCAATCATTTTGAAGTCAAAGGTTCTGATTTTGTGTGTGTTGACATCCAATTTTGATCACCCGATACTCCTTTTAGGCCGTTGTTTTGTCCAAATCATTAATTTTAAATATTAATATTTTTTACACATTATTCTTGTATCAAACAAATATTGACGTATCACATTCATGATTTAAAAAATATACAATGTATTTTATTACTTTTATTATCATTTTTTGTAATTTATCAATTTAAATGTAATATTTTTACGTAATTTGTTAATATTTTATTTAGTATTCACACTCGTAAATTACTAATACATTGTCTATTATTATTATTATTATTATTATTATTATTATTATTATTATTATTATTATTATTATCATTATCATTATCATTATTATTATCGATAATTTTAAATTTTATATTCTTAATTTATAGGTGTCTATTTCAAATTATTGTTATCGTTGATTTTAAAGTAATATATTATGTGTCGTATTTTTATTTACACAATTTATTCATAACTAATCTGAGAATAATTATATTATTTATTTTACTATTATTATTATTGTATTAATCTTCAACCTTAGTCATTTTAACTTTTTCCAATTTATTTATTTTCTCGCTTGATTTTGCCAATTTATAACAATTTTAGCCTAATTTTATCTAATTTATTACAATCCTAGCCCAAATTGTGTCTGATTAAACTCAATTTCAAATTTCATTCAATTTTTATAACCAAATTCTTAATCTTTAAATCTCAGTCGTTGATCAATATTTATTTATTATTGTTATATTTAAATAACAGCCTAGGTTGATTCAATTATCTTCTCAATTTTATTTAAATTCTAGCCAACCTTATATCTAATTGATGTCAATTTTGATCGATTTTTTAATTCAATTTGGTTCATTTTAAAACCAAATTTATATCGAGTCTTATTATTTTTCTCGTTATTATTATTATTATTATTATTATAATGTATTATTATATTTATATCGAGTCTTAATATCCGTATTATTGTGCCAACTAATTAATAAATAATTTATATTTATATTAATTTTATATAGTTACTATATGAATTAAATCATTTCCTCAATTATGCACGCCCATAATTTACAAACATTGTCTATTATTATTATTATTATTATTATTACGTCTTTCCTACATTTATTAAATAGCAACCTACTCAGTTATTAAAAATGATAATTTTACTTATTTTTAATATTAATTTTATATAGTTACTATATTTATTAAATATCAACCTAATTCAATTCAATTTTCCTAATTTATTTAAATTTTAGGCATTTTGTATTCAATTTGTGGCAATTGAGTTTAATTTGACTAAATAAAAATTTTCAATTCGATTTTTTTAACCCAATATCTAATCTCAATTTGACTCATCTCCTCAATTCTAATCTCAACAGTTTATCATATTTGATCAACGGTCAATATTAAATCAATTTTCACTAATATTTTTCTTGAAATTGGATAGCTTTAGACTATTTTTATTTTTCTTGAATCGAAGGTCAATTGGAAATAACCTTTACCTCAGCGGTAAGGTCTGCGTACACTATATCCTTCACAGACCTCAATTTGTGGGACTAAATCAGGTTAGTTGTTGTATTCATTTTCTCGAAATCTCATAGAGAAAACAATCAAAAGATGTCACATTGATTTTTTTTATTATTATATTTATGTGTTGACACTCAATTTTGATCGTTCGATACTCCTTTTAGGCTGCTATTTTTAAATATTAATATTTTTACACATTATTTTTGTATTATATAAATAACGATGTGTCATATCCATGATTTTAAAATATACAGATTATTTTTTTTATTACTTTTTAGTTATCATTTTCACACTTTATTAATTCAAATATAATATTTTACATAATTTTACTAGTCGAATTGTTTTCACAAATATGCACACTCACAATCTACAAATACATTGTCTAGTTTTCATTATTATTATTATTATTATTATTATTATTATTATTATTAGTATTACTACTACTATTATCGATAATTTTATATAATAATCTTACGTAACATTAATTTGACATGCATGATTATTTTAATATTGACATCTTATCATTTTTTTCTCATTATTATTATTAGGCCTTTATCATTATTATTAAAATAGCAATCTAATTTAAATTGATTTTCCTAATTTATTTAAAATCTAGTCAATTTATATTCAATTAATGTCAATTTTAACCAATTTGACACTAATTTTAATTTTTAACTCATTTTAAATTTATTCTAATCTCAGTCGTCGATCAAAATCGATCCAACGACTGAGATCGGATCAACCTCTATTTCCTTTTATACCAAAGTACTAAACCCTATCTCTCATTCTCTCCAAACAACCGCACCTTTCTCTTTTTCTCTCTCCTCTTCATCTCATTCCAGCCAACGTATAACTCCCGCCGGCGACCAGGCCTCCAACTAGTGAAATCCCCTCTCCTCCACCACGTCGAACCAATGTTGGACATACGGAAGAAACCGACAAGCCTCCAGCCAACGTTCGCCGCTCCGGCAAAGCTCCAAGCGCCGACCCGCACCCAGATCCGGTTACCTGAGCCACCGCCGTTCAAAGCCGGCCATCTCTCCTTCCTCCCCTGCGCCACCAGCAGGCGGGACCCCACCCTGCCCCGAATCAGCCGCCACCATCTCCCGCCACCATCTCCCGCCACCAGTCAAACCGGCGGCCGCCATCCCCACCATCAAACGAACTAGCCACCACTACTGATCAGCAAACCAAGTTTGGGCGTCGATTGCTTGCTGCCTTAGTACAAGAGCGTCGATTGCTTGCGGCCCTCGTAAATAAGGTTTGCTGTTTTATAAAGCTCTTTTTCTTTCCTGCTTTATATGAGTACAGATAGTAAACAAGGTTTGCTGTTTTCTGATGTTTTTTTTCTTCCCTGCTTTATATGAGTACATATAGTAAGGTTGTTTGTGTTGATATTCCATTTCATAGATAAATTATGTGCTGATGTTGGACATATTGACAGTGCACAGAAGGTGTGGGCGTCCAAACACAACCTTAAAGCAATGAGTGAAGTGTCAAAAGTTTAATGTAGTGTAGTGACTTGTAATGTGTACTTGTGACTAAAAAATGGTTAAGTGTAGTCACTTGGAATGTGAACTAAGTTACTTTAAATTGTGAAGTCGTGACTTGAAAATAATTAAATGTAGTGTTCTGAACTGTATACTAGTGACTTGAAATGTGTACCGGTGACTTGAAAATAATTTAGTGTAGTCACTTGAAATGTGAACTAAGTTACTTTAAATTGTGAACTCGTGACTTGAAAATAATTAAATGTAGTGTCTTGAGATGTATACTAGTAAATTTAAAATGATTAAGTGTAGTGACTTGAAACGTGTACTAGTGACTTGAAAATAGTTAAGTGTAGTTACTTGAAAATATGGTTAAGTATAGTGACTTGAAATGTGTACTAGTGACTTGAAAATGGTTAGTGTATTTACTTGAAATGCGAATTAGTTACTTGAAATGCGAATTAGTTACTTGAAAGTGGTTAAGTATAGTGACTTGAAATGAATGATTAATTGTAGTGACTTGAAAATAGTTAAGTGTAGTTACTTGAAAATATGGTTAAGTATAGTGACTTGAAACGAATACTAGTGACTTGAAAATGGTTAAAGTGTAGTTACTTGAAATGCGAATTAGTTACTTGAAAGTGGTTAAGTATAGTGACTTGAAAATGGTTTAGTATAATTATTTGAAATGTGAAATAGTTACTTGAAAATGGCTAAGTATAATTATTTGAAATGTGAAATAGTTACTTGAAAATGGTTAAATACAGTGACTTAAAATGTGAATTAATTATTTGAAAATGGTTAAGTGTAGTGATTTGAAATGTGTACTAGTGAGTTGAAAATGGTTAAGTGTAGTGACTTGAAATGTGAATTAGTTACTTGAAAATGGTCAAGTGTAGTGACTTAAAATGTGAACTAGTGGCTTGAAAATGGTTAAGTGTAGTTACTTGGAAATGGTTAAGTATAGTGACTTGAAATGTCAATTAGCTATTTGAAAATGGTTTGAGTGTAGTGACTTGAAATGTGTACTAGTGACTTGAAATGTGAATAAGTTATTTGAAAATTATTAAGTGTAGTGACTTGAAAATAATTAATTGTAGTTACTTGAAATTGCGAACTTGTGACTTGAAAATGGTTAAGTGTAGTTACTTGAAATTGTGAACTTGTGACTTGAAAATGGTTAAGTATAGTCACTTGAAATGTGTACTAATAACTTCAAAATAATAAAGTATAGTTACAAAATAAATATGTTTGGTTATATGAAAAGATCTCTCTGCTTTGAGAATTTCCCATTGAGTAAATCTTCTTGTATAATTCATTGCAGTGTACCTTGACAATGTATAATCCATTGCAGTGTACCTTGTATAATTCATTTGACCAGGTATGAAGTTTTAAGAAATAAGAAAAGAGTTTTCTTCACACTAAGTGTTAAATACATGGAACCACTTGAACCCTTCCTCTTGTTCTCTTATTCTTTTAATTTCATCCTCTGTTATCTTAACATAACAAGTCATAACAATAGTCACAATAATCTGAAAAATCAACTTTGAATTTATGATCCTTTATATGCTAATATATACATATTTATATTTATATTTATATTTATATTTATATTTATATTTATATTTATATTTATATTTATATTTATATTTATATTTATATTTATATTTATATTTATATTTATATTTATATTTATATTTATATTTATATTTATATTTATATTTATATTTATATTTATATTTATATTTATATTTATATTTATATTTATATTTATATTTATATTTATATTTATATTTATATTTATATTTATATTTATATTTATATTTATATTTATATTTATATTTATATTTATATTTATATTTATATTTATATTTATATTTATATTTATATTTATATTTATATTTATATTTATATTTATATTTATATTTATATTTATATTTATATTTATATTTATATTTATATTTATATTTATATTTATATTTATATTTATATTTATATTTATATTTATATTTATATTTATATTTATATTTATATTTATATTTATATTTATATTTATATTTATATTTATATTTATATTTGTTGATTGTTATGATTTTATTTGATACTATGATGTCACATAATTTATGCTAATAATACATTTTAACACTTTTTATGGCCTGAATTAACATATTCTTATGCAGAATGAGTTTGAAAGAAAGAAACAAGAAATATTAGCTGCTCAAAGTGCATCAATTGTGGAGGGAGGATGAGAAAGAAATTGGATTTGTTGATGAAG
Organism: Capsicum pubescens; assembly: GCA_030864215.1. Taxonomy (NCBI): domain Eukaryota; kingdom Viridiplantae; phylum Streptophyta; class Magnoliopsida; order Solanales; family Solanaceae; genus Capsicum; species Capsicum pubescens. Next base: position 102,718,165 of record CM061544.1, on the reverse strand, counting down.
CATGTATATAAGAAATCATCTTCAAATGATGAATGTCCATCTTAAGAAGACAACCAAGCTTGTGAGGATGAAAGTGATGATGCCTTTGACGACGTGAATGGAAGTGATTCTAATCCTGATTATAATGTGGATGAAAGTAATTTTGACCCTGATGGTTGGTAGTTTTATTCAGGATTCAAGTTTGAAATATTTTGTTTTGGACCATTTAAGAATCATACATTATTGATGTGATTGGATTATGTTTTTTTGTTAGCTGAATGTTATGAATTATGTTTTTTTGTTAGCTGTAATGGTTTACATTAGACTTGTATTGAATGATGTTTTTTTGAGAATTCTTGGAGGTTTTGAATAGATTTTTGATTAATTGTGAAATATTTTTAATAATTTACATGTGAATTATTACTTGAAAATTTTCTTGGGGATGTACATGCTAAATATTTATGAATTTTTTTTTGAGAAAATTTATTCTTGCGGATTTACTTGGAACATTTCCTACGAATTTTCTTGTGAAATAGTTTCATAAATATCCGCAAGAAATTTTCTTTTGTTAATTAGGAATAATTCCCTTCAGATTACTTGGGAATCTTCGTGTGAAATAATTTATGAATTTTTTTTGAAAATTTGCAGATAAAATTCTTTTTTATGAAATTTTATCAAAAATTCATGCAAAATTTTGATAGTTAATCGCAAATAATGTATCTACGGATTTATTTTCACAACTAAATTACCTAGGAATTTTATAAATCCCCAGGTAATAATTACCTGCGGATTTATTTTTGCAGCTATATTACCTAGGGATTTTATAAATCCGCAGGTAATAATTTCCTACGAAGGTATTTTCTTTGGATTCTAATTGGTAAGAAATTCCGCAGGTAATCAAATTACCACATTATCCCTATGAAAATCCCCAGGTAATAAGCATTTTTCTTGTAGCGAATGCGATACATAATCTATCCAGAATTTTCAAATATCACCAAAACACCACGAATGAGGAACTACAAGACACACGGATAACACTACGACTACATGCACAGAAGCAAACAAAGCACACCTCTCTAATAGCCAAGACACACTCCTATCCACTAATCCTCTACTCTAATCTGCTCCCTCCACACCTTTCTATATAAGATCATTCCCTCAGTAAGTTGTAGTTGCATATATCATAAACATATAAAATAGTAAAAATATCTAAGTAGGCTCTTAATAGTATAATATAATTGCGGGCCAGTTATAACCAAAAATTCCTTCTACGATATCTTTTCTTATATAAATTAGTTAACTTTCAATATTAACATTACCAAATAATACTTACATTTATATGCCCTTAATTAGGGGTGTACATAGGTCGGGTTGATTTATTTTTTTATTGAATAAAAACCAAATCAATTATGTTAGTTTATTAAAACTATAAACCAAATCAAACCAACATAAAATCGGGTTTTTTGGGTTTTCTCGATTTTTTTATAATCTTTATTTTTACAATTATATCGTGATTGAAGATTAGATCAAGTATGTTTTCACTCATGTGCTAATGAAAAAACTCAATTATGAAAAATTGAGGAGCGAAAAACTCTCTTGAAACGAAAAAGTAAGATGAATAATGAAAAGTTTAGGTTTTAAGTTTATATTGGGTTCTGGATCATTTTATTAGCAATTAATGAACAAATATTACAACTTAATATATATATATATACACACACTCACACACCTACTTTCTAAATATTGAAAATTAATAAAACTAATTGAAAAAGTATTTAAAAAGTTGATTATAATTAATATTTTATGGATAAAAAGTTAAATTCTATATATGCATATATATACACACACAGACAAACACACATATACATATATATTATGTCAGTTTGATTTGGGTTTGGTTTGACTTTTTTTTGGTTAACACCAAACCAAACCAAGAATGGTCTTTTTTTTTTCAAACGCTAAACCAACCAAACCAAATCATAAGTCGGTGTTTTTTCTCGATTTGATTTGCTTCTTCGATTTGTTTTGACTTGACGGTTTGGTCTGTACACCCCTACCCTTAATATCGATATTTATCATATTACCTTAAAAGTATAAACTCAAAAACTCTATGTGAAATTACTAAAATAACCCCAATAAAAAAACCAAGAAAAAAATTAAATTTTCTAAATACTCTTTTATAATCTAATTATTCTATAATTTTGAAAACAAACAAACAAACACATGCTTTGGTACCAAAGGGTGTGTCCTTTTAATTGTGAAGGGTTGTGATGATTCTTTTAGAATTTCAGTAGGCACCTCATTAATGAATTCTAAAAGTCACTATTAAAGAAAAGAATGGTTGAACTACATTAGAATCCAAAATGCTCCATTCAAAATGTTCTTTTGTGAATTTCTTAACAGTAAACAAACTTTAAATATTATTTATGCATTATATATTTAGTTTCGCTTCTCAACCATGGCTTACCGTCCATATAGAGTATTCCATAGGCTATTGACCTTTGTATATTATTCGTCCGAAGAGCTAAGTACTTCTCCATTCTTCATCAGAAATTTAAATATATCAAATTTTAATATAAATTACCCCAAATACGAAATCAAGAAAAGAAGAGAAAAGATAAGTATGCATTTTTCATATATGACATTCATTATAGTAATACTTCTCATAATATTTTTATGCTATCATATTGATTTACGATCTTCCGCCATATTTTTAAATATTCTTATTTTAATTTTCTTCTATTTCCTCCTCCAATTTTTATGTATGTCGATATATATATATAAAGTAGGTTTAATTTTTTTCACCAAGGAATGTGGAACATCGGATGAGGTTGCTCTTGTCTGGACCAGAAGTCTTGATTTTGGGTTAAAATCCTTAGTAGGAAACATTTTTTTCTAATGGGTTTTAGCAGCACATATCCGAATTAGTCGGACTCCAACAAGAATATCAAATGTCTATTAAAAAATTGATTTTTTTTTTTTTAAAAAATATATGTTTGATTTTTTGTTTTTCAATGAACAATATTTAGTTTGCTCAATAACCAAACACCGAAAGATATCTTTTAAGAAAAATGACCTCTATCCCACAAATTCGTGATAGATTCATATGTTTTTCATAATTTATGTATGTTTTATTTATTATGTGTTATTATCATTTTACTATATAAATTTTATTGTTTATTTTTGAACTTTAATTGTAAAAGACACTTTTTTTTTTCCATTTTTCCACATAGTTGATGGATAGGGTATTTCCCTTTTTTCTCCTTTTTAGGGGGGGGGGGGGGGGAGTTTGCTTATTTTTATTTAGACTTAAAAATCTGTTACACTTTCTCTATGATTTTTTTTTATATATATATGTATGTGTGTGTGTGCGCGCGCGCGCGTGCGCGTTAATTATTGGTTATTTTGTTATTGTCACAGTGGAGGACCTAACGAATAAGTTTTTACTAAGTTATTTATCCCAACATTCATAACAGGTTTGTACTAACCTATCCACCAGTAAGTTCTAATTTTATCTTTATAATTTTATACCACATATTATGTAAAAAATTACTTTACTTCTTAATATCCTCAGTGTGATGGTAATTGGTTAAATTAATAAAATGTTTCTTGTTTTTTCTCTTAATACATTTTACATTACATTAATAAATAACTTTTGAGCATCCAAATGAAACAAGGAATTGAGCATCCAAATGAAACAAAGAAAGTTATGTTGGAGTCCCATATCGGTGGGTTAAAGGGCCCTTGGTCTGCTTATATGGTTTTGGGCAATCCTCCTCTCATGAGATAGCTTTTGAGGTTGAGTTAGGCCCAAGGTCCATTTCTTTATCATGGCATCAGAGACAGACCCACCCAGTTCATTGTTTTCGATGTTGGCACTCCGTCTTGTATTGTCCACGCTCTAGATTTCCAGCCCTGGGCGTGCGGGGGAGAGGGGATGTTGGAGTCCCATATCGGTGGGTTAAAGGGCCCTTGGTCTCCTTATATGTTCTTGGGCAATCCTCCCCTCATGAGGGAGCTTTTGAAGTTGAGTTAGGCCAAAAGTCCATTTCTTTATCATGGTATCAAAGACAGGCCCACCCAGTTCACTGTTTCCGATGTTGGGCCCCCATCTTATATTGTCCACGCTCCAGATGTCCAGCCCTGAGAGTGCGGGAGGGGGGGTGTTGAAGTCCCACATCGGTGGGTTAAAGAGCCCTTGGTCTCCTTATATGGTCTTGGGCCTAACTCAACCTCAAAAGCTAGCTCATGAAGGGAGGATTGCCCAAGACCATATAAGGAGACCAAGGACCCTTTAACCCACCGATGTGAGACTCCAACAAGTTAAGTATAAAAATTAATTATTTTAAGAGATTTCTTATTTAAGTTCATATATGTCAAATGAAATATACTAAATTTTATTGAAGCAAGGTATACATTTACATAATATTAAAATAATTATGAACTGAATCTACTTTCAAGCATAATTTCAACTTCTACTTTCGAATTTCTTATATGTCAGGCAAGCAGTATGTTGATTCTCTTAAGAATTTATCTAACGTCGAAAAAAAAAGTCATTAAATTAGGAGTTCGTGATTATTAATGATGCTAAAGATGATTATTTATTAAAGATTAAATTTATTATGAATTTAATGCTTACACTAATTTAAATGACCTTATCTATCAATGATTATTCATATAAGTTTATATTTATTTTTTATGTATAATTATTTGCTCAATTTGGTCATAATAACATGGAAAAACTACAAGAAGTAGCATACTTAAGACATAAATTATGAAAAATTGTAACACTTTGATGAAATTACATTGTGTAGCAAACATAACATTATTTTAAGTGTGGTCTCCCACTTACTGTCTTTGAGAAGTTACCATGTATAAGGTTTCTTTTTTCATGTCACTTCTCTTTCTCCTTTCTTTAACTTTAACTTTACCTTTTATTGTTTGAAATATCTTAGATTCCTCTTTCAATTTTTTTCCTTTCCCATAAATTACTCTTATTTAAATTAGTAGACTCCTTTTTGCAAATCAAACTCAATCTTGAAGATTATTATCTTCATGATATTCAAAATTTTAAAATATCACTCTCTTATATTTCTAACTTTTTTTTCTTGTTAGTTTTATCATTTTTTTTTCTTTTTTTTCTTTTTCATTTTTTCCTTTCCACTTTATTTTCTCTCTTCTACTTCTCTTTGTTTTTCCTTTTTCATTTTTTTCTTTATCTTTTTCTTTTTTTGTTTTCTTATTTTTTTCTTTCTCATATTTTTTTTCGTTTTCTTCTTCTTTTTTTCCTTTTCTTTTATTTTTTTCGCTTTTTTTTACACTTCTATTTCTAGTTTCTATTTCTCTTTCTTTATTTTTTTACCTTTTCACTTCTTTTTTTCCAGATTTTTCTTTTTCTTTTTTGTCTTTTTTTTTTCTTACTCTTCTATCTCTATCTTTTATTTTTAAAAGACAAATAGCTATATCACATATACATATTAAAAAATATATAAAAGAAATAGACATACAGATCTGCATATGTATTTACGGTAAAAAACATACATATATAACTGCATATGTATTTACAGAAATACATATCTGACTCACATGTATAGATAAACATATAGGATATGTATCAAGTATTTTTTGGTTACCTATATGTATATGTATATGCTTGTCCTTTTTTTTATAGAGATTTTGTGTCTTATATGTTTATATATACATATGAGTGAGATATATATTTTTGTAAATACATATGCAAATATATATGTATGTTTTGTACTGTAAATACATATCCAGATCTGTATGACTCTATATTTTGTATATTTTTTGAATATTTGTATGTGATATACATATTTATTTTTTCAAAATAAAAGTTAGAGATAAAAGAGTAAAAAAAAATAAAAAAAAATAGAAAAAGAAAAAACAAAAAAAAAGAAGTGAAAAAGAATAAAAATTGAGTTTAAGCAGCTTGAAAGATCGATTTTAATCACTGTATTGTTTGATCAGTTCAATTTACTGTTGCAGTACTTTTTTTCGAAATTCATTTAAAAATATCCAAAAATAATTTAACGAAATAAATTGTTAAATTGTACAACGTAATAGAAAATTGATTTTGATCTCTCTAACAAAAAATCTTTAGTGGCTCAAAATATTCAAAAATAATTTAACGAAAAATCAATTTTGATCACTATATTTGAACGAAACATCAGTAATGACTCAAAAAAAATCACTCAAAATAATGTGAAACTGAAATTTGAATTTTGATTTCAGTTGATAAAAAATAACGGAAATCATGTTAATTACGAGGTTTTAATGGAAAAAGAATCTCCATATTTAATTCATGGCTAATTATACCATTTTTAACTCAACTGATTTGAGTTAAATATGGGCAGTAAAACAATTTGTATATGTATTTTTATAGCAACAGTTTGTTCAAATACAATATTCAAGTTGCTAGTTTAAGTAATTATGAAAGTATTGTTATGAATCTCATAATTATGATCTTAAGTATGCTATTTATGAATTTTAGCATATTATCTGACACGATATACATATGCAACGCACGTATCGAGAAACTAGTAAACATGTATATATACATATATATATAGACATATATATACATATTTACATAGACACATATATATACATATACATATACATATATATATACATATACATATACATATATATATACATATACATACAGATATATATGTATATATACATACATATATATGTATATATATGGAGAAGTGTGAGGATTTATTGTGAGTGAGCTGAGCATTACCTTATTTGGAATTGAACAATTATAAGTGATGCAGTAACCTTAAAAGAAAAAGTAATGATACCATTAGAGTAACTATAACTGATTATGTTGCAACTTATCGAAGTCATTAAAGAAAAAGAATAGTTCCGGAAGGTATTTTAGTAAAAAATGGATCATACTTGAAATTTAATTTCGAGTTAAAAAGTGAAAATGTCTTATAAAATAAAATGTTACATTTGAATAAATTTATTAATTCAAATGTTTTAAACACCTAGAAAATTTTTGCCCTATGGGAATTGAGGTTTTAAACACCTGTTCGGAGGAGCTTTTCACACCATTAAGGTGTGGCAAAATTAACCCATGAAAATGACTTGAGCTTTCCACACTTATGTCATAAAAGGTATAACAAGTTATGTTGTTCACAACAAATTTTCAAAGTACAAGAAAATTAACTGCAATAAAAAATAAATTAAAGAATATAAGTATCTTTTTATTGATGAATTTTGTGTGTACAATTCTGTTATTCTCTTGATTTTTTTTTCTAAACATCTCCGTAATTCGAGGATCTTTGGTAGCGTTTTCTCGAATTGTTGGATGATTTAGATCTCCTAGAGATGTATTCCAATTGCTAGGAATGTTGATAAGTGCTTCGTTGCTTCAGAAAGATCATTGAAAAGAATTTTGTTGACCACTCCTTGAAAGAATTGTGTATTAGATGTTGTGGCTTTCTCCAATGTTTGTTGAATATTTTGCAGAATCCCCTTACAAAACTACGCAACTCCCTTATTTATAGTTGTATGGGTAGGACCAGTTGCTTGTGATTGGTTAAAATATGTCATTTGGACACTTGACTGCTTTGGACTGATTCTTGAGTTTGACTTGGGTAGATTGGTGTCATCTTATCTGTCTTGAATTTGACGGGGATGCCAATCGCCCTGACACACACGTATTTGGATTTCAAGGTGTAATGGACGTTGGACTTTAATTTAATAAAATAGACTAATTATTTGTAAAGTCCAAATTAGTTATTCAATCCAAATGAATATAAATTTTAATTCAAATTTTGTATGAATTTAACCCGTTAAAATTCATTGTCTACATATACCTCATACTTCAAATTTGCCGAGGTGTAGACATGGCCAAATTGTTGGCGGGACTTGAAGTATTATGAAGCCTACAATATTACTCTTAAGACATTTGCTTAACTCCATTTCTTGCAAACAAAAAAATATGCTAAGGTTATGTGCAACCCCATTTCAAGTCAACCACGGGGTGATCGGGAGTGACACACAAGTCCCCAACCCCCAAAATTGGAATTCAATCATAATAAGAACAAAACTTATTTATTTGCATATTTACCCAAACCTTCAGCTTGGGAACAATTGTTAGTTTTAGAGAAAAGAAATAAAGTCATTCCTTAACTTGTCCGACTTTTTTAAAAAGACACCTAAATTATACGGATAATTTATTACCTCACAAAAATTACATATACCTTCATAAATAGATCATTTTGATCGAAATTTTGCCTAAGCATGTAGACACGCATAGGACGCGGGTGAATGCATAAAACTTGATTGAAATAACCAATTATAAAATGCCAAGTGTAATTATTTCTCAATTATTTCAAAAATCCCATCTTTTCTATTTTAAAAAATCGATTCTCTTCTTCCTCCATTGATATAGCTGTTGATTGATTTTGAAGAAAAAAATCGGCTCTCTTCTCAAACTTTTCTCAACAAAATCAACCTTAAAAGGTAAGATGTTTCTATTTATGTTCTAATTTTTAAACAAAATTAACCGTAAAAGCTTTAATTTTGTCTCAATTTTCTTAAATTTTTTGAAATCAAGTTAAATTTTGTGATTAGGTTTTGCAAAAAATAGTTTTATAATGTCAAATGCAATCTTGAATAGTATTTGTAATGACGAGAATGATCCCATGTTTCTTGTAAAAATGCGATGCACACATGGAGACTTACTTTCAATGCAAACGTCATGGTCGGAGGACAACCCAACTAGAAGAATTTGATCTTGTCCACACTATCGTGTATGTCCTATACATATTCTCTTACTTTTCTCTTGTTTTTGTTAAATTAATTTATTTATGATCCATTTTAGGAGAAATCACGCAACTTCTTTAGATGAAGGGACTCAAAAAAGATTGATTTAAGAAACAACACAGTTATTCTGAGATTGGCGAAGAGAATCAAGGAATTGGAAGAAGCATTGAATTTTATGAAAGTAATGAAAAATGGGTGGCGAAGGAGGAGAAGAAGATCAAATGTTGTATTTGGAAGCTCATTGTCATGATTGTCGTGGTGTTTTTTCTATTTTGGACAACCATTAACAAGAATGTGATGGATGACAAATATAGTTGTGTGCACTTGAAATTGTCATAGTTGTTCTCTTGTTCTACTTTACAAAATAGTGTTTATGTTTTTTATCTTGTCGGAATAGTAATTGCTTAACAAGATGTAATTTTGTTTGGTTGTGTAAGACCTATGCAACATATTTTATATCAAATTAAATTTGGCTTATGCAACCTATTTTGTATCAATATATTGTGATATTGATGACATTTGTGAGCATTCAAAACATATTATTCATATAGTCAATAGAGTAATATGGCAACCACAATAAAACAAAATGAGGGACTTCATTTCAACATAATCATTGTTTCAATTTGAACTACAACTAAAGCTTGACCTTGTTTTGTTTGGTACCTAACAAAACATAGCTTAATTCCTAAAGGTACCTAACAAAATAAACTGCCCAAAACAGTATTTGATTGCTACAAAATAAGATCAAAATGCAATCACCAACACCAAAATATACAAAAGAGAAACTAATTTTTTGAGACAATATCAATAAAACCAAAATATACACATCATATCAGTAAGATGCCCTAATTTTATGGCACACGAGTCTTCCTACTTGAACTGGTTTTGCCTTGAGTTAAGGCAACAACTACATACCTGATTTGAATAACCTTTCAGCCCTCATTCTTTCAAGTTTGCTATTGGTAATGACCGACTTCCCTTGCCATTTAAATCCCTATCTTGGTGTGTAGCCAATATTGTCAGTTACTACATCAGACCTCTTTGTCACCTTTACACTAGTGGTAATGACTTTTCTACTTGGCAATCCAGGTTGCACAAATAAATTACAGAAATTAAAAGGCAATAAATGTGAGTAAGTGAAGAAAAATTCTACACACTACTTACATTAAGAATGGTAAAGACATCTTCATATTGGTATATTTCAATCCATACCATCCTTGGCCTTTTAAAAGTCTTGTATGTCCTCTACTGCTATCCTCATGGTCTTGTCTTTGAGGAGGCATTCCCCTTCCACAGCCAGAACTGGTTTAGCTCTTTTGAGTCATTCCTCTTCCTCTCCCACTACCCCTTTCTCTAGATATTCCTCTTCCTCTACCACTTATAGAAGTTTGTGTATGTGTAAGACCCCGTAAATTTCCCTCCCATTCTAAGCCTTTAGAGCATGTCAAGTGAAGCCCTTTTCCGTATCTAAAAGATTTAGGAATGATTTCCAAAGTGATTGGTGTTTAAATCATGTGGAATTTTCCTAAATTTGATTTTTTATCGTGTGGAAAATTGAATTAACTTTCCATCGATACCAATTTAATCCAAATCCGGTATCGGGGTGAGAAGTTATGGTCGTTTTACTAAAAGCTGTCGAAACCACCCAGGTGCGATGGGCAGGTTGACAAACCGTCGAGCTTGCGACGGACCGTCGCTCAAATCGTCGCAACCAAGGTAGTGACTCCCTCTTCTATTCCAAGTGCGATGTCCAGGACGACAAATCATCAAGCTAGCGATGGATCATCGCTAAGATCATCGCAATAAGGCAGTGTGGCCTTTTTTTAACCAACGTGCGACGGATGATCCGACGGGCTGTCAGACTAGCGACGAACCGTCACTCCGACCATCGCAGATCCTGTTCAGTATTTTTAAGCCATTTTTAAAAGGACTTTTGGTCTTTTGCCATCCTTTCAACACTTAGATATATTCAGAACAAAACAAATAACTTCATATCCATCAAAAACATCAAGGCCTAGGGTTTTCTCCCTCAAGAGCAAACTCAATTCCTTCTCCAAGAACTTCAAGATTCCACCATAAATTCTGCAAATTGAGTTGAGATTCAAAGTTTCCTAGCCAAAAGCTTTAAGAACCCTCACTCAAGAGTACGAAAAAGAGTTTCAAGCAAGCTTGTTCATCTACAAGTCATAATCTAAGGTATGTGGGGTTTGAAAAAGGACACTCCTTTCGTCCTTGTGCCCAAAAGTTGTTTTAATTACAAAGATATATGGTTTTACATGTTTTCTTATGAAATTGAAGTATGGGTTTATACCCTATGTTATTATTTCTTGATATTATGATGGTTTCAATGTTTTAGAAATTGAAGTACATGAGTATGTTGAGATTATAATGCATATTGCTGAAAATTTCCAGATTTCTATATGATTTATGAATCATTATGATATTGAGTATGAATTTTGATATGTCTTAACGTGATATCAATATATGGGTAATAAAGCCCTATTTGAGATTGTAATTTTAAGAACTTTTGAGCTATAAGAACACATGATTTGAGTATTTTGAGATTATTGAGAAAGTTTTGACCTTGACGGTCATAGTAGCTTTGAAATGCACTTTTCTAAATGAGATTACAGATTTTATAGTTGGGTTCTTTATGAACCACGTGATTATTTTAAAGTGGATTTCCATGAGATGAGCGTAGTTAACTAAAGGGAGTAGTATTTAGCACCGAGTTGGGTAAGTTACTACGGTTTCATACCCCAGAACTACGTGCCATTGTAGGATTGAGATTTATGGACCCGAGGCCGAGATAGTGATCAATGAGTTGAGTTTATACTCCCTGGCAAGAGTATGACGCCTCTCCCCAACATGAGGTTTCTTCCTTAGGAGGACAAAACGTTGGACTCCATGTAACTCGTATTGTGTATATCGGTTAAGAGAACCTCCCTAATAACAAGATTTTTATCACTGAATTGGGTAAGTTACTATGGTTTCATACCCCAAAACTACGTGCCACCGTATGATTGAGATTTATGGGCCCGAGGCCGAGATAGTGATCACTGAGTTAAGGTTATACTCCCTGGAAAGAGTATGACGCCTCTCCCCAACGTGAGTTTTTTTTCTTAGGAGGACAAAACGTTGGACTCCATGTAGCTCGCATGGTGTATGTCGGCTAAGAGAACCTCCCTAATAACAAGATTTTTCAGATTAGTTTCTTAAAGTAAAATTTTCCCAAGAAGAAAGTAGTTTTCCCTATTAGTAAGAGTAAGTAATCAGTTTCTAAAGTAAAGTATGTTCCTTGAGATGAGATTTATACTATGTGTTCCATTATTCATAATTTACGAGATCTGCATTTTGAGATTATTCGAGCTATGTGAGTCAGTTATATTAGCATGCATGATTTCTGTAAAGATTGATGATATTATTATTTTAAGTATCGCATACCATATACTCAGTACATCCTCAAAGTACTAATCCACATATACGTCTTTGTGCTACATTTTCTCATAATATAGGTTCAGGTGCTCAGTCTCAGCAGCGCCAGTGATGTTCGAGTACCTTGATCTACACCTCCATAGTTGGTGAGTCCTCATGGTTCGAGGACCTGTTTTCCCTAATTTCGTTTTTCATAGTAGTTGGGTTATTTCCTTTCAGTTGAGTATGAGTCAGTTGGGGATCTGTCCCAATAACTCTCTAGTTCTTGAGTAGTGGAGGCTTTGTCAGACTAGACTATTAGTGGTGTTTTTAGACTTTTCAGCATGTTGCTATTCAGACAGTATTCTTTTGTTATTTCAGTTGAGATATGTTATGACAGTGCCATTATTTTATTTTATCCATCTTAAAAGTAAGTGTTAGAAGTAGTAACAGGCTCAAAGGGTTAGCTTAGGGCTACTTGTAGCCTTAAGCACCGTTTAATGTGTCAAAAAAATGAGATTTTGGGGCATTACAGTATGTACTTAAATCAACATGTATTCTAATAAAAAAATAATTGTTTGATTACATAAAATTACTTGTGTTTGTGCAGAAGTTCCATATAATTGACTTGGAACAGTTGGGACACTTGAAAAATTTGAACCACCTGAAATACTGTCTTTTCCTCTACCTCTTCCTCTAATATCACTTGCAATGTTTATGGTGGCCTGATTAATGAGATATTAGTACATATACTTAAAATTTTTTGATTCTGACAAATAAATAAATATACCTCTTGCTGATAAGATGTTCCAGCTACATGACTTGGATCACTGGCCCTTGCTTTACCTCTTCCTCTACCAGTAGAAGCTTCGTTCCGTGTTTTAAAAGATTAATTCTTGTACTTAACAAAATGTACATTAGATAATGATTATAAAAATACCTGTTCCTGAGAATATGTTCCAACTGATTGACTTGTACCAGGTTGATCTCTTGTAGGACATCCTCTTTTATTATGTCCTCGTGTACCACATTTGTTACAAATAATAATAGTACCACATTTGCTAAGTTTTTCAGTTTTTCTACTTTCATCAACCTCTTTTCTTCTAACTTTACTTGGACTTTAAGGAAACTTCTTGATCTTTGATGGCTTCACAGTAGAATTATTTGATGTTTGCCACATTTTCATGTTATTCATTGGCTAAATAAAATGAGCATATGTGCTGAGGTAGGTATCCTTGTGATAGCAGCTGTCCAGAAAATTAATGGGCTCATATTCCTTGTGGTGAAGGGAAACAACACCACAAGGACAAAGAATGTCCCTAAGCTGCCAAGCCCTGCAACTGCAACTCCTACTAACAATGTCAACATTATGTGTATAACCACTGTGAACAATCTTAAAACCCCTTTCCCTATTCCAAGATAAATTACACTGTATCGACTTATCAATATTTTCTTGAAGAATCTTTGGAGCCATGGGAGAAATATCAGTGATCCAAGTATTTGAAAACTGTCTCAACTCACTAATTCTTTTCATCATCTTCACCCTAATCTCCTTAAGCATGTGATGATTGTTTTGAACCTTGCAGGTAGTACCCGTGCATTAAATCTCTCTGCCATATTGTTGTCCACAATATCACAGTTACAATGCTCTTCAAAGTATCTTTTGCACCATGTATCCAAATTATACCACAAAAGATTATCCAAACAATCCCTCCCAACAACTTCATTACTTCTATGTTCTCCTTCAATTCTACTTCAAATATGGATTTTGCAATCTTCCAAAACACTCTTCTTCTTTATATCCCTTTCCAGAGTTTAGACCAATTAGCAAGAACATGTATTGCACACTTTTTGTGTTCAGCTAGTATAAGCAGCTCTTTTACAACTATTTTTAGTCCCTAACAAAACAAAATAGTATATTAATCTACAACTATACCAGCTATACCAACAGTTCTTAAATAAAAAGAATAGCAAACACTTGTTAAGAATAGAGTCATACCTTTTGCATACCAGTTAAGGTGCTTAATTGATGACCTTCTCCAAGATCAAGGGCATTCCTTAATAGTTCAAGAAACTATTCACATGTAAACTGATTCTCAACCTCAACAACTGCCTAGGCAATAAGCAATATTTGATTGTGTCCATCTCTACAAACAACCACCAACAATTAACCTTTGCACACACCTTTAAGGAAAACAATCATCCAAACCAATTAGCCTTCTAGCACCTCCAAAAAATGCATTATTTAAAGCATTAAAGCATACATAAAATCCCTTAAATATTAACTGTCCAGTATCATCAACATCTCTAACCTTATGAACACAAGTGCTACCTGGGTTAGTCCTCAAAATCTTATCCCTGTAATAAAAAATCCTACCATACTCCACAATGTGATCACCCATAATCTCTTGTAGCACTCTAGACCTAGATTTTCTCACAGTTGTCCTACCAATATGGATATCCAACTCTTTTCTAATAATCTTCTGTAACTGGAAAATTCTAATATTTGGTTGTTGACTTACTCTGTCTTTATACTTGCCAGAAACTTTAAGTTGCAAAGATATTTAAAATTTGATCTAAAAAAAATATGAATATAATTATATTTTTAACAATAAAATCCTCACTGGTCTTATCCTTGCTAGCACACAACAACTAAGGACAAGTGTCTTTGCAGAACCTCACTCTAACTCTGTCAGGCTCATTCACATACTTTTCAGTTTGAATCTTTTCTTGAATTGCATATCTGGTTACTACTAGCCTAAATTCCTTTACACTTGAAAAAACTAATCCTAATTCCCAAAATAATTTTTCACAAGTTTCATAAAAAACATCTTTGTTTTTTTGTTCTTTCTTCTCACAGGTTGTTTCACTACTTCATCAACCTCTTTACCATCTCCCCAACCTACTTCATCATCTAATTCAAAGCTAGGAGATTCATCACTTAGATAGTAAAGTTCATCACATCTCAGTTTACCAACTAGGCTATCCCTAGTACCTACAATTGTCTCATCATACAATATCTGGACCATTTTCACCAACATTAATCTATTTATCTGTTGTACCTTTACTTCTTATTTGTGACCTATTGAATTTCCCCTTACTTGACCTTATATCAATATACTCTTGATGGACATCACTATCTCTACTAGTATCCCCTTCTAAATCTAAATCATACTCTAAATCATCATCACTTAGATACTCATCTATTGTAGGGTCAATAGAGTTGGAAGGTATAGTGGAAGGAGGAGGCTCATCAAGAGGGTTGGAAGAAAAATTAGGAGAAGAAGGCAGAAAATTAGGGTTAGAAGCATCACCCTCATTAATAGGGTTCAAAGATTCCTCACCTACCCTATTATCACTTGCATTGGGGACATACTCCAATTCAAGTGGGCCTGACAAGGTTCACAGACCCATGTGAAACATACACCTCAAGTTCATCCCCATTTCTTAATTTGTTGACAGTGTCATAAATAACCTTATAACATTTAATTTCTACCAAATAGTCATTCCATTTAACAAAGAAATCACACTCGGTTGTATATCCTAGATGCTTTATGTAGTCTCTTAACTCAAAGTAGGACATCATATCAACATCCCTATCTAAAAACTCAGCTACAGACCCACCAATATATTCAGGTGGAGGACCAAATTTAATTTCACCACCATGATACCATCTTAAAGTTACCAGAACAAAATACATTGAAAGATTCCAGAAAAAGCAATATTTTAACCACAAAAAAACATAGAAATCAGTAAACAAAAGAAAAAAAATCTCAATAGTCAAACAAAACTTTAAAGAGCACTGTTTCTGGATATTTTTCATAGAAATATAATACAAGTTGGCCTCACACCCCCAACACCCCACCCCACCCCAACCCCTACTTGACCCCCACCCAATAAAAATTAAGCTGCAACTATATATGCTACTATAACACAATAACAATAACAACATATGCCAAAAACCCTACAAATATATAGTACAAAATAACTAAATAAGTTCATATTAGTATGAATTTCACTAAATTATTACCTAAATATATATTCCCCCCCCCCCGCCCCCAAAAAACATAAATTCAAAAAACCATCAGAAGTTAGAAACTACTTAAATGCGAAAAATCCTAACCTGTAAAATCCTCCACTTTTGTTTATAGGCATTTACCCCAACAAATTGATCAACTAAATTACTTAAATCTCCATTCAATTGTGAATTTATGTCTCTCGAGAAAGAAAAAGAATGAGTGAAGTGAGAGAAATTAAAAAGAAGAGAAAAGACCCTTTTTGGGTATTTGAAGAGACTCGGGTTGGGTTAAAGGGTTAAACCCGACCTTTTAATAATAATTTATTTAATCTATTTACAATGGTATATATAATTTTCATGGGATAATAGGTCGCCCGTATAGTTTAGGTGCCTTTTTACAAAAATCGGACAAGTTCAGGGGTTACTTTATGTCTTTAAGCTTATTAATTTTTCTTTCATTGCTTAACTTTGTAAGAATCATTTTTAAACTATCATTGCTTTTCTTTTGAGGGTTGGTCATCTTCCATTATATGTGAAGGAATGAATTTGATTTCTTTTTTCCAATTTCATCATAACTTTCCTAGTACAAGACATGACAATTATTCATAGAAACCTCTACATATGCATCCCATATACAAATGATTTATCAAAGTATCACCAGAAAAAACCTTCTCCGTTGGGTTCATTATTTTTTTTAAAGAAGTTGAACTCCAAATTTGGTGTGTTCTTCTTCAGCTTTGTGCAGTCTCACCAAAGTGTTCTTTTCTTGGTGTAGCAACATCCAAATGATGAGCGACTTTGTTCTTAGGAAACTAGACTCGTAGTACTGGGATACATCAAAAAATTAACATCAAACTTATTCTGCATTGATGGAAATGATTTTTTAAAGTCGGTCTCCAGATCTGACCGTTTTTCTGAACAATTTGTGCAGTCTCACT
Source organism: Capsicum pubescens (assembly GCA_030864215.1). Lineage (NCBI taxonomy): Eukaryota > Viridiplantae > Streptophyta > Magnoliopsida > Solanales > Solanaceae > Capsicum > Capsicum pubescens. The sequence goes on along the minus strand of CM061544.1, from coordinate 102,701,011 downwards.
AAAACATCCTTTTCTTGGCGCAGGAGTTCTCAAATAACGAGTTGCTTGGTTCAGAAGAAACTAGATTCACATTACTATGATATACCCAAAACAAACATCAAAACCCTTTTGAATTGGCAGGAATCAATTTTCGAAGCTGGTCTGCAAATCTGGCAGTTCTTATTACAGATTTGTGTAGCATCACCACAACGTCCTTATTCTTGGTGTAGGAGCATCCAAATTACAAGCGTCTTGGTAGGGCATATCAATAAAAGTAGTGTCCTAAAACCAAATTTTATATAAGACCTAAATATATACACATACATATAAAAATAACATCCTAATAATTTAGAGTTATCCTTTTTAAAGTACACGTAACGTTTAACTTCACATATTAATAAGATTTTAATAATAGTAAATTAATTCTAGCTGATAAAATATTAGTCATTTATTTACAATACATTAACTCGGATGTTCTTGTTAAAACTTTATTTATTAATATGAAGTGTGAGTAGTTCAATTCAAAGTTCTAAATATTTTTAGTAAAAATTAGATAGCTTTTCTTTCTTTTTCTCTTTAGATAATTTTTTAAAACATATATCACAATCTTCATTATAATTTCAAGTGGAGTTGAAATCATAAAATTTACATAAAAATTTTGAGGCCTCAAATTTTTGGGGGCCTAAAATAAATACTTTACTAACCTTACCCTTGAGCCACCGCCGCATCATGGTAGTGAAGATACTAGACTCGTATTACTTGACATATACAAAAATCAATGTCAAAATCCTTCTGAATGAACGGGAATCAATTTTTGAAGCTATTCTCCAAATCTGTCCTGTCGATTTCATAGCTTTGTGCACCCTTGCCAAAATGTCTGTATCTTGAGCTTGGAGTGTACAAATCATGAGACGTTTCATCTTAAAATAACTTGTCTTCAAGGAGTACATCTATGTCAAAGATTGAAGATTAAATCAGCCTTAGGTGATCAAACCAATTTTTAAAGTTAATGCTATAATCTGCCGTGTCGTGGCTAGATAACATGTTCATGATCACTCCTCTTTGCTTTTTTTTGTAGGTTCATGAAAAAAGTGTAAGGTTTTTGATATCAGATCAAGCATCTATAGACACTGTCCAAATGATTGGTGAGGAACCACTTGTTGCATCACTATTTTGACCGAGGTTTCACTGAGCGACAACTAGGTGCTTCACCCTTTTTCTTGAGCAATACATGGCAAAATCCTTGTCACAGTTTGAAAAGGAGATATTTGGTGCAACTCTTTTTATCCGTGGTGAGAAAATTCATTCCTATCTCCCTTAAGTCTTGGCATAGAAAACTTGTAGCCTCTCTTTCCATTGAAGCCTTTGATGATTAACCTTCCTGAAGTAGCCATTTTTGACCCTTGGTGGGCAAGTTGGTGTCACATCATGTAACACCCCACACTTTCGGGCTAAAGTTGAACTATCTTTTTGATGTATATGGACCTGAATCCAATGCTGTCTAGTTAAAAATAAGTGTGAATTATATTTCCTTAGTATGGAAACATCCTTGGAGATGAATATACATCATAAGAATCTCCTAGCTCAAAAGTTAAGTTGAGCACTTTCCTATCGATTGATTCTTAGTTGAAGATTTTGCATGGGTCAACTTTCAGCGACTGTTTCACCTAATGTATAAAGATTCATGTGGCCTACTATATATCAAGTTAAAGCCCTTTAGGTCTTCTTTCCAATACCTCCAATCATTTATTTATCCAAGTCATGAGTTAAAATTTATAAGTGTTTAAATGAGGCACTGTCTAATCTAAGCGATGGGCAATGCACCGCCCACGTTATGGCTATGCCATGGGCTAGGCGCCACCTACTTGGTGTTAGGCCACGGGTTGGGCATCGCCCACCTGATGTCTTACAGTATAAGGGCTTTGGCTTTGAGTTATTTCAAGGGAAACATGGTCTTTTGACATCACATAACCGTCCCTAAACATCACTACACGGAATTAAGGATCCCACATACGTTTTAAGAACTATCAAATCCCTAAATCATCTTTTAAAACACAAGAGGAGAAAAACCAACCTAGGGTTGCACATTCAAGCTTAAAGCGTCAATTTTTTCACGATTTCTTCGTCATTAAGGTATGTGGGACTACTCTAAACTCTATGGGCATAAGTTTTACTGTTTTATCAATTTTAAAGATCCCTAATCATATTTGTAATGAAGGGTTTTGATATTGATTCGAAAAACATGTATCATGGAATAATTTTGATGAAAGCATATGTTGTATTGAACTAATTCCGACGAAATGAAAAAATAACTATGTATATATGTTTTTGTTTGTAATGAAAAGTTTGATTAAGAGCATGAATGCTAAAAACTTCCTCTCCCAATTTAATATTGTCAATTTCAATTGTTATGGGTTGTTTAAAGGCATGAATTTTCTTAAAGGAAAAGTAGAGGGTGAATGCTTTTCTAATGATTATAGAATGATATAGTTTCTGACATTTTGAGAGGGTTTATTCATTTGGTGCACGTTCATTGTTTCAAAATTAACAATTTCCATAGGTTTTAAGTAATGCGAAGATGGTATGGCCACCTTGTGATTATACTATTAAGAGTAGAGTGTTTTTCTGTAAACTCAATTGGAAATCAAAAGTATAAATCTCTCTCATATGATGTTTAAAACCTCTAGATGGTCATTAATATGATGATAAGTGAAAAGGGCCACAAATATATTATGATGTGATATGAATGACTTGCAAGTCAGGGCGATACCCGGTGATGATATGCCCTAAACAGAATAAGTATTGAATATTTTGAAAGTATGAAACATGATTTTGAAGAACTAAAATTATGCTTAAGAGAGCTAGTTGGTTACTCGAAGAAAGCATAAGTTGGAAGACTTAACACTGGGAACCGTGATTTGCCGACACGAGACTATGGTACCATGCTGTGTGGTCTTGTGTGCCTTTATTTATGTCATCCCAATTTGGGAATATGATTAGGATCCATGCTTTATGGTTTTGTTCCCTACCATGACATATTATTATGATCGGGAATTTTAGCACCCTACTTTGTAGTCTGGCATGTCTCCCATACCGATACTCTAACCCTTGCAGCAAACTTGGGTTGGGGTATTGGCCGTCGATTCAAGGGAGAATTTCATATAGCTCATGGAATTTCAGATTGTATGGTGTACCATCTAGCTCAAAAGAATAACAAAGAGTGAGTCAGAGTTTTCAAGAATTATTTTGAAGGTCACTAAAATATGCCCATGTATTTTTACTTATATTATGTCCACTGTTATTATGAAATGCTCTCACCTATATTTTATAAAAACATACTATTTTGGGTTGTTTCACATACCAGCACATTTTGTATTGACCCCCTATATTTCAGGATCTGAGGCTCAGTCTCGTGATCTTTCTAAGCAGTAAACCATTGATAGATATTCGAAAGACATCTTTCTCTTATGTGATGTTTTCAGTTGGTTCTGGTTTATGGTCCGACCGGGGGCCTTGTCCTGATTTTCAAACAAATGTTGTTTTCTTTCAGTTAGTAGAGATTTCACAGATAGGTACTAGATGGATTTAGGTCTTGTTGAAATGACATTCGTATTGTTTTGTTGTAGTTATGAAATGACTATATTCCACTTTAATTTTGTATTTTGATAATAGATGAATGTTGTATATGATCACAAGTTAAAATATATCTCGGCCTTTATGGTTCGAGATGCCGTCGTGGCCAGGGCCTCAGTTTGGGTCGTGAAAAACTTGGTATCAGAGCATGGTTTATGGTCCCGGGTATCTGCAAAGTCGCATTGGGTAGAGTCATTTTTATGGGTGTGTAGCACACCACACTTATAAGGAGGAAGCTACTAGACATTTAGGAATGTTCCAATTTTCTTTATGTTCTAGATCGTGCCATTGTGTTGTCCATTTGGAATTTATCCAAATCCCTTCTTTACTCTGATTTTATTAACTAGATCCCATTGTCGAGTCGATTCAAGCAAAGAAGCTTCCAGTCTAAATGACGTGGTCCTTTCTAATTGAGTCATAAAAGATTAAGGAATAGTACCAGGACTTGAGAAGAGTCTGTTAGTTCTTCAAGGTGTATTGATTTGAGTGTATACTTTATCCTGATGAAAATATGCTTTTCAACGTAAGGTATGAAGTATATTCAGTCTCTTTTCTAAAATCCTTGTTGTATATGTCATGCTTAAGGGTAGTGAGATGTAGCGGAATGTTGGAATAATATTTCCACCCGAGTAGTAGTATGTGATAAAGTGTCATAACCTATGAGCTGTAAGATGGTCCATAATTTAGTGATATGAGGTCACAAGATTAGAATTCAGAATGAGGGTGACTTTTACGTAAAGAAGCTAGTTTAGTTGTATAGCCATTGGTTGAGGGATGGGTTGCCATTTTATAGTGATAGACTAGTGTGGTAGCAATATTTGTAGATTGTATGGAAGTTTGTGAAGGAAGTGGCTGGTTATGATTATTATTTATTCAAAAATTAGGAATGATCTCAGAATGGATAGTTATGGTGGTTGTAGAAATCATTTGTAGGCTGTGAATGAAAAGGGGTAGATCAGTCAATAAGTTATGGGTAGAGACTCATTGGTATAAATGGAATATGAAGGTAGGCTAAATGTATGTATGGGTAAGTAAATATGATGTGAGATAGAGGAATATGTAGATAAGACCGTAATGGGTTAAATTATAAGATTAAGATCGACTATCTCTATTATATTACTTTACTCCCTTGATTGTCTTTTCTCTAGTAGCTGTAAACTAGTATTTCATGTAAGAAGGTATGCAATAGATTTTAATGTGTAGAAGTGATGCCATGGAAACAATGTGTTTGTAAGCAGTAGTTAAGTGAAATAAGGCATTTGGGTTGATTTTCCAATTTGATGGACTAGTATAGTAGGTACCATGCTTTATCGGTGGAACATGATCAATGCTAGACTATAGGCTTGAACTTTAGATGTGGAGTATGGTGGTAAGAATAGTAGCTTAAGGTTAGTGATGAATATTTCGTGGGAATGAAGTAGTGAGCTTGATGTGAGATGTGAAATGGCCTAAGTTGGCAATTTGTGGAAGAAAGAGTGGATAATTGTTATATATGTACATAAGGACTAGGGTGAATTGATAAAGTGTGGTTGAGTCATTAAGAGGATAAGAGTTTTAGGTATATTAGAATAAGTTGAATCCCGAGGTAGCATGTTGTTAGATAAGGTTTGATGTGAATGAGTGTCCCGTATACCTAGATCTCCTTCTCGAATTGTGTAATATGGGGAAGACTAAGGAGTTATTGTGTAATGTTCTTTAGAGCTGAATTGAGGAAATATAGATAAGCAATATGCACTTTTGGAATTGTTTTACGAATTTTATTAAGTTGTAAGTTATGTGATTAGAGGTGTGGTTCTAGTATCCTAAGGAGTTGAAGACAGAGTTGTAAGTATTAAGAAGCATGGATGTCCAGGCCCATGATAATATTAGACATAAGTCGATGACTTTAGGAGTTGGAGAAAGTTATGATTAGTGTCCCTAAAGGGGGAGGTCCTAGAAAGAAATTTGTGTGTTTTCATTATAATTATTGAGGGGAGTTGTGTTCATGTGTATACTGACCCCCCAATGTGTTGAGAGTTATGGTTATTGATTTGATGAGGGGATTATCCGCAGGTCTAGGATTGTGACTTTGATCTAAGGAGAAGATGGTTGTCACGACCTGAACTAGGGCCTGGCCGTGACGGACATCCCGAATCATGAAGGCCCGAATGTCCAACTCTATCTGGTAGTCATTCACAACATTCATATAATAAGAGAATATGCGAAAATACAATCTGATATAGAAACATGGTCATTAACTTTGAGTTTCAATACATGAGAATGAAAGTTACAATTCAAAACATCTGAATAAGATTTAACTCAGTCTGCAAAATCTCTACTACATCTCAAAACTGTTCTGGAAACTGGGACAAGGCCCCCAGTAGACCAAACTAACAGAATAACATAATCTGAAATAACAGGCCTTCTGGAACAAAGAAGTCTCACTACTAAACGGATCACTTCTCTCTGGAATACTCTACTGATTAGCCGGACTCTTGGACTGAGCCTCCGAACCTAGGAGGTAGGGGGTCAATACAGATGTACTGGTACGCAGAGCAGATCCAAAATACTAGTTTATATTCAACATATATGAGAGCAATTTAAAACAGTTCATAAACATATTAGATAGTAAGAAATCTCATGGGCATTTTCAAAAGACTCTGTAAAATCATCTGAACTCTGTGACACTCTTCGTTTTACTTCTGCGCTAGTTGGTATGCCCTACAACGCGGAAATTCCATGGGCTATATGGAATCCTCCATTGACTCAGCAGGGAAGCCTCCAACCCAAGTGTGCCGCAAAGGTTGGAGTCTCTGACTCTGCTACGCCACACGGCCATCGCCAGCGTAAAAATAATATACCTGGATCGACAAGTCACGATTTTAGGATAAGATTTACTTGAACACAAACCTTCTTCGGGTAACTACCTAACCCTTTTTAAGCCTAGTTTTAACTCTTTAAAACATGCATTCTCTGAAATCAAACTCTGAAAACATACTATATTATTGCATACATACTTATGGTATAGTCATACCATTGACTTGGAAGTCACATCTCTGAGCCATTAATAACATATTATAATCTCTGTTTTCAAAACATAAGTTTGGGACCACCATATCAATAAATCAATTCAAAGAAAATCTTTCTCAAACCTCATGTAACCACATGCAAGGAACTCTCTTTGTCAAGCATTTCAATACTACAAGGTAGTCATGTCAAATTTCTCAATCACATGCAACTCTTTATCATTTAAAACAAGGGTGTAATTATATCAAGAAGCTCCCTCTCATCATCTCTAAATCATGCTCAAACACTCAGGTATTGAGAAAACTAGTTTCAAAACCATAAATCATGCATTTCAAATCATCCACAATAAGATCATAAACTTGAATTTATCACAAGAGAGGGACATCATAATCTGTGCTCTCAAATAAATCTTAAATTTCAATTTCATACATATAGGTATACTTGTAAATCAATTTAAGGGGATGAGGCCTAAAGGCCAAAACAACATTATCAATAACATGCATAAAGCATAATAAAATCAGGGATTTCAAACCCCTTTAACAAATTCATGTTTGATAATCTTTAAATCATAATTGAGTGTTTTCAACAAGCCCATGTATTTTTAGGATAAACCCCACGTACCTCAATTTGGAAATTTGATGGATGATTCTTGAAGCCTACGATTTGGGGATTCCAAATCTTCAATCAATCTTGAAAACCCACGGTTAAATCTTGAGTTATTTGGGTTTTTAGTTTGACTAGAGAGTGTTCTTGAGTAATTTGGATGATTATGAATGTTTTCTGGTGTCTTTGGGATTAAACCCCGTGTTTAGGATGATAAGAGGATGGAAAATACCCAATATATCCTTAATGAGATGGAATAAAAAAAAATATAATTGGGAGCCCGATTTCATGGGCCACCGCGACGCGCCACAATCGCGGTGGCTCACTGGAAATTGACGAATAGGAATCTTAATGTCACCGCGACGCGGAGTCATCACGTTGTCTCACTAGTTGGGACTTGAAACTTCAGCGCGATGCACCAAAATTGCACTATGCTACTGGAATTTGACAATTTCTAGATAGGCCTCCTCTGCGACACGCCAAGTATCAAAATGACTGTGTTTTACGACTAGAACTTAAATTAGCCATAACTTCTTACCCGGGTATCAGATTTGGGCAAATATTATATCGACGGAAAGCTCATTCAATTTCCCACATGATAAAATGTTAAAATTAGGGAAATTATATATGGTTTAAACTTTACTCACTTTGAAAGTCAAAAATAAGACTAAGTTTCTTTGACATAATTCTAGTCATTTAACTCTAAGAGCATATTACCACGAGCTAATGCATGGACGATTTTTGCGGGGTGTTAAATTATTCCCCCCTTGGGATCATTCATCCTTAATTGATGAAGCGAAATACAGAGAAGCGCAATTTAAAGTATTCTAAGGCCATAAAAGAATAAGACAAGGATTGTACCTTCTATTTCGTCATTCACTGGATCAAATAAGTATGTGTATCTATCTCTTATGTCATTTTTATATTCCCAAGATGCTTCCTCAACTTTTTGATTTCTCCACAACACCTTAACTGACACTATCTCTTTGCTCCTTAACTTCTGAACTTGGCGATCTAAGATTGCAATAGGTTCCTCTTCATATGCTAATGAGTCTGCAACCTTGATCTCCTCTACAGGAAACACTAGGGAATGGTCTCCAATACATTTCTTTAGCATGTATATGTGAAATGTCAGATGAAAAGAGCCCAAACTTGCAGACAACTCTAACTTATAAGTAACTCCCCCTATCCTTCTCAAAATCTGGTATGACCTTATATAGCGAGGACTCATCTTACCTCTCTTCCCGAAATGCATGACTCCCTTCATAGGAGAAACTTTGAGAAACACCCAATCACCAACCTCAAATTCTAAGTCTCTTCTCCTAACATCGGCGTAGGACTTCTGTCGACTCTGGGCTATCTTAAGTCGTTCTCTAATAATTTTCACGTCCTCCATTGCATGATGAACAAGATCAGGCTCAAACAACTGAGTATCACCCACTTCATACCACCCTATTGGTGACCTACATCTTCCATACAATTCCTCAAAAGGAGCAATCTTAATACTGGTATAGTAACTATTATTATACGCGAACTCTATCAATGGAAAGTGATCCACCCAACTTCCCTTGAAGTCAATTATGCATGCCCTTAACATATCCTCAAGAGTCTGAATGGTGCACTCATCTTGCCCATCAGTTTGAGGGTGGAATGTAGTACTTAGGTTCACTTGGGTACCTAAACCCCTATGAAAAGACCTTCAAAACTGCAAAGAGAATTGCGTACCTCAGTCAGATATGATGGATATAGGTGCTCCATGCAAACAGACTATCTCTTCAATGTACAGCTTGGCATAGTCATCTCTCGAATAGTTAGTTCTGATGGGCTGAAAGTGGGCTGACTTGGTCAGTCGATCACCCATCACCCGAATTGAATCGTACTAGCTTCGGTACCTTAGAAGTCCCGTAATGAATTATATATTGATCATATCCTATTTCCACAAAGGCAAGGCTATCTTTTGGGAAGTACCACCTGGTCTCATATGCTCTACTTTCACTTGTTGACAATTCAAACCCTTGGCAACAAAATTAGCCACATCATACTTCATATTATTCCACCAGTACATAGCTTTCAGAAAATGATACATCTTAGTAGAGCCTGGGTGAACAATATACCTCAAAGTGTGAGCTTCATCAGGGATCCTTTTTTGTAACCTATCTACATCTGGCAGACATAGTCCGCCCTGATATCTCAAAACTCCATCACCACCAATTTCAAAAGACATCACTTTTTATTGACCCACATCTTTCTTTATTTGCATCAAGATGGGATCTTCAACCTGCTTCTCTTTAACTTCAGCACAAAGGGAAGATTTAACTACCTCATGAACAACCACTCCCCCATCTTTGGAATCCAAGAGTCGCACTCCTAGATTTGCAAGTCGGTGAATATCCTTCACCATCTCCCTCTTTCCCTTTTCAACATGCAAAAGACTGCCCATATATAACCTACAGAGGGCGTCAGCTACCACATTTGCCTTGCCCGAATGGTAGTACAGGCTTATGTCATAATCCTTTAAAAGTTCCAACCAATGCCATTTCCTGAGGTTCAATTCTTTCTGCGAGAAAACATACTGCAAACTCTTGTGGTCAGTAAATATATCAACATGTACTCCATAGAGATAATGCCGCCAGATTTTGAGCGCAAACACCACAGTCGCTAACTCCAAGTCCTGGGTGGGGTAATTTTTCTCATGCACTTTTAACTGCCTAGACGCATAAGCCACCACTTTACCATGCTGCATAAATACACAACCAAGTCCCACACGGGACGCATCACAGTACACAACAAACCCTTCTGTACTTTTTGAAAGAGTAAAAATAGGAGCAATTGTCAACTTATCTTTTAACTTCTTAAAACTATTCTCACAAGAGTCAGACCACACGAACTTTACCTTTTTCTGAGTCAACTTAGTAAGTGGTGTATCTATGGAAGAAAAACTCTCTACAAATATTCTATAATATCCTGCCAAACCCAAGAAGCTCCAAATATCAATTGGAGTCGTGGGTCTGGGACATTTTCTCACTACCTCAATCTTTTGGGGATCAACCTTAATCCCATCACTAGACACGATATGCCCCAAGATAGCAATAGAATTAAGCCAGAATTCACACTTGGAAAATTTTGCATACAACTCATGATCTTTGAGAGTCTGAAGGATGATTCAGAGGTGATTGGCATGGTCCTCACCACTCTTAGAATAAATCAGAATATCATCAATGAAAACTATAACAAGCAGATCTAAAAATTGATGGAACACTCTATTTATAAGGTCTATGAAAGCCGCAGGGGCATTAGTCAACCCAAAGGACATGACTAAGAATTCATAATGACCGTATCGAGTTCGAAAAACTATTTTGGGAATATCTAACTCTCTAACCTTCAGCTGATGGTATCCCAAACGAAGGTCTATTTTTGAAAAATAATTAGCGCCCTGAAGCTGGTAAAAAAGATCCTCAATTCTAGGAAAAGGATATTTATTTTTAACAGTGACCTTATTCAGCTGACGATAATCTATACACATATGTAAGGAACCATCTTTCTTTTGCACGAAGAGTACCGCTGCACCCCAGGGAGAAACACTAGGATGGATAAAACGTTTATCTATAAGATCTGCTAGTTGCTCTTTCAACTCTTTCAACTCTGTAGGAGCCATTCTATATGGAAGAACAGAGATGGGATGGGTATCTGGCAACAAATCAATACCAAAATCTATCTCCCTATCAGGTGGTATTCCTAGGAGATCATCTGGAAAAACTTCTGGGTACTCATTCACCACAGGGATAGACTGAAGAGAAGGGATTTTGGTATTCAAATCTTTAACCCAAATAAGATGATACAAACAACCCTTAAAAATAAGTTTACGGGCTCTGAGACTAGAGATGAACTTCCCTTTAGGTGCTAAAGAATGTCCCTCCTATTCTATTACTGGTTCATTCAGGAAAGACAAAGTAACCTTTAGGGTTCTACAATTTAGTGTGGCATAGCATGAATGAAGCCAATCCATCCCTAAGATAGCATCAAAATTAATCATGTCTAAGTCTACGAGTTCCGCCGCAGTATTCCGCCCACTAAAAGTCACTACACAATTTCTATACACCCTCCTAGCCACAACAGAGTCTCCCACCAGAGTGGAAACAGAAAAAGGTTCGACAATTACATCGGGCTCAAACCCAAAACCAACAGCCACATAAGGGGTCACGTAAGACAAGGTAGACCCGGGATCAAGTAACACATAAACATCACGGGAAATGATTTGCAATATATTAGTAACTACATCCGGTAAGGCCTCTGCCTCTTAGCGGTTGGTCAAGGCGTACAACCGGTTGCGGCCGTTTCTGGCAGCTGAAGTAGCACCCTTCTAAAGCGGTGGTGGTGCAGAAGAATTAGCCTGTGACTTGGCTCCACCAATATTACCCTTTTCTACCGGACATTCTCTATGGATATGGCCTGACTGGCCATACGAATAACACACCATAGAGCCAAACTAACATCTCCCTGGATGATTCCTCCTATATTTCTCACAGTGCGGGTATGTCTGAGAGGTCTGAGCTATACTTTCTTGAGACTGTAAACCCTGTATCCTCGGCCCATGCCTATATTAAAAATCCTGAGTGCGATGTCTGGATGGGGGTCTGGTCACTAGGGCACTGGCTGCAGACTGCGCATTACCCTAATTTTTCTTCTTCTGCCATTTGTTACCCCAATTCCCACTCTGCTGCTGACTGTAGCTCTGGTCTGCTATTTTGGCTCTTTTTTCCTGTCTGTCCTTCTCTCTAGATTAAAAAATTTTCTTTTTATTTTCCTCAACTTGCTGCATGTGGAATGATATCCTGGAAAAATCCATGTCCCGGTTCAACATTGCTCCCTAACATTCAAGCACTAAGTTATATGAAAGGCCGGATGCAAATTTCCTCATTTAGGCTCTTATGTTACTAGTTATCTCTGAAGCATAATGGGTTAGTTGGTTAAACCTCAGAGTGTACTCCTGGAAACTTATCTTACCCTACTTTAGATTCAAAAACTCTTCGGCTTTGGCCTCCCTCAGCTCGAGAAGAAAGAATCGATCAAGGAAGGCTTCCACGAACTCGGCCCAAATTGTGGGCTCAGCATGCTCACTCTTTGAATATTCCCTCTCGTTATATCATTGGATCGCTACATCCTTGAGATGGTAAGCTGCTAACTCAACCCCCTATACCTCATCTACATGCTCACTTTACAGATCTTCTCCATCTCATCCACAAACTCCTGTGGATCCTCTTCTACTTTGGTACCAGTAAACCTGGGGGGGTTCATCCTCATGAACTGGCCCACTCTTGTAGCCTCAGACGTAAAAGATACAGAACCAATATCTTCCGACCATTGAGTCTGTATGGCTAACAACTGGCCAAGTATGTGATTGGACTGTCTAAATTCTATATTAGATACCTCTCTTTCGCGAGGCAGAGTGGGTTGGTCCCCGTTCGGGGAGCTCTGGGTGCCCTAAGTGGGATGGTCTGAGTAGGTGGGACTCTCGGAGTAGAATCAATCTCTGAAGTCTGAACTCTATTTTGGGTCCTCATCCCATGAGTGGGACGGACCTCATCTGTCTGTTCATTCTGATCGATAGTATAACGGGGAGGCATGATTGCTTTTCTGAAACACAAAAGATCATCAATTAGGGAACAACTCAGACTTTGAAGCACGAACTAAACCACAAAGAATAGAAACTTTCCTAAACACCTAGTAGCCTTCTGCTTATAAGTATGGTGTGATACACACCCATAAACAAGATTCTACCCAACGCGATTTCGAAGACCCCCTGGGACCATGAACCATGCTTTGATACCAAGTTTTTCACAATTCGAACTAGGGCCTGGCCATGACGGACATCCCGAACCATGAAGGCCCGAACGTCCTACTCTATCTGATAGTCATGCATAATATTCATATAATAAGAGAATATGAAGAAATATAATTTGATACGGAAACATGGTCATTAACTCTGAGTTTTAATACATGAGAATGAAAGTTACAATTCAAAACATCTGAATAAGATCTGACTAAGTCTGTGAAATCTCTACTATATCTCAAAATTATTCTGGAAACTGGGACAAGGCCCCATTAGACCTAACCAACAGAATAACATAATCTAAAATAACATGCCTTCTAGAATAAAGAAGGCTCACCACTGAATGGATCACTTATCTCTGGAATACTCTACTGATTTTCCAGACCCTTGGACTGAGCCTCCGAACTTGGAAGGTAGGGGGTCAATACAGATGTACTGGTATACATAGCAGATCCAAAATACTAGTTTATATTCAACATATATGAGAGCAATTTAAAACAATTCATAAATATATTAGATAGTAAGAAATCTCATAGGCATTTTTGAAAGACTCTGTAAAATCATCTAAACTCTGTGACACTCTTCGTTTTACTTCTGTGCTAGGTGGTATACTTTACAACTCTAAAATTCCATGGGCTATATGGAATCCGCCATTGACTCGGTGGGGAAGCCTCCAACCTAAGTGTGCTGAAAGGGTTGGAGTCTCTGACTCTGCTACGCCACACGACCGTCGCTAGCATAAAAATAATATACCTGGATCGACAAATCACAATTTTAGGCTAAGTGTTACTTGAACTCAAACCTTCTTCGGGTAACCACCTAACCCTATTTAAGCCCAGTTTTAACTCTTTAAAACATACATTCTCTGAAATCATACTCTGAAAACATACTCTGTTATGGTATACATACTTATGGTATCGTCATACCATTGACTTGCAAGTCACATCTCTGAGCCATTAATAACATATTATAATATCTGTTTTCAAAACATAAGTTTGGGACCACCATATCAATAAATCAATTCAAAGAAACTCTTTCTCAAACCTCATGTAACCACATGCAAGGAACTCTCTTTTTCAAGCATTTCAATAATACAAGGTGGTCATGTCAAATTTCTCAATCACATGCAACTCTTTCTCATTTAAAACAAGGGTGTAATTATATCAAGAAGCTCCCTCTCATCATCTCTAAATCATGCTCAAATACTCAGGTATTGACAAAACTAGTTTCAAAACCATAAATCATGCATTTCAAATCATCCACAATAAGATCATAAACATGAATTTATCACAAGAGAGGGACATCATAATCTGTGCTCTCAAATAAATCTTAAATTTCAATTTCATACATATAGGTATACTTGTAAATCAATTTAAGGGGATGAGGCCTAAAGGCCAAAACAACATTATCAATAACATGCATAAAGCATAATAAAATCAGGGATTTCAAACCCCTTTAACAAATTCATGTTTGATAATCTTTAAATCATAATTGAGTGTTTTCAACAAGCTCATGTATTTTTAGGATAAACCCCACGTACCTCAATTTGGAAATTTGATGGATGATTCTTGAAGCCTACGATTTGGGGATTCCATATCTTCAATCAATCTTGAAAACCCACGGTTAAATCTTGAGTTATTTGGGTTTTTAGTTTGAAACCCTAGAGAGTGTTCTTGAGTAATTTGGATGATTGTGAATGTTTTCTGGTGTCTTTGGGATTAAATCCCATGTTTAGGCTGATAAGAGGATGGAAAATACCCAATATATCCTTAATGAGATGGAATAAAAAAAAATATAATTGGGAGCCCGATTTTATGGGCCACCGCGTCGCGCCACAATAGCGGTGGCTCACTGGAAATTGATGAATAGGATTCTTAAAGTCACCGCAACGCGGAGTCATCACGTTGTCTCACTAGTTGGGACTTGAAACTGCAGCGCGATGTACCACAATCACGCTATGCTACTAGAATTTGACAATTTCTAAATAGGCCCCCACCGCGATGCGCCAAGCACCAAAATGACTGTGTTTTACGACTAGAACTTAAATTAGCCATAACTTCTTGCCCTGTTATCGGATTTGGGCGAATCTTATATCGACGGAAAGTTCATTCAGTTTCCCATATGATAAAAAGTTAAAATTAATGAAATGGTTTAAACTTTACTCACTTTGAAATTTAAAAATGAGACTAAGTTTCTTTGACACAATTCTAGTCATTTAACTCTAAGAGCATATTACCACGAGCTAACGCATGGACGATTTTTGCGGGGTGTTACAATGGTGAATTAAGGTAGTTCCCGAATTTTTTCATTGTGGAAAGTTGCGAGGAGGAGTTATGAAATACCTATTCCTATTCAAGCATATTTCTCCTACTTCAGTCTAAGAGGTCATACTACCAATGTCTTATGTATTCAAGTCCAGCCTATGTTTAAGGTCTGAGTTCTCTATGTAACTCATGTAATGTTCCGACCTCCAAACTAGAAGCAATGATGTATTAGTAAATCCAGTCTTTTATGCATTCAAGCACTTTGTTATGATGTTCATGATCCATAAATCCGTGTCCCAAAATCATGCTTGGTTCTAAGGAACTATGTTTTCATATGTTACTAATTCTTTTTATGTCGGGATTATCCATAATGATAAATTTGTACAAACTCATGACTATTTTATCTCTAAAAATCAGAAGCAATAGCTTTGAGTAGAAGTCCTTATCTCAATCGTCGACTTCATGAATTCCAAACTTATGTTATACGACTCGTGATGTAAGCTCTCATGTTTATCACTATGGCCTGTCCTAAGCACTCATGATGTGTTGTGTTTATGCAAAATGACTCTTTACTTTAGATACAAACACTTGATATATGAAGAACTTCGTGTCTATTATATCGTATCATCTCCTCATGTCCCATCATGAGTAGTGCAATAAGTATATGTTATAATCAAACAATGTTACTCCCATTTATGACATTTATGCTCGGGTCCCTCAATGACCCTCTGTATGTTAGTATGATTGTTGTTGTGGAAGCATAGTAATAATTTAGGTAGGGGAGTAGATGTTATTGAAGGTGAAAAATTATATGTGATTTCTTGGTCTAAGGTTATAGGAGAAGGGTGAAGAAGGGGATGAACTTTTTCTACGTGGTTAAGAAGGAGATATATGGTGAAATTTTTTGTGAAAGTGATTAAATTTTCTAGTATTAGTGGGGGTATCTATGAAGTGGGTGTAGTAATGACAGATTTGAATATTGTGATTGATGAAAATGCAAACCAATGTGTTATTTGGTTGGTATTCCTAGATTTAAAACTCAAGTGTGTATGATGGTAGTGATAAGATAAAATAATTTTCTTAATGGGATATAGAGAACATGGTCCCATAGCTTAAGCTAGCACCTCTTTTCTACGAGTTAGGCTGCAACATAGAAGCATTATGTAGTGGAACTCAAACTCTTGTGGTTAGATGTGTGATGGAAGAATTGTAATTTGGAAAGTATGAAGTGTGCTATTTATTGTTTAGGGCGTAGAAGAGCAATGTCTCTAAGTTTAAGTCTATTCATGTTACCTTGTAAGGTAGAGCATGCTTCTAATCCTATGTCCCACAAAAACTTTATTTCATGATTAGTACCGATATATAAAATTACCTAATAAACTCATACCATATGCTGTGATGACTATGATCCCTAGAACTTATGTGCAAGGTCATCTCTATGTCAATTCTTATTATCTCACGCTTTGTGCTTACACTTGTCACTAGGGGTCATCATGAAGCTCTTTGATGTCTTTGCATATTTTGTTGAGGAAAAAATTTCAATAAGAGTTTACATTCCTTATTCCATACTTTTAGAGCTTCAATAAGTCCCTACCCATTATTCGGGGACGAATGATCCCAAGAGGGAGATAATGTAACACACCGTACTTTCGGGCTAAAGTTGAACCATCTTTCCGATGTATATGGACCCAAATACAATGGTGTATAGTTAGAAATAAGTGTGAATTATATTTCCTTAGTGTAGAAACATCCTTGGAGATGAATATACACCATAAGAATCTCCTAGCTCAAAAGTTAATTTGAGCACTTTCCTATCGATTGATTCTTAGTTGATGATTTTGCATGGGTCAATTTCCAACGACTGTTTCTCCTAATGTATAAATATTCATGTGGCTTACTATATGTCAAGTTAAATACCTTTGGGTTTTCTTTCCAACACCTCTGACCATTTGTCAATCCAAGTCCTGAGTTAAAAGTTATGAGTGTGTGAATGAGGCACTGTCTAAGCTAGGCGATGGGCAATGTGCCACCCATATTATGGCTATGCCATGGGCTAGGATCCTCCCACTTGGTGTTAGGCCACGGGTTGGGTGTCGCCCACTTGATGTTTTATGGTATAGGGGATCCATTTTTGAGTTATTTTAAGGGCAACATGGTATTTTGACATCTCATAACCATCCCTAAACATCACTACATGAAATTAAGGCTCCCAAATACATTTTAAGCACTATCAAATCCCTAAATCATCTTTTAAAACACAAGAGGAGAAAAACTAATCTAGGGTTGTATATTCAAGATTAAAGGGTCAATCTTTTCATGATTTCTTCGTCATTAAGGTATGGGGACAACTCTAAACTACATGGGAATAAGTTTTACAATTTTATCAATTTTAAAGACCCCTAATAATGTTTGTAAAGATAAGTTTTGATATTGATTCAAAAAGCATGTATCATGGAATCATTTTGATGAAAGCATATGTTGTCTTGAACTAATTTTCATGAAATGGAGATATAACTATGTATATATGTTTTTATTTGTGATGAAAAGTTTGATTGAGAGAATGAATGATAAAAACTCCCTCTCCCAATTTGATATTGTCGATTTCAAGTGTTATGAGTTGTTTAAAGGCATGAATTTTCTCAAAGGAAAACTAGAGGGTGAATACTTTTCTACTGATCATAGAATGATATGATTTATGACATGTTGAGAGGGTGTTTTCATATGGTGCACGTTCATTATGTCAAAATTAACATTTTTCATAGGTTTTGAGTAAAGCAAAGATGATATGGCCACCTTATGATTGTACAACTGAGAGTAGAGTGTTTTGATGTAAACTTAATTGAAAATCGATAGCATAACACTCTCTCACATGATGTTTAAAAACTTTGGATGGTCATTAACATGATGATAAGTGAAAAGGGCCGCAGATATGTTATGCTATGATATGAATGACTTGCAAGTTAGGGTATGACGATACCTGGTGATGACATGCCCTTAACTAAATAAGTATTGAATGTTTTGAAAGCATGAAGCATGATTTTGAAGAACTAAAATTGGGCTTAAGAGAGCTAGTTGGTTACCCAAAAAAAGAATGAGTTGGAAGACTCAATGATGGGAACAGTGATTTGCCGACACGGGACTATGGTACCATGCTATGTGGTCTTGTGTGCCTTGATTTATGTCGTCCCAACTTCGTACTATGGTTAGGAGCCATGCTTTGTGGTCTTGTTCCCTACCATGACATATTATTATGATTGGAAATTATGGCACCCTGCTTTGTGGTTTGGTGTGTCTCCCATACCGATACTCCATCCCTTGCAGAAAACTTGGGTTGGGGGCTTGGCCGCCAAGTCAAAGTCAGATTCCATATAGCCCATGGAATTTCAGATTGTAGGGTGTACCATCTAGATCAAGAGAATAACAAAGAGTGAGTCAGAGTTGTCAAGAATTGTTTTGAAGGTCATCAAAATATGCCCATGTATTTTTACTTATATTATGTCCATTGTTATTATGACATACTCTCACATATATTGTATAAAAACATGCTATGTGTTGTTTCACATACCAGTACATTTTGTATTGACCCCCTACATAAAAATATGCTATGGGTTGTTTCACATTCCAGGTCATTTTGTATTGACCCCCTATATTTTAGGATCTGAGGCTCAGTCTCGCGGTCCCGCTAAGTAGTAGATCATTGACAGATATTCAAAGTTGGTAAGCCTCCCTTATTTCGGTAGGCATCTTGCTCGTATGTGATGTTTTCAGTTGGTTTTGGTTTATGGTCCGACCGGTGGCCTTGTCCCGATTTTCAAACAGATGTTGTTTTCTTTCAGTTAGTAGAGATTTCATAGGATGATGCTATATGGATTTGGATCTTGTTGAAATGGTATCCATATTGTTTTGTTGTAGTTATGAAATGACTATATTACACTTTACTCTGCATTTTGATAATAGATGACTGTTGCATATGATCACAAGTTAAGATGACTCTCGGCCTTCATGGTTCGGGATACCGTTGTGGCCAGTGCCTTGGTTTGGGTAGTGACACATCATCCCTTGTGGCCCAATGAGAGAGACACTTGAAGTACCTCTTTTCATCCTCGGCGAGAAAGCATGTGGCTCTAGCACGGAGAGAGAAACAATTAGTGTAGTTGTTCAAACCCGACTGCTAGTTTGGAGCCAATCTCATGCTTCAAAATTCGGCATGGAATAATCCCTTCCTTTCAATTTGAAGAAGATCTTGGAGTAATCTTCTGACGGCATGATGAAAGACGTACATGGAGCATCTTATTCTTACACTTTTTGACTTTTAACTTTGCACATCTTTGCAAAAGTATTTTCTGTTTATATAGGAGCGATGGAATTCATCATGCTTGATATTACACAAACAAAACTCAACATCCTTCCATATATCAAAATTTCACCAGAATTTCCTACGGATTGATCAGAGTTATTTTCCGAAGTGGAATGCTAAATCTGACATGTTTGCTTTACAGTTTTATGCACTCTCGTCGAAATATTTCATATCTCGAGTTAAGAGCACTCAAATCAATTGCTTCATCAACCTGCAGAACCGGAACTAGAATATCTAAAGCATATAAAAAATTCATAGCTAATTACTCCTGGATTGACCAAAATTAATTTCTGAAGTTGACTACAAAATCTGATATGCCTGCTTCACTGCTTCGTGAGGCTGTAGTAGAAACTTTACAACTCGATGTAGGAGTACCTAAATTGTATGATTATTAATTATACAGAATCAGAACTCAAATATCTACAACATATCAAAAAATCATAGCTAAACTCCTGTTGGATTGACCAAAATCAATTTTTGAAGTTGACTTCGAAATCTGATAGTCTGTTTCACAACTTTCTGCGGTTGTGGTAGAAAATTCATAAGTTAACGTAGGACCTCTTGATCAAGAGCCATTTTTTTTTGAAAATAGGATTCTAATAACTTCAATCGGTAGAAAAATTATCACTGAAAACTTTATAATTTTGTACAGATATGTCTCTGAAGTCAGCTCAGATTCTGCTTGCTCGACTTTCTTCAGCTTTGAGCGTCTGTGATATAAAATCCACAATTCTGTGTAGAAGCGATGAAATAATGATATTCTTGTTTCATTGGGAAGATAATTCATAGAAACACAATATGCATAAAAATTAAGGGAAAAAAATTCTTCGAATTTGTACAGCTATTGCTTCGAAGTCAGCTCAAATTCTGCTCGTTTAACTTTTTTTTTTTTCAAATCTTTGACCGTCTGTGGTATACAATCCATAACTCAGTGTAGGAGTGAAGAAATCATGATATTCTTGTTTCGTTGGGAAGATAAATCATTGGAATACAATATCTGTAAAACAACAGTCAAAAGATCTATGTATTTTTTCTGATATTGCTTGAAAGTCAGGTCGAATTCTGCCTCGTTCAATTTTTTTCAGATTTAAGCATCTGTGATTTAAAATCCATAACTCAGTGTAGGAGTGACAAGATCTCGTGCTTCTTTTTTTGTTGGGACTATAACTCACAGAAATACAATATATGTAACATTCATGGTCAAAATATCTTTGTATTTCTACAAATATTGCTTCGAATCAGCTCAAATTCTGCCTTGTTCAATTTTTTTGGCCGTACACAATTTAAACACATAGGGGTAGGAGTAACATGCAGTTTATGCTTGCGCATCAAGGAGAATTTCAACGTGTAGTTTAGGCTTGTACGTTGAGGAGAATTTGAACTTGCAGTTTAAGCTTGTGTGTCAAGGAGCACTTCAAATTTCACTGCAGGCTCGTGCGTCAAGGAGCATTTCAACTTATAGCTTAGGCTCGTCTGTTGAGGAGCAATTTGAGAAAGAATTCTATCAATGTGGCTGTCCTTCCAACCCTTTGTGATGAAGTATTTTTGTGGTTTGATTTTGAATA
Source organism: Capsicum pubescens (assembly GCA_030864215.1). Classification (NCBI taxonomy): domain Eukaryota; kingdom Viridiplantae; phylum Streptophyta; class Magnoliopsida; order Solanales; family Solanaceae; genus Capsicum; species Capsicum pubescens. Next base: position 102,679,774 of record CM061544.1, on the reverse strand, counting down.
AGATTTTATGCTTTGCATTGGTCGAAGCTGATTTGTACTTGATCTTGTGTCGACTCCCATAAGTCAAAGTTTAGAAGTCCCTTGACGCATTTGACTTTTGGAAGCGACCAAGGTCCAAGTGTTACCATTCTTTTCGTCACAAGAGTCATCTAACTTGGATGTGTCTGTTGTTTTCTTCAAGTCAGGAACTTCAACTGGTTCAAAGGTCCCAAACATGATGTCACGTCCCAAAATAATCCCTAGGCGTGACTAGCTCCTGTTAACACCACTTGCCAGGAGAACCAATTTTCTATACATTCACAAAATCTACAAACATTGGGATAAAGACATGTGCAACTTCAAGTGCGCGAAATAGTTATTAAACACAAAGTAATTATCCACCCTATTATTGTAATACGATTTATGAAAACAACAATACTTAGATAATAACTCTCTGGCCTCAAATCGCACACAAAGACCATGGAGCATCTAAACATAGTTACATGAGTTCAACTTTTGGGCATGCAAACCCAACAAAAAGAATTATAATCTAAAAATAACTAAAGATGGATGACAATATCCACGAACAATGTGAAGGCTCACCTTAGCAACAGAATCCTTAGCAACAGAATTCATATGTAAAGATAGTCAGCCATAAGTATTCCACAATCGTTTCTGCAGGTATGCAAGTATGGAGTGAGCTATATAAATATAACCTAGTAAGATCCTCGACCCACTACTATAACACCTCTGGAAAAAGTGTTAGAAAATACAAGACACAACAAAACACACAAATAATATGTACATAATGTCTCTCATAAGGTAATGTCAATAAAATCCAAAAGAAAGTTCAAAAGCCACTTTGTATCTCAACTAAACCAATTCTCACGACTTGTCATAAACGGCAGTGAAGGTGATCAGCCTAGCACCCCGACAAGTCAACAGTAGCATATATAATGGCCCAAAAGTATACTACGGCAGCATGTACAAGCCGCTAACATATTACAACAATATAAGTAATGCCCCTAACATATTACGACAACTATGTATGCCCATAGAGACTATAACGACAATGAAGAAAATATGTTCAATGCCCCAACGTCATCTCACATATTATCACTAAGTAACTCTTCATACACCTCACAAATTACATAGCCACAACTAGTCAAATACCACCGATTTTACCAAGTTCACGCTTGTCCCAACACATAGACTAGGCAGAAAAATATAATTTTTATAAAGCAAATTTGAAAATCAAGCATCAAAGGTTAAAGTTTCACTTACCTCGAATGCATAATTCAAGAACCACCTCCTAGTAAATCAAAATATGCTCCCGTAAACTCAAACACCTTAAACTACACCAAAAATGGGTTTAATATAGTCAATACCCAATCAACGAACATTCTCTAAAATTTTAGAGCAAGTCAAATATTAAAGTCTATCGTTCAATCCAATTAATTGAATTATGTACTCCTACCATTTAAAATGCAATTGCCCCTTAAGTAAGTTAACACAAAGAAATTTACTGAAGGCAGTGAACTAATTGCCAAACTTGAATCTTTATATGCCATCTTTTTCAAGACGAACCGTTATTGTGCTTCCAATTAAACTTCCTTTCAGCCAATTACACTAAACCAATTATTAACTAGAGTTGTGATCCATTTTCAATGAATATTGTCGACACCAAAACTGCCAAGAATTACCGTGGCTTTGTAGCATCCTTTAACATCCAAATTTTCTATATAATTCAACTACTTCACCAAACCATTGATATTTCCAAGTCATAATATTGACACGAATTATTCTAATCGTTTCTCCATATAGAATAAGGGTACGAAGAAAGGAATATGTCACTATTTTTTAGAATTCTATGCCAAAGACTTATAAACAAATTTCATACCTTATCGGTGAAAGATGCCTGCTAATGTAGCTTAGATACTCTCTGCTGTTTTTATTTTTCTACACTACTTTTGTTGTGTACGCTGCTTGCTGATCTCATCCAAGAATAAAGGGATCAATATATAGCCCTATTATTGTACTTGTACATTACTAGCGTGAAACTAAAGAGGGCTTTTGGCTTGTCCCCCTTTAATTTCTTAATTAATAGTAATAATTGATTATAATTACCAATTAGCCCTTCATTAAGAGAAAAGAATAAGTTGGTCTATTACATTCTCTCCTACTTAAAATAACATTCATCCTCGAAAGGGTCTAGAATCATACCTGAAGTGTCAAATAAGTGAGGATATTGAACTCGTATCTCCTCTTTGAACTCCCAAGTAGCCTCCTCAGTTGGATGATTACGCCATAATACCCTCACTGAAGCTATCTTTTCCGATCTCAACTGTCGAACTTGCCTATCAGGAATAACTATCGGGCTTTCCTCATAAGTTAGATTCTCATCAAGCTCTACATCCTCTGGCTAGATCTTATATCTATCATCACGAACATACCGTCTAAGCATAGACACGTGAAACACAGGATGTACAACGAACAATCTCGGAGGTTAAGCTAGCCTATATGCCACCAATCCAATTCGGTCCAAGATATCATAAGGACCAATGTATCTAGGACTCAACTTACCTTTTTGGAGGAAATCTCATAACTCTTTTCATGTGAGAAACTTTTAAAAGAACCTTTTCTCCTTGTGAAAACTCCAAATCATGGACCCTCTTATATGCATAGGACTTCTTCCTTCTTTGTGATGTCTTAATCGGTCTCATATCACCATAACCTTCTCCAATGCATGCTGAACTAAATCTGGACCTAATAGCTATGCTTCACCAGGCTCAAACTAGCCAACTGGTTAACGAAACTTACGACCATATAAAGCCTCATATGGTGCCCTTTGAATGCTTGACTAGTAGCTATTATTATAAGTAAACTTTTCCAAAGGCAACTGGTCATCCCAATGGACACCAAATTCAATTGTGCAAGCTCTAAGCATGTCCTCCAAGATCTGAATAACTCGCTCGGACTGCCCATCGATCTGCGGATGAAAAGTCATACTCAACTCAACCTACGAACCAATGACTTATGAAAAGATTTCTAAAACTTAGCAGTGAACTATGCACCTTGATCAGATATGATTGAACTAGGAACACCATGAAGCCAAACTATCCCCCATAGGTAAAGTTCTGCTAAATGTTTCACGGTATAAGTCACTCGAATTGGTATGAAATGGGAAGATTTTGTAAGTCTATCCAATATTATCCAAATCGAGTCGTGCTTCCTGAAAGTATTTGGCAACCCTACAACAAAATCCATAGTAATCCATTCCCACTTCCACCCTGAAATAATCAATTTTTGCATCACTCCGCCAGGTTTTTGTTGTTTATATTTAACCTACTAAAAATTTATACAACTAGTCATGTGTTTCAAAATATCAACCTTCATACCTTTCCACCAGTACAATCCACGCAAGTCTTGATACTTTTTCATAGCACCGGTGTGGATAGAGTATCGCGAGCTATGAGCCTCATAAAGAATTAGCAGTCTCACGTTGCCCACAATGGGAACACACAATCTTCCATGACAACGTATCACACCTTCACCATCAATAGTGAAAGAATTAACACCGCCAATAAGGTAGGGATAATCATATTAGCAAGTATTAACTTGCCTAATTAAGGACAATTAAACCACCATAACTATAACTAACTTTCCAGGCACGGTGTGATCAATTCGAACTCCGTGATTGGCTAAAGACTGAATATCCATAACCATAGGTCATTTTTTGGCAGAAAATTGGTCCAAGCTGCTCAGAGACGTCCTACTCAAAGCGTCTGCTACTACATTTGCCTTCCCAGGATGATACAAGATAATGATATCATAATTTTAAGTAACTCTAACCACTGTCGTTGTCTCAAATCTCTTTTCTTGGATAAGTACTGCAGTCTCTTATGATCAGTATTTCACTTGGCTCACCATAAAGATAATAACGCCAGATCTTGAATGCAAATACAACCGCGACCAATTCCAAGTTGTGAGTTGGATAGTTCTTCTCATGGACCTTTAGCTATCGAGAAGCATACGCCACCACTTTACCATTTTGCATTAGAACACAACCCAATCCAATTAAAGAGGTATCACAATAAATAGTGAAACCACCCCCTGCCATAGGTAGAGTGAAAATTAAAGCCGAAATCAATGCTGTCTTTAATTTCTAAAAGCTTTCTTCAGATTCATTTGACCATCAAAAACCCATATTTTCCTGAGTCAAGCGGGTCAATGGAGTGGATATCTTTGAGAAGAACTCTACAAACCTCCTGTAATAATTAGCTAAACCCAAGAAGCTACATATTTCTCTAACGGTACTAGTTCGAGGCCAATCTCAAACTACTTCAGTCTTCTTTGGATCCAAATGAATCCCATCTCTTAACACCATATGTCCCAAAAAGGAAACCATGCCCAACCAAAACTCACACTTTGAGAATTTGGCATAAAGCTTTTGTTCACTAGGTGTCTGTAGGATAACTCTCAAATGTTGTCCATGTTCTACCTCACTTCGAGAGTAAACCACTATGTCATCAATGAACATAATAACAAAATGGTTTAAATACATCTTGAATACCCTGTTCATGAGGTCCATAAATGATGCAGGTGCATTAATCAATACAAAAGACATCACTAAAAATTCAAAATGGCCATACCTGGTTAGAAAAGCTGTCTTAGTGATATCTTCGGCCTTGATTCTTAGATGATGATAACCCAATCTCAAGTTAATTTTTGAAAAGTGTGTAGCACCCTGTAACTGATAGAATAGATCATCAATACGAGGAAAAGGATATATGTTCTTGATTGTTGCTTTATTCAATTGCCTATAGTTAATGCACATTCTCATCGTGCTATTTTTTCCACAAATAACATAGGTACACCCCAAGGTGACACACTAGGCCTGATGAATCCCTTATCTAGTAACTCCTGGACTTGAGACTTCAATTTTCTCAACTCAGTAGGAGCCATATGTAAGGTGGAATAGAGATAGGTTGAGTCCCTGGTACTAAATCAATGCTGAACTCAATTTCTCTCATTGGAGGTAGCCCAAGTAAATCATCTAGAAACAAGTCAATAAACTCTCAAATAATGGAAACATTGTTAATAGAAACTTCATCTGCTTGAGTTTCATGAATGATAGAAATAAAACCCAAACAACCATGGTTAATTATTCGGCGGGCTTTTCATAAGATATTATCTTTCCTTGAGTCACATGAGTTATACCTTTTCTCACTAAGGGTGGTTCTCTGGGAATATCAAAATGTATAAGCTTAGCATAACAGTCAACCAAAGCGTAACATGACGCCGACCAATCCATACCCATAATCACATCTAAATCAATCATTGACCACACAAGTAGATCAGCTATGGTGTCCTTACCCTTAACAGATATTACACAATCTCTATAAACTCTATCCACTGATAAGATCTCCCCCACTGGGGTCATAATAATAAATGGATCAATAAGAGTCTCAATCCTTATTTCTAAGAATAAAGTAAAAGATGGAGACAAATACGAGTATGTAGAACCAGGATCACTAAGAGAATATGCCTCATGAGAATTTACAGTGATAATACCCGTGACTACTGTATTGGATGCCTCTATGTACTATCTAGCCATAATAAAGAATCTCAGTGGTCCACCTATTTTCTGAGAACCTTGAGCACCCTATCGACCCTGTCCATAAGTACCCTATGGAGCGATCCTAGCTGGCTGAGTGTGAGCATAAGTACCTACAACATCTCTCTGTACCTGTACAATAGTTTGACTAGAACCAGAATTTCCTTTAGGAAAAAACTTAGCAATATGCCCTCTTTCACCACAAGTATAACAACGACCACCAACTCTAAAACAACACCCACTATGATTTCTGCCATAATTAGAACATTTTGGATGTTGTTCAAATTGAAAATAATTGCTACTCTTTCATTGCATTTGCTGCTGACCCTACATAGCAGGATAACTATTCTTTGAAGATTTCCCCACTGACTCTGACTGCACAGACCTAGACTGACCAAAATGAAAGCCACTCTTGCTCCCATACAAAGCACCACTAAACCCACCTGAGTTACATGCCTTTTTATTTTCTCGATTAATCTTTTCTATCTCATAATAGGATTCAGAACGGAGAGCAGTGTCAACCACCTCAGAATAGGATCCATTGTGCACAAACCGTATCACTAGACCATGATAACGAGCCTCTAGTCCATCCACAAATCATCTTACTTTCTCCCTCTGATCTGCAACTAAAGATGGAACATACCTGGACAATTTAGTGAACTTAGCTTCATACTCAGTGACAATCAAAGATCTATGTCGCAGATTATTAAACTGGCATCTCATGTCATCTTGTTTGCTCAATGGAATAAATATGTCCATAATTATAGCTAAAATCTTTGACCAAGTGATCGATGGTAGCCCTGCTTATCTACCCCTCAAAACGGAAGTCCACCACGTCTCAGGAGACCCTGAGAATAAAAAAGTAGTAAATTCTAACCACAAGTCTCCTTCAATCCCAAAGTAGTCAGTATCTTTTCGCAATGGTCTATAAAATTTTGAGGATCAATAGAAGATAGTGTAGTATCAAACTCTGGGGGCTTAAGATATATGAAATTCTTAAGATCCTTGGGTTGCCCCACAACTGTAACTGACTGATCAACTGGTTGAGGTGCCAGAGAAGTTGTAACATTTAACTGAACTTATGCTTGCATCTGAAAAGTATCCTGAGGAGATGGAGTTCGACCTTGATTAGGCACTAATGCCTCAAGTACATTCAACATTCTGACCACTATGTCTGTAGGTAATATAACTGTAGGTGCAACAACTAGCACTGCATCTGGAGTATCTTGATCAACCTAGTCCTGCACTAGCTCAGAAGCCAGAACTTGGGGCTGTCCCCCATTCCCAACTCCAGGCTGAGCGTCGGCCTGCGTCCTAGTTAGAGGCCTATTTAGATGAGACCTAACTCTACCACCACCATGGGTAGAATCCTGTCCAGCACCATGCCCAACAGGTGCATTAAATCGACTAGAGAAAGAAGAACCACGTCTTTTAACTATCTGTGAAACAATATTTAAAGGTTAGACTTAATTTAACTCAACGTACGAATAATGAATAAAAAGGGGAAACTTCCTTGATGTTCCGTAGCCTCAAGTTTATAAGTATGGGTGCCTACATACCCCTGAACAAGAGTCTACAAAACACTGCTCCATGACCTGGGACTTAAAGCCTAGGCTCTGATACCAACTTTGTCACGTCCCAAAATAATACCTAGGCGTGAGTGGCTCCCATTAACACCACTTACGGAGAAAATCAAATTTTTATACATTCACAATATCTACAAACACTGATATAAAGACATGTGCAACTTCAAGTGCATGAAATAGTGATTAAATGCAAAGTAATAATCCACCCAATTATCGTAATACGATTTATGAAAACAACAATACTTAGATAATAACTTTCTATCCTCAAATCCCACACCAAGACCATGGAGCATCTAAACATAGTTACATGAGTTCAACTTTTGGGCATGCAAACCCAAGAAAAAGAATTATAATCTAAAAATAACTAAAGCTGGATAACAACCTCCACAAATAATTTGAAGGCTCACCTTAGAAACAAAATCCACACGTAAAGACCGTCAGTCATAAGTCTCTCTCTTCGCAATCGTATCTGCAGATATGCAAGTAGTGGGCTATATAAATATAACCTAGTAATATCCTCGACTCGCTACTTTAATACCCCTGGAAAAAGTGTTAGATAATACAAGGCACAATAAAATACACAAATAATATGTACATAATGTCTCTCATAAGTTAATGTCAATAAAATCCAAAAAGAAGTTCAAAAGCCACTCTATATCTCAACTAAACTAACTCACACGACTTTTCATAAAAGGTAGTGAAGGTGATTGGCCTAGCACCCCAACAAGTCCACGGTAGCATATATAATTCCCCACAAATCTACTGCGACAGCATGTACAAGCCCCTAAAATATTACGGCAGCATAAGTAATGCCCCTAACATATTACGGAAGCTATGTATTCCCCTAGAGACTATAACGACAGTGAAGAAAATATGTTCAATACCCCAACGTCATCTCACATATCACCACTAAGTAACTCTTCGTACACCTCACAAATTACATATCCACAGTTAGTCAAATACCATCAATTCTACTAAGTTCAAGCTTGTCCCAACACATGGACTAGGCAGAAAAATATAATTTTAAAAAAAAAAAATTGAAAAGCAAGCATCAAAGCTTAAAGTCTCGCTTACCTTGAATGCACAATTCAAGCACCACCTCCTAGTAAATCAAAATATTCTCCTGTAAACTCAAACACCTTAAACTACACCAAAAATGGGTTTAGTATAGTCAATACCCCATGAACTATCATTCTCTAAAATTTCAGAGCAAGTCCAATATTAAAGTGTATCTTTCAATCCAATTAATAAAATTATATACTCTTACCATTTAAAATGCAATTGCACCTTCAATAAGTTAACACAAAGAATTTTTGTGCAGGCAGTGAACTAATTACCAAACTTGAATCTTGATATGCCATTTTTTTCAAGCCGAACTATTATTGTGCTTCCAATTAAACTTACCAGCAACCAATTACAAGTAAACAAATTATTAACTTGAGTTATGATCCATTTTCAATGAATATTGTAGCTACCAAAACTGGCAAGAATTACCGTGGCTTTGTATCATCCTTTAACATCTAAATTTTCTATATAATTCAACTACTTCACCAAATCATTGATATTTCAAAGTCATAATATTGATATGAATTATTCTAATCATTGCTCCAAATAGAATAAGGGTAGGAGGAAAGAAATATGTCACTGTCTTTTTGAATTCTATGCCAAAGAACTATAAACAAATTTCATACCTTATCGGTGAAATATGCCTGCTAACGTAGCTTAGATACTCTCTGCTATTTTTATTTTTCTACGCTGCTTTTGTTGTGTACGTTGCTTGCTGATCTCTTCCAAGAATAAACGAAGCAATATATAGCCCTATTATTCTACTCGTACGTTACTAGCATGAAACTGAAGAGGTCTTTTGGCTTGTCCCTTTTAATTCTTTAATTAATATTAATGATTAATTATAATTACCAATTAAAGCTTCATTAAATGAAAATAATAAGTTGGAATATTACACATGACAATCCATTCTTCATTTTTTGGTGACATCTCAGAGCACATAGGTCGTAAAACTTCTGAAATTGAACCGTTCTTATGGTTAAGGTTGTAACTAGCATAGTTTAGCTCAGTTGCCATTATAAATGATGATCTTTCACTCTCACACCAATGACATGATCTTTTCCTTCAAGATAAAGCATTTTGTGGTGTGATGACTGACGACATGGTGAAATTCGCAATACTTAGGATCATTGATTTTGTTGGATTCTTCAAGTTGTTTCTCATGGAGTTTAATGACTTTCTTGGATGGAAATATCAAGAATCACAGGAACCTTAGAGTATTTAAAAGTTGGTTGATTTTTTACTTCTCGTATTTGTTGATTTGTAGCTATCTCTTTCAACTTTTGTATCATCAAGGCACTTGCAGATGTCACAGGAATCCATATTAATTTGGTATTCTGACGACTTCTTGGATATCGTAGCTTCTTTCCTTGAATATATACAAGTAATCCCTTTTCATGACTTTCAGTGCTCAACTCCATGTCTTGAGCGTGCACAATTTATTCTTCAAAAGTTAGAGTCTTAATGTGTTGGAGGATTTACACAAGGCCCCAATGCATTCCTTGGATACAAATTTCAACTATAATTTTTTTTCAGAAAGATGATCCTTGCAATCTAGACTCCATATTTGCCAACGATTGGTGTAATCCACTACAGGCTCATCCTTAATTAGTTTTGTGTTTTTCAACTCTATCATTCTCACTATACGATGCCTGCTTTAAAAAAATTGAGGAGTTGATTTGTAAGTTTCTCCAAATAATTAATTGACCCAGGCTCTGATTTTGTATACCAATCAAAGGTGTTTATTTTTCAATTAACGAACAAACTATTTGACAAGAAGATCACTGTGTACCAACACTGCTACAAGTCTTGACAAAATATGCAATATATTGCCTTGGATTTTCATTTCCATCAAATTTTTGCAACTTGGTGGTTGATATACAATTGGCATCGATAAGCTCTCAATTTGTTAAGAATATAACTTTGAGTATCTTGAGAAACTTTGTATTTGACTGTCATATGGAAATTTAATGGTGTTTGCAATCATATTTTGTGAATTTTGAACCGTTAGAGTCGCTATTGAAGTGCTTTGCCCATTGAGATTTAACTGGCTTGTTGGGAGATTTAGCATTATTTTTTTCATGTGGTGTTAGATTTTGACTTTGACTCTTCAGGGTTGTAAAGATCTAACTTGCTCATAAATAAGTTAGGGGATTTGAAGATTTTATCATCAATAGACTTATTTGAGGCTCAATGGTTTGATCCATATTTCAAACTTCTCATCCATGTCAATTTCATCAACCATCAAGGTATTTATCTTTGTTGAAATTGGAGAATCCGTTGAATCCTCAGATTTGCCAAAGTCAAAGGCAGTTTGAGAGAGTTTATCAAACAATATGAATTCAAGGTTTCCATCAGGGTTTGTAGTTATGATCGTCGTATGCGATTTACTTTTTTGTCCATTTCCAAAGAGGTAAAATATTCAAATCCATCCAACCCACTAGTCATGAACTTGCCTTGAGTGATAGAGAGACAACATGACTGAGCTCAGTAGCTAGTAGAGTCCTTGCATGATACATGATTGATTTTTCCGAAGGCTATTTCAATAGTTAAATTTGTAGTTTTTGATTTGCAGGAGGACGAGATAAAGTGAAAAACCTTTCCCACTGAGCATGCCAAAATTTATTCGCAAAAAGTTTTTAAAGCGCAAGAAAATTAACTACAAGTAAAAATAAATAAAAGAAAAAGTAAGTTTTATTGATGAATTATGTGAGTACAATTCTGTTACTCTCTTGATTCTTTTTCCTATGTCTATGTCCTTATGACTTTAACAATCATTTATGCAATAAACATGCATAAAGAGTGAAAAAATTAGGACTCAAAGGTTTTGATTTCTTCGACAACCAACTCACTTATATTTTTCTTTTGGTCCTACTTTTTATTCCTCTAGATGACTTTAAACTAATAAGTGCTTATTGTATGCAAGGAAATGACTCTTAGTATCATGGTTATGGAAACATATGTGATCAAGAATGTGGGAATCCAGATTGAAATCAATACGCAAAAGTTATTATCGCGTTCTCAAGAAGAAAGTGAAAATCATCCTAAAAGATCTAATGTAAGTATTTATTTCTTAATTTTTAAGTATATTTTTATTTTTAAAACAAAAAAAAAGTTTAGAGTGTTAGGATAACATTGAAACTAGTTTGTAATAATCTATATTTAGGATTTGTATTTATCCGTTAGTTAGAATATGTACATCAAACACTATATAATTTATGTAATCTATGGCAGAATACAACATCTTGGAACTTCAACTTGGTATCAGAGCCATGAAAAATTCAACTTTTTCCTCCTCCCTCACTGCTCCAATCACTCAAACTTCCAAATCCTCTACCAACTATCCCTAACATCAAGGGTTTCATACATATTGAACTTACATACCTAAATTATTTGACTTGGAAGAAAGTCTTTCTCATAGTCTTACAAATTCACAATCTTCTTTCTTTGATCGATGGTTTAATTCCCTTCCCATCTACCATAGATGATGAATATCATTTATGGATTTAGTGTGATATTGTCACCCTAAGTTGGATCAACACCACTCTTTCACCACTAGTTCTTGATTCTCTCCTAAAATTTGTATGCGAAACTTCTAAAGAAGCGTAGAATACTTTAGGTTCACTTTATCTTGATCAAGTCTCTTCTTCAGTCATTCGCCTAAAATCAAAATTTTATAATTTCAAAAAAGGCTCACTTTCCATGAAGGAATATCTTCAAAAGTTACTCTCAATTGCCTGTTCTTTGAGAACTAAAGGAAAACCTGTCATGGAGGATGATCTTGTCACACAGGTATTGCAAGGGCTACCTACTTCTTACCATACTTTTGTTTCCGGACTAAATGCCACTGGGTCACTCCCTTCCTTCATCGCCTTAAGGCCACGCTTATTAATCGAATAAGCTCATATAAATGTCACTGCACTTGATGAATCCACCCCTAAAACAACCGAGCTAGCCTTTTCTAATGTTAATTATCTCTTTAATGTGTCTTTTCCTCCTTATCAATCTCGAGAGTCAAACAATGGCCGAGGTCGTGGATGTAATAACAAAGGCTATAATGGTAGAGGTTGTGGTCAATCTTTTCAGACTTCTTCTCAAGGCTATTCCTCTCAATAGAATGGTGTACAACAACCTGGGCATACTCCTAGAGATGGTGTTCTTGGTCATTCTCCATTTGTACTATCCAAACAGTGCCAAATATGTTTTCACTACAACCATACCATCTTAAATGTTGAAAAAGTTTAATCATTATTTTGTTCCAAATATTTTACCTAAGCCTTTTGCAACTATGATCATAGAGGATGTTCCGCCTCCTGGGTGGTATCCCAATTCTAGGTCTTCTACACACATGACTTATGATCTTGCTCTCTTGTCTTCTTCTTCTTCTGATAATGGCTCATCTCAGGTCATGGTTAGTAATGGTAATATTCTAACTATTGTCTTTGTTGATCAATTTGTCTTCTCTACTTTGTCCCAACCTTTTCACTTGAATAATATTTTATATGTTCTTTCACTCAAGAAAAATCTTATGTTTATCCAACGCTTATGCATTGATAATGATTGGTTAGTTGAGTTTACTAACTTTGATTTATTTATTAAGGACAAGAGGACCAATCAAGTGTTGCTCCACTGTAAGAATGATGGCTCCTACTATCCAATCTTCACATCCTTTTCTCATGCATTTTTCAATACTGTCTCCTCATCTCTACGACATCAGCACTTGGGGACTGCTCTTTAGCAGCCTTATCTCGTCGTGGTTTAGTTAGTTGTAGTTCTATTTTTGATAATAATTCATGTAATGTTTTCCATTTGGGCAAGCAAACCAGATTGCAATTTGATTCCTCTTCAAGTAATGCAATATCTTCTTTTGTTTTGGTTCATTTAGATGTGTGGCAAGCCCCTTTGAATTCCAATTCTGATTTTTGTTATTATATTTTGTTTCTTGATAGTTCCACTAAATATTCTTGAATTTATATTATGCAAGAAAAATAAAAAACTTTAGATAAATTCAAAGAATTTCATACAATGGTCTGTAATATATTTCACTCTACCATTTCATATTTTCAATCTGATGGTGGTAAAGAATATGATAATACCTATTTTAGTTCATTCTTAAAAGAAAATGGTGTTGTTAATCAACTCTCTTGTCCATATACTTCTTCTCAAAATGGGCACACAAAATGTAAACATAGGCACGTCAACAATACAATTCATTGCCTTTTTTTTTCAAGCTTCTATTTTTTTCTCCTTTTAGGCCGATGCTTCCCTATTTACTGGAACTTTGATAAATATTATATCATTACCTATTTTAGATTTTTGTTCACCTTATAAAATATTATTTGGTTGAAGTCCTTAGTATAGCATGATCAAGATTTTTGGATTTCTTTGTTATACTTTTACTACACCTAATTTTGCTAATAAGTTTCAGCCGCGATCAAAACCTTGGATATTTCTAGGGACTTCTACGAGACACAAAGGTTTTAAATGTTTTAATCCCGCCACAAATAGAGTTCTAATTTCAAGTCATGTAATATTTATGGAGTCCTTATTTCTAAATCCATCTATGTTTCCACGTGCTCCTTATTAAAATCCAATGGAATTTGATCTTATGTCTCCAATTACAACTTCTCATAATTCACATTTTCTGACCTCGGCACCAACACATGTCTCCTTCACATCTTTCTCACCAAATCATATTTTTCCATATTTGCTGGTACCTCTTCCAGTCTCTCTCTAAATTTTCACTTTCCGTTCGAGTTATCTACTCCTATAAATTCCAAGTCCAAATCTACCTCTTTGGTGTATTGTAACTCTAATGCATTTACACGGTCTTCTAGCAGCATGTCTTTATCGTAAAATACAACTTCTAATGTCCCTTTATCATCAATTACTTCTCCATTATCGACCAATTCTTTCTCTCCACCAAATTCCCCATTCTTTAAGTCTCAATCCAATAATAGTTCTGTTGTTCCTTCACGTGCTCATGGAATGGTTACACGTTCCAATACTGGGTCTGTCAAACCTAAAGTAATCCCATCACTCACTGCCTCTTTGTCCATCTTACCTAAACCTTCCTCTTTTACTCACTCCATCAAAGAGCCTCGTTGGCTTCATGCCAGGAGTAGAAAACTTCATTCACTTATTCAAAACAGAACTTGAACTCTTGTTCCTCCTCATCCAAATGTTAATATTATCATAAATAAATGGGTTTAACACATTAAGTATTGTACGGATGGGTCTATTGAGTGATTCAAAGCTCATCTCGTTGCTCAAGGATATTCTCAACCACCAGGCTTGGACTATATAGATACCTTTGCCTCAGTGGTTAAGTTAAGTACAATCCGTATGGTTCTTTCCTTTGCCTTGAAACATAATTGATTCATGCACCAACTGAATGTTTCTAATGCATTTCTTCATGGTGAATTAACTGAAGATGTTTTTATATAGCAACGAAGAGGATTTGAGGATTCAGATTATCCAAACCATGTTTGTAAATTACACCATGCTATTTATGGTTTGAAACTGTCTCTGAGAGCTTGGTTTTATCATCTAGTGATATTTCTACTAGATCTTGGGTTTGTTAATTCATCCTCGGATCATACTATGTTCATTCGTAAGTCTGGCAACAATATTTTGGTTCTTCTAATATATGTTGATGACATAGCTATATTCGGTTCCTCACAACTTCTGATTGACCAATTTATTTCCTCAATGAAGTTTAAGTTTTCAATGAAAGATTTGGGACCTCTCTGTTATTTATTTGATGTTGAATTGTTACCCAACTCAGATGGACTTCTCTTTCTTCAACGCAAATACATTTCAGACCTCCTTATCCTATTTGATCTTACAGGTGAAACCTGTTGTTACACCTATTCATAGTAATTTTGATTGGTATTTCCTTACTTCACCCCTGCTAGACAATCCTGCTACATACCGACAAATGGTTGGTTGGGTGCAATACTTGTCATTTATCGGTCTAGATATCCAGTTAGATACAATTAATATGTGTTCGCAATTCCTTCATAAGCCTCGTCAGTATCATCTCCAAGCTGTAAAATGGGTATTTTGTTATCTTAAAGGTACCTCAGATTTTGGTTTACAACTTTTCAAGCAGCCATCTTCAACACTCGCAATATTCTCCGACTCTGATTGGGTTGGATGCATTGCAACAAGGCACTCAACTATGGAATTTGCATATTTCTTGGAAAAAACTTAATCGCTTGGTCTACTAAGAAAAAACCAACAATGGCTCGTTCAAGTATAGAAGCCGAGTACAGAGCACTTGTTGTTGCCACTACCGAAGTTACTTGGTTATAGTTTTTGTTAAGTGATCTTGATATCGTTCTCTCCTCTCCTGTGATAGCTAAATGTGATAATATTGGAGAAATTCACTTGTCTCATAATCTAGTACTTCATTCTAGATCAAAGCATAGTGCTTTGGATTATAATTTTGTCCATGAGAAAGTTAGTCGCGGTGATCTATCTATCTCTCATGTTCATACATCTCAATAGTTAACTGACATTTTCATTAAAGCTCTCCCCGTATCACGGTTCATGTTTTTGCTCTCCAATATTCATGTTCGGAACTCCACTTCAGACTGAGGGAGGGTGTTAGGATAACATTGAACCTAATTTGTAATTATTTGTATTTATTCATTAACTAGAATATGTACATCAAATAATATATAAGTTATGTAATCTACGGTAGAATACAACATCTTGAAACTTCAACTTAGAGAATGAATTACATTATTTTTTTATAGGTAAAGACAATGTTTACTATTATTTTCCTGTCTGTATTATGATTATATGAAGCTAAAAGTCTGTGAGGTTATTGTTAGAAATTTCTATTTTATGGACTCACATAATAATATGTTATACATAGATATGCTATCTATAAAGAAATTCAATTTATGATCTAATAAAGTATTAGAGTTTTTTTTGCCTAAAAATAAATATCTATCAGTATGGATTTAATTGAAATTATAGGAAACCCATGAACTATTTCTAAAGTTTGATGAAAACTTATAGAAAAGACACCTTTCCAAAAGAGGCACCTTTTCAACTGAAAAAGACACTTAGACAATTATATAAGAATTAGTCACTAAGTCAGATATAATATTTCTCTTCTTTTCTACCCCATTTTTGAAAAAAAAAAACTGAGAGCAATATCAAGATTTAGAAGATCAAGTTTTCCTTCAACTAAGTCTTGCTATGGAACGAGGTTAGTGTTCCTACCATTTTTCTATAATCATATCACTGTTTAATGATTTACTTGTGATCTTGTGGCAATAATATAAAGTTTTTCAACAAATGATATCAAGAGCAAAGTCTTGTTGGATCATTAGACGGGTTTTCAATACATTTTTAAGGATCAAATTTGGATTAAAGGAAAATTACAAAAGTTTTGATGGCTGTTTTTTGCGATTTTCTTTTTTAATGGAGGATTATTTATTTTCTTTTTAAAAAAATTATTTTGGTACTTAATTGACATGCATAGTTTTTTGAAAATATTTTCTAAATTGCCGTTTGATTGGAAATTTTCTAGATCAATTTTAAATATCCAAAAGTATATTCTTATGTCTTTTCTTAAAAATAACTTTCAGTATTTGAAAGAAGATTCATTATTAATGTTGTTTTGACATGAAGTCACTTCACTTGTTTAGATTTCCCAAATCATGGAATACTAACTTAGTGAAAGAGTATATGGCACTATTATTATTATTATTATTATTATTATTATTATTATTATTATTATTATTATTATTATTGTTATTATTATTATTATTATTATTATTATTATTATTTTAAAGATAAATTTAGTGGCTAAAGATAATGATAATACATGTTTTGATTCAGATGGTGGTCATAATAATGAAAATCCACCATTTGGTTGCTGCAAGTTAAAGTTTATTTTTACTATTTTCATTTCCTGTGCAATGAGTATGTACACAGACATATATATATTGGACAATATTTTGTGCCTTTGATTTTGTCAAGTTTTTGGAGCATTATTTTGTGTATTATATTTTCATGAATTTTTGGGTCTATGCACATTGTTCTTTTGTCAGCCGAATTTTGATAGTGGAATTTTTTTTCCAAGTTACTTGATAAAGTTATTAGTTTAATGGCTTTAGTTGTGCTTCTTGTTAAACAGTGAGTAGATTGAATTAATATATTGCCAAAGTAATCTCTATTGTGTAGATTTACTTACTTTGAACATGGAGCATATTTTATCTTTGCAAAATAATTATCTCAAAAGAGATTATTTCGGCCAAATTAAGGATAGTTATGAACATCTGATACATTTGTAATACATGCTGATAATGTGTCAGTCCAAAAAAAGGCATAGTGTTAAACCATTTTAGTAATCAATATTCATCAACTATGTATAAGAGTACTACTTAGAAATTATTATTTCTGTCCAAAGACTAAAGGATAATGTTGTGCTAGGTATCTTGAGATTGGCCCACTTTTATGTATATGTGTGTAATAGATATAGTTTTTGATTTATTTATTATTTTATTTAGATTTATTTAATTTTATTATCTCCACGTATACATGATCTATTTGAATGATTAATTATGATCATTATATATTTTAGGAAAAAGGATCAAATATGCCATCGAACTATCAGAAATGACTCATTTAAGCCATCCGTTAAAAGTTTAGCTCATTTATGCCATCACCATTATAAAACAGGTTCATCTATGCCATTACTTGTTAACTGTGGTTTTTCAAAAACAGCTTTGCCATGTGTCGTCTTACTAGAGGTCTACATCATTAATTAAAACAAAGAAAAAAGGCTCAAATATGTCACCGAACTATCAAAAATGGCTCATTTATGCCATTCTTTAAAAGTTTATCTCGTTTATGCCATTATCGTTACAAAACAGGTCCATCCATTCCATTACTTGTTAACAGTGGTTTTTCAAAAATAGTTTTGCCACGTCACTAATTAAACTTATGTGATTGTCCCAATTATGTTAACTAAACATCTAAATATATTTCGAGATATTCTTAGGCTAAGCTCCAATAATTGTAAAAATAAGTGAGGCCTAAAATATTCTTTTACCAAGCCTTACCAACCTCAAAATGACTAATTAATCATTCTCTGTTGCATACATTTTGATCGATTAATGTTTATGCTTCAGGAATTTTTCATTCAATGCTATGACGGGTGATCTTCCTCAAAGATTCAAGGCACTGACTATTATGAACAAAATGTAAGAGAAAATAAATATTCTTATTGATTTATTTTAATTAATGACGTGGACCTCTAGTAAGATGACACATGGTAAAACTACTTTTTGAAAAACCGCCATTAATAAGTACTGACATGTATGAACTTATTTTATAACGGCGATGACATAAACAAGTCAAATTTTTAACGGATGGCATAAATGAGCCATTTATGATAGTTCGATGGCATATTTGAGCCTTTTCTCTTTGTTTTCATTAATAATGTGGACCTCTAGTAAGACGACACGTGGCAAAGCTATTTTTGAAAAATCACCATTAACAAGTAATGGCATGAATGAACCTATTTTGTAACGGCGATGGCATAAATGAACCAAACTTTTAACGGATGGTATAAATGAGCCAATTCTGATAGTTTGATGGCATATTTGAGCCTTTTCCCTTTATTTTATCTTATAGTATCTTCTATATGTTCCAATATGAATAATATTCTCATGTCTAATGGGATGGAGGCTATTGGTATCTTTAGAATTCTATTAGATACTGATTTCTATTTGGAATTAGAGAAAACATTTATTGTACCATAGACGAAACTTAATTTCTATTTTCTATTTGGACATATCTAGATACAATAATTTCTATTTTTTGTTTGGAAATATCTGGATTGTTCTATTGGAAATAGAAATTGTAGTATTTCTCTAAATCCTAATATTGTTGGAATCGGTACTCTGATTGATAAGCTATACAAATTAAACAGAAAAGCCTCATGCAATAATGAAAACCTGCATTTAAGTAATTTTGGTACTAAGCGCGGATTAACAAATGAAAATTCATCAATATTATGGCATAAGCGACTGCGTCATATTTCTGAACAAAGAATACAAAGGCTTATGTCAGAAGAAATTCTTGATTCCCTTAATTTATTAGATTTTGATATTTTTATAGAATGTATTAATGAAAAAAATAAATATAAGGACACGAGGTGCTTATAGGAGTAAAGAACTTTTAGAGTTGATACATACAGACACTTGTCGTCCGTTTCCTACGACTTCATGAAATATTCAATAATATTTTATTAACTTTATAGATGACTACTCCCGCTACGGATATCTCTATTTAATTCATGAGAAGTCACAATCTTTAGATGTTTTTAAATTTTCATGGCTGAAGTTGAAACTCAATTAGGCAAGAAAATTAAGGTTGTCAAATCTGATTGTGGAGGAGAATACTGCGGTAGATATGATGGATCAGGTGAACAACATCCCTGACCTTTTGCAAAGTATTTGACAGAGTGTGAGATTGTACCTCAATACACTATATTAGGACTTCAAGTCAAAATGGTATAACTGAAAGACGAAACTAAACTCTTAAGGATATGGTAAGAAGTATTATTAGTCATTCTTCTTTGCACGAGTCATTTTGGGGAGAAACATTAAAGACTGTCATTTATATACTAAAAGAGTTCCTAGAAAAGTAATAGCTAAGACACCATACAAGTTATGAATTGGTAAGAAGCCTAGTATTAGGCACTTAAATGTCTAGGGATGTCTAGTCGAAGCAAGGCCTTACAAGCCAGATAAAAAGAAGTTGAATTTAAGAACTGTTAGTTGCTATTTTGTGGGTTACTAGATCTTGGGTTACTTAGAAATATTGAAAGGTTTTAAGTGTTATGGCTCCTTGAATAGATTCTTTTTTGAAATAGGAAATGCCAAATTTATTGAGGATGTTGATTATAGTGGGAGTGATTAAAATAAATAAATTGTATTTAAAGAGGAATTTGATAATATTGATTCTAGTGAAAATAATCAGATTACTTTACCAAATGTGTTTCAACAGTAAATCAGAATTATGGAGAAAACACAATGATATTACCTCATATTCAAAAACCTAAAGTTGAAGTGCTTAAAAGAAGATCTAGAAGAGAAAGAAGAAATACAATTTCGGATGATTATGTTATTTATCTTCAGGAACATGATTTTGACATGATATTGGTAGATGATCCTATAACCGTTAGTCAAGCCAAATCATGTTAAAATTCTGCTAAATTGATCAAAGTCATGAAAGATGAGTGGAATTCTATGAAAGACAATGACCCTTGAGATCTTGTTGAGTTACCACAGGGATCGAAATCAATTGGTTGTAAATAGATTTTTAAAATCAAATGTGATTCGAAAGATAACATCGAAAGATAAAAAACATACCTAGTTGCTAAGGGATTCACTCAAAAGAAAAACATAAATTTTAAATATACTTTTTCACGAGTTCCATCAAAAGACTCCCTTTAGAATTATTATGGCAGTTGTAACTCATTATGACTTAGATCTAATCAAATTGATGTAAAGACTATATTTCTCAATAGAGACATTGAAGAAATGATATACATGGTACAACCAGAAACTTTTGAGTTTCAAGATTTAAAGCACCTTGTATGTAAAGTTAAGAAGTTCATATATGATTTAAAATATACATACCGTCAATGATATCAAAAGTTTGATTAGGTAATAATCTCTTTTGATTTTAAGAAAAATACATTGATCAGTACATATATCTTAAGGTCAGTGGGAGAAAATATATTATCCTTATGTTGTATGTAGATGACATTCTACAGACAAGTAGTGATGTAGGTTTATTGCATGAAACCAAGAAATTTTTATCTAGCAAATTTGAATTGAAAGATATTGTTGAGGCGTTCTTTGTTCTAGGTATAGAGATCCATAAGGATCGTACTAGAAACGTTCTTGGACAGTTGCAAAAGACTTATATTGATAATGTGCTAAGTAAATTTGACATGCAAAATTATACACCACGAGATACACCTGTGGCAAAAAGTGATAAATTTAGTTTGCGCCAATGTCCAACATAGAGAAAAAAAAGATAGACAAAATTCCATATGCATCAGCAATGAGATGTCTCATTTATGCACAAGTTTTCATACAACCAGATATGGCATACACAGTGAAAATGTTGAGCGATATTTAAATAACCTGAGAATGATTCATTAAAAAATAAAAAAGATGGGTTATGAACTATTTTCAAAGAACTAAAGATTACTTGATCACTTATTGGAAATTGGATCACTTAGAGATCATAATATATTTTGATTTTTTTTGATGTTTTAATAGTAGGAGATCTATGTCAGGTTATATTTTCAGGTTGACTGAAGAAGTCAATTTTTGAAAAAATGTGAAACAAACATTAATGAATTTTTCTACTATGAAACTCAAATTTGTAGCCTGCTATAAAGCATCAAATAATGGAATATGGATAAGAAATTTTATCACTGAAATGAATATGGCTAGTAGCATAAATTATGGTAATAAGTCTGGTGAATTATATTCAAAGAACAATCGAAGTTCGTCAAAGTCAAAGCACATAAACATTGAGTTTCTTTTGGTTATCAAAGAAAGATTTCAGAGTTATCTTGTGTCAATTGAGCATATTAGTACAAACTCGATGAGTGCGGATTCGCTCAGGAAAGATCGACCATCTTAAGTGTTTCACGGGTGTGTGTCTCATATGAGCATTGTCAAATTTAATGATGAGTCATATTGAGTTAGATTTTGTTGTATTCATGCTATTGATATGTTAAAGTTTATTTTCTGTACAAACTCAAGTTTTATGAAATCTATGAATTTCGTGTGTTTATTGAAAACTCTTATAAATAAAGATATTAACTTTCTATTGTAGTTTTGCATAAGCTATAAGAAAGTGGTTTTGAACTATTAAAGTTATAAGGTAGGACTATTTGAAAATAGGCATGGCTTAGATCATTTTACATGTAATGTTCATATCTGATCTATGTCATTGGTATTGCTGATATTGTGACCGTTGTTGGATTTAATTTTGAATATATGCTACGAAGACCACTTTGATCTTATTTTGATAGTATCGATGAATGAAATTATTTTGAGAAATTTAAATCAAGATAGCAAAAGTTTATGCGCATTAAAGTTTGGCATAATACATGAACATGCCCTTTAACTTGACCTCAGATCACATCTATGACCCTCAACTTTGGGTGTGCACAAGTAGACAATTAAACTTGTAGAAAGTTGAACAAGTAAACGCATATGTCCTATGTGGAATCCTACGTGTCCAATTCATATCCTACATGACATTCTACGTGTATTATGCAACATAGGACTGTAATACCCCACACTTTTCCTAGCTTAAATACATCCCTAGAATGTTAAGAGATATCTTCCAAAATAAATACTATTTATTTCACATGAAATTCCTTATATTTAGACTTCCCATTGCATAGGAAATTGAATTAGTTTTCCAACGATGTAAGATTCGCCTAAATCCGATAACCGAGTAAGAAGTTATGGCTATTTTGAGTTCCTGTCGCAAAACACTGTCATTTGGACCCTTAGCACATCGCGGAGCAATGTAAATTTCTAATTGTCCCATTCCAGTGGCTTTCCGTGATATTGGCAGATTGCGGAGAGGGTCAATTTCTCGTTTGTCAATTTCCATAGGTCCAGCGCGATAATGGCGCATCGCGCCATATGCCAAAATAGAATTCCAAAGGGGCACCACGATGTCTCTGCATCACAGAGTCAACCCAATTTCCATTCGTCAATTTCTAGTGAACCACCGCGATAGTGATGCATCGTGGTGGCCACCCAGATATGGAAAATGTATGTTTTCCAGTTTCGTATAAACGTTTAAAGAGGGTATATTGGTAAATCTCCAACCCCCAATCCGTCCAAAAACAACAGATTGATCATATTTCAAGCACTTTATGCTCTTTATTCACCATTCTTTTCAAAAATAAAACCCTAGAAATCAAAAGCTCCTTCTCCAAGAAACCCAAATTCCTCCATTAATTTTCCAAGAAAATTCAAGACTAAGGATTTCCAATACAAAAACTCTAAGAATTCATCTCCAAAACATCAATAGAGATCCGCGATTCAAGATCTAGCATCAAGATCATCAAATTAAGGTATGTGGGGTTTGAACAAGGATAATTCTTTCATCCTTGTGCCCAAAACTTTATTTTAATTATAAATTTACTGCAATTTATGAGATTTTCCATAAAATTTAAGTTAATATTTATACCCATTATCACTATTTACAAGATTATGAGATTTTCCATGATTTAAAAGTTGAATTATATGACATTATCATATTTCTATGCATTGTGCAGTAATTTCCAAATTTTATGATGAATTATATGTGTTTACATTACCAAGCATGAATTTTTAGATGTTTTAACGTGAGATTGATGCATGGGTCCTTAAGCCCCAATTTAATATTGTTATTTCAAGATTATTCATACCATGAGCACCCTCAGATAGGATTATTCATAGATTTTAATAAAGATTTAACATTTTGGTCCTAAGCTAAGATAAAGAATCCACTTTGTTCAGATAATTTGAGATTTAGAGAAAGAAAAACATATTTGGTTTTCTTGTAAACCCTTATGCTATTTTTGAAGTGAATTTCTTAAGATTTTGAGCATAAGAATGGGAGTATTATTTAGCACCGAGATGGATAGGTTACTATGGTTTCAGACCCTAGAACTATGTGCCAACGTATGATTCAGATTTATTTCCATTTCTATGTGGATGACTTAGATTATGATCACTAAGATAGGAGTTTTATTCCGATGGCAAGGGTAGAACAGCCCTACCTAACGAGGGACAGACGTGGGACTCCATGGATTTTCACATGGTGTATGTCGGTTAGAAGAACCTCCCAAAAAAGATATCCCCCACTATTCAACAGTCTATTGATTTAAAGCTCTAAGATAAAAGCATATATTTTAGAAGTTATGGTTTTAATATTCTTAAGCTTTAAGATAAAGTATTTTACAGATTTCAGAACTAAGGGTAATGGCTCACCATATTTATGATATGTTTTATCATTTATGATTTATGATCTTCAGATTTCAGAATTCTCAAACCTGTGTGAGTCATTTACATTTAGCATGCATGATTTTATAAACTGTGATGATATTGTTTACTTATTGTATGCACCCCCCATATACTCAGTACATCCTCAAAGTACTGATCCACATATACATCTATGTTCTACATTGTCTCATAATGTAGGTTCAGGTGCTCAGTCTCAGCAGCGTGAGTGATTCTCGAGCATCTCATCTATATCCCTGCTGTTGGTGAGTCCTCATAGTTCGGGGACTTAGTTATTCATACTTTCAGTCTATTAGTAGATGTTATTTTATTCATTTCAGACAGTTTGAGTCAGCTGGGGTCCTATCCCAGTGACTCTTTAGATTCAGATTGTAGAGGCTTGTCAGACTACTAGATTCAGTTTTAGACATTTGATTCAGAATTTAGATTTTTCAGTATTATTTTACCATGACTTCTAGCATGTTTCAGATAAGATTTTTTCCACATTATTATGATTTTATATTCATATTTTGCCTATGTTGAGATCCAGACTTAGTAGAAAGTAGCCAGAGTTAGCTCAGGACTACTTGTAGTTCGGAGCACTGTGTGGCATCCTAGGAACTAGATTTTGGGGTGTTATATACTTGGTATCAAAGCCTAAGGTTTAGAGAGTACTAGTAAGTCAGACAATCCGTGTTACAAGAAGTCTTGATCATCGGTGTGAAGCACGCCACATCTATGAGCAAGAGGCTATGGAGCATTTTAGAAAATCAACTTTTCTTTCATGATCTATCATGTATTCAGTGTCTCTATCTTCTTCTAACTTATGATTTCACGTGACAAAAAATGCCTTCTCATTGAGCTAACACCCGCAGAAATGATAACCAATCACCTCAGCCCACAGACCCTTTGAATGAGAATATGTCACATGTAGAGTTTTGGGCTGCCTTTTAGTTGCTAGCCCAAGCTGTGACAGATAATGTTCAAGGCAACCGTTAGGCTGCACTTTTACCTCAGCAAGATGGGGACTTAGCCGCGGCCAGGATCCAATATTTTATGAGAATGAACCTATCAGAATTCTTTGGGTCGAAAGTAAATGAGGACCCACAACTTTATCTAGATAAGGTGAAGAAAATCACTCGAATTATGCATATTTTTGAAGAGGACGGTATAGAATTAGCATCCTATAGGCTGAAGGATATTGTATATGATTGGGTGGTGATATGGAAGAAAATAAGAGGAGAGAATGTAGTTTCCATGACTTGGTAAATATTTTAGGATGCGTTCTTAGACAAGTTTTTCCCATGCGAGATAAGGGAAACTAAGATAGAAGAGTTCATAAACCTGAGGCAGGGATCAATGACTGTGAAGGAGTATTGCCTCAAGTTCAACCATTTTTCTAAGCATACCCCACTGAGCGGATGGCTAACCCTAGGTCAAGCATGAGTAAGTTTGTGACCGGTGTATCCGGGTTGGTAGTTAAAGAGTGTAGGACTGCTATGCTTATTGGATACATGGATCTTCCTATATTGATAATGCACACTCAACAAATTGAGTTAGATAAGAGGAAGGAAAGAGAGAGAGAAAATACGAGGGCTAGAACAGGACAGTTTGATCATGGTTAGAATAGGTCTGGAGGAGGAAATCGTTTGCAGTTTCAGAATTGTCATCTATACTTGTAACTTTTTAAGCCAATGCTCCTACATCCAAAAATAGGCAAAAATAGTGGAGTAAGTCTTCTATGTCCAGATCTCAGAATAGTGTGAGTGGGAAGCCTAATCATCCCCCATGTGCTAAGTGTGGTAAGAATCATGGAGGTGAATGTCTGTGGGGCCAGAAAGGCTGTTATGGTTATGGAAGTAGGGTCACGGAATCAAAGAGTGCCCGTATACTAGATGGGGTAATAGAGATGTTCATCCTTAGACTCAGTCTAATAGTGCACCAGCTCCTCTAGGTTGCCCAGCTCCTCCTCAGGGCGCATCATCTAGTACCGGTGGCGGTCAGCGCCAGAATCGGTTTTATGCCTTACCATACCGTAAGGAGCAGGAGTATTTACCCGATGTTATTACTAGTATGCTTTGTGTCTTTTATTTTATGTTTGTGTTGTTAGACCCTGGGTCGAATTTCTCTTATGTGACCCTATTAGTTGCAGTAAATTTTGAGATAAATTTTGAAAAAATCCCTGAGCCTTTCTTGATTTCTATGCCGATAGGAGAGTCAGTTGTTGATAAGAACATCTATAAAAAGTGTGCTATCACTATCCTTCATAAAGTCATGTTAGTAGACCTGATAGAGTTAGACATGGTTGATTTTGATATTATTCTTGGTATGGATTGACTCCATTCCTGTTATACTTTAATAGATTGTCGCACCCGTGTGGTGAAATTTTAGTTTCTAGATGAGCCAGTCTTTGAGTGGTTAGGTAATTCAGTGTCTCCCAAGAGTCATTTCATATCTCACCTTAAGACCAGAAAGTTGATATCCAAAGGTTGAAATTATCATCTAGTTCGAGTCAATGACACAAAGTCTGAGACTCCAACACTTCAGTCTGTCCATGTGGTTAATGAGTTTCCTGATGTTTTTCAAAAAGATCTCCCAGGGGTACCTCCCAATAGAGAGATAGAATTCGGTATTGACCTTCTCCCAGATACTCAACCTATTTCTATACCTCCTTATCGTATGGATCTCTCAGAGCTTAAGGAGTTGAAGGAGAAACTCAAAGATCTTCTAGATTAGGTTTTATAAGGCCCTAGTGTTTCTCTACAGGGCGCTTCCGTCCTGTTCGTGTGAAAGAAAGATGGTTCTTTTCGAATGTGCATTGACTATCGTCAGCTGAATAAGGTTACAGTCAAGAAAAAATATCTCATTCTGAGAATTAATGACTTATTTGATCAACTCTAAGGTGCAAGTTATTTCTCAAAGATAGACCTTAGATCTGGCTATCATCAGCTTAAAGTAAGGGAAAGTGATATTCCAAAGACAACCTTTAGAACCCGTTATGGTCATTTTGAGTTTCTAGTCAAGTCTTTCGAGTTAACCAATGCCCCAACAACTTTCATGGACCTTATGAATCGAGTATTCAAACAGTATCTAGACATGTTTGTCATAGTATTCATAGATGACATCCTTGTGTCCTCCTGTAGTGAGGATGACCATGTAGTTCATCTTAAAGTTATCTTGTAAACTCTTAGAGACCATCAATTGTTCACCAAATTCAGTAAGTGTGAATTTTGGCTAAGATCAGTAGCTTTTCTCAGTCATATTGTCTCTGCCGATGGCATTAGAGTCATCCCCAAAAGACAAAAGCCGTAAGGAATTGGCCTAGACCTATCTCTCCATAAAACATTAGGAGTTTCTTGGGTCTAGATGGTTATTACCGCCGTTTTATTGAAGGTTTCTCTTCTATCACGTTTCCTATGTCTAGATTGACCCAAAACAAAGTTAAGTTCCTGTGGTTAGATTCCTGCGAGAAGTGTTTTCAGGAGTTGAAGACTCGACTCACTTCAGCCCCAGTTTTAGCATTACCTGATGGTATCAACGACTTTGTTGTTTATTGTGACGCCTCTACAGTTTGTTTGGGTTGTGTATTGATATAGAGAGGTAAGTTTATAGCCTATACCTCTAGACAGTTGAAGCCTCATGAAAAGAATTACCCAACCTATGTTCTGGAATTAGCTATTGTGGTGTTTTTTTTTGAAAATATGGATACATTAGTTGTATGGTGTGCATGCTGATGTGTTCATAGGCCACAAAAGTTTGCAGTATGTGTTTACTCAGAGGGAGTTGAATCTCCGTTAGAGAAGGTGGTTGGAGTTGTTGAAGGACTAGGATATGAGTGTGTTGTATCATCCAGGAAAGACCAATGTAGTGGCAGGCGACCTTAGTAGGTTGTCTATGGGATGTGTTACTCATATGAAGAATAATAAGAAAGAGTTAGCTTGAGAAGTTCCTCGTTTGGCTAGATTGGGTTTTAGGTTGGTTGATTCAGCTGAAGGGAATGTTTGGGTTCAGAGTAGTTCCGAATCTTCTCTAGTTTTGGAAGTTAAGGAGAAGCAAGATAAGGATTCTAGTTTAGTCAAACTGAAAGAGTCAGTTAAAGACCAAAGAGTAGAGGTTTTCTCCCAAGGGGTAGATGGTGTGTTAAGATACCAGAATAGATTGTGTGTGCCTAGTGTTGATGAGTTTAGATAGAGAATTATGGCTGAGGTGCATGGTGCGCGTTATTCTTTTCATCCAGCTGCTACCAAGTTGTACCGCAACTTGCGGGAAATCTATTGTTGGAGTGGTATGAAGAGAGATATAGCAGAGTTTCTAGCAAAGTGTGCAACTTATCAACAGGTGAAGGTGGAACACCAAAGACCTGGTGGTATATTGTAAGGGTTTAGTATCCCCACTTGGAAGTAGAAAGAGGTGAATATGGATTTTGTGACTGGTTTACCCCATTTGTGTCGTCATCACGATTCGATTTGGGTTATTGTAGATAGATTGACTAAGTCAGCGCATTTCTTGGCAGTTCACACGTCTTATACAGCTGAGGATTATGCTAAATTGTATATCCGAGAGTTAGTTAGATTGGATGGGTTTCCCTTATCTATTATCTCAGATAAGGGTACTCAATTTACTTCCCAGTTTTGGAGAGCTTTTCAGAAGGGTCTTGGTACCCAATTCCATCTTAGTTCAGCTTTCCACCCTCAGACAGATAGTCAAGCAGAGAGGACCATCCATACTATAGAGGATATGTTGAGGGCTTATGCTCTTAATTTCAAGGGTAGTTGGGATGAGCATTTGTCATTGATTGAGTTTGCTTATTATAACAGTTATCATTCTAGCATTCAGATGGCTCCTTTTAAGGATCTTTATGGGAGGAGATGTAGATCACCCATAGGTTAGTTCGAGGTGGGTGAGGCTGCTTTGCTTGGTCTTGATGCTGTGTTTGAAGCTATGGAAAAAGTTAAGTTGATTAGAGAAAGATTGAAAACATCCCAGAGTCGTTAGAAATCCTATGCAAATGTGAGAAGAAGGGACCTCGAGTTTGAGGTTGGTGATCTAGTGTATCTGAAGATTTCACCCATGAAAGGGGTAAAGAGATTTGGCAAGAAGGGAAAGCTTAGTCCCCGATATATTGGCCCTTTCAGAATTGTGAGTCGTATTAGGCAAGTAGCTTATGAGCTTGATTTGCCTGCAAATTTGTCAGTCGTTCATCCTGTGTTTCATGTCTCTATGCTTAAGAAGATTATCGGTGACTCCAATATTGTGGTTCCTTTAGAAAGCTCAGATATTCAGAACAGTCTTTCATACGAAGAAATTCCAGTTGAGATTTTAGATCATCAGATCCGTAGACTAAGGAACAAAGAAGTTCCCTTGGTCAAAGTTCTTTGGCGAAATCAGTCTGTTGAGGGCGCTACTTGGGAACAAAAAGCAGATATGCAGCCAAGTATCCTCACCTTTTCTCCGCAAACTCAGATGTAGATGAAGGTAACACTCTTCCTTGATTCAATTCTTTTCTAATCATACGTTACATTCAGCTATATAGTTGTCCTCATGTAAGTTCATGCACTCTTAGATTACTCAGAAGCTTAGAATGGATTAGATTCAGACTCGCAGTTTATTTTAGTTATGTATGCTACCATATATCCTCATATTCCTCAATATTCTCAGCTTGTCTAGCCACATTCGAGGACGAATGTTCCCAAGGAGGAGATATTGTAAGACCCCATACTTTTCCTAGCTTAAATTCATCCCTAGAATATTAAGGGATAGCTTCCAAAATAATTATTATTTATTTCGTGTGGAATTCCTTATATTTAGACTTCCCATTATGTAGGAAATTAAATTAGCTTTCCAACGATGTAAGGTTCACCTAAATCCGATAACCGAGTAAGAAGTTATGGCTATTTTAAGTTCCTGTCGCAAAACACTGTTATTTGGATCCTTAGCGCGTCGCGGAGCGATATAAATTTCCAATTGTCCCATTTGAGTGGCCCTCCATGATATTGGCTCATTCCGGATAGGGTCAATTTCCTGTTTGTCAATTTCCAGAGGTCCAGCGCGATAATGACGCATCATGCCATGTGCCAAAATGACATCCTAAAGGGGCACCGCGATGTCTCCGCGTCGCGGAGTCTGCCCAGTTTTCATTCGTCAATTTTCAGTAAGCCATCGCGATAGTGGCGTGTCGTGGTGGCCACCCAAATCTGGAAAATGTATGTTTTCTAGTTTTGTATAAACATTTAAAGGGGGTATTTTGGTAAATCTCCAACCCCCAATCCTTCCAAAAATAAAAGATTAATCATATTTCAAGCACTTTATGCTCTTTATTCACCATTCTTTTCAAAAACAAAACCCTGAAAATCAAAAGCTCCTTCTCTAAGAAACCCAAATTCCTCCATTAATTTTCCAAGAAAATTCAAGACTAAGGATTCTCAATACAAGAACTCTAAGAATTCATCTCCAAAACATCAATAAAGATCCAAGATTCAAGTTCTAGCATCAATATCATCAAATTAAGGTATGCGGGGTTTGAACAAGGATAATTCTTTGATCCTTGTGCCCAAAACTTTATTTTAATTACAAATTTACTGAAATTTATGAGATTTTCCATGAAATTTAAGTTAGGGTTTATACCCATTATCATTATTTGCCAGATTATGAGATTTTCCATGATTTAGAAGTTGAATTACATGACTTTATTCATATTTCTATGCATTGTGCAGTAATTTCCAGATTTTATGATGAATTATGTGTTTACATTACCAAGCATGAATTTTTAGATATTTTAACATGAGATTGATGCATGGGTCGTTAAGCCCCAATTTAGGATTGTTATTTTGAGATTATTTATGCCACGAGCACCCTCAGATAATATTATTCAAAGATTTTGATAAAGATTTGATCTTTTGGTCCTAAGACAAGATAAAGAATCCACTTTGTTCAGATAACTTGAGATTTAAAGAAAGAAAAGCATAATTTCTTTTCTTGTAAACTCTTGTGCTATTTTTGAAGTGGATTTCTTAAGATTTTGAGTATAAGAATGGTAGTAGTATTTAGCACCGAGATGGGTAGGTTACTACCGTTTTAGACCCTAGAACTACATGTCAACGTAGGATTCAAATTTATTCCCATCTTTACGTGGATGGCTCAGATTGTGATCACTAAGATAGAAGTTCTATTCTGATGGCAAGGGTAGAATAGTCCTACCTAACGGGGGCCAGACGTGGAACTCCATGGATGCTCACATGGTGTATGTCGGTTAAAAGAACCTCCCAAAAAGATGGCCCCCACTCTTCAACAGTCTATTGATTTAAAGATTTAAGATAAAAACATATGTTTTAGAAGTTATAGTTCTAAGATTCTTAAGCTTTAAGATAAAGTATTTTACATATTTCAGAACTAAGGGTAATGGATCACCAGATTTACGTTATACGTTTTATTATTTATGATTTATGATCTTCAGATTTTAGATTTCTCAAGCCTGTGTGAGTCATTTACATTTAGCATGCATGATTTTATAAACTGTAATGATATTTTTTGCTTATTGCATGCACCCCCATATACTCAATACATCCTCAAAGTACTGATCTACATATACGTCTTTGTGCTACATTGTCTCATAATATAGGTTCAGGTGCTCAGTCTCAACAGTGAGTGATTCCTGAGCATCTCATCTACATCCTTGTAGTTGGTGAGTCCTCATAGTTCGGGGACTTAGTTTTACATACTTTCAGTCTATTAGCAGATGTTCCTTTATTTATTTTAGACAGTTTGAGTCAGCTGGGGGCCTGTCCCAGTGACTTTCTAAATTCAGATAGTAGAGGCTTGTCGGACTACTAGATTCAGTTTTAGACATTTGATTCAGAATTCAGATTTTTCAGTATTGCTTTACCAAGACTTCTAGTATTTTTCAGATAATATTTTTTTCTGTATTATTATGATTTCATAATCATATTTTCCCTATGTTGAGATCCAGAATTAGTAAAAAGCAGCCAGGGTTAGCTCAGGATTACTTGTAGTTCGGAGCACCATGTGGCATCTCAGAAACTAGATTTCGGGGCATTACAAGGACGTGTGTATCTATTTGTTCAACTTTATACAAGTTTAATTGCCTACTTGTGCACATCAAAAGTTGGAGGTCATAGATGTGATTTGATGCCAAGTTGAAGGGCATGTTTAAGTATATCTATGTATGATTATTCAGAAATATATGTGGTCCAAGTGAGAGATTGTTAGAAATTTCTATTTTATGGACTCATATAATAATATATTATACATAGATATGCTATTTATAAAGAGGCCCATTTTAAGATCTAATAAAGTATTAAAGTATTTTTTGGGTCAAAAAATAAATATCTATTAGTATGGATTTAATTGAAATTATAGAATATCCATGAGCCTTTTCTAAAGTTTGATGGAAGCTTATAGAAAAATTACCTTTCCAGAATAGTCACCTTTTCAACTGAAAATACACTTAGGCAATTATATAAGGATTTATCCTTAAGTCATATATAATGTGTCTGTCTTTTTTCTACCCCATCTCTGAAAAAAACAGAGAGCAATATCAAGACTTAGAAGATCAAGTTTTTCTTCAACCAAGTCTTTCTATGTAACGAGGTTGGTGTTCTTACCATTTTTCTATGATCATATTACTGTTTAATGATTTACTTGTGATCTTGTAGAAATAATATAAAGTTTTCCAATAGTTATTTGTTGAACTAATTAAATAGTTATGTTATTTTTTCCTCTGGATGAGAATGACATGGTTTGATTTTTTTCTTCATTTGATATGTGATTCATATTTTCATCCTGACCATACATAAGTTTCAGTATTAAATTTGACTTTGATCATAAAACGAATCTTAGAATTATTGTGATAGAAGATATTTTCGAATCTCTAACGTCAATAGACAGGTAAAAATTTAAAACTACAAAAAATATTGAGAAGTAGTCCAATTATTTGCTTTCTCGCTCTTGTCATTATTTTTGTTATTGATTTTCTTTCATCTTTTCGCTTCACTACTTTATACCATGCCTAGCTTATATCTTCACTAGTTAAAACTTAAAACCAAAACTATTAAATATTGTTGGAAAAATTACTACAATATTCATATGGAATTGAAATTAATAATCATAATAAAGGTACAATACATTAACATGCCCTTTAGCTTGGCCTCAGATCACATCTATGACCTCCAACTTTAGATTTACACAAGTAGACACTTAAACTTGTATAAAGTTGAATAAGTAGACAAATATGTCCTATGTGACATCCTACATGGCCAATTGTTATCCTACATGGTGTCATACAGGTAATATGACAGATGGGACAAATGTGCCTATTTGTTCAGCTTTATACAAGTTTAAGTGTCTACTTGTGCACATCCAAAGTTGGAGGTCATAGATATAATTTGAAGTCAAGTTAAAGGGCATGTTTATGTATTATTCCTATAATAAAATAGTCACAATACTGTGTCGTGACAATCCACTACCTTGAAAGCGATTTTGGTCCTTCTCCTATGCAAATCCTTCTAGCCAGTCGCTCCCCAAGGTTCCACAGCTACTTTCAAACACGTGCACTTATGGATGGAAGTTTGAAGGTTGCTCAAAACTATTGTCCAAAAATAAAGAACTTAAGAAGAAAGAAGAAAGATATTTTTTATATAGGTAAGGAACAAAGGATATTACAAGTGTGAGTTAATGGTGAATTAAAAGAATTAACTCATCAAGAATTATCTCACCAAATAAATTCATCCGTTCAAGGAGAATTGAAAGGACACAGTTATAAAAGAATTAAGAAGTTACATTTTCTAATGATGTATCTTGTAAATGTTTTTGATAACAATGTATTTAGATGTCTCTTTCTTTTTGGATAAGCTTAAAGAAGATTTGCACTTTGACTTTGCATTCTTACCATTTATTAAAAATGCTTTCAATCTTCCACAAATGCAAAGACAAAAGAATAGAAATACTTTAGGGAAAATAAAAGGAACATGTACTTAAGTGTCAATATCTTCCAAATTGAATTGACATATAGTGATATGAGGCAACAAAACATCCAAAAAGTGAAGTACTTTTGAACTATATAGACATATGTTGAGACCCCCACAACACATACTATATCCTTGATTTTAAGCAACCTCCGTGATACTACAAAGTTCTTTTATGGTCATGCACACAAACCTTGGGTCTCATGAGTGCTCTAGAAAGACGACTAAAGTCTTTCATAAAAAGTGACCAAACTTTTACACTCATATGGGTGATCTATCAAGTCTATCTCATAAACCACCTTAAGGCTATGGATTATTAAGAGCAAAAATATGCTCAACCTTATAATATACTACCTTACGCCATAGGGATAGGATATGTAGTATTTATTAAAGGCCTATATGGTTCTGTTTTTCCGCAAATAGGTATCCACCATATTACCTCAATCCATGGGCTTTAGCCCCATCCCCCTCGATAATTCAAGGACTATTTTCCTTGTCAAACCCTTGTTCATAGGATCCGCTAAATTTCTTTCGGACCTTAGATATTTCAAGGAAATAACACCATATTTTAACAATTGTTTAACTGCACCATGTCTGATGTGAAGATGTCTCTATTTACATTGTATACACTATTTTTGTCAATCCCAATTACCACTTGTGAGTCACAATATAAAGAGACTGGCAACACTTGTCTTCCCTATAAAGGCATATATGCCAAACGGTTTGTGAGAAACTCGGCTTCTTGCCCTGCCAACTCAATAGCAATGAATTCAGATTCCATGGTAGAATGTGCTATACAAGTCAGCTTTGAAAACTTCCATGAAATAACATCTGCACCCAATGTAAACACATAGCCACTGGTAGAGATAACTTCATCATTGTCAGTCACCTAGTTTGCATCACAAAAGCCTTCTAAAACAACAAGAAATTTATTAAAATGCAAACACCAATCCATAGTACCTCTAAGATATGATGAAGAGTAATTCAATATTCATTACTGGGATTATGAGTATATCTATTCAATATACTAACAACATAAGCTATATCAGGACGAGTATAATTCATGAGAAATATTACACTCTCAATTATTTTAGCATATTCACTTTGAGAAACACTGGAATCTTTATTTTTTTTCACGTGTATGCTAGCATTATAAGGAGTTTTCACTGAATCTACATCAAAATAATTAAACCTTTTCAATATAATGAAACTAACACAAAGAGAAACCATTAACAGTTCTTTTGATTTTAATCCCAAAAATCACATCGGCTTCTCCAAGGTATTTCATTTCAAATTTAAAAAATAAAAATTTCTTACTCTCATTTACAACATTCACATAAGGGCCAAAGATTAACATGTCATCTATGTATAAACATATAAAACACAATCTAATTCAAGCATTTTAGAATAAACACATGTATCAAATGAATTAACAACAAAGCCATTATTTATTAATGTGAAATTAAATATTTCATAGCACTGTTTAGGTACCTGCTTAAGTCCATATAAGGACTTTCTCAATTTTCATACTTTATCCTCTTGTTCTAGGATCACAAAACCCTCAGGTTGAGTCATATAGATCTCTTCCTCTAAATCGCCATTTAAAAATGTAGTTTTGACATCCATTTGGTGTACTACTAAACTATGAATAGCAGCTAGAGCAACAAGAGTCCTAATGGTCGCTATTTTAGTCACAGGAGAATAAATATGAAAATATTCAACACCTTTATTTTGGTTAAAATTCCTAATCACAAGTCTAGCCTTATATTTATCAATTGTACCATCAGACCTCAATTTCATCTTAAATATTCACTTTGTACTTATGGGTTTACAACATTTAGAGAAATCATACAATTCCCAGGTGTGATTAGAGACTATAGAGTCTAATTCACTTTTAATAGCCTCTTTTCAAAACATCGCATCTATTGAACTCATTACTTCATAATAAGTCTTAAAATCTTCTTCTATTAAGTAGATAGACACTAATTCATCATTTTAAGTATCAATATTAAAATCCTCAGTTAAGAAGGCGATAAAATCAGGATCAAAACTAGTCTCAGTTTTACCTCTTTTACTTCTTCTAAGTTTATTTTCATGCTCATTAGCAATAACATCAGATGCAGGCACAACATGAGAGTTAATAAACATAGGTACAAAAGTATTATCTTGCACATCACTAGGCACATCATTTTCAAAGAAAAAAACATGCTAAAAAATTCTTCTTCTCTAGATTCAGAAATATAATAATTATTTAATGACATAAATCTATATGTAACACTATTTTGAGCATAACCAATAAAGACATTATTAAAGGTATTAGAACCTATATTTACCCATTCAAAATTAGGTAGACCAACCTTATACAAACACCCCCACACTTAAAAAAATTTCAAGTTAGGAGCAAGCCCTTTCCATAATTCATATGAGGTTTTGCCTAACTTCTTATGAAGGACTCTATTAATAATATAACATGCAAATAAGGCAGCTTCACCCACATATAGTAGGGTATACCCAAGCTTAAAAGCATAGAATTCATCATTTCCTTAATGTTTCTATTGTTTCATTCGGCTACACAATTTTGTTGGAGAGTATAGGGAGCACTAAACTCATCGTAATATCATTTTTTTCACAAAAATATTCTAAATTTTTAAAAATATATTCAACGTCCTTATCAGATCTAAATCTCTTGATTTTCCTATCTAATTGATTTTCTACTTCTGGTTTGAATTTAAAAAATATATTTTCAACCTCAACGTTAGATTTAAGGAGGTATACTTTAGTATACCTAGAAAAATCATCAACAAAAGTAATGTAATACTTCTTTCTACCTTTTCTAACAATGTTGTTGAAATCTGCTAAGTCTAAATGTACTAGTTCAAGAAATTCGGTCTTTCTACTAGTAACATATTTAAAAGGTTTCTTGGAATGCTTTGTTTCTATACACAGAAAATTTAGAAATATTGTCAATATTTACTGCAGGAATTAATCTCATTTTTCTAAGTCTTTTAATAGGAGAAATATTAACATGACGTAGTCTACCATGCCATAAATTAATAGACTCAACATTATAAGCAGAATTAGAAATACTTGCATTTTTGGCAATATCTTGATCAATGTTCAGTACAAATAAACCCCCTCTAAGGTATCCCTTTCCAAAAAAGTCTCCTCCATGAGAAATAATTATTTTATCAGCTTAAAAAATAAGTCTAAGGCTTACTTTGTTGAGAAGTGCTCCAGAAACTAAGTTTCTATGGCGCAAGGGAACATACAGAACATTGTTCAAGGCTAATATTTTTCCAGAAGTTAATTTAAGTAAAATTTTTCCTTTACCCATAACACCAGCAGTAGCGGAGTTACCCATATTGACACACTCGCTATTGGCGGATTTCTCAAATACATGGAATAACTCTTTGTTGGAAATGTCTTGAAACGCTTGTGTCAAACACCCAATCAGTCTTGTTAGCTACAAGATTTGCCTTGCTGATTACTGTAACAATTACTTCATCATCCTCAGTAAGATGAGATTGGACATCATCTTGTCCTCCTTGGTTTGACTTTTGTCCTTTTCTTAGATAACATTGGACAACCTTGTTGTTAGTTTTTTGCAGACAAAACAAGACCTCTTTGATTTTTTAATTTGACTCTTTGGCTTATTGAAATTATTTTTCTTCTTCACTTGTTCTTTATTCTGGATATTCTTTTGTTTGCCTTCATACCTGTCTTTTGTAATAGTACCAGAAGATTCCACAAGGTTAGCTTTAGAAGAATTAAGAGAAAGAGCTTCCATCTTATCTTTGAGACGGTTTGCCTCCTCGTCCTCATATGGCCAATAAGTTCTTGGAGAGTTAAATTCTTTTTCTTATGTTTCAATTGATTTCTGTAATCACTCCAGGATGGTGGAATTTTTTCAAGAAGAATATTATCCTGAAGAATCTCACACATTTTCATGCCTTCATTGAGAACATTAGTAGTTAAATTTTCATATTCATGAACTTCTTCCATGATTAGTTTATTGTCAATCATTTGGAATTTAATCCACTGTCCGATGATGATCGGTAAATTTACCACTCATTTATGTCTAAATTCGTGTATACTGCTATGATTTACTAATATGAATGAGAAAAATTTTGTTATTCAAATGCATGAATTCCTATATTTTGCTGATTTACATATGCTGATAAGAAAAGAAGGGAACTGAGCTGAAAAGAGATTAAAAAGGGGAAGAAGTGGTGCAAAAGATGAACATTAGGAGAAGGACTAACCCTCAGTTACCACGATCGCGGTCTGAGGGTCGCGATCGTGTTCATTCCAATTTATCCAAAGCCAGCGATCGCGAGAATATTACCATGATTATGGTAGCTGTGATCATGATCAAGTACAGATGATCACGGTCAGCCTAAGTAAGCTAAAACCAGTGACCGCGAGAGTATGTCCACGATGGTGGTAGCTGTAATTGAAATCTAGTACGGGCGACTATTGTGAAACAGAAATTAGCCCAGGGGCAAATTCATAATTTCCCACAACTGAGACTAATCTTTCAAAGGGGCAAAACCCTTTTACTTGGAAACCATATTCCATCTATCTTTGAATTTCATGGAAAGAAAAACTTTCAATTAGAGTGTGTAAAACTATTATACTTAATCTTTCAAAATGATATTCTTATTTGCAATTGGAGTTTGGAATTTTGGGATTACTTTTTCCTAACCTTCAATTGAGGAAATGAATGTCAATTTGTTTTTTTCCTTACTTCCATGAGTAAATAATTATTCTATCTTTTGATTATGCTGAAATATGGTGCAAATATGTGTGAGTTGTGATTTATTAGTGTAGATTCTTGGTTAATTATGATGGGTTTTACTAATGCTTGTTTTCTTGAGTAGGAATTTTTGGGTGAAAACCCGAAATTCCTTAAATCTCACATTATCCTTGAAAGAAGGCTGTGAGTACACTTTTGAATCCTATGTCATCCTTGAAAGAGGGATATGAGGGATGAGGCATTAGTGAAAAATAGGTAGATATGGCTTGTTCCCTTTACATTATCTTAGAAATAAGGGTGGATTGAGAATTGTCTAGATCTTGGGTATCTTCCTATAAATAGGGATGCCCAATTGAGGTATTGGGTGGATTTTCTTGCCACACTCATGATGTATCCGAAAGGGTCCATGAGTGATAATATTGCGGTTTGGTTGAAAAACTAGTCTTAAGAACCTCCAACCTAGCCTACCCATGTAGTTGTTAACTAGAATGGGCATTTAATTACCATAAACCCATGCATTATTTCCCCCTAGAAAGACATAATCCCAAGACTTTTTTCCTATTAAAAGATCATTTATAATTGTCACTCTTAATTAGTTGGTTTCATGACCCGAGGCTACCCCCTGTCGCTTCAATGGTGCTTAGAGAAACAAGTGACCACAAGCTAACCCATGAGTTGGTACCTGCTATGAGCATTGAGTTAAATAATAATATAACACATGGTCAGAAGATAACTGATAGGATACTGTAAATTTGAATACTGAAATACTTAACAAGAATATGTCTGAAATATTTGGTGAAAATACTAAAAACTAACTGTCTGTCTAAAATAACTGATAAAAACTGATGAACTCACTGACTGTCTAGCTGATTGTCTAAAAGCCTCTAAACATCATGAGGATTTGATGGGACAAACCCCCAGCTAACTCCGACTGTTTGAACCTAAGAGAATACTGAAATAAAGGTAAAAACATATCATGTCCTCAATGGAAGAGGACTCACCACTACTGCTACTGAGTAACACTGAGCTATCTAAGAACGGTCGGGAAACCGAGTGTCCAAACCTATGTTATAAGACAATATAGCGCAAAGAAAATTTTATGGTCAGTACTTTGAATGTATTGGTATGTGAGATAAAGACTGACTGAAATGCATGAGATAATTGAGCATGAATGCATGAACATGTAAAATTTAAGAATGCGAGACCAAGTATAAAAATGTTACCGAGATAATCTAAAAAACTAAAATCTATATAACTGAATAACTGATAATCTGTATACGTGGTCACACAAACCTGAGCTGAGTTACATTGAATTACTAACTAAAATTGTATGAGGTATCATGTAATCGACATGCCCCAATCTGAGCTAATCGGGGTCCAACCTATAACCCCAGTTTGAAGGGTGTCAGTACTGTGCCACGGGTACTAACACATGGCTGTGTGGATCTACTAAAATGGTGTCCCAAAGGACTAAGGTGTCACCCTCTACTGGAAGGTGCTCTCGTGAGATATGTGTCGACCCTCAACTGGTAGGAAAACATCTCAAACCTACGCTGGCTACATAGTTCTTAAACTTAGGGACTGCTACTAAAGGTCACTCCCTCTACTGGTAGGTGAGCCCCCAACCCTAGTTCGCTCGGTGCTAAATCCTACTCCCAACTGAACTGGCACTGGTACTGAACTGAACTAAACTTAACTGAATATTATTCCTGATAATGCTCATCATGATTATAAGTATCTAAGTATGATGATAAGTTTTATGGCTTAACTGACTTACTACTTGAAAATCTTAAATCATGTAATACACATAGGTATCGGGTGTTCATAATGTGCCAGCACTGAATGATCATAAAATACTATATTAAGGCTTAAAACTGTAGTATGGAATCATGATTTGAAGATCCAAAACATAAAAATTTCACCAAATAAGTGAAAAGCATGAACTTGAACATGGGGATGTGTTAAACATGTGAAAACAAAATAATTACATGGATAAGTTCATAATTTGATATTATAACATGAAATTCACTTGGATATGACATGGGAAATTGAAACTTAAAGCATGAGATAACCTAACTTTTTATGGAATCATATGTGTTCATGAATTGAGTTCATATTGCTAAGGAAAAACATGAATTAAACTTATCTTGAATATATGAAACTTTATAATAAAGAAAAAATTCATATATTAACCAAATAGGAGGATTTTGGGCTCAATGAAAGAAAGAGACCCATTGATGAACACCCACATACTTCAATAAGATAGTTTCTTAAAGATTTCCTTGAACCTAGAAACTTGAACTCTTGATTTCTTAAGAAAGAAGCTTGGATTTTGTTCTTGGTAAAGAAGGAGGGTTTCTTGAGAGTGATTTTAAGGTAAAAGGAAAATAATGCCCCTAATTCCCCTATTCGTGTTATGGACAAGTTGGGTTGAGGGGAAAAGACCTCATTGCCCTTTGATTTTTATTAACAAAAATGCTGGACGAAATACCCTTGGCGCGCTGCGACCCTTGCTTGGGTGAAGCAAACCTCGGGCCTCGACCTTTTATTGGGTCAAGCGGCTCTCGCACCGCGACTTATTTCACCCGTGGAGCTAGTTTCGCGCTGCTAGGCTATTCCAAGGTCTTTCTGCCTCCGACATCCATACGAACCCTGAATCCCCTCCAAAAATATCAAAACTTTCCTGAGACATATCTTTAACATCTTTAAACATGAGTCAACTGAAAAACCAATGTTTCAGGGTCTGGAAGGCCAAAATAAAAATCAGAGAAGTCTTGGGGTCTTGAAATGACTAAGTCCTCAACAATTAGTGAAATTTTCAAGCCGTGAACTCCTTATGCATGCAACTAAGAGCTGAATTGAGCTTAGAATATTATGAGGTATTACAGTAGGCTAAGTAGTTTTGTATAAACAATTTCACAAACCATACACCCCCCCTAATTTTTATGTTATGTATTTTATATTTCTTATATTATAGGCATATACTTAGACAGTTTCAACACCTATAGGATTTGAATGCTAGACTCACTCCTCAAGGATTCAACCTCAACATAAGTTGAGCTTTATTGAAAATAATCGTCCTATACTAACAACAATGGTATAGGTGATCATGATCAAAATGGTACCGTTGACGGGAAGTGAGACTTAGT
The DNA here is from genome assembly GCA_030864215.1 of Capsicum pubescens. NCBI lineage: Eukaryota > Viridiplantae > Streptophyta > Magnoliopsida > Solanales > Solanaceae > Capsicum > Capsicum pubescens. The sequence goes on along the minus strand of CM061544.1, from coordinate 102,637,584 downwards.
TTTCACTTGTATGGTGTTGATTGTAACTTTGGTATACTTGTAGTGGTGTTTATTTACGTTAGTTGTTGTTTTTGATGTTTTTTATTTGGTGATCAATATTTCTTCCAAATAACCATGAGTCAAGAGGGAATCATCAACAACTCATCATATGAACATATTGAAACTATGGATTATCTTGGCGACGAAGAACATACTAGTATCATTCGTATTCCCCCTACTAAGGGAAATCGAGTATTTTATGTCACAAGTGTGATGATACAAATTACTTAATATGAAGGGTTTTTTTGGTGCTTAATCTCATGAATACCCAAACTTGCACTTGAAGAATTTTGTAAAAGTATGTTCTTCTTTCGACATTGCTTACATATCACAAGAGTCCAAATGGTAGCATCACTTCCCATTTCGCTAATGGGTAATACAGTGTTGTGGCTTAGATATCTACACATTGGGTCCATCATTTCATGGGTCAAACTTACGAAGGTTTTCTTGGATCAATACTTCCCACATTCAAAGATGTTACAATTCCGGGATGAGATCATAAATTTTCATCAATTCCATGAGGAACCTTGGTATGAAGCATGGGGGAGATTTAAGGATAAGCTTATGAAATGGCCTCACCACGAGATGACAGAGAATATTCTACTCCAAATATACTATAGGGCATTAGGACAAATCAGCAAAGCCACAATGGACAATGCAACCAGTGGATCCTTTGTTAAATCATTATATGGAGTCGCATTAAGTGTGTTAAATCAAGTGGCTAGTTTGACCAGGGGTTGGAACATAAAGGATGCTGAGGTGACTGAGGGGGATCCCTCCTCATCCTTTGTATGTCAAGATCAAAGATGTCAAAAGGAGGAAAAACATGCAAATATGATCAAGGTGATGTCACACCTTGAACTTCTTACTAAACATGTATTGGGAGCCTCCATTAAAAGAGTCAATATTGTAAATGCAAGGGATACTAAGACATGTGAATATGTGGAAGAAGAGGTACTTGAAGACAAGATGAGTTTTTTACCTATTTATTTGGAGTGTTGCCTCTCAAGGGTAATGTGGGAATCAAGGTCAGAAAAATAAAAATCGAGGCATGTCTCAATGTGAAAGGAGGGGTGCATTAATGAAATATTTTGGCTCGAATCTTGATTGGATTTGAGGGTACCAACAAGATAGTGAAGGAAATGATGGATGATTTCTCCAAGCTACATGAAACGATTGAGTTTCATGTAACCACCATCTAACAATTAGAGGAAAAATTGAATCAAAACTCCGTGAACCTCATGGAAAGACAAAATAAAGAGATGTCGAGCGGTATGATAACAAATGCTATTGTCACTCGAAGCAGAGAAAGTATTGGCTAGGGTATGGATCTTGATGATTATCCCGACGAGAAAGAAAATAATGAGCAAGCAAATATAAAAAGAAAAAGACTAAATAAGGATGAGGTAAAGCCAAATGAGGTTATCTTTGAAAATTCAAAGATGAAAGAATGTCAAAACGTCTCTATGCCACCAATCACAATCCCTCCCCCTTTTCCTCAATGGTTCAAGAAAAAAAAGGAAAATGCAAAGTTCAAAAAGTTCCATGATAAATTTAGCAACCATTCCATCAATATTTCTTTGATCGAAGCATTGCAAGTGATGCCGAGGTACGCTAAGTTTAAGAAGGAATTGGTCTCCAAATAGCGGTTTGTGAAGGATGAGACAATAGAAATAACTCATCGTTGTTGTGCAATCATGTTGAGCCCTATGGATATAATAAAAAAAAAGCCTGGTTCTTTCACAATCCTGTGCACCATTGGAATGTTCAAGTTTGCTAAGGCCTTGTGTGACCTTGGGGCGAGTGTAAATTTAATTCCATATGCCAAATTTCATAATCTAGGATTGGGAAAACCACAACCTACCACAATGAGATAGCTAATGTCCGACCGAACCATCAAGAAATAAATGGTGATACTTTATGATGTGGTATTTAAAGTTGATCGATTCATCTTTCGTGCTGACTTTGTGATTCTTGATTGTTCTTTAAATCATGAAATTTTCATTATTCTCAGAAAGCTATTTTTAGATATCGGGAGAGCATTGATGGATGTAGAGTGCGGAGAGATAAAGAATTTCCTAAATGATGAGGAGGTTTATTTCAATGTTTGCAAGTCCATGAAATAACCAATGGACTTGTAAGTAGTTTTGGTGATCGATGCCATTGATGGTGAGGTGAAGAATTATGTCGATGTGGGTTTGGTGGATGATCCATTGGTAGGAGTCTTGTGGAATTGTGAGAAAGATGAAGTTAAACCATTGATGAAGTGGTTGCATCTTTAACACAACTTGGATCTTACACCAAGAACCCGGTAAAGATGGACTTGTATTACATAATTATTCTTACACCAAGAACCCGGTCAACGATTCAAGAGTGTGTTTGTATTTTATGTTACATAATTATTTTTAGCAGAAAACCTCACTCCTGCAGTTGAGGAGATAAGTGTACGATATAAATATTCTACCTCCAATGACAAATAACGCAAAGGACTATGGTGTTCACTAAAGTGCCCGTGGTTGGTGCTCTCATCATACATATGTATTATCATGATAGTTTGTTTAAATTCTTATGAACAATCTTCAAATAATGTTGGATTTTTGTTTAAATTAAATTAATATTTATAAGATATGTCTTTTTAGTGAAGTGTCTTTTGATAAAAAAGTGTGTTTTAATGAAAGGGCGTGTCCTTTCATTGTATGGTTTCCACCTATTCTATTTAAATCCAACACCTCATATTTCTAAAGTAACTTTTCTAAAAAGTTAACAGTGATATAACTTTCCCCAAAAGTTTTCTTTCTTCTCCAAAAAAATCAAGTTTAATTTCTTGCTTTCCAATAGGATTATCTTCACTATTTGATTGGTGCAAAAATTCAAAGACTTTTCATATCCATTAAAACTATTTGCGTTAAATCCCATAGCAATCTCACAAAGGAGAAGGAGCAAATATCATTTTTAGGAAAGCGTTTTGTGCGTGTTTCAAGCCTTTTACTCTATGTTTGTTGTTAAGATTATCAAGCCTTCATCTTTGAATCTTTTTTGTATATTTTGTATGCATGTATTCATGAAACATATTTTTCAACAATCTAAGAATGATATTTCATGAAGAAGAAGATCAAATATTCAAATTTACTAGATGTTGGCAAAGAGATGCCGGGACTGCATTTTTGATAGTTGGTTGATGAAGTTTGTTTGAAGGTTTAATATCGGATAATGAAGTTTGTTTGAAGGTTTAATATCGGGTAATGAAGTTTGTTTGAAGGTTTAATATCGGGTAAATTATAGAACAATTCTTGTGTCACATAAGATGATGTGAATTTGATAGAAATTGCCAAACATGATGGTTGCTTTATATTTTGTTTCAATGGAATGATCTGTCATGGTGATTGACATAAAAGGAAGTCTAAGAATTTCAAGTCACTTTGCCTTGGTCAAACAAGTACTAGATTCCAATATACAGTGATTGTTATACTTGTGATTTAGTACATAGGCAATGGAGAAAAATAAGAATATAGTGGAAAAGACTAAAGTCCAAGTGTGTATGTTGTTAACTCTATTTGAGAAGAACAACTTGATGTAGACGTGTGGAAGTGAACGCCCCTGGGATTATTGAACGTAAATCAGTGCACGAGCCTATGCAAACAGGTTTAAAAACGGTAGATAGCCTGGTTCCTATAGGTCGTGGTCAACGAGAACTTATAATCGTGGACCGACAAACTAGAAAAACGGCTATTGCTATCGATACCATATTAAACCAAAAGCAACTGAACTCAAGGGCCACCTCTGAGAGTGAGACATTGTATTGTGTCTATGTAGCGATTGGACAGAAACGCTCAACTGTGGCACAATTAGTTCAAATTTTTTTAGAAGCGAATGTACTATATGCAAATAATTGCAGTCTTTCGATTTGGTGTGCCGGACTGCAGATAGTCTCCAAATTAACAGTCTCAAAATTTTTGTTTCAAAGTAAAAAAGAAGCAAGCAACAAAATCGGGTTCTACTTTCATAATCCAACTTATTATTTATTCATAAGTTTTTATCCTTTGTAATTTTTGTGAATTTATTTTTATAAATGTTAGAGTAGATAATTTACTTGTAACTATATTTGAATGCACGATAATTAAGAATAATATTTTCTTATCATGATTATTGTGATTCGTGATCCGTGATTGTTGCATAAAGATCATGCGTGAAATTTTGTCAAGTTGTAGGATGAAATGAAAAAATTACATTAATTATAAGTATGTGTGTATACTTAAAAGTTATTATAAATGAATATGAGATATGAAGAACATGATTTATGAATTCAGTTTTCTCTACATATGATATGAAAATACACTTGATATGTTCAAAGCGTGGAAAGCTTGGCATGTGATTAGATGTCAATATTAAACTTCGCATGATTTAATAAATATTTGAGAAACATGAACTATTTGAGATAGTTAATATGCCTTCACTGTACAATTCTTAATGAATATTGTTATATTTTTTGCTAGCTTATCCTTATATTGAGTGTGATAATCTATATATTATTAATAGAAAAGGATGCAACCTCTTCAATCATCCACGTGTCTTCCTATTATTCAGTCATTTATCATATTAGGACAAGGATCTAGTCATGTTAGTTATGACATATTACTTTTATTTTTTTAAATCAATATCTATATCTGTATATATTTATATTATTAATAGAAAATGATGCAACCTCCTCAATCAGCCACGTGTCTTTCTATTATTCAACCATATGTCATATTAGAAGAAGGATTTAGTTATTTTAGTTATGACATATTACTTTTATTTTTCAAATATTTTTAAAAAATAAGAAGATTACATTTTTTTACTTTCACTTTTTTTATAAAAAAAAATCATAATCTAAACTCTGCAGTTTAATGAATGTGTTAGTTCACAACTGCTTTTCCATCTTATCCCTGATTAAAACTTTCCCTATTATATCTCATCATCTCCAAAACCTGTTAAACTTCTATATAATTATTTATATACCATAAAACACTTCAACTATGGAAATCTCTTTTAACATTCTTCAAATACTCACGTTTTCTTAAACCAAATGTTAGACTTCATCAACAATATCACAATTAAAAAAATAAATAGAACTTAACAGTATTTGTAGTTCGTCGATGGGAAGTAAAGGATCGGTACAATCCCTATACTATTTATGCCATTTTTTTTAATTCTACGGGACAAAATGGTACTGCAACACTTTTTTAACTGTTCGTAGATTCTCTTATTTTTTCATCTCATAATGAATTGATAGGTGTTTTGTTTTTAGGGTGATTGGATACATAGATTATATCTTATGGCCAACTTTATTTTCTATAAAAATGTTCCAAAGTTAAAAGCCACAAATCATGATTTGACGCTTCATTTACTCTATGATCTACTGTTACTGAACGTCTGCTCTTCTTTTTCCATGTAATCTCTTTTATTTCTGACCATTCAAGCAATTGATAAATCAAGTTGATGTTCAGGAGAATGACTTATTTGGTAAAGAAGTTAGTAAACTTCTCTTGCCATATTTTGTAACTATTTTCGTCTTCTCTTAGCCATATTGCGAACAAATTAGTTATGTATCCAAATAATCAGACTTTTAATTTGATTCACTATCTTACATATTTAATATTCACTCTTGCGAATTCAAACATAATATCAATTCTTATAGAAATTATTCTACTAACTTCATCTTCTTTCTCAAATGCAATTCCTCTGCAGTTATCAAGTAATAACATATTCTTTACTGCATTAATCACTTAAAATGCACCTTTAAGTTTAAATACTGTACACTATTTAGGTACAATATTCAGTTAAGGGTCATGGACAATATTGGTTCTGTAATCTTTTTTGCCCTTTTGGTGTCTAATACAATTGATTTTGATAAAGTAGTCATCGCCTTAATCGTCGGAGTTGCTCAAATTTTCAGGTACTTATGTATGAATTTTTCTCTTTGTGTGGATTATGTCCTTTCTATGTTAGAAATTGTTGTACGATAGGCCTACATTATTGTACTTTATAATATATATTTTGATGTTATGATTCAACAATAATGTTGGTTATTTTTTGCGTGTTAAGTTATTTTTATCATAGAATCATTTCTATGTTGTGAATGGTTGGTTATGTCATTGGATTTCAGAGTCATACTCTGTGTATTTGATTTCTCACAAGTGCAACTAAGGTGCAATAAGTGGAAACAGTCTATGACTCATTCTGTACCGGAACGATTCAAAGCTTTGAATTTTGAGTTATGGTAATTGATTTTTTGTTTTGAATTTGGAGTTTGGAACTAAGATCAAAATTGGTTGATTTTAATAAGCAACAGGGAAATGCAGTGGTTGTTGCTCTGTATTATCACCCATGAAATACCAGCCCAACTGGTGATGTGGGAGGTTCTAACATGGTAAAATAGATTCTGGCTGAATTTCAGCATTTGACCTCTAAGACACGTTTTTTTTTAACTCTTTTCATCTTTTCCCTATCTCATACGATTATGTATATAATAAAACCCATTGATGGAGGAGATTTTCATAAATACATCGAATATGTGATACTAGAAAGGAAAGTACGGAAGAAACAACTTATTTTCTCTCTCAAATATATTTAGTTTGTACTCTGTTATGTATTATTACTTTGTCGACTATCAAGTTATGTTACTAATTGAGGGAGGAATCTACCGTCTGATTAAAAGAAAAATCTTTCAATACAAATCAAGTATTTTGCTATAGTTTGAAGGTAGGTTTTATAACTTATTTTGTCTCTTGAAGTTATTATACAATAATAGATATGAAAACTTTATTATTTTACATGTAGAGAAAGAAACAGATAAGTTTTGCTTAATGATGCGTCAAAAAACAAGTAGGTAAATTATTTTCTACCCAATTATTAATAGAAGAAATATTAGAAAGAAGAAGTTGAAGAAGAAAATGAAACAAAGCGAAAAAGAAATAGTGAAAATTTCAGAAGAGGAGAAGGCTGAAGAAGGAGAAAATGACTCAATGTACTTTATTCGAGGTTTGTTGTTGATAATCAAAATACATCTCTCTTTATTGTTATTATGTGCTAATTTATCACAACTCCTACTCTTCTGTGGTCACTCTATTTTTCAGGTACTGTGAATATTATTTCTTCATGTGCATTTTATTATTTCTTTGTTGAAATTGGTGTATTGTAAGCTTATAGTTTTGCACATTTTACTTTGGATTTTATAATTCAGTAATATTTTTGGTAATATTTTGTTGTTTTTGGAAATCCTTTTTTTGGTTCTTGAAATTTGAAATTAATTAGAATCAACAGTCCAATGCAGCGGTTGCTGCTTTGTACAATTACCTGGCCATGCCTGTCCTACATAAGACTGACAATAGAACCAAAAAATTCCGTTCCGATCCGTCAACTCCATTTTCGGTTCGGTTTTAGTACTGGTTGGTGCCAGTATATCGGTACCCAATGGTCCAACATGCGGTACCGGTGTGAGCCCTAAAAGAATTCCAGTATTTTTGGTACTGGTTGCCGATTTTGGTCCGTCGACGTGTTAAAATTTCTGCCCTTTTTTTTTAAAAAAATTGGGTTGGTATAAGATCTGGCAACGGCTCTTTTGGACGTTGCAAATTTAGATGTTGCCACCCCCCTCCCAATTACCCCATACCACCCCTTAAAATTTTCACTATAAATATCCTTCATTTCAATTCTTTTTTCACACAAATATTCTCAATTCTCATACTCTCTCTTAATATTCTCACATTCTCTCTAAATATTTATAATTATTATATTAGTTGGAGTCAAAGATTTTTTGAAGATATTACAAGCTTCAATTATCATCTTTTAATTCTGACATTTGGTATACGTCTGCTTTTACGCAGACGTTCGGTATATTCGTTCCAACTTTAATCTCTTTTTATTTACGTTAATATCTATATTTTTAATTTTTAGTATCTATATTTGTTTACTTACATTAATTTTTTAATTTATAATATTTGCATTTCTTGTTTAATATTTTAATTTTAATTATGGATTTTGGAAAAAATAATAGTGGTAAAAAACCAATCTTTGGTAAGGTTTTTCATAGAAATAAAAAAAGTAAAGCTACTACTAGTACTAGTTCATTACCGCCTAGACTTAATGAAACTTTTTTATCACAGTCTAATGGTTTTGACGTTGGTATCGGTATGGAATTAGATCATGTAACGCCTCGAAAATGAGTACCGGAACGTCACACAGTTCTTAGGGCTACAAGTAACCCCAAGCTAACCCTTTGAGCCTATCACTTCTCATAATAACTCATTCAAGAAGATATATACAAACACTGGCACTGGCATATCAAATGAAAGGAAATACGAAGGTAATACTCGGTCCAAACAACCACAATACTAGAAATCTCAACACAACTATAGTCGGATGACTAGTCCGACAAAGCCTCTACTACTCCATGAACTCGAGAGCCTTTGGGACAGGTCCCCAACTGACTCAAACGGAACTGAAAACAATAACATAAACACTCGAATACTGAAATGTCTGAAGATAGGCCCTCGAACCATGAGGACTCACCACTGGAGAAATATAGACAAGGGTACTCGGGAATCATCGACGAGGTTGGAACTGAGCACCTGAACCTACATTATAAGACAATGTAGCACATAGATGCATATGTGGATCAACACTTAGGAATGTACTGAGTATATGGGGATGTATGCATTTACATAAAACCATATCAATACTCTTTAATCAAATTATGCATGCAAATAAGAATGACTCACATGGCTTGAATAAGTCTAAAATGTAAAGATCATAAATCATGTAGAATGAAACATGTAACACAAATCTCGTGAGTCATTATACTTTGGCTTTAAAATCTGTACTCTTCTCTTATTCTCATTACTCAAAGGCTGAAGGGAACTTTAAAAAATACTTTCAACTCATGCATATATCTCACGGGGAGTAAAACTTCTTTAATGCTCAAGAACTTATAACTATTTTGAACTCAAACACTTGGAACTCAGAATCATATAACTTTGGTTTGAAAACTAGTGATCAAATCGTATTAGTATAGAAAACTACTTCCTTCTTTTAAAAATACTCAAAGCAGTTCATTCATTTTAGAAAATATCTCATCCCAAAGTTTTAGGGAAAATATACTATCTCAATGGAAAATACTTTAGTTTAGGGAGGTTCTCTTAACTGACATAAACCATGCGAGATACATGAAGTCCAACGTCTTGTCCTCCTAAGGAAGAAACCTCACGTTGGGGAGAGGCGTCATAATCTTGTCAAGGAGTATAACCTCAAATCAGTGATCACTTATCTCGGTCTTGGGCCCAATCATATCGGCCTCAAGCCTAAAATCTCAACCTATGGTGGCACGTAGTTCTGGGATAAGAAACCATAGTAACTTACCCAACTCGGTGATAAATACTACTCTCTTTAGTTTATCTCGCTTATCTCATGAAAATCCATTTTCAAAATAATCTCATGGTTCACAAGAACCCAACAATCAAATCTGTAATCTCATGTAGTTGAGTGGATTTCAAAACTCTATGACCATTTGGTCAAAGTATTTCTCAATAAATCTCAACATACTCAAATCATGGGCGCTTATATCACAATAGTTCATAAAATTATAAGTCTCAAGTAGGGCTTAATGACCCATAATTCAATCTCAAGTTAAAACTCATCAAAATGCATATTAGATAGCATATAGATTCATAAATCATATAGAAATCTAGAATTTACAGCAATTTAGCTCATAATCTCAACATCCTCATATACTTCAATATCTCAAACATTTCAACTATTAACTTCTCAAGTATTAAAATCATGAGGTATAGACCCATCTGCAATTTCTCAAGAAAACATGTAAAAATCATGCCATTAGACTCTCAATTCATGGAAAACATCAAAAGCTTGCAACCAATAACAATGGGTGAAAAACCCTAATTTAATTTCATGTAAAATCTCATAAATTGCAGAAAATTATAGTTTAAATAAGCATTTGGGCACAACGGTGAAAGGATTACCCTTTTTCAAAACCCCACATACCTTACATTATGAAATTGGATGAACAAGCTTTCTTCAAACTCTTCTTCTTACTCTTGAGAGAAGGTTCTTGCAACCCTTGAACTTGGGGAACTTAAATCTCAACTCAATTTGGAAAATCTATGGTGGATTCTTGAGATTCTTGGAAGAGGTTTTGGATACTTAGAGATTTTGTTGAGAGAAAACTTGAGAAAAATCTCATAGAATGCTTGTAAATAACTCTAATTTGGTGTTTGCATGATTTAAGAGGCTTGGAAAAAGTTCAAAGTGCCTTTTTTAACTTCTGTACGAAGCTGGAAAAATTAAACTGGGAATCTGATTTTATGGGCCACCGCGGTGGCTCACTGAAAATTTACAAATGGGAATCTGGGAGTCACCGCAATACGGATCCATCGCGTTGTCCCACTGGTTGGGACCTGGAACTTCAGCGCGATGCGTCACAATCACGCTAGGCCACTGGAATTTAACTATTGAGAAATTGGGGTCCTCCGCGACGCGCCACTATCACGGAGTTCCACTGGAATTTGACAATTATCAAATAGACCCTCTTCGCAATGCGCCAAACACTAAAATGACGCTGTTTTACAACTAGGACTTAAATTATCCATTTCTTACCCGGGAATCGGATTTGGACAAAATTGGTATCGTTGGAAAGCTAATTCAATTCTCTACACTATAAGAAGTCATTTTTAGGAAAATTCAACAATATTAGAACACTAATCACTTGGAAAGTCTCTTCAAAATATTTTAGGGCCGGAATTACACTTCACTTGACACGCTCAAGGCTCAAACTACAAAGGAACTTTGCGGGGTCTTACAGATCATGAAACCCTAAGTAGGCATTATGGTAATTTTGAGGAAGACTTACCGAAATAATATGATATAGAAAAACAAGATTTAGGTGATACCCCTACCCGTACTAGTTCGATTACGGAATTATCGAAATACGGTTAAGAACTTCCCCCTTTATCGGATTTTACTAGGGCCAAAGGTACCGAACGTACTAAAAGGTCTTTAGTTTGGAAATTTATGGAGCATGATAGGGTAAAAAGTACTGCTACTTGCAATAAATGCAAGAATGTTTTTAAATATTTGACCGGAAGAAAAAATGGTAGGACAGGGTTGCTAACTTCACATTTGATGAAATCTAATAAAGAATTTATTCATCTAAAAAAGGAGGCTAAGGCAAAAAAAGATGGTACACCATTTGTACATGAATCTGTAGGAGGTAATATGGTTCAAACACGTTTAGACATGTTTAACCCGACTGGCCCAAGTTCATCATCGACATATAGTGAAGATGTAGATAGAGAAGAACTAGCGAAAATGGTTGTTGTTATGGATTTGTGTTTTATCTTTCCTTCACATTTCGATTTTATTCATTATATTCAACAATTATATAATCCCTCTTTTAAAGGTTTTTCACGAAATACAATTAAAAATAATATTTTTAAATTTCAAGCTGAACATTGCCATTTTCTTCGTTGCTTATTTGATAGCTTTGATGGTAGAGTATCTGTTACTTCTGATATGGGTCGTAGTGTTGTCGGTAATGATTATTTTACTCTCATGGCTCATTGGATTGATCATGATTGGAACATGCAAAAAAAATTATTGCTTATAGATATATTGACGAGTCTAAAACCGGTATGTATATAGCTAGTACAATAACGGAGAGTTAAAAACTAGATTATGTCTTATGGATGAAGATCATTTTCATGTTAGATGTACTGCACATATTTTATATTTAATAGTACATGATGGTGTTTATTTGTTTGGAAATAGTTGTTGTAAAGTTTGAATTTCTTGTAGTTATATTTTTAAAAATAAAAGAAAGGATGTAATGGATGATTATAAATATAAATGTAAACAATGTGACCTCCCATATAGAAAAATTCCAAAAGAAATTCCTACTAGATGAAATTCTTTGTTTCAAATGCTTGAAGTTGCTTTTATATATCGTAAATCTATACAATTAGTTTATAATGCTTATAATGAGGATGTTAGTTTAATGCTAGATGAAGATGATTGGACTGAAGTAGAAGAACTTTGTAAATTTTTGAAAATTTTCATCAAGCTATGAACATAGTATCTGCTCAATATACTCCAACTATTTCTTCTGTTTTAGTAACTATTACTGCTATTTCTAAAGTATTTGCTGAATATAAAAAATAATTCCCTTACAAAAAGGCAATTGAAGCTATGTTTGATAAATTTAAAAGATATTATTTTTCTATTCCACAAATTTTTTTGACAACTAATTTATTCAACCCATTTTATAAAGAACATGGTACAGTGATATTGGTTAAGAAATTTTACAATAATTTAGAAATTGGACCTCATGAAAAGCCATCAATTGACACTTGTTGTGCTAGCATAGTACCTAAAGCTAGGAGTTTATATAATTTGTATCAAATTTTGGAATAAAATATTGGGCCGATCGAACCTCCTACTTCTAGACGTGATATGATGATTTAGATGACGAGATGGATGAAGAACTTGGTATTCAATGTTGTAGGAGCAATGATTTTGATTCGTATATTTCGCAAGATCGGAAAAGTATTAGAGATGAAACTGGAAAACAACAACTTTTATCATGGTGGAAGACCCGTATCAGACAATTTCCAAAACTTTCAAGGATGGTTCAAGATTTGCTATCAACTCAAGCTTCTTTAGTTGCTTCGGAGCAAGCTTTTAGCGTAGGAAGATTTATAATAGGAGATCATCAATATTCTTTATCAAGGGATAGTTTGGAGATTTTGGTATTATTTAGAGATTGGATCAATGCCGAACGAAGAAATTTTGGGCTCTCCAAATTACCGCCCCATGTTGAAGATGAAATTTTTGAGGAAACTAGTGATGATGGAGTGGAAGCAATCGCGGAACAAGGAAAAAGACCAATTTCGGAAGATTTATCCGCCGAAGGAATAGAAAAGTTACGCCAAGAATATTATATACAATTTAGATATTAAGAAGATTCTACAATAGAGATCTAATTCAAACAGAACCCTTCCTAGAAGGTGGCTGCGTAGATTAGATTTTCTTTTAATATATTTGTAATAAATGTACAACGTATGAAATTTGAATAAATATAACGGCTATTCGCCTAATTTTATTTTAAAATTTGTCTTTTATTTGTTGCAATTATGAAAAAAAAAAATTTAATACAAAACTTTATAAAGTTAAGAAATTTTTTAACTTTACAACTTAAAATTATATAAATATAATTTATTAATTTAACTTCTTAAACTTATTAAAAATATTCTATTAACTTAAACTTAAGGATATATTTTTAAGTTTAAAATATATTTAAAACATGTTATATTTATTAACTTAAACTTAAGATATATTTTTTAAGTTAAAATTTTAAACTTTTTAAGATATATTAAAACTTAAACTTATTAAAAAAAAGTTAATAAATTATATAAGTTAATATATATATAAAACTTATATAAATTATATAAGTTAAGTTAAGGCCATTAAGTTAATATATATATAATTTAAATTAAAATTAAAAAAACTGTACCAGTACGTTAAGAGAATATATCGATACAAGTTGGTATTGAATAAGTGAAAAATAAATTTACCATATGAACGATGTTTGCCTTGGTTGGAGGTATAATTTCTTGAAATCAAGAAATAAACTTGCTTTAGTGGAAGCAAATTAAAGAAGTTGAGTGGTTGAGAGATTATTAAGAGAATCCATTGATCTTGCAAAATATGATCTCAATTTGTGATAGTCAAGCCACTCTAACTCGAGCATATAGAGATTATATAATGAGAAGTCAAAACGACTAAGTTATTGACATGATTGTGTTAGAAAGTTAATTCAAGATGGAATGACTTCTATCACACTGGTGGAGTCAAATGTTTTTGACTAATATATTTACTAAATTTATTAAAAGGAAGTTGTTGAATACAGTTTCAAGTATGGTTATATAAAAACTCCTTAATTAGATACACTAATGAATAGTTATGAGTTCAAAGGGTAACAACAAGTTATTGATAAGTGGATATTTCAGTACTTAAATAAGAGATATACTAGTACTGATTATCATAGTTTGGAGGGTTGAGTTCTAATAATCTTAATGAGGTTCAGTTCGTGGCACAAGATCCTTAAATATGACAAGAACACTGAAAGAACTTCACCTATATGAACATAAAAGTGGTGTCGCTTCAATTGAGAGTTAGAGTTTCTCTCATAAATGTTCATGAATGTTGGATAGCACATGTCCATAAAAGTGCCAAGCATGTTTGAGTGGAAAATAGGAATGTAATGTTTATGTTTGTAGTGTCACCGATGTTATCACAAGGAATAACACATTCAAAGCTATTATGCTACGTGGAATTTCGATTTCGTCTTGTGACATTGCACTAAGGTGATGTTCAAATTGAAAGATACATTACTTTATGCGTGAACATGACTTGATCTTTGTGTCCTATAGTTTAGTTTGTCAGGCTTGTGTGGGCTCTTACAAGCTCGGAGACCCACGTAGAAAAAGACAACTATAATCTTGAAATGTCTTGCTATTATAACAACTCAATTTAATATATGTCATCTTCCACATGTACACTTATTAATTTCTATTAGTATAATGTTTTCTCATTTGAAATCTAGATGAGTACTATTAAAAGCTTATAGGAGCTTATATTAAGAGAAGATATGCAGAGATGATCAAAATATTGGCGCTGACTTAATCAATGGACCATTTATGTATGTGGACATTTCTCTGTGTAAGCAACGAAATAAGAAATCTACTAATCCATTACTTCACTGCGTGACGTTGAGGCATAATCCAAAATTCGGGATGGACATATTTTGGTTCAAACCGAAATAACTAAAAAATCAAATTGAAATTTAATTTTGATTTTGATTTTTCGAATCAGTTTCGATTTTAAATTTTAGAAATTCGGTTAAATGGTTTTGTTTTGAGTTTTTCAAAAATAATTGGTTAAATCGAAAAACTAAAATTATATAAATAATATATATATATATATATATATATATATATATATATATATATATATATATATATATATATATATATTCAGTATAAATAATATTTTTTGGTTATTTCATTCCATTCATGTTGAGTTATTTATATTTGGAAATGAAAAATAGATTTAAAAAATACCATTTTTTCTAAAAAAGTTATCAATTTTAAATGGCCAGTCATGACAAAGAAAGACGCACTACTTTAATCTTCAAAATCAAAATCAAAATTCGAAATAACCGAATCAAATTTGTAGAAACCTACCAAATCGAATTTATTTCGGTTTGGTTACGATTGTCATTTTCATCAATCCGAAAATTAAAAAATCGAACCGATATTAAACAACCAAATCGAACAAACCGAATGCCCACTCCTATCCAAAATGATAAGTCTATTTTCGAATTCAATTTGTTTTGAGGCATATGTATTTGCAAGCTATTGAGCTATACACACAAGCGATTGAGTTAAACAGTAAGAATGTGCTATATTGGGCTTATCAATGTTTGAAGGAATATGGCAGCGCAATGCAGAAAGAGCTAAAGCTATTGAAACTGAGCTTGTATATCCAAAGTTCAATTTCGAAGTGTGAAAATAATGTGCTTTTTTTGTTATTGTGTCCCTAGATTTTGCCTTCTATGTCTGATATGCTGATTTAGTAGTCAGAGAAACAACATTTCTCAACACTTATTGAACTTCATAATAAAAATATTGCATTGTTACAGCACTACTTCTATAGATTCCTATCTCCTAGACTCTCTGTATTTTAGTTATTAATTAATGTTGATTTAATTTTTTGAAGGTAAAGAAAACTTCTCATATGTAGCAGTCTTTGGACTTGCAAAGGCCAAGTCTAAGCTCAACATTATAGCTTGGCACATAAGCAGCTGACAGATAAATTTTGCAGCTTTGACATTAAATATCGTTGGACCAGTTAAGGCTGATATTGAAGATTGCAGTATTGTATTTTGATATGAAGTGTTGTCAAGAAACGCAAGCTATGATATGCAAGCAGTCACGAAATACGACGACCTAAGAATCTGTTAGGGTTTTTGTTCCGATTTTCTTATTAACTTTAAGTTTTATTTTCCGTAGAAGGAAAATAGAAGTAATACCATAATTACTTTTATTTTTCTTGAAAGAAAAATATAAAACTTTTTCATATTTGGTAAACCTCTTTCTTGGAAGAAAGATTTTGGGATTCTATAAATAGAACACTCCCCTTCTCGTATCCTAACACAATAACATCCACAATGTAGTCATTTAAAGAATTTTTATTTAGGGGGAGATATATTTTAGGTTTTTCAATTTTATTTTTAATATGTATGCTATTTGGCCAAACCATATCAATAATATGCCTTTTAGTAATATGTTTTTCTTTATCGCCTTATGGTTTGTAAACTAAAAGCTTCTGCATGAACAAATATTTTGCTATATTTTAATATTCGAACCTTGTATCCTTCTTGCTAGATTTTGCTTATAAACAAATATTCTTTTGATATATATTTTTAATTTTCTATTTTTACTTTCATCTGGCTTTAATTTATGTTTTGTCAATTTTAAGTTTCATTTGAAACTTATGAAATAGCATTTACTGCAAGAATGAATTGTACTACTTATAATCTCAATTTGTTGGGCCCGTGTTTGCACGGACATATTGCTTCTAGTACTTATAGAAACGTATATGTGTAAGGTAAGCTTTTCTGAATCACGTGACCTTCCCTTTATTACTTTTTTGGTTAATCACGGTGAAGAGATTATTGATCAAAGGGAATTAGGAGAAGGTTCTACCATATAATCGTTTTGTTTTTGGGACTACTTTCAAATTTGTTTTCTTACATTGTTGGGTATACTTTGTATATATAAACAAGGTAATGTGATCCCTCTTTACGGTTAATAAATTTTATTCATCTTTTTATCCTTTTTAAAATAATTTTTTTTCCCTTCTTTTCTCTCATTTAACATGTTAAATTAAATAGCCACATATTTTTCCCCTTTAAAAAGCAATAAATTTTGTACACATTCCTTCCACTGGAACTTTACATGCACGTTATTCTCTCCGTTTTGTATTATTCAACCGTTATGGACTTGCCACATCCATTAAAAAATCAATAAATAGAGATGTATTTTACATATTTACCCTTGTATGCCTTTTAAAGTGCAAAAATCAATGTAATGATTAAACATTGACATTTGATACATATCACTTCATCCCATGCATTATGTCTAGAACAATGAATATTTATAATTGAAACAAGCAATAATCATTTGGTTTTGATTTTGATAATTGAGATTATTTATGCACCATTCAATAATTTTCAAAATTGTGGGTGTATTTAACATTCCTAACAAGAGTAAAATGGGAAACATTTGTATTAAATATTCTTATTTTAGAACTTGAACATCTAAATTAAAAGACATATTTTTAGAAAAAAGGCCAACTAATACGAAATGGAAGGAGCATGAAAACTTTAACCCTCTTAATTACACAACTAAAGAGGCCAGTTATCAAGGTTCTATAATCACAAATGTGGCTATTTAATTAAGAGGGTATACATAATTTGAACATCTTTACTCCTTCTTACATAAAATGTGGATCGCATAAATAATTTGAATTGTATAGATAATAAGTTTCCTTAAAAAAACTGACATAATTTATTTATTTTAAAATCGATAATTTTATTTCAAAGGATGCATCAAATAGGTGCAAATTGTTGTGTTCTGGAAACATCTGAAAATGGGGAAGCAACTAATATGCTCGAAGTCAAAGGTTATACGCTTTGGAATTGGGCTGGTCCGAACTACTTTGTATTGGGCCTACTATTATCGGATTCAATTTCAGCCCAAATGTCTTAACTCATGTTGCAACCTTATTCTCATTCTTGTAGATCTAGAGTATCTTTTTATATCTATCCTAAATCTTTTTGTATATCTCCTAATATACCCTACAATGCAGTGGATTCTTTACCTTGTATAGTTGTATTAGAAGCCCACTAGGTTAAGTTTACAATATCTTTTACTTGTATAAATAGGATCCATGGTAAAACTTGTTGATCAATCAGAAAAGAGAAAGAAAAGTATTTTCATATATGTTAAGAATTTCAACATGGTAGCAGAACAAAGATTGATTTTTCAATCATCTTATTTTTTTGTATCTCTCTCATTTTTTTTCTCTTGTTTTCTTCTCATTAGCTTTCAAATATGTCGACTTCTTCCCAGACTATGGATGTAGTGAAAAAAACCACCCTCTGTTGGTGATGGAACTATGTCCTTAGGATCTACTAAATCTAATGTGGTTGATTTTGTACATTCTTCTTATCTTTATTCCTCGAACTATCCAAGGATGAATCTAGTATCCTTTGTGATTGATGAAAAGGGATATGGAGGTTGACGGAGAACAATGATTGTAGCTCTTTCGGCCAAAAATAAGTTTGGTTTTATGATGGATCACTAGACGTTCCCTCAATTGATTCTGGCTTATAAAGTGTCTAAATTCACTGAAATGACATGATATTATCATGGTGCTTGACTCTCTCTCCAAAAATATAACGAAGAGTGTCTTATACCCTTGCAGTGCAAAAGATCTGTGGAAAGACATGGAAGAAAGATTTGGTCAGACTAATGGGGACAATTATATGCTTTAACTCAAGTGGACACTAATGTGTTTCCTTATGTCACAAAATAATATTTTATGGGATGAGTTAGATGCCTTGACCATATTTTTTTGCCTGTGTGTAAGTGTGACTCCTATGCTAAGGAGAAGATGCAGAAAGGACACCAAGATGAGAGGTTACGACAGTTTTTAATAGGATTAAATGATGCCTTTGTAGGGGTTAGAAGCAATATTTTGTTGTCTTCTCCTTTACTATCTTTTGACAAGCTTATTAACTTGTGATATATGATGAAAAAAAGTGAAATACATGCGGAACGAATGTTCCCTGGAGTCTCAACTTCTTTTATTGCAAACAACCAACCAGGTGGGAGAAACTTCAATGATTATAAATGTCATGATCCAATATAGAGTCTTTGATTACACTTCTTACACCTACCAGTACAAGTAATCCTATTCCAACTCAAATTCAATAATCAAAGTAAAATCAAAAGTGTAAGAAGATGAAGAACTGAACAATCCCAAAAATGTCACGATCCAAATTGGAGCCTTGGACGTGATGGGCATCCTAAACAAACTAAGGCCTGAGATGACCCCTAACCTTACCTAAAGAGCATAATTGTAATAATAAATAATGGAAACCAACCAAGATAATAAGAGAGGGATATATAACTCAAAGAAAAATGAGAGTCAAAACCAAACTCATAGTAATATCCAACACTGTCCACAAAATTCTCTACTCCAACTAGTGCCAACGAAGTTGGGACATGTCGCTGTCAATTACAAAATGTAATGTCCTGGGTTTTTGGTCGTTAATTTTTTTTTGAGTTCTTAACTTTCTATCCTGAATACGACTCCCCTGATGAGTCATAGGGAGATTCAATGGGTTTTAGGGACTCAATCATAACTTAATCAGAATAAGTGGCTTAGTATTTTTCTCTGAGTATGAGTGGCACTCAACTAGTCATCAAGACTTCTTACGGGTTGTAAGGATCAAGTCTTAAGGTGTCTAGTAAGTTTGGACCATGACACTGTCTTCATTACGACTTGAGGCCACGGGTCTTAAAGGCTCATGATGAGTCATTATGTCCCAATCATAGGGTGTCCAGCGTGTCATACTAAATTATTCCTTTCTTGAGTATGAGAAGTGGTTATGAGTCATTGAGAGTGGTTACGAGTCAGTGGTATGAATCGTAGACAGACCATTATGGGGACTTTGTGGTTCTGCCTTGGCTACGACTCCCTGTGATGAGTCGTAATGAGTCTATACGATTTATATAACGACCCGTAGTCACTGACGATTAAATTTTAGCTTTATTTTTAGGGAACTTTGGACAATTCCCCTCTCACCTAATTAAAACCCTACATCCATAGAACACTTAAGGGGGGGGGAGTATATTTCATCCTTAACGTACTCAAAACACTTCAAAAGATTTTTCAAAGTCTCTCAAGCAAGTCAAGCTAGGGCTTCATTAATTTGGTCTTCCAAGGGCTTAAGGGTTGGATTTTTTGGTAGAACTTGGTATTTCAGGAATGCTACTCTTTCCTCATTGTTAATTTGTTAAAAGCATATGTTTTAAAGTATTTTTAATGAGATATTGATGTTCGTTTTGCTATAAGAGTTGGGGGTCTTGAATGCTTATTGATGAATAATGTTTTCCCATGGTTTATTTTTGAATATTCATGCTTTAAATATGGTTTTTAATTTATGAGTGCATGGGTATGGTGAATGAACTAGGGAATCGTGGATTTCCCAAAACTTATGACTTATTAAGTGGTTATGACCCTAACCCCATATTGTGAAATTGTTTTTTAGTAATGAAAATATGGGAATTGAACTATTCTTAAACTATTATATTATGACTTTTGAATTGAACCTTATGGAGTTCTCTAATTCCCTAATATAATGTAAAATTTAACCAAAGGGGTTTTGAATTCCCCTAAGTTATATAATTGGTATGGCATGTTGTTATTACCTTGTAGGTGTAGTTGGCACGACGATACCAATAATGTATGCCTTAACATGAAATATGGTTCAATGAATGAGAATGTGTGATGATTGTTTTAATTGGGCTTTAAAATAGGGTTGTTTAGATGAGTCGTGAAAGTGGAGGTCTGAGTGACCACTATTAGAAACCCCGTTAGCTGGTTCGGGGGTCGTTATGTCTTAAGGGTTGGAGTCCCATTGCTTGTGACCAGGTGGTTTGAGTCTACCTTATTGTTATTATTATGATTTGAGGGTTCAAGTTCCCCCTAATACATTTCATGATCGGGTTCTTAAGTCACCTTAGTATATGGTTGGAGGGTTTAAGTCTCCTGTGCATTATATGATCTTTCTCTGGTTCATACGATTACATGCACTGGGGCACAAGTCCATATAGCCTATGAGTTCTATTATATGATGGTTGAGCTACATAATCCATGTTAAAGTTTTAAAGTGTATGTTAATCCTCGTTCCCTATTCCGAAATGTGATATATATATATGTATGTATATGCATTTGATTATATGCATTGAATTTTGAATTATTTGAAACTATTGATCATGGCATTATGTTATCCTTATCCATAAGTGTCATGCTATCACTCACCCCGCTAACTGTCTTTAGAAGCTATATGCCCACGCGATGCAGGAATTATCCATACTTTTACTTCTCTTGCACAACGATTCAAATTTGGGGGTAAGATCGTGAGTTGATATTGGAGTGGTAAGCTTTCATACATCGAAAGTCTATATTTCATGTTTTTGTCAATATGTCTTAAAATGTTCAGAATTGTATTTTTCTATAGTCGGGGGCATGTCCCGACACTTTATTAATATTCAGATTTGGTAGAGGATTTATTGGATTTCTGTGAATTTGGGTTATGTTAGTCGGATGCTTTGGTCGATTTTCGGTCGATGGTTTATAGACATGTTTTGAATATCTTTAAGCTTACCCTTATGTTATCTTGTTATATGTTTTGAATTTATCTGACATTGGGGATGTTGTGTTCATTTGGTTAGGTGCAGGGGGTGATCTTCGATCCAAATGGGACTTGAGATACCTGTCACGGCCAGGCCCTGGTTTGGGTCATGATAAAGATGGTATCAGAGCCTAGGTTTGGTGTCATTGGGTGTCTAAAAGACGCATCAGGCCGATTCTCGTTTAAACATGTGTAGCGCGCCACATTTAAGAGAAAGATTCTATGAGGCATTTAGAAATGTTTCCCTTCCTTGTTGTTCTATTTCGAGCTATAGATTTTAAGATCTAAAATCTCTCTAATTCTCGTTTGTTCGCCTTTTAGATCATGCCTCTAAGAAAATCTGATAGCCATGGGGACTCTTCTATCCCATCTGAGGACAATGTGGATGGAGCTCGTCCTACTCCAGGAGTTCAGACCTGGTCTAGCATCGCTGCTTCTGATTTCCCTGATGGAGATCCACCTGTTCACCCTATTACTCCTTAGGTACCTCGAGTTGATGTATCTAATGCTGAGTTTTTTCGGTTGATTCATTTGCTTACCTAGTTGGTGGACTCTTAGACTGAGCAGGTTGCTTCTGTTGCTCTATCCTCTAAGGCCACTAGAGTTGGCCAATTTATGAGGTTGAGTCCTACTTTCACTTGTTCTAAAGTTGAGGAGGGTCCTCAAAAATTTTATTGATGATATGGAAAATATTTTTCGTATGATGCATGCCACTAACGCGGAGGGCATGGAGTTCGCCACTTACCAATTGAAAGATGTGGAATATCAGTGGTATGTGAAATGGGACCAATCTAGGGGTGAAGATATTGAGTCAGCGTTGTGGGATAATTTATCTAGTGCTTTTTTGGATCGCTTCTTTCCTCAAGAGTTGAGGGAGAAAAAAGTAGAGGAGTTTGTAAACCTGAAGCAAGGAAGTATGTTAGTCAAAGAGTATGTCTTAAAATTCCATTAGTTAACCCGGTATGCTCCTTAATTGGTAGCTAGCATAAGGGATAGAATAAGGATGTTTGCTTCTGGGATATGCCATAAGTTGATCTCGGAAAGCAAGGCTACCTTGTTGAACAAGAATATGGACATCTCCAGACTTATGGTGTATATGCCGCAAGTGGAAGAAGAAAAGAGGAAGCAAGCTGAGATGAGTGAAAGGCAAAGCAAGAGGTTTCGCTATTCGGATCAGGGTAGAGGTCAGTAAAAATGTGGTAGAGACAGTAAAAAGTGGTCAAAAAAAGTGGGGAAGTTCTGGTTCATATTCTACGGCTAGTGCTCGTTATCCGAAGTCGTTGGGTGATCGTATCTCCTAGTATAATAGCGGGTTTAAAGCTCTAGGAGCCTAGTCTCAGGCAAGCGGGGCTCGATCAGCTTCATCATATCCTCCTTGTAGATTTCATGGTCAGGTGCACCATGGTTTTTATGAAGAAGGGAGGAACACGTGCTTTAAATGTGGTCAGATTGGTCATCTGTAGAGGGATTGTTCTTCTAAGGTTGTGTCTGGGGAAAATAAGATTCCTGTTGCTACTTCATCCACTCCTACACCAAGGGTGCTACTTCTTTCTCTGGCTCCTATGCGGGTCAGAATCGTTTGTGTGCTCTTACCACGCACCAAGATTCTGAAGAGTCCCCTGATGTTGTTACTAGTATGCTCTTACTCTTTTCTCCTGATATATATTGTCTAGTTGTGTCATGACCCAAAATCGAGCCTGGACGTGACGGGTATCTCAAGTCCCACGTGGATCGAAGATCACCCTTTTCACCTAACTAAACCGACACACATCTCCCAATGTCGGATGAAATTTTGAACATATAACATGATAAGATAAAGGTAAGCTCAAAGCTATTTAAAAAATATCTCTACTATATCGACCGAAACCCGTCCAAAACATCCGACCATCATAACCCAAATCCACAATAGTCCAAATAAAGCCTTTTAAATCAAGAACCAAAACCAAATATCAATAACATGTCGGGACATGCCCCCGACAATAGCCAAAACAAGTCTAATAATCTGAGACATAAGGGACCAAAAATATGAAACTTTTACTTCCGATGTATGGAAGCCCGCCACTTCAATGTCAACTCACGAGCCGATACCGAATTTGAATCACTAAGTAGGAGAAGTAGAAGTATGGCTAGTTCCTACATCGCGTGGGGATATAGCATATGCAGGCGATTAGCAGTTGGAGCACTAGCATGTAATTCAGGGATATAGGATAGCATAATTCCATGAAAAACAATTCAAATCATTTAAAATCTCATGCACATTTTCCAATGCATATTCATATATATATATCACATGCTGGGATAGGGAACAAGGCTTAACATGCACTTTAAAATCTTATCCTGGATTGTGTAGCTCAACCGTCATAACATAAAAGGCACCCACGAGCTATATAGGCCCAGCTCTCCCCCAGCTGGTAGGGACCCAGTATATGTGGCCGCATAAACCAGAGGATAAACATATGCACTATGGGGGACTCGAAACTCCCTGCATATCAAGGTGACACGAGAACAAAATCATGTAATAAGATATAGGGGACATGAACCTTCCAATTATATGATATTAAACAATAATTAGGACTCAAGCCACTCGGTCATATAGATCCCCGCAACGGAAACCGCGGTTTATTATGTTTGTCCCTCAGGACCTCCACTTTCACAACTCAGCCTCACAATCCTCTTTAAAGCCCAATTAAAACATTTAACATACAATTTCATTCATCGAACCATAATATACATTTAGACATACATTGTTGGTATCGTCATACCAACTAAACTTGCAAGGTAACATCAACATGCTGAAATAATTTCATTACTTAGGGAAATCACAATCCCTTTGGTTCAATTATGCAACAAATTTTGAAAACACCAACCCACAAGGTTCAATTCGACTTTATAATGCAATAGTTCCAGAATAGTTAAATTCCCATATTTCTTATAACTAAAAGAAATTTCACAACATAGGGTTGGGATCATAACCACTTCAAAAGTCATAAGTTCGGGAAATTACAATTCCTTATTTTACTCACCATAACCATACATCCACGAATTCAATACCATGGTTAAATCATGAGTAATGCAAAACAAAATCCATTGGAAAACCATTACTTGACCATTTGTCAAAACCCTTAATCATGTCAAAAACCAAAACTTTAAATCATATAAATAGCCATATACTTTCATGAAGTACAAATATTAAGTTTAAGGGTAGAGTCAAAATATTAAGTTTAAGGGTAGAGTCACATGCCTGGAATATCAAGTTTTACAGAGAGAATTTAACTTTAGAGCCCGTGGATGATCAACTTGATGAAACCCTAATTTGACTTTCTTGAGGGAATTTAGAGAGCTTTTGGATTGTTTGAGATGTTACTTAGATTGGTTTCTTAGTGCTAATGACACCTTAAAGGGGTTATAAGACGTGTGTTTCAATTTGGATAAAAGGGGACATGTACACAATGTGCTTAACTTAAAAGATGAAAAAACGCCACCTTTGAGTACGAGTAAACCATCAACTCATAACCATTCCTAACAACTCGGCACCACGAGTCGTAATCCAGTCAGTCTCATCAAGCACACAAACTTCTATCCTTACGACTCACACCCTTGAATCTTAATTAGACCTCAAAACTTGTAGAGTACAATCATAGTCAACACAGAACCCAAGTTGGGGTTTACAATGGACATCCTACAATTGAACGTACTGACTCATAGCATATCATTACAGCTCATAGTGAGCCACTCGTACTCAGAGTAGAATCATGCCACAAATTTACATGATTTGTTTACTATTCATCCCAACGACTTGTTTGAGTCTTTAAGACTCGTACCTCCAAGTCGTACCCAGGATAGTAACTTCAACAACTCTCTCTGGACACATTACGACTATGGTCATATAGATCATAAAGACACCCTATGACTCGTAGGGTAAGTCATATGTCAAGGTAGTGATCTCAGACTCAGGAAAATTTCAAGGACTAAAAACTCAGGGTGTTCCATACCCCCCCTTAGGATCATTCATCCTCGAATGATAGGTCAAGGAATTTACTAGCATGATTAGATCTCAAATATCACTACTCTTACCTTTAACATAGAAAAAAAACAAAGATGCCAAGGAATTTATAATCTTCCTTTAACAAAGATAGAAAATAAAATGGTAAGTAATTACACATACCTTAAGCATGAACATCCGAACTAGTGAACAAGAATGGATACTTGGATCTCATGTCCTTCTCATCTTCCCAAGTAGCTTCCTCAACCTTTTGGTTACACAAAAGAACCTTTATCGAAGCCACATCCTTAGTACGCAACCGACGGACTTGTTGATCTAATATTTCCACTTGAACTTCCTCATAAGACAAGGAATACAAAATTTCCATGCTTTCCAAAGGGACAACTATCAAAGGATCACCCACACACTTCCTTAACATCGAAACAAGAAATACAGGAGAATGTAGCTCAAACTCGAAGGCAACTCCAAATCGTAAGTAACATTACCAACCCTATTAAAAACAAAGTATGGACTGAGCTTCACGTCCGCATAGGACTTTTGGCGGCTTTGGGAGGTGTTAAGCCTATCCTGAATTATCTTTACCTTCTCCATGTCTTGGTGAACCAAATTAGGGCCAAATAACCTAGTTTTACCAACTTCAAACCTCCCAATAGGAGACCTACACCTCCTACCATACAAGGCCTCAAACAGAACCATACTAATGCTAGAATGATAACTATTGTTATAAGCAAACTCTAAGAGTGGAAAGTGGTAAACCCAACTACCACCATAGTCAAACATACAATCCCAACACATATCTTCAAAAACTTGAATCGTCCTTTCCGCTTGCCCATCTGTCTTCGGGAGGAAAACAGTGCTAAAGGCCACCTTAGTCTCCAAAATTAGCTAGAATGACTTCCAAAAGTAGGATGAGAACTGAGTACCTTGATCCAATATGATGGAGACTATAGAACCATCCAACCTAACGATCTCCTCAATGAATAACTTGACATAATCCCCAGAAGAGAAATTAGTCTTTACTATCAAGAAGTGAGCAACCTTAGTAATCCTATCCACAATAACCCAAATTTAATCAAACTGCTGGCTAGACCGTGGAAGACCAACAACAAAATTCATGTTAATCACTTCCCATTTCCACACTGGCAACTTAATCGCTTAACATAATCTGTCAGGCCTCAAGTGTTCCACCTTCACTTGTTGACATAACATGCACTTAGCCATGAAATTGGCCACACCGCATTTCAAATTATTCGACTAATAAATCTCCTTAATATCATGATACATTTTTATTAAACCAGGATAAATAGTGTAGAGCAACTCATGAGCTTCGACCAAAATCCTCTATCGCAACCCATCAACCTCGGGAACACATAATCTCCCTTAGTACCTCAAGATACTATTACCACCAATCTCGAAGACCATCACTTTCTTCCTACCTACATTATCCTTGATTTGCATTAAGATAGGACCCAACACTTGTTTCTCTTTCACTTTAGCACGAAGAGATGACTTATCCACCTCTTGAACAATCATACCACTATTCTCAAAATCCAAGAAACGAACTTCGAAATTAGCCAAACAATGAATATCCTTCACTAATTTCCACTTCTCATCATTCACATGGGATAATCTTCCCATGGATAACAAACTAAAAGCATCAACAATCATGTCATCTTTACCTGGGTGGTGGTGAAGACTCATATCATAATTCTTGAGACGCTCAAGACATCTCCTCTACCTAAGATTTAACTCTTTTTGAGTGAACACGTACTGCAGGCTCTTATGATCAAAATAAATATCAACATGAACTCCATACAAATAATTCTGCCAAATCATTGACAAAATTACCACAGCTAGCAATTCCAAATCATCAGTTGGATATTTCTTCTTATGAACCTTTAACTGCCTTGAAGCATATTCAACCAACTTGCCATGCTGCATAAATACACAACCAAATCCCACCCAGGACGCATCACAATATACCACAAAACCATTAGTACCCTCAGGAAGGGTCAGTACTGGATCCGAAGTCAAGTTATTCTTTAATTTCTCAAAACTACCCGCACATGCATCAGACCATAAGAACTTTACGTTATTTTGGGTAAATCTGGTCAAAAGGGTAGTGATCGATGAGAAACTTTCTACAAACCTTCTATAATAATCAGCTAAACCTAAGAAACTCTAAATATTAGTTGGAGTCGTGGGTGTAGGCCACTTCTTTGGCACCATTACCTTTTGTGGATCCCTTATGATCCTATAACTAAATACAAAATAACCCAGATAAGTCACAATATTTAACCAGAACTCACAGTTAGTGAACTTAGCATACAAATATTTATCCTTTAGGGTCTGTAGCACAAGTCAAAGGTAATCGGGATGATCTGCCTCACTCTTAGAGTACACCAAAATATCATTAATAAAGACAATCACAAACAAGTCCAAGAACTGGTGGAAAACTCAATTGATAAGATCCATAAATAATGTGAGGGCATTAGTCAAACCGAAAGACATCATCAAAAACTCAAATTGACCATACCAGGTTCGAAAGGTAGTCTTAGGGATATTCGACTCCCTAATCTTCAGCTGATGGTACCCAGACTAAGGATTCATCTTAGAAAAGAACTTAGCACCCTAAGCTGATCGAAGAGATCATCAAATCTCAAAAGTGGATACTTATTTTTCATGGATACCTTATTCAATTGACGGTAATAAATACATATTCAAAGGGAACCATCCTTCTTATGTACGAACAAAATAGGTGCACCCCATGAAGACATATTAAGACGGATGAAATCCTTGTCTAGAAGGTCTTTTAACTACTCCTTGAGTTCCTTCAACTCAGCTAGAGCCATTCTATACATAGGGATAGAAATAGGATAAGTGTTCGAAACAAGATCAATCCTAAAATCAATTTACCTTTTGGGAGGAGTACTAGGAAGATTATCAGGGAACACCTTTGAAAACTCACAAATCGCAGGGACAGTTAGCAAAGAAGGATATTCGAATCTAGAATCCTTAACATGCACTAAGTGATAAAGTCACCCTTTAGATATCAATTTTTGGGCCCTAAGATATAAAATAAACCTTCTCTTAGGCACTAGGTAACTACCTTCCCACTCTATAATTGGCTATTTAGTAATTTGAAGATGACCTTACAGGTTCGACAATCTAAAGAAACATAGCACTAATATACCTAATCCATTCCAAATATGATATCAAGTTCAACCATGTCTGACTTTATCAGATCTACCAGAGTTTCTCTATCATTAACAAACACCACATACCCCACATAGACTCTTTTAGAAACCATAGAGTCACCCACTAAGGTATAAATAGAAAAAAGGTCCGAAATGCACTCAAGATCAAATCCAAAATGTACAACCACAAATGGTGTCACATAAGAGAAAGTAGACTCAAGATCAAGAAAATAGTACACATCACAAAAAAATAGTTTTAACATACCAATAATGATATTAGGGGATGCCTCGGACTCCTGATGGGTAGTAAGCGCATAGAGACAGTTTTGATTAGTGGTAGAGCCAGAAACAGAAGTAGCACCGTTTGGTGTGGGAGATGATGCAGCAACAACATGAATCTTATTTTACCTTAAAACAACCTCAGAAGTACAATCTCTCTACATATGGCTAATCTGACTATATTTAAAGCACTTATTCCTCTCTTTTTGCAAAAACCACGATGCACCTGACCATATAATCTATAAGAAAGATATAATGGAGCTGACTGAGCTGGACTAGCCTGAAACAGGTTACCCTATTCCTTAAAACTATCACCACTCTATATACGACTATCATCCGATGACTTAAAGTAGGGATCACTAGCTGATTAGTAGGAGCCAGAATTGCCCCACTTCTTCTTAGATTATTTTTCTCCATATCAACCACTTTTCTACTGACCTCCACCCTGATCTAAGTAACAAAACTTTTTACTCTGCCTCTCTTCAAATTTAACCTGCTTCTTCTTCTCTTCTTCAATTTGCTGCAAATAAACCACAAGCCAAGAAACATCCATATCCTTGTTTAACAAGGTAGCCTTACTCTCCAAGATCAACTCACGGTATAGCAAAAAAGTAAACTTCCTTATTCTAGCCCTCATGTTAGACACCAACTCAAGTGCATACTGGGATGACTGATAAAACTTCAAGGCATACTCCTTAACTGACATCTTGCCTTTCTTTAGATTAATAAATTCTTCCTCCTTCGCCTTTCTTAATTCTTGAAGAAAGAAGTGATCCAAAAAAGCACTTAAGAAATTGTCCCATAAAGCGAACACAGCATCATCGCCCCTAGACTGGTCACATTTCTCATACCACTGATATGCCATATCTTTCAATTGGAAGGTAGCAAACTCCATGCCATCCATATTTGTAAGATCCCACAAAATTCCTAGATTAATTCAGTCCTTTAAGCTTGTTAAGAGGCCCTAAACTTAGAAAATTCTAGCTAAGTATTTAGACTTAGTTTATTTTTAGGCCTTTGAAAGTTGGCAATCTTATTTCGCGACCTTAAAGTCCTTTAAATGCCTATATTTTAGTTAATTCATGATCAGGAAGGTCAATAGGTGTTCCCGAAAATGTTTTGGATTATTTGGACTTTGTTTGAAGCTCCTTTGGAATCCTAAAATAGTGTACCAACACGATCTTAGCGCGTCGCATCGCCTATCACGTTGGTTAATATTTTCCCCAGCTACCAACATCAAATTCCAGTGAGTTGGTGCAATCTTGGTGTGAAGCATTGGACATCACATCGGTGCCATTGATGCACCGCGTCGACCTGTGCGTCGACAATCCAGTTTTTATTCATTAAAAGATCGTATTTTTAGGGGTATTTGGGTCTTTTTCCCCTGACTCTCATCCCCTAAAATACGAAATTTAATACCCTAAGAAGCAAATAGACACATTCGTTATCAATTTCTCTCAAGAACAAGCCTTAGGGTTTTTAAATTTGAAATCAAGAACTCAAGATTTCCACCATTAATTTCCAAAAATTCTTCAACAAGGTAGGTAAAATATTCATCCAAGGGTCTCTTCCACCCTTGGAGTTCAAGAAACTTCTTTTAAAAACATGAATTGTGATTTTCATATTGTGGATTTGAATGTAATAATGTTGATGTTGTGGAATGTGTTCCAAGTTGAAATCTGTATGTGTTTCTTGATATGATAGCTGTAAGTTGAATTTTGATTCTCTTATATTGAAACCCTTGAATTACAAAGTCATGATGTATTAGAATTGTTGATCATACCCAAGTATAAAGTTACGCCTACCATGTGTTTGATAAAATGCTAAAATGAGACTATGGTGCTTTTGTGATCCTTTGATGGTCTAAATGATGAACTTATGTTATACCCACATATTCACAATGTCTTCCATGTTAAAGCTAATCCTTATATGTGTTTGATGGAATTCTTAAGAGATTGGATTAATGAAATTATCATGTGTTAGTATGCATTCATATTTATGTGCAAGTTCATGACTTTCAAGTGATTGATGAAATGCCTTATAGATTGTATTGTGAGTTCTTGACTATTGTCAAGTATTCAAGAATTGTCATGTTTTATTATTTTCATGCTATCGAGTCCTGGGGGTATTTAATACCCAAAAATTTAACTGTGTTCCTAGAGCCAGTGTCACTTACAGAATAGTCTCAATCATGTTATGATCAGTAGTACTCTAGTTCAGTTACAGAACTCAGGAAAACACAGAAAACTCAATTCAGTTCAGTTCATTAGTACAATTAGTAATAGATCAGTCCAGCCTAGTATGAACTAGGAAATCAGTTTAGTGTCTATTTAGTTGGGAGTAGGATTCAACACCGAGTGAACACAAGGATGGGGACTCACCTGCCAGCATATGGTGTGATCCTTAGAAGCAGTCCTTGCGCTCCAGAACTACGTAGTTAAAGTAGGTTGAGACATCAAAACCTGCTAGTTGAGGGTTGATAAGGTGGCTTAACCTGACAATTGAGGTTCCTACCATTCTCATTTGAGAACCTGCCAGATAAAGGTATCTCTTCAGTGTCTTTACCTATGGCATAGTATAGATACACTTCCAACTGGGGTTACAAGATTGACCTTAATTCAATTCAAAAATGGGGCATGTCGATTAGATGATTACCTTCCACAGTCACAGTCTCAGTCTCATCTTCAGTAAAGAACTCAGATAGTTCTACAGATTTTAGGACTGTCAGATATAGTCACTCAGCTTAGTGCGAAACTCAGCTAGTTCCATCAAAAATAGAACTGTCAGATACAATCACTCAGCAAATAGTATATCAATTATCAGTAAACTCAGTATTCAAAATCCTTATGACTTTAGTTATAGTTATGTATTCATGCATGTATTCTCACGCAGTCATGTTCATATTATTCAGTCAGCTATAGTTCATGCATGTAAACCCTTGCATTCAGCATACCTCACTTTGCATACCAGTACATTCATACGTACTGACACATACTTTTTCTCTTGCGCTATGGGGTTTTATACCATAGGTTCGGACGCTTAGGTTCCCAATCATGCCTAGATAGATTTAGATTCAGCCAGCAGAAGTAGACTAGCAGTGAGTCCTCATCATTTGAGGATATTCTTTTATTTTATTATCTTATTAAATTCAGTATTTCAGTAGATGGAGTTAGTTGGGGGATTGTTCCATCAACTCCACAGTTCAGACAGTTCTATTAGAGGTTTTTCAGACTAGATATTAGACAGTATTCAGTATTTCAGATTTTGTTGTTTTATCAGACTTTATCATTTTTTTCCATTAGTATTATAGTTTTGAACCTTATGGAATTTCAACCTATTATTCCGCATTATATAGTGTTATTACTCAGTTATTGTAATAGGTACTAGTCATGGGTTAACTTGTGGTCCTTTGGGATTATAAGCACTGTATAGCATTCGGGGTACGAAACTCGGGGCGTTACAAACTTGGTATCAGAGCCTAAGGTTCAATAGTGTCCTAGGAAGTCTAAAAGCTGCATGTAGTAGAGTCTTGTGTATAGGTGTGTAGCGCGCTATACTTATGGACAAAAGGCTATGAGATGTTCTAGGAATAGTTTTTTTTTTTCAGTACTCATGTCGTGTGAGTGAGCATGCACTCCAGATAAACTCTCCTTTTAATAAAAGTTTCTCTTCTATCTACAAAAAATGCCTCCAAAGAGGACTCAAGGAAGAGGAATGGGAGATCAGTCAACCCTTAAGCCCGTTCATCCAAATTCTCTGGGTGAACATATCTCCCACGCTGAGTTCAGAGCAACTTTCAACACCCTAGATCATTAAGTTGATGCTCAGAATAAATGTCCAGCTATCATTCTGGCTAACCTAGTGGCCAATATGTAGCATCCAGGATTCAGAACTTCACCTGAATGAACCCTCCGTCTTTCAAAGGGTCTAAGTCAGATGAGGACCCTCAGGAATTCCTTGATCAGGTGCAAAAGATTATATATATTATAGGAGTGATTGCTAGTGAGAGTGCTGAGATAGCTATAAATCAGTTGCAGGATGTGGCTCACACTTTGTTTAAATAGTGGAAAATAGAGAGGGCCGTAGATGCAGGGCCCATTAAATGAAATGAGTTTGTCATTGCTTTTCTAGATATATTCTTTCCCCTAGAGATGAAAGAAGCTAATGTGTTGGAGTTTATTAATCTGAAGCAGGGTAATATGATAGTGAAAGAGTATTCTCTCAAGTTTACTCAATTAGCTAGATACGCTCCTCATGTGGTGACAGATAACATATCCCAAATGAGTAAGTTTGTGTCTGGGGTAAATGATAGTATGGTCAAAGAGAGAAGGACCACAATTTTGATTAGTGAGATGGACTTGGCTAGGCTGATGATCCATGCTCAGCAGATAGAGGAGTTGAAGAATACAGAGAGAGAGAAGTAGAACAAGAAAGCTAGAACAGGTAGTTTCAACTTTGCTCATCCTAAGTCAGAGGGTGGGAATCATTCTCTGTTCTTCCCAATATCTTTAGTTCTAAATCCATCCTTATATAGTGCTCTAATGCCTAAATTCAGAGACGGCAATAGGGATAGGGCGCCAGGCTTTAAGTCTCAGGGTAGTGTCAGTAGTGCCCAAACCAATCCTCTTTGTCAGACTTATGGCAAGAAATATCAGGGTATTTGCAGAGCTGGAAGTGATATTTACTTTAGATATAGAAAGCCAGGCCACAGAGTCAGAGATTGTCCCCAGTTAGGTTCTCAAGATTAGCGAAACCGTCCTCCAACTCAGTTCGGCTGCCTGAATCAGTAGGGTGCCTCATCTAGCGCCATCAGTGGGCAACGTCCAAACAAACTCTACACTTTTCAGTCCTGATAGGATCAGGAAAGTTCTCCAGATATGGTCACTTGTACATTACAAGTTTATCACTTACATATTTATGCTTTGCTAGTTCCAGGAGCTTCCTTGTCTTTTGTTACTCCTTATATAGCTATTGATTTTGGAGTCAGTCTCGAAATTCTAACAGAACCTTTCTCAATCTCTACCCTAGTGGGTAAATACATCTTATCCCAACGGGTGTACAGGAACTGTCCGGTTATGGTATCTCAGAAAATAACTTCAGTAGACTTAGTCAAATTAGAGATGACTGATTTTGATTTCATTCTCGGCATGGATTGGCTTCATTCATGCTATGCCTCAATCGAATGCAAAAACAAAATTGTCCAGTTTCAGTTCCCAAATAAACCCATTCTTGAGTGGAGGGGTAGTACTTTAGCGTTTAGGGGTCAGCTTGTTTCTAACCTTCGGGAGAGAAAAATGATATCTAAGGGATTTGTCTATCACCTTGTGTGAGTCAAGGAATCTAGTTCAGAAACCCCTACTCTTGAATCAGTGATAGTAGCATGAGAATTTCTAGATGTATTTCCCGAAGATCTTCCCAAAATTCCTCCCAAAAGGGAAATTAATTTAGGAATTGATCTTCTTCTAGATACTCAGCCTATATCTATTTTTCCATATAGAGTGGCACCTGCAAAACTCAGATCATTAAAACAATAGTTAAAGGATCTTTTAGACAAGGGATTCATTAGACCTAGTGTGTCTTCGTGAGGTGCGCCAGTTTTATTCATACATAAGAAAGATGATTCTCTGAAAATATGCACAGGCTACCGCCAGCTTATAAGGTCACAGTCAAGAACAAGTATCCCCTTCCAAGAATTAATGAATTGTTTGACAAACATTAGGGAGACAGTTACTTATCTAAGATAGACCTCACATCAGGCTATCATAAGATCAGAGTCACAGAATGTCACATCCCGAAAATAGCTTTGAGAACTTAGTATGGTCACTTCAAATTCTTAGTCATGTCCTTTGGTCTTACCAATACCCAAAAACTTTCATGGACATAATGAACCATGTATTCAATAAGTACTTAGACATATTGGTCATTGTTTTCATAGATGACATCCTGGTTTACTTCCGCAGTGAATATGATCATGCAGACCATCTCAGAATAGTATTGCAGACTCTCAGAAATCATTAGTTGTTTGCCAAATTCAGTAAGTGCAAATTTTGGCTAAGGTCAGTAGCATTCCTTGGTCATATCATTTCTGGTGATGGCATTAGAGTGGATCCCCAAAAAACCGAGGCAGTGAGAAACTAGACCAAACCCATTTCTTCATCAGATATCAAGAGTTTCTTAGGTTTAGCTAGTTATTACTGCTGGTTTGTTAAGGGATTTTCATCTATTGCATCCCCCATGTCTAGATTGACTCAGAAGAAAATCAAATTTTAGTGGTCAGATTCATGAGAGAAGAGTTTTCAGGAGTTAAAGACTTGACTCACCTCAGCTCAAGTTTTGAC
Source organism: Capsicum pubescens (assembly GCA_030864215.1). Taxonomy (NCBI): domain Eukaryota; kingdom Viridiplantae; phylum Streptophyta; class Magnoliopsida; order Solanales; family Solanaceae; genus Capsicum; species Capsicum pubescens. The sequence continues at coordinate 102,602,130 of CM061544.1, read as the reverse complement.
TCATCCAGATGGTTTTGATGGGTTTGTGGTATAATGTGATGCATCCAGAGTAGGTTTGGGTTGTGTTCTCATACATCATGGTAAGGTCATAGCCTACGCCTCCAGACAGCTTAAACCACAATAAGAAGAATTATCTGACTTATGATCTTGAGTTAGCAGCAGTGTTGTTTGCCTTAAAAATTTAGAGGCACTACTTGTAGATATGTTCACAGATCATAAAAGCCTTCAGTATATGTTTTCTCAAAAAGACTTAAACCTCCATCAGAGAAGGTGGTTGGAGTTGTTGAAAGACTATAATATGGGCATTCTGTATCATCTGGGCAAGGCCAATGTAGTGGCTGATGCTCTCAGTAGACTGTCTATGGGTAGTGTTACTAATATTGAGGATAGTAAGAAGAAGTTAGATCAGAAAGTTCATCAGCTTTCCCGACTAGGTGTCCGCTTAGCCGATTCAGCAGAAGGTAGTGTGTATGTTCAGAACAGTTCAGAATCATCTCTAGTTTCCAAAGTAAAGAAAAAATAGGATAGAGATCCCAGTTTAGTCAAGTTGAAAAAGTCATTCAGAGATCAGAAGGTGGAGGTTTTCTCCCAAGAGGTAGATTGTGTTTTATATTTTCAGGGTCGTCTATTTGTGCCAGGTGTGGATGACTTGAGGTAGTGAATTCTTGAAGAGGCGCATGGTGCACATTACTCTATTCATCCAGTGGCCACTAAAATGTACCATAATTTGTAGGAGATCTATTGGTGGAGTGGGATGAAGAGAGACATTGCAGAATTCATGGCTAACTGCTCAACATGTCAGTAGATTAAGATTGAGCATTAGAAGCCAAGTGGGTCCATTCAAGAGTTCAGTATCCCTACTTAGAAGTGGGAAGAAGTGAACATGGACTTTGTGATGGGTTTGCCTCATCCTCATCATCAGCACGATTCAGTTTGGGTCATCTTATATAGGGTGACCAAATCAGCTTACTTTCTTCCAGTCCATACCTTGTATTCAGTTGAGGATTATACCAAAATCTATATCAAAGAGTTGGTCAGATTGCACGGTGTTCCATTGTCAATTATCTTAGATAAAGGTACCCAGTTCACCTCTCAATTCTAGAAGGTATTCCAAAAGGGTCTTGGTTCCCGAGTTCATCTCAGTACAACCTTTTATCCCCAGAAAGATGGTCAAGCAGAAAGGACCATACAAACTTTAGAAGATATGCTGCGAGCTTTTGCGATAGATTTTAAAGGTAGTTGGGATGACCACTTGCCTTTGATTGAGTTTGCATACAACAACAACTATCATTCTAGTATTAAGATGGCTCCGTTTAAAGCAGTTTATGGTAGGAGATGCAGATCTCCATTCGCTTGGTTTGAGGTGGGTGAACCCTCAGTTGTAGGGCCAGACCTAGTAGTCGATACCTTATAAAAAGTTTAGTTGATCATAGAAAGGCTTAAGACAACTCAAAGCCGACAAAAATTGAGCACAGATGTGTGCAAAAAAGATCTGAAGTTTGAGATTGGCGATTATGTGTATTTCAAAATCTCTCCCATGAAGGGAGTAAAGAGATTCGGCAAAAAGGGAAAGCTCAGTCGCCGATATGTCGGTCCCTTCAAAGTTCTCAGTCATTTCGGCAAGGTAGCTTATGAGCTTTAATTGCCTTCAGATCTAGCTTCAGTCCATCCAATGTTTAATATCTCCTTGCTAAAGAAGTACATAGGTGATCCAGCAGTTGTAGTCCCTATAGAGGGCATAGATGTTTAGAAAAACCTCTCTTTCGAAGAGATTCCCTTCAAAATCCTTGATTATCAGACTCGCAGATTGAGAAACAAAGAAGTCCCTCTAGTTAAAGTTCTTTGGCGGAATCAGTCCATTGAGGGAACTACTTGGGAAGCATTAAAAGACATGCGGAACAAGTATCCTCACCTTTTCTCCGTAAACTCAGACTTAGCCCAGGGTAATAGTTTTCCCTAAGCTTATTCAGTTTCTTTTTTTTTTATTTCAGTTACAAACTAGGTATTAAATACCATTGCATGTTCAGTCATATATTCATGAGTCAGTTCAATCATGTATTCATGTATCAGATATACATGATCAGTATGAGAAACTCAGCTTATTAGTACTCACAGTCATGTACTCATGAATCAGCTCAGTTATGTACTCATGCATCAGATATGCATGTTTAGTGTGGTATTTAGTATATTAGTAATATCAGTCCTATAGTCATGTCTTAGATGTTCATGTCTAGTAAGTAGATTAAGCCTACTAGTACTCTTAGTTCAGTTAGTCTCATTCGAGGACGAATGTTCCCAAGGGGTAGATATTTTAAGACCCCACAAAATTCCTAGATTAATTCAGTCCTTTAAGCTTGTTAAGGGGTCCCAGACATAGAAAATTCTAGATAAGTATTAAGACTTAGTTTATTTTTTGGCCTTTTAAAGTTGGCAATCTCATTTAGTGACTTTCTAGTCCTTTAAATTTCTATATTTTAGTTAACTCTTGATCAGGAAGGTCAATAGGTGTTCCCGAACAAGTTTTGGATTTTTCGAACTTCGTTTGAAGCTCCTTTGGAATCCCCAAATAGTGTACCAATGCGATCTTGGCGATCCGCTTCGCCTATCGCATTGGTTAATATTTTCTCCAGCTACCAGTATCAAATTCTAGCGAGTCAGCTCAAACTTGGCGCAACGTGTTGGATATCGCGTTGGTGCCATCGACGCGCCACGTGGACCTGCATGTCGGCAATACAATTTTTACTCATTAAAAGACCACGTTCTTAGGGGTATTTGGGTCTATTTCCAGCGACTCTCAGCCCCTAAAACACCAAATTTAATACCCTAGGAAGCAAATAGACACAATTTTTCTCAATTTCTCTCAAGAATAAGCCTTAGGGTTTTTAAATTTAAAATCAAGAACTCAAGATTTCCACCTTAGAAATTCTTTAACAAGGTATGTAAAGTGTTCATCCAAGGGTTCCTTCCTCCCTTGGAGTTCAAGAAACTTCTTTTAAAAACATGAATTGTGATTTCCATGTTGTGGATTTGAATGTAATCATGTTGATGTTGTGGAATGTGTTCCAAGTTAAAATCTTTATGTGTTTCTTGATATTATGATAGCATGTAAGTTGAATTTTGATTCTCTTATATTGAAACCCTTGAATTACGAAGTCATGATGTACTAGCATTGTTGATCATGCCCAAGTATAAAGCTACGCCTACCATGTGTTTGATAAAATGGTAAATTAACACTATGGTACTTTTGTGATCCTTTGGTGGTATAAATGATGAACTTATACTATACCCACATGTTCACAATGTCTTCCATGTTAAAGCTATACCTTATATATGATTGATGGAATGCTCATGAGATTGGTTTAATGAAATTATGATGTGTTAGTATGCATTCCTATTCATGTGCAAGTTAATGACTTTCAAGTGATTGATGAAATGCCTTATAGATCGTATTTTGAGTTGTTGACTATTGTCAAGTATTCAAGAATTGTCATGTATTTTTATTTTCATGTTATTGAATCCTGTGGGTATTTAATACCTGATAATTCAGCTGTGTGCTTAGAGCCAGTTTCAACTACAGAACAGTCTCAATCATGTCTTGATTAGTAGTACTCTAGTTCAGTTATAGAACTCAGTAAAACTAAGTAAACTCAGTTCAGTTTAGTTAATCAGTACAATCAGTAATAGACCTATCCAACCTAGTATGAACTAGGAAATCATTTCAGTGTCTATTCAGTCGAGATTAGGATTCAACATCGAGTGAACCCAAGGATGGGGGCTCACCTGCCAGCAGAGGGTGTGAACCTTAGAAGCAGTCCTTGCATTCCAGAACTACTTATCCTGCATAGGTGTAGACATCAAAACCTACTAGTTAGGGCTTGATGAAGTGGATTAACCTGATAGTTAAGGGTTCCACCATTATTATTTGAGAATATGCCAGATGAGGGTATGTCTTCAGTTTCTTTACCCGTGGAATGGTACTGACACCCTTTCAATTGGGGTTATAGGTTAGACCCTTAATCTATTCAAAAAAGGGACATATCGGTTAGATGATTACCTCCCATAGTCATAGCCTCAGTCTCAGTCTTCAGTAAAGAACTCAGATAGTTCTATAGATTTTAGGACTATCATATACAGTCACTCAGCTTAGTGCGGAACTCAGCTAGTTCCATCAGAAACAGGACTATCAGATATAGTCACTCAGCAAATAGTATATCAGTTCTCAGTAATATGTGTTATCAGTAAGCTCAGTATTCAGAATCTTTATAACTTCAGTTACAGTTATGAATTCATGCATTTATTCTCATGTAGTCATGTTCATGTTATTCAGTTAGTTAGAGTTCATGAATGTGTACCCTTGGATTCAGCCTACCTCACTTTGCATACCAGTACATTCACACGTACTGACGCATACTTTTCCTCTACTCTATGGTGTTTTATACCATAGGTTCGGATGATCAGGTTCTTGATCACATGTAGATAAATTCAAATTTAGCCAGTAGAAGTAGACTAGTAGTGAGTCCTCATCATTCGAGGATGTTCTTTTATTTCATTATCTCATTACATTTAGTATTTCAGTAGATGGAGTTATTCTTTTCATTAGTATTATAGTTTTGAATCTTATGGAATTTAAGCCCATTATTCTGCATTATACAGTGTTATTACTCAGTTATTGCAGCAGGTACCAATCATGGGTTAGCTTGTGGTCCTTCAGGATGATGAGCACCGTGTAGCATCTGGGGTACCAGAGTTGGGGCATTACAAACTTAGTATCAGAGCCTAAGGTTCAACATTATCCTAGGAAGTCTAAAATCCACATCTAGTAGAGTCTTGTGAATGGGTGTGTAGAGCGCCAAACTTATGGGCAGGAGGCTACGAGATGCTTTAGGAATAATTTTTTTTTCTGTATTTATGTCGTGCGAGTAAGCATGCACTTCAGATAAAATCTCTTTTTAATACAATTTAATCTTCCATCTACAGAAAATGCCTCCAAGAAGGACTCAGGGAAGAGGAATGGTAGATCAGTCAGCCTCTCAACCCATTCAACCAAATCCTTTTGGTGAACATGTAGCCCACGTTAATTTTAGAGAATCTTTCACCACCTTAGCTCATTCATTTTCTTTTCAGAATGAATATTTTCCTACCGTTCTGGCCAACCCAGTGGCCAATACTGTAGTAGCCAGGATTCGAGACTTCACCCGAATGAACCCTCTATCTTTCACAGGGTCAAAGTCAGATAAGGAACCTCATGAATTCCTTGATCAAGTGCATAAGATTATAGATATTATAGAGGTAACATCTAGTGAGAGTTCTGAGCTAGTTGCATATCAGTTGCAGGATGTGGCTCATATTTTATTTAAATAGTGGAAAGGAGAGAGGGTCGTAGATGCAGGGCCCATTGAATGGAAGGAGTTTTCCACTGCTTTTCTAGATAGATTCTTTCCCCTAGAGATAAAAGAAGCTAATTTATTAGAGTTTATTAATATGAAGCAGGGCAATATGACAGTGAAAGAGTATTCTCTCAAGTTTACTCAATTAGCTAGATACGCTCCTTATTTGGTGGTAGATAATAGATCCCGAATGAGTAATTTTATGTCTGGGGTGAATGATAGTGTGGTCAAAAAGTGCAGGACCACAATGTTGATTAGTGACACAGACTTGGCTAGGCTGATGATCCATGCTCAGCAGATAGAGAAGCAGAAGAATAAGGAGAGACAGAGAAGCAAAACAAGAAAGCCAGCACAAGTAGTTTCAACTCTGCTCAGCCTGAGTCAGAGGGTGGGAATCATTCTTAGTTCTGCCTAAAATCTTCAGTTCCAGCTTCTTCCTCAGCTAGTTCTCCAGTGCCAAAATTTAGAGATGACAATAGGGATAGGGCGCCAGGCTCTAAGTCTCAGGGTAGTATTAGAAGTGACCAAACCAATCCTCTTTGTCAGAATTGTGGAAAGAACCATTAGGGTATTTGCAGAGTTGGTAGTGATGTTTACTTTGGATATGGCAAGCCAGGACACAGAGTCAGAGATTGTCCCTTGTCAGGTTCTCACGGTCAGCGAAACCGTCCTCCACCTCAGTTTGATCGCCTGAATTAGCAGGGTGCCTCATCTAGTGCCACTAGTGGGCAACGTTTAAATAGACTCTACGCTTTTTCATCCAGATAGGATTAGGAAAGTTCTCCTGACGTGGTCACTGGTACGTTATAAGTTTATCACTTACATTTTTATGCTTTACTAGATCCAGGAGCTTCCTTATCTTTTGTTACTCCTTATATAACTGTTGATTTTGGAGTTAGTCCCGAAATTCTAGTAGAGGCTTTCTTAGTCTCTACCCCAGTGGGTAAATCCATCATAGCTCGACGGGTATACAGGAACTATCCAGTTATGGTATCTCAGAAAATAACTTTAGCAGACTTAGTCGAATTAGAGATGACTGATTTTGATGTCATTCTGATCATGGATTGGCTTTATTCCTTTTATACCTTAGTCAACTATAAAAATAAAATTGTCCAGTTCTAGTTCCCAAATGAACCCATCCTAGAGTGGAGGGGTAGTACTTCAACATTTAGGGGTCAGCTTATTTCTTAACTTCGGGCGAGAAAAATGATATCCAAAGGACATGTCTATCACCTTGTGCGAGTCAAGAACTTAAGTTTAGAATCCCCTACTCTTCAATCAGTGTCAGTAGCATGTGAATTCCCAGATTTATTACCCGAAAATCTTCCCAGAATTCCTCCCGAAAGGGAAATTGATTTCAGAATTGATTTTCTCCCAGATACTCAGCCCATATCTATTTCACCATACAGAATGGATCCTGCAGAACTCAGTGAATTAAAAGAATAGTTGAAAGATCTCTTAGACAAGGTATTCATCAGATCTAGTGTGTCCCCGTGGGGTGCACCAATTTTATTCGTGCATAAGAAAGATGGCTCTCTCTGAATGTGCATAGACTACCGTCAGCTCAATAAGGTCACAGTCAAGAACAAGTATCTCTTTCCCAGAAATGATGACTTGTTTGACCAACTTCAGGGTGCCAGTTACTTCTCAAAGATATACCATAGATCAAGCTATCATCAACTCAGAGTCAGAGAATGTGATATCCCAAAAATAAATTTTAGAACTCGGTATGGTCACTTCGAATTATTAGTCATGTCCTTTGGTCTTACCAATGCCCCAACAGATTTCATGGACTTTATGAACCGTGTGTTCAAGCAGTACTTGGACATGTTCATCATAGTCTTCATAAATAACATCCTGGTTTACTCCCTTAGTGAATATGACCATGCAGACCATCTCAGAATAGTATTATAGACTCTCAGAAATCATTAGTTGTTTACCAAATTCAGTAAGTGTAAATTTTGGCTAAGGTCAGTAGAATTCCTTGGTCATATTATTTCTGGTGATGGCATTAGAGTGGATCCCCAAAACACCGAAGTAGTGAGAAACTAGACCAGACCTATTTCTCCATCAGATATCAGGAGTTTCTTTGGTTTGGCTGGTTATTACCGCAGATTTTTTGAGGGATTTTCATCTATTGCATCCCCCATGTCCATATGATGTAGAAAAAAGTCAAATTTCAGTGGTCATATTTATGTGAGAAAAGTTTTCAGGAGTTGAAGACTTGACTCACCTCAGCTCCAATTTTGACTCTTCCAGATGGTTCAGATGGGTTTGTGGTATACTATGATGCATCTAGAGTAGGTTTGAGTTGTGTCCTCATGCAGCATGGTAAGGTCATAGACTACACCTCCCGATAGTTTAAATCCCATAAGAAGAATTATTTGACTCATGATCTCGAGTTAGCAGTAGTAGTTTTTCCTTAAAGATTTGGAGGCACTACTTGTATGGGATGCATGTAGATGTGTTCACAGATCACAAAAGCCTTCAGTATGTTTTTTCTCAGAAAAACTTAAACCTCCATCAGAGAAGGTGGTTGGAGTTGTTGAAAGACTATGATATGAGTGTTTTGTATCACTTGACCAATGTAGTGACTGATGCTCTCAGTAGACTGTCTATGGGTAGTGTTTCTCATGTTGAGGACAGTAAGAAAAAGTTAGATCAGGAAGTTTATCATCTTACCCAACTAGGTATCCGCTTAGTCAATTCAACAGAAGGTAGTGTGTAGGTTCAGAACAGTTCAGAATCATATCTAGTTTTTGAAGTAAAGGAAAAGCAGGAAAAAGATCCCAGTTTAGTCAAGTTGAAAAAGTCAGTCAGAGATTAGAAGGTGGAGGTTTTCTCCCAAGAGGGAGATGGTGTTTTACATTGTCAGGGTTGTCTATGTGTGCTAGGTGTGGATGACTTAAGGTAGAAAATTCTTGCAGAGGTGCATGGTGCGCATTACTCTATTCATATAGGGTCCACTAAGATGTACCGTAATTTACGGGAGATCTATTGATATAGTGGAATGAAGAGAGACATTGCAGAATTTGTTATTAAGTGCTCAATATGTCAGTTGGTTAAGATTGAGTATCCGAAGCCAAGTGGGTCCCTGCAGGAGTTTAGTATCCCTATTTAGATGTGGGAAGAAGTAAACATGGACTTTGTGATGGGTTTTCCTTGTACCCATCATCAACACGATTCAGTTTGGGTCATCATAGATAGGGTTACCAAATCAGCTCACTTCCTTCCAGTACATACCTCATATTTAGCCCATTATTACGCCAAACTCTATATCAAAGAGTTGGTCATATTGCACGGTGTTCCATTGTCCATTGTCTCAAATAGAGGTACCCAGTTCACCTCTCATTTCTAAAAGGCATTTCGAAAGGGTCTTGGTACCCGAGTTCATCTCAGTATAAACTTTCATCCCCAGACAGATGGTCAAGAAGAAAGGACCATACAAACTTTAGAGGATATGCTGCGACCTTGTGTGATAGATTTTAAAGGTAGTTGGGATGACCACTTGCCTTTGATTGAGTTTGCATACAACAACTATTATTTCAGCATTAAGATGGCTTCGTTTGAAGACCTTTAAGGTAGGAGGTGCTAATATCCCATCACTTGGTTTGAGGTGGGTGAGGCCTCAGTTTTAGGGCCTTACCTAGTATTCGATACCTTAGAAAAAGTTTAGTTGATCAGAGAAAGGCTTAAGAAAGCTCAGAGCCAATAGAAATCGTACATAGATGAGCACAAAAAGGATCATGTATTCGAGATTGGAAATTATGTGTATTTGAAAATATCTCCCATAAAGGGAGTGAAAAGGTTCAGTAAGAAGGGAAAGCTCAGTCCCCGATATGTCGGTCCCTTTAAAGTTCTCAGTCGTTTCAGAAAGTAGCTTATGAGCTCAAATTGTCTTCAGATCTAGCTTTAGTCTATCTAGTGTTTCATGTCTCCTTGATAAAGAAGTGAATAGGTGACCCAACAATTTTAGTCCCTATAGAGGGCATAAATTTTCAGAACAACCTCTCTTTTGAAGAGATTTCAGTCAAAATCCTTGACTATTAGACTCACAGATTGAGAAATAGCGAAGTCCCTCTAGTAAAAGTTCTTTGGTAGAATCAGTACATTGAGAGAGCTACTTGGGAAGAAGAGGTAGACATGTGGACCAAGTATCCTCACTTCTTCTCTGCAAACTCAGACTCAGCCCAAGGTAATAGTTTTCCATAAGATTATTCAGTTTTATGTTCTGATTTTGGTTACACACTTGGTATCAAATACAATTACATGATCAGTCATATGTTCATGAGTCAATTCAGTAATGTATTCATGTATAAGATATGCATGATCAGTATGAGAAACTCATCTTATCCGAACTTTCAGTCATGTACGCATGAATTAGTTCAGTTATGTACTCATACATCAGATATGCATGTTTAGTGTGGTAATTTAGTATATCAGTAATATTTGTCCTATAGTCATGTCCCATATGTTCATGTCCAGTAAGTAGATTCAGCCTACTAGTACTCTCAGTTTAGTTAGTCTCATTCGAGGATGAATGTTCCCTAGGGGGAGATATTGTAAGACCCCGCAAAATTCCTAGCTTAATTCAGTCCTTTAAGCTTGTTAAGGAGTCCCAGACTTAGAAAATTCTAGCTAAGTATTCAGACTTAGTTGATTTTCAGGCCTTCGAAAGTTGGCAATCTTATTTCGCGATCTTAAAGTCCTTCAAATGTCTATATTTTAGTTAATTCATGATCAGAAAGGTGAATAGGCGTTCCCCGACAAGTTTTGGATTTTTTGGACTTCGTTTGAAGCTTCTTTGGAATCCCAAAATAGTGTACCAATGCGATCTTAGCATGACGCATCGTCTATCGCATTGGTTAATATTTTCCCCTGCTACCAACGCCAAATTCTAGTGAGTCAGCACGATGTTGGTGCAACGCATTATATATCGCGTCGGTGCCATCGATGGGCCGCGTCGACCTGTGCAGTGGTAATCCAGTTTTCACTCATTAAAAGACCGCGTTCTTAGGGGTATTTGGGTCTTTTCCCCCCGACTCTCATCCCCTAAAACGTGAAATTTAATACCCTAGGAAGCAAATAGACATATTCTTTCTCAATTTCTCTCAAGAACAAGCCTAAGGGTTTTTAAATTTGAAATCAAGAACTCAGGATTTCCACCATTAATTTCTAGAAATTCTTCAACAAGGTATGTAAAGTGTTCATCCAAGGGTCCCTTCCACCCTTTGAGTTCAAAAAACTTCTTTTAAAAAGATGAATTGTGATTTCCATGTTGTGGATTTGAATGTAATCATGTTGATGTTGTGGAATGTGTTCCAAGTTAAAATCTTTATGTGTTTCTTGATATTACTATAGCATGTAAGTTGAATTTTGATTCTCTTATATTAAAACCCTTGAATTATGAAGTCATGATGTATTAGCATTGTAGATCATACCCAAGTATAAAGGTACGCCTATCATGTGTTTGATAAAATGCTAAATTAAGACTATGGTGCTTTTGTGATCCTTTGATGGTCTAAATGATGAATTTATGCTATACCCACATGTTCACAATGTCTTCCATGTTAAAGCTATACCTTGTATATGATTGATGGAATGCTCATGAGATTGGTTTATTGAAATTATGATGTGTTAGTATGCATTCCTATTCATGTGCAAGTTCCTGACTTTCAAGTAATTGATGAAATGCCTCATAGATCGTATTGTGAGTTTCTGACTATTGTTAAGTATTCAAGAATTGTCATGTATTATTATTTTCATACTATCGAGTCCTGGGGGTATTTAATACCCGACAATTTAGCTGTGTGCCTAGAGATAGTGTCAGTTACGGAACAGTCTCATTCATGTCACGATCAGTAGTACTCTAGTTCAATTACAGAACTCAGAAAAACTCAGTAAACTCAGTTCAATTCAGTTAATCAGTACAATTAGTAATAGATTAGTCCAGCCTAGTATGAACTAGGAAATTAGTTTAGTGTCTATTCAGTTGGGAGTAAGATTCAGCACCGAGTGAACCCAAGGATGGGGACTCACTTTCCAGTAGAGGGTATGATCCTTAAAAGCATTCCTCGCGTTCCCGAACTACGTAGATAACGTATGTTGATACATCAAAACCTACTAGTTGAGGGTTGATGAGGTGGCTTAACCTGATTGTTAAGGGTCCCACCATTCTCATTTGAGAACCTTCCAGATGAGGGTATCTCTTCAGTGTCTTTACTCGTGGCACGGTACTGACACCTTTCCAACTGGGGTTATAGGTTGGACTCCAAATCTATTCAGAAATGGGGCATATAGGTTAGATGAATACCTCCTATAGTCACAGTCTCAGTCTTCAGTAAAGAACTCAGATAGTTCTACAGTTTTCAGGACTGTCAGATACAATCACTCATATCAGTGCGGAACTCATCTAGTTCCATAAGAAATAGGACTGCCAGATATAGTTACTTAGCAAAAAGTATATCAATTATCAGTTATATCAATTATCAGTAATCTGTGTTATCAGTAAACTTAGTATTTAGAATCTTTATGACTTTAGTTACAGTTATGTATTCATGCATGTATTCTTACGCAGTCATGTTCATGTTATTCAGTCAGTTATAGTTCATGCATGCGAACCCTTGCATTCAAACTACCTCACTTTGCATACCAGTAAATTCACACGTACTGAGACATACTTTTTCTGTTGTGCTATGGTGTTTTATACCATAGGTTTGGATGTTCAGGTTCCCGATCACGCGTAGATAGATTCAGATTCAACCAGTAATAGTAGACTAGCAGTGAGTCCTCATCATTCGAGCATATTCTTTTATTTCATTAACTCATTACATTCAGTATTTCAGTAAATGGAGTTAGTTGGGGGATTATCCCATCAACTCCACAGTTTAGAAAGTTTAGTTAGAGGCCTTTCAGACTAGATGTTCAGACAATATTTAGTATTTTAGATTCTGATGTTTTATCAGATTTTATAATTTTCTTTTTATCAGTATTACAGTTTTGAACCTTATGGCATTTCAGCCCATTATTCCGCATTATACAATGTTATTACTCAGTTATTGCAGTAGGTACCAGTCATGGGTTAGCTTGTAGTCATTCAGGATTATGAGCATCGTATAGCATCCGGGGTACCAAACTTAGGGCGTTACAACATTAACGAAAGATGTTTTGTATCTCATCAATGAATATTGAGCATCTTCCTTAACCTTATAACCAGTGAAACTAGGAGGACTCAATCTCATAAATTGGCAAACTATGGTGGCTTCAGAGGATGGAGTAACATAAGTAACCCGCTAAGTCAAAGAGTCTACCAACTGGATGCGAAAATTAATCGACCAGAAAAACTCAACATTAGATAAATAAACTCGAGGTTCCTGATATGAAACATAAGGAACCAGTAGAACTCCATTAGGGCAATTAGAAGCAACGACCCTAGACCTGGTCTGAACTCCTGAAGTAGGATGAGCTCTGTCCATATTGTCCTTAGACTTGACAAAAGAGTTCCCACGGATATTAAATCTTCTTGGAGGCATGATCGAAAAGGCGAAAAAGTAGAACTAGAGAGATTCAAGATCTCAGACTCTATAGCTAAAACTAGAATAATAAGAAAGAGAAATATTTCTAAATACCTCATAGCCCCTCCATTATAAGTGTGGTGCTCTACACGCCCATAAAGGAGACTCTACTCTATACGTCTTTGTTGGACACCCTTTGACACCAAACCTAGGCTTTGATACCATCTTTATCACAACCTAAACCAGGGCCTGGTCGTGATGAATATCTCAAGTCCCACGTAGACTAGAGATCACCCCCTTAACCTAAATATACCGACACACATCTCCCATTATTGGATGAATTCCGAATATATAACAAGATAAGATAAGGTAAGCTCAAATCTATTGAAACATGTCTCTAGTCTATCGACTAAAACCCAACCAAAACATCCGTCCATCGTAACCCAAATCCACTATAGTCCAAACAAAGACTTCTAAACCAAGAAGAAAAAATGAATATCAATAAAGTGTTGGGATATGCCCCCGAAAATATCCAAAATAAGTCTACCAGTTTGAGACACAAGGAACCAAAAACATAAAATATTGCCTTCTGATATATGGAAGATCACCACTTTGATGTCAACACACGAGCTGATCTTGAATTTTAATCACTGAGTAGGAGAAGTAGAAGTATGCCAGGTTCCTACATCACGTGCGAATACAGCATACATAGACGGTTAGCAGTTGGAGCGCTAACATGTAATCAGGGATACATGATAACATAATTTCATTAATAACAATTCAAATCATTTAAAATCTCATGCATGTTTTTCAATACATATACATATATATATATATATAATATGCTGAGATAGGTAGCAAGGCTTAACATCTACTTTAAAATCTTATCCTGGATTGTGTATCTCAACCATCATAACATACAAGGCACCCACAAGCTATATGGTTCCAGCTCCCCCAGCTGGTAGGGCCCCAATACATGATGCACTATGGGGGACTTGAACTATCTTGTATATCAAGGTGACACAAGCACCAAATAATGTAATAAGACATGGGGGACTCAAACCTCCCAATAATATGATATTAAACAATAAAGGGGACTCAAACTACCCGATCATATAGACTCCCGCGTCGGTAATCTCAATTTCTAGTATTTGTCCCTCAGGACCTCTACTTTCACAACTCAGCTACGTAGTCCTATTTAAAGCCCAATTAAACTATTTAATACACAATTTCATTCATCGAACCACAATATACATTTAGGCATACATTGTTGGCATCATCATATCAACTACACTTGCAAGGTAACATCAATATGCCGAAGCAATTTCATTACTTGAGAAAATTACAATCCCCTTAGTTCAATTATGCAACAACTTTTGAAAACACGAACCCATAAGGTTCTATTTGACTTTATAATACAATAGTTCCAGAATAGTTAAATTCCAATATTTCTCATAACTAAAAACAATTTCATAACATGGGGTTGGGATCATAACCACTTCAAAAGTCCCAAGTTTGGGAAAGTACAATCCCTTTGTTTACTCACCATAACCATACATCCACCAGTTTAAAACCATGGTTAAAATATGAGTAATGCAAAAAAAAATTCAATGGGAAAGTTACTAAATGACTATTCATGTTAAATCCCTTAATCATGTCAAAAACTAATACTTTAAATCACATAAATAACCATGTACTTTTATGAAGTAGAGATATTAAGTTTAAGAGTAGATTTATATGCCTATAATATCTAGTTTTATAGAGAGAATTTAACTCTAGATCCTTGGATGATCAACTTGATGAAACCCTAGCTTGACTTGCTTGAGGGAATTTAGGGAGCATTTGTAGTGTTTGAAATATTACTTAGATTGGTTTCTGAGTGCTAATGACACCATAAAGGGGTTATAAGACATGGGTTCAATTTGGGTAAGATGAAAAATATCTAGAATACCCTTATGACTAGGGTAATATGACCCATCAAGACACCATATAAGTTGTAGAGTGAGTCATAGTCAAGGCAGTGAGCTCAGACTGAGGAAAACTTTAAGGACCAAAAACCTGAGGCATTACAACTTGAGGTCTACTCTATCTTATGAGATACCTTATATAGTTGTTCATTATGTTTTTGATCTTAAGTGTATTCGAGATCCTTTTTCTATGTCTACCCTGATGGGTTACTGTATTTTGGCTATAAGGGTCAATAGGGGTTATGTGATGTTGGTCCATGGTAGGGAGACCTTGGTGGATATAATAGAGTTAAATATGGTAGAATTTGATGTGATTTTAGTGATGTATTAGTTGTATTTGTTCTATGCGTCTTTGGATTTTGGGACCCATAGGGTCAATTTGAATTTCCCAAGTGAGTCGATGATTGAATAGGAAGGTAGTTCCCTAGTGCCTAAGGAAAGGTTCATTTAGTATCTTAGAGCCCAAAAATTGGTTTCTAAAGTGTGTTTCTATCACTTAGTGCATGTTAAGGATTTTAGATACGAAGGTCCTTTTTTGCAAACTTTCCTGGTGGTCTGTGAATTTCCCAAGGTGTTCCCTGATGATTTTCCTAGTATTCCTCCTGATAGGGAAATTGATTTTGGGATGGATCTTCTTCTGGAAACTCATCCTATTTCTATTCCTCCTTATAGAATAGCTCCAGCTAAGTTTAAAGAACTTAAGGAGCAGTTAAAAGACCTTTTGGATAAGAATTTTATCCGTTCTAGTGTATCTCTATGGGGTGCTCCCATGCTCTTCATGCATAAAAATGATAGTTCCCTTCGAATGTGCACTGATTACCACCAATTGAATAAGGTTATAGTAAAGAATAAGTATCCACTTCCGAGGATTGATGATCTCTTTGATCAACTTCAGGGTGCTATATTTTATAAGATTAATCTTTAGTTTGGGTACCATCAGTTGAAGATTAGGGAGCTAGATATCCCGAAGACTGCTTTTTGAACTCAGTACATTCATTTTGTGTTTTTGGTGATGTCTTTATACTTTACCAATGCCCCAACAATATTTATGGATCTTATGAATCAATTTTTCTATAAGTTCTTGGACTTGTTTGTGATTGTCTTTATTGATGATATATTGGTGTATTCCAAGAGTGAGAAGGATAATGACAATCACCCCTGCCTCATGTAGCAGACCCTAAAAGATTAGCATTTGTATACTACATTCCCTATGTGTGAATTATGGCTGAATACTGTGGCTTATCTGGTTCATGTTGTATCTAGTGAAGGGATAATGATGGATCCACATAAGGTTGTGTTGGTTAAGAAGTAGCTTAGGCCCACGACTCCAACCAAAATTTGGAGCTCTTGGGTTTTGCCGATTATTATACAAGGTTTGTGGAAAGTTCTCTTCTATCACTGCCGCATTGACTAAGTTGACTCAGAAAAAAGTGAAGCTCTTGTTTTCTGATACTTGTGAGGGTAGTTTTGACAAGTTTAAGGATATGTTGACTTCGGTTTAAATTTTGACACTACCCGAGGTAACAAATGGTTTTTTAGTTTATTGTGACGTGTCCCGGGTTAGACTTGGTTGTGTGCTGATGCATCATGGAAAGGTGGTTGCATATGCTTCTAGAAAGTTAAAATTTTATGAGAAAAATTATCCAACTCATGATTTGGAATTATTAGCTGTGGTGTTTGCATTAAAGATCTAACGATATTACTTATACGAAGTCTATGTTGATATTTATTCTGACCATAAGAGCCTATAATATGTGTTCACTCAGAGGGTGTTAAATCTCATAAAAAGGATATGGCTTGAGTTGCTAAAAGACTATAACATGAGTCTTCACTATCATCCAAGTAAAGCTAACGTGGCTGCTGATGCTCTTATCAGGTTGTCCATGGGAAGCTTGTCTTATGTGGATGAAGAGAAGTGAGATTTAGTGAAGGATATTTATAATTTGTCTAATCTTGAAGTTTGTCTCTTAGATTTCAAGGATGGTGGTGTGATCGTTCAAGAGGTGGAAATGTCATATCTTGGTGTAAAGTAAAGAAGAAGCAGATGTTGGATCCTATTTTGATGCAAATCAAGAATAATATAGGTAGGCAGAAAGTGATGATTTTTGAGATTGGGGGTGATGTTATCCTGCGGTACCAAGTCAAATTATCTGTTCTCAATGTTGATGGGTTGGTGGAAATAATTTTGGCTGAAGCTTATGAGTCGTGTTATACTATTTATCATGGTTTGATAAAAATGTATCATGACCTTAAGGAGATTTATTGGTGGAATAAATGAAGAAGGACGTGTCTAATTTTGTGGCTAAGTGCATGGTGTGTGAACAAGTGAAGGTTGAATACTTGAGGCCTGGTGGATTGTCTCAAGATATTGAGTTGCCAGTGTGGAAATCTAAAATAATTAGTATATATTTTATTACCACTTTCTGCGGTCTCGCCAATAATTTTATTCAATTTGGGTCATCATGGATCGAATGACTAAGTTCGCTCACTTCTTGCCAATGAGAACTGGTTTCTATTCTGAGGATTATGCCAAGTTGTTTATTGAGGAGATTGTGAAGTTGCATGATACATTAATTCCTATCATATATTATCGGGGTACTCAATTTTATCTCACTTTTGGAGGTCTTTTCAGCAAAGTTTGGGGACTAAGGTGACCCTTAGTACTGCTTTCCATCCACAAATAAATGGGAAAGAGAAAAGGAGAATTTATGGGAAAGAGAAAAGGAGAATTTATGTATTGGAAGATATGTTTTAGGCTAGTGTGTTTGATTTTGGTGGTATTTAGGTTTACCACTTACCTCTCGTAGAGTATACCTATAACAACAGTTATCGCTCTTGATTTTAGTGGCAGTTGGGTTGACCACTTGCCTCTTATAAATTTGCCTATAACATCAGTTATCACTCTAGCATTGGTATGGCTCTATTCGAGGCCTTATATGGTAAGAGGTGTATATATCCTATTGGGTGGTTTAAAGTTGGTAAAAAAAGTTATTTGGCCCTGATTTGGTTTACCAAGACAAGGAGATGGTGAAGGTGATTTGGGATAGATTGAAGGCTGCTTAAAGTCTCCAAAAGTCCTACGTAGATGTAAGGAAAAGGGAGTTGGAGTTCAGTGTTGGTGATTGGGTATTCTTAAAAGTGTCTCATATGAAGTGAGTGATGCTATAAGGTAAAAGGGGAAACTCAGTCTTCGTTATGTTGGTCCGTACTTAGTTGTGAAGAGGGTTGGTAATGTTGAATATGAATTAGAGTTACCTTTTAGTTTGAGAACCATTCATCCAGTGTTTCATGTTTTGATGTTGAGAAAGTGTGTGGGTGATCCTTCGATGATTGTTACCTTGGAAAAGGTGGGTATTCTATTTCCTTGTCCTACGAGGAGGTCCCAGTTGAGATTTTAGATTGGAAAGTCCGTCGGTTGTGAACAAAGGAAGTGGCTTTGTTAAAAGATCTTTAGCAAAACCAAAAAGTTAAGGAAGTTACTTGGGAAACCGAGGAGGACATGAAGTCCAATTATTTGTTCTTGTTCCCCATTACTGATAATCGTGCTTGAGGTATGTATATTCCTTAACATTTTGTTTTTTGTCTTTGTTAAAGGAAATGGTGATTTCCTTGGCATCTTTGTTTTTTTCTTTGTTAAAGGTAAAAGTGTTTGTGTTTGGAGTCCAATCGTGCTAATAAATTCCTTGTCCTATCATTCTAGGACAAATGATTCTGGGGGAAGATGGAGTATGTAATGCCTCAGGTTTTTGGTCCTTGAAAATTTTCTAAATTCTAATCTTTTTGTCCTAACTACAACTCCCCTGATGAGTCATAGGGAGATTTGATGGGTTGTAGGGACTTAGTCGTAACTTAATCAGAACAAGTGTCTTATTATTTTTCTCTGAGTACGAGTGGCTCTCAACTAGTCGCCAAGACTTCTTACGGGTCGTAAGGACCAACTCGTAAGGTGTCCAATAAGTTTGGCCCAAGATAATGTCTTCATTATGACTTGAGGCCATGAGTCGTAAAGACTCAAGATGAGTTGTCCCAATCATAGGGTGTCTAGTGTGTAATCCCAAACTATTGTTGTCTTGAGTACGAGAAGTGGTTATTACTCATTTAGAGTGGTTATGAGTCAGTGGTATGAATCATATCTAGACCATTATAGGGCCTTGGTGGTTCTTCTTTGGCTACGACTCCTTGTGATGAGTCGTAATTAGTCTATATGAGTAGTATAGTGACCCATAGTCACTGATAATTAAATTTCAGCCTTTATTTTGAGGGCACTTTGACAATTCCCTTCTCACCCAATTAAAACCCCACGTCTATAAAGAACTTAAGGGGGTTATATTTCATCCTTAACGTACTCAAAACTCTTCAAATGATCTTTCAAATTCTCTCAAGGAAGTCAATCTAGGGTTTCATCAATTTGGTCATCCAAGGGCTCAAAGGTTGGATTCTTTCCATAGAACTTGGTATTTCAGGCATGTTACTCTTCCCTCATTGTTAATTTGTTAAAAGCATATGTTTTAAAGTATTGTTCATGAGATATTTTTGTTAGTTTTGAAACAAGTGTTGGGGGTCTTGAAAGCTTATTGATGAACAATGTTTTCCCATGGCTTATTTTTGAATATTCATGATTTAAATATGGTTTTGAACTTGTGGGTGCATCGATATGGTGAATGAACTAGGGAATTGTGATTTTTCCCAATATTGTGACTTTTGAAGTGGTTATGATCCCAACCCAATACTGTGAAATTGGTTTTTAGTTATGAGAAATATGCGGATTAAACTATTCTTGAACTATTGCATTATGATTTTTGAATAATGATTTTTGAATTGAACCTTGTGGGGTTGTATAAATCCCCATGCTAATGTTAAATTGAACCAAGGGGGTTGTGAATTCTCCCTAGTGTTGTAATTGGTGTGGCATGTTGTTGTTACCTTGCAAGTGTAGTTGGTAAGATGATACCAACATTTTATGCCTTAATATGAAATATGTTTTAATGAATAGGAATGTGTAACAATTGTTTTCATTGGGCTTTAAAAGAGGGTTGTATGGCTGAGTCATGAAAGTTGAGGTTTTAGTGTCCGACACTAAAATCGCGCTAGCCGGTATAGAGGTTATTATGGCTTGAGGGTTTGAGTCCCCTTACTTGTGTCCAGGTGGTTTGAGTCCCATTGCTTGTGATCAGGTGGTTTGAGTCCACCTTATTGTTATTATTATGATTGGAGGGTTCGAGTCCCCTATATCACATTTCATGATCGGGTGCTTAAATCTTTTTAGTATATGATTGGAGGGTTCGAGTCCCCCCGTTCATAAATATATATATGTGATCTTTCTCTGATTCGTGCAGCTACACACACTGCATCCCAACCAGGGGGTTAGAGCTGGGGACCATATAGACCGTGGGTACTATTATATGATGGTTGAGATACATAATCCAGATTAAAGTTTTAAAGTGCATATTAGCTTCGTTCCCTATCCCATTATGTGATATATATATGTATATGCATTTTATTATACGCATTGAATTTTGAATGATTTGAAATTGTTGATCATGACATTATGTTATCCTTATCCCTGAGTATCATGCTAGCATTCACCTCACTAACTATCTTCGGTCGCTGTATCCCCACACAATGCAGGAATTGGCCATACTTGTACTTCTCCCACAAGTGATTTGGATTCAGGGTTTGTTTGTGAGTTGATTAGAAGTGGCGAGCTTCCATACACCGGAAGTCTATATTTCATGTTTTGGTCTCTTATGTCTTAAACTATTTAGACTTGTTTTGGGATATAGTCAGGGGAATGTCCCTAAACTTTATTTATATTCAATTTTGGTAAAGGCTTTATTGGATTACTATGGATTTGGGTTATGTTGGTCAGATGCTTTGGCCAATTTTTGGTCGACGGGTTATAGAGATGTTTTGAATATCTTTAAGCTTAATCTTATCCTATCTTGTTATATGTTCGAAAATCATCCGACATTGGGGATGTTGTGTTCATTTGGTTAGGTGCAGGGGGTGATCTCTGATCCATGTGGGACTTGAGATACCCATCACAGCCAGACCCTAGTTCAGGTGTGTCACGAAAGAAATCCAAATTACTGAAGTAACAAATGAAACCTAAAAGAGAGGCTACGACTTCCAAAAGATAGAGGGTTCACCACTTCATAGCTGACCGACCGAGATATTAAACCAACTAGCTCTGCATAGGGTCGTAAGAAAAGACCTCAGAAACTACATCATGAAATAATGTAGCATCCAGAGATGGTAAGTATGGAGAGTACTGATATGCAACTTAAGGAAAGGTAAAAATATATGTATTTACAAAAATTAGTTATAAACCACATCATCAAGTTTATATAATATATAATAGAATTCCAGGATAGGGGTAAGGGACAAGTTACATGAACATTTAAAATTTAATCCTGAACTATATAGATTTTACCATCATCTGCTGACCCATAGGCAGCATGAGTCATCTAGTTACCCACAAGCTGTATGGTTCTAGTACTCCTTGGGCCTCAGTTCATATTGGCTGCATGTATCGAGGTTGGGCTAAAGTCACAAATAGACTAGTTCCACCATATATATTATCCTTATATTAAGTACTATCCTCATGTTAAGGAAATAATCTGGACATCCAATGAAGGTGCAACATCCTTATACCGAAAAACATAGGTTTTAGAGTTGGTAACGAAGACTTATGCCTTCACAGTGAGCTATATAATTCCCTTTAGTGCCCAATTAAAATGTTTTTCATATAACATTAATCATGGAATTGTTCATTAGGGCATATTCATACTGGTATCGTTATACCAAGACTTACAAGGCATTTATATCATACCAAGAACCATTATCATTAACATTATCGACTCATAACCCCATCATTCAAAATCAGGCTCACATTTATCATTAATTTTCTTGAAAATCTCAAAGCAAGTCGCAAAGTTCATCACTTTCAATATTTCAAAAAGCTGGGGTATCATCCTTGTTCATCATATTATTCAAATCACTTAAAAAGAATTGAAAGTCATAATTTACATCATTCATAACATTCTCCCCAAAGGCAATTCAAGAGTCATGTAAACCATTTTTTCATTAATGTCATGCGATGTTTCGAAGGACAAAATAAACTTTATAGTTTTCATGCAACTTCAAGTTTTGAAAGGGGTCGAGGACCATATTTTAATCATGTAAAATTCTTTAGAAGTTGTGAATACATATTACCAAGTCCACTATTTCCAAATAACAAATTCCCATGTGAAAATCCTTTAATCATGCATAGAAAAACCGCAAATCAAGATAAAAATTAATATAAAGCTTTCACAACAAAGCCCCTCAACCATAGTTTCAAACAACCATTAAAGAATCCATAATTACCAAATAATTTGCCAAAATATAGTAATAATTAAAATAGGGAGTGTAAAACATGCCTGGAAGATGGAAGGATATGAAGAGAATTTGGAGTTTGAAGCCTTTGAAGTTGAACTTTGAGAAGAAACCCTAGTCTTCTTTCTCTTGAGACTGGAGAGGTGAGAGTGGAGAGAAGAAACAACAATAAGTAACTAATAACTGATGAATGAATAGTATTTAAGGAGTGATTCAAGCTGTGGGGTAAGGTTTGGGGTGAAGAAAAGAAAAAAATACCCCTAAAGAAACCAAAAAATTACAGAAATTTCTCAGTTGACAACTAAGTTGATAGCCCGTCAGTTTGTTGACAACTTGTCAACTGAGTCATCAATCTCTAGCTAGATTTTTCCATTTAATGGTTATGGTTGATGATGTGAGTTGAAAGATTGTCACCTAGTTGATAGCTCATCAACTTAGTAGTCACCTACTGGCAAATAGACACCCCCAAGTAAAATAAGCATATCTTTCTACTCCGATATCGGATTAAGGTGAAATTAGATGCGTTAAAAAGAAACTAGAAGATATTTTATTTGGTATATATTAGGACACATAACTATTTATATTCTAGGAGTAATGGTATTTGAAAGTTCACCCAAGTTGAAATGTCTAATAAAACTCAATTGGTAAAAACGTTCTCAACTCAACTTTGGGTCAGGAGATTTTTATGCTCTCAATTCATCTTCAAGGATGGTCCCACGCTATAGAATTAATCATCACACTTATATTAACATAGAATCATTGTATTTGGGTCTATAAACATAGGAACAATGATTCAAATTCTAGCTAGTAAATATGGGGTGTTACAAAAAATAACTAAAGATGAAATGATAATTTCGAATATACTTCCTGTGTCTAGTTGTTACTAGTACAGGCCTCTAGTACAAAGTAATAACAATAATCTTAGTATCATAAATGTGAACAAAATATAAGATAAAAGAAGAGAGATCTGGGTAAGCTTTGTGAAACGTCAGCCACTACTTCGATCTCCACCATTTCAACACCGAAGAAATGCAATCTAAATCTAGTACTCAAACCAATACCTACACGGTTTGAAAAAAATAAGAAAAAGGAAAAAAAGAAGTAAGGGTGAGTATAAAACATGTGTACTAAGCAAGCATCATCGATAACCAATACTAATCCAAAGTGATGGCAAGAACTACCACCCCAACTGCTCAAGTCTTTCCCAATGAATCTATAACCAGTAAATACACCACTTCAACCTAACAAGGTATCCCAACACAATAGTCATAGGAATATCAATATATAGAGTAGGTAAATCATCCAAGTGAGTTAACACTAGTCATGCTATGATCAACAAGTAAAAGTAGTCATTTATGAAGGAGACTCACTAACACAGTATATCAAGTTTAATTATCATGTTCAACTAATAATCTGAGATAAAATAATGAGGGTATATAATTCTATGTACATCATGCTACCAGTAGATACAACACTACATGTTTCATTAATCAAGCCATAGACATACCCTACATCTCATAAGTATCAAAACTCCCAATTCAGTCAAGAGGCAGTATAATATGATATAATATAGTGAAATGAATACAAAATACACAATATCATAAACAAGGTTCAATCTCCATAATTTAAAAAGAAATTAAACACTCAAACATAATATCAAATCATACCAAGAAATTCAATGCAATGTAATGCGAATCATGCAAGGCAATGTAGTGATGATGGTAGGATATTTCATATATACCTCTAAGCCTCAACATTTTAGGACATGATCCATGGGAGGTTTGCAATCCATATACTTTCATAATCTCAATCTTATAGCTCACTCAATCTTATCGGAACATCCCTCGATATAGGTATTTTATAAATAGTCTCATTTTCTTACAAAATAAATATTTCTCAATCAACCTTATTGGAACATCCCTCGGTATAACTATTTTATAAAGTATCTCATTTTCTATCAAAATAAATGTTTTTTAGTGGTACCAATCACATAAATATGTATAGATGAAATGAGAATGTAATGCTTATAACCAATCAGTAAGAAGATGATAATCAATTCAATACACGCATAAATGAGCTCAAATTTAGACTCAATATGACAATAGTTCACGATATAAACCCTTACATGACACCACTAGAATGAATAGTCATATAAGACATTAGTATTTAAGTTCAAGCCCCTCACCCGAGCATCCCTATAATAATAATGCAATTTAATGCTCAAATAAGATCTATAATATCAAGTAAAGCCCTCTCTTGAGCGACACAATAATAAATAAGGCAATTTAATGTTACAGACAAGGACAATAATATCAGTTCAAGCCCCTACTCGAACAACACAAGAATAAATAATCTCTCAAAATAATAATAATATTCACATAAACCCCCACATGGGCAACACGAGAATTAGCAACAATCCAAATAACAATATATTGTTAAGATTATCCTAACCTAACTTATTCCATACAATAAGTCTCATCTTTTCCAAAGATGACTTTATTAGACTAAACTAACTAAAAGTAGAACTATGCTTGTTAGCAAAATGCTCTAATGAGAGATACTAAATCCAGATAATTACATCAACTATTATAATTTTATTTATATACTTAAGTAGTTTTAAACTTTAATCATTTCATCAAATAAGAATAATAACATGATTATCCCTTAACAGGTTACTAAGGCTCAATCATTACAGTAAAATCTACTAAATATGATTCAAGTTCTAAATAGATATCCATAATTAATTATTCAAGGTTATAAGTGAAATATCTGCAATCTATTTTTAGAGTACTGCAAGACTAACTAACGTAAGAAATTATGTAACTACAATACATTAAAAGACTCCGGTACCCATGAAGATGCTCGCCATTTCACTTAAGCGGGACTTCCAAATCCTAAGTGATTCACAATACACAAGTAAATAAGCATATAATGTATAAACACTTTAGAAAAAGTCAAGGTACATCTCAACTTGCCTTGAATAATATCCACAAGACAAAGACACAGTCCAAAGCATAAATCAGAATCTCTTATCCCTCAAATCATCACCACACACATCCAATCCAATAAAATATTACGTTTTTAAGTTAAAAGAAGTTCATCGATACTCATGTTGATATATTTTGATTCTAAATCAATAATCTCTTCAAAAATTAGTTTTAGAAATACAAAGGTAAAATTGAAATTTTAATTTAGAATCATGTTTTCCAGACTCGTAGATTTCTAAATCATAAAATCCAACTGTAAATGAGTTAAAAGCATACCTGATATCGAAGAAAATCTAATTTTGTACTTTACTAAGTAAAACCCCAAAATTTCTTATCAAACATGGTTTAAAATAAGATATTTGGAAATTTTTCATTAAAATCCATTTACTCATGATACAAGGACCTTAAATCGCAAAAATTAATGAAAACCCATTCCAAGTCGACATTCAGATAAAGAACTTTTGATTTTATAACTTTGAGTTTTATATCTTAATATTATGAGTCAAAATTATGAAAAATGAGATGGATAATCTTGTAAAATAAATAAAATAAGGATAGAGTCATATAACTAATAATTATACGAGAAAAACACATCATGAATCACCTCAAACAGAGCATCTTATCTTTCAAAAGTCAATTTTTAGTGAAAGAATGAAGTTTGAAATTTATATGATGTTCAGGTGCGATTTCCAAGCTAAAAACCATTTTCCCTAACTAAAAGCCTATTTTGAATCGGTAAGATGTGCACCAGAAACCTTATGCACCGACAACTTTTGTTTTCACTCAAAACATCATAAATCCCTCAAACAAAAGCGAAATGCATCGATTTCCCCCTATAAATTTTAAATAATTATGCAAATCTATTATTTAGTTGGAAATCAATTTAATGTATGTTTTGACGCAACATATTCAAGGGGAGGTGCCTTGATGTATGTTATTTGTAGATGATGTGGTATTGATTGACGAGACTCAGGGTGAAGTTTATAATAAGTTGGATATTTGGAGACAGATGCTTGAGTCCAAAGGATTTCAATTAAGTAGAACCAAGACGGAGTACATAGAGTGTAAGTTCAGTGATATGTCACAGGAGGTTGGAGTGGTTGTGAAGATGGACTCTCAAGCCATTCAGAAGAGGGGGAGTTTTAAGTATCTAGGGTTTATGATTCAGGGCTATGGTGAGATTGATGAGGATGTCACGCATCGTATTGGGGAAGGGTGGTTGAAATGGAGGCTCGCTTCGAGAGTTCTATGTGATAAAAACGTTCCCCTAAAGCTTAAAGGTAAGTTCTACAGAGTGGTAGTCAGACCGAAAATCTATATAGAGCAGAGTGTTGGCCAGTTAAGAACTCCCACATTCTAAAGTTGAAGGTGGCGGAGATGAGAATGTTGCGATGGTTGTGTGGACATACCAGGAAAGATAGGATGAGAAATGAGATTATTCAGGAGAAGGTGAGAGTTGCCTCGGTGGAGAAAAATATGTGAGAAGTGAGGTTACGTTGGTTTGGGCACGTGATGAGGTGTGGATCAAATGATCCAGTGCAAAGGTGTGAGACACAACCTATGGATGGTTTTAGGCAGGGTAGAGGTAGACCAAAGAAATATTGGAGGGAGGTGATTTGGCATACTATGGAGCAGTTACAACTTACGGAGGACATGACCCTTGATAGAAAGGTGTGGAGGATGCGAATTAAGGTAGAGGGTAAGGGGATAGATTGCATTGGTAATAGTAGGGGAGCACTCCTTTGTATATAGAGTTCCTTGTTCATGGTGTTGTGGCTGTAGTATTAGGTTATGGCTAGCGGTGATAGTTTATTTTGCATACCATACTAGTTTATATGCACTTATCTTTTGTGTTCGTTATACTGTTAGTTTGTTTTGTGTACCGTACTAGTTTATATGAACTTATATTTTGTGTTTGTTATACTGTTATCGGTCCTAAGACGGGGGTCTATTAGAAATAGCCTCTCTACTTCTTCTTCTGAAGTAGTGGTATGGTCTGCATACACTCTACCCGCCCCAGACCCTACTAGATTTGAATACACTAGGTATGTTGTTGTTACAAAATTATTTCATGTTCCATAATAAAAACTCAATCTCGACTTATCATTACACTGAACTTTCCATATCAATTATTTAATTCATGCATGACATTTCAAAGGTTTCAAAATAAATTTTCAATATTTAATTCTAATAATAAACTATCACGACCCGAGCTGAGGTCCTGGCCATAACAGGCATCCCTAACCATGAAGGTTCGAGAGACCTCTTAGAATAATATCACAAGCATAATTCATATGAAACAGAAGTGTGAAAGATATAATGAAATTCAAGAAAAATTTATAATCAAATATATTTCCTGTGTCTAGTTGTTACTAGTACAGGCCTCTATTACAAAGTAATAACAATAATCTAAGTATCACAAATGTGAACAAAATATAAGATAATAGAAGAAAGATCTGGATAAGCTCTGTGAAATGTCATCCACTACTTCGATCTCCACCATATAAACACCGAACAAATGCAATCTAAATCTAGTACTCAAACCAATACCTTCACGGTTTGAAGAAAATAAGAAAAAGGAAAAAGAGAAGTAAGGGTGAGTATGTGTAACACCCCAATTTGATGAACCGGAACGCTACACAATGCTCATGACCCCAAGGGACCACAAGCTAACCCATGACTGATATTTGTACCTTTATACTGCAAATCATGACATAATAATGCAGAATACGTAAAACTGTAAGGACATAAGGTTCAACTGAATAAAACCATGTGGGTGAAAATACCCAAAACAACTCAATCTGAAATCTAAGTCTGAACGTAAATTTGAACATAAATCTGAAAGCCTCTAAACTATCTGAGTAAGGAGTTGAAGGAACATGTCTCCAACTAACTCCGTAAAACTGAACTGAAGAAATAAATAAATGTATCAAATCATATTGTCCTCGAATTAATGAGGACTCACTGTGTCTCTGCGACTGGAATGCTACCGCTACTGCTGGGCTGGAGCTCGTATCTCGAAACCTGTGGTGTAGTATGATAAGAAAGCACCATAGTGCAAATATGTCAGTACAACTGAAGTACTGAGTATACGAGGAAGGTAGGCTGAACATAAAATGTTTCATGCATGAACAACACTGACTGACTAATATGAACGTGGGAGTGCAAACATGCATATATAGAATCTGGGACCATGAATGCATGATAGCAAGACCTGTAAGCTAATACATGGTTTACTGATAACTGTCATAACTGATATTATAAGATGATAACATAGACGACTGTATCCTACAGTCTTGTATATACTGAAATATGAAGAACGCCATGAGTTCTTTTACTGAGACTGATACTGAAACTATAGGAGGTAGTGTTTAACTGACATGCCCCATGTATACCGTTATGGCTAAGCTGGGGTACAATCTCTGCCCCAACTGGAGGGGTGTCAATACCGTGCCACGGGTAAGGACAGCTTGTGAGTGACCTTTATCTGGAAGGTACTCAATGAGAATGGCGGGAAACCTAAAATGACAGGTTAAACCACCTCATCAGCCCTAATCTGGCAGGTTAAGATGTCTTAACCTATGCTGGCTACGTAGTTCTGAAACACAAGGACTGCTTCTAAGAATCACACCCTGAACTGGTGGGTGAGTTCCCATCCTTGGGTTCACTCGGTGCTAACCTCTACTCCTATCTGAAGGGACTGGACATGAATAACTAACTATACATAACTTAACCTTACTGAATTCCGTTGATTGGCGGAATGTTACTATTATATGACAACTGATTGATATCATAAGGTTTTCCTGAGTCACATGACTGACTGAAGTCTATGGAATCATAGCTTGAGTTCGGATATCGTGAAACATGACATGGCTCTAGGCACACAACTATAGTTTTTGGGTACGAATACCCCCAAGACTCGATAGGAGGAAACTGACACACATGACATGACTTGATCACAAGATTTGAGTCAAAAATTCACAATATCATAAGCAGGGGATAGTATACTTCATGTATTTAATCAACATTTTAAACATGATTGGAAAAGAATGGATATATTTTGTGTACATAATTTATATCTACATTATCATACATGCTTTATACCACAACAATAACAACACATAATTTGCATGGAAATTCATATTGGAGTGTATGTCTAACATGAACTTGTTATTTAGATATAATGAAATCATGTAAATATGAAGTTCTAACATACTAGGCATTTTATCGAATACCTTGCATGTATTCTTTAAGGCATAGGTGGATTTCATACTTGCATTCTATCAATCGACCTAAAGATCATGTTTTTCAACTAACAACATAACTTTTATGAGATGTATAGTCACGATACTATTATATGGCAAAACAAACAAGCATCAACATGGGTATGATCATATCACCACAACCAACCAAGCTTTTTTATTTTAAAGATTGATTCTTGAACTCCACGGACGAAAGGAATCCGTGGATGAAAACTATGCATACCTTGGAAGGGAGGTTCTTGATGATTGATGAAGGAATTTCCTTGATATTTGATCTTCAAGCTTGATTGAGCAACCCTAGTTGTTTTTCTCCTATGGTGCTTTTGGATAATGAGATTTGAGATGTTAATAGGGTTGTAATGTCTTTAGAAGCTATAAATTTCGTGAGTTTAGGTTTAGGGACTTGTAAGGAGTGTTATAAGACTTAACTACCCTCGAAATAACTCAAAAACTAAGTGTTTTCATGGCTGAAATCATACATAGGCACCACATATGATATCACCTATATTTACATAGGCGCCGCATATGATATCACCTATGCTTTACATAGGCGCTGCATATGATATCATCTATGCTGTACATAGGCGCCGCATATGATATCGCCTATGCTTTCCAGTGGCCATGTGCGATTGGTTAGGCGACACATTCTACTTTGAAAGGCCATAACTCCTTGCTCGGGTGTCAAATTTTGATGAAATTGGTATCGTTGGAAAGCTAATTCGATTCTCTACAATTTGGTGGGTCTAAATCTGCCAAAATTTTACATATCAATCACGTTATTCTTGTTCAAAGATGACCCTTGCAAAATCGAATACTAAGACTTGATGGATTCAAAAACTCTTAGCTTGCATCACTCTAAGCGACTCATATGAGCATGCTTAAGACATCGCAAGCTATCTTATCTCTAGGATATTCATTGTAAGTCATGAACTAAAATTCTACTCATAGGATAAGAGGTTTCATACGTAGGAAAACTTATTCACTTCCTAGCTTAGAAATATGCGGGGTATTACAATATCTCCCCCTTGGCAACAATCGTCCTCGAATGAGAATTTACTGAGAGGGGATACAAGACAACAAAACCTGAACTGAACATGAAGAAATGAAACTTGATCTCTTGACTGGCATGCTAAACATACTGAACTCATGCATATCTAATGCATGGACAACTGATACATGAATGCATGATTGAGTATGCAATGGTTAATAGGTACCAAGTTTATACTAGAAACATGAACATAAAACTGAATAAGCTTAAGGAGAACTGTTACCTTGAGCTTGATCTGAATTGGCGGGGAAGAGGTGAGGATACTTGGTACGCATATCTGCTTCTACTTCCCAAGTAGCTCCCTCATGAGACTGATTTTGCCAAAGAACCTTGACTAGAGGGACTTCTTTGTTCCTCAATCTACGAGTCTGATAATCTAAGATTTCGACTGGAATCTCTTCATAAGAGAGGTTGTTCTGAATGTCGATGCTCTGAATAGGGAAAACAACTGCTGGGTAACCTATGCACTTCTTGAGAAAAGAGACATGGAAGACTGGATGGACTGAGGCTAGATCTGAAGGCAACTCAAGCTCATAAGCTACCTTGCCGAAGCGACAGACAATTCTTAAGGGACCGACATACCAGGGACTGAGTTTCCCTTTTTTTTCGAGCCTCTTCACTCCCTTCATGGGAGAGATCTTAAGATAGACATAGTCATTGACGCCAAACTCGAGATCCTTTCTACGAACATCTGCATAGGACTTCTGTCAGCTCTGAGCATCCCGGAGTCTCTTTCTGATCAACTGAACTTTCTCTAAGGCATCGAATACTAAGTCAGGACCTATGACTGAGGCCTCACTAACTTCGAACCAACCAATCATATATCTATATCTCCTACCATAGAGAGCTTCGAATGGAGCTATCTGAATACTAAAATAATAGCTATTGTTGTATGCAAACTCAATCAAAGGCAAGTGGTCATCCCAACTTCACTTAAAGTAAATTGCACACGCCCTTTGCATATCTTCAAGAGTCTGAATGGTCCTCTCTGCTTGACCATCTATCTGAGGATGAAATGTTATACTGAGATGGACTTGGGTACCGAGACTCTTTTGGAATACTTTCCAAAAGTGAGAGGTGAACTGGGTACCTCTGTTTGAGATGAAAGATAGTGGAACACCGTGTAACCTGACTAACTTCCTGATATGGAGTTTCGCATAATCCTCAGTGGAATAAAAAGTACGAATAGGAAGGAAATAATATGACTTGGTCATTCTATCTATAATGACCCAGACTGAATCATGCTGATGACGAGTTCTAGGCAAACCCATCACGAAGTCCATGTTCACTTCTTCCCACTTCCAAGTAGGAATGGTGAACTCTTGCATGGAACAACTAGGTTTTTGATGCTCTATCTTAACCCCTGACATGTATAACACTTAGCCACAAACTCTATAACATCTCTCTTCATCTCACTCCACCAATAGATCTCCTGCATGTCGTAGTACATCTTAGTGGACCCTGAATGAATAGAGTATCGTGCACCATGCGCTTCTGTAAGAATTCACTGCCTCAATTCATCTACACCTGGAACACATAGGTGACCCTGACAACGAAGAACACTATTTCCCCATTGGGAGAAAACCTTAACTTTCTGATTTTGAACTGACTCTTTAAGCTTGAGAAGGCTAGGATCCCTGTCTTGCTTCTCTTTTACCTCGGAAACTAGAGATGAATCTGAACTACTATGAACACATACACCACCCTCTGAAGAATCGATTAAGCGAATGCCTAGTATGGCAAGCTGATGGATCTCCTGAGCCATCTTTTTCTTACTACCCTCAATGTGAGAAATACTACCCATGGAGAGTCTACTGAGAGCGTCTTCCACAACATTGGCCTTGCCCAGATGATAAAGAACACTTATGTCGTAATCTTTCAAGAGCTCTAACAATCTTCTCTGACGAAGATTGAGATCTTTCTGGGAAAAGACATACTGGAGGCTTTTATGGTCTGTGAAGACATCTACATGAACTTCATAGAGATAATGCCTCCAAATATTCAAGGCAAAAACTACCGCTGCTAACTCAAGATCATGAGTAGGATAATTCTTCTCATGTGGCTTTAACTGTCTGGAGACGTAGGCTATGACCTTACCATGCAACATAAGGACACAACCTAAACCCACTATGGATGCATCACAATAGACTACAAAACCGTCTGAACCATTTGGAAGAGCTAGAAATGAAGCTGAGGTGAGTCGAGTCTTCAACTCTTGAAAGCTCTTCTCGCATGAATTTGACCACTGAAACTTAATCTTCTTCTGAGTCAATCTGGACAGGGGAGATGCAATAGAAGAAAATCCCTCGACAAACCATCTGTAATAGCCAGCCAAACCAAAGAAACTCCTGATATCTGATAGAGATACGGGTCTGGGCCAGTTCCTTATAGCCTCAGTTTTTTGAAGATCTACTCTAATACCATCGCCGGAAATAATATGGCCAATGAATGCTACTGATCTTAGACAAAATTTTCACTTTCTGAACTTAGTGAATAACTGGTGATCCCTGAGAGTCTAAAGAACAATCCTGAGATGGTCTACATAATCACGCTCTGTGCGAGAATAGACCAGAATATTATCTATAAAGACTATGACAAACATGTCCAAGTACTGCTTGAACACACGGTTCATCAAATCAATGAAAGATTCAGGGACATTGGTAAGACCAAATGACATGACTAAAAATTCGAAGTGACCATACCGAGTACGCAAAGCTGTCTTCGGAATGTCACATTCTCTAACTTTGAGCTGATGATAGCATGATATGAGGTCTATCTTGGAGAAGTAACTGGCACCTTGAAGTTGTTCGAATAGATCATCCATCCTGGGAAGAGGATATCTGTTCTTGACCGTGACCTTGTTGAGTTAACGATAATCAATACACATCCTGAGAGAACCATCTTTCTTGCATACGAATAATACTGGCGTACCCCATGGGGAAACGCTAGGTATGATGAATCCCTTATCTAAGATATACTTCAAATGATATTTCAGTTTCTTGAGTTCTTCTGGTGCCATTCTGTATGGCGGAATAAAAATAGGTTGAGTATCCGGAAGAAGGTCTATGCCGAAGTCTATTTCCCTTTTAGGAGGAATGCCTGGAAGATCTCCGGGAAAGATATTGGAGTATTCATTAACAACTGGGACTATTTCGAGACTGGGAGATTCAGAACTGGAATCTTTAACATGCACGAGATGATACACATACCCCTTAGAAATCATTTTCCTTGACCGAAGGTAGGAAATAAGTTGACCCCTGAATGCTAAAATGCTACCCTTCCACTCTAGGACGAGCTCATTCGGGAACTAAAACTGAACTATCCTATTTCTGCAGTCAACTGTGGCATAGCAGGAATGAAGCCAATCCATGTCGAGAATGACATCAAAATCAGTCATCTCTAACTCAACTAAATCTGCTGACGTGTATTTTTGAGATATCATAATCAGGCAATTCCTGTATACCCACCGGGCTATGATGGTTTTACCCACTGGGGTAGAGATTGAAAAGGGCTCTGCTAGAATTTCGGGATTGATTCCAAAATTGCCTGCTACGTATGGAGTAACAAGAAATAAGGATGCACCTGGGTCTAGCAAATCATAAACATAAACATGGAAAATCTGTAACGTACCAGTAATGACATCAGGAGAATTTTCCTGATCCTGCCAGGACTAAAGAGCATAGAGTCTGTTTGGGCGTTTCCCACTGGTAGCACTGGAAACGGCACCCTACTGGTTCAGGAAACTGTACTAAGCTGCAGAATAATTTTGCTAACCCTGAAGACTTGACTACAGGCACTCCCTAATCCTGTGGCCTGGCTTGTCACAACCAAAATAGATATCACTACCGGCTCTGCAAATGCCATTGTGGTTCTTACCACAAGTCTGACAAAGGGGATTCGTTCGGGCACTGCTAACACTTACTTGAGATTTAGAGCCTGGAGCTTTGTCTTTGTTGCCATCTCTGAACTTTGGCACTGGAGCGCTGCCAGAGGAAGGGACTGGAACGGCTGACTTGGAGCGATACTGTGAACGGTTTTCTCCATCTGACTTGGGGTGAGAAAAGTTGAAGTTATCTGACCTTTCTCTCTTGTTCTACCTCTCCCTAGTCTTAACCTTCTGCTCTTCTACTTGCTGGGCATGGTTCATGAGTCTGGCTAAGGTCATATCACCGATCAACATTGCATACCTACACTCATTTACCATGCTATCGTTGACCCCTGACATGAACTTGCTCATGTTAGCCCTATTGTCTGCAACCACATGAGGAGCATACCTGGCTAGATGAGTAAATCTGAGAGAATACTCCATAACCTTCATATTCCCCTGCCTGAGGTTGATGAACTGAAGAACTGTGGCTTTCCTCATCTTTTAGGGAAAGATTTTATCTAAGAAGGCCATAAAAAATTCCACCCACTCGATAGGGCCTGCATCATCTAACCTCTCAGACTTTCACTGTTTGTACCAATCATGAGAAATATCTTGTAACTGGTAGGCGGCTAAATTGACACTCTTAATAGAAGTAACACCCATGATGTCAATGACCTTCTGGACTTGGTCAATGAACTCCTGAGGGTCCTCATCAGACTTAGACCCATGAAAAGATAGAGGGTTTATCCTGGTAAAGTCCCGAACCCTAGCTGCTATGGGATTGGCCACTGGATTGGACGGATGACTGGTGGCCATTCATTCTATTCAGCCACGGACTGAGAAAGTGTGGTAAATGCATCTCTAAACTCTGCATGGAAAACATGTTCGCCCAAAGGATCTTCGGGCTGAGGAGCTAGATGGTTTCTTCTCTTTGGGGCCAAGGTCTGGAATAAGAGAAGAATGGATTATACTGAGAGTTTAACTTGTGATTATGCTCACTAGCATGACATAAATACTGAAGAAAGGGGACTGTTCCTAAAACATCCTATAGACTCCTATACATAAATGTGGCGTGCAACACACCCATGTACAAGACTCTACTAGATGCGGCTTTCAGACTTCCTAGGACTCTATTGAACCTTAGGCTCTGATACCAAGTTTGTAATGCCCCAATTTGCTTAACCGGAATGCTACATGGTGATCATGACCCCAAGGGACCACAAGCTAACCTATGACTGATATCTGTACCTGTATACTAAAAATCATGACATAATAATACGGAATACATAAAACTGTAAGGCCATAAGGTTCAACTGAATAAAACCATATAGGTGAAAATACCCAAAACAACTCAATTGAAAGCTAAGTCTGAACGTAAATCTGAACATAAATCTGAAAGCCTCTAAACTATCTGAGTAAGGAGTTGAAGGAACATGTCTCCAACTATCTCCGTAAAACTGAACTGAAGAAATAAATAAATGTATCAAATCATATTGTCCTTAAATCAATGAGGACTTACTGTGTCTCTGCGACTAGAATCCTACCGCTACTGATGGGCTGGAGCTCGTGTCTCAAAACCTATGGTGTAACATGAAAAGAAAGCACCATAGCGCAAATGTGTCAGTACAACTGGAGTACTGAGTATACGAGGAAGGTAGGCTGAACATAAAGGGTTTCATGCATGAACAACACTGACTGACTAATATGAACGTAGGAGTGCAAACATGCATATATAGAAATTGGGACCGTGAATGGGTGATAGCAAGACCTGTAATCTAATACATG
Source organism: Capsicum pubescens (assembly GCA_030864215.1). Classification (NCBI taxonomy): domain Eukaryota; kingdom Viridiplantae; phylum Streptophyta; class Magnoliopsida; order Solanales; family Solanaceae; genus Capsicum; species Capsicum pubescens. The sequence continues at coordinate 102,565,935 of CM061544.1, read as the reverse complement.
GTTTACTGATAACTGTCATGACTGATACTACAAGTTAATAACATGGACGACTGTATCTGACAGTCCTATATATACTGAAATCTGAAGAACGCCCTGAGTTCTTTTACTGAGACTGATACTAAAACTGTGGGAGGTAGTGTTTAACCGACATGCCCCATGTATGCTGTTATGGCCAAGCTGGGGTCTAATCTCTGCCTCAACTAGAGGGGTGTCAATACCGTGCCATGGGTAAGGAAAACTTGTGAGTGACCCTTATCTGGCAGGTACTCAATGAGAATGGTAGGAACCCTAAACTGACAGGTTAAACCACCTCATCAACCCTAATCTGGCAGGTTAAGATGTCTCAACCTACGTTGGCTACATAGTTCTGAAACACAAGGACTGCTTCTAAGAATCACACCCTGAACTGGAGGGTGAGTTCCTATCCTTGGGTTAACTTGGTGCTAACCTCTACTCCCATATGGAAGGAATGGACATGAATAACTGACTATACATGACTTAACCTTACTAAATTCCGTTGACTGGCGGAATATTACTGTTATCTGACAAGTGACTGAGATCATGAGGTTTTCCTGAATCACATGACTGACTGGAGTGTTTGGAATCATAGCTTGAGTTTGGATATCGTGAAACATGACATGGCTCTAGGCACACAACTATAGTTTTCAGGTACGTATACCCCCAGGATTCGATAGGAGGAAACTGACACACATGACACGACTTGATCATAAGATTTGAGTCCACAATTCACAATATCATAAGTAGGGGATAGTATACTTTATGTATTTATTCAAAATTTCAAACATGATAGGAAAAGAATGGATATATTTTGTGTACATAATTTATATCTGCATTATCATACATGCTTTATACCACAACAATAACAACACATAATTTTCATGGAAATTCATATTGGAGTGTATGACTAACATGAGCTTGTTATTTAGATATCATGAAATCATGTAAATATGAAGTTCTAACATAATAGGCATTTTATCGAACACTTTGCATGCATTATTTAAGGCATAGGTGGATTTCATACTTCCATTCTATCAATCTACCTAAAGATCATGTTTTTTAACTAACAACATAACTTTCATGAGATGTACAGTCACGATACTATTATATAGCAAAACAAACAAGCATCAACATGGGTATGATCATATCACCACAACCAACCAAGCTTTTGTATTTTAAATATTGATTCTTGAACCCCACGGACTAAAGGAATCCGTGGATGAACACTACACATACCTTGGAAGGGAGGTTCTTGATGATTGACGGAGAAATTTCCTTGAAATTTGATCTTCAAGCTTGATTGAGCAACCCTAGTTGTTTTTCTCCTATGGTGATCTTGGATAATGAGATTTGAGATGTTAATAGGGTTTTAATATGTTTAGAATCTATAAATTTCGTGAGTTTAGGTTTAGGGACATGTAAGGATTGTTAAATGACTTAACTACCCTCAAAATAACTCAAAAACTAAGTGTTTTCGTGGCTGAAATCATACATAGGCGCCGCATATGATATCGCCTATATTTACATAGGCGCCGCATATGATACCGCCTATGCTTTACATAGTCTCCGCATATGATATCGCCTATTCTATACATGGATTTCCAGTGGCCATATGCGATTGGTTAGGCGACACATTCTACTTGGAAAGGCCATAACTCCTTGCTCGGGTGTTAGATTTTGATGAAATTGGTATCGTTGGAAAGATAATTCAATTCTATACAATTTCTTAGGTCTAAATATTCCAAAATTTCACATATCAATCACGTTATTCTTGTTCAAAGATGACCCTTGAAAAATCAAACACTAAGACTTGATGGATTCAAAAACTCTTAGCTTGCATGACTCTAAGCTCTCATATAAGCATTCTTAAGACAACGCAAGATATCCTATCGCTAGGATATTCATTGTAAGTCATGCACTAAAATGCTACTCATAGGATAGGAGGTTTCATATGTAGGAAAACTTATTCACTTCCTAGCTTTGAAACATGCGGTGTATTACGAGGAGCTTCTCTATCTTTTGTAACTCCTTGCATTGCAGTAAACTTTAAGTTGGACTAGAAATCTTAGCAGACCCTTTTTTAGTGGCTACCCCAGTAGGTAGATCTTCTATTACAGCTAGAAGAGTATATAAAAATTGCTCGGTTTTAGTATTCCAGAAAATCCCTTCAGTTGAGCTCAGTAATAGAGTCATTCAGTTTTAGTTTCCTTATAGAACAGTCATTAAATAAAGGGGTAGTACCTCAGTTTCAGTTGATTTAAGTTTGAATCTTTTAAGATTGAGCTAGTAGAAAGAAAAGTTGAGAATTCTAAATCAGTGTTGAGGTTGCTATATAATGATTATTAGGGCAATAAAAGTCTAAGAATCATGTATAAGAAGGAAGTACTAGCAATGGACCGTACATTATCAGGAGTAGTCCTTCAGAATAAGTTTAGTGTTTACGAGTATTGTTATATCTCGAGCTCTAGAGTAAAGTGGTTTCAGTTTGATTTAAAGTTTATTAAGTACATCATGGACTTAGAATGATGACTTTAAGCTAAGGGGGAGATGGTATCACAAGTAACCAAGTCAAACTTCTAGATTCTAGTAGTAATGTCAGTATGTGTAGAAAAGCAGTGGGAGAGGTTGATTCCCAACCCGTCTTTACTTCAGTGAAAAGTCGTATACTTTACCTATCATGATATCTACTAATGCCTTACATGTAATCTTTATGATCATATCTCATATTCGTGCACATTATCAAAAATCATGTACGCATACAGTTCCTAGTATGAGAAGTTTTAGTTCACTCAGTGTTACGAATCACATTCCATGAACACAGAAACTTCAAAATCAGGTCATACAACTCATGAATCATGTGCTCATGATTTACAGTATACTCAGTTCCATGTTCAGTTACAGTTACAAATTTTGTATTCAATACCGTTGCATATTCAATAATCCATTCCTAAATCAGTTCAGTAATGTATTCCATGCATCAGATATGCATGTTAAGTATGGAAACTCAGTTTGTTAGTAGTTCAGTCATGTAGTCAGGTTTTAGTAGTGCATGTTTAGCATGTAAACTCAGTTTATCAGTATTTCTTGGCTTAATTAGTCTCATTTGAGGATGAATGTTCCAAAGGGAGAGATATTGTAATACCTATTATTTCCCTAGCTTAATTTTAGTCTTAGTACATGAGTAATCCCATAAATTTTTTTTGAAATACTCATTATTTTCTAGTTTAGAGATCACCAATGCGTAGGAAATTCAGTCAACTTTCCAACGATATAAAATTCATCCAAATCCGATACCCGAGCGAAGAGTTAGAGCCATTTTTGTGAAACAGTGTAGCACTTGGTACTAGAGTCATTTTTATGAAATAATGTAGCACCTGGTACTTCAGTGCATCACGGAGACAGTCCAAATGACAATTTTCATTTTCTAGTGAGCCAACGCGATACCACTGCGTCGCGCTACCAGCCAATTTCCCAATTGTCACTTTTCCAGTATTGCTTCGCGATAATGGCGCATTGTGTGAAGGACCATTTTCCCATCCATTGAGGAACCACGATGGCGCCACATCGCGCCATCAGCCAATTTCCGAGTTGTCCGCTTTCCAGTGAGCCAGCGCGATTGTACCGCATCACACTGGGGTGAAAATTTAGGATTTCTAGTTTCTGTTATTTAATTTTAGGGGCTGTTTGTCCAATTCTCAAAATTCCTAATCATCCTAAACACGTGATTAATACCCTAAATAACCTAATATCTCATTATTTCCTCACTTTCTCTCAAGAATAAAACATTCTCTCTCAAGAGGCTAAAACCCTAGTTCAAGAAATAAAAAATACTCAAGAAATCCTCCATGAACCTTCAAGATTAAAATACGCAGGTATGTTAAGTGTTCATATATGGGTTCCTTTAACCCATAGAGTCCACGAATCCATTTTTAAAACTACAAGATTGTTGAATTATGAACTTCCATATTTTAATTAGATTTAATTCATGTTCATGATATTAGTTGGGTTTCAATCCATGATTGAAGTGCAAGTTCATGAAATTGAATAACATCTGTGATGAATATGTGAATATCTTGATAAACCCTTTAATTTACAAAGTGATTAATGTATCTATAATGTTAATTTGGTTTTCAATCCATTATTATGATAAGATTCATGAAAATAGAATAGTATTTAGAGGGAATTATATGAATAGCATGTTAAACTAATGAAATTGCAAGTTGGGCATTGTAGTTGCCATGTCTATATATTATTTATGAATATGTGCATTAGTTCGTGCTCCCCAAGTGATTGATAGAATGTTTATGTGAATTAAATGATGAAATCATGACATGCTAGTTTATGTACAAGCTTATGCATTTCAAGTGTTAGATGAAATGTCTCTATGAATGAATTATGAACAAGTGAACATTGTTATGTTATTCAAGATTTTTCTAAGATTTACTTTTCATGCTATCGAGTCCTGGGTATTTAATATCCAACAATTTAGCTATTTACCTAGAGCTAGTGTCAGTTACAGAATAGTATCAATCATGTCACGACCAGTAGTTCTCTCAGCCTATTACAGAACTCAGAAGAACTCAGTGAACTCAGTATCAGTCCAATCTAGTTAATATAATCAGTTCAATGTCTTTCTATTGGGAGTAGGATTCAGCACAAAGCAAACCAGGGATGGGGGCATTCCTGTTAGTGTAGGGTTTGACCCTCAGTAGCAATTCCTGAGTTAGAGAACTACGTAGCTAGCATAGGTTGAGATGATCCTACTAGATAAGGGTTGACACATCTCTTATGAGTTTTCCTAATAGTGAGGGTTGAAAAAATGTCTTCCTGTTAGATAGGGTTAACTCACAGCCAGTGTTAGTACCTATGGCATGATATTAGTACCCTTTTAACTGGGGTAACAAGTTGGACCCTAATCAGTTCAGAGAGGGGCATGTCGGTTAGATAATTACCTCCCGTAGCTTCAGTTTCAGTCTCTGTTTAAAATTTGGTTATTAGTAACTTCACATATTAGTTACTCAGTTATCAGAACTCAGTACTCAACTTTAGAAAAGCTTAGATACAGTATATATCTATGTATGTCCACAGTATTGTATACATAGTATTTTCAGTAGTATCAGTTATCCACGAACTCTTACATTTAGTTATTATTCAGTCAGTTACTATTCATACATATGAACCCTTTCATTCAGCCTTATCTCATATAGCATACCAATACATTCCACGTATTAACCGCATACTCTTTCTTCGCGCTATGATGTCTCATATCATAGGTTCAGACGCTTAAGTTCCTGATCGCACTTAGACAGATCTAGTCAGCAGTTGCAGATTTTGTAGTGAGTCCTCATCTATCAAGGGCATGCTTTTATTTTAGTAATCCATTTTATCAGTAGATAAGTAGTCGAAGATAGTTGGGGGCTTGTCCCATCAACTCCACTTTCAGACAGTTTAGTTAGAGACTTTTTAGACTAGACTAGTTCAGACAGTATTTTAGATTCAAATGTTTTATCAAATGTTGTTATTTATCAGTATTTCAAATTTTGAACCTTATGGCATTTCAGCCTATTTTCCATATTTGGTACAGTATATTATTCAGTGCTCATAGCAGATATCAGATATGGATTAGCTTGTGGTCCTTAGGGGTCATAAGCACTGTGTATCATCCGGGGTATAGACTCGGGGCTTTACAATATAAGGAGCATGTCTTAGGGAAAGTTTGGATTTTTTGGAAAAAGATTGGATCATGTTGGGATTATGATTCCAGCAGCTCATCGCGATAGTGCCGCATCGCGGTGGGGGTGTATTGTCCAGTTCTTTTTTTATAATTTGAATTTATGTGTCATAATCTTTATCCTAGTGTGTGAAGTGCTTATGAGGTGAAAAAATATTCATAGAAATCACTTAGAACAACGTTGAGCTAAGAGCCTTTGATTCGTCTAAAGTTTGGTATTTGATTTTACAAGGGTCAATTTTAAATGTGTATAACTTTTGGTTTATGTAGAATTTTTTGTCTCAAGACAAACAAGATTGTATATAATTGAATTAGCTTTCCAGCGATACCAATTTTGCCTTAATCCGATACCCAAGCAAAATGTTATGATCATTTTCGTTAGAACCAGTAAGCCACTGCGATAAGTCCACATCGCGGTGACATAGTTGCATCTAGAATTTTTAGTTTAAATGATTGAGGGGAAATTAGATCTTTTCCCACCTCAACCCAATCGCTCATAACACCATTTGGGCACCAGTTTGGGCATTATTTGCCTATTTTCACTAATTTTCCTCTCAAGAAAACCCTACTCATCCCCCAAGATCATCAAGTCAATTAATTTCTCTCCAAGGTAACCATGAATTCAAGTTCCCATATCCAAGAAACTTAAGGAAAGCATTAAGATTGGTGATTCTTTTTCAAGAATAAGGTTTTAAGGTATGCGGGAGTTCATCCTGGGCCCCCTTTCACCCATGGAGCCCAAAAAACTTTTATTTGATCAAAGATATGAAATTTTCCTTTTGTTTATGAAGTATCATGTGTTCAAGATGAATTGAAATCATGATTTCCTTTGTAATTTGACTATATTCATGTCCAAGGATGTTTTCAAGAAAAGTTAGGTTATCTCATGATTTAAGTTTCAATTCCCATGATGTATCCAATTGAATTTCATGTTATAATATCAAATTATGAACCTTGCTATGTCTACAACGGTTTTCCAAGTAATTTAATCCATTCATGCTTTGAGTTAAAAGTTTCCATGTTCTACTCCATTGATTTTATATTAAATTCTCAACTTATGAATTTAGTCATGCACTCATGTTGCATTCACATGTATACCATATTCCTATGTTCAAGTTCATGACTCTAATATGTTTGATGAAATTTCTAAATGTTGGCTTTTGAGTAATGATCCCCTACTATGATTTTTAAAGCTTGATATATCATCATTATTATTTTCATTCAGTGATGGTGGGTTATGAACACCCGATTCCTAGTTTTTTTAATGATTTCAGTATCTTTAGAATGATTTTAGATAAACCATGAGCATTGTCATTTAGTAAGTAATTATAATCAATTGTTTGTTCAGTTAAGCTTAGTTCAGTCCAGTAATCAGTGTCAGTTTTGTTGGGAGTAGGATTTACCACCGAGTGAACCCAGGGATGGGATCTCACCCACCAGCTAGGACTGGGTCGTTAGAAGTATTCTCGAAGTTCCAGAACTACTTAGCCAACGTAGGATTATGAGATATCACCTATAAGTTTAGGACTGACATTCTCTGAGATGTCTCTAGCCAGTTTAGGACTGAAATTCTCTTAGGGGTCACCTGCCAGTTTAGGACTGACTCCCTAGTCCTTCAGGACACCAGTTGAATGGATCCATACTGCCATGTGTTAGTACCCGTGGCACGATACTGGCACCCTTCAAACTGGGTTATAGGTTAGACCCCGACTAGCTCAGATTGGGGCATGTCGGTTAGATGATACCTCCAACAGTCACAGTGTAGTATTTAGTACATATTTAGTTCAGGTTTTCTTGACCAAAGCATACAGATTATGAGTTATCCAGTTATCAGATTTCAGTATTTTAGTTTACAGATTATTTCATAAATATGTATATACTTGGTCTTGCATTCTCAAATATCAAAGTTTTTATGCACTCATGGTCATTATATTTTTGTATTTAGATCCTTGAGTTATGTCAGTTTCCACCCCGTAGTTTCAGACCCAGTATTCATACAGTACCCATGTTTTACTATCTTCCAGCTTGTATTCTACTTATATTATAAAAGTAAAGTTTTAAGCAACTAAGTGTAGTGATTCACTAGCTTATCAAATTATATTTTTTATGCATGTTTTAGGAAACTTCAACTTTCAGTTTATTTCACCCTCTTGGTGATTCTACTTACACTTACTGTGCATGATTTAAGATTATGTATGAAATTAGTTTTACTTATTGCATTCACCCCCGCTTACTCAGTACATTCCAGAAGTATTGATCCATATATAAGTCGGTATGGCTACATTGTTTCATAATGCACGTACCAGTTATAGCCCATATATCACGATTAGACAGTTGAAGATTCTAGCCAGCAGGTGATGAGTTCTCCTACTTCGGGGACTTCAGTCAGATGTTGTTCATGTACTTTACTTTAGTACTCATATGTATTAATTAGTGGTAGCTAGAGTCATGTCCCAGTTATTTATAGTCAGTATAGTAGAGGCTTCAAATGTCAGTCAGAGTAAGTCATGTAATTTCAGTTCTCTCTTAGTTTTACCAGATTATAAATTGTACCAGTATTATAATTCTTCCCAGATTTTGTCAAGATTAAATTTCCACACAGCTGAACCAGTTATTTAATATATTATTAATTAGTTACTTAACAATATGCCAGTTCATGGGTTATCTTGGGATTACTTATGGTTCCAAGCACCTTGTTTCTACTAGGGAGTAGTCTCGGGTCGTGACAAACTTGGTATCAGAGCACAAAATTCAAGTGTCCTAGGGTGTTTATGAAGTTGTGTCTAGTAAAGTCTTGTAAAATAGTACATAGACATCTATACTTTTCTTTGAGAGGCTACAGGGCATTTAGGAAATATTTTCCTTCTATCATGTCTCAGATCGTGGTTTAGAAGTGTCTTCTAAGGAACTTATGCAGATTCTCACATTACTCTATTCATGCTAACTCTACCTTACTCTTGAGGCAATAGAAATAGTCAAGCTTAAATCCCTACAGATAGATTTTTTTCTTACAGTCCCCATAGACAGTTATGGGATTGCACGCAAGCTCAAAAGTATCCCATTAGTGCCCTTATGTTCAAAAGTTTTAATGATTTTATTCATGATCATGAAAACTTATACACTAAGACAAAGTCAGTTGTGCTTTCAAATTCCTATGATAGTATATAATTTAGAGTTAGAAGCATGAACCCAGAAGTTTAGTAGCAGTAGGATGAGAAGAGTGTTATTTGAATTGAGCATATTATGTATCCATGGAGCATGTTGTATGAAAAGTGAATAAGTAGGCTTGAAGCTGTATATGCAAGAATTTATGTATATTGACTCAAAATTATATATTGTTGATGTTGGGTATGTTGGTGTGGCTGTAATCTTTATGGTTTAGCAAAAATATAAGTTTAGAGATATGATATTAGTAAGATATAAAGGTAGTTAGTGTGGTTCATTAAAGGTTTGGGGATATCCATGTTAAGTGTTAGAATATAAGTTTGAATATTTTAAGATTGAGCTAATCGAAAGAAGTGTTGAAACTTTTGATAGTGTGAGCTCAGTGTTTGGCATTACTCTTGAAAAATTCTATGTTAGTCAGTGTTTAAGATTTTGTGTGATGATTTTTGGGGATATAGAAAGCTAAGAATTATACATCAAAAGGAAGTACTATCAGTGGCCTTACATTTTTAGGTGTAGTCTTCCGGGGAAAGTTTATTATTTATGTGTGTTATTATACCCTAGAGTCTAGAGTAAAGTGGTTGCAGTTTAGTTAGTGTTTATTAAGTGGTTCACTAACTTATAATGATGGCTTAAAGCTAAGGAGGAGATAATATAACAAGTAACAAGGTCAGGCTTTTAGATTCTAATAGTAATGCCAGAGTATTATAGGACATCAGTAGGGGAGGAAGATGCCCAACCCATTCTTATCTTAGTGCAAAGATTTGTTCTTCAGTCATCACAATATCTACTTATGCCTTATCAGTCAGCTCCATGATCATAGTTCATGTTTAAGCATATAATAGATAATTATTTACTCTCTTAGTTTGTAGTATGAAAAATTCTAGTTCATTCTGCTGTAAGAATCATATTCCAAGAATTTATGAACTCCAAACTCAAGTCATATAGCTCATCACTCACGTACTCATGCTTTATAGTATGTTCAGTTCCAGGTACTCATGCTACACTCTTAATGATCAGCAAAATTTAGTTTATGTCATGTATGCCCTTAGTTTAGATCTCTTTGGTGAATCCATAGTGTTGATATTCTATTCCTCAGGACTTAGTAAGTGTCAAAGTTATTCTTTCATGCTTTAGGTCCTCATGTTCTAACCTTTCAGTGACCTCTCCTTAGGTAAAGATAGTAACGATAAACAATTGTTTAGATGGGAGAGAGTAAACATTTCTTGTTGATGAAAGATTGGTGTATGCTTGTTTTAGCTAAAGTTGTAAGTGTGAAGTAAGATTGAGGCCAAGTTTTAGATATATTTCATGGTTAGTTGAAATTTTATGTGTGTTTTCTTGGGGTAGTGTATGGAAGTATTTAGTGATAGAAGTTTGGAGGATATGAGAAAGATGTTTTTATGGGTGCTTGTTTAAAAGTGCATATGTGGTTATAAAGATAGGCTTGAATGTCGTGTTTGTACATATGTTGATTAATGCATTGTGCATTAGTGAATGTCTAGTAAGAGGTTGAATATAGTTGTTGAAGTGGTAAAAAAAATTATTCATGAGATGAGGAGTTGTGAAAACCCAGGGTAAATTGAATTCATGATTCAGACTAGTATTACAGTATTATATGTGCACTTTGTAGATTCGAGTAGGCTTGAACATAGTGAGAGAATTCAGTTCAGCTCAAAATTCAGTAGGTAGAGTTATTAGTGCCCACATGAATATTTTAAGTAGCCTCAAGTGTAGTGCAGTTTTGAAGTGGAATGTATCGTTGAGTGTAAACTTTTAGCATAATTCAGTCCGTATAGCCAACAATTTAGTTTAGCAGTCAGACAGATAATTCCTATGGTTTTTCCATCTTTCGATCTAGTCTTACTATCCGAAGTTTCATGAGCATGGCCCTTCTAGGAGTTAATTTGTTCATATTCATGTAAATTGTGAATCCAGTTCAATCCATGCATCATGTTTCAAATTTAGATATTCAGTCGTGATTTAGTCTGTAAGTGTCCTGTGCATCATCTTAGTCATTCCTTAGTATTTCAGCCAAGTCAGTATTATTCGAGGGACAAATGATCCCAAGGGGGAGATGTTGTAGTACCCTAAGTTTTCATGTCCTAAATCTCCCATATTTTTTTTATGAAACTAGATCCAACTTCTGGTAAGGGTTATTCATAAGTTGACTCTCTCATTTCAATCTTAGCCTTATAACATTTATCATTTCATTGCATGATTTCAAGAAATCAATTTAGTTCAAGATATTCAGCTCATGTATAATGTTTCTGAATCAGTTATGCAATCATCTACCAAGTCATGCATATTCAGTACATGATCTAAGTCTCAGTATAGTAGTCTAAGTCTAACCAATCTCATTCGAGAACGAATGTTCCAAGGAGGAGATATTGTAATACCCCGTACTATTCTTAGCTCGATCCAGCTTTTAGTTGCATGCTTAAAGGGCTTAAATCCTGAAAATTTCACTAAGTGTTGGGGGGCTTAATCAGTTTAAGGCCTCTTAACTTTGATGATTTTTAAATTGGTCTTCCCGACCCCGATATGTTAGTTTTTAAGTTAATTGATGTTCGGGGATGTAAGGAGCATGTCTCGAGGAAATTTCAAATTTTTCGGACAAGGATTGGGTCTCGGTGAGAGGTATTGTTTCCAGTTCTTGATTTATAATTTGAATGCATGTGTCATAATCTTTATCATAGTGTGTGAAGTACTTATTAGGTGAAAATATTCATAGAAATCACTTAGAACAAAGTTGAGCTGAGAGCCTTTCATTCGTCTAAAGTTTGGTATTTGATTCTACAAGTGTCAACTTTGAACGTGTATAAATTTTGATATACGTGGAATTTATCCGATCAAGACCCACCAAATTATAGATAATTGAATTAGCTTTCCAAAAATACAAATTTAGCCTTAATCCTATACACAAGTGAAATGTTATGATCCTTTTCATCAGAACTAGTAAGCCACCTCAATATGAACGCATCGCAGTGACAGTTGCATCCATAATTTTTGGTTTTAATAATTGAGGGGAAATTGGGTCTTTTCCCACCTCAGCCCAATCATTCATAACACTATTTAGGCACCGGTTAGGACATTATTTGCTTATCTTCTCCAATTTTCCTCTTAAGAAAACTCTACTCATTCCCCAAGATAACCAAGTCAATTACTTTCTCTCTAAGGAAACGGAGAATTCAAGTTCCCAAATCCAAGAACCTTCAAGAAAACATCAAGATTGATGATTCTCTTTCAAGATTAAGGGTTTAAGGAAAGTGGGAGTTCATCCATGGGCCCCCTTTCATTGATGGAGCCCAAAAAGCTTCTCTTTAATTAAAGATATGAACTTTTCCTTTTGTTTATGAAGTATCATGTGTTCAAGATGAACTAAAATCATAATTTCCTTAGTAATTTGACTAAATTCATGTCCAAGGATGGTTTCATGAAAATTTAGGTTATCTCATGCTTTATGTTTCGATTCATATAACGTATCCAATTGGATTTCATGTCATAATATCTAATTATGAACCTTACAATGTCTACAAGGGTTTTCCAAGTGATTTAATCCATTCATGCTTTGAGTTACAAGTTTCCATGTTCAACTCCATTGATTTCATGTTAAATACCCAACTTATGAATTTAGTCATGCACACATGTTGCTTTAACATGTATACCATATTCCCATGTTCAAGTTCATGCCTCTTATGTGTTTGACGAAATGTCTAAATATTGGGTTTTGAGTAATGACTACTATGGGTTTTAAGGCTTGATATATCATCGTTGATATTTTCATTCAGGGATGATGGGTTATGAACACTCGATACCTAGTTGTTTACATGATTTTAGTAGCTTTAGAATGATTTCAGATAAACCATGAGCATTGTCATTCAGTCCGTTATTATAATTAGTTATTTGTTTAGTCAAGTAATCAGTGTTAGTTTAGTTAGGAATAGGACCGAGCAATCCTAGGGATAGGTGCTCACCCGCCAGCTAGGAATGGGTCCTTATGAGCAGTCCCTAATTTCAAGAACTTCGTAGCCAGTATAGGATTATGAGATGTCACCTGCCTGTTTAGGACTGACATTCTCTTAGATGTCACCTACCAGTATAGGACTGACATTTACTTAGGGGTGACCTGCCAGTTTAGGACTGACTCCCTAGTCCTTCTGGACACCAGTTGAGTAGATCCACATAGCCATGTGTAATTACCCGTGGTACAGTATTGACACCCTTCCAACTGAAGTTATAGGTTGGACCCCAATTAGCTCAAATTAGGTCATGTTAGTTAGATAATACCTCCCACAGTCTCAGTGCAGTATTCAGTACAGATTCCGTTCGGGCATGCTTGACCTAAGCATGCATATTATCAGTTATTCATGTAACGCCCCGAGTCTGTACCCCAGACGCCATAACGTGCTTACAACCCCGAAGGATCACAAGCTAACCCATGAATGATACCTGCTGTGAGCACTGAATAATAATACTGAAATAGTGCGGAAGTACAACTGAAATGCCATAAGGTTCTCAAAATACTGATATGAGTACTGAAATACTGATAGAAATAGCTAAAACAAAATTGAATACTGTCTACGCAAATCTAGTATGAAAGCCTATAACTGTGTGAATATGGAGTAGATGGGACAAGCCCCTAACTAACTCCTCTACTGAACATGCTGAACTAATGAAATAAATGAACTTTGTGCTCGAACTATAAGGAATCATCACTGTATCTACTGCTGATAGTTTTGATCTGCTAAGTACGATCAGGAGCCCGTGCGTATGAACCTATGATATGAGACATCATAGTGCAAAGAAAAGTGTATGCGTTAGTACTTTGAATGTACTGGTATGCTAAGTGAGGTAAGGTTGTATGCATGAGTTCATATGCATGAACAATAACTAACTGAGTGATAAGAAAATAACTGAGTAGGAGTACATGGCTAACTGAACATGTTGTCGCTACTGAGTATGCACTGCTACCCACATACAAGTATACTATTTCTGAGATTACACCGAATCTGATTACTAAGTTCCAATAACTGAGTAACTGATATCAGAGGTTACTGATAACTGAATTTCTGATAATTGGGTGACTGTGTCTGACAGTCCTGATCTAGTAGAACTGAACTGAGTTCTATACTAAGCTGGGTGACTATCTGAAAGTCCTGATTCTATAGAACTAAACTAAGTTTTGTACTGATATAACGCCCCAAGTCTGTACCGCGGATGCTACACGGTGCTTACAACCCCGAAGGACCATAAGCTAACCTATGACTAATATCTGTTGTGAGCACTAAAATATGATACTATAATTAATGTGGAATAATAGGATAAAATTCCATAAGGTTCAAAATTTGTAAATACTGATAAAGTGTATCAACTGAAATAAAAATCTGTAAATACTGATAAAGTGTATCAGCTAAAATAAAAATTTATAAAACTAAAAACTATCTAAAAACTAGTCTGAAAAGCCTTTAATCTAAAACTGTATAAAAGTGGAGTTGATGGGACAATCCCCCAACTAACTCCATCTACTGAAATACTGAGTCTACTGTAATAATGAAATAAAAGAATATCATCGATTGATGAGGACTCGCTGCTAAATCTACTGCTGGCTGAATCAAGATCTATCGATACGTGGTCAGGAACCTTAGCGTATGAACCTATGATATAAGACATCATAGCACAAATAAAGAGTATGCATTAGTACGTGGAATGTACTGGTATGCTAGATGGGGTAAGGCTGAATGCAAGGGTTCATATTCATGAACAATAACTGACTGCATGATATAGAGTAACTGAACATGACAGTACATAGATAACTGATACTATGTAAATACAGAGTATGAGCTACTGTGCATATAAATAAATACCGTGACTAAGCTTATCTGAAGCTAAGTCCTGAGTTCTGATCCTGAGTAACTGATATTTGGAGTTACTAATACTGGTTGACCATATTTGATAGTCCTGATTCTATAAAACTAAACTGATTTCTATTTTGAAGACTGAAACTAAGACTGTGGGAGGCAATCATCTAACCGATATTCCCCAAATAGGATAACTGAGTTGGGTTCCAACCTATGACTCCATTTGGAAGGGTATCAGTACCGTGCCACAGGTAAAGACACTAAAAATTTACCCTCATCTGGAAGGAACTCTCATAAGAATGGTGGAACCATCATCTGACAGGTTAAAACACCTTATCTACCCTCAACTGGCAGGTTTGATGTCTCAACCTACACTGTCTACATAGTTCTGGAACACAAGGATTGCTTCTAAGGATCACACCCTCTTCTGGCAAGTAAGCCCCCATCCTTGGGTTCACTCGTTGCTGAGTCCTACTCCCAACTGAAAGAAACTGAACTGAGTTTACTGAACTGGACTGAACTGATACTGAATTTACTGAATTTCCTGAGTTCTATAACTGACTGAGTTTGATAATTGACTAAGAGTACTACTAATCGTGACAGGACTGATACTATTCTGTAACTGACACTGGATCTAAGTAAACAACTAAATTGTTGGGTATTAAATACCCCCAGGACTCGATAGCATGAAAAATAAAGCATAACACGATATTGAGGTACACAACAATGTACACTTGTCCATAATTCATTCATAAAGGAATTTTATCAAACACTTGTAAGGTATAAGCATTTACATGATTGGGACCATATAATGACATGTCAAGATTCCACTATCTACTTCACATAGGCATTTTAGCTATCACTTAAGGAGCATGCTGTATTTCACATCATGATGGTCAACACATATAATCATGAATACAACATTCAATTTCAAATTCAAGGGTTAAGCATGCAATTCATATAATTCACCACATAACTATCTTAATTTTATGGAAACTTATAATTAAGCATGCATTGGATCCCAATTACTATCATAATCACGAATACATTTAATTCTAAGCATGGAAATCATAAATCATAACTCTTGAATTTTTAAAAATGGATTCTATGACTGTATGGGTGAAAGGGACCCATAGATGAACACCTACATTCCTTGGAAAGTTAATTCTTGAAGGTGCTTGAAGAAATTCTTGAATTTTGATCTTGATTCTTTAAGTTAGGGTTTGTTTTCTTGAGAGAGAATGCCTTTAACTTGGGGAAAATTGAATAATAATGATGTAACTAGGTAAATTTGGGGTAATTTACGTGTTAAAGTTTGACTTGGGTCATGAAAAAATACTCAATTACCCCTGAGAATGATTTAAAATTGTTACTAAAAAATTCCTGATTTGGGCACCTGGCGCGATGCGCCACTATCGCGCCAACCCACTGGAAAATGACAACTGGGAATGTGGCTAGTGGCGTGACATGGTGGATTCATGTTGCAATACTGTATGGGACCTAGAAGATTTCCATGGCGCGGTACAATCGCGTTGCTTTACTAAAATTTGACAATTGTAGATTCGGTCCTTGGCGCGACACGCCAATATCATGGAATGACACTGAATTTTGGCAATTAGGAAATTAGCTAGTGGCGCAACACGCCGATATCGCGGTACTTCATTGGAAACTGGCAATTGTAATTTTGACATACTTCGCGATGCATTACTGTCCTGAATAACGATGTTTAATGACTAAAACTTAAAATAGCCATAACTTCTTTCTCGGTTATAGGATTAAGGCAAATCTTATATCATTGTAAAGCTAGTTCAATTTCCTATGTAATGGCATGCTCTAAACTAAAAAATACTGAGTATTTGAAAAAAATTATATTTGATAACTCATGAACTGAGAGTTAAGTTAAACTTGAGAAATACGAGGTATTACAATATCTCCCCCTTTGGAACATTCATCCTCGAATGAGATTGATTAAGCTGAGACACTGATAGACTGAGTTTACACACTGAACATGCATATCTGATGCATGAATACATGATTGAGCTACAGATAATTTGAGCTTGTAGACTGAACATGCATATCTGATGCATGGAATACATGACTGAAGCTACTGATAAGCTGGGTTTTCATACTGAGCATGCATATCTGATGCATGAGATAATAACTGAACTGATTCATGAATGCATGACTAAATATGCCATGGTGATGGATACCAAGTTATAATTATAGCTAAACATGCAACTAAGTAAAGCTAAGGAAGACTGGTACCTTAAGCTAGATCTGAGGTTGCGGAGAAGAGGTAAGGATACTTGGTCCATATATTTTCTTCCCAAGTAGATCTCTCTACGGACTAAATCTTCCAAAAACCTTTGACAAAGGGAACTTCTTTGTTCCTCAGTCTGCGATTGTGATGATCGAGGATCTGAACTGGAACATCTTCGAAAGAGAGATCCTTCTAAACATCTATGCCTTTTAAGGGAACTATGACTGTTGGGTCACCAATTTATTTCTTTATCAAGGAGATGTGGAATACTGGGTGCATTGAAGCTAGGTATGAAGGCAACTCGATCTCATAAGCTACCTTTTCGAAACGACTGAGAATTCTGTAAGGGCCGACATATTGGGGACTGAGCTTTCCCTTCTTGCCGAACCTCTTTACCCCCTTCATGGGAGAGATTTTCAAGAATACAAAATCACCAATCTATAACTCGAGATCCTTTCTTCGCACATCTATGTATGATTTCTGTCGGCTTTGTGTAGCCCTAAGTCTTTCTCTGATAACTGAACCTTCTCTAAGGCATCAAATACTAGGTCAGGCCCTACTACTGCAGCCTCATCTACCTCGAACCAACCAATTGGAGATCTACATCTCCTACCATAGAAAGCCTTAAATGAAGCCATCTAAATACTAGAATAATAGCTATTATTGTATGCAAACTCGATCAAATACAGGTGGTCATCCCAACTACCCTTAAAATCGACAACACATGCTCTTAGCATATCTTCTATAGTCTAAATTGTCCTTTATGATTGACCATCTGTCTAAGGGTGGAAGGCTGTACTAAGGTGAATTCGGGTACCAAGACACTTTTGGAATACTTTCCATAAATAAAAGGTGAACTGGGTACCTCTATCTGAGATGATGGATACTAGAACTCTGTGTAACTTGACCAACACTCTGATATAGGAAGTATGAACTTGCAAGAAATGAGCTAATTTGGTCATCCTGTCTATGATAACCCAAATGGAATCATTCTGATGACGAGTACAAGGCAAACCCATCATAAAGTCCATGTTTACTTCTTCCCATTTCCATGAGGGAATACTGAACTCTTGCATGGACTAACTAGGCTTCTGGTGCTCAATCTTAACCTGCTGACACATAGAGAACTTAGCTACAAACTCTGCAATGTCTCTATTTATCCCACTCTACTAATAGATCTCCTGCAAATCACGATACATCTTAGTAGCCCTTGGATGAATAGAGTAATGCGCACTATGCACTTCTGCATGAATCCTTTGTCTCAGGTCATCTTCTCCTGGAACACATAGCCGACCCAAATAATATAATACACCATCTCCTCTTTGGGAGAAAGCCTCTATCTTTTTATCTCTGACTGATTCTTTCAAGTTAACTAGGTTGGGATCCCTATCCTGTTTTTTCTTTACTTTGGAAACTAGAGATGATTTAGAACTGTTCTGCACCCATACACTACCTTCTGCTGAATCGACTAAGCGGACACCTAGTCAGGTAAGCTGATGAATTTCCTGAGTTAACTTTTTCTTACTGTGCTCAACATGAGCAACGCTACCCATAGACAGTCTACTGAGAGCATCAGCCACTACATTGGCTTTGTTTGGATGATCCAAAATACTCATGTCATAATCTTTCAATAACTGTAACCACTTTCTTTGACGCAAATTTAAATCTTTCTGAGAAAAGACATACTGCAAGCTCTTGTGATCTGTGAACACATCTACATGCACCCCATACAAATAGTGCCTCCAAATCTTTAAGTAAAACACTACAACTGCTAACTCAAGATCATAAGTTGAATAATTCTTCTCATGGGACTTAAGCTGTCTGGAGGCATAGGCTATGACCTTACCTCTCTACATGAGGACACAACCCAAACCTAGCTATGACCTTACCTCTCTACATGAGGACACAACCCAAACCTACTCTGGATGCATCACAGTACACAACAAACCCATCTGAACCATCTGGTAGAGTCAAAACTAGGGCTGAGGTGAGTTGAGTCTTCAACTCCTAAAAACTCATCTCACAGGAATCTGACCACTGAAACTAGACTTTTTTCTTAGTCAATCTAGACATGGGGGATGCAATAGACAAGAACCCTTCAACAAAATGATGGTAATAGCCAGCTAAACATATGAAACTCCTGATATCTGATGGAGAGATGGGTCTAGGCCAGTTTCTCACCGCTTTAGTCTTTTGAGGATCAACTCTAATTCCATCACCTGAAATAATATGACCTAGGAACACCACTGATCTTAGCCAAAATTTACACTTACTGAATTTGGCAAACAACTGATGAGTTCTAAGAGTCTGAAGTACAATTTTGAGGTGATCTGCATGATCATTCTCGCTATGGGAATAGACAAGAATGTCATCGATGAAGACTATAACAAACATTTCCAAGTACTTCTTGAACACACGATTCATTAAGTTCATTAAAGCTACTGAGGTATTAGTAAGACCAAAGGACATGACTAGAAACTCTAAGTGACCATACCGGGTACTGAAAGCTTTTTCTGGAATGTCACATTCAGTGAATCTAAGATGATAATAGCCTGATCTGAGGTATATCTTAGAAAAGTAACTAGCACCCTGAAGTTGTTCGAACAAGTCATCGATTCTAGGAAGTGGGTACTTATTCTTGATTGTGACTTTGTTCAATTAATGGTAGTCTATACATATTCTGAGAGAACCGTCTTTCTTACGCACAAATAAGATTGGTGCATCCCACGGGGAAATATTGGGTCTAATGAATCCCTTATCTAGGAGATCTTTCAACTGTTCTTTTAACTCTATGAGTTCTGCTGGTGCCATTTTGTGTAGCGGAATAAATATAGGTTGAGTATCTGGAGAAAGGTCTATTCTAAAGTCCGTTTCACTAATGGAAGGAACTCCAGGAAGATCTTTGAGAAACACATCTGAGAATTCATTTACTACTGAACTGACTCAAGAGTTGGAGTTTCTGAGTTAGAGTCCTTGACTCGCATAAGATGGTAGATACATCCCTTGGATATGATTTTTCTCGCTCTAAGGTATAAAATCAACTGAACCTTAAGCATTGTGGTACTACCCCTCCATTCAAGGACTGGTTCATTTGGAAACTTATAACACCCCAATTTTCTGAACCGGAATGCTACACGGTGCTCATGACCCCGAAGGACCACAATCTAACCCATACTGATATTTGAACCTGTATACTGCATAATATATCATAAAATGTGGAAAACATAAACATGAAAGGCCATAAAGTTCGAACTGAATAAACGTCTGATAACAAAATATCTGAAAAAGGTATAACAATACCAAAATAAGTCATAAATACTAAAAATAATGAGATCTGAATATCTAATCTGACATCTAGTCTGAAATCCTCTAACTGAACTGAATAAGGAGTTAAAGGAACATGTCTCCAACTAACTCCATCTAGTAACTGAATAGTATATGTAGCAATAATCATATTATCCTCGAATGAGAAGGACTCACTGCAAACTCTGAACACTGGAATGCTACTACTGATCTGGAGCTCGTTCCTCTGAACCTATAGTGTAACATAAGAGAAAGCACCATAGCAAAAATACGTCAGTACGTCTGAATGTACTGAGTATACGAGTGAGGTAGGCTAAATGCAAAAGGTTATATGCATGAACAATGCTGACTAATATGAACGTGAGAATACATACATGCATAAACAACTATAACTGAACTCATGGAGATACTGACTACTGAGTCTGAATACTGACAACATGAGTGTACTAATACTGAGATACTGAATAGCTGAACGACTATTTCTGACAGTTCAAATTTTGAAGAACTGGTCTAGTTGACTGTGTCTGACAGTCCTGAAGTTGAATACTGATATCATTAATTCTAATAACTAATATGACTGATACATGAGTTCAGAAAATTGATATAACTGATATAACTGTGATGATCGGCCTAACCGATATAACTGATACTGAGCGACTATATCTAACAGTCTAAGTTCTGATGGAACTATCTGAGTTCTGTTCTACTTGGAGTAACTAAATCTGAGATCAATCCTATCTAGCAGGTGATCATGAGTATACTGATAATAAGGATAATTTGACTTAGTCTGAGATCAGTCCTATTTAGCGGGTGATCTTTAAATATAATGATTCTGGTACTGATTAATCATAGTTGAGATCAGTCCTAGCTAATGGGTGATCTTGAAGTCTATTTACAATGATAAGCATTGACTATATCTAACAGTACTGAATCTGTACTACTAAGCTGAGTAGATTGTATCTGACAGTCCTAAATCTGTAACTGAAACTGTGGGATATGTTCATCTAACCGACATGCCCCAAGCTAAGCTGACTGTGGTCTAATCTCTGCCCTGACTAGAAGGGTGTTAGTACCGCGCCACCAATAAAGACATCTGCTGTGGAGTCAGTCCTAATCTAGAGGGTGACTCCTGGGATCGGTCCTATACATATAAATATGCTAATGGGTGACCCCTGAGTATGCCAGTCCTATCTAATGGGTGACATCTCGTACCTACGCTGGCTACGTAGTTCTGGAACTTAGGGATTGCTTCTAAGGATCTCAGTTCTAATCTAGCGGGTGAGTCCCCATCCCTAGGATCACTCGGTGTTGAATCCTACTCCCATCTGAAAGACACTGAACTAAATAACTAGGCTGAACTGAATAACTGAACTGAACTAATTAGATGAACTGATACTGATTAACTAGACTGATACTAGTGGTATTATTTAGTAGAGCTAAACTAAGTTTACTGGATTCCAATGACTGACGGAATGTACTGAGTTCTGAGGACTGGTTGAGAGTACTGAAATTACTGAGATTGACTTTGAATAATGAGGTTACAAATATTATTAAGTACTGAGATTGCTGAGAATACTGAACTACTGAGATTACTGGGGTTACTAGATTTTCCTGAGTCATATGACTGACTGAATTCTATAGATCATGGCTTGACTGAGAGTATCGTGATAACATGACATGGCTCTAGGAACATAGCTATATTTTTGGGTACGAATACCTCTAAGACTCGATGGAAGGAAACTGACAAAACATGACTCACTTGATTATAAGATTGGAGTCCACAATTCACATTGTCATAAGTAGGGGATATTATACTTCATGTAGTTCTTCAATATCTTAAGCATGGTATGGAGTGCATAGATATATTTCATGTACATATAGTATATCTCCATTATCATACATGCTTCATACCTCAACAATAGCAACACATCAATAACATGTAATTTATATTGAAGTATATAGCTAACATGAACTTGTCATTTAGATATCATGGAACCATGTAAACATGAATTTCTAGCATCCTAAGCATTTTATCAAATGCCTTGTATGCATAATATTGAGCATAGGTGTACTTAATAAATTTAGAAATGTTGAACCACCTAAATTCATGGGTTTTCGACTAACCTATTCACATGATTCATGAAAAACACATCAACACACAACCTTGAATCCAAACAACAATCATTAATAGGAATATAGTCATAAAACAACAAGGAAATCACAATTTATAATTTAAAACATGATTCTTGAGCTCCATGGATGAAAGGGACCCATGGATGAGCACTACGCATACCTTAAAGCTTGATCTTGAAAGAGATCTAATGTTTCTGAAGGTTCCTGAAGAAATCCTTAGGTTTGCCCTTGATTTTTATTGACTAGGGTTTAACCCCTTTAGGAAAGAATGTTCTTGTTCCTGAGGAGATGATCTTAAGAGAAAACCCTAATCTTATGGTTGAAAGCGTAAGAGAGTGTTTTTGAGATCTTTAACTGAACAAAAATAGGAAAACTTATGCCTCTTTAGGATTATAAGTCGTGGGAAGTGAAGGGAAAAGACCAAAATACCCTTATGAAATAAATTCCCAGTTGCTGAAAATAATAACTGATGACATTTGTGACAAGTCGTCCAAAATGTGGTAAGCCGTCAAAAATGTCATCACACAAAAGCTGGATTCTGCCTAAGGCTGACGACATTTATGACATGGCATCAAACATGTGGTAATCCGTCAAAAATATTGTCACACAGAAACTGGATTCTGCCTAAGGCTGACGACATTTGTGACATGGCGTCAAAAATGTGGTAAGCCATCAAAAATGTCGTGACACAGAAGCTGGATTCTGCCTAAGGCTGACGACATTCGTGACATGGCATAAAAAATATGGTAATCTACCACGAATTTTTTCACTTAGGAGTTGGTTTCTGCCTAAGGCTGACGACCTTCGTGATAGGGCGTCACAAATGTGGTAAGCTACCACGAATGTCGTCACACTGTTTCCAGCCTGACATGATGGAGTAAAATAGGAATAACTCTTTTCTACGATATGGGATTTCAGCAAAATTGGTATCGTTGGAAAGATAATTCAATTATATATCTGTTGATAGGTCATGATCTCAAAAATTCCAAGTATAATGATAGATATGGTCATTTGAAGTTGACTATACCAATATCCTTCACAAGAATTCAATCGGTAAGGAATGTTTTGATTCGTCTGATAGCTGGGAGTTATTTGAAGCCTTAATATACATCTAACTTAATCATAAAAATATAAAAGAACCATGATGTACTATGCATGAGATTGGTACATGGCTCTAATATTGGTTTGGATTTTTTGTGGTATTATAAAATTCAAAATGAACTATTCTGTTTCTATAATCAACTAAGGTATAACATGAGTGAAACCAATCTATGCTGATAATGACATCAAAATCTGCCATCTCTAGCTCTACAAGGTCTGCTGAAGTAACTTTCTGAGATATCATAACCAGATAGTTCCTGTATACCCGTCGAGCTATGATAGATTTACCCATTGGGTAGAAACTGAGAAAGGCTCTGCTAGAATTTCTAGACTGACTCTGAAGGTAACAGTCAGATAGGGAGTTACGAAAGATAAATAATCCCTTGGATATAACAAGGCATAAACATGTAAATGGAAGATCTGTAATGTACCAGTGACCACATCAAAAGAATTTTCCAAATCTTATCTAGACTGAAGTGCATAAAGCCTATTTAGGTATTGCCCACTAGTGGGACTGGAAGGGGCACCCTACTGATTCGAGCGATCGGACTGAGCTAAGGGACGATTATACTGACCATGAGAACCTGACATAGGACAATCTATGACTCTGTTTTCTCACTTTCCACACCCAAAACAAACATCATCGCCAGCTCTGCAGAAACCCTGGTAGTTCTTACCATATTACTGACATAGAGGATTTGTTCGAGCACTGCTGACACTACCCTGAGATTTAGAGCCTGGTTCCCTATCTTTATTTCCATTTCTAAACTTAGTAACTAGAGCATTGGCTGAGGACGGTGCTGGAACTGAAGATTTTGGGTGAAACTGGGAAAGGTTACCGCTCTTTGACTTAGGTTGATTAAAATTAAAGCTACCTAATCTAAATATCTTGTTCTTCCTCTCTCTCTTTAATATTAGCCTCATATATCTTTTGAGCATGGACCATGAGCCTGGATATGTCCATCTCCTTAATCAACATCGTTGTTCTGCACTCCTTAACCATACTATCTGACACCCCAGATATGAACTTGCTCATTCTGGACCTACCGTCTGCTACTACATGGGGATCATGCCTGGATAACTGAGTAAACTTCAGTGAATACTCTTTCACACTTATACTGTCTTGCCTGAGGTTGATGAACTCTAACACCTTGGCTTTTCTCAGCTCTAAGGGAAAAAATCTCTCTAGGAAAGAGTAGTAAACACTTTCCACTCTATGGGCTCTCCATCTGTGCCCCTATCTACCTTCCACTACTTAAACCATGTATGATCTACATCTTATATCTGATAGGTAGCTAGCTCAGCACTCTCACTGAAAGTCACTCCCATGATGTCTGTGACTTTCTGAACCTGATTGAGGAACTCCTGTGGATCCTCTTTTGACTTAGATCCTGAGAATAGAGGAGGATTCATTTGGGTGAAGTCATAAATTCTGGCTACGACAGTATTGGCCTCTGGGTTGCACTGAACAGTAGCTATCCATTCATTCTGAGCTGCTACAAAATTGGCTAGAGTAGTGAATGTAACTCTAAATTTTGAATAGGATATATGCTTGTCCAAGGAATGTACCTGAACGAGCTGAGGTGCTGACTGATTTTTGGTTCTCCTTTTATTAGTATTTTTGGGAGGCATGTTCTGTAAACGAAAGGAAGAAATGGATTAGACAGAGATTTTAACTTGAGCTTATGCTCTCTCGCATGACATAAATACTGAAAGAAGGAAAATTTTTCCTAAAACATCTCATAGCCTCCTGTCCATAAGTGTAGCGTGCTATACACCCATGAACAAGACACTACTATATGCGTGTTTCAGACTTCCTAGGACTCTGTTAAACCTTACGCTCTAATACCAAGTTTGTAACACCCTGAGTTTGTACCTCGGACTCTACACGGTGCTGACGACCCCAAAGGACCATAATCAAACCCATGACTGATATCTGTTGTGAGCACTGAAACATGATACTGTAATAAATATGGAATAATAGGTTAAAAATCCAATAGGTTCAAAATCTATAAATACTAATAAAGTGTAACAACTGAAAAATAATTTGTAAAACTGAGCACTATCTGAAAACTAGTCTGAAAAGCCTCTAATCTGAAATTGTCTGAAAGTGGAGTTGATGGGATAATTCCCCAACCAAACCCATCTACTAAAATAATAAGTCTACTTTAATAATTAAATGAAAGAATAACCTCAAATGATGAGGACTCACTGCTAAATCTACTGTTGACTGAATCTAGATCTATCTATGCGTTATCACGAACCTGAGCGACCAAACCTATGATATAAGACATCATAGTACAAAGAAATAGTATGAGTCAGTACATGGAATGTACTGGAATGCTAGATGGGGTAAGGATGTATGCAAGGGTTAATATGCATGAACAATAACTGACTGCATGATATAGAGTAACTGAACATGAGAGTACATGGATAACAGATACTACTGTAAATACTGAGTATGTGCTACTGTGCATATAAATAAATACTATGACTAAGCTTATCTGAAGCTATGTCCTGAGTTCTGATACTGAGTAAATGATATCTGAAGTTACTGAGATTGGTTGACCGTATCTGACAGTCCTGATTCTGTAGAACTGAACTGAGTTCTATTCTAAAGACAGAAACATAGATTTTGGGAGGTAATCATCTAATAAAAATGCCCCAAATAAGATAACTGAGTTGGGGTCCAACCTATGACCCCAATTAGAAGGGTGTCAGTACCATACCATAGGTAAAGACACTGAAGAGTTTCCCTCATTTGGTAGGTACTCTAATGAGAACGGTGGAACCCTCATCTGATTGGTTAAAACACCTTATCAACCCTCAACTGGTAGGTTTAATGTCTCAACCTATGCTGGCTACATAGTTCTGGAATGCAAGGATTGCTTCTAAGGATCAAACCCTCATCTGGTAGGTGAACCCCCATCCTTGGGTTCACTCGGTGCTGAATCTTAATCCCAACTAAAAGACACTGAACTGAGTATACTGAACTGGCCTAAACTGATACTGAGTTTATTGAATTTTTGTGAGTTCTATAACTAACTGAGTTCTACTGAGTTTTGTAACTGACTGAGAGTACTATTGATTGTGACAGGACTGAGACTATTCTCTAACTGACACTGGCTCTAAGTAAACAACTAAATTGTCGGGTATTAAATACCCCCAGGACTCGATAGCATAAAAAATAAAGCATAACATAATCTTGAGATACACGACAATGTACACTTGTCTATAATATATTCATAAAGGCATTTTATCAAACACTTGTAGGGCATAAGCTTGTACATGATTGGGACCACATAATGATATGTCAAGATTCCACTATCTACTTCACAAAAGCATTTTATCAAACACTTGGGGAGCATGGAGTATTTCACATTATGATGGTCAACACATGTAATCATTAATACAACATTCAATTTCAAATTCAAGGTTTAAGTATGAAATTCATATATCTTAATTTCATGGAAACTTATAATTAAACAAGCATTGGATCCCAATTACTATCATAATCACGAATACATTCAATTCCAAGCATGGAAATCATAAATCATAACTCTTAAAGTTTTAAAAATGGATTCTTGGACTCTATAGGTGAAAGAAACCCATAGATGAACACCAAACATACCTTGGAAAGTTGATTCTTGAAGGTTCTTGAAGAAATTCTTGAGTTTTGATCTTGATTCTTGAAGTTAGGGTTTATTTTCTTGAGAGAGAATGCCTTTTATTTATGAAAAATTGAATAACAATATGTAACTAGGTTAATTTGGGGTAATTTATGTGTTAAAGGCTGACTTGGGTCATGAAAAAATACTTAATTACCCCTGGGATTTAAAATCATTACTGAAAAATTCTCGATTTGGGCACCTGGTGCGATGCGCCACTATTGGGATAGGCCACTTGAAATGACAACTGGAATGTGGCTGGTGGCGCGATGTGGTCAATTCACGTTGAAATACTTGATGGGACCAGAAAGCTTGGCGTGACATGGTACAATCGCATTGCTTTACTGGAAATTGACAATTGTGGATTAGGTCCTTGGCGTGACGTGCCAATATCGCGGAGCGATATTGGATTTTGAAAATTAGGAAATTAGCTGGTGGCGTTACATGCCGGTATCGCTATACCTCACTGGAAACTGACAATTTCCATTTTGACATACTCCACGACGCACTACTAGCCTGAATAATGATGTTTAACGACTGAAACTTAAAATAGCCATAACTTTTTACTAGGTTATCAGATTAAGGTGAATCTTATATTGTTGGAAAGCTAGTTTAATTTCCTACGTAATGGCAGGCTATAAAGTTAAAAATACTGAGTATTTCAAAAATTTTATATCGGATAACTCATGAATTAAGAGTTAAATTAAGCTTAAGAAATACAGGGTACTACAACTAAGCCTAAAATTGAAACTGTGGGAGGTAATCATCTAACCGACATGCCCCTCTATGAACTCATTAGGGTCCAACCTATAATCTCATTTTGAATGGTGTTAGTACTATGCCACGGATAATGACATGTTGCTGAGTCACTCTCATCTGGAAGGTGCTCTGAATAAGAACGATGGTACCCTTAACTGGAAGGTAAGACACCTCATAAACCCTCAGTTGGCAGGTTGATATCTCAACCTACGCTGGCTACGTAGTTCTAGAATTCAAGGACTGCTTCTAAGGATTACACCCTCTACTGGCTGGTGAGTCCTCATCCTTGGGTTCACTCGGTGCTGAATCCTACTCCCAACTGATTAGACACTAAACTAATTTCTAAATTGTAATAGGCTTTACTGAACTGTTACTAATCATGTTAACTGACTGAACTGGATTGTGTTCACTAAGTTTGACTGAGTTCTGTACTGACTGAGTACTACTAATCATGATATTACAGAGGCTATTCTGTAACTACTTTAGCTCTTGGTCAAAAACTAAGATTTTTGGGTATTAGATACCCCTAGGACTCGATAGAATGAAGAGTAAAGTATTGCATGATCTTGAGAAACATAACAATGTACATTTGTCCACAATTTATTCATAGAGACATTTTATCAAGAACTTGTAGGGCATAAGCTTTTACATTTTTGGAACCACTTAATAACATGACATGATTCCACTATTTACTTCACATAGGCATTTTAGCAAACACTTGGGGAGCATGGATTAATTCATATGATAATGGCCAACACATGAACATCATGAATACAATACTAAATTTCAAATTCAAGCGTTTAGCATGCAATTTATATAATCCATCACCTAAACTATTTTAATTTCATGGAAACTCATAATTAATCATGAATTGAAACCCAATCACTATCATGAACATGAATAAAATTAATCTTGAAGCATGGAATTCTTGAAAACTCAATCATGTATTTTTAAAAGGGATTCTTGGGCACTATGGGTGAAAGGAACCCATAGATAAACACCAAACATACCTTTATTGTTAATTTCGTAGAGATTGGAGTGAGTTCTTGAGATTTAATTCTTGAACATGATGAAGATAGATCTTGTTCTTGAGAGTATTTTATGAAAATAATGAGCAATTATGCTATTTGGGGCTTTAATCCCGTGTTATGGAGCTATTGGGTGAAGGGAAAATGACCCATTTGTCCTTAAAAATACAAAAAAAAACTGCAGAATTTACCCGGACTAGACTGGATAGGGCACCGCGGGCTCTTGAGTGCTACTCTGGGCAGGGCGCCGCAGGCTGCATCACGGGCTCCCCCCAGCATCGGACTGGGCAGGGCATCGTGGGCTAATCGCCCTGAGCTACTATTTTGGAGTTTCAAGTATGCCCTTACGTTTGTTCAAAAATTCTAATACTTACCCGAGATGTACTATTGACTTCCTCGATCATGAATCAACTTAAAAACTAACTTTCTAAGGTCGTAAATAAATTTCTCAAAGTTTGAGTGATTTAGAAATGACTAGGTCCTAACACTTGGCTGAAATTTTCTAACACTTCGCTAAAATTTTCTAAGTCTGGGACCCTTTTCACGCTCTAAGGGACTGAGTTAAGCTTAGAATTTTATGGGGTCTTACAATCCAGTTATCAGATTTCAGTATTTTAATTTACAGATTATTTCAAAAATATGTATATGCTTCGTTTTGCATTCTCTGATATCACAGGTTTCATGCACTCGTGCTCAGTATATTTTTGTATTCAAACCCATGAGTTATATCACTTTCCACCCCATAGTTTCAGACCCATTATTAATACAGTACCCATGTTTCACTGTCTTCTAGCTTTATTTCTACTTATATTATAAAAGTAGTGTTTTAAGAAATTAAGTGTAGTGATTCACCAGGTTATCAGAATATATTTGTTATACATGTTTTAAGACACTTTATCTTTTAGTTTATTTTAGCATCTCGGTGAGTGTACTTACACATAGCATGCATGATTTAAGATTATGTATGAAATCAGTTTTACTTATTGCATTTACCCCTGCTTACTCAGTATATTCCAGAAGTACTAATCCACATATACGTCTGTGCGGCTACATTGTTTCATAATGTAGGTACCAGTTATGGACCACATATCATGATCAGATATTTGCAGATTCTAGCCAGCAGGTGATGAGTTCGCTTACTTTGGGGACTTCAGTCAGATGTTATTCATGTACTTTACTTTATAAATCATGTGTATTGATTAGTGGTAGCTGGAGTCATGTCCCAACTATCTATAGTCAGTAGAGTAGAGTCTTAATAGATGTCAGTCAGAATCAGTCACGTAATTTTAGTTCTCTTTTCAGTTTTACCAGATTGTAATTTGTATCAATAGTATAATTCTTCCTAGATTTTTTCATGAATATATTTATGCAAAATAGAACTAGTTATTTAATATATTATAAATCTGTTTCTTAATAGTATGCCAGTTCATGGGTTAGCTTAGGATAACTTATGGTTCCAAGATTGTTTACTCCGTTTGAAATCAGATTATTAATTTTAGTTTCCATTCATGTTTTATGTATATTATTCATGGTCTAGTGTTGAGTATATATATCATGTAGTAGCTTTGAAGCTACTTGTCCTAAGAACCATGTAGTGTCCTAAGTGTAGACTCGAGTCATTAAAAACTTGACCTTAAAACCTTAGTTCTTTAGAGTCTTAGGGAGACTGACAAACTGTGTTGCATAGAGTCTTGATCATGAGTGTGAAGCATGCCACACTTATGAGTGAGAGGCTACGGAATGTATTAGGAAATATCCCTTCTTTCATGATCTGTATCATACTCTAAAGTTACATTTATTTTCTCTAACTTATGCTTTCATATGAGAGAAAATACATCATCGGATAGATTAT
This sequence comes from Capsicum pubescens, assembly GCA_030864215.1. Taxonomy (NCBI): domain Eukaryota; kingdom Viridiplantae; phylum Streptophyta; class Magnoliopsida; order Solanales; family Solanaceae; genus Capsicum; species Capsicum pubescens. The sequence continues at coordinate 102,535,056 of CM061544.1, read as the reverse complement.
GCCCGCAGAAATGAGAACCAATTTTCCCCACGACTACCTGCAAACCTTTTGAATGAGAATATCTCTCATGTTAAATTTTGATCTACCTTTTAGGTGTTAGATCAGGTTGTGCATGCTAATGCTTGTGTTAATTAGATAGATGCAGTCCTAATTAAAAAAAATGGTAACTTTGATGCACTTAGAGTTAGAGATTTCATGAGAATAAATTCACCAGAATTCTTTGCTTCAGATGTGAATGAGGATCCTTAATTTTTCATTAATTAGTTGAAGAAAATCACTCGAATTATGCATGTCACATAAGATAAAAGTATGGATTTGGAATCTTATCAGTTGAAGGATATTACTAATGATTGGGTTTCCATGTGAAAGGAAGATATGGGTAAGAATGCAGCCCCAATGAGTTGGAACATATTTTAGATAACTTTTCTGGGTAGGTTCTTTCCTTCTGAGATGAGAGAGGATAAGTTAGATGAGTTCATAAACCTTGTCCAGGGCTTTATGTTAGTGAATGAATATTGACTCAAGTTTACCCAACTATCTAAATAGGCACTAAAGTTGTTGCTAGATTCCAGGGCTCGTATTAGTAAATTTATCACTAGAGTGTCTAAATTGGTGGTCATAGAGTTTAAAAATTCCATGTTGATTCTGGATATAGATATTGCTCAATTAATTACCCATGCTCAATAAATTGAGTCTAAGAAACTAAAGGAATGAGAAAGGGAGACCAAGAGTCTAGGATTGGGTAGTTTGAGTACGTTCAACATGAGCCGAAGGGGAGGGGGTGGAACCATTCTCAGTTTAAGATCAGTTTGTTAGCACCTGCATTGTCTTTAGTTAGTGCCTATTTACCCAAGACTAAGTAGGAGCAATGGGGTAGGTAACCGATTTCTAAATCTTAGGGAGGAATCTCTAGGGAAAAAACTAATCCAACGTGCAAAAGGTATAATGGAAATAATCTGCGTGAGTGCATGATGTGTTGATATGGTTCTTATGGTTATGGTAACACAAGCCATAGGATCAAGGAATGCCTTTTGACAAAGCAATGTAATAGAGATGCTCTTACTCTGGATTAGTCCACCACATTAACAGCTCAGTCAAGCTGTCCAGCTCATAGAAGAGTGCATCATCCAGTCGTAGTGGTGGTCAGTGTCAGAAGTGATTTTATGCTTTATAGACGGATAGCTCTCTATATGTTGTCAGTGGTATTCTTTGTTTCTTTCACCTTGATGATTATGTGTTGTTAGATCTAGGGTTGACCTTTCTTTTGTAACTCCACTAATTGTTGTGAACTTTGACATAAGTCCCGAGAGTGTTTCTGAACCTTTATCAGTTACTATTTTTATTGGTAAGTCGATCATTTCTAGACGAGTGCACCAGAAGTGCCCTATTAAAGTCATCCATAGAGTTAATTTAGTATATTTAATAGAGCTAAAGATGATAGATTTTGATATCATTTTTATATGGATTGGCTTCATTCATTCTATGCCTAAGTTGATTCTCACATCCTAATGGTGAGGTTTTAGTTTCCTAATAAGTCAGTTCTCATGTGGAAAGGTAGTTTGATAACTCCTATGGATTGTTGCATCTTGTTTCTTAAAGCCAGAAAGTTAATCTCAAAGGGGTATGGTTACCACTTTGTTCGGGTTAGATAAACTAAGTGTGAGACCCCAACTCTTCATTCAGTTCTTATAGTCAATGAGTTCCATGATGTCTTTCTAGAGGATCTACCCGGGGTGCCTCCCAATAGAGAAATAACATTTGGAATTGATATTCTTTTAGATACCCAGCCTATATCTATTCCTCCCTATAGGATCGCTTCGGTTGAACTTAAAGAGTTTAATGAATAATGTAAGGACCTCTCAGATAAGAGGTTTATCAGACTTAGTATTTATTTATGGGATGTTGAAGTTCTATTCATGTGCAAAAAGGATGGTACTCTTAGAATATGTATAGATTATAGGCAATTAAATCATGTCATAGTCAAGAATAAGTACCCTTGTCCCTAGAATTAATGACTTATTTGACTAGCTTTTGGGTGCCTATTGGTTTTCAAAAATTGATCTCAAATTAAGTTATCATCAGTTGAAAGTCAAAGAAAGTGATATTTCAAAGACTATTGTTTAAACTCAGTATGGTCACTTTGAGCTTATGGTTATGTCTTTTGGGCTAAGAAATGCTCCTGCAACTTTTATGGACATGATGAACAAGGTTTTTAAGTAGTATTTGGACATGTTTTTCATTGTCTTCATAGATGACATACTTATCTATTCTCTGAGTAAGGAAGAACATGGAGACCATTTATGGATAGTGTTGCAAACCCTCAAAGTTCGCCAGGTGTTTGCAAAATTTAGTAATTTTGAATTTTGGTTTGAGTCGGTTACCTTTTTGTGGTATGTGATTTTGGGTGAAGGTAATCATGTAGAGCCTCAGAAAATAAATGCAGTGAAGCACTAGCCTAGACCCATTACTCCATTCAAAATTAGGAGCTTTTTGGGTTTAGCCTATTACTATAGGAGATTTGTTGAGGGTTCTTTCTCAATAGCTTCACCATTGACCAAGTTGATGCAAAAGAAGATAAAGTTCTAATGGTAAGACAAATACGAGAAAAATTTTCAACAACTGAAGGATTGATTGACTTTAGCACAGGTATTAGCTTTACTATATGGGTTATATGGATTTATGGTGTACTGTGATGCCTCTAGAGTTGGGTTAGGTTATGTTTGGTGACAAATGAAAGAGCGATAACTTATGACTCTTGAATCTGACTCGTGATTTGGAATTAGCAGTTGTTTTGTTCACCTAAAAAATGTTGAGAAATTATTTATATGGTGTGCGTGTGGATATTTTCATTGATCATAAGAGTCTCCAATACGTGTTCATGTAGAAGGATTTAAATCTTCATTTAAAAAGGTGGTTGGATTTCTAAAGGATTATGAAATGAATGTACTCTACTATTTGGGTAAGGCAAATATGGTAGATGATACTTTGAGTAGGTTTTCTATAGGTAGTGCAACCCATTTGGAAAAAGAGAAGAAGGGGTTTGCCAAATATGTACATAGATTAGCTCTATTAGGAGTTTAGTTGCATAACATAGATGATAGTGGTTTAATGGTTAAGAACAATTCTGGGTCATCCTTTGTAGCTGAAGTGAAAGAGAAATAATATGATGATCATATACTTATCCAGTTAATGGACAAAGTTCATCAACAAAAGGTCAATGTTTTATCCCAAGGGACATGGTGTCCTTCGCTATCAAGGTTTCTTATGTGTTCCTAGTGTCGATGGTTTGAGAGAAAGGATATTGGCAAAAGATCTTAGTTGTAAATATTCAGTTCACTCTAGGGATACCAAGATGTAAGGTGATCTGCGGGAAGTTTATTGGTGGTATGGTATGAAGAGGGACACAACATAGTTTGTGCCTAAGTGTCCTAATTATCCGCAAGTGAAAGTTAAGAATCATTGTCCAGGAGTAACGCTTCAAGATATCGACATCCCTACTTTTATGTAGGAGGTCATTAATATGAATTTTATTATAGGACTTCCTCACACAAGTTGTCAGTGTGATTCAATTTAGGTCATCATGGACCGAATGACCAAGTCATCCCATTTCTTACTATTTAAGACCTTAGATACGACTGAAGATTATGCTAAGTTATATGTTTGTGAGTTAATAAGACTCCATGGGGTTTCTTTATCCATCATTTTAGACTGAGGCACTCAATTTACTTCTTAGGTTTGGCAATCATTTTAGAGAGCTCTTGGTACAAAGGTGAAGCTTAGCACTGATTTCCACCTTCCGACAGGTGGTCAAGCTGAGTGTATTATACAAACTTTAGATGACATGTTGAAAGCTTATGTGATTGACTTCAAAGGAAATCGGGATGATCAACTACCTTTGATGGAGTTTTCTTATAATAACTTTTACCATGGTAGTATTCAAATAGATCCATTTGAGGCCTTATACAAGCATAGGTGTATTTAGACTATAGGGCGCCTTGAAGTTGGTGAGGCCGCTTTAATTGGGTAGGATTATGTTCTTGAGGATATGGAGCAGGTTCAGTTGATTCATGAGAGGTTGAAAATCACTCAAAGTCGCCAGAATCCATATACAGATTTAAGGAAGAGAGAACTATAGTTCATGGTAGGAGATCGGACATTTTTTAAGGTGTCACCTATGAATGGAGTGATTGTCTTTGGAAGGAAAGAAAAAATCATTCCCTAGTACATTGGTCCATATGAAAACTTAAAGTGTATGGGAGATGTCGCTTATGAGCTAGATCTTCCGTCAGAATTATCCGTTGTTCATCCAGTTTTCCATGTGTCTATGTTGAAGAAATGCATTGGAGACCCATACTTAGTAGTTCCCATAGAAAGTATTGGAGTGAAATATAGTTTATCCTATGAGTTTATTCCAGTTAAAATTCTTGATCGCCAAGTTCCAAGGTTATGGAATAAAATGGCGATGTAGTGAAAGGAATCAGTTAGCTTAAACTATAAGGTTCATGTTAAGTCAGTCATTTCAATTGTAAGCTTATTCTTGGAGTGAGTAGTTTTAGTTATAGGGCAAGATAAGCTTTAGACAGTATCCTTATGCACCCATAAGATAGTTTTTCCCTATCCCAACCATGTTTTGAGGATGAATGGTCCCAAGGGGGAGATAATGTATACCCCAAAATTTCAATAATTTTTATTTCGATATCTCTTTTGCATTTTAAGGTAATTTTTGAGTTAAATAATGATAAGGAATTGTAATGTGTTTGGAATTTTTTGAATAAGTTTCGGGAAATTTTAGGACTCTAAAACAGTAAGAGTCCTCAATTAGACATGCCACAGAAGCAAGGCACACCATTAATGTGATAACTAGTGGACTGGTGCAATAAGGGTGTGCCACTCTTTCTTGTTTCTGCGTTAAGGGCATGCCACACCCTTGGCATGGCGCAATAAGGGCATGCTATGGAAGGGGTCGTAGTGATTCCAAAATTCTAATTGCTCTTCAATTTTTTGAGGGTAATAAGGTCATTTACGTCCTAATTGATCCTGTAACTTTTACTAAATGTATTTCCTCATTCCCTAATTCAAACTACACCGTCCCTCTCCTCCTAAGCTCTTAAGAATACTTAATAAGGGTTTCATCTCCAAAATTCAAACTTATAAGGCTTTAATTCCAATTTTATTCAAGAAATTGATTAAGTTCATGTATGTGGGGTTTGAACAAGGACTATCTTCCATTCGTGTGTCCAAAAGTTGAGTTTTTACATTAATTTATAATGAATTGACGGCTAGGGTTCATACCCATTATTCATGCCTTAAGATTATGATATTTCCATGTTATTTCAAGTTCATTTTGCACAAGAAATCATACTTACTCATGTTTTTACTCATATGTTTGATATTATGAGATCGGTTTTAGTATTTTGACATGAAGATTCATAAGTTGGTAAATTTATATGATTTTCAGCATAGTTTAGTAAGTTTACAAGAAATTTAGACTTTATATTTCAAATTACAGTTTATCACAACTTGATTTAAATTTCAGTTTGATTTTATTATTTGAAATAAGATATGAAATTCACACAGTTATTTAAGAACAACGTTTAGCAACATACGAATGATTGGTATTCAGACTTATAAACCTATATGCTTAATTTAAGGTGAATTTCATATATTATGAGCACCAGTATGTTTTGGGTATAGTATTTAACATTGAGGAGGATGTGGGTTCAGCACACCCTATTTCCCAAAAACTATGTGTCGTCATAGGTTTAAGGGGTCCTTGCCAAATTGTGTCTCCCTTGCCCAAATGGGCTTAGTTTTGTGATCAGTCTAGTTAAGGTTCTATACCAATTTCATGTTAGCCGTTGGACTCCATGCTAGCTCACATGGTTTATATCTATTATAAGAATCTCCCACAAAAAAAATGATTTTAGAAACTAAGTGTTATGACTCACTCATTTATTAGATTTTGCTTTTCAAATCATGTTTTATGATATCTTAGGTTTCAGTTTTATTCATGAATATGGTCAATCTATATACACTTAACATGTATTTTTTAAGGTTATGATACATATCATTTTTTTATTTAAAGCATGGACCCCATATATTCAGTACATTCCAGAATTACTAACCACATATGTGTCTATGTGACTACATTGTTGTCAAACCCTTTTTTTTTTACCAAAAGAAATTATTATTTTCTATTCAAATAGGGTTTTTACTATTAAAGTGCAAAAAGGAAAAAAGTTTTGAAAAGGGATTTTTCAATTAAACACTAGAGTCTCCACCTGGCATTGTTTGGTGCATTAAGTCACCTTTTTAAATTCCCTTTTTAAAAACAATTGACTCTTAAAACTAATTCACAAACAAAGATTCCAGTTAAGGAATTCTATTAGTCGAGGAAAAGGTGTTAGACACCCCTCAATCCTGTGGTTCCACCACAGTTGCTTCATTGAGTATCATCAGCTAATATGACGCTAAGGGATGATATACTAACAAAAAGAGCACATATGCAAACAAACGAACAAACAAAACAACCAAAGTTTCGGAAAATAATGCCCGGTCCAATTAATATAGTCCCAAAATGAAAAATACTGAAATAAAAATCTAAACTAACTTAAACTATCATAAACTATGCTCTACCTAATGCCTCAAGCCTTTATCACGAACAACCTCCGCATGTATAATACTTCGGGGGCATTCTATGGTGAATAAGTACAAATTATATCAGGGCATCCCCAGATAAAATGAATACATTTGAGTGAATACGATAAACTAAAACAAGAAAATAAAATTTATCATTCAACTATTCACAAATCCTAAAATTGCCTACCCAACCTACTGTTTGCCTATCAATTTAAACCTAAACATGATACTATCAAATTTACACAATCCAAATAATAGTAAATAATAACTTGAAATGAACTAATTAAAGTTACGAACTAGTGGATCATCAATTCCTTTCCCAAATAATTGATTTTAATTTTCAAGTAAGATATTATTTCATTACACATTCCTAAATCAAGGGAACCAAACAACGAATTAAAACAAACAAGTATTCACCCCGAACAAAGAATCAACCAATGTACAATATTCAGTCTAATGCACCGAATATTATAAGCAAAGACATAAAAGGAGGAAAGAGTAGAATTGGACCTCAATTTGAAGCTTTTAAACTCAAGTATCACTCAATTAAAAGATGGAATCCACACCCAGAAACCTCAAGTCTAATATAAATAAACAAACCCGCTAACTCGAATCAAACCTAAAAATCTAGAATAACCCCAATTGGCCCAATTGACCCGCTTCTATTTTTAGTTGTTTTCCAATAGAATTTCATCAAAATCTATAGAAATGGGTTAGTTTATGTTGATTTGGTATCTAGTTTTTTTATTTCTTATGGGATTTGAGTTGAAAATAGGGATGGAAGGGAGTTTGTTTGTTGTTGTTATTTCGTCGAAGCTCTAGCAGCGACAAAAATTAGAGAATGGGTCAAGTTTTCTATGGTAGTAGTGTTTTCTGTCTAGAACTCGCTGGAAAAGTCTGATTCATCATCTTTTTTATCTCTCTCTCTTTCATTGTCTCTCATCTCTCTTGCCTTTCTCCCTATATTCTCCCTCTGTTTCTTCACTCTCTCTATTTTTTCCTATGTTTAGAAGGTAATGTGGGTTTGTATAGTCTTTGTGTTGTGAGTGTGTATGCATATGTATTGTAAGGTATAGTGTATGTAACCATTTGTGTGAATATGTGTCAGTATATCTGGAGAAAAAATGCATTTTATGTGTAGGGTAGGGCGCGGCGGAGGGCACGTCGGATGGTAGCGGTGGTGAGGTTCTTATTTTTGTTGTGGTTTTTGTTATTATGTGCAAGTATCAAAAAATTAAAGGGTGAGGAAATATTATATGGTGAGGTTGTTATTTTTGTTTTCTTGTATAGGGATTATTAAATAGGGTAGGGTGTGTGGTAAGGTAAGGGTGTATAGGATAAAATTGATAAATAAAAGAGTCAATTTTAGGTGTCGACATCATGCCCCTCTTTGACTATGAACACAAAGTTTTTCCAGATGAAAAAGTAGAAAATGAGATAGAATTTGACCCGATCATTATTCAAAAGGTTGAAACAGAAAGATAGAGTGCAATCAAGTCCTACTTTTGGGCGTCCTACCTATCCCAGGTTATGTGGAAATCAGGTCACATATAGTTCCCAGTGTTGCAAACCAGAGGGACTATACCGAGTTAGAGAGTCGAGTGAGCTCCTTTCAAGGCTCCAGTCTACAACTCTATCATTACTTCAAAAATGAAAATTATATGTTAACAAGATAAATGAAGCTAAAAAATCCAATCTATATAGCTTCTCCTGATTCTTGACTTGAGTCTTCAATGTTTCAAAAGCGATAAAATAGCTGATCTTATTTGGGTTGAACTTTAAAATATATTCTTTCTCCATGTTAAATCTGGTATTGGCAATGAACGTAAAAATTATACATGTTATTCAGGTGGGACTTTTGAATTTGAACTTGAACTTAAAATCTTTACCCTATTCTCCAGGCACGCTCTGTACATGCAATTTAAAATCTTCACCCTATTCTCCAGGCAGGCTCCTAACTTGCCATTTCTTCACCCTATTCACTAGGTGGGTTATTGACTAGCAATTTCTTTACTCTATTCTCCAGGCAGATTTCTTACTCACAATTTCTTCTCCCTATTCTCCAGGTGGGCTCCTAACTTGAAAAGTTTTCTCCCTATTCTCCAGGAAGGCTCCTGACGACTTGCTATTTCTTCACCCTAATCTCTAAGCGAGCTCTTGACTTGATATTTACTCACCCTATTCTCCAGGCAATCTTCTGACATATAATTTCTTCACCCTATTCTATAGACGGGCTCCTGTCAGTTCTGTTTCCTCGTCCTATTTTTCAGGCGGGATCCTGACTTATAATTTCTTTAGCCTATTCTCAAGGTAGGCTCCTTACTTACAGTTTCTTCACCCTATTCTCTAGGCCATCTCCTAACTTGATATTTCATCCCCCTATTCTCCAGGACAGCTCTTGACTTGTTATTTCTTCACCCTATTCTCTAGGCGGGCTTCTGACTTGCAATTTGTTCACTTTATTCTGTAGCCAGGCTCCTCACTTTCTATTTCTTCACCATATTTGACAGGTGAGATCATGACTTACAATTTCTTCAGTCTATTCTCCAGGAGGGCTTCTGACTTGCAATTTATTTACCCCATTCACCAGACGAGCTCCTGACTTGTTATCTCTTGACCCTGTTCTCTAGGTGAGCACCTGACTCAAAGTCAAAACTAGAACTAAAGTTATTTCAAATAAAGATTACGATAAAGAAAGATTACGATAAAGAAAGATCCCATTTTTTAGAAAATAAAGTTCCATTTTTCAAAAGGGTCCTGAACAAAAAATAAAATTCCATTCGTTAGGAGGACCCTGAATTAAAACTAACGTCCCAAATAATAAGAATAAATTTTTTGCCCTAGATTATCTTAGAAAAAATTTGCGAGTGTAAAATCAAATCATAACTACTTGTAAAATCCATGATGCAAAGGTCAATCAAGACTCTGACCCATAAATATATATTTTTTAAGGTAAAATAAAATGATCAAGATTAGGAAGCGTGTCTCCAATGAATTAAAGTTAGGGACTTCGACTAGAATATGCATATTCTAGGAATAAAGGTTCAAGTTAGAAAGTGCATCACCTGAAAATGAAACTTCAATTACCCAGAAAAGGAAATGTGTCTCTTAGGGGTTAAATGAGTGGAATAAGCTAGAAACTGTGGCTTCTAGGAGAAAAGGTTCAAGTTAGGAAATGTGTTACCGAACAAACAAAATTTGAATTACCCAAACAATTCAGTGTATCTCCTAGTGGTTAAATAGAATTAAATGACTAGAAAGTGCGGTTTCTAGGAGCAAAGGTTTAAGTTAAAAAGTGTGTAACCTAACAGAACATGAATTAATATGACATGGAAGTGTGTCTCCTAGGAGTTACATAGAAGTACTCGACTAGAGAGTGCATATTCTAGGAGAAAAGGTTTAAGTTAGGAAGTACATAACATAAGAAATAAAATTTTATGTACCCAGACAAGGAAGCGTGTATCCTAGGTGTAAAATGGAAGGACTTGATTAGAAAGTGCATTTTCTAGGAGAAAACATTCAAGTTAGGAAATGTGTCACCTAACAAGTGAAACTTGAATTACTCAACCAAAAAAGTGTTTCTCTTAGGGGTTAAATAGAAGGAATCGACTAGAAAATGCGTCTTGTAAGAGTAAAGGGTCAAGTTAGAAAGTGTGTAACCAAAAAAATGAAATTTAAAATACTTAGACAAGGAAGTGAATCTCTTGGAGGTTAAATGTCAAAACTTGACAGGAAAATGCATCTTCTAGTAGCAAAGGTTTAAGTTAGGAAGTGTATGACCTAACAAATGAAATTTGAAATACCCAAACAAGAAAGTTTATCTCCTCGGGGTATAAATGTAATGACTTTACTAGAAAGTATGTCTTCTAGGAGTAAAGGTTCAAGTTGGGAATTACATCACCTTACAAAACTTAAATCATCTGGACAAGGAAGTGCATCTCCTAGGGGCTAAATGAAATGAATCGACTAGGAAGTGCAGCTACTAGGAGCAAAGGTTCAAGGTAGGAGGTGTGTCACCTAAAAAAACTTGAATTACCCAAACAAGAAAGTGTGTCTCCTTAAGATTAAATGGAAGGACTCGAATACAAAGTGCATCTTCTAGGAATAAAGGTTTGAATTAGGAAACACATCACCTAACAATCAATACTGAAATATCCGAACAAGGAAGTACATCTCTTAGGGTTTTAGGATGATGCGTATTTTTACCATGATTGTGATTACTGAACCATTGAAGCCATAATGCCTCTTGTATTTGTAGAAGTAGTGAATTGTACCTTTTGATATTTAGGCCTTGAAGCCTGAGATTTAAAGGTAACTCGTGTTGCTATTTCACACAAAGAAAACTTGTGATTTTAAAACATGGTAATTGGTTTGTTGATTTAGCTTTTGAGGCAATCACTCTTTCAATTGTCACATTTAACTTGCTTTAAACTGTTGACTTTTCAATGACTTATTGCACCATAAATCCAAACTCAGATTATCAAAAATGACTCTTATCAAACACTAACTTTGTCCCACGATATCTCCAAACAAAACTCTATTGAAACTTTTTATTATCACAACTCATAACCTTTTGGTTAATGAAAAGTCTTTGATACTTTTCCTCCTTTAGAATCACATCATCTTTGTATACTGACCTTTTGTCTTGCTTTGTACAATTGAACAAGTTGACAGAAAGTTTTGGAATCCTTTATAACTTGTTTTGAGATGTACTTGACTCAAAGACATGATAAAAATAACAATAATTTTCTATTTGCATAACAGACTAAAAATAACACAAATAGAAATATAGATAAGAAATAAAAGACAAGGAATGTCCCTAGAAAAACTAATCTAAATACGGATGCAAATTCTAATGATTTTGGCATGAATTTATGACTAAGTTGTCTGATCTTTGAATCTAAACTCTTCACCATTTGTTTTGAGTTAATGAACCTCAAATTGAGTTGCTTCCTTAAGCCAATTACACCCTGAGACCTCGTTCGGCTAGTGACACCTTGAAGGGATTTTTTTGCCAACAATCTTTTTTCATTTTCATTCATCTCAACTGACAATTGTCTTGCGGTGCCCACAAGAATTTTAATTAATAGTACTCTCTTATTTCTATTTCTCTCACTTTACAATTGTCTTACGGTTCCCGTGAGGGTTTTTACCAATAAGGTTCTCTCATTTTTATTTCTCTGAGCTCACCATCATCTTGCGGTTCCATAAGGGTTTTCACCAATAAAACTTCTCATTTTTATTTCTCTTAACTCACAATCATCTTAGGGTCCTCGTGAGGGTTTTCACAAATAATAATCTCTCAATTCCTTCTCTCGACTCACAATCATCTTACGATGCCCATAAGGGTTTATAGTAATAAGACACTTTCATTTCATTTATTTCCTAATTTCTTATGTTGATGAAGACAAGTAGTACCCAAAATGCAACGTCATATTTCATAGCATGCTTAGCGTTAACATTCTCAAAGATTGATCTGAAGGTCTTTCTTAGGTTGTAACATGGCTTTTGGATATGGTGAGAAAGAAAGGATGGCATGAGTCTCAAATTACACTTGAAATAAGTGTTATTTACAATATTTGGATTGAATCAAACAATGGAAATTAACACCTGCCCTAGTTTTTTTGGACAGGGTAATTGTAAATTATTTACTTGGTTAGACCGAACCCAGACTAGGGTTGCCTATGTATGTGGTCATTACAAGAATTATGTCAAACATACTTCCAGCAACTTACTCTTTTGCTTGATTTTGGTTCTTTCTTATTGACTCTTTTCTCTTTGAAACTTTTTCTGACTCTTTTTTTCTTGATACTCTTTATTTTATTTTTTTAATTTCAACATATTTTTTTTGTTTTTTGGACTCTATTCTTTTGCTCGACACTTTTCCTTTTTGAACTTTTGCTTACTCTATCTTGATTCCAAAAGTGGGGTATGAAAGAATGTAGAACTAAAGCTCAAAAAAGAGTAAACAAAGGATGACAAAATGTTTGGATATCAAAATGAAATGTCTTCATCATATCAATCCATAGCATGCCCCAAAATGCAACGTCACAATCCATAGCATGCTTAGCCTTAACATTCTCAAAGTTTGATCTGAAGGTCTTTCTTAGGTTGTAACATGGATTTTGGATATGGTGAGAAATAAAGGATGACATAAGGCTTAAATGACACTTGAAATAGGTGTTATTTACAACATTTGAATTGAATCAAACAATGAAACTTAACTCCTGCCCTAGTTTTTTTGGACAGGGTAATTCTAAATTATTTATTTGGTTGGACCGAACCCAGACTAGAGTTTCCTATGTATGTGGTCATTACAACAATTATGTCAAACATACTTTCAGCAACTTACACTTTTGCTTGATTTTGGTTCTTTCTTATTGACTCTTTTCTCTTTGGAACTTTTTCTGACTCTTTTTTTCTTGATACTCTTTATTTTTTTTTTAAATTTTAACACATTTTTTTTTATTTTTTTGACTCTGTTCTTTTGCTCGACACTTTTCCTTTTTGATCTTTTGCTTACTCTATCTTGATTCCAAAAGTGGGGTACGAAAGAACATAGAACTAAAGCTAAAAAAAGAGTAAACAAAGGATGACAAAATATTTGGATATCAGAATAAATGTCTTCATCATATCAATCCATAGCCTGCCCCAAAATGCAACGTCATAATCCATAGAATGCTTAGAATTAATATTCTCAAAGATTGATCTGAAGGTCTTTCTTAGGTTGTAACATGGCTTTTGGATATGGTGAGAAAGAAAGGATGGTATGAGGCTCAAATGACACTTGAAAAAGGTGTTATTAACAACATTTGAATTAAATCAAATAATGGAAATTGACTCCTGCCCTAGTTTTTTTGGATAGGGTAATTCTAAATTATTTATTTGGTTGGACCGAACCCAAACTAGGGTTGCCTATGTATCTGGTCATTACAAGAATCATGTCAAACATAGTTCTAACAACTTACTCTTTTGCTTGATTTTGGTTCTTTCTTATTGACTCTTTTCTCTTTGGAACTTTTTCTGACACTTTTTTTCTTGATACACTTTATCTTTTTTTTTTTTTTATTTTAACACATTTTTTTCGGTTTTTGATTCTATTCTTTTGCTCGACACTTTTCCTTTTTGAAATTTTGCTCACTCTATCTTGATTCCAAAAGTAGGGTATGAAAGAACGTAGAACTAAAGCTCAAAAAAGAGTAAACAAAGGATGACAAAATGTTTGGATATCAGAATGAAATGTCTTCATCATATCAATCCTTAAAAATGTAAGGACATAAAATGTAATATGAAAGTGGATGATGAAGATCATTTATGATATTGTTTTACAAGAATAACTTGAACTGAGCATATGTTTCATTTTTTCTTCTGTGCTTGTCAAACGTACAAGTCCATCATTGTTGCACACACCGCACATCGGATGACTCAACTTTAGTGGAGCAAATTTTCATTTTATTTCTCTTAACAGGAGATCATGCATCCACTTTTTGATATAATTCAAAATGATTGAGATATACCTTTCAATTTATGACCATGTTATTGTTGTAATTCTCAAAGTGATTACCTGAATTTATTCAATTAAGGCTTCAACTTGGTCACCATATCTTTCAACAATCTATATACTTTCTCAAGTTAGCATTTTGATTCAATCTTTTATGATTAAACTGGATTTTAAGTTCAGACTGAAAATTTCATAAGCATGTCATTACTAGAACCAACATAAAATGTTCCACATAAAGAAAATAAACAAACAACACGTATTAAAAATAAAAAGCAAAAAAGGACATTACATTTAGTTTAAAGGAAAGATAGAATGGGTTGAACATAAATGACAAAAGTACAAAATAAGGTAGATCCCGAACTACAACCCTAAAATAATTTAGATAATAGAAAAGAAAATAAACAAACTACCAAAACCCCTCCTATTAAGGAGAGAAAAGAATTTTTGATTGCGGACCTTGACATTTTAGCCACTGGTTTGCTCATCAACATGACTAGAGCTTTCACCACCATCAAATACATTTCCCTCAACAAATAACTTTTAATCCTTCTATTTACATCATTGCTTCCCACATATTAGGCATTGTGATGTGTTTATGAAGGATTCTAGGTGACACTCATAGTGTCAATGTCTTGCACACAATTAATTTTCCTGAATCATCCTTTCTATTTCTCTTTTTAAGGTGCTAAAATCTTCAGTATTGTGAACCTGAACATCATAATAATATGCATATCTTACATTAGGATTGAAATTTTTATAATATGGGTCAGGGGTATACCCAAGAAGAGGATTAATCATTCTTCCTTGTCTCAATTTCTTGAACAAATTAGTATAGGATTCCCCAATTGGTGTGAAATTATCCCTGGCCTAGGTTGAAACTTGGATTTAGAAGTACATTAGTAAATGTGGGGGTAGAGGCCAGTTTTGAGGGATCAGTGCATGGCATTGTGGATAAGAATATTGATACGTATATAGTTGTGCATTATTTAAAGGATACCGAAGAAGAAAAATGGAATATTTTGAATTTTAAAGAAAATAACCTTATTGCAGGTGAGTATGCGGATCTGGTGTATAAGCTCGGGGTTGAAGCTAACAGTAGTATTGATGAGTTGGACCTATCAGGATCTATTGTGACCCTGGCACGACAATAGCTACATCTCCCTACTTTTTCTTTCCATAAATTTCCCTCGATAGATTACAATATCATCCCAAGTGTCTCACATAATCTTTGTGTCCATCATGATCCTCAAATTCTGACATCTTAAAGCTAGGAGGAAAGTTAACACTTAGAACCATGCCCCAGTCCTTATATGAAATATCTTCATAATCCACAAGTCCCAAAGAATTTTTCATAACATTTTCTATCCATTTTCTCTCGCTCTTCTGTCATTCCAAGCTTCTTGGTAAGAAATTTTAGTGGCCTAGTTAACTTAGATGTAGGCTCAGGGATATAGAAGCGATCATCAAGAGTATTGAACTTAGACTCACTAGATGATTAGGGAAGCACAACCGTTGGACGTGTAGCCAAGGTGGGATCCTCAGTACAGGGTTGAGCAACAAGAGCACGGATAGTAGGTGGTACTGGACAGATGATAGATTTATACTAAGGAGCTCGAAAATGCGTGGTGGGAGCATCGGGATGCTTTTGGAGTGTATGTTGTGGTGCATCAACAACAGTAGAAAATTGATTTTGTGACAATGATGGAAGCCTAAAAGTATTTTGTAAGTTCTATAATGGGGAATGGAGGAGGAGGCAACCCACTGGCTTAAACTCGGTGCATTTGTCATTTGTTGCCTTAATCTCAAAATCTTCTTCTTTAAACTCTCATTTTCCTAACTCTTTGTCTGATCCATGATGTTACTCTCAAAATTGTTGTTGAACATAACTAACTCTTTCTTGGACTTGCTGTAATATGGAGGACCAGCCAGAATGCCACAAGCCAACCACCTTAAACCAACTTAACAATAGAGATAACAAATGCATTAGAGTTCAACACTTCCTTAATTTTTTTTTTCTTTTTTCTTTTTGAAAAGATCACCGAACCATAGAAGGGAACCTACGTATCTCCACCCCGAGAGAGGAGAAACAAGTGTGCGTAGTACGTGAAGTTTTGACAAAAAGAATATAAATTTTTTTCAAAAGTAGACAAAAATCTTTTTGAATTTCTCAGCTTTAAAATCCTATGCAGAATGGAGCCTATGATTACCACATGAAAATATTTTAGTATTTTTATATGAAGAAATGCTTGAAACAACTAATCTAAAATGAAGAGTAAAGGATTTTTTTTTTCAAAAGATATAGAGAATTATTTTTTTGAATTTTTGATTCTGAATCTCAAACAAAATTAAACCTTAAATTATCTAAGAATTTTATTTTTGTGTTTTCATATGAAGACGTGAGGGAGAGTTATTATTTTTCAAAATATATTGAAAAGAAAAAACTTTTGGATTTTGGATTTTGAATTTCATACAAAAAAGAAACTTAAAACTATTAAGAAAAATATTTTCATCTTTTTTAAGACATATGTAACATCAACTCTAGATGAAGTGCGAAGAAAATTTCTTCTTGGATTTTAAAAATAAGATCACCGAACCCGAGAAGGACTGCCCATGTATCTCACTCCAGAGAGAGGACAATCAAGTGTGCATAGTTCGACCAGATTGGACAATTAAAGATTAATTAACAGACTAGACCCCGACTTGGTACATGACCAAAACAAATGAGGAAACACACAAATAAAAATATCTTTTGATCTTTTGATTTGAAACTTCCTATAAAAAATAAAATCAAAACTACGAAAGAAAAATCTTTTTTTATTTTCATACGAAATTATTCAAAAATAAAGCACCAACATAAAAATATTTTTGAAAATTTTAACGTAAAAAACATAAAGACACTATATCACGACCCATACTCGAGATTGGCCGTGATGGGACTCTCAATCCCACCATGGGCCGGAGACGACCCTATTAGACTTATCTAGAGAGCACATAAATGTAAACAATGGAATCCAAACAAGTCTATAAATGATGTATAAATCCAAAGAAAGATTGGAGTCAAACAAGACATCCCAATATTGTCAACAAAAACCTCTAACCCCGAAATATCAATTAAGTCGGGACATGCCTCCGAAAATGACAAAAAGAATCCAAAAGTACTAAGACAATAAAGAAAGAATAATAAAATGACATGGCCTTTCAAAGGATGGAGAGTCACAAATTCACAACTGCTCAATAGAAGTACCCAACCATCTAATGCTATACAGGAGAAATACAAAAGTCCTCCAAACCTACATCATGAAATGATGTAGCGTTCGAGGATGGTCAGTCGGTAAAGCACTGGCATGCAACTCAAGGGATAGGGACAAAATATGCATTTACCAAAATCCATCCATAAACCACATGCACAATATTTATACATATATATATATATATATATATAAGATTCCATGTAAGGGACAAGAGTCAATTAACATGATAGTTTAAACATTAGCCTGAACTATGTAGCTCGTACCAATATTCCAGGCACCCACGGGCTGTATGGGTCAAACCCCACTTGCTAGAAGGGACCCAGTCCATGTTAGCCGCATGTACCGAGGAAAGGCTAAAGATACCAAGGCAATAGCCATCCAAAATATAATTTCTGCATTAGAAACATGGTCATATAGATACCCCAACATCGACAAATGTGATTTTCAGTGTTGGTTCCGTCGGGACTACACCTTTTCGGTGAGCTACTCAATTCCCATTAAACCATAATTAAAACGATTTGTACATAACCCAACCATTAATCAAGAAGTCTTTATTAAGACATTTTCCAAGATGGTATTATCATACCAGTATGCTTGGAAAATAATTCAACTATGCCAAAATAGTACATTTAACCATTAGACTCCAAAGTTTCATTTAAAATCCAAAATCATGGCCACCAGGGCATTCTAAATCCATCACCGCTAAGGGCATTCTAAATCAATTTTTTATCCATTTATCCTTTGATGAAATGCAATGGTTTTCAAAGACAAGTTAATTTATGAAAATATTCATATTCAAAATTAAGTTACAATATGGGTTGAGGTTAATGCCACTACCAAGACCAAAATTCATCAATTTTGGTTAAACCTATTTCAACCATAATCACAATACACCAATTCAGTCCCAAAGACATCAATTAAAGAATAAATAATCCTTTTAAAACATTGGAAAAGTAATTCAAGTAATGACAATCAGAATTCTCAACCCAATTTCAAATCCCATCAATTCAAATCACATAAATGTTCAATAAATTTATTCCACAATGTGAAATTCGAGTTACAAAAAGAGAAACATGCTTGAAATATAGAAGATATTGAAGAGAAATCAAAGCTTAGAGCCCGAATGGTAAAATCCTCATAAAATCTTGAACTTTTTTGGTTTGGGAGTTAAAGAATAGAAAAGGAATGTTTGATCTTGATAACTGAAGGAAAAAAAGGTCATTGAAGTGTTTTAATGTCGTTTTAGGGGTAAAGGACCGAATATCCCCTCAACCTAAGTGAAAAAATAAAAACTAGTCAAAAATGCATAGTAGCGTGGCACATCGCTATCACAGAGGGTAGCCTCCGTGCCACGCTCCTATCACGGAGCATAAGTGGCATGGCATGCCACTATCATGGACCCCCGCTGCCTTGGGGTTCCAAAATAGCCTCAAACACCTTCTGAAAGTTTTAAAACAAAACACCCCTGTAACATTCCTTAAGATAATTCAAGTCAAAAATTAATGTTGCATACAAAAGAGGGTCAAAAATAAATTACTCAAAATTTTACGGGGTCTTAGACACTAAAAGATTTTTTTTTTGAAATTTCAAATTATGAATGCGTTCTAAAGGAATAAAGAAAAATTATTTTTGATTTTCAATTTTTCTAAAAGAAATACATTCAAAAGGTAAAAATCTTTTTGAATTTTTTATTGTGAAAACAAAAGCCATAGAAACTTTCTACAAAGTACAAAATTCTTTTTCTTTTTTTTTCGACTACTCTGGTTTAAGCACACTCATTCCCTCAAATTTAGCATATGCCACCCTAAATTATTCCATCAAATGACCCTTTTACCCCCAAAGATTCAATAAGTAGCACATAGAGATGCTTAGGAGTAAGTCTCCTACAAAGGACCAAACTGATCCTGCTAGGTCTCAACATAATGCAAATTAGAATGACCTAAAGGCAAAGCTAGGCTGGAGTTCAACTGACAAGGCTGATTAGGGGAGCGTATGGTCGATGGTGATTGTGACTGCTTTTTTTCCACTCCATACCGACCAACGGCTCTCCTCCTAAAATAAGGGTAACTCAATAAAGGTTTGTGTATACAACATGTACCTCAAGACTTGTTTCGAAAGAAATAACTCGGGTTAATACATATGATGACATATATAAAGCAGTAACACATAAAGGAAAGTTGTTAACACACAGCATGTAAACATTCAACAATGATAATACGATAACCAAACAAGGCATCAATACACCTATAGTGTCAAACTAAGTCGATACAACTCAACGATGAAGCTCTAATTCTATAAAAATCCTAGTAGAGTCTCCAAAGCTATCACACCCCTTTTTTATCGAAAGAAATTGTGATTTTTAGTTAGAAAAAGGTTTTTATTATTAAAGTGACTAAAAGGAAAAATATTCAAAAATGGATTTTTCAATTAAACCCCAGAGTTTTCACTTGGCATTATTTGGTGTGCTAAGTAACCTTTTTAAATTTTCTTTTCATAAATAGTTGACTCTTAAAACTGATCCACGAACAAAGAATCCAGTTAAGGAGTTACTTTAATTGAGCGGAAGGTGTTAGGCACCCTTCAGTCCTGTGGTTTGACCATGGTCTCTTCATTGAGTTACACATAATATGACACTAAGATATGGTAAACTCAAAAAAGAGAACATACATAAACAAAAATTCAAACAAGACAACCAAAGTTCTAAAAAATAATGTCTGATCCAATTAATACAGTCCCAAAATGAAAAAATACTGAAATAAAAACCTAAACTAACTTAAACTATCCAAAACTATGCTCTACCCGACCCCTTGAGACTTGATCACGAACATCCTATGCGTATGTAATACTTCAGGGCATTTGCTGGTGAATAAGTATAATTTATCTCGGGACATCCCCGGTAAAATGAATATATTTGAGTGAATGCAATAAATTAAAACAAGCAAATCAAATTAATCATTCGACAATTCATGAATCTTAAAATTGCCTACCCAACCTACCGTTTTCCTTCCAGTTTCAACCTAAACATAATAATATCAAATTTAAAAACAATCCATATCAATAGTAAATAATAAATTGAAATGAACTACTTGAAGTTACGACCTAGTGGATCTTCAATTCCCTTCTTGAATAATTGATATTAATTCTTAAATAAGATATCATTTCATCACATGATCCATAATCAGGGGAACTAAAAAACAAATCAAAACAAAAAACTATTCACCACCAACAAGAAATCAACCAACACACATTAATCAATCCAATGCACCAAATATCATAAACAATGAAATAAAAAGGGAAAAAGAGTAGAATTAAATCTCAATCTGAATTTGTCAAACTCAAGTATTACTCGATTAAAAGATGGAATATGCACCCAGAAACCTCAATTTGAATCTCAGCAAATGAACCCTCTAACTCAAATCAAACCCCAAAAATCTAGAATAACCCTAATTGACCCAACTGACCCGCTTCTATTTTTTGATTGTTTTCCAAAGGAATTTCATTGAAATCAAATTAAATGGGTTGTTTTTGGTTGATTTGGTCGTTGGTTTTGTTATTTTTGTTAGGATTTGAGCAGAAAATGAGGACGAAAGGGAGCTAGTTTGTTGTTGTTGTTTCGTCGAAGCTCGAGTGAGCTATGGCCGTGATGGGAATTAGACAATAGGTCAAGTTTTTTGTGACAGTAATGTTATTTGGCAAGACCTCAACTATAAATTCTGATTCACCATTTGTTTTCTCCCTCTCTCTTACATTATCTTTTCTCTTACTCATTTTCTCTTCTCTCTCTTACTTTTCTCTCTGTATTATTCCTCTATTTCTTCACTCTCTCTTTTTTCTCCTATGTGTAGAAGGTGATGTGGGTCTGTGTAGTCTTTGTATTATTAATGTGTATGCATATTTATCGTGAGGTGTAGTGACCATGTTTGCAAATATATGTTAGTATATATAGAAAAAAATATGATGTGTGGGGGGGGCGAGGTAGGGGGCACGTGGGATAGTGGGGGTTGTGATGTTGTTATTTTTATTGTGGTTTTTTTTATTATGTGCAAGTGTCAAAAAATTAAAAGGTGAGGCAATATATTGTGTTTAGGTTGTTTTCTTTGTTTTCTTATGGTGGGATTATCAAATAGGGTGGGGTGCATGGCATGGTGAGGGTGTATAGAATAAAATTCAAAATGAGAGGTTCAAATTTACGTGTCTACAATTATTTCCTAATGTAGGTTCTGGTGTTCGTCCTCAACAGTTCGATTATCCAGGATCCCCACCTCCTACATCCTGTTTGTTGGTGAGTCCTCATGTTCTAAGGGCCACTTCTATGGTTATTTTTAGTTGTTTGGTAATTAATAAGTTCAGACATTATGTTTTCAATTTAGGTCAGCTGGGGTCTATCCCAGTGGCTCTTTAGTAAGCTTAGAGGCTGGTCAAGACTAGTTAGTTGAGGCTACTAGTAGTCTTAAGCACCTTGTCACATCTTGGTGTAGCCTCTTGTTGTTACGTTATATCTACTAATAATAATTATTCTGAGTCCCCTAGGAGTGGAGACAAATGTGTATATGGATCTCATGAGTCTCCCATGGATCCTAGCGATCCAAACAGAGAAGTGGGCGTATATTGTGTCATATATTGTATTCATGTCATTACTTCCTTATAATTGGCTCTAATGTGATTGAATGTTGTGATAGATGTTTTATTGATATTGTACTTGACTAAGAAATTGAGTGTTGGAACTATGTTATTTATCTACAGTTGTTATTTGTTAGATTAATTGTGGCTTTCCTAAGTGTAAATTTAGATGGTTGTTCTGGATGGCTGGTTTTGGGTGGTTCTTTCCATCACTTTATTTAGGTCAGTTAAACGATGCTACTAAGTACATTTTTTTAGTACTCACCCTTGTTTGTTTTTCTACACCTTATGTGCAAATACTGAGTCAGTGTTCTACGAATATCGATCATGTGCTTGTGATTGATGCTACCCTAAATATTCCTAAGGTAGCGGTTGCTGGTCCAATTCATTATGGATTCTCCCATTTCCAATCTTATCTTATGCTTTCTTTTGGATTATTGAAACTTTTGACCATACATTGTATTTTTGTAACTCTTAGAGGATTGGATATGTGACTACCAAACATGGGATGTTATTATTGGCTTTTAAATATTTCTTATCTACTTATTTATGAGCATTTTTTGGGTTCGATATTTTCTTTACTTCTTCCACTTCTTACATTTCGTTATATGAGTTGGGTTGGGCTTAGGGTTTTCTATCACAATGGGTGTGATAGGTGCCATCACGATCATGTTTTGGGTCGTGACGATAACTCCACACAAGGATCTTTTCCTTTTCATATTTCAAACTCAAGACTTCTGATAATGAATTGAGGGATTTTATTCATCCCACCACAACCTTGCTAGTTTTTATTGACTATGTTTTACCATTTTTTTTGGTAAGTAAGAAATTTACCACCAAGGATAAAATATTTACATCCAAATCAAAATCTACATGAAACTGTCCTATAAAACTTCATAACTCAGGCACTCTTAGTACATAAAATGGCTAGGCTTAATAAATCAGAAGTTCTAATTCTCGTGTAAGATGAACATATTGTTGCCCGTGACTGTGTATTTCTTGAATCAATACACGACTTAGCTCTTGAATTCGCCTCTTCTTTCCGTGGAGGATTCTACAGATCCTCTCTTGCCAAATTAAATATACACTTCCTGCCAGCATCGTTCTATACAATTTGCCCTTTATAGCCACTCCATTAGCATGATGGACTGACATCTAAGCTCCCCACTTCAAATTACTGGTGATCTATTTATCCCCGGCAATGCAAGAAAGCACTTCCAGTAGCCCCGCACATAATCACATTCAAATAACAAGTGGAAAATTTTCTCCATAGTAGTCTCACAAAGAGGATATTTCTTTTCACCTGTGACACCCCATTTTTCCAGTCTATCCCAAGTATAAATTCTACGATTTTCTACTAAGACAAGGCTGAAGATCCATCATGGACTACTCAAGTGGTTGCAGAAGTGACCTTTTGAAATTGGCCTCTCAAATGTTGGTAAATCTTTTTTTATAGAAAAGCTGGTCAACTTCAGTACCTCATCATATGTGTATCCAGCAAGTTCAAAGGATTCTTTGGCCTTCAAAATCTTCCTCATCATCCAACATGGATGAAGTAGTAACAACTCTATCTTCGGGACTCAACTAAGCCACAAAACAAGTAACATTCAAGAATATTGCTCTTCTATTCTTGAATTGGTGATTTAAAGTGTTTTTTAAGTGCTTGTCTTTCCAAACAAAAGAAACACTATTTATAGGATAAAATTTTCACGCAAGAGAAAAGTATTAATTAATTAATAGTTAATAGGTTCATGAATACCTTAAAACAAAAGGTAACTTTCTTTCAAGAACCTAAAATGTAAGATTTAAAGAAAAATAAATTTGTCAAATTCATGTTTTTTGTAACTAAAAACTTTTAACTGATGCTTTTTTTTAAAATTAATTGAAACATAACTCCAAAAAATCTTTAACCAATGTATTTGTTTCATAATTTATTGAAACACAATCTTTAACAATAGCAAAATCTTCCTCATCATCCAACACGGCTGATTAGTTTCAATATCCCAAAATGTGTTTCACCATTAATTTATGCCATATTTTTCTAAAGCACTATTCCTTATTTTATGTTCCTTTTTTGTACCAGGTTAATTACAAATATTTCATATTTTACCTATACATATTGGAGATATTATTCAGTTGAAGATAAAAGTAATGGATGAAAAGCGTGTGCTTTTCTCTTTAATAGATCTATTAAGTATATTTTAAGCTCAACTACATAATTTTAGTGAAAGCTACTGGGTTTGACATACTCATAGGCAAAGTTGTAAAAGTGCCTTTAGGCGATGCGGATTTAGACTACTCAGATTAGAAATTTTCAAATACCAGATGGTTTTGTCAACTAATTAAGTTCATTTTATCAAGTCATTTGAGCTCAACTTTAAGACCGACTGGATAAAGATAAGTTCGTAAAATAAACCAAATATGATTTGGTTCGTAAATTGTTTACTAAAATTAATGCATCTTAAATCACAATATATGTCTGCAATTTCAAAATTCATATTTTACGTTATATTTGATAATATTAGTCAATTGGTAATAAAAGTAAATGATGAAATGGAGCAGTTCCTTTTTTTAGTAGACCTTATATAATGTGCATCCTATTTAGTCAATAACACATTATCATATATAAATTTAAATTCGAACAAGTAGTGTGCATGCATGTAAATAATAAAAAGAAATAAATTCATGTCTCACATTACACTGCGTCATCATAAAAACAATAAATGAACATATAAAAATTGCATTAAGATTTATAATAAAAAAAATTCACTAAAAGACTCAAACAATAAGGAGGTGTGGTTGAATATGTTGGAGTTATTACATAGTGTGTATATTTTTTACATCTCATATACATGTTTCCAATTTATTTGGTCTTACATTTTATATTTGATTTACACTTCACAAATTATTTTGGCCCATATTACAGTGAATAACCCGACCCATAGATGATGTATATAAATGTTAGCCTTAATGGAGGTAGTTGGACAATTTAGCTATTTTTAGTGTAATGAAATGTCTTTCTCTCTCTTCTTTTATCTTCTCAAATGTTCTAGGGTTTGTTGAGATTCATCTATAAATTTCATATCGATTTCACCCTAACATGGTATCAGAGAAGGACAATTGATCGATTTCTCACTTCCTTTCATGCGATCTTACCCGTGAATGGTGGAGTCAAGATCTGTAGGTCCATCAATAGAAGTGCAGTCTAGTTTTCTGTATAGTTTTGTTGATCAAGACCTTTTCTTCTTCACGTTTGTGAAAATGACTAGTAACTACTTTTCGTAACCCTATTTTTCTCTAAGTTTAGTGATAGTTCCAGTACTGAGGTAGATTACTGGAATTCGATCTATTATAGTCGATGTTGGAGTAGAATTGTTGGTTTAATAACTAAATTTGTGGAGTTGGAAGTATGCTAGAATAGATTTGCTAGTTTATAGTTGCAATTGCGACGTTTGGTAGTAGAATTACTGGTTATAGTTGTTTTCTTTTTGTACTCATTTATATTATACTGTTGATTTGGTGAATCCTATGAGTAGTAGCACCCAACACTAATGGTTCTTTGACAAGTAATGATGGATTCGAAGAATTAACTTTGGACCTATCCCATCCTTACTATATCCATCCTTCTGAATGCCCTAGTTATCAGTTGGTATCCATAGTCTTAAATGGTTATGGGTTTGCTATTTGGAGAAATAGAATGATTATATTCTTGTCTACCAAAAACAAGTTAGGAATGTTTAACAGTAAATTTCCTAGACTAGACCCAGTTTTATAAGAGGTGTGACCATATAGTCAAAGCTTGGATCACTAATTCTCTTAACATAGCAGTTAGTGTGATGAGTCTCCTCACTACTACACATGTCTGGAAAGAAATCAATATAGATTTGGGAAATCTAATGGGTCCAGGTATATTCATGTCCAAAGGAAAATTAATTCCACTATTCAAGGGTCTTCTAATATAGCCATATACTTCACAAAGATGAGGTCTCTTTTGGATGAGCTCAATGCATCCTATGTTGGTCCTGAATGCACATGTGGTGAATTGGATAAATTTAATCAAGACCAACAAATTTTCTAGATCCTTAGTGGACAAAATGAGGCATACTCTACTATGAAGAGAAACACATTAATGATGACACCATTGCCATCCATCAGCAAAGTATTTGCCCTTCTCCAGCAGAATAAAAGCCAAAAGGAAGCTCAGTCTGGAGTTCAAAACTTCTTCAGTGACTCAGCTTTCTTTGGTGGTGTCATGACCCAAGTCCTTGGATACAATGGGTATCCCAAACCACGAAGGATCGAGAGACCCCTTAGCATACTATCATAAGCATAATCCATAAGTAAATCAAGTGTGGAAGATATAATGAAATTCAAGAGAAACTTATAATCTAAACTAGGTCAACAAAGTAGTGAAAATACAATAACCTAATCTCTTCTACGAAGCCTCAACTTAGTACTAACTATCAAGCCCGGTACAAGACCCCCTGGCTGGACCATAAACTAAAAGTGTCAACGTATGAATAAAACTTACTTCCGAAATATGGATGTCATATCCCAACGTTTTAATGATGTGATGGAACATACGACTATACCTTAGAACCTAAAATATGGGGGGCTCAATACTTTAAAAGTATTTGTATGTAGAACTAATCAAAAGTTACATATATTTCGTATAACATAATTGGGAGCTTTGGAAACAAATAGTTTAGCTTTATATATATATATATATATATATATATAATCAATGAGCTTCAAATCATTCTTTAATAAACATTGACTCAACTCTTGCTTTAGTTCTGACCTAGATCCTACACCCTACTTTTTTAAATTCCCATGGGCTCTATGGAATCCACCGTTGACTTGGCGGCCAAGCCCCCAATCCGAGTTTTCCTTAAGAAGTGGGGTACATAATAAAATGAAGTATGCCTCCTTATTGACATACTATGTTATGAAAAATAATATGCCTCCTTACTAACATACCATTTCATAAAAACCCACATTGGCAAAATACTATTTTGGGCAATGAGTTATCTGAACTCGTGCCTTCTTCGGGTAACCATCTAACTACCTCTAAGACCATTTTAGCCTCTTAAAACCATGCTCCATACTCAAAACATTCTTTTCTTTCATGTTAAGGGAATTTCATCATAGGTGTCATCATACCTAGACTTACAAGACATATCATATCAAATCATGTCCATAACCCTTTTCATTCAAAAGCATGTTAATGACCACCAAAAGATTTACATAAAACACGAGAGTTCTTATTTCAAAAGTACATGGAAACTTATTTATAAACACTCTCTTTTTAATAATTTAACATGTGGTGACCAATTCTTACATAAAACACATGCAATTCTTCATTAGTACACAAAAGCATTTAGAATAAGAATCACTACTTTGAAAACATGTAAAATAACAAAGCATAATTTACAAAGAGACATTTATAACTCGAGAAATATCATCATTCATAAAGCAACCCCAACATTAGTCATACATAAATTTCATGATCAAAGGAAACTTATAATTCATGCTCTCAAATCCATTTCACAATTCATGACATGTTAAGACAATAAATTTCATCATGCAAGGGGAATTATGTAAATAATTATTTTAAATCACTTTTCAAAACTAATAACATATGTACACATGACTACAATTCAAGTTCATGGAAAATTTCCCTAGTAATTTCATAATTTCATCAAACATGGGTTCATGATGTATGCTCTTCAAACGGTTTCAAAAACTCATTACATATACATATATATACATTTTTAAAGCTTGATAATACAGTAAACTTACGTCCATGAGAATTAGGATAGTTTTATATACCTTTTGATGGAGGAAAATTGAATAATAACCTTGATTTTGGAATCTTCAAGCTTTAGAATGAATGAATCCCTTCTTGATGTTCATGAGAGAAAGAGAATAAGGGTTTGGGGATTTCAATCAGTTTTGGAATGTACTTAGTGTTATATTACGTATTGGGGGAGTTATGGGGATGAACCACCAGTTACGTTGGAAAGAGGACTCAAATGGATTTAATTTGATATATAATAGGCCACAACTCCTCATATTCTAGGATTAATGGTCACCAGAAGTTGACCCATGAAAATTCATCAACTAAAACTCAACAGGTAGGAAGTGTTCAACTTAAATTTGAGCTATAAAGTTTGTTTGACTTATACTCATCTCCAAATATGTTACCATGACAAACAATTGTTATTCAGACTAGTATATAAATATAAATCATCGAGTTCGGGACTATATACATAGGAAAGACGATTCAAGTTCTAGCCCAAAAATGTGGAGTGTTCCAACTTGCTTCCACCTCTGCTTATTATCCCAACAACAAACCTCTCTACTAAAACATCAATTTCATGTCCAACAAATATCAAAATGGGTATAAGATTCACAAGTATTATAAAAAGCCTGGTCACAGTGTTGATACATGCTATATGCTTTATGGATTTCAACTTGATTTGAAGTTCACAAAGAACAACAAATCATCTTCTACTTGTGTTTAGATGCTAGACTCAGATATTCAGCTAACTACCCTTATTCCAAATTCCAAATCATGTGTTCCACCCTATAAAAAGGATTTTGTACATAGATTTAGCAAGGAAAGATATGATCACCTAATGAGTCTTTTTCAACAAGCTCAACTTTCTTATATTATTCAAAATCAGTTTGACCCTACAGAAGCATTAGGCTCTGCAAGCTTGCAAGCTTGTCAAATAGTGCAATTTTTACTACTAATGGTTACAATGTCTGTGCTTCATATCAATTGAATGTAAACTCTTTGATCTTAGATTTAGGAGAATAAAATCATATGACCTCTCACGAACAACTTCTCCATAATATATATCCACTAGCTCATCCTTTCCTTATTACCTTACCAAATGGATACAAAGTCGAGGTAGTCTTCACTAGTTCTCTGAACCTAAGAGATGATGTCACCTTGCAAAATGTACTCCTAGTTCATTCATTCCATTTTATTTTACTTTCTGTATATCAATTGCTCAAACAAATCTCATGTTTAGCTGTAATTTTTATTTCTACTTGTCATTTACAGGGATCTTTTTTGAAGAGGGCACTTGAAATTGGTAAGGCTGCAAATGGATTGTACTACTACTATGCTGATATCCCTGTATCACCACACTCTGAGCATTAGTCTGCTAATGTTACTCATTCTATTTATAGTTGTGTACCTATTTCTCAATCTATTTTCAATAATAACAATACCACATCTGTTATCAATTCCATTTGTAATTCTTCTGAGATTTTTATTAAAATTGGTATGTTTTAGCATCAAAGACTTCGACACATGCAATATCACAAGATGGGTTTTATATTGTAACGCCTCGAGAGTACACCCTGGGCGTCACACGGTGCTTACAGTCTCGAGGGACCACAAGCTAACCCATGAGCTGGTACCTGCTGTGAGCACTGAATAATATAATCATATATGCAGAATAATAACTGATATACCATAAGGTTTTAAAACTAAATTATAAATCTGAAGAACATAGTTATCTGATCTGATATTGGAATCTGAATAAACTCAATAACTAACTGTAGTGTCAACTGAAGTCTAAATACTAAATAACTGACTCTAATGACAGAAAGCCTCTAAACTAAATGACTGGGAGTTAATGGGACAGGCCCCAACTAACTCCAACTAACTACTAAACTGAAAACATGAAATAGAAATACTCCATCCTCAAAATATAAGGACTCACCACTGCTACTGCTAAGATTTTTGAAATATCTAAGCATGGTCTGGGAACTGGGCGTTAGAACCTATGATATAATACATCATAGAACAAGAAAAGGTATGTGATCAGTACTTTGAATATACCGGTGTGCTAAATGAGGTAGGCTGATATGCATGGTTTCATGAACAGGAATAATAAATTATCTGAATATACATATAAAGCATGGAGACTGAATAGAGAGCATAAAATCTGTAGATACTGGAAATATGCAAAATCTGTAAATAATGTGTATGCATAGAAGCCTATAAATACTGAAGGTACATAAAATTTGAAAATACTGAGGATGCATGACCAAGCATATAACATAAACTGAATAAAATTCTATAAACTGAAATACTAAAATACTAATATCTGTATGCTTTGGTTAAATAATACTACGACTGAATTACTGGTCTGATTACTGGACTGAGATTGTGGGAGCTATCATCTAACCGACATGCCTTAATCTAAGCTAATTGAGGTCCAACCTGTAACCCCAGTTGAAAGGGTGTTAATACTGTGCCACGGGTACTAACGTTGGTTGTGTTGATCCACTATACTGATATAATGTTCGAAGGACTAAGGGTGTCAAGCTTGAACTAACGGGTGACCCTGCAAGATAGTCAAGCCTAAATTAATAGGTGACTTCTCACATCCTGCGCTAGCTATGTAGGTCTGGAGTATAAGGACTGCTACTAACAACTCTGCCTATCTGACGGGGAAACTTCCATCCCTACACATGCTCAGTGCTAAATCCTACTCCCAACTTAAATATACTGATATACTTGACTGTTCTGAGTTTAATTGACTGATATTTGACTATCTTGATAATGCTCATAGTATATTCTGAAGACTATTTTGTAATATATTGAGACTAGACTAAGTAAACAACTATGGTTTTTAGGTATTCAATACCCTCAGGACTCAAATATAGTAAAATGACACTAAAGCTTGGAGGACAAAGCATGAAGGCTTTTATTAAATCAATCACTCTTGTAGGCATTTTATCAAACATTTGGAGTTCATGGTTTGATCAAGTCATAGGAATGTCATGGAACTTGTAGTAAAAGCATGAATTCAATATGAATAATACTAAATCATGATTTAATTCAAGGAATGATAATATTAAAACATGGAGAATTGAATAACAATAATAATTTCATTGAAACATGGTATAAAATCATAGTTCATGGAGATTAATGAGTGAAATCACAATTTAAAGTCAAACAACTTGAAAAGATCACAATTTTGTAAATTAAATAGGATACTTGGACTCCATGGGTGAAAGGAACCCATGGATGAACATCTAACATACTTGAGTTAATGAATTTGGAAGGATTGATGGTGAGTTCTTGAGATTTGTCCTTGAATTTGAGAGATAAGGTTTCTTGTTCTTAAAAAGAGGATCATTAATTTGAGAGAAATTGAATAATGATGTGTATTTAGGTCAATTAGGGGTTAAATTTTGTGTTTAGGATGAGTTTAGGGCTTAGGAAAATGTAACGCCCCGAATCTGGTACTCAGAACGCTACACGGTGCCTATGACCCCGAAGGAAAACAAGCTAACCCATGACTGATATCTGCAATCTGAGCAGTGAATAATAGTAATAATATCGTAAATGCGAAAACATGAACTGAAAGTCCATAAGGTTCAATACTAGTACATAACTAAAAAATATGGTATAATAATACCAAAACAACTGAGATAATTATCTGAACATACTGTAGTCTGAAAGCCTCTAAATTGTCTGAATAAAGAGTTGATGGGACATGTCCCCAACAAACTCCAACTACTAAAATAATCTAAAAACTGAAATAGTAATGTGATCATCATGTCCTTGAATGATAAAGACTCACTACTAACTTTGATCACTTAACTGGGATGCTAGTGGTTCGCTGGAGCTCATGCTTTTAAACCTATGGTATAAGACACTGTAGCGCAAATGTGTCAATACTTAGAATGAACTGGTATGGAAGTGAGGTAGGCTAAATGTAATTGGTTCATATGCATGAACAATACTAACTGACGGACTAACATAAATATGAGAATACATGCATGCATACGTAACTGTAACTGAGATCATGATAGGACTGGATACTGAGTTCTGACTACTGAGTCTACTTACATTAACATCTGATTCACTGATAAGTTATAAACTGATACTCTATTATTGAATACTGAGGGACTGATACTATGTTATTGATACATGGATAATTGTGTCTGATAGTTATGATTATGAAGAACTGGTCTGGTTGACTGTATCTAACATTCCTGAAGCTGAATGCTAATAACATAAGTTCTAATAATTGATATAACTGATAACATGAGTGATTGTATCTGACAATCCTGAATCTGATGGAACTAGCTGAGTTTCGTACTATATCTGAGTAACTGAATCCGAGATCAGTCCTATCTAGAGGGTGATATCTACATCTGATGATACTAAACATGATTGACCATAGTTGAGATCAATCCTGTCTGGTGGGTGATCCCGAGGTTTATTTATAAAATAAGGATTAACTATATCTAACAGTCCTAAATCTATACTACTGAGTTGAATTGACTGTATCTAACAGTCCTAATTCTGTAACTAAAATTGTGGGATATATTCATCTAACCATCATGCCCCATACTCAGCTAACTGGGGTCCAACCTGTAACCCCAGTTGGAAGAGTGTCAGTACCACGCCACTGGTAAAGACAACTGTTGTGGAGTCAGTCCTAATCTAGCGGGTGACCCCTGGGATCAATCCTATATATTTAAATGCACTAACGGGTGATCCCCGAGTATATCAGTCCTATCTAATGGGTGACATCTCATACCTACGCTAGCTACGTAGTTCTGAAACTTAGGGATTGCTTCTAGGGATCTCAGTCCTATCTAGCGGGTGAGTCCCCATCCCTAGGCTCGCTCGGTGCTGAATCCTACTCACATCTAAAAGACACTGAACTGATTAATTGAGCTGAACTGATTAACTAAATTGAACTGATTAGTTGAACTAAACTGATTAATTATTGGTATCATTTAGCGGAGCTAAAACTGAATTTACTGAGTTCCATTGACCAACGGAATGCTACTGAGATCTGAGGACTGACTGAGAATACTGACGTTACTGAGATTACTGAGCTACTAAAATTACTGAGATTTCCTGAGTCACATGACTGACTGAGTTCTATGGATCATAGCTTGATTGAGGAGATCGTGAAAACATGACATAGCTCTAGGCACACAGCTAAATATTCTGGTACAAGTACCCCCAGGACTCAATGAATAAAAATTGACATAGCATGGCTTACTTGAACACATGACCAACAACACTATTCATGATTCATATATTGAAGCACTTCACCAAACATGTGGTATGCATAAGCTTGTACATACATGGGGATTTCATAATATCATGCTAGTTGGGCACTTTTTCTTCATATAGGCATTTAATCAAACACATGGTAGGCATAATATATGTAGACAACATTATATAACAATCAAACATCATGATTCATATCTAATTTCATCATCCAAGGTTTACATGAATCTACATCTTTACTAGTCAATTCCACCTGAAATTTATCACCAAACATGGAGTAAAACTCAATTGGTCATTCTCAACATAAACAAAACAAACCCAACATGAAGTTTATAAAGAAAATCTAAAATCTTATCTTTAGAAAAGAGATTCTTGGGCTTCATGGACGAAATGAGTCCATGAATGAACACTATGCATACCTTAGCTTGTGATTCTACGAAGATTGATGGAGAGATTCTTGAAATTTGATGGTGAATTCCCTTGGAATTGAACCTTCTATGAAAACCCTAGGGCCTGTTCTTGAGAGTTTTTGAGAATAATTGAGTATAAGCTTCTGAATTATGGCCAAATCTCGTGTTATAAGGCTTATATAGGATGGGAAATTGACCTTTTTAACCCTAGGACATGTATTTAATTTCTGAGAAAATTTCCCAATTTTTATCCTTGGCGCGACGCGCCACTATCGCGCCAAGTCACTGGAAAGTGACAAATGGGAAATTGCACGGTGGTGCGACGCGGAGCTATCGCGTTGACACCTTGTCTATGACCTGGATGTTTGGTGCGATGCGCCACTATCACGGAGAAACACTGGAAATTGAAAATTGCCATTTGAGTTATCTCTGCGATGCGCTGAAGGCTCAGGTGATACACTGTCTCACTAAAAAGGCTGTAACTTTTCACCCGGGTGTCGGATTTGGGCGAATTTGATATCGATGGAAAGCTTATTCGATTCCCCACATGATAAGAACTGAAAATATTGAAAATACCATGTGTACAAAAGTAGATTCATCTTTCAAAGAAAGCTTCTAACATTCTTGGGAAAACTTTTCAAGTTAGGAAAAGTACGGGGTATTACAGAAAAAGACCCAAATACCCCTAAATAAATTTAAAAATACAAGCTGAAAACTGAAGATACTTATTTTTTCCCTTGGCGCGATGCGTCACTATAGTGCCATACCACTAGAAAAGGGACAATTGGGAAACTGGACGATGGCACGACGCGGTAAAATTATGGTCCTTCACTGAAATGCCATTTTGGCCACCTCCACGACATGCCAACATTGGGGTACCACAGTGGAAACTGACAATTGTTATTTAGACTTTCTCTGCGATGCGCTAAGGGTCAAAATAATGGTGTTTAACGACTGAAACTTAAAACCGTCATAGCTTCTTACTCGGTTATCGAATTTGGGTGGATTTTATATCGTTGGAAAGCTAATTTAATTTCCTTTGCAATGGCAGGCTCTAAACTATAAATTAATGAGTATTTCAAAAATTTTATATATGAATACTTATGTATTGGGACTTAGTTTATGCTAGAGAAATATGAGGTATTACAATATCTTCTCCTTAGGATCATTCATCCTCGAATAAGACTGGTTGAGCTGAGGAAAACTGATGGACTGAGCTTACACACTGAACATGCATATTTGATGCATAGAATGCATAACTGAACTGATTTGTAAATGCATGACTGACATGAATATGATGTGTAACTGAAACTGAGCCAAAATCTTAAGAAGATTAGTACCTTAAACTGAATCTGAATTCGCGGAGAAAAGATAAGGTTACTTGGTCTGCATATCTACTTCTGCTTCCCAAGTAGATCCCTGAACGGACTGATTCCACCAAAGAACTTTGACTAGTGGAACCTCTTTTTTCTTTAGTCTACAAACTTGATGATCAAGAATTTCGACTGGAACTTCCTCATAGGAAAGACTGTTCTAAACATCCAAACTTTTTATGGGAACAACTACAGCTAGATCACCAATACATTTCTTCAATAATAAGACAAGGAACACTGTGTGTACTGAAGCTAGATCTGAAGCCAACTCAAGCTCGTAAGCTATCTTTCCAAAATGACTGAGAATTCTGAAGGGACCTATATATCAAGGATTGAGTTTCCCTTTCTTAACAATTTTTTTCACTCTTTTTATGGGAGAGATTTTCAAGTACACAAAATCATCGACCTCAAACTCGAGATCCTTTCTCCTCATATCTACACATGATTTTTGTCGGCTCTGGGCTACTCTAAGTCTTTCTATGATCAACTGAACCTTCTCTAATGTATCAAACACCAAGTCAGGCCATACTACCATGGCCTCGCCTACTTTAAACTAACCAATCGGAGATCTATATCTCCTCTCATAAAGAGCCTCAAATGGAGCCATCTAGATACTGGAATGATAGATGTTATTGTATGCAAATTTGATCAATGGCAAGTGGTCATCCCAACTACCTTTAAAATCAACTATGCATGCTCTCAGCATATCTTCAAGAGTCTGAATGTTCCTTTCTGATTGACCATCTGTCTGAGGGTGGAAAGTTGTACTTCGGTGAACTTGGGTGCCAAGATTCTTTTGGAATGCCTTCCAGAAGTGAGAGGTAAACTGGGTAACTCTATCTGAGATGATAAATAAGGGAACACCATGCAACCTAACCAACTCTTTAAGATAGAGTTTGGAGTAATCCTCAGCTGATTAAGAGGTATGGACTGGTAAGAAATAAGCTGATTTGGTCATCCTATCTATGATAACTCAAATAGAATCACGTTGCTGATGGGTACGAGGCAAACCTATCACAAAATCTATATTCACTTCTTCTTATTTCCATGTGGGAATAATGAACTCCTGCATTGACCCACTAGGCTTCTGGTGCTCAATCTTAACTTGCTGATATATAGAGCATTTAGCTACAAACTCTTCAATATCCCTCTTCATCCCACTCCACCAATAGATCTCCCATAAATCATGATACATCTTAGTGGCCCCTGGATGGATAGAGTAACGCGTACTATGCGCTTCTGCAAGAATTTATTACCTCAAATATTCTACGTCAAGCATATATAATCTACTCTGATAACGCAAAAAACCATCTCCCCCTTGGGAGAAAACCTTCACTTTCTGATCTCTGGCTGATTCTTTCAACTTAACTAGACTGGGATCTCTATCCTACTTTTCCTTTACCTCAAAAACTAGAGATGATTTGGTGCTACTCTACACCCACACACTACCCTCTACAGATTTGAATAAGTAGACACCTAGTCGGTAAAGATGATGAATTTCTTAATCTAACTTCTTCTTACCATCCTTAACATGAGCAACACTACCCAACGACATTCTACTAAGAGCATCATCCACTACATTGGCCTTGCCCGAATAATACAGAACACTTATGTTGTAATCTTTTAATAGCTCTAACCACCTCCTCTGACACAAATTTAAATCCTTCTGAGAGAACACATACTGAAGGCTTTTGTGATCTGTGAACACATATACATGCACCCCATACAAGTAATGCCTCCAAATCCTTAAGGCAAATACTACAGGTGCTAGATCAAGATCATGAGTAGGGTAATTTTTATCATGGGGTTTAAGTTTTCTAGAGGCATGGGCTATAACCTTACCTCTTTACATGAGAACACAACCCAAAACTACTCTGGTTGCATCACAGTACACCACAAACCAATCTGAACCATCTAGTAGAATCAATACTGGATGAGGTGAGTCGAGTTTTCAACTCCTAAAAACTCATCTCGCAAGATTCTGACCACTGAAACTTGACTTTTTTTAAGTCAATATGGACATGGGGGATGAAATAAAAGAAAACCTTTCAACAAATCAACGGTAATAGCCAGCTAAACCCAAGAAACTCCTGATGTTTGACAGAGAAATGGGTCTGGGCCAGTTTCTCACTGCCTCGGTCTTTTGAGGATCAACCTTAATGCCATCACCATAAATAATATGGATAAGGAAAGATACTGATCTTAGCCAGAATTCACACTTACTGAATTTAGTGAACAACTAGTGAGCTCTAAGAGTTTGTAACACTATTCTGAGATGGTCTGCATGATCACTTTCTCTACGGAAGTAAATAAGGATGTCATCAATGAAGACTATGATGAACATGTTCAAGTATTGATTGAACACTCG
Organism: Capsicum pubescens; assembly: GCA_030864215.1. Taxonomy (NCBI): domain Eukaryota; kingdom Viridiplantae; phylum Streptophyta; class Magnoliopsida; order Solanales; family Solanaceae; genus Capsicum; species Capsicum pubescens. The sequence goes on along the minus strand of CM061544.1, from coordinate 102,497,829 downwards.
ATTCATCAAGTCCATGAAGGCTTCTGGGCATTCGTGAGAACAAATGACCTGACTAGAAACTCGAAATGACCATATCGGGTTCGAAAAACTATTTTCAAAATGTCACATTCCCTGACCCTGAGCTGATGATAGCCTGATCTGAGGTCTATCTTGAAAAAGTAGTTGGCACCTTAAAGTTGGTCAAATAAGTCATCAATTATAGGAAGTGCATATTTATTCTTGGCTGTGACTTTTTTCAATCGACGGTAGTCTATATACATTCTGAGAGAACCGTCTTTCTTACACACGAATAGAACAAGTGCACCACACAGAGAGATGTTGGGTTTGATGAATCCCTTATCTAGGATATCCTTTAACTATTTTTTTAACTCCTTGAGTTCTGATGGAGCCATTTTGTATGGCAGAATAGATATGGGTTGAGTGTCTGGGAGAAAGTTTATTCCAAAGTCAATTTTATTTTCGGGAGGAACTCCGGGAAGATCTTCAGGGAACACATCTGGAAATTCCCTCACTAATGAAACTGACTCAAGAGTTGGAGTTTCTGAATTTGAGTTTTTGACTCGAACAAGATAGTAAATACACCCATTTGACATCATCTTTCTCGCTCTAGGGTATGAATCAATTGGCCTCTAAGCTCTGTGGTACTACCCCTCCATTCAAGGACTAGTTCATTTGGGAATTGAAAATGAACTATTATGTTTCTACAATCAACTGAGGCATAGCTTGAGTGGAGCTAATCCATGTCGAGAATGATGTTAAAATCCATCATCTCCATATCCACGAGATCAACTAAGGTAACTTTTTGATATATTGTGATCGGACAGTTCCTGTATACCTGTCTAGATACAATGGAAACACCTACTGGGGTAGACACTGAAAAGGGCTCTATTAGATTTTTGGGACTGATTCCGAAATTGATGGTTATATATGGAGTTACAAAAGAAAAAGAATATCCAGGGTCTAGTAAAGCATAAATATGTAAGTGAAAGACCTACAACGTATCAATAACTACATTAGGAGAATTTTCCTATTCTTGGCAAGACTGAAGAGCATATAATCTGTTCGAACGCCGACCACTGGTAGCACTAGAAGTGGTACCCTGTTAAGTTGGATGATCAGATGGAACTAAAGACTGATTGGACTGGCCTTGTTGGCGTAAATCCCTACTTTTTTTATTTGCTACCCGACACTACTGAATTTGATAGCCTGGCTTGCCACACCCCAAGCACACATCACTACCTGCTCTACACTTACCCTGATGGTGCCTGCCATACTTCTGACAGAGAGAGTTCGTACGGTCACTTCTAACACTGCTTTGGGACTTAGATCATGGTGTTCTATTCTTGTTATCATTTTTGAATTTGGGTACTGGGGAACTGGCTGAAGAGGGTGATGTGGCTGAAGACCTCAGATGAAACTGAGGATGGTTACCACCTTCTAACCTTGGATGGCTGAAATTAAAACTACCCATTCTAACTTTTTTATTTCCTCTCTTCCTCTCCTTGATCTTCTGCTCCTCAATTTGTTGAGTATGGACCATTAACTAAGACAAGTCCATATCCCTAATCAGCATTGTCATCCTACACTCCTTGACCACACTATCAGATACGCCAGACATAAGCTTATCTTGGATGTGCTGTCAGTTACTACATAAGGATCATATCTAGATAAATGAGTAAACTTGAGGAAATACTCCTTCACGCCCATGCTTCCCTACCTCAAGTTGATAAATTCTAACACCTTGGCCTTCCTTAACTCCAATGGGAATAATCTATCTAAGAAAGTTATGACAAACTCTTCCCACTCTACAGGCCCTACATCAACACCCCTATCTACCTTTCACTGCTTAAACTATGTGTGGGATACATCCTGGAAGTGATATACAACCAACTCAACACTCTTAATGGATGTAACCCCCATGGAATTTGTTCCCTTTTGAACCATATCTAAGAATTTATGTAGATCTTCTTCAGACTTGGATCCCGTGAAAGAAAAAGAATTTATCTGGGTGAAGTCCCAAATTTTGGTTGCAGTAGTATTGGAAAATGAGTTGTCCTGAACAACAGTTTTCCATTCATTCTGCGCTGCTACGGAATTTTCTAGAGTGGTGAATGAAGCTCTAAATTCTGTGTGAGAGACATGCTCATCCAGAGGATCTTCCTGGACTGGCTGAGGTGTTGGTTGGTTTCCTACTCCTTTTCTGTTATTCTTTTTAGGAGGTATGTTCTGTAAACGTAAGGAAGAAATGGATTAGACTAAAATTTTAACATGAGATCATGCTCACTCGCACGACATGAATATTGAAAGAAGAGAAACTTTTTCTAAATGCCTTGTAGCCTCTCGTCCATAAGTGTGGCGTACTACACACCCATGCACAAGACTCTACTTGATGCGACTTTCAGACTTCCTAGGATACTTTAAAACATTAGGATCTGATACCAAGTTTGTAACGCCCTGAGAGTACACCCTGGGTGTCATACAGTTCTTATTGTATCAAGGGACCACAAGCTAACCCATGATCTGGTACCTGCTATGAGCACTGAATAATATAATCATAAACATAAAAGATTAACTGATATGCCATAAGGTTTTTAAACTGAATTATGAATCTAAAGAACATAGTTGTCTGAGTCTGATAAAAACACTAGAATCTGAATAAACTTAATAACTAACTGTAGTGTCAATTGAAGTCTGAATACTAAATAACTGACTCTAATATCTGAAAGCCTCTAAACTAAATAACTGGGAGTTGATGGGATAGGCCTCAACTAACTCCAACTAACTACTAGAATGAAAACATAAAATAGAAATACTCCATCCTCGAACTATGAGGACTCACCATTACTACTGCTAAGATGTTTGAAATGTCTAAGCGTGGTTCGGGAAATGGCCGTCAGATCCTATGATATAATATATCCAAGCGCAAGAAAGGGTATATGATTAGTACTTTGAATGTACTGGTATGCTAAATTAGGTAGGCTGATATGCATGGTTTCATGAACAGGAATAATAAATTATATAAATATACATGTAAATCATGGAGTACTAAATAGAGAGCATGCAATCTGTAGCTACTGGAAATATGCAGAATCTGTAAATACTGTGTATGTATGGAAGCTTATAAATACTCAAGGTAAATGAAATCTGTAAATACTGGGGATACATGGCCAAGCATATAACATGAACTGAATAAAAGTCTGTAAACTGAAATACTGAAATACTAATATCTGTATGCTTTGGTCAGAAAACACAGAAATTGAATTACTGGACTGATTACTCGACTGAGACTGTGGGAGCTATCATCTAACCAACATGCCCCAATCTGAACTAATCGGGGACCAACCTGTAACCCCATTTGGAAGGGTGTTAATACTCTGCCACAGGTACTAATGTTGGCTGTGTTGATCCACTATATTGATATAATGTTCGAAGGACTAAGGGTGTCAAGCCTAAACTAATGGGTGACCCCTGCGAGATAGTCAAGCCTAAATTGACGGGTGATATCTCACATCCTACGTTCGCTACCTAGTTCTGGAGTATAAGGACTGCTACTAACAACTCTGCCTATCTGACAGGGAAGCTACCATCCCTACACTCGCTTGGTGCTAAATTCTACTCCCAGCTTAAAGACACTGAAATACTAGACTATTCGGAGTTTAACTGACTGATATCTGACTGTCCTGATAATGCTCATAGTATAATATGATGACTATTCTGTAATATACTGAGACTAGACTAAATAAACAACTATGGTTTTTAGGTATTCAATACCCCTAGGACTTGAAAACAATAATAGTAAAATGACACTAAAGCTTGGAGGACAAAGCATGAAGGCTTTTACTAAATCAATCACTCTTGTAGGCATTTTATCAAACACTAGGAGTTCATGGTTTGATCAAGTCATAGGAATGTCATGGAACTTGTAGTAAAATCATGAATTCAACATGAATAATACTAAATCATGATTTAATTCAAGGAATGATAACATTAAAACATGGAGAAATGAATAAATATAATAATTTCATTGAAACATGGTATAAAATCATAGTTCATGGAGATTCATCGGCAAAATCACAATTTAAAGTCAAATAACTTGAAAAGATCACAATTTTATAATTTAAATAGGATACTTGGACTCCATGGATGAAAGGAACCCATGGATGAACATTTAACATACCTGAGTTAATGAATTTGGAAGGATTGATGGTGAGATCTTGAGATTTGGCCTTGAATTTGAGAGCTAGGGTTTCTTGTTCTTGAAAAGGGGATCTTTAATTTGACAGGAATTGTATAATGATGAGTATTTAGGTCAATTAGGGATTAAATTTCATGTTTAGGACGAGTTTAGGGCTTAGGAAAAAGACTCAAATAGCCCTAAACAAATTTAAAAATACAAGCTGGAAACTGAAGATCCTAATTTTTGCCCTTGGCGCGACGTTCCACTATAGTGCCATGCCACTGGAAAAGGGACAATTGGGAAACTAGTTGATGGCGTGACGCGGTAAGATCACAGTCCTTCACTGAAATGCCATTTTAGCCACCTCCGCAATACGTCAATATCATGGTATCATACTGGAAATTGACAATTGTTATTTACACTGGCTTCGCGATGCGTTAAGGGTCAAAATGACTGTATTTAACGACTGAAACTTAAAATTGCCATAATTTCTTACCCGGTTATCGTATTTGGGCAAATTTTATATCGTTGGTAAGTTAATTGAATCTTCCATGCAATGGCTGTCTCTAAACTAAAAATTAATCATTATTTCAAAAAATCTATATTTGAATACTCATGTATTGGGACTTAGTTTATGCTAGGGAAATACGGGGTATTAAATATACCCTTCCTAAATTCAAAACTTTCTGTCAATCAAAATTTTACATGTAATGTATATTCCCTTTAGCTAGACAACATAGACTTTCTTTTCCTTAAAACACAATTCAATCTATTTTTTCTTTACAATTGGTTCTTATTGACATATGAGGTCCATATCATACCAGAACCTATAATAGTTATAGATACTTTATTACCCTAGTTCGTAATTTTACTAGGGTTACATGGACTCACCTCATTGTATTCAAAAGTAATGCTCTTTCCATTCTCAAAGATTTTTTTTCTATGGTAAATGTGTATTTCATCACTTTTGTCCAATCATTCAGATTTGGTAATGCTTATGAACTAGGCAATATCCTTGAAGCATCCCCATTCTTTGCTAAAAAAGGAATTCTTCATCAAAATTCCATTCCACACACACCGCAACAAAATGGTGTTATGAAAAGGAAACATAAGAACCTTTTGGAAACTTCTAGAGCTTTACTTTTCCAATCTAAACTTCCCAACAAGTATTGGGGTGAATGGGTGCTAACTGCTACCTATCTTTTCAACATACTCCCTTTCTCTATCCCACATAGGACCATTTATGATTTTTGGATGTCTATGTTATGAAACTACCCTTGAACATGGGAGAGATAAATTCCAACCAAGGGCCCTCCCCTGTGTTTTCATTGGATACCCACGTGGGAATAAGGGTACAAGTTGTTTTATCTCTCCACTAAATCTATTTTCTTTTCTAGAGATGTAGCTTTTCATGAACATATCTTTCTTTGTTCATCTCCACCTTTCTTTCTTGCCTACACAACTTCACCTCCTATAGATTTTCTTCCCCATACTTTTTCTATTCTAGTCTTTTTCTCTTCTAATACATATCCTGACATTCCTATTCCAACCTTATCTATCCATACACCTTCTTCTCTACCTGCTACTACTATTTTAGCTCTTATTTCCTACTCTTCTGCCCTAATTAGTAGACCCACCAGTCCCATATCCATTCCTTACTATCTGCCTAACTATATTTGTAGTTCTGTCTCTATGACCACCTCATTTGAATCTAATATACATGAACCTCAGTCATATCAACAAAGTTATTTCTCACCCTACTTGGAAAGATGCTATACTTAAGGAGTTTCAAGATCTTGAAGCTAATAACACTTGGAATCTTGTCCTTTTACCCCCTAACAAAAAGCCAATTTCTTGTAACTGGATGTATAAGATTAAGCATAACTCTGATGGCTCTATTAAATGGTATAAAGATCGAATTGGTTATTACAGGAGATACTCAAAAATATGGGATAGATTATACTAAAAATTTCTCCCCTGGTTTTAAATTTAGTACTATCAAAGTTCTCTTATTCATAGCTATTAAAATGAATTGGACTGTTTATCAGTTGGATGTTGATAATTCCTTACTTTATGGTGACTTTTATGAGGAGTTCTATATTATAACCTTTCTTGGATTAGAACTGTCTTATTTTGTTCCTTCTTTTTCTCCCCTGGTATGCAAATTAAAGAAGTCCCTTTATGGGTTGAAACAAGGCTCAAGGCTGTGGTTTTCTATGATTTCAAAGGCTTTATCCTATAAGGGTTATTCCTCTAGTAAGAATGACCATTCCTTGTTCACCAAGTCTGTTGGTAGATCTTTTACTACGTTGGTTGTCTATGGAGATGACATCCTCCTTGCTAGAGATGATGTTACTGAGTTGGATAATTTGAAACTCTTCCTAGATTCCCAATTCAAGATAAAATAACTTGGTTTAGTTCACTAATTTTTGGGGTTGGAGATCATTTCCCATCGCTAGGGTTATCTCATGACTCAAAAAAAGTTCACTTCTAGACTTTTATATGAATTTCACAGTGAACAATTTTTACCCGTTACTGCTCTACTTGATGTATCTATTAAATTAAAGGCTGATATGGGAGCTCCTCGAAATGATCCCTCTACTTTTCACCAACTTATTGGGAAACTGAATTTTCTCCAACACACTTGGCCTAATATTTCCTATATTGTTCAACACTTGAGCCAGTTTCTTCAGGCTCCTCAGGTGACTCTATTTTTGGATGGACTTCATGTATTACTGTATTGAATGAATGCCCTTTATCAGGGATTTTTATTGTCTAGCTTTTTTTATATGAATATGCTGACATGCACAGTAGTTACCCCCAGCTTTTCACCGACTTAGGTATTTCCTTTAACCCTAGTTTGAGGACGAACTAGGTTCTTAGTGGTGGATATTATAATGACTTAATTCTATGAACTTTCCTTTTTATAATTTTTGACCACTTTGCTCTCCCTGTAGTTGCTATGTGTTGTTTATATGGTGTTGGGATGGTTGGCACCATTACTGATGCAATTAAAAATGATTTATGTGTATTTATGTTTTTTAGAGTTTAAAAAGGCCTCATAGTTGACTTCGATCAATATTTGTTATTTTATGTATCTGATGGCAAAATGGACTACGCAGAAGATCCAAAACGTTGATTTTGGGTTGGTAGCATGGTTGGCTCAGTTTTATGGATTTTGGATCTTATTTCGACCCTCGATTTAAAAATTAGCATAATTAGGTCTCGGGGGGTCAATTTTGTGAAAAACACCTCTTTTCAAAAAACTAAAGTTGTTATTGAGTCCAGACCATTAAATTTAGTCTAGTAACATATTTTGTTTGCCTTCACGGGATTCTGAATGAATCTCGAGGGGTGGATCGACAACTTTACACTTAGCAAAGTTGTTGCTCCAAATGAATGTTGGTTCATCCACTTTAGTAGCCAAAGGACCTCTAAAATGGTAGCCACTTAAGTGGACAATGCACTACTTTAGCGGTACCTTATTGAAAGTTAGCTACTGCTAAAGCGGATGCTTGACCACTTTAGTGGTCACCTCTTTAGCGGTAGGGTCCACTTTAGCATCCCAATGCATTTGGGCTAGATTGTTTAAGAGGTCAGCTAGCGCTTAAGCGATAATCGCTTAATTGGTTATTTAACTGCTTTAGCGGTCATAGTTGGATGGCTTAAAAATCTTTTTCTTGTGACTTTCTTCCATTTTAAAGACTTTGAACTTCAGGCTAAGGTATTTTTGAGAATTTTTTTCCATTTTCAAGTTTGGGTAAGCTTTAAATTCCTACTTCAATTAATTTTCTTGGATTATATCATTTAAAACCCCTTTTAAAACTCGGTTCTAATTCAAAATAGGGATTTTAGGTTCGGAAGTCCTAAATTGGTACTGGTTCAATTAAAACATCATTTTTAGTCCATTTTTACTTGGGTTTTGTCCTATGGCTTCCTTTAATCATGGGTAAGGTTTTTATAAATAAAAATTTCAGTTTTAACCTTTTATTTCAAAAACCCAATTCATGGTCCATTTTGACCCCGACTTAAAAATGGGCAAAATAGGTATCGTTGTCTTTGTTTTAACGCGTAGATTTTATATTTATATCATTTAGCTGATTCCAAGGCTATTCAAGATGGGAAAGCTCTATGCTGAAGGGCTTTAGGCTTAGATTTTGACGTCATGGGTAGGTTATGGCTTAACTTTTTTAGATTGGTTAGGGTAGTTAATATTTATATAAAATCATACTATGTGTACTACCCCGAAGTTTCCTAACTAATTTCGTCCCAAGAATGTCAAGTATTAGCTTCTAAATTGAATGATGTTTATTCCTTGGGGAATTTTTAAGATTTTCACTTTTAGTTATGTGGGAATTTCAATAAGCTTTCCTTCGATATACGATTCTCCCAAATCCAATAATTGGGTAAGAATTTATGACTATTTCAAGTCCCCGTCATAAAATAGCGCCATATTAGTCAGTGGCTCGCCACGCCATAAGAGAAAATGGAAATTGTCAAACTCTAGTAGAGTTCCACGATGTCCCCGCATCGCACTGTCGTCCAATTTACCAGTTGTCAAATTCCAGTGACATGGTGCGATAGCGTCGCGTCGCGCCAAGGGTCCAGGTCGGGAAATTTTTCACAAAAATCAAAAGATGCGTCCAGGGTTAAATGGGTCTTTTCCCATGATTTTAGTTCAGCCTTAAACATGAAATTTAATCTTACATGACCTAAGGATATCATTATTCACTTTATTTTTCCCAAATTGAGTTGCTCTCTCTAAAGCCAAGAAACCTTAACTCTCAAATTCAAGGGACAAATCACAAGAATTCTCCATCAATCCTTCCAAATTCATTAACCCTGGTATGTCAAGTGTTGATTCATGGGTCTCTTTCACCCATGAATATCAAGAATCTCTTTTCAAAGTTCAAGTATATGGATTTTTATGAATCTCATATTAGGTTTGCTTTTGTCCATGTTGATAATGACCAATTGAATTCTAATCCATGTTTGGTGATGAATTTATGTGGAATTAGTTATTATATGAGTAGATTCATGTGAACCCATGATTAGACCATTGAATTGTGAAATTAGAATTAAATTATGATGTTTACTTGTTGTGCAATGTTGTCTACATATACTATGTTCATTATGTGCTTGTTGAATTGCCTATCTGAACTAATAAGAGAAGAAACCATGCCATGATTAGTTTATGTGCAAGTGTTTGATAAATTGTCCATGAGAATAAATTAATTCCACGATATAGTATGCAATTATGTATTCCCCATTCATGTTCAAGTGATACACCCCAAGTGTTCGTTAAAATGTCTTGATGAATAAATTATGAGTATATAGCCATTGTTGGGAATTTAGGCTTGTGTCATGATTTACATATTATGCTATCGAGTCTTGGGCTTTTTTAATACCCGACAATTTAGTTGTGTGCCTAGAGCCTGTGTCATGTTTTCATGATATCTTCAGTTAAGCCATGATCAGTAGAATTCAGTCAGTCATGTGACTCAGGAAAACTCAGTAATCCCAGTAATCTCAGAAAGCTCAGTACTTCAATAATCTCAGTAGTATTCCGTCAGTCAACGAAACTCAATGAACTCAGTCTAGTTCAGTTCAGTTAATCATGTTCAGTGTCTATTCAGATGGGAGTAGGATTTATAATCGAGTGAACCCAAGGTTGAGGACACACACTGACAGTTGAGGGTGTGATCCTTAGAAACAATCCTTGCATTTCAGAACTATGTATCCAGCATAGGTTGAGACATCAACACTGTCAGATGAGGGTTGATGAGGTGGATAAACACTGTCAGATGAGCATCCTACCATTCTCTTTTGGGGACACTATCAGATGAGGGTCACCCACAGTTTCTTTTTACCAGTGGTATGGTATTAACACCCTTCCAATTGGGGTTATAGATTGGACCTCAACCTAGCTATATTGCTTTATTTGGGGCATGTCAATTAGATAACTAGTTTCCACAGTTACAGTTTTATTCTCAATCTCAGTAATATAACTCAAATAGTTCTTTAGACTTCAGGACTGCCAGATACAGTCAACTCAGAATAGTATGGAACTCAGTCAGTTCCATCAGAATCTACACTGTTAGATACATTCACTCAGTATCAGTTATTTTAGTTAGACAGTTATCTGTATCTCATGTTATCAGTACTCAGATTCAATAATCGTGTTATCACGAATTCAGTTATAGTTTCTTATTCATGCATGTATTCTCACGTTCATGTTATATAGTCAGTTAGCATTGTTCATGCATTTGAACTCTTTGTATTCAGCCTACCTCACTTGCATACTAGTACATTCAAATGCATTTGTGCTATGGTGTTTTATACCATAGGTTCAGAAGCATGAGCTCAAGATATTAGTAGTATCCCAATTATAATACCCCGATAGTTTCTTAAGCATAAATAAGTCTTTTGAGTGAATGTGGATGACTTCATAAGTGATTGATGTTTATTTCATTCTGTATTTTCCTAATTTTGACTTTCTGTCACGTAAAGAATTGAATAAGCTTTTCGTCGATACTAATTACATCAAAATCGGAGGTCGCAACAAGAAGTTATAACTATCTAAAGTCCAAGTCGTGAAACATCATTATTTAGACCCTCAGCGCATCGCGGAGATGACTAATATCCCAATTTTTATTTTCTAGTAAGCCTCCGCGATACTGACTCATTGCACCAAGGATCAATATAAGGATTGTCAAATTCTAGTGCACCAAAGCGATTCTACCGCGTCGCGGTGCCCTTTCAGGTCACAACCAAGGTGGCAAAATGATTTTACCGCATCGCTCCACTGATCATTTTCCCAATTGACAAATCCAGTGAAGGACCGCGATCATGGGCGTCACGCCAGGGCGAAAAATTGGGCTCAGTTTTACAATTTTTCTCAAAGGTATTTTGGTCTTTCCGCTCAGTTTGGCCATCTATATATAGATTCAAGTAAAGAAGAGAAATCCATTCTTCTCCATTTCTCTACCAACAAATATCTAGAACTAGGGTTTCTCTCTTTCAAATCTAAATCAAATCTTCTCCAAGAAATTCAAGAATTTTTCCATAGATTCCACCAAGTTGTTCAAGATTCAAGATATCTAAGTTAAAAGCATCAAGAAACTTAGATCAAAAGTGTTAGAAAGTGTTTCAATCAAGCCTGTTCATCTCAAAATCATAATCCAAGGTATGTGGGGTTTGAACAAGGACACTTCTTTCGTTATTGTACCAAAAGATTTAATTTCTACTATTGAATTTCATGATTTAGCAAAGTGGGTTTACACCCAAATTACATTATCAATGATTTATGAGAATTGAGCTATTAAAGATTGATAAATATGACTATTTCATTTTTTTATTTCTTAAATTGAGAATTTATGCCATGAGGTGTATATTGTTATCATGACATGATGATTTCTAAGTGATTTAAGATAAGTGTCATGATTTATGCTTTTCCATGAGAAGTTTGATTATTGAATAAATATTGATATTAAGCTTGAGAGTCAAGAATGAGTTCTATGATGTTTTCTTGAAGCCTTGATACTTGATATGATTTAATAAGCAAGTGTACTTGATGTCGAGAAAGATTGTTTTGAGTTTGATTCGAGTTAGGAATCCACAAGTTGACTATGATTTACAGATGAGAACTATTTATGTTTTGGTCTTCATGATAGACCCTTGAGTTGATAGAGGTGGATTTGCTAACGCGTTCTGAGCTAAGTCTGGGAGGGGTATTTAGCACCTAACGGAAAGTGTGGGTTCAGCGCATCCTACTTCCCCAGAACAATGTGCCACTATAGGATTGAGATTTGAGGGACAAAGAGCCGAGTTTGTGATCACAGAGATGAGTTTGAGGTTATACTCATTGGCAAGAGTATAACGCTCCCTCCAATGTGGGATTCCTTTCTTAGGAGGGAAAAATGTTGGACTCCATGTAGCTCACATGGTTTATGTCGGTTATAAGAAACTCTAAAGTTCATAATAGTCCATGTTTCATCAGTCACCGAGTCACTCTAAGTCATAAGTCAAAGAATTTGAGTTGTGTCCAATGATTTATGATATTTATAAAGCATGTGTTATTATTGATGATTTATGGAAATTATGTTTCAGGTAATTCAAGCGAAGAGAGTCATTATTGTCAGCTTGCATGATTTTCTTACACATTTATAATATTATTTATAATGTTGCATATATCTCCACTTACTCAGTACATTCCCAAGTACTGATTCCTATACTCTTTTGTGTTCTACATTTTCTCATGATGTAGGTTTTGGTGCTCAGTCTAAGCAACGACAGTGATCTTTGAGTACCTTCATCTACACTTCTGCAGTTGGTGAGTCCTGATGGTTCAAGGACCTATGTCTCTGATTTTGTCTTGTTAGTAGATGGTTGTTTCTTTTCAGTTCAGTATGAGTCAGTTGAGGATCTATCCAAATGGCTTCTCAGTCTTATATAGTAGAGGCTTTATTAGACTAGAGTATCAGTATGTACAGAATGTCAGTATTTTGATTGTACAGGGCCAGTATATCTTTGCTCTCAAGTATGTCCATGATATGATATCCTTTCTTATTTTGCCATGACTACCGTCAATGTTATTTCAAAAAGGGATGACAGGCTTAGAGGGTTAGCTTGATGCCCCGTGTAGCCTTAAGTACCGTGTGATGTCTCGGGATAGGTTCTTGGGGAGTTACACCAGTACTCAGCAGTCAGAGTTAGCAGTGAGTCCTCATCCTTCGAGGACATGAGCATTATTCTATCATTTTAGTACTTACTTTACTGCAGTATTTGGAGTTAGTTGGGGACATATCCCATCAACTCCTTATTTAGATAGTTAGAGGATTTTTAGACTATCATGATTAGACAGTTATTTCAATTATTTTGGGTATTTCATACCCCACACAGATGTTATATTTTATCAGATATTATGTCTCAGTTTTGAACCTTATGGCCTTTCAACCTTTATTTCTATATTTATACAGTATATTATGCAGTGTTCAGGTACAAATATCAGTCATGGGTTAGTTTGTGGTCCTTCGGGGCCATGAGCACCGTGTAGTATTCCAGGTACCATATTTGGGGTGTTACACTATGGGTATGGGTAATAATCATGAAAATGATATCATTACTGTTGTGTGCCCGTGTAGGAGCTTGTATTATTATTGGTGATGACTTACAATGATTATCTATTGGGTGTTGCCAGGGTAGGGGCTTTTTCTAAAAATATTGGCCTTATATACATATTTTACACCTTTGCAATGGATATAATGCCCGAGCGGGGGCTTAATATTATATTAATGATGTTTTCAAACACATATTTATTCCAATGGTACATTGCTTTTACAAGTTGATGGATAATTTTTATATTGAGTAGATTCTGAGCTTACTTGTACATGTATTGAATGGATTCGAGATCTTCATGCTAGTTTGATTTTGAGCATTACATCCTCATATCACACATACATTTATGATACATTAGTACCATTGAGAAAATACTATTTTTGGATTGAAATAAAATATTTTTACAAAACCCTCGGTCATAGCCCGCTATTTAGAGAAGAGTTATGGATATTTAGATTGAGATTGAGTATTATGACAATATATGGGTTTTCAACCCCCTATGGATCCTACCTGGAAGCTCTGAGACTTGGAAGGTATATACGGAGGTTATTCGATAACCTCAATCATATCACATAAGCATCATTATCATTGCATTTTATACATTATGCATCTTCAATGTTATGCTTTTGTGTTTTATTCTTTGTATATCTATTCTTATTTATGTGCTATATTTTAGAACCGTTACTGGAGATGATGTGAGCTACCGTTTGGTATGATGGCCGATTCTAGGACTAGTGTGAGTAAGTTTCTGATTGGCGTATCAAGTTATATTGTGAAATAGTGTAGATCCGCTATGATCAATAGGGACATGGATCTTTCTAGGATAATGATACATGCTCAGGAGATTGAGGCGAACATGGTGAAAGAGAGAGAAAGAGTAAGAGGAAATAAGAGAATTAGATCAGAGAAGCGGGGGTATGGCCAGACGAGATTTTCTGGAGGGAACCGCCCTCAGTTCCAAAATTGTTCATTCGTGTCAATGCCTTCATCATCTAGTGCTCCCATATTCAGAATCAGGCAGGAGTAGGGTAATAGACCTACTATGTCCAGGTCCTAGGACAGTGTGAGTAACATACCTTGTCCTTCCCCATGTCCAAAGAGTGGTAGGGACCATCCTGGTAAGTACTTAGTTGATCGGAGGGGTTGTTTTGGTTGCGGTAAGTTGGGCCACAGGTTCAGGGATTGCCCATACGCTAGACAGGGGATTTGTGATGTTCATCCCCAGAGTCAGGCCATTAGTGCTCCAGCCCCTTTAGCTCGCCCTACTCCTCCTCAGGGTGCCTCGTCTAGTACTGCAAGTGGTCAGCATCAGAATCACTTTTATGTTATACCACCCCGCCAGGAGCAGAAGGATTCACCAGATATTGTTACTGGTATTCTCCATGTATTTTATTTTGATGTGTATGTGTTGATGGACCCTGGGTCAAGTTTTTCTTATGTGACTCCATTGGTGGATGTGAATTTTGAGATCAGTGCTGAAAGGATTCCTGAGACTTTCCTAGTTTCTACCCTAGTAAGTGAATCTGGTGTTGCTGAGAAAGTGTATAAGAAGTGTCCTATCACTGTCCTTCACAGAGTCATGTTTGCAGACTTGATATAGTTAGACATGTTTGATTTTGATATTATTTTGGGTATGGATTGGCTTCACTCTTGTTATGTGTCTATAGACTGTCGTACCCGTGTAGTCAAGTTTCAGTTTCCCAATGAGCCAGTCTTTAAGTGGTCCGAGAATTTGTATCCCCTAAGAGTCGTTTCATATCCTACCTTAAAGCCAGAAAATTGATATCCAAGGGTTGCATCTATTATTTAGTTCGATTAAAGACACAAAGTCTGAGACTCCGACTATTCAGTCTATCAGTGTTTTCAATGAGTTTCTTGATGTTTTCTCGGTAGATCTCCGAGGGGTACCTCCCGATAGAGAGATATAATTTGGGATTGATCTTCTTCCCAACACACAGCCTATTTTTATTCCTCCATATCATATGGCCCCCGCAGAACTTAAGGAGTTGAAAGAGAAACTCAAAGATCTTCTTGATAAAGGTTTCATAAGGCCTAGTGTGTCTTCTTGAGGCGCACCCGTTCTATTCATGCGAAAGAAAGATGGTTCATTGCGTATGTGCATTGACTATTGTCAGCTTAACAAGGTCACAGTCAAAAACAAATATCCCCTTCCTAGAATTGATGACCTGTTTGATCAGCTGCAAGGTGGCAGTTATTTCTCAAAAATAGATTTGAGATCCGGTTATCACCAACTTAAGGTTAGAGAGTGTGATATTCCAAAGACGGCTTTCTGCACCCGTTATGGTCATTTTGAGTTCCTGATTATGTCTTTCGGGCTAACTAATGACCCAGCAGCTTTTATGGACCTCATGAATCGGGTGTTCAGACAGTACTTGGATATGATTGTTATTGTGTTCATAGATGATATTCTTGTGTACTCCCAAAGTAAGAACGACCATGCAGATCATCTACGAATTGTCTTACAAACCTTTAGAGATTATCAATTATTTGCCAAGTTTTGCAAGTGTGAATTTTGGCTAAGGTCAGTTGCCTTTCTGGGTCAAATTGTTTCTTCTAAAGGTATTCAAGTTGATCCTTAAAACGTAGAAGTTGTGAGGAATTGGCCTAGACATATTTCACCATCTGATATTAGGAGTTTCTTGGGTCTAGCTGGCTACTACCGTCGTTTTGTTGAAGGCTTCTCTTCTATTGCATGTCCTTTGACTCGGTTAACCCAAAAGAAAGTTAAATTCCTGTGGTCAGATTCTTGCAAGAAGAGTTTTCAGGAGTTGAAGACTCGACTCACTTCAGCCCCTGTGTTGACCCTTCCTAATGTATAGATGATTTTGTGATGTATTGTGATGCCTCTAAAGTTGGTTTGGGTTGTGTATTGATGCAAAAAGGTAAGGTTATAGCCTATGCCTCCAGGCAGTTGAAACCGCATGAGAAGAATTACCCGACCCATGATCTCAAATTAGCTGCAGTGGTTTTTGGTTTAAGAATTTGGAGACACTACTTATACGGTGTTCATGTTGATGTCTTTACGAATCATAAGAGTTTGCAGTATGTTTTTACTCAAAGAGAGTTGAATATTTGTCAAAGGCGATGGTTAGAATTATAGAAGGACTACGATATGAGTATGTTGTACGACCCGAGAAAGGCCAATGTAGTGGCGGATGCCCTTAGCAGGTCGTCCATGGATAGTGTAGCGCTTGTAGATAAAGATAAGAAGAAGTTAGTTCGCGAAGTGCATCATTTGGCGAGGATGGGTGTTAGATTACTTGATTCAGCTGAGGGTAATGTTTGGGTCCAGAGTAGTTCCGAATCTTCTCTAGTTTTGGAGGTAAAAGAGAAGCAAGATATGGATTCTTGTTTGGTCAAGCTGAAAGAGTCAGTTAAAGACCAAAAGGTGGAGGTTTTCTCCCAAGGGGGAGATGGCATATTGAAATTTCAGAATACATTGTGTGTGCCTGATGCTGATGATTTGTGGCAGAGAATTATGGCTGAAGCGCATGGCGTGCGGTATTCTATTCATCCTGGTGCTACCAAGATGTACCGCGATTTACGGGAAATCTATTGGTGGAATGGTATGAACAAGGATATAGAAAAATTTGTAGAGAAGTATGTAACTTACCAACAGGTTAAGATAGAACACCAAAGACCCGATGGAATAATGCAAGAATTTAGTATTCCTACTTGGAAGTGGGAGGAAGTGAATATGGATTTTGTGACCAATTTACCTCTCTCTCGTCATCATCATGATTCGATTTGGGTCATTTTTGACAGGTTGACTAAGTCTGCATATTTCTTGCCAGTGTATACATCCTTTACCGCTGAGGACTATGCTAAGCTGTACATCCGAGAGTTAGTCAGGTTGCATGGAGTACCTTTGTCAATTATTTCCGATAAGGGTACTCAATTTACTTCTCAGTTTTGGAGAGCCTTTTAGAAGGGTCTTAGTACCCAAATTCATCTTAGCTCTATTTTTTATCCGCAGACAGACAGTCAGGCCGAGAGGACTATCCAGACTTTGGAGGATATGTTAAGGGCATGTGTTCTTGACTTCAAAGAAAGTTGGGATGAATATTTTCCATTGATTTAATTTGTTTACAACAACAATTTTCATGCTAGCATTGGAATGGATCCATTTGAGGCTTTATATGAAAGGCTATGTAGATCACCTATAGGTTGGTTTGAAGTGGGTGAAGCTGCTGTGATTGGACCTGATGTTGTGTTTGAGGCCGTGGAGAAAGTTAAGCTAATTCAAGAAAGGTTGAAGACAACCAAGAGTCATCAGAAGTCATATGCTGATGTGAGAAGAAGAGCTTTTGAATTTGAGGTCGGCGACTTAGTGTACTTGAAGATTTCGCCCATGAAAGGGGTGAAAAGATTTGGCAAGAAAGGGAAACTTAGTCCCCGATATGTTGTCCCTTACAGAGTTTTGAATCGTGTTGGAAAAGCAGCTTATGAGATTGAGTTGCCTATGGAGTTGTCAGCTGTCCACTCTGTCTTTCACGTTTCTATTGTTAAGAAGCACATTGGCGATTCTTCTATTGTTGTTGATCCATCAAAGAACTTAGACATTCGAGATAGCCTTTCTTATGAAGAGATTCTGGTTGATATCCTAGATTATCAAGTCCGTAGACTAAGGAACAAGGACGTCCCTTCGATTAAAGTTCTGTGGAAAAATTAATCAGTTGAGCGTGCTACTAGGGAAGCAGAAGTAGATATGCGAGTTAAGTACCCCAATCTCTTCTCTGTGAGTTCAAATCAAGACAAAGGTATCATTCTTCCTTACTTCAGTTTCGTACTAATCCAGTGTATTCCGTTATGTTAATATCCATTCTATGATTCGTACATTTAGTGAAGTAATCGAAAGTTTAAAGTGGAGTAAGTCAGTTAAGTAATTTGCTTTAGCAGAGTAATCTTAGTTTTCTCCTTAACTCTGAGTCTAACTAGCAACATTCGAGGACGAATGTTTCCAAGGGGGAGATATTGTAATACCCCGATCGTTCCTTAAGCATAAATCTATTTTTTAAGTGAATGTGGATGACTTCCAAAGTGATTGATGTTTATTTCGTGTTGTATTGTCCTAATTTGACTTTTTGTCACGTGGAGAATTGAATAAGCTTTCCATCGATACCAATTTCGTCAAAATCGAAGGTCAGAGCAAGAAGTTATGACTATCTGAAGTCCCAGTCGTGAAACATCGTTATTTAGACCCTCAGCGCATTGCGAAGATGATCAATATCCCAATTTTCATTTTCCAGTAAGTCTCTACAATACTGACGCGTCGCGCCAAGGCTCAATATCAGGATTGTCAAATTCCAGTGCACCAACGCGATTTCACCGCGTCGCGGTGCCCTTCCAGGTCACAACCAAAGTGGCAACGCGATTTCACCGCGTTGTGCCACTGGGCAGTTTCCCAATTATCCAAATCCAGTGAAGGACCGCGATCATGGTGCGTCGCTCCAGGGCCAAAAATCGGGCTCTAGTCTTAGAATTTTGCTCAAGGGCATTTTGGTCTTTCCGCCCAGTTTGGCCCTCTATATATAGATTCAAGTAGAGAAGAGAAATCCATTCTTCTCCATTTCTCTTCCAAGAAATATCTAGAACTAGGGTTTCTCTCTTCCAAATCCAAATCAAATCTTCTCCAAGAATTTCCATAGATTCCACCAAGTTGTTCAAGATTCAAGATATATAAGTTAAAGGCGTCAAGAAACTTAGCTCAAAACTGTAAAGAAGCGTTTCAATCAAGCTTGTTCATCTCAAAATCATAATCCAAGGTATGTGGGATTTAAACAAGGACACTTCTTTCGTTCTTGTGCCCAAAGATTTAATTTCTACTATTGAATTTCATGATTTTGCAAAGTGGGTTTACACCCAAATTACTTTATCAATGATTTATGAGAATTGAGCTATTCAAGATTGATATATATGACTATTTCATTGTTTTATTTCTTACATTGAGAATTTATGCCATGAGTTGTATATTGTTATCATGAGATGATGATTTCTAAGTGATTTAAGATAAGTGTCATGATTTATGATTTTCCCTAAGAAGTTTGATTATTGAATATATATTGATATTGATCTTAAGAGTCAAGAATAAGTTCTATGATGTTTTCTTGAAGCCTTGATACTTGAAATGATTTAATAAGTAAGTGTACTTGATGTCGAGAAAGATTGTTTTGAGTTTGAGTAGAGTTAGGAATCCACAAATTGATTATGATTTACAGATGAGAACTATTTATGTTTTGGTCTTCATGATAGACCCTTGTGTTGATTGAGGTGGATTTGCTAACGCGTTCTGAGCTAAGTCTGGAAGGAGTATTTATCACCGAGCGGGAAGTGTGGGTTCGGTGCATCCTACTTCCCCAGAACTACGTGCCACCGTAGGATTGAGATTTGAGGGCCAAAGAGCCGAGTTTGTGATTACAGAGATGAGTTTGAGGTTATACTCCCTGGCAAGAGTATAATGCTCCCGCCAATATGGGGTTCCTTTCTTAGGAGGGAAAAACGTTGAACTCCATGTAGCTCACATGGTTTATGTCGGTTATAAGAAACTCCCAAGTCCATAATAGTCAAGGTTTCATGAGTCACCGAGTCACTTTAAGTCACAAGTCAAAGAGTTTGAGTTGAGTCCAATGATTTTTTAGATTTATAAAGCATTTGTTCTTATTGATGATTTATGGAAATTATGTTTTAGGTAATTCAAACGAACAGAGTCATTATTGTCAGTTTGCATGATTTTCTTACATATTTATGATATTATTTATAATGTTGCATACACACCCACATACTCAGTACATTCCCAAGTACTGATTCTCATACTCTTCTGTGTTCTACATTTTCTCGTGATGTAGGTTCTGGTGCTCAGTCTCAGCAGTGACAGTAATCTTTGAGTACCTTCATCTACACTTCTGCAGTTGGTGAGTCCTCATGGTTCGAGGACCTATTTCCCTGATTTTGTCTTATTAGTAGATGGTTGTTTCTTTTCAGTTTAGTACGAGTCATTTGGGGATCTATCCCAATGGCTCCTCAGTCTTATATAGTAGAGGCTTTATTAGACTAGAGTATCAATATGTACAGAATGTCAGTATTTTGATTGTGCAGGCCAGTATATCTTTTCTCTCAAGTATGTCCATGATATGATATCCTTTCTTATTTTTCCATGACTACCGTCACAGTGAGTTTAAAAAGGGATGATAGGCTTAAAGGGTTAGCTTGAGGCCACGTGTGGCCTTAAGTATCGTGTGACGTCTCGGGATAGATTCTTGGGGCGTTACGCCAGTACACAGCAGTCAGAGTCAGCAGTGAGTCCTCATCCTTCGAGGACATGAGCATTATTCTATCATTTCAGTACTTAGTTTACTGCAGTAGTTGGAGTTAGTTGGGGACATGTCCCATCAAATCCTTATTCAGATAGTTAGAGGCTTTTCAAACTATCATGATTAGACAGTTATTTCAGTTATTCTGGGTATTTCATACCCCACCCAGATGTTATATTTTATCAGATATTATGTCTCAGTTTTGAACCTTATGGCCTTTCAACCTTTATTTCCACATTTATACAGTATATTATGCAGTGTTCAGGTACAGATATCAGTCATGGGTTAGCTTGTGGTCCTTCGGGGTCATGAGCATTGTGTAGCCTTCCGGGTACCAGATTCGAGGTATTACACTATGGGTATGGGTAATAATCATTAAAATGATATCATTACTGTTGTGTGCCCGTGTAGGAGCTTGTATTATTATTGGTGATGACTTACAGCTACTGGGTGTTGCCTGGGTAGAGGCTTTTTTTGACATTATTGGCCTTATATACGTGTTTTAAACCTTTGCAATGGATATAATGCCTGAGTGAGGGCTTAATATTATATTAATGATGTTCTTAAACACATATTTATTCCAATGGTACATTGCTTTTCCAAGTTGATGGATAATTTATATATTCAGTAGATTCTTTGCTCACTTGTACATGTATTGAAGGGATTCGAGATCTTCATGCTAGTTTGATTTTGCGCATTACATCCTCATATCACACATTCATTTATGATACATTAGTACCATTGAGAAAATACTATTTTTTGATTGAAATGAAATATTTTTACAAAACCCTCGGTCATTGCCCATGATTTAGAGAAGAGCTATGGATATTTAGATTGAGATTGAGTATTGAGACAATATATGGGTTGTCAACCCCCTATGGATCCTACCTGGAAGCTCTGAGGCTTGGCAAGTATATACGTAGGTTATTCGATAACCTCAATCATATCACATAATCATCATCATCATTGCATTTTATACATTATGCATCTTCAGTGTTATGCTTTTGTGTTTTATTCTTTGTATATCTGTTCTTATTTATGTACTATATTTTAGAACCGTTACTGGAGATGATGTGAGCTACCGCTTTTGATATTTTTGGATTGTAAGTGACATACTTATAGTATGTATTTATGTACCATATTTTCTACTTTGCTTAGTCGGTCTATAATACCTACTGAGTATAAGTGGACCATACTCAACCCTACTGTGCCCTTTTGGTGTAGATCCAGGTACGAGTATATCGCGTGACATCTGAGATTGTGTGGTTGATTTGTAATACTTTTGAGGTATTGGATGCTCTATGTCTTCAGAGTTGACCTCAGACCTCCTCCTATCTAGTTGATGTCTTTATTTAGTATTTAGAGACAGACTTGAAGTTTTTGGATTCAGTTGTACTTTCAGTTCTGAGTTGTATTTAGATTGTTCTTACATATGACACCAGGTTTTGGGATGATTTATGGTATTTTATCTTTTAGACTTTTGATATTACTATACATGTATAGATATGACTTCGCTCTAGAAGTCTCTCCTTGGGTAGTGTTGTATTGTTTTTCTCTTACTTATCATTTTGGGTGATTAGCTTACTTATCAAGGATTAATCATGATAAGTGTCATCATGGCCTTAGTTTTTGGGTCATGACAACTGGATGTTGACTGATGTCAACTTTAAGCCTTAACTTTCTAAGTTTCCAACCAATCAATCAAATCGATTTGAACACGTTAATACCCGAACCAAAGGTCCTACTAACCAAAAATGACATTCGTAGTTAAAGAAATTTTTAGAATTCATATACGACTTCTAAATATTCAACCTTACCAACTTTAAAACCTTCCCAAATGGAAAACTCACAAAATACTTAATCAACCAACTTAGGAACACAACCACCCACTTCTGCAAACAACAAATATCATAATGTAACTACAGGAAGGGGTAAAAAAGTTAAAATGCATCTAAAGATAAATTTTTTAAAGAGAATTGTTACATTATCCACCACCAATACACACATTCATCCTCAAACATAAGAGTAATAAATGGACCTAAACTATAAAAAATCTTGAAATATCTACTCCGTAAGTCGGGATCTATTTCCCACTTAACCTTCTCCACTGACTGATACTTTTGTTGAACCTTTACTGAAGTTATATCATTAGATCTCAACTACTTGGTCTGTCTATCCTAAATGGTCATGGACTCCTCCTCAAATATCATATTCAAACCCAAATCCAGCGAGTTCCACTAAATCAAATCGGAACCATTAGAATGATACTTATTCAACATCAAAAGATGGAAAACATAACTAAAAGGCCTAGAGCTAGATCCAACTGTAAGCCACCTTTATAACAAGCCAAGTGGTCTTAAATGGACTAATAAACCTTATATTAATCTTTCTTTTCTTCACAGGCCTCATTACACCTTCATGGGTGATTCCTTATGCATAACTTTTTTACTCATCATAAACTCACCTATCCATATAACTCTTCTATCTGCTTTGGGCTATCAGAACTCGATTTTTTATCAAATTCACTCCTTAAGTTTATTAGTCTCAAAGTACATGTTGAATCTAGTAGAATTTTGCATGTCAGTATGAAGACATCTATTATATATCTATTAGAGGCCATATAACTTTACGAAATTTCATTCTTTGATTTCTTATCATGCGTTCTTGGCTATTTCCCTTTTGAATTTCCTCAGAATGCTCCTAAACTATAAAGAACAAGTTCTACAGTAAATAAAGTCCAATGATATCCATACAACAATAGTTCTATTTCTAACCCAAAAGTCAACCTTAAGCCCTAAGGAAAAATTAGAATTTTGTTAGAAAAATAATTTATCCAAAAGTTAAGGAGTTCGAATATTAAATTTCATCGAAAAAGAAGTTAAAATTGTCCTTGAAATCATCAAACCATTTCATAACATTATATGGACAACCCTAAATTTTTAAGTTGAAAACTCAAGATTTCAAGATGAAATCATGAAATAATAATTTGATGTTGAAATATTAGTTTACAAACTTATCCATTAAAAAATCTCAAAAATACACTTATGAATAGACCAAAATTGAGTTCCCAAGCACTGAAAATTGAGATATTGAAAACTTAAATGAAAAGGAGAAAAGTCATTGTTTAATTGACAGCAACTTTGCACCTACTGAGGTTTGACTGCAGGTGTAGTCTCATAGAAGTGAAAAAATACTACAACAGTGGACACCACAAGCCATGCAGTCCTCGCCAGAAACTTGTCCTGCATGTGTGGAAAAACATCATAGTCGCAACAACCCCAAATTTCATTGAAAAAAGAGTTAACATTGACCTTGAAATCATCAAAATACTATTTATTAACTTTACAGGGATAATCCCAAAATTTTAAGTTGGAAAATTAAGATTTCAAGATCAAATCATGAAATAATCATTGAAAAATATTTTACCAAATTGGTTTACAAACTTACCAAATGATGAATCTCAAAAATGACCTTCTAAATTTTCCAAAATTGAGTTCCCAAGATCTAAAAAAAAAGAAAAAAAGGGAAAAAAGTCAATTTCTTAAATAAAAGTAGGTCTGCATCTATGGAGGTTTGCCAGCAGGCGCAGTCACATAGAAATGAAAAAATATTACAATGCTGGAAGCACAAGCCACACGATCTTCCACAGAAATGGACTCGTCCCGCATGAGCAGGCTAGCAGGCGCTTAAAAATATCATAGCTACGAAGCTAATGCAGATGAGGTTTTGCAAATAAGACCGTCTCTCACCTGCCCAACTTTCGTAGAAGCGACACTTGCTCTCCATAAGTCTTTGCATAAAAGTAAATTCAATAACAAAATTAATAAAAAATTACAATTTATTACAAAGTCTCCTCAACTTTGTACCTCGTAGCTTTGGTTTCTCCACTAAACTGATTTTTGTTGTCGATATATATAACCACATAAAGGCTTATGGCATGATTAAGATAACAAAAATTAAATATTCTACATTTATTTATTAGATTTTGTGTCAAGTTAAAGTATACCAAATGAACCAAAACAAAATGAATAATTTAAAAGAGTAGTTTATTCAATAAATAAGTTTTCTACTTTTTAGTTGAATAACTATTTTGGATCAGATGAATCTGATTTTGGTATCCAAATTCTTGACTCCTATCCTTAACACACAAAGGAGAATAATCTCAGAACAAAATTCAATGAACCTTGATCTTATTAAAAAGAGACATACTCTGTAGATTTAAAACATGCATTATAATCCATCTTAAAAAGACGAAATGCCCTTTAATGAATATACATAAATTCATTCTTTTTTTTATTTTCTTTTAGAAATTAAACTAAGAACATGTGCAGTGACACAATGTCTTTTGTCCAACTGTTTTGCAAATTCCTCCCTGCTCACATGATCCAGGTTCGTCATTGCATAGTTTCCAACATTTTCCATCTGATTCTGGATCATCATCTACACCATGTTTGCATGGACTCATCTCTGGGTGATCTTTGCAACACTTGGATGCTGCATCGACCATATTATTCAAACCTACAAAATAACAATAAAGTACATAAATTATATGTTTAAATATACATATATACATATGTGCCCACGTACATGTCTTTTTTTTATTAACTAGTGTTTAAATGTCTATATTAAGTCTGATTATTTAAAGTCTAAAGATGCATAATAGTATACTGGAAATATATAAATAATCTCTCAACATTTTTTAAAATGAATATGTGCTTGCTCTAATAAACATAAAAATTACATTTTAGTATCACTTGAATCAAACACAAAATAAAGAATCAAATTGTCATATCAATATATCATCTTGAATATTTATTGTCAAATGAGGCTAGCACAAGCAAATTTACTAATAAGCAAACTTAAACATATCATTCCATAAAGTACTGGAAAGTATCACATATAACATAGAGAAATTAATCCATGTTCGAAATACCTATAAAAAGTATAAGGAGTGTGAAAACAAGAACTGAAACATTCTTGATAGCCATGCTTATTGTGGATTTTTTTTGAGAATGTGTATATTTGTTTCAACTAATGAGAAGGATATGTTGCTATTTATAATGTGAGAAATGGTTAGGGATCTTTGATTCTGATATTACATAATCTTTACTCAATCAAATTATTACCATTCATTACTAGCCTGAAATTAAAAAAGGAATAGTGCTTATAACTTTCCATTAAAAAAATGGTAAGGAATTTTAAATACATACAATGAATTTTGGTTATCATAATGACATTTCCATATCAGTCATAACATTTGGAGATTTGATATGACATTTAAAAGTCTACTAAGGTAATATATAGACTGTACAAAAAAGGTTAATAAATAATACTATACATACATACATACATATATATATATATATATATATATATATATATATATAATGAGTTTTGATTATCATAATGACATTTCCATATTAGTCATAACATTTGGAGATTATATGGACTGTACAAAAAAAATAGTTGATAATATATATATATATATATATATATATATATATAATTTATAATAGATTAAATGTGTGAAGACCCTTAGAAAAAGTGATTTGAACTTTTTGTCCTTTATCAAAAGATCTTTCTTTAGACAAAATTATTTTTTCACTATTTTCTTTAATTTATTATTTAATTATTTTTATTATATTAACTAGACTCCAAAAATATATGGGACTCCTAAAATATATAGATGGAAAATTAATTAATATTTTTCCTTGTACTAATCAATTAGAGAAATACTCCTCAAATAGGATAGAAAAATATTCCTAAAGTAGGACTCTATTAAGAAAATACTTCTATAAATGTTAAGAAGCACGTTAAGCTACGAAGAAATTAATTTACTTATTGGAAAAATATGATTGATGCTCATCTAACTAAATTCGTTTGCATGTCTAGATTGGTGGATGCTTAATTTTTTAACCCTCAACTTCTATGTCGGTCAGCTTTGAGAAATTTTTTTAGGTAAAGGTTAGATTTAATTATATTATTTTTATATCTCTGTTTTGAGAATTTTTTTTGTATAAAGTTTAAATTTAGTTGTATTATTTTAATATTTTTATTATCGTATTATTTTTTTATAATTTACAAATGGTAGATGATTGTCAAAAGGCTTTGAGAAAATTTTTGTGTAAAGGTTAGAGTTAATTATATTGTTTTGATGTCTCTATCATCGTATTATTTTGTTGCAGTTTACAGATGGTAGATGAATGTCGATCGGCTTTGACAAATTCTTTTGATAAAGGTTAGGTTTAATTAAATAAATTCTTCAAAAGATGTATAATTTAATTATTATATTTATCTTTGTTATTTAGACAAATATTCTATTTAGTGTAATGTTTGAACTCAATAAAGTGAGGTACACGCGCGAGGTGCGTACACCTAAACTAATAATATTAAAAGTGTGAAAACCCTTAGAAAAGTAATTTAAACTTTTCACTCTTCATTAAAAAGATTTCACTTTAGACAAATTCGTCTTTTCACTATTTTTTTATTTTAATGATGTTAAATATTAACTATAATTAAAAATAAAAACCTTTCTTAAGATAAAATTTAGCATAAAAAAAAAAAACCTTTCCCAACTAAAATAGGTTTGACAAAAAAAAAATCTATTTCCTAAGTTGAAAAGAAATTAGGAAAAAAGCTTTCCCAAAAGAAATAGGATTTTACATAGCTTTTCTCACTTTCTATAAAAATCATGGTAATTAAATATTTTTTTTCTTCATCACAATTTTGTCTTAATTTTGATATTCTCGAAAGAGGTCATATTTAACCACAAATCCGATTTAATTCATAATAATGTTACATTTATTTAAAGAAAAATTCATTAGTGATCATGATTATCCCTAATTCTTTAATTTATATTGAAGATTGTATGCATGGGTTAAGAAATTATTCAAATGATTAATGTTTGGTTGATATCTATTAATTTTCAGGAATATGTATTTTTAAATCATTAATGGGGCAACAGTACTTATTCCTATCAATTAGTTATAAATATATTGAGGTTGTATATATGCTTTATTTAGAATATTAACTTTGCATCACCAAAAATTCTAATTAGGTTCAATATGTACACTTTGCTAGCCATGTGCGATAATAATTAGTATTGACCTAAGTTAATTTTGGTTGATTCAAGCTGCGCGTATTTCAGTTTAATTTTGATCCAATCATTAATTCATTTCATTACTTTGGTTCAGTTTGTGCTTCTGCCTGAATAGATTGTTCAATGTATCCTATAATATTGCTGGGATAAATTTTAAGATAGTAGAGGTTTAAAAAAAAAGTAATTAAAGACAAAAATTTGTATGTTAGAACATAACCTAGATGTGAGATGCTGGATATAATTGGTATGAGGAGAAGTATAAGTAGGCCAAAGAAGTTTTGGCAGAGTTTTAACTTCTTAAAAGAAATGTTTATAGTAATGTGGCTACCGTTGTTTGTAACATACATGTATATATTAGCTTTTTTTAAACCTTTCTGATGATCATTAACACAAACTACACGTGAAAAGAATCTCAAAAGATGATTAAAAATGGAGTTGCATGGAACAACTAATTAAGTAGAACAACTAAGTTTGATCCAAAGAAATAAATAGAACAACTAAGTACTAAGCATCAATTTATGACTTGACTTCATATTCTTTTTTAAAACTTCATTGGTGATTTAAACGAAAGTAATTTGAAGTTAATTTATGCAGTATGATTTTGTATTACTTTAATTTCTATAGCTCAATTATCAAGTATGATTTTGTATTACTTTAATTTCTATAGCTCAATTATCAAGTATGATTTTGTATTACTTTAATTTCTATAGCTCAATTATCAATTGACGTTATACACACGTGCAAAGCACACACACACACACACACATATATATATAAGTCAAACCGATCTATAATGACCCCTTGTTATAACAAAATATTACTATAACAAGTTAATTTTCTCCAGAACTAATTTTTATATTATATTTGACTTCTTTATAAATATCTTACTATAACGACAAGAACCAATATACTATGTACAAATTAAACGCTCTACAACAATATACTCAAATATTATGTAATAATGTTTTGTAAGAAATATATTTTGTAGAGGATGACTAAGAAAGTGCTAATGCAGAGCCTTAATCTACTACTACTTGTGGTTAAGTAGAAGTGTGAATTGTTAAGCTCTTAACAACCTTCAAGACAAATCTTGTGAACACCCTATTGTCTCCGTCCAAAACTCGGTCTAGATAGCACCTATAACATTCTGCACGAAAGGTAAGCCAACCCAAAACTAAACAAAAAATAAGACCTATAACATCTTGCACGATAGGTAAGCCAATCCAAAACTAAACAATAAATAAGCAAGGTAAAAACACAAAGAAGAAAATGGTTATGATAATAAGTCTCAACTAACAACAATACCAATCCCAAGAAGTGGAGTCACAATATTCAAGCCTCTAAAGTAAGGAGTACAATGAATGAGTCTAAATTGTCTCGAAATATGAAATAAGAATAAAGAGAAAGATAAATAAGATCCCGTAGTCACTAGGATTAACAATCGATACGTCAAGAATTCTTGGAGTGCAACCAAAGAGAAAATCATACAATCAATCTATGGGGACAATAGGCTCAGTATCTCTACATAAGGTGTAGAAAATAAACAAGCATTAGTACCAACAAAAAGTACTCAGTTGCATCATCTACTGACCCTAATTTAATGTGATAACAAGCACCACCTAAATTAATAAAACCCGACAGAACCAAATACACCTAAAACTAGAAAGGTCCCACCTTGTCTAATAGTTAAAACAACAACTTAAAATACCTAGTTTATCTTAAATAACTCAACAAAGTATGATTACTCAACTCAAAAGATAAATAATACAACTATAGTCACTCAATCTCTCATCACACCAAAACAAAACAACCAATGGATAAGATGAGAATGATCTATGCCATGAAATCAATGGGGGATGATGATAAAGAATATAATGCATTCCCATTCTACCTATATTCACCCATTGGTCAATCTAGTTAGCTGAGACTCATAGGCGACTTTGAGGTCCATATACACCCTATGAACATGCATCTAGGATAAAGAGCCAATAATTAATATCACCTCAATTTGGATCAGCCTATAGGGCCATGAGGAGAAATTCAATAATCTTGGTGCCTAATGTAAATTACAACCTCCAAATCTGCTTGTACACCATAGAGAATTAATTAAGAGAACCATGATAATATCTATATATTGGGGAGAGGGAATGCAACACTAATCCCATGACTAACAAAAATAGATCCTCACATCATAGTATATTTGCAATAGTATCCGATCAAAAACACAAGCTCACAGATGCTAATATATAAATTAGAGCATTGATAACTCAAACATTTGGCAAATAAAGCACAAAATCTAAAGATCTCAGAAACCCAGTCCACACTACTAGAAATTAGCCCTATGAAAACGGTTCAAACACTATTGCGATTGATTAAGAAACCATTGTCATAGATGTACTGAAACGGTTAGGCAAGCGTTGCATATGTGAACATTGGGATAGGTATATCGCAACGGTTATTGCGATGGTTATGCCAACGGTTGCAATAGATAGATCTATTACAACGGTTTTTCTAACTTTCTATTGCGGTGCTTTGTATTGTCTATAGCAACGGTTAAGAACCATTGTAATAGACTATATTGCAAAGACAGAAAAACGTTGCAATAACTCTATTACAATAATTTTTGGATATCTACTACAACAGTTTTTAACTACCTATTGCAACTCTTTTTGACACCTATTGCAATAATTTTTGAGTCTTTTGCACCTTTTTTTTCTACCTATTGAAACTATTATAATTAGTTATTGCAATGATTTTTGCCACCTATTCCAACTACTTCAAATACCATTAACAGTTCAAATACCAATTGAAATATATATATATATATATATATATATATCGAATTATGTTAATACACAATTATATATATACACATCACACCAAAATCTTTCATTAATAATAATCCAAATTAAAATATGCAACAAACTAGTAATCTAAATTCAAAAGCAAAATGTTTAAAGTCAAATGATCATTAGTTTTCCCACAAAGTATCAAATTCGAGTGGCGATAAGTTTCACGAAAGTCAATATAAAAAAGATTGATATTAAAGAATCTATCAACAATTCAAAAATCTTCTCAAGTAAGGTCAATTTCTTCATCACTTCTTTCTTCGTCTCCTTTATTTTGGACACCTATAAAAAGAGCATAAATAATCTTAATTAGCACTTAAATGACAACATATTTAAGGATGGTAAGTTGGGCGATTGTGTATAGTACCATAATGAGCAAGGAAGCAAAAGAAAAAAGGAAATAAACATAGCTCTTCACTCCACAAAAAACTTCAAAAGAGCATAACTTATTAACATACAATACCATAACAATCATGTATTAAAGAGTAGCATACTCTCTAATTACTATTCATTCAGCTCTTAGTGCAGATAACCATTATCTATGATAATTTGTTTTCAAACTCAAGCAACAAATGGACAATTCTATCATGTTTGGAATCATCTATTGCACATTCATGTTTGACGCAAGTAATGGTTTGACAACAAATAAGAAAAATAAAAGAAGGAAAACAAGTGTCCTAGTACAGATTACGAAATAATGTACACAGTGGTTTGATGTAAACACTGTATATCTATTGTGTATTGAATTTTGTATATGTTGGATTGACATATATATATATATATACAATTTGTATGCACTGGCATTTTTTCCTAAACAAAGATTCTTAATGATCAAAAGATCAAAGTAGGTGACTTGTTCCTATTTCTTCTTGTACTAGATTTACCTTCTATTCTGCGAGATCAGAAAATCAATATTAATACCTCAAACCACGCCGTACATAAATATTTATTCTATAACCCAATGGCTATTTACAACTAGCCAATCAACAAGTCACATGTACAAGGATCGGGCATAAATAAATGGTACATTGATCGGGTATACATGAATTTTTTTTTGCTAAAAAGGATCTTCTATAATTTTGTAAGTGAGGGGCTTAATAACTTGATCCCCAAAAATAAAAGTATACCATAAAAACCATAGATATCCATTATAATTTCCGTTTTTGTATCATAAGAGCATGCAGCAAGCTCAAGCTTGACCAAGACTCCTGAAGTTTCACTGAAATTAGCTTTCTAATCCACACAACTTACTGAATAACAAAAAAAATTTTGTGCACGATATATTATATCGATATTCAAGCACAAGAATTCTATAAATGATATAACACAACTTCTCTTTGAAAGCCAAACATATCTGCTATGTGATAATGCTCAATCTACAGGGAATAGCTTGGTCAACAAGTAAGTGAAGATTACTAGACTTTTAGTGAAAGTCTCGAAAAAGGGGGGATTCTTGTTGTGCAAGTAATGTAACCAAATAGTAGCTAAAAACGGCAATAGCAAAGTAAAAAGAGAAAGAATGTTTTAGTAAGATGTAAACAATGAGAATTGAGGAGTTGGGGTTATGTCCACCTTCTGAGTTATACGTCTCTATTGACTATGAGTGTGTTGAATTCAGACATGCATGTGCTTATAGAGAATTGTATTCGATGGTAAATCCAGGCATTTTTCGACCTATTCGAGGATTATTTCACTTTAACTCATTTGAGCTTAAAGCGTATCTAACGGTACGAATTCTCCAAGAGGTTAATCCAGTTACGGCACTAACTTTTTAATAAGGGATGGGACCCTACTACCTTGACATTATCTCTTTTTCAGACAGATAACCTTTCTTTCGAACAAGTTAAATGTTATACTGGCGTATTCTTGTGTTTGCAACCACAAAGAATTTAGATTAAGATGAAGAGAATAATGATATAAGCAACATACGTGTCACGAACTCACAAACTCACAACAATAGATAGTATCTCATTCGGCTTCCATAACCCCAACAGAGAAGTTTATTTACCCATGAGTGCGAAGGAAATCACAATTGACATTGTTGTTATACCACAATAAATATTTCACGTTTGTAATGGTGAGATAGAAGTTAGGCGTGAATTTCTTAGAAAAGTAACGTTTCTCTTGTTGTGGAATTTAAGAATAGATGAATAGAAGAAGAAAATAGAATTAATGGAAGAATGATTGTTTAGAACTAGAATGTCTTAGAAGTAGAATAGAATAGAATTGAATGTCAGAAGATGTTAGAAGATGTCAGAAGATGATTTTAAAATCTCTAGCAAGATAGGGTATTTATAATACCCATATCCTATTCCTACTAAGCTAATGAAATGCTTAACCAAATCCTACTAAGCTAATGAAATACTTAACCCAATTGTACTAGGTTAATGTATCATTATCCTAATCCTAATAAATTACTGCTAGTCCCTAAAGTCTTCAGAAATGTTGTTTTAGCCCGGGACAGAATTTCCATGCGCCATCTTTAGTCCTTGGCGTCCAAGATTGGCTTTTCTCCTTTCGTGAAGCTTTCTTTGGCGTCAAGTTATCCATGAAATGCTGAATTCTGCATCATTTATACCTGAAACTTTGCTAATCATGTTCGTTAGCTCACTTACAGGAAAAAGGACTAAAAGTGCATGAAATATATAATTTGTTCTCAAAACTAGGCTAAAATATGGGCAAAATATAGTGCTATAGGCGTGTAAATTCGCCTATCATCAACACCCCACACTTAAAGCTTTGTTCGTCCTTGAACAAAATATCATGTCCCTCTAAACATCAACTTAGGGTTTCACAGCAACAACACAAAATATTCGTCAAGACAAGCACAACAATTATCAACAAAGAGTAGTTTTTCGATCATTAGTAGAAACAGTTTAACCTCTAGCATAGACTCGTGATGGTGGTCAACTCGTATTCCAAAGTTAAGGCACAAAGAATCATACACTACTACCCAAAACTCATCAACCATGTGTGTCTCACAATATATTACCCATAATCACTCACAAGTATAGCATATTTTTCAAACATGGGTATCAAAATATCCTGGCTCTCACTCTCACAAAGAATTCATATGCAGCAACTGATGACCATAGGCTTGCCCTTAGTGTAATGCTCCACTAAATGTCAGAATGCTAAGCTTAGAATCAAATAGGTCTTTTGATGGTTGTAATGTAGGCTAAGGGACGGGTAGGACTATTTTGGCCAGAAATAGTGACTATGTTCCTAAGCACTTTAATATATCACATTGTGTCATTAACACTTTTCTTTCTAACAACCTTTCTTTCATTTATTCTACCACCCTTTTTCTCCTCTTTTGTTTTTCGATTTTAAACATGACTAACTTTTCAGTTTTTTTCTTCCTTTTTCTTTTCATAACATACCTCTTATGATAGCACTTCTTTTTCATAGCAATTTCAAGCACCAATGCATTCTAAAGCATCATACTCACCCAATTTCCTCTTATTTTGTCACATGACTTTACACTTTAAATCACTTAGGAATTTGGATCAAATTATGGTCTTGAAAAAAATGGATTAGGCTTACATACGAGGTTTGTCAAAGAAAATAGGCTAAAGGCTCAAAAGGATTAACTAGGATAATGTCCATGGGTAGGTAAAAATGAAGGTAAACAAATATAGGTTGCCAAAGAAATGCCTAAATCATCTCCTAAACTTACACTCCTTATTTTCGCTTTACATACATACCAGGCAAGTTCTAGTATCAGCCACAAGC
This sequence comes from Capsicum pubescens, assembly GCA_030864215.1. Classification (NCBI taxonomy): domain Eukaryota; kingdom Viridiplantae; phylum Streptophyta; class Magnoliopsida; order Solanales; family Solanaceae; genus Capsicum; species Capsicum pubescens. The sequence goes on along the minus strand of CM061544.1, from coordinate 102,463,521 downwards.
ACAGAATATACTATTATCTCACACACACAAGGCACATGGTCGACTTTATTGGGAGTAGTATAGACTCTTGACCCAACAGATGAAGGAATTAAACCAAACAATATCACATAGTGAGTCACAATTAGAGCCTAAACGTCTCAATAGTCATGATTTTAGCACAAACTCTTGAAATAATCTCATGCTGCCTATTAGAATAATTTCATGCGAAGTTAAGTTAAAAAAAAATTTAACTACTGAAAAAAAATTAACTACTAACAAAACAAACAAACATAAATAAATGCAAATGTGGATAGAGAAGTATAGCATGCAAATACCAGCACACCCCACACTTAAACGGGACACACTTTCCTCAGTGGAAAATAAATAAGAAGAACCTGGTTAGTCGGACTCATCCTCTATGTCTGGGGTCATACCCCTTGCATCGGAATCATCATCAGAGTCGTCATCCTCAGAAGTTCCTCATAAGTATCCCACTTAATTCCAAGAGTGAGTCAAGGTATTTGCAGCGAGGAGGGTTCTCCTTGCTCTTTTCGGCCTCTTTTCTTGCCTTTTTGTGAAGTGGTAGCCTTATCTTTGCCTTGTCTTGCTTTGGTTGCCATTGTACCTGAGACTTAAAACAATGTTCATGACTATAGAAATTCCGCAAGTAGTATAACACTGCATCAAAATCAATATTCAAGTCGGAAACAAGTTAAGAGTATCCTAACATACATGTTCACTCACTTGGTTTTGTATCAACAATTCAAACACATTAACATCACCAATATTTCTTCAAGATGTAGCAATTCATAATAGACATAGCAACGTAGCACTTACGAAAAATAGATGAAGAACAAAAGAGTACTTACGTGATTGAAGCCTTTGGAGATGTTCTTGTGAAGTGGGAGAGCAAAAAGAAAAGTTGTGAGATGATTTGGAGAGTATGTGCGGTGCCTAGGTCAAGTTTTTAATGTGTTTGTGTTTCAAGACTAAGTCTCCTTTATATAGGAAAATAATGGGTCGGGTTTTGACCCATTTAAAATCGGTTTTGGAGACAAAAAGTGACCATAGACGGTGCCTTTAGCTTTGCCTATGGTGACCATAGGCGGCGCCTAATGCAAAGCATTTTCTAGCATAGGCGGCGCCTAGTTCAATGCCTTTAGTGACCATAGGCGGCGCCTTTAGCATGGCATATGAGATTCAGAGACCAAATGCTTTAGCATAGGTGGCGCCTATGTTATGTCATACTTGAGCATGGGCGGCGCCTATGCTATAGCACACTAGATTCCGAGACCTTGGGCTATAGTATAGGCTTTGCCTTGTTCGTGGCCTAGTTTTACCTAGGCCTATCCTTGCTCGATGCCTATTTTTTCATGAGCAATGCTCAATCCATAGCCTTATGCATCTTAATTCCTAACTTACCACCTTTACCATGCCATACGTCCAAATCGCATCTGAAATCGATCTCCTTGTTTTATACCTCTTTCACCTACATTCGCTCAAAACCAATGAAAACGATTAGTACGATGGGTTGCCTCCCATCAAGCGCCTTAGTTTTGGTCGTGGCACGACTCTTATTTTTGGATTTTTATTTATCAAAAACGAAACAGTACTAGAATGAGAGAAAGACAAAAAAAATGAAAAATGATAAACGATGGGTTGCCTCCCATCTAGCGCTTGATTTATTATCGCGGCACGACATAGCTATCTCGATTACTTAGACTTCATCGAGATAGATGGTTGATCGTTTTCTGAATGGATTCAGACGATAATGAGGCTTACTTGTAGGCATGCAATCTTCTTCGAGATGACCCTTGTGCATTCCTATCCCAGGAGGGATACCAATTATATCATCAATAGTCTAACCCATAGCTCTCATGTATCTATTCATAGCAGAGATGAGAGCCTCTGCGTGCTGTTTACTTAAATCATCCGCACTCACCGGAAGTGTATTTATACTTTCCAAGAACACATACCTTAGATAATCGGGGAGCTCTTTTGATTCTTGCATTGGTGGCTCTTCAAGGGAAGTCTTCGCTGTTGGTGATGGTTGATTCTTAAGATCACGGTCCGGTTGCTTAGGAGTATGGGAATAGGACTCTATTTCTGTTAGAGCACCCATAAGTTCTTCATAATCTTTATCGTCCTCATGCTCAACATTCAGTGGCGCAGCAGACAATGGCTCAACAGTAAGCTGTTTCTTTACAGATAATGCTTTCTTATCCTTATGATGAACATCAGCTACAGAGAACACATTCATATCGCTGGGCTGCTTCATTACTTTGCATATATCAAAGCGAACCACTTCGTCATTCAACCGAAATAAAAGCTCATTAGCTCTCATGTCAATAAGAACACTTCCCGTTGTAAGGAAAGGACGTCCCAAGATTATAGGTACTTCAGAATCCACCTCGCAATCCAAAATCACAAAGTCTGCAGGAAAAATGAAGGTAGACACCTTCACCAACACATCATTCAAGATACCCACAGGTCATTTTACTGACCTATCCGCCATCACGAGCCGCATATTGGTTGGTGTAGGGTCGCCCAACCCCAAATTTCTGTAGATGGATAGTGGCATCAAATTGATGCTAGCTCCCAAATCACACAATGCTTTGGCAAAATTCATAGATCCAACCGTGCAAGGAATAGTGAAAGCACCAGGGTCTGCCTTCTTCTGTACGAAGGACCTTATGGCAATTGCACTGCAATGATGAATATTATCTGCCGGCTCATAGCTTACTGCCCGCTTCTTTGTTAAAAGGTCCTTCATGAATTTAGCGTATCCGGGTATTTGTTCTAGTGCCTCCACCAATGGAACATTAATGGTCAGCTGTTTTAACATTGCCATGAATTTACTGAACCTTGTATCATCTGCCTGCTTCTTCAATCTTCGAGGAAAAGGTGGTGGTGGATAGGGAAGTGTTCTCTCCACAGCTTTCTTCTCCTCATGCTTCCGTATTTCGGTCTTTTCAAGGTTCAAAGTACTAGGGGTAACGTCATGGTCAGCTTCTATGGCGTCATTATCTTCCTTATGTTCGGCCACTTGCTTGCTTTGGGATGAATTTTCCAGCACCTTACCACTCCTGGTGGTAATAGCCATGCATGATCCATCGTTCCTTGGATTTTGCACAGTATCGCTAGGTAGAGTGCCAGCCTTTCTTTGATTGAGTGCTGCTGAAAGTTGGCTCAATTGCTGCTCTATTTGCTTGATTGAAGTGGAATGAGAATCAACTAATTGCTTCATAGAGGACAAATCATTTATCACCTCCGTTACTCCTGCGCTCGTTGCTTCCACTCCTTTCAGTAGTTTAGCCATCATGTCTTCCATACTTCCAGAACTAGATGTGGTGGTGTCACGTCTTCCAGGGGGTACGTATAAACCACTTTTTTCATTGTTTTTCCTCCAACTACCTTGGTCCTTGTTTCCAGACTTATCATAATAGTTCCGACCTTGGTTTCCTTGGGCATTGCCTCGGAAACCCCCCTGATTGTTCAAGTAGTTGGCTTCCTCTTCCGAATCAGATTCCTCTCTTCCTTTTGACGCAACAGCTTTCACTTTTTCAGTCTTCCCTGATAATAAATGCTTTGTAAGAAGATCCACTTGTTTTTTCATGTGCGTCATATCTTGATCACGTTCTTCTTCCCTTCTCCTTTGGTCTGCAGTCATGCCTATAGATAAAGTGGGGCTTTCTACCTCAGAATCCCTGGTATGCCAAGCTCTACTTTGCTTCGTCATACGATCTAGCATATTGCTTGCCTGACCAAAGGTGATATCCATAAATGATCCTCCGGCCGCATTATCCACCACTGGTTTAGTTATTGAATTCAAGGCTCTATATAGTATCTCCATTAGGTGAACATTAGTCATGTGATGGTTTGGGAACCTCATTAGCTTCGTCTTGAACCTCTCCCATGTTTCATGAAGGGCTTCAGTTGGAAGCTGACGAAAGTTGCTGATTTCATCTCTCAGTTGTGCTCTTTTGGATGGCGGAAAGAATCTATCTAGGAAAGCGTCTCTCAATTGCCTCCAATTTGTAATAGAATCAGGATTCAGCCCATTCAACCATAGAGTTGCCTCCCCAGACAGAGACAATGGAAATAAGCGTAATCGAATTGCATTCTGACCAACACCAGGATTGTCAAACGACTTGCATATAGAAATAAAGTTGATGAGATGCATATTCGGATCATCGCCTGCTAGTCCACCAAATAATCCCTTGAGTTGCAATAACTAAATCATGGTGCTTGTGATGTTGAACTTGGCTCCAGGTGCCAATGGTGGAGGAATAATGGCTCCTGTGGCTCCGGCTCCATCAAGATCATCATCATCGAAAGCTGGCTGCATAGCTTGGCGTTCAGGCCTAAACCTATCTTGACGATCTCTTCTGTTGGCAGGCGTTGCGATCTCAGCGGCATGCCTAGGGTTTAGTAGCTCGTCATCACCTAGATCTTCATCGTCAGGATTTGTTGCTCGCCCAGGGTTATCAATATTCTGTTGATGCACTTGAGCGGCGGCTAGCGCAGCTAGTCTCGCCTGTTCTTGTTGAGCAGTCATCCTTTCAATTGCGTGTTGTGCCTCCATTCTGCAAATACGTTGTGGTTCAGGATTGATAGGTAATAACGGTTGACCAGAACTTCGGGTATGGGGCATGCACTGAATAAAAACCTGCAGTAAACAAAAACAAAAAGTAAAAGTATGAGAACCTTTGACCAAAGGGTCTAGTAATTATTACGAACTTAATTGACACTTGTATTCCCAGGCAGCGGCGCCAATTTTTGATAACGCTCAATCTACAGCTCTCGTAGGAGTGTAAAGCGGTCGTTAGCAAATATAGAACCCAACTGGGTTGGGTATCGATCCCACAGGGAATAGCTTGGTCAACAAGTAAGTGAAGATTACTAGACTTTTAGTGAAAGTCTCGAAAAAGGGGGGATTCTTGTTGCGCAAGTAATGTAACCAAATAGTATCTAAAAATGGCAATAGCAAAGTAAAAAGAGAAAGAATGTTTTAGTAAGATGTAAACAATGAGAATGTTTTAGTAAGATGTAAGCAATGATAATTAAGGAGTTGGGGTTATGTCCACCTTCTGAGTTATACGTCTCTATTGACTATGAGTGTGTTGAATTCAGACATGCATGTGCTTATAGAGAATTGTATTCGATGGTAAATCCAGGCGTCTTTTGACCTATTCGAGGATTATTTCACTTTAACTCTTTCGAGCTTAAAGCGTATCTAACGGTACGAATTCTCCAAGAGGTTAATCCAGTTACGGCACTAACTTTTTAATAGGGGATGGGACCCTACTACCTTGACATTATCTCTTTTCCAGACAGATAACCTTTCTTTCGAACAAGTTAAATGTGATACTGGCATATTCTTGCGTTTGCAACCACAAAGAATTTAGATTTAGATGAAGAGAATAATGATATAAGCAACATACGTGTCACGAACTCACAAACTCACAGCAATATATAGTATCTCATTCGGCTTCCATAACCCCAACCGAGAAGTTTAGTTACCCATGAGTGCGAAGGAAATCACAATTGACATTGTTGTTATACCACAATAAATATTTCACATTTGTAATGGTGTGATAGGCGTTAGGCGTGAATTTCTTAGCAAAGTAACGTTTCTCTTGTTGTGGAATTTAAGAATAGATAAATAGAAGAAGAAAATAGAATTAATGGAAGAATGATTGTTTAGAACTAGAATGTCTTAGAAGTAGAATAGAATAGAATTGAATGTCAGAAGATGTTAGAAGATGTCAGAAGATGATTTTAAAATCTCTAGCAAGATAAGGTATTTATAATACCCATATCCTATTCCTACTAAGCTAATGAAATGCTTAACCAAATCCTACTAAGCTAATGAAATACTTAACCCAATTGTACTAGGTTAATGTATCATTATCCTAATCCTAATAAATTACTGCTAGTCCCCAAAGTCTTCAGAAATGTTGTTTTAGCCCGGGACAGAATATTCATGCGCCATCTTTAGTCCTTGGCGTCCAAGATTGGCTTTTCTCCTTTCGTGAAGCTTTCTTTGGCGTCAAGTTATCCATGAAATGCTGAATTCTGCATCATTTATACCTGAAACTTTGCTAATCATGTTCGTTAGCTCACTTACAGGAAAAAGGACTAAAAGTGCATGAAATATATAATTTGTTCTCCAAACTAGGCTAAAATATGGGCAAAATATAGTGCTATAGGCGTGTAAATTCGCCTATCATCACTATGTGCCTTTAATATACCTTTAGAAGATATCAACTTTCAGTCTTAAATTTCCAACTTAGAATTAACAACATTTGCCCAAAAAAGTTTGCTCTACATTGAAGTAATGGTATTTCTCCAATAAATCTGATTGTGATGTGTAATACAAGAAAAGAATAGACAGTTAATTATTTGAACAAGATTTTATTAGTAATGTACATTACAGGACATCTGCCCCAGCAGTCTGGTGAAATTATGTTGGAATTTTGTAATACAGAAAACTTATTATGTATTCTCCGAGTCTCTTTTGTTGTCTCCTTTAAACTAACTACCCAAAGTAGTGTCTTTTATGTCTCTTCTAATATGTCAAAGAGTTTCGAACTTGTAAGCACTCATTGACTTGGGTACTGCTTCTAACAACTTCATCTAGATAACAAAACCAAGTTCTAGAATATACATTATCTATAGTGTCTAGTACCATGTGTCTTATAGAATCGCAGTCTCTAATAAGTTCTACATTCACCAACCAAACATTCAATTCATATTTGTAAGAGAGTAAAGAAATAAAAGCAACACAACACAGTTTAGCAAAGGTGGACAGAACAATATTTCAAAAATGTTGAGTTTTATTGCTATTATAAGTCTATAGCATGTTTGAGATGGTTTCACAACTATGAAGCTTCAATTTCATGTACATCATGAAAAATTGATAACCATATGATCAGTATCAGTAACAATAGCAACAATTCACAGAGATATACAAATTCCAATAGTGTACGCTGCATAATCAAATTTAAGTGTATAAATCAATGAGTACATATAGCCCTTTATGTTCTTAATATAACTACAGTGAAGAACAAATAAGCATACCTCCTAGTCGTTTTGCAATACAACCAGTAAGAATACCACCAACCATGTCCACTATAAGTACATCTGCATTTATAGTAACATTCCCCAAGCATAGCAATAGAGATAGCGCATGCACTCGCATGAACCTGGTGGAATCAAGAGAATATAAAATCAACCCCCATATATCCAAAACCAAGAATCATACAAAGAAATATGAGCAAGGTATAAAACTTAGGGTGATTAGACTACAACAAACATCTGGACCACAAATCTATTTGTATTCTTCACTTCCATGAGCACTGCCATACCAACAACAAATAACATCAAGGAGAATATCTCAGATTTTAATATTTTTTTATTCTAAAATAAGTAATCAAAGCCTATCTGTAGTTTCTTCCGATCAAAAAGGTAAATCATAACCAGAAAACAACAAATGAAGATAATTAATCAAATACAAAAAAAGATCATATTACCTAATTTTGTCAGGATATTTCTTGAAGTAGGCCTCACAAATGCTAAAAAATGTAAGGTATATGTTAGAAAAATAGAAAAGATCGAGGAACAACAGCAACTAGGAGATTTGCAACTAGAAACCAAATAAAGCATTACGACTTTCTACAACTGACATCACCACTAGTTGCTTGGGATAGTCCATAAATTAAATGCAGAACTATCATTTATGTGATTCAAAGAACAATAGTGCTTGAAAATTAAAGAAGAACTACCACTTTGTATGATTGAAACAAAAATATCACCTGAATAAAAAGTAAAATGCAATCAATCTACACGAGCTCTAAAAAACTTTACTTATCAAAAAGAAGTAAGATGACATACTCAAAAGTTCACATAAAAACTGAGTGTTCCAACATCAATAAAGTGGTATGGTATAAAAATAAATTGACAGTTACTGGATATCATTACTCAACTAAGAAATACTGACTTCATCCACTTGGGACAGTCGGTCTACATTTTGCAGTGGAAGTTACTTGTTTAATTTTGATTACATTACCATTCTTAGAGTTCTAGCTACTAAGCTAGAAACAAAAGAAATGGAAAAAAGACATTATCCAATCTCATCTCCCGCCTCCCCTTCCCCAAAGATCAACTTATAGATGAAGGAAAAATGGGAAGTCTAAAAATTGAGACCTCCAGAATAACAAAAGAAATTTAAAGGTAGGAGTCTACCTTCGTGCAAAGGGATGCCTCAATAGTACTCGAGGTGCATATTTATTTTATTTCTTAACCCTATACTTTTCCTACAAACACCGAGAGGTCAGCATATTTTCTCAAAGGAAAACTAATCAACACCAAAATATGCTGGACAATTACGGAAGAAGGTGTACTAATTTAGAATAAATTTCTAAATGAAAATGATTAAAAAGATATAAACAAGCATGAATGTAAAATATGTATTCAAAAGAAAATTTAACACTTACAAAAGCTAAGTTTTTATTTCTTATGTCTTTCCAGATATTCTGAAGTGCTTAATGCTCTCCATGACGAGATCAAGGACTATATTAGTGTTTAGAGAACTGTAATAGCTTCATGATGGTTTGTTCTATTTCAGTTAAAAGAATAAACGTTCTGTCTGTGTGATAACTTAGATGATGCAAATCATTAAACTGGTTAATGGTTATCCAGAGTTTTGCTAAAGAGAAGTTAGTTCATTTATATGAAATTAAGCCCATTATGTACCACTCACGACTTCTAGTTTGGTTTGTGACATTTATCTACCCAACACAAGCCAGATTTAGGTCCTAGAGGTCCTTTTCGAATAGATATTCCCACTCAAATAAACTTTTATAGATCCAAATTCTATTTGAAAAAGGTTACTCTTTGTTTCCTTGCATGAATGATGCGAGCTAAAAAGATTTATAGCTATGAGGGTGAAGGAAATGGTGATTCACACATACCCCAACCCCTACAGAAGGTTGAAATATGAAAATATCAAACATAAGCATTTATGAGTGAACAACTATGTAATAATTGACACTTTGCAAGAATTAATCAGTGAACAGATTCTAGCAGCCGTAAACCAGGATAATATGAAGAATTAACCCACTTCAATTCATCAACATTTTCAACATGGATTGTAGGTACCCTAACTATAGCTTGTTTTTATAATATTTGGTGATTGTTATCACGAATTGGATGGATGTAACGCCCTGAGACTACCCCCTGGACGTCACACGATTCTTAGAACCACAAGTGATCTAAAGCTAACCCATGGTACTTGCATAACTCGTGAGTAACTGAATATGTTACATAAATCTAAAAGAAATAATCGGAAGAAATGTCTTTGCTAAATATTTTCAATACAAAACTGTTTAAAACATTTACACTTTGATTACACAAAACAAAATTGAAAGTAAATACATCAACTCTAAATGACAGTCTATAAAGCCTTTACTAGTTTTGACTATAGGTAGCCGGGACATGACCCCAAGCTATCCCTAATCAATACGACATAATAAAGAATGATACTGAAACTATAGTTGACTCAAGTCCTCAAATCAAAAGAACTTATCACCTGCTAGCTGAAAATTGTGAGTTGTCTGATTATGATATGTAGGCTACAACTGGTACCTAGATTATGAAACAATGTATCCACATAAACGTATATGCGGGTCAGTACTTCTGGAATATACTGAGTATGTGAGGGTGAATGCATGAGTAAAATAATAACTAAATATTCATATAAACTTTCAGTAATGGATGTTAAGTGTAAATGACTCACCTTAAGCTTGAATAAAACAAAGACTGTAAAATCATAAACATTAGTAATAAAGCATAAGGATAAACTTTGTGAGCCATAACACTTAGTTCTAAAAGCTTTACTTACTATTCTTTCTTTTGGGAGTTTCTTCTAACCGACATAAACCATGTAAGCTATCATGGAGTCCAATGTCTTACCCACATTGGGAAGAGTTGTTCTACCCTTGCCATTATAATAGAACCTTAATCTTAAGTGATCATTGAACTTCATCCATAGTAAGAAAAAATCTTAACCATTGTTGGCTCGTAGTTTCTAGGAATTAAGGATACGCTCATCCGCATTCCTTTCTCGATGCTAAATACTACTCCCAGAATACTTATATGCTCATAATTTAAGAAATCCATCTTAAAATAGCATACGGGTTTATAGACTGAAAATCAGTTATGCTTTTCTTTCTTTAAATCATAATCAAGATATACAATTGTGGAATTCATATCTTATCTTTGGATCAAAGGATTAAGCTTTGCTTTAAATCATGTTATAAGACTTGTCAATGGAGCTTAAGAGCGTAATCTTCTTGTAAACTCAATACTTGTACTTAAGACTTAGATTCCATGCTTTAATTCATAGAAATTCATAACAAAACTTCATGCTCAATAATCATCTTGAAATCTTTCAACAATCCTGTCAAGATAATAAAATTTAAATCAAAATATGAATCTCATAAGTCAAAACATGAATATATGTAAATCTTTATGCACTTAAATCTCTCAATCTCATAGTGACATCATAATTCAAGAACAATGGATATTTGGGTATGAACCCTAATTCAAAATAAGGAAATTCAATCTTAAAACCATGCACTTTTGGCACAAGGATGAAAGAATAACCTTGTTCATAAATCCCACATACCTGAGTTTCTTGATTTCTTGAAAGAAAGTTGAATTTGGATCCTTGAAAGTTGAATTTGGATCCTTGAAAGTTGAATTTAGGAAAAAACCCTAATTCCTTTTGTCTTAAGGGTGGAGAGAAGAAGAAGAAATAAAAACTGACTAACTCATGAATAGATATATTTATAGGGTTATTTAAATCATGGGGGTAGGGTTTGAGGTGAGGAAAAGACCAAAATACCCCTAAGGAAACAAAATAAAAATTGCAGAAATTTTAAGTTGATGACTTAATTGATAGCTTGTCAACTAGTCGATGGCTTGTCAACTAAGTCGTCACCTTTCCTAAGTATCCTGGTTGAGCCTGATGACTAAGTTAATAACTTATCAACTTGTTGATGGCTTGTCAACTTAGTCATCACCTTACCTAAGTATTCTGGTTAAGGCTGACAACTAAGTTGATAACTTATTAACTTGTTGACGGCTTGTCAACTTATTCGTTACCTTGTTGACAGACAGACACTCCGATGTTTAAATGAGCATAACTTTCTACTCTAGTATTGGATTAAGGTAAAATTGGATGTGTTGAAAAGAAGATTTAAGGATCTAAAATATATATAGTCGGCAACCTGAATCGATATATTCTAGGAATTACACTCATTTAAATTTTCCTCTTGTATAATCGTATACTAAATCTCAATCAATACAGGTGTTCTCAACTCGACTTTACTCTAAGTGCTTCCTATGACCATGATTCTCATCAAAAATACTTCACACACAAGGTCAATGATCATGACACATATTTTGACAACTAAATTATTAGGTTCAGGCCTATACACGTAGGATCGATGGTTTGAATTCTAGCCCAAAAATGTGGGGTATTACATTATCTCCGCTTTTGGATCATTCGTCCTCAAATGAAGACTGAGATTCGTACAAAAAGAAAGTAGTTACTATTTTAAAACTAAATTTCTAAACATTATTATGCCTAATATCTGGAATCACCTCTTGATAGGGTATTGACTCAACTGATACATAAGGAACATGAACACATATTTAGGAATCATATGGAATGATGTTGACATGACATCTCTGGTCATGAAGGATATAGCTGAACTAAAAGGAAAAAACTTCAATCATGAAATTGATTCTAAGATGACTTGATTGACTATAAGGAGCTAACTCATGCTTATTTTTTTAAACTCAATTGAAACATTTATGACCCAATCATACATATCAAACTGCGAAGTGATAGCTAATGCGATGAAATTTTTTCAAGAGTTATTAAGAATGGAAAATGATTGCCCTGTAACTCTCATTATCATAACTTCTAATAACAATCGAGGAAATAATTTTGGGCATAATATGAGCATGGAACTTGAATAAGGAATCACATCATAGCTATAACTCTATAACATAGGATATAGAAATATAGGACAGAAGCAAGAACAAGATTACTATGCTTTGGGCGATGCAACTGCTAGCTTTCAAGCTTAGCCACATTTCTCAAATATTCTCTCAACTATACTCTTCCTCTTAAATATTACAATTCATTTCTTGCAACTTATAATCTTCACATGGGTACATATGACTACTCCAACCAAAGTCTGAGTTGAACTACATACTCTCACCATGGTCAAGCCTAACTTAAAATCAAAAAGTACTACACATAACACCATAATACTAGTCTAAACAACATGATTCAATCTTATATATCTTTTTAGAGATCACACCCTAAACATAACATGTCTTACCACTTTAATGACTAACTCTGAACTCTTACTATATATTCACTAGCGCATATTACATTCATCCACTTACATACCAACATGACATTCAAGCCTACCACTATAACCAAATATAAACTTATAGGCACCTAATCCACCTAGGAACTTTTCCTATATTATCTAATCCCTTCATCAATAACAACTTTTATCCATTATCCCCAAGAAGACATACCTAGAATTCTCAATTAACTATGACATATACCAAAGGTTTACCTCAATATTCCTTTATCCTTTAGCCTTAATAGATCAAGCATACAATAATTTTTCTTAATAAGGGTAATCAACTCTCTCTCTCTCTCATCTAAACCATTGTTTATCAATTATCATCACCACTATTTTAACATAAGAAGAGGTCACTGAAGTGCTAAAACATAAGGACCTAAAGCATGAAAGAATACTCATAACTTTGACACTTAACTGAGGCATGAGGAATAGAGTGTCAAAGTCATTCATTAAAGAGATCTAAACTGAGGACATACATGATATAATGCAAATTTTACTAGTATCATGAGTTCTGAGAACTGATCATACTCTGAAACATGAGTTCATACTTATCATAAGCTACTTATCATAAGACTGGAGTTCATAGATTTATGAGGGATGACTCAAATTACAGAGTGAAGTTGTTACTTACCTACTAGAAGATGAGAATGAACTTAAATATGCATAAAGTATATAACGATTGGCCTCTGGCATGGATCTATCACACAAGACATGAATATGGTGTGATAATGACTGAAATCCAAGGAATACACCAGAGTAAGAAGGGATAGCTATCTTGTCACAACTCTTATTGATATATATCACAATCTAATTCTCAAAACTTGATTTGGTTCTTCACTCTACCATATACCCTTTAGATCAAAGCTGACATTCTAAGCTTATGGGTCTACTCTATATCCTCGAGATTGAGCCATAATATTATTTCTCTAACGGTCTACACATGAATGCACACTCACCCGAATAAGCTATATCTAGATGATACTAACTTCATTCTTGGACACTCTCTTAATGCATACCACCCTTGAATTCCTCTAGCTTCAATACTCATCATCATATACTTCCACTCTATTAACTCAACAGATATACCTGGCTCACTAAACACATAATTTCCCTCCTTTTTCTTCATAGCCTACTAATATCACATCGCTAAACATAGATTTTTTACACTAAATCAAATCATACCAAAAAAATCAACATCATCTATCCATATCTCTTTAGCAAAGCCATCAAGAATACCATATACTATATGACTAGCCTTATTCACACTTAGAAACTCATAGGCATTATCTAAGCACACATGACACTTAATAATATTTAGAAAATAATTCTACTCCATATCACCTTGGGAACACCTCTACATCATTCCTACAATATCATACTTAATTGCAAATAAATAAACTTAAACTCTTGTATACATTACCTCAAGCCTACTTGTTCACCTCCCATACAACTAGCCTCACTATCCCAAGTAATCACTCTTTCCACCATGATGATCATCCACTGTTCAAGTTTAGATTCTAGTACTAGTCATGATTAACCACAAACTCACACATTATTCTTATATGTAAAAATATCAGGAAATACTAGTCCACTAGAACCTTATAATAATAATCTTTGAGCATAATCTTATAGTCTATCTAATTACAGTCCATAAGCACATCCCTCTTCCACACATTTCTACTACTTATCCATCCATATATTCAAATTATACTCCTAGCTCAACAAGCATCAACCAATTTCTTTTTCACAACAACAAGGAGAACCCACATTAACAATTCTAATCAACATAATATTTTCATTAATAACTTATACTTTTCTAACATAATGGAATATCATCAAGAACTATTTTCCTACTTTAAGCAAACCACAATCTACCTTAACTAATAACTCTTTCTTTATCTTCCACCATGAAACCTATACCATATTTACTACCCCTTAGCTAACACACAAGGACAAATGACCCTCATCCTACTTAATAGCATACATAGATCTATCAATTTAAACCTTAATCAAATGCTAACTACAACTTTTCTTGTTACTACACTTCTAAATCCATACTTCCAACTCAAAGGATGTCCTACTACTTATGAATCTTAAAACCCTAAGGTATATTTTGCCTTAATAAACACTGCATTAAATAATCTAGGCACATTCTCTCTCATTTCAGGAGCACTATCTGTAATGAAGGGTTAACAAGGAATCTAAGTACATTTCACATTTTGTCTTAACTACTCACCTTGTATGGACGAGGATATAAGCTTTTATATTAAAGGAATTTAAACACACTAGTGGGCTCCTCTCAAGCCCTTTACATGATTTCTAAAGTTTTTGATAGTAAATTTGGGAGCATCATCTCGGGAGGAATTGGAATTTACTACCCATGTAATCTCAAGAATGAGCCATGGATGGAGAATTATAGAGTAACACATGAATCAATAGAAGTTTCTAAGAAAATAAATTTACTGCACGATCTAAAGTATGAAGTAAGGAAAATATTTCTTAAATGCCTAATAGCCTCTCAAAGAAAAGTACGAATGTCACTATACCATTCCGCAAGACTCTACTAGACATGGCTTCAGACACCCTGGGAAACTTTAACTCTGTTCTCTGATATTAAGTTTGTAATGCCACGAGACTACCCCCTAAACATCATATGGTGCTTAAAACCATAAGTTATCCTAAGTTAACCCAAGATACTTGCATAACTCATGAGCAACTGAATATGTTACATAAATCTGAAAGAAATAAGCAGAAGAAATGTCTTTGCTAAATATTTTCAATACAAAACTATTTAAAGCATTTACACTTTGATTACACAAAATAAAACTGAAAGTAAATACATCAACTCTAAATGATCGTCTATGAAGCCTTTACTAGTACTGACTATAGGTAGCCGGGATATGACCCCAAGCTATCTTTAATCAATACGACTGAATAAGGAATAATACTAAAACTATAGTTGACTTGAGTCCTCAAATCAAAAGAACTTATCACCTGCTGGTTGGAAACTGTGAGTTGTTTGAATATGATATGTGGGCTACAACTAGTTCCTACATTATGAAACAATGTAACCATATAGATGTATATGTGGGTTAGTACTTCTAGAATGTACTGAGTATGTGGGGGTGAATGCATAAGTAAAACAATAACTGAATATTCATATAAACTTTCAATAATGCGTCCCAAGTATAAATGACTCATCTTGAGCTTGAATAAAACAAAGACAGCAAAATCATAAACATGAGTAATAAAGCATACGGATAAACTTTGTGAGCCAACACTTAGTTCTAAAAGTTTTACTTACTATTCTTTTTTTAGGAGTTTCTTCTAAACGACATAAACCATATGAGCTTCCATGGAGTCCAACATCTTACCCACATTGGGGAGAGCTATTCTACCTTTTCCATTAGAATAGAACTTTAATCTTAAGTGATCATTGAACTTCATCCATATTGGTAAAAAAGCTTAACCTATGTTGGCTCATAGTTTTTAGGAATTAAGGATACACTCATCCGCATTCCTTTTTCAGTGCAAAATACTACTCCCAGAATACTTAAATGCTCATACTTTAAGAAATCCACCTTAAAATAGTATAAGAGTTTATAGACTGAAAACCCGTTATGCTTTTGTTTCTTTAAATCATAATCAAGATGTACAATTATGGATTTCATATCTTATCTTTAGATCAAAGGATCAAGATTTGCTTTAAATCATATTATAAGACTTATCAATGGAGCTTAAGAGCGTAATCTTCTTGTAAACTCAATACTTGTACTTAATATTTAGAGTCCATGCTTTAATTCATAGAAATTCATAACAAAAATTCATGTTCAATAATTATCTTGAAATCTTTCAACAATCCAGTCAAAATAATAAAATTTAAATTAAAATATGAATCTCATAAGTCAAAACATGAATATATGTAAATCTTGATGCACTTAAATCTTTCAATCTCATGGTAATATCATAATTCAAGAATATAGATATTTAGGTATGAACCCTAATTCAAAATAAAGAAATTCAATCTTAAAACCATGCACTTTGGGCACAAGGATGAAAGAATAACCTTATTCATAAACATAACCTTATTCATAAACCCCACATACTTGAGTTTCTTGATTTCTTGAAGGAAAACTTGAATTTGGATCCTTGGAAGTTGAATTTTGGGAAGAAACCCTAATTCCTTTTCTCTTGAGGGTGGATAGGAGAATAAGCATTAAAAAATCACAAATTCATGAATACATATGTTTATAGGATATTTAAGTCATGAGAGTAGGGTTTGAGGTGAGGAAAACACCAAAATATCCCTAAAAAAACAAAATAAAAATTACAGAAATTTTCAGTTAATGACTTAGTTGATAGCTTATCAACTAGTTGATGGCTTGTCAACTAAGTCGTCACCTTTCCTAAGTATTCTGGTTGAGGCTGACGACTAAGTTGATAACTTATCAACTTTTTGATGGCTTGTCAACTTAGTCATCACCTTACCTAAGTATTTTGGTTAAGGCTGACGACTAAGTTGATAACTTATCAACTTGTTAACGGCTTGTCAACTTAGTCATCACCTTGTTGACAGACAGACACTCCGAAGTCAAATGAGCATAACTTTCTACTCTGATTTTGGATTAAGGTGAAATTGGATACGTTGAAAAGTAGACTCGAAGATCTTTCATTTGATATATAGTAGGACACCCGAGTCAATATATTCTAGGAATTAAACTCGTTTAAAATTGCCCCTTGTAGAATTAGATTTTAAATCTCAATTGATACAAGTGTTCTCAACTAGACTTTGCTCTAAGTGCTTCCTATGACCATGATTCGCATCAAAAACACTTTAAATACAAGTTCGATGGTCATGACACTTATTTTGACAAGGAAATTATTGGGTTCAGGTCTATACACGTAGGATCTAGGGTTTGAATTCTTGCCAAAAAATGGGGGGTATTACAATAGGACTACTACATGGGAGTGATAGTGCCCGGCACGGAACAAGGCGAAAAGTAAAATAATAGTGTCTGAGCATTATTCATAGGCTCACTTCTAGTTGATCTGTATTATAGGCTCACTTCTCTATTTATATAATATATAGGTGTATTTGGTGGTAATATTGGGCATGATTCGCATCTGCTATATACACTCAGTGACATTCAAGTCATGGCATTATTTGATAAATTACATGTCCTTGACATTGATAAGGTATTAAAATGTATCCTACTTCATGTCTCTGACATTGACAATTTTTTTGGAGGTTGTGTGTACATATCTTTTAGATCTATATACTACATCGTGAACTCTGCTGCAATGCTGTCATTTACTGATTTTATAACTCTAAGCTCACAAAACCAAAAAATGTTGTTAAATTAACATCGAGACTACTCATCACAACAGTGACATTATCAACATTGGCAGTTGAGCTACTTTTAAGAAATTTGGTTGTTACTAAGTGGTGAACTTAACTTTTTAGCTAGATATTGCAGGCCTGCAAAATAAAGATGGATTATTTTCTGGTGACATATGGGGTGAAGTCGATACACGGTAGCAGCTTCTCACTTTGTTTGCTATTATAAATTTAAAATTCTTTTAAAAAAAGAATCAAGTTTAGATCATAATAGATCAACTAGTTTTTTTCTGCTATTAACTTGACATAATAACTTGACAAAACATACAATAAGATAGAACAAGGTAGGCATTATAACATCGAATTTAATGTATAATTTTATAAGCTCATCAAAGAAAGGAAAGGTATTGAGTTGGACATATATATAGAAATATATAATTCCCAGAAATGCAAAGAGACAAAGAGTTGTCGTTATAAGCATGTCACCATGTGATGACAATGTGGACCTATTTTCCAGTGTTGCCCTTTTTCAGACCACAACCATTGTTGCTTTTCTCAATTCTCTGCTGTAACATCTATCTATCTACTGTGACCACAACACCTCTCAACCTAGATATTCTTTTGTACCTTTATATTATTTTCTTTCTAACAACTCATAAACAATTCATGCAAGCTAGATACATTTGTTCTTCATTCATTTTATAAGAATTTTCATACACAGTGGCAAGTATAAGGAAATGGATTTTGAGCCTAACATAACTTCAGAACTAGCTCATGAGGAAATGATTGTACAAGGTCATATAAAGAGACCACCCTATATACATCCTTTTTTATCTGAAGTGGGACTCTTTAACACCCCACTCCACACCCTAGGGCTAAATACTTGAGTGTGGACAATCTAATATGGAGGTCCACTGTACCACCATAACATCTATCACTTAATTTGGAATTATTTTCTTTTTAATTCCTCCAGAACAAACACATTCTTATTATTTTCTTTAAGCAAAATTTTTCATAATCATATATTGGTGATACGTCAATGATCATATAAATCATATCAATATAATAAGGTAGCATCTTAAAACATCAAAATTAAACTCATCCCCAAATGTTCGGTCAGCAATCAACGTGAAAGAGAAGAAAATCCAAAATAGAAACTCAAAAAATTAGGTTAAATTATCAATTAGAAGAATTAACTAACCTTAAAATCACCAAATTAAAGAAGAAAATCCTAAATTTTCTCAGAAGTTGAAGTGAAATTTAAGTGGTTGTTGGAGAAGTGAAGGAGATGAAGTTGGACCAACTTAGAAATTGAAGTACGATGGTTGCACTTTTCAAATTCTAGAAGTGTTTTGAGTTGGGAAGGGATTGGACCAGTAATTTGGCTGACTCATCTTCAACAGAACTCAATTTTTCTAGATTGGCTGGTGCTGATCAAAACCCTAGACCGTTGAATCATTTTCATAGTTTTTCAGTTGACACTGAATTTTTTGAAAGATTAGAATTTGGGGATATTAGAGCAGCGACTACACTAGCAACGACAAAGGAAAAGGAGAAGAGAGTGATAGGTTCGGGTTTGGGTTTGCAGCATAGGCATAGTAATTTGATGGTGGTCAGAGAGGAGGAGAGGGTGATGGGTTCTTTTCGTATGACGTCATTTGAAGGGTTAAAATGGTGGTCATTTGAGGAAGAGTTCTATTATTGTGGTCGGAGTATGGTGATTTATCAGGCTTAGGTGAACTTTTGGTCGGAGCAGTAGTAGTGGCGGTCTTAGTGAAATTTTGTGGTGGAAAATTAATGTTAAAAAGGATTGTTTTATGTATAGGGGTTTAACTTTGGCTGACTTAGTGAAATTTTGTGGTAGAAATAAATAAACCATTGTAATAGCTTTTTTTTAATAAAGTGTTTCCATAGCAAACTCTATGTCAATGGTTCAGTCAATCATTGTGATAAAACACCCTATTGCAACGGTTATCAAACAACAGCAACAGTTATAGAACCAAATAATTCTACTAGAATAAATTTTTTTTGCAACGGTTGGAATCGTTGTAATAGACCCTCCATAGAAATGCTTTTGGAACCATTGCTAAAAGTTCTATTACAATAGGGGTAATTTCTAGTAGTGTCAAAAAATTAGTTAGCCACTTTTGTATCCTTCATAATACACTGGTACCTACATAGGTGCTCGTCACCTGACCAATACGGGACCTCCATATCCTTATTACTTTCTTACATGCAACTAACGCATAAACATATTAGAAAAGAGTCTAAAGGGTCACAAATTATATAATAGAAATCCCAAAAATTCCAATTGAAGACTTACCCTTTTGAAGATCCTCCAAACGAGCCCAGTTTGGTTAAGTATGAGTTCTATATAAGAAAAAGAAAACACAGACACTCACATTTCTGTTCTTACATTTTGAGTTCAAAACATCACCCCGGAGCCTACTAGAGTAAAAATAGATTTTTATTTGACATTCATATTACCATAACATGGAAGTTTAAATATGAATTTTTCATTGAACGCAGTGTTAGAATAGATCTTAAAATCATCAAAATATCAACTCTTAGCTTTACCTGAGAAACTCTTAATTTTCAACTTGCCAATTAAAGATTTAAAGATGAAATCATGAAAAAATTACTGGAGAATGTTAAAATAATAGTTATGAATCATACCAAAGGAAAAAATCTTGAAAATCTCATTTTGAATTGCCTAAACAAATATATTTTAGGGCTCCCAAAATTTAGTTAAAAAGTGACTCTACAGAAGCAAAGTGGATATTGACTGATGTCAATTTTAAGTCTTAACTTTTTAACTTTCAAACCAACCATTCAAAATCAATTTGAATGCCTTGATACTCGAAACAAAGGTTCTACTAACAAAAAATGACATTCATATTTAAAGGAACTTATAGAATTCACATACGACTTATAAATATTCAAATATTGACCAAAGTCAACCTTACCAACTTCAAATCTTCCCGAATGAAAAACTCAGAAAATACTTAAACAACCACCTAAAGAACCAAACCACCCTTATCTGCAAACAATAGATATCATAGTGTAACTATGAAAAGGGGTAAAATAGTTAAAATACATTAAAAATAAAAATTATTAAGAGGATTGTTACATCATCTACCATAAAGACACATATACATCCTTGAACATAAGAGCAAAGAAGGTAACTGAAAAATAAAAAACTTGGTATGTCTACTCCACACGTCTAGCTCTGTTTCCCACTTAGCCTTCTCCACTGAATAATACTTCTATAGAACCTTTTCTAAAGCTTTATCCTTAGATCTCAACTTCTTGGTCTACCTATCCTAAATAGTCATGGGCTCCTCCTGAAATATCAAATTCTAATCCAAATCCAGTGAGTTTCACTAAATCAAATGGGAACCATCATAATGATACTTCTTCAACATCAAGTCATGGAAAACTAAAAGATGCTAAAAGGAATAAAGCTAAAGCCATCTATAAGACACCTTTCTAACACGTCGAATGATCTTAAATGGAATAATAACCTTAGACTAACTTTTCCTTTCTTCCCAAGCCTCATTACACCTTCATAGGTGAAACCTTCAGCAAAACCTTCTTACCAATCATGAACTCCATGTCACGAACTCACCTATCAACATAACTCTTCTATCTTCTCTGGCTATCATAAGTTTATCTTTTATCAACTTCACCCTATAAAAATTGATATTAGAGCTTTAAGTTTATTAGTCTCAAAGTATATGCTGATATAGTAGAGTCTTGCATACCAGAATGAAGACATCCATTATATATCTATTAGAGGTCATATAACTTTAAGAAAATTTCATTCTTTTATTCCTAATCATGCGTTCTTGGCTATTTCCTTTTAAATTGCCTTAGAATGCCCGTAATCTATAACAAACAAGTTTTACAAGTAAATACAAGCCCAATGATATCCATACTAGAATACTTCTATTTCTAGACCAAAAAGTCTACCTTGATCCCTTATCGAAAAATAAGAATTTTGTTACAAAATTAATTTATCTAAAATTTATGGAGTTCAAATATTAAATTTCATTGAAAAGGAGTTAAAATCGACCTTGAAATCATCAAAATACCATTTCATAATATTATGTTGATAACCCTAAATTTTTAAGTTGAAAACTCAAGATTTCAAGATGAAATCATGAAATAATCATTGAAAAATGTTAAACTACTAGTTTATAAATTTAACCAATAGAAAAAACTGGAAAATACCCTTTTGAATAGCCCAAATTTGATCTGATAATTGAGATATTGAAAAATAGAATGAAAAGGGAAAAATTCACTTTTCAATTGATGATAACTTTGCACCTAAGGAGGATTGACCGCAAGTGCAGCCTCATAGGAGTGGAAAATTATTGCTACAGTGGGCACCACAAGCCATGCAGTCCTCGACAGAAGTAAACTCATCCTACATGCATGGAAAAACATCAAAGTTGTGATAACGCCAATGTAAATGAGGTTCTACAAATACGTTCACCTCCCACCTCACCAACTTTTGTAGAAGCGATAACTTGATGGGAGAAGCTGTAACGACCCGATTTTCTAAAACCGAAACGTCACATGGCGCTCATGATCCTGAAGGATCACAAGCTAACCCTCTACTGATATCTGTACCTGAACACTGCATAATATAGATAATAAATGCGAAAATTGGCCATAAGTTTTAAAACATCTAAAAATACTCAAAATTGAAAACTGAATACTGATATATCTGTTCGAAAAGCTTCTAAACTGTCTGAACTGTGGAGTTGATGGAACATTCCCCCAACTAAATCCTTCTACTAAAAATAAACTAAGTATGATGCGATAATAAAAAAATAAGGATCATCCTCGAATGAAGAGGACTCATTGTTATGTCTACTGCTGCTAGGGGTACTTTGGATTCGTGCCTCTGAACCTATGGTGTCAAATAAAACACCATAGCGCAAATGCGTTAGTACAGGAATGTACTAAGTATGAAGATGAGGTAAGGCTAAATGCAAGGGATTATGCATGAATAATTACTTATCTGAATAATCAAGAGAATACTGAATGAGGACATATGCATGAATGCACAAACCATAACTGCAAATATCACAACTCGAAATACTGAAACTCAGATACTAATTTACTAACATCTGAACTCACTACTAATACTAAGATACTGAATAACTAAATCTCCTGATATCGATAACTGAGTACTGAAGTGGAGATCAGTCTTATCTAGTGAGTGATCTCAAAAACTGATGATACTGAAAATGATTAACTGAATCTACTCATATCAATGACTGAAAGCTGAACTTACTACTCTCGACTGACTGAATCTGAGATCAAACCTCTCTGACGGATGATCCCTGAATCTACTATCAATGATAAGAAATGATTATGTCCGAGATCAAACCTATCTAGCGGCAGATCTCTAAATCTGATAATGAGAATACTCAACTAAATCTGAGACTAAGATCAATCCTATATAATGGGTGATCTCTGGATCTGATAATAAGATTACTCAACTGAATCTGAGACTAAGATCAAGCCTATCTAACGGGTGATCTCTGAATCTGATAATAAGATTACTCAATCGAATCTGAGAATGAGATCAAGCCTATCTAATGGGTGATCTCTAGATTTGATAATGAGATTACTCAACTTAATCTATGACTGAGATCAAGCCAATCTAATGGGTGATCTCTGGATCTGATAATGAGATTACTCAACTATATCTGAGACTGAGATCAAGCCTATCTAATAGGTGATCTCTGGATCTGATAATGAGATTACTGAACCGAATTTGAGACTGAGATCAAGCCTATCTAATGGTTGATCTCTGGATCTGATAATGACATTACTCAACTAAATCTAAGACCGAGATCAAGCCTAGATAATGGGTGATCTCTGGATCTGATAATGAGATTACTCAATTGAATCTGAGACTGAGATCAAGCCTATCTAATGGGTGATCTCTGGATATGATAATGATATTACTCAATTGAATCTGAGACTAAGATCAAGCCTATCTAATGGGTGACCTCTGGATCTAATAATGAGATTACTCAATAACTCTATGTGGGACCATGCCTATCTAATGGGTGGTCCATGAGTCAATGGAACTATCTAAGTTCCTTACTGAGATAGATAATTGTATCTGATAGTCCTTATTTCTGAGTTCTACTCTAAAGATTGATACTGAAATTGCAACTTTCGGAGTGCTCACTTAACCGATATTCCCCGAATCTAAATTGGTGGGGTCCAACCTGTAACCCCAATTGGAAGAGTGTCAATACTGTGCCACGGGTAAAGACCTCAACTCTGTTCAAGCCTCTCTAACTGGTGACCCTCACAAAAAGTCAACCCTAAAGTAGTATAATAATCAAGCCTTATTCTAACGGGTGACTCCTGCATCCTGCACTGGATACACAGTTCTAGAGTTTAGGTATTACTCCTAACAACTCTGCCTCTCTAACGGGGAGGCTCCATCCCTGCACTCGCTCGGTGCTAGCTCCTACTCCCAACTGAAAGACTCTGAACTGATTCTTAACTGAACTTAAACTGAGTTGAGTCTGTTATTGATCATATTTCTCGAATGATTTGAATGAGTTACGCTGAATTCACTTGGTTCTGTATCTGACGAAATACTACTGAATCTCATCATCTGACTAAATAATACTGAGCTCGAGATAGATTACTCAAATACTAATGAGGACTGAACTAAACACTTGAATACTACTAGATATGAGCTGAGTATTGCACAGAGGATAGAACACTAGCAATATAGAGATTACTGAGAATACTGAGATTTCTTATGTTTTGTATCTATCAGAGAGTACAGAGTTCTATAACTCACTGAGTTCTGAGAATCACGGATTGACTGAGATTATTAAGAAAACTAACATTGGCTCTATACTGCAGCTAATTTGTCGGGTATAAATACCCCCAGGACTCGATGACATAAAAGTAACACAAAACCATTCTTGAATAATTCAAGGCCATGGACATTCATTCACCATCACAATTACGAAAGCATCTCTTCAAGCATTTAGGAATCATAAACATGTGATAGTATAGGAAGGTATGCTATTGGCTCATACTCCATTCAACAAGGTCTTGTATCAAACACTTAGCATGTATTAAAGTCTTGGCATGTATTGAATAGCACCTAATTAGGAAACTTCATGCTATCATGTCATAATTCATTCACTAAGGCTTTTCAACAAACACTTGGCATGCATGGGCTTGCACATATTTGAGGATTTCTAGTAAACATGCTATAATGGCTCTAATTCCTTCACATAAACATTTTATCAAACATATGGGGAGCATGATTTGCTTATTCAACAATTTATACACTTAACTAACATGAACACATCACTTAGCAAGCAACTTGAAGAGGGTTTATCATGAACATCACATGAATATCACATACTAGGGTCAAAGTTTGAACACTTTGTAAACAAACTTGAATAAAACTCAATAATAGCATGAACTCCAATTTCAATTCACATGAATCATGAAAACTCATAAACATAAGAATATTTGAATTTAGAAAAGGATTATTGAGCTTCTTGGATGAAAAGGACCCAATAATCAACATCTGCATACCTTAGGAAACTCTTTCTTGAAGTCTCTTGGAGAGATTCTTGATTTCTTGATTTCTCTTGATTTCTCTTTATTTTTCTTGAAGAAGAAAGAAGGGTTTTGATTTTGTAAAAACCCAAGCTTTTGATTTTGAAGAGGATAAATGAGGTTGTGAGACATGATCGGATATAAATAGGGGTTGAAAAGAGTGGGAAAATGACCAAAAAGCCCTTTTAAAAATTTTCTTAAAAATACTAATCGGGGGTTGTGACGGTCAAAGCGACGGTCCGTCGCTTAGTCTGACAGTCCATCGGATCGTCCATCACACATCGGTCAGAAAAATAATACACTGCCTTGATGCGATGGTCTCAGCGATGGTCCGTCACAGACTTGACGGTCCGTCGGATCATCCGCCGTATGTTGGTCAAGATAAGGTCACACTACCTCAGCGACAACGGTCCTAGCGAGGTCCGTCACAACCTTGACAGTCCGTCGTCCTTACCATCGCACTTGGGCCAAGAAAGGGAGTAACTTCCTTGGTTGCAACGGTATAGGGGACGATCTGTTGCAAGCTCGACGGTCCGTCAACCCGGCCATCGCACCTGGGTGGTTCCGACTGCTTTCAGTAAAATGGCCATAACTTCCTCGTCCAATGTCGGATTTTGATGAAATTGGTATCGATGGAAATCTTATTCAATGATCTACATGACAAAAAGTTGATATAAGGGAAATTATGCATGGTTCAAAATATTTCTCACTTGGGAAGACACTTCTCAACCTTTTAGGGGTCGATTTACACTCCACTGAACACGTTGTAAGGCTCAAACTATGAGAAAATTTTGCGGGGTCTTTCAGAAGAGACTCGCCATAAGTCTTCACATAAAAATTGATCCAATAATGAATGTAGTAAGAATACACAAACATTGGATACATAAAGTATTCCCGCCTTATTTATACCTTAATACTCAAAACCCTTCTAAATTAGTCCCATCACAAATGTAACATATCACAATGACTTTTCACCAAAAGTACTGCGTAGCCTTGGTTTCTCTGCTAAACTAGTTTTAGTTATTGAAATAGCCTTACAAACATTTATGACTTATTTAAGATCACAAAATATTTAATTCTTTATTATTTATTAAATCTCATGCTAAGTTGAAGTATACCATTTGGAATCAAGTTATATCATGAAACAAGAAAGAAAGTGATATCATCCTAAAGTCCTATAGCCTCTGAAAAAAGGACAGATATCAATGTACCATCTTGCAATACTCCATTGGACCCATTTTGATACAATAAGATCAATGAACCTAGGTCTTTAATACCAATTTTTTCATGACTCAAAATCCATCGCGAGTTAGTGGGAGAACTAATTAGCTTTACTAAGCAAACCCAACACATAGACAAATTTCAAAATAAATTGGTGACTTCATTAATTAAGTAATGCCTCAAAGTGTTCTATCAATAATAACATGTGTAAAAGTAACAAGAATCTAAATATCCCTAGAATCTAAAGCCATTGCACCAACATTACTACAAATGTCAAAATAAAGGGTTCAACCAAAAATAATTCAACCTAAATCAGCTGAAAATATCAGTCCAAAATAAATAGATCAGAAACCAAGTAGATAACTTATGGCTGCCCAAAAGATGTAGCTCGCCCTTGAGTCTGAATGCAATTTGCTCTCTAGTTGAGGTCTTTATGAAGATGCAAGAAAATGCTCTATACATAACAAAAAAGGGCATGTGTAGTATCAGTACTTCAAAACAACAATGTACTGGGAGGGTCATCGACCAACCCAAAATAAAAATGTGAACAAGCACCATGACTAACAACAAGGATACAACTCAACAAAACATGAATCAATAATATTATACTAACCATGTCTCAAATATATCAGTAGTGTCACGATATGATTTCTTCGATCATAATGGTACCTACTGTAACCCACTAGTAGGTAAGCCAACCCATAGTCCAGAACTGCTAGTAACGGACTATCAAGAGAAACAAAGGGAAAATGCAAAATAATTATGACAAAATACTAATATATATATATATATATTTAAAATTCATCCCCAAAATCTGGTGAAATCGGTACAAGAACTCCTAATATAACAATAACACAAAATAAAAACTAATAAGTATATTGATACAACCCATCTCTAAATAAAACATAGAGATTAGTCTAGTCCATAACAGGAGGAGCAGTAATACTTCGAAGGCCAGAAACTCACCCTAAAACTTTGATCCATAGATGCTCCGCACGATGCATATAACAATGATGAGAACTTGTACTATGATTTGTAGATTGCAGAAGTATTATGAGTACCAAAATGCGATACTCAGTAGGCAACTACCGACTGAGCTCCAAAGATTATGAAATAAAAATAATTGTAATGCCCCGAGGGTACACCCTAGGCGTCACATGGTGCTTACAGTCCCGAGGAACCACAACCTAACCCATGAGCCGGTACCCGCCATGAGCTGGTACCTGCCATAAGCATTGGATAACATAATCATAAATGCAGAATAATACTGACATGCCATAAGGTTTTAATAAATAAATTAAAAACTGAAATATGAGTCTATAGAAATAACTGACTGAATTTGATAAAATATTGATAAACTGGATAACCAACTGTAATGTCTTAATACTAAATAAATGACTTTAATGCCTGATAAGCCTCTAAAACTGAATGACTGTGAGTTGATGGGACAGGCCCCAACTAACTCCAACTAACTACTAACTGAGACATGAAATAAAGTAAGTCTGTCCTCGAAGTATGAGGACTCACAACTACTACTGCTGAGGATCTAATAAGTCTAATCACAAGCTAGGAACTGAGCGTCAGAACCTATGATATAATACATCATAGCATAAAAAAAAAGGTATCCAATCAGTACTTTGAATGTACTGGTATGCTAAATGAGGTAGGCTGATATGCATAGTTTCATAAACAGAACTAATAATTAACTGAATATGCATGTAAAGCATGGAATACTGAATAGAGAGCATGAAATCTGTAGGTACTGGGAATATGTGGAAATCTATAAATACTGAGGATGTATGACCAAGCATATAACATGAACTGAGTAAAATCTGTAAACTGAAATACTGAAATAACTAAAATCTTTATGCTTTGGTCAAACAACAATAAGACTAATTAACTGAATTGGGACTGTAACTGAGACTGTATCTAAGACTGTATCTGAGACTGTGGGAGGTATCATCTAATCGATATTCCCCAATTTGAGATAATCGGGGTCCAACCTGTAACCCCAATTAGAAGGGTGTTAATATCATGTCAGGGTACTAACGATAGCTGTGTGGATCTACTAAACTAATATAATGTCCAAAGGACTAAGGGTGTCAAGCCTGAACTGACAGGTGACCCCTACAAGATAGTCAAGCCTAATCTGACGGGTGACTTCTCATATCCTACGCTGGCTACGTAGTTCTGGAGTATAGGGACTTTTACTAATGACTCTGCCTATCTTGCGAGGAATCCGCCATCCCTACACTCACTCAGTGATAAATCCTATTCCCAACTAAAAGATACTGAAATACTAGATTGTTCTGAGTTTAACTGACCGATATCTGACTATTCTGATAATGCTTATAGTATGTTCTGAAGACTATTCTATAATGTACTAATACTAGACTAAGTAAACAGCTATGGATTTTGGGTATTCAATACCCCCAGGACTCAAAACAATAATAGTAAAATGACACTAAAACTCGGAGATCAAAACATGAAGGCTTTTATTAAATAAATCACTCTTGTAGGCATTTTATCAAACGCTTGTAATTCATGGTTTAAAACAATCATAGAAATGTCATGGAACTTGTAAGAATAGCATGAATTCATCATAATAGCATTAATTCATGGTTTAATTCAATAAATAATAATGTTCAAACATGGAGGATTGAATAATAACAATAATTTCATGGTAGCATGGTATAAAATCAATAGTACATGGAGATTCAAGGATGAAATCATAATTTAAAACATATTAACTTGAAAAGATTATAACTTGGTGATTAAAATGGGGTACTCGGTCTCCATGGATGCAAGGAATCCATGGATAAACATCTAACATACCCGGGAAAGTGAATTTCTTGAAGTTCTGGGTGAGTTCTTGAGGATTGGCCTTGAATTTGAGAGCTAGGGTTTCTTGTTCTTAAAAAGGGGATCTTTGATTGTGCGAGGAGTTGAAATAATGATGACTACTTAGGGTGTTTAGGGGTTAAATTTGTGTTTTAGATTAATTAGGTCCATGAAAAAAAGACCCAAATACCCCTGAACAAATTTAAAAATGAAAGTTGAAAACTGAAGATCCCGATTTTTGGCCTTGGCGCGATGCACCACTATCGTGCCAAGCCACTGGAAAAGGGAAAATTGGGACCTAGACAAATACCATGATGTGGAGCTATCGCATTAATCCTTTGAAGTGACAATTTGGCCACCTCCACGATGTGCCACCATCGCAGAGGCCCACTGGAAATTGGCTTGCTTCACAATGCGCCAACATCGTGGAGTCACACTGGAAATTTACAATTGTCATTTAGACTATGTCCGCGATGCGCTAAGGGTTAAAATCATGATGTTTAATGACTAAACTTAAAATTGCCATAACTTCTTACCCGGTTATCGGATTTGGGCAAATTTTATATCGTTGAAAAACTAATTGAATTTCCTACCCAATGGTAGGCTCTAAACTGAAAAATAATGAGTGTTTCAAAAATTTTATATATGAATACTCATGTATTGGGACTTATATTATGCTAGGGAAATACGGGGTGTTACAATATCTCCCCCTTGGGATCATTCATCCTCGAATGAAACTAGTTAAGCTGAGAAAATCTACTAGACTGAGCTTACACACTGAACATGCATATCTGATGAATGAGTTACATGACTGACCTAATTTGTAAATGCATGACGGACATGAACATGATGTGCAACTGAAACTGAGCATGATAGAGAGAAACCTTAAGAAGATTAGTACCTTATACTGAATCTGGATTCGCGGAGAATAGATGAGGGTACTTGGTTTGCATATCTACCTCTGCTTCCCAAGTGGCTCCCTCAACGGATTGATTCCGCCAAAGAACTTCGACTAGTGGAACTTCTTTGTTCCTTAGTCTACGAACTTGATGATCAAGAATCTCGACTGAAATTTCTCGAAGGAAAGACTGTTATGAATATCTACACTTTCTAAGGGAATAACAATAGTTGGATCACCAATACACATTTTCAACAGTGAGACATGGAACACTAGGTGTACTGAGGCTAGATATGAAGGAAACTCGAGCTTGTAAGCTACCTTTCTGAAATGACTAAAATTTTAAAGGAACCGACATATCGGGGAGTGAGTTTCCCTTTCTTTCCAAATCTCTTCACTCCTTTCACGGGAGAGATTTTCAAGTACATGAAATCACCGACCTAAAACTCAAGATCTTTTTTCCTCACATCCACAAATGACTTCTGTCGGCTCTGGGTAGCCCTAAGCCTTTCTCTGATCAACTGAACCTTCTCTAACACATCAAACACCAAGTCAGGCCCTACTATTGAAGCCTCACCTACTTTAAACCAACCAATTAGAGATCTACATCTCCTACCATAAAGAGACTCAAATGGAGCCATACGAATACTGGAATGATTGTTGTTATTATATGCGAACTCAATCAAAAGAAAGTGGTCATCCCAACTAACTTTAAAATCAACTGCGCATGATCTCAGCATATCCTTAAAAGTCTGAATGGTCCTTTCTTCTTTGACCGTCTATCTGAGGGTGGAAGGTTGTACTGAGATGGACTTAGATACCCAAAACCTTTTGTAATGTTTTCCAAAAATGAGAGGTAAACTGGGTACCTCTATATGAGATAATATATAAGGGAATATCGTGCAACCTAACCAACTCTCTAAGATAGAGTTTGTCATAGTCCTCAGCTAAATAAGAGGTATGGATCGACAAGAAATGAGCTGATTTGGTCATCCTATCTATGATAACCCAAATAGAATTATACTGATGACGGGTACGAGGCAAACCTATCAAAAAATCCATGTTCACTTCATCCCACTTCCAAGTGGGAATACTAAATTCTTGCTTGGACCCACTACATTTCTGGTGCTCAATCTTAACTTGCTGGCACAGAGAGAACTTAGGCACAAACTCTACAATATCTCTCTTCATCCCACTCCACCAATAGATCTCCTACAAATCACGGTACATCTTAGTGGCCCCTGTATGAATAGAGTAACGCATACCAAGTGCTTGTAAAAGAATTTGTTGCCTCAAGTCATATACACCAGGCACACACAATCTGCCCTGACAATGCAATACACCATCTCCCCCTTGAGAGAAAACCTCCATTTTTTATCTCTGACTTATTCTTTCAACATAACTAGACTGGGATCTCTATCCTACTTTTCTTTCACCTCGAAAACTAGAGATGATTCTGAGATACTCTGCACCCACACACTACCCTCTGTTGAGTTGACTAAGCGGACACCTAGTCGGGCAAGCTAATGGACTTCCTAAGCTAACTGCTTCTTACCATCGTCAACATAAGATACACTACACATGGATAATC
The DNA here is from genome assembly GCA_030864215.1 of Capsicum pubescens. Taxonomy (NCBI): domain Eukaryota; kingdom Viridiplantae; phylum Streptophyta; class Magnoliopsida; order Solanales; family Solanaceae; genus Capsicum; species Capsicum pubescens. The sequence continues at coordinate 102,431,575 of CM061544.1, read as the reverse complement.
TACTGAGAGCATCAACCACTACATTGGCCTTTCCTGGATGATACAAAATACTCATGTCATAATCCTTTAATAATTCTAACCACTTTCTCTAATGCAAATTTAAATCTTTCTGAGAGAACACGTACTAAAGGCTTCTGTGATCTATGAACACATCCACATGCACCCCATATAAGTAATGGCTCCAAATCTTTAAGGCGAATACTACTGCTGCTAACTCAAGATCATGAGTTAGATAATTCTTCTCATGGGGTTTAAGTTGTCTGGAGGCATAGGATACGACCTTACCTCTCTTCATAAGGACAGAACCCAAACCTTCTCTAGATGCATCACAGTACACAACAAAACCGTCTAAACTATCTGGTAGAGTAAAGATGGGGGATAAGGTGAGTTGAGTCTTCAAATTTTGAAAACTCTTCTTGCATAAATCTGACCACTGAAACTTAACTTTCTTCTGAGTTAATCTAGACATGGGGGATGCAATAGAAGAAAACCCTTCAAAAAACCAACGGTAATAGCCAGCTAAACCTAAGAAACTCTTGATATCTAATGGAGAGATGGGTCTAGGCCAGTTTCTCACCACCTCGGTCTTATGAGGATCAACTCTAATGTCATCACCATAAATAATATGGCCAAGAAAAGCTACTGATCTTAGCTAGAATTCACACTTACTGAATTTAGCGAACAACTGGTGAGCTCTAAGAGTCTGAAGCACTACTTTGAGGTGGTCTACATGATCATTTTCGCTATGAGAGTAAACAATAATGTCATCAATGAAGAATATAATGAACATGTCCAAGTACTACTTTAAAACTTGGTTCATCAAGTCTGTGAAGGCTTTTGTGGCATTCGTGAGACCAAAGGACATGACTAGAAATTTGAAGTGACCATACCGAGTTCAAAAAGCTATTTTTGAAATGTCACATTCCCTGACCCTGAGCTGATGATAGCCTGATCTGAGGGTGCCAGCAATTTTTCAAAGATAGACCTTAGATCAGGCTATCATCAGCTCAGGGTCAGGGAATGTGACATTCCGAAAATAGTTTTCCAAACCTGGTATGGTCACTTCAAATTCCTAGTCATGTCCTTTGGTCTTACCAATGCCCCAGTAGCCTTCATGGACCTGATAAACTGAGTGTTTAAGTAGTACTTATACATATTCGTTATTATCTTTATTGATGACATTCTTGTTTACTCTCATAGTGAAAATGATCATGCAAACCACCTCAGAATAGTGCTTCAGACTCTTAGAGCTCATCTGTTGTTCGCTAAATTCAGTAAGTGTGAATTCTGGCTATCATCAGTAATTTTCCTTAGCCATATCATTTTCGATGATGGCATTAGAGTTGATCCTCAAAAGATCGAGGCAGTGAGAAACTAGCCTAGACCTATCTCTCCATCAGATATTAGGAGATTTTTGGGTTCAGTTATCTATTACCGTCGATTTATTGAAGGGTTTTCTTCTATTGCATCTTCCATGTCTAGATTGACTCAAAAGAAAGTTAAGTTTCAGCGGTTAGATTCATGTGAGAATAGTTTTCAGAAATTGAAGACTCGACTCACCTCAGCCCCAGTCTTGACTCTACCAGATAGTTCAAACGGTTTTGTTGTATACTATGATGCATCCAGGGTTGATTTAGGTTGTTTTCTCATGCAGAGAGTTAAGGTCATAGCCTATGCCTCCAGACAGCTTAAACCCCATGAGAAGAATTACCCTACTCATGATCTTGAGTTAGCAGTTGTTGTGTTTTCCTTACAGATTTGCAGGTATTAATTATATGGGGTGCTTGTATATGTGTTCACAGATCACAAAAGCCTTCAGTTTGTGTTCTCTCAGAAAGATTTGAATCTACATTAGATGAGATGGTTAGAGTTATTGAAGGATTATGACATAAGTGTTCTGTATCATCCGGGCAAGCCCAATGTAGTGGTTGATGCTCTCAGTAGGTTTTCTATGGGCAGTGTTTCTCATGTTGAGGATGGTAAGAATAATTTAGCTCAGGAAGTTTATCATTTTGCCCGACTAGGTGTCTTCTTAGTCGACTCAGTAGAGGGTAGTGTGTGGATACAGAGTAGCGCCGAATCATCTCTAGTTTCCAAGGTGAAGGACAACCAGGATAGAGATCCCAGTCTAGTTAAGTTAAAAAAATCAGTCAGAGACCAGAAAGTGGAAGTTTTCTTCCAAGGGAGAGATGGTCTTTTGCGTTGTCAGGGTAGATTATGTGTGCCTGGTGTAGATGATTTAAGGAAATAAATTCTTGCATAAATACATGGTACGCGTTACTCTGTTTATCCAGGGGCCACTGAGACATACCGTAATTTATGGGAGATCTATTGGTAGACAGGGATGAAGAGAGATATTACAGAGTTCGTAGCTAAGTGTTATACATGCCAGCAAGTTAAGATTGAGCATCAGAAACCTAGTAGGTCTATATAGGAGGTCAGTATTCCCACTTGGAAGAAGGAGGAAGTGAACATGGATTTGTGATAGGTTTGCCTCGTACCCGTTATTAGCATGATTCTATTTGGATCATCATAGACAGGATGACCAAATCAGCCCATGTATTGCCAGTCCATACCTCTTATTCTACCAAAGACTACGCCAAACTCTATATAAGAGAGTTGGTCAAGTTATATGGAGTCCCAGTGTCTATTATCTCTTGTACAGGTACCCAGTTTACCTCTCACTTCTGGAAGGCATTCCAAAAGGGTCTTGGTACCCAATTCCACCTCAGTACAACTTTTTAGCCTTAAACATATGGCTAAGCAGAAAGGACCATTCAAACTCTAGAAGATATGCTAAGAGCATATGTTGTTGATTTCAAGGGTAGTTGGTATGACCATTTGCCTTTAATTGAATTCGCATACAATAGCAGTTATCATTCCAGTATCTGTATGGCTCTGATTGAGGCTCTCTATGGTAGGAGATATAGATCTCTAATTGGTTGGTTTGTAGTTGGTGAGGCCATAGTATTAGGGCCTAACTTGGTATTTGATGCGATAGAGAAAGTTCAGTTGATGAGAGAAAGGCTTAGGGCTTCCCAGAGCCAACAGAAGTCGTATGCAGATGTAAGGAGAAAGGATCTTAAGTTTGAGGTCAGTGATTTTGTATACTTGAAAATCTCTTCATGAAAGGAGTGAAGAGATTCGGCAAGAAAGGGAAACTCAGTCCCCGATATGTCGGTCCTTTCATAATTCTCAGTCGTTTCGAAAAGATAGCTTACGAGCTTGAGTTTCCTTCAGATTTAGCCTTATTACCCCCAGTTTTCCATGTCTCGTTATTGAAAAAGTGTATTGGTGATCCAGCGGTAGTTGTTCCCTTAGAAAGTGCAGAGATTCAGAACTATTTTTCCTTTGAGGAAGTTCCAGTCGAAATTCTTGATCATCAAGTTCGTAGACTAAGGAACAAAGAAGTTCCACTAGTCAAAGTTCTTTGGCGGAATCAGTCTGTTGAGGGAGCCACTTGGGAAGCAGAGGCAGATATGCAGACCAAGTACCCTCATCTTTTGTCCACGAATCCAAATTCAATATAAGGTACTAATCTTCTTAAGATTTCTCTCTATCATGCTCAGTTTTAGTTGCGCATCATGTTCATGTCAATCGTGCATTTACAAATTAGTTCAATCATGCATTCCATGCATCAGATATGTATCTTTAGTGTGTAAGCTTAGTCCATCAGTTTCCTCATCTTAACCAGCTTAATTCGAGGACGAATGATCCCAAGGGGGAAATATTGTAATGCCTTGTATTTCCCTTGCATAATCTAAGTCCCAATACATGAGTATTCATATATATAATTTTTGAAATACTTATTATTTTTTAGTTTAGAGCCTGCCATTGTGTAGGAAATTCAATTAGTTTTTCAATGATATAAAATTTGCCTAAATCCGATAATCGGGTAAGAAGTTATGGGATTTTAAGTTTTAGTTGTTAAACACCATTATTTTGACCCTTAGCACATTACGGAGCCAGTGTAAATAAAAATTGTTAATTTCCAGTTTTGCTCCGTGATAGTGGTGCATCGCGTTGTAGGTCCAGTTCACAATTGTCCAATTCCAATGAGGCAGCGCGATCATGGCGCGTCGCGCCAATGGTGAAAATTCGAATCAAAGAGGCACCGCGATTTCTTTGCGTCGCACCGTTATCCCAGTTCCCAGTTGTTAGTTTCCAAAGACACAGCGCGATAGCGCCGCGTCGCGCCAGGTGCCCGTTTCAAAAAATTCGACGAGAATTAAAAGTTTCACCTAAGGGTAAAACAGTATTTTTCCCTAATTTTAATCCGCCCAGGTGTGATTTTAAGCCCTAAAAATGTTTTTAAACTCATTATTTTAATTATTTACCCCCAAATCAAGAAGTTTTCTCTCCCAAATCAAGAACCCTAGCTCTCTAATTTCAAGGCCAATACTCAAGAACTCACTAAGAACTTCAGGAAATTCATCAATTAAGGTATGTTAGATGTTCATCCATGGAGGCCAAGTAACCTATTTTAATCACCAAGTTATAATCTTTCAAGTTATTATGTATTAAATTGTGATTTCACCCATGAATCTCCATGAACTATGATTTTATACCATGTTTCAATGAAATTATTGTTGTTATTCAATTCTCCATGTTTTAATGTTATCATTCCTTGAATTAAATCATGATTTAGTATTATTCATATTGAATTCATGCTTTTACTACAAGTTCCATAACATTCCTATGATTTGATCAAACCATGAACTCCAAGTGTTTGATAAAATGCCTACAAGAGTGATTGATTTAATAAAAGCCTTCATGTTTTATCTTCCAAGCTTTAGAGTCATTTTACTATTATTGTATTCGAGTCCTGGGGGTATTGAATACCTAAAAACCATAGTTGTTTACTTAGTCTAGTCTCAGTACATTACAGAATAGTCTTCAGAACATACTATGAGCATTATCAGGATAGTCAGATATCAGTCAGTTAAATTCAGAACAGTCTATTATTTCAGTGTCTTTCAGTTGGGAGTAGGATTTAGCACTTAGTGAGTATAGGGATTGTGGCTTCCCCATCAGATAGGCAGAGTCATTAGTATCAGTCTCTATACTTCAGAACTACGTAGCCAGCGTAGGGTATGAGAACTCACCCGTCAGATTAGGCTTGACTATCTCGCAGGGGTCACCCGTCAGTTGAGGCTTGACACTCTTAGTACTTTGGACATTATATCAGTTTAGTGGATCCACACAACCATCGTTAGTATCCGTGGCACGGTATTAACACCCTTCCAACTGGGGTTACCGATTGGACCCCGATTAGCTTAAATTAGGGAATGTCGGTTAGATTAGATCTCTCACACTCTCAGATATAGTCTCAGTTCAGTTATGCAGTCTTAGATTTGCTTGACCAAAGCATACAGATATTAGTATTTTTCAGTACTTCAGTTTACAGATTTTACTCAGTCCATGTTATATGCTTGGTCATGTATCCCAGTGTCCACAAATTTTCACGTATCTTCAGTATTTATAGACTGTCATGCATACTCGGTATTTACAGATTCTCCATATTTTTAGTATCTACAGATTCCATGTTCTCTACTCAGTACTTCATGTTTTACATGCATATTCAGTTAATTATTAGTTCTGTTCATGAAACCATATCTATCAGCTTGCCTCATTTAGCATACCAGTACATTCAAAGTACTGATCGAATACCTTTCTTTTGCGCTATGATGTATAATATCATAGGTACTGACGCTCTATTTCTGGACCTCACTTAGACTTTACTTCTCAAGCTATCAGTAGTACAGTAGCAGTGATGAGTCTTCATCATTCGAGGATAGATTATTTTACTTCATATCTCTATTTCAGTAGATAGCAGAGTTAGTTGGGGGGCCTATCCTATCAACTCATATTCAGTCAGTCAGTTTTAAAGGGTTTTCAGACATTAGAGTCAGTAATTCAGTCTTCAGATATTACAGTTAGTTATCCAGTTTATCATTATTTTATCATATTCAGTTAGTTGTTTCTATAGACTCATATTTTAGTTTTAAATTTAGTTATTAAAACCTTATGGCATGTCAGTATTCTTCCGCATTTACAATCATGTTATCCAGTGCTCAAAGCAGGTACCAGCTCATGGGTTAACTTGTGGTCCCTTGGTACTGTATGCACCATATGACGACTAGAGAGTAGTCCCGGATTTTTACATACGGTGCTTACAGTCTCAAAGGACCACAACCTATAAGCTGGTACCTGCTATAAGCACTGGATAACATGATCATAAATGTGGAAGAATACTGACATACCATAAGGTTTTAATAACTAAATTCTAAACTGAAATATCAGTGTATAGAAATAACTAACTGAATCTGATAAACTAATGATAAACTGGATAACCAACTATAATGTCTGAATACTAAATAACTGACTCTAATATCTGATAAGCCTCTATAACTAAATAATTATGAGTTGATGGGACAGGCCCCAACTAACTCCAACTAACTACTAACTGAAACATGAAATAAAGTAAGCCTATCCTCGAAGAATACGGACTCAACACTGCTACTACTGAGGATCTGATAAGTTTAAACACGAGCGAGGAACTGAGCATCATAAAAAATGATATATTACATCATAGCGCAAAAGAAAAGGTATGCGATCAGTACTTTGATTGTACTGGTATGCTAAATGAGGTAGGCTGATATGCATGGTTTCATGAATAGAACTAATAATTAACTGAATATGCATTTAAAGCATGGAGTACTAAATAGAGAGCATGAAATCTGTAGCTACTAGGAATATGTGAAAATCTGTAAATACTGAGTATGTATGAAAAATCTGTAAATACTGAGGATGCATGACCAAGCATATAACATAAACTGAATAAAATTTGTAAACTGATATACTGAAATAACTAAAATCTATATTCTTTGGTCAAACAACACTAAGACTGAATAACTAAACTAGGACTGTAACTGAGATTGCATCTGAGACTGTATCTGAAACTGTAGGAGGTATCATCTAACCGACATTCCCCAATTTGAGCTAAGCGGAGTCCAACCTATAACCCCAATTGGAAGGGTGCTAATACCATGCCACGAGTACTAAAGATGGTTGTGTGGATCTACTAAACTGATATAATGTCCAAAGGACTAAGGGTGTCAAGCATGAACTGATGGGTGACCCTTGCGAGATAGTCAAGCCTAATCTGACAGGTGACTTCTCATATCCTATGTTGGCTATGTAGTTTTGAAGTATAGGGACTGCTACTAACGACTCTGCCTATCTGATGGGTAAGCCACCATCCCTACACTTACTCAGTGCTAAATCCTACTCCCAACTAAAAGACACTGAAATACTAGATTGTTCTAAGTTTAACTGACTAATATCTGACTATTCTGATAATGCTCATAGTATGTTCTGAAAACTATTCTGTAATATACAGAGACTAGACTAAGTAAATAGCTATGGATTTCGGGTATTCAATACCCCGAGGACTCAAAACAATAATAGTAAAATGACACTAAAACTTGGAGATCAAAACATGAAGGCTTTTATTAAATAAATCACTCTTGTAGGCATTTTAGCAAACACTTGTAATTCATGGTTTAAAACAATCATAGGAATAGCATGAATTCATCATAATAGCATTAATTCATGGTTTAATTCAATAAGTAATAATGTTAAAACATGGAGGATTGAATAATAACAATAATTTCATGGTAGCATGGTATAAAATCAATAGTACGTGGAGATTCATGGATGAAATCATAATTTAAAACATAATAACTTGAAAAGATTATAACTTGGTGATTAAAATAGGTTACTTGGGCTCCATGGATGAACATCTAACATACCTGGGATAGTGAATTTCTTGAAGTTCTGGGTGAGTTCTTGAGGATTGGCCTTGAATTTGGGAGCTAGGGTTTCTTGTTCTTGAAAAAGGGATCTTTGATTGTGTGAGGAGTTGAAATAATGATGACTACTTAGGGTGTTTAGGACTTAAATTTCGTGTTTTAGGTTAATTAGGGCCATGGAAAAAAAACCCAAATACCCCTGAACAAATTTAAAAATGGAATCTGAAAATTGAAGATCCCAATTTTTGGCCTTGGCGCGACGCGCCACTATCGTGCCAAGCTACTGGAAAAGGGACAATTGGGACCTGGACAAACACTGCAATGTGGAGCTATCTCATTAATCCTTTGAAATGCCAATTTGGCCACCTCCACGATGCGCCACCATCGTTGAGGCCCATTGGAAATTGCCAAACTGGAAATTGGCCTGCTCCGCGATGTTGGCACATCGCGGAAACACACTAAAAATTGACAATTGTCATTTGGACTGTCTCCACAACGCGCTAAGGGTTAAAATGATGATGTTTAACGACTGAAACTTAAAATCGCCATAACTTCTTACCCGGTTATCGGATTTGGGCGAATTTTATATCGTTGGAAAGCTAATTGAATTTCCTACGCAATAGCATGTTCTAAACTGAAAAGTAATGAGTGTTTCAAAAATTTCATATACGAATACTGATGTATTGGGACTTAGATTATGCTAGGGAAATATGGGGTGTTATAACAACATGCAAGCAGGAATGTAAACTAGAGCCAACTATCTAGGAAACTAACATAATAAAAATAAGGATGAACTATTCTCTCCTAGCCATACTTACGAACTAAAGTACTATACCATATATCACTAGCTAATATACAAACAAAGGGTAGAAGCATGACATATAGTAGTATACAAGGTGAAATAATGGATGTAAAACATGAATAAATGACGGAGGAGAGGGATATACGGTAATATTATAGCTATATACATATATATACCTACATATACAAGACTAACTCAAAGGTACAACCTAAGGTAGTCATACGAGCATCTTGAGGTCTCCTAATCATAGTAGGAACTAGTGTTAACATAATAAGGGTTCCTACTCCAAATATCTAAACATGAGACAATTATCTAATTTAAATAACTGAAAGGGAGAGTAATCAGAATTATACCTCGAATCTCTGTACTAGTCCATAACCAACACGCCAAGAACTAACCATAATAATAATAACAATAAAGTAATCGGGTAGTCTGGAAAACAATACCTAAATCAGGACCCATAACCCAAAGGCTAAATCAGCACATAGCACAATACAAAAAACACTCATAACCCATATGTATGCAACCCCCTATAAGGTTGATAGATATAGGAATCAAATAACATACTGGTGATAGGAAATTCGCATGCAAGGATTAATGCAGAGTAAATCCATAATACTATGACCAATTAGAGAGTCATAACATAACCCAGTGTATACATCTCCTCCAACTCAACGTCTCACAAAGGCAGGACCTACGGCGACCTCTCTTCTCTGGAACGTCGGCTCACAAATGAAGGGGGCCCAAGGGTCTTCGAAAGTACCCTTATACACCAACATGGTCCTAATCTAACATTTTTAATAGCTATCATCATCATCAATCTACTTTGTCCAGTATTAGAGAGATGTACATATAATAAATGCACGGACTTGAGTGGATAAAAGAGTGTAAGTTTGTAAATTCATTGTCTGGGCTTAACTTTGGGAATAAATCATCATAAAGGTGTAAAAAGGGACAGAATATCTCTCGACCGATGTAAATAGCAGCAGTAAAATTATAGATCAGAATCTATCTTGATCAAATATCTAAAACATCATTTTTTTAATTTCCAATGTTTAATCTGCCATGAGGTCCGTCGAGGACAAGTAATGTGTGCTCAAAAGTTGAGCACAAATGGTGGAAGAATTGGGGTGCCTAAATCGACCCTTAAAGTTTAGGAATTTTAGGACCTACTTTCTAATAATTTACCATGAAATAGGATAGAAATTGATAGGAAAATTAATGAGAAATGACCAAGGAGTGTTAGGATAGATTACCTTAGCTTCAATGGACGATTCCTCACTTTTTCCTCTGTTTAATCTCTCAAATTGGTGTGGAAATGGTGAAAGAAGTGGTGGAGAATCAGGTGGGGAAAAGAGGAATAAAATCCCCTAGGTGCCGCTAAAGTGGACACCTTGGCGCTAAATCACCTGCTGCTAAAGTGGTATCTCAACTGCTAAGGCAGTCTGGCAGCTTGGCATGGGTACCATTAAAGTGGCCACCCTTACGTTAATGCGGGGATCGCTTAAGTGGCCCTCTTCCCACTAAATCAGAATAGACATGTACCTAGGGTTGTTTAAGCAGCAAATGGAAAGCTAACACACATGCTGCTAAAGCAGCTCTCTGAGAGCTTAAGCGGTCACATTAGGTACCAAATACCTTATTTTTCTAAGTCCAAAAATAGACATCGATCAAGTGCTCAAGATTGGTTTGAAATCTCATGTGTGTAAATGAGTTATGATATCTTACCAAATTCAATATTTCAGACGTAACGGAACCATTAAAACTTTTATCCAAGATTGTTTCAACTAAATATGGGCCCATACCTATAGTTTTATTTTTCATATAATCCGCCCAATAGCCCAAAATAAGTTTGAAAGCCTCAGGACCTGATCAAGGTTCCCCCATCCTAATATCAATATTTCGGAGTTGATGGCACCATCAAAATTCACGTCTGAGGTCATATACTAGGAGTTTTTTTCCAAGACCAAATCCTAATCAACAAAATCTTCAAAATAGGGAAATAAGCCTATAACCCAATGAACTATCTGATAAATGACTTGATAGTTCTGATAAGTCACAAATAACCTGTAGCCATAGTAGGAAGGCTCGAAATACTAGAAATGCATGCAAATCAAGGAAATGACCTAGAGGGTCATTACAATATCCACTACTAAAAGAACTTTTATTCGCAAAAGTTAAATGGATAGAAAGAGCACCAAGGTTTGAAGGGATGAGGTACTGGCTCGCATACTCTGAGCACGACTTCTCAGATAGCCTCAAAGAAGAGACAACACTTCCAAGGGATATTTCCATGGGTACCCTTTTTCAACCAACTCCATTTCTTCTCTTCTCAAGCAACCAAAACTCATCCTCAACCATCGACTGGCCTCTCTAACTGAACTAAGAAATGTTGATGCACATACATCTGAACCACAACAAACTGATACCACACACTAATGCCAACACTACAAAACAAGACTCGTCCAAGCCAAAGAGAAACTAAGGAATGAGTCATGAAACTAACTCCAATACCCAAATATGATATTCTTTTTCCTTTCCAAACCTACCATCCACTCTAAACCAAGAAACTGGTCATCCGAGTCCTACCCGCGCAACCCCATCATACTATCCTTAAAGAACGGAAGCTGATCCACAAAAATCCATCATAGAAAGCATAAGAATAAGCCCATACGATACTACTTGGGCACACAAATGGATATGACCAATGTCTATAACCCACTGCCAATGCTATAGTTGGTTTGAATGGCCCTAAAAATGACAGTCGAGAGTTTAAAGCACAAACACTCACCACTAAACAATCCTTTCCAGGGTGTCCCATCAAATGAGGATAAAATCAAGTTAAATCAACTTGAGCACACTACTTTTGTTGAGTAGATCATCTAAGAATATGACAAAAACTAAGTCAAGGTAACAAGCAGAAGAACCATCATCGGGTGCTAATGGGCTACCATCTGAACACCTATCTCCCACAACCCATCTAAACTAAAGAAGACTGAATAGGTAGATAAAGAGTAGGGTCAGCCAGCCTATAAGTAAAACTCCAAGTGAGACAAATCTAAAAATTAAGGTTGCACCTAAGCTCTAGAACTTCTAGTTGAACATAAATACCAAGGCTAAACCGCCCAATCTCAACTATCCAAAACTACCCTAAAGATGGGCAAACGTCCACACTCTAAATCTTTCATAACCTTTAAGTCTCCATTGCAAGGCGTAAATCCAAAAATAAGCTAACAAGTATGAATAAATTCTAAATACCCAAATCACCATAGTATCCAAATTAGTTATATCCTTACTGGATCATGCCAAAACCAAAACCAAAATGTAACTAAAGGAAAAAATCATAATGGAGGATAAATCATCAGTTGAAAACATAAGAAATTAACTCCATATACGCTAGAAGGCATGAACCACCAAATTATGCTCAAGAACTCAACAAGGCTGCAAACCGTACTAGAGATAACTAAAACTTTAGCAACTAAGAGAACTACAACCTTAACCAGAAACTATTCAATCCAATTTTCCTAATCTCAGCACGAATACCTAAATTTCTAACTTAAGAAGTGGTTATAGGAAAGATTACCTATCTTCACCTCTCTTATCTCTATTAGGACATAAATCACACCGTGGCAACAATGGAGTATCTAACTCCACACCAATACCAAGATTAATTATCACTGTAAGACGAACCAAAGAAACCTAAAAGGCAAGTCTAAGACCTCTCGACATCAAAACCAAGGACACTACCTAGTGATGAACTAATCAAATTAGAAGAATGGATCCTAAGATGGTTAGTCTTAAAAATAGGCTATATAATCATATTTCAAACCCTAGAACCATAACAAAATTAAGGAGAGTTGATAGACCTCCTTATTCATAGTTGACTCAACAATCGATCTATCCTCACCAACAGAAGAGTATAACAACCAACCTAGCCTTGCTACAAGAGAAAAATCATCCATCCAAGCTAGTTGCCCAAGCCAACGACTAATAACGATAAAGAAGGGAATTCTAACTAGATAATGCTTGTCCAAACATGTACCAAGTGAGGGTCAATCATCATCAAACAATGAAAATAATAATAACAGCAATATAAACATCAATATAAGGAGTAAGAGGTACCAAAAATGAACATCAATAAAAAGTAAACTAATATGCCAAGGGAAATGGCACTCGACCTAAATGCTACACCCCCAGGGATATATCAACACTGATCCACTCTATCCACTATTAAAAGAAGTCATCTATGAGGGTAGCCATATAATCATGAACTCTATATCAAGGCACAAAATAATCAATGTAAACCTACCAAGGTATACAATCATCGATGGGTACAAGAATCCCAATATACTCAAATAAAAAGGTAAAAGCAGGAAACAAAAGGTTCACTTATCATGGTGGGGTTTGAATCAAATGTCTGATATGCCCAAGAGAGTATGAATCTAAGTGGGTCCAAACTAAAAATGGGCGTCTGAATCACCAGTTGATAGTGCCTCTAACTGAAGGTGTCACATCTCTATGATACTAAACTAAATGAGTTGAATGACTAATAATACCACATCGGGGACACTCTATGGACCAATGAACAATATTTCTACAGTCATAGCAAACCCCTGAAGCTCTAACCTTGAGAGAAATAAGAGTTGATCCCAACTGGCTAACCAACCGATGCTAAGGTCATGCCCTACTGAGATAACCATCCTACTCGCAATTATAACATATTCTATGAGTCTTGGGATGGTAGGAAACATATTCTAACTCTGCTTGATCAACCAAATAACATCCTACACACTCTCTAAACTAATGACCAATCTCACCACAACTATGACAAGCTTTTGAAATACCTCAAGGTGCTGCCCCAACTAATCCAAAAGGACTGTCATGGACCAGAGATCTATGCTAATTACTCTGTAAGGTCCAACGAGATCTTTTTCTGCTGTGATCACCACTACTAATTTGAGAGCCACCTATAATCTGAGACTCCATCTACATAGGACTGATAGGCTTTAAGTGAAGTTGACATCTACTAAGAGGATCCTCACTCCTGGATAAAATAGTAATAGCATTGTGCTGATGGTATGGTCTCTTACCTCTACCTTCATATGTATCAATACATGCTCTCTGATGGACCTCGCATGATTAACAATTTGAGAAAGAGAAGACCTAGCTGCTATCAAATACTCTAATGCCAAACAGAGTGGTAAAGCTAACTCTTTGATAATTCCATGAACCATCTCATGTCCTAATGGATATAGCATAGGAATATGTCTTGCCTGCTCAAGAAACCCAATCTCATACTCTAAAACTGACAAAGAACTTTGCAAAACACCAACAAACCCAACTCTAGAATGATATTCTAAAATCAAAGGAAGATATGTATGCTTCAAAGAACTTTACAATCATAGGCCAAGTATTTGGTAGGTTTTTCAACCAAGGATACCTAGTACATGCCATATAATACAAGTTCTTATTTATTCCATCACTCTACAATATACCAACATATTTTTCTCATGTTTAAGAATGTTTATCCTCTTCCAAATTTTCCATAAAATAAATATAGGCACAACCTTGTATAAAGGTCTAAGTTTGCCAGCACAAGAAACCTTCCACCACTTAACAACTATGTCCTGATAACTATATTAATGGACTTTACACACCTGCCGCAGGTGCAAAACAAAGAACATAGACCTGCAGCTATAGGGCAATTGATAAAAATATGATCAAAAGACTCAGGAACAAGATTATCACAACAGTAACAAATAGCATGTTCGGCCATTCCCACTCAATATACCAAGGCTTATCCCAGACCCCTATTATCCCTTTTTATCCACCTCCCTAATGATTCATTACACACTTCTCTTAGAAATATTAGCTACATCGCATTCTCACTCTATCTTCCATTCAGTCTTAATTGTCACACATCTTTAAAAAAAGGTTAGTATGATGATTCATAGGTAGAAATAAGCATAAAGAACCCAGTTGGGTCCAATTATCGAATCAAATACTAGAGTGTCTACATTTTGGTTACCACCAAATTTAATTGTCAATATCATCTTTTATCATCAACATATGTTTCCATACTTAAGAGCCACTCTCCATTCTACCACCTGAGGTCTGTGTTTTTTGCAGTGTTTATTGTGTATGAAGTTTGTCCATATAGACTTTTATGTTCTGAATATCCATCATAATTTAGCATACAAGGCTTTTTCAACATCAAGTAAGGATCTAAACCCTAATCCCACTTCAAGTATAGGCAAACAAATATCAGACCAGGCCACCCAATGTTTATTTCTTCCAACCTCTTTAAAATTCTATATAAATCTTGCTATGCAATCAAGATTTATCATCATAGTAGATAATTGATAAATGGGAATGCTCTGGAATACATTATTTATCATCATAGCCTTACTCACAAGTGGCAAAAGTTTACCCTTCCAAAACTGCACTTTATTCTGGACTTTCTATATTAACTCTATGAAGTGAATCTTCCTTTTTATAGCATGTCCAGTAGGACAACCTAGATACATCAAAGGAAATTTACCTCTTGTAAAACCTGTGTAATATTTTACAGTCTGAATGTCTACATGTGTACTTTTATTGTACACCAAAATTGCACTCTTGTCTCTATTAGTCTTCTAACCAGACTACAACTTATAATCTTCCAGAACTTTCATTATCAACTGTAAGGAAAATCTATCAGTAGAAGCAAAGATAATAGTATCATCTGCATAAGCAAGATGATTTATATTTTCACACCATTTGGGCAAACTAAAACCCCTAAATGCATTATGAAAAAATAAATTATTAAGAGCTCTAGAAAGCACCTCAGCAATTAAAATAAAAAGTGCAGGGGATAAAGGAGCTCTTTATTTTACCCTTCTAGTAGAATGGAAGAAGCCCTGACAAGACCATTGATTAAAATAGAATACTAATTATTTGCAACTAGCCTCCACACTTTATCCACCAATGAGATATTAAAGCCCATCTTCTCCATTACCTTACACGAAAAATTCTAGTCCACCATATCATATGCTTTGTCCATGTTTAATCTAATAGCCATTTTAGCAGGTTTACTTCTTTTTCTAAAATTTGTGATTATTTTCCATGCCAGTAACACATTCTCGGTTATACTCTTGCCTTTCATAAATTCAAACTGATTATGTGAGATAATCTTAGAAAGTAATCTTTCAAGATTGTCATGAAGAATACTTGAATTCACTATGTTCAAAATTTTACTTAATCTTATATGTCTTAAATTAGAAATAGATAAAACCTTTTCTTGTTTGGGTAATAAGACTAGATTGGTATGAGTAATGGATTTAGAAAGGGTAGCACTAGTAAAAATGCATTTACCACTTTTATCACATTATCACCAATAATATCCTAACATGAATAATAAAACTATCTAGAGAAACCATCCAAGCCACTAGCTCTATCCCTATTAAGTTCACACACAGTTGTCTTTATTTCCTCTTTACTAGGAAGCACATTCAATATACAGTTATCCTCAGAGTTGATCAAACAATAAATATGCTAAAGTAAATATAACTCATCAGAGAAATCATTGCCAGTAAATTGATTCTTGTTAAACTTATGGCCTCAACAGTAATATCTTATCTCCCTCATTTCAATCTCCATCATTCTTCTGGATTCTAGTAAGATCCAATCTTTTCCTTCTTTCATTTACTAGGCTATGAAAGAATCTGGTCTTTCTATCTTTATTTGTAAACCACTGAATTTCATCTTTCTGCCTCCAAAACTCTTCTTTATCCTGAAGGTATTGCTTAAATTTAGCCTGAGCTTTTTGTAGAACAACTCTATTCGCAGTGATAGGATATTCTTCAAAAATTTCTTTTTTAACTCTAACAATATCTTCTCTTATTTTGATTTTCTTAAATATGTCCCCAAATATTTCCTTCCCCCAACCCTTAAGGACTAGTTTAGTTTTCTTCATCTTTTATTTCAAGTAAATAAAGATGTCATCTAATTCTTCAGAAACCCAAATTTGTTTGAAATCATCTTCTCAACCCAAAACTTTAAAAATCTTAATAGTGTTCTGAAATGAAGGTTATGCCCTCCACAAGAGAGTAACTGTGGGGTATGATCAGATCTTCTCCTTTCTAAGTGCTTCATCTCTACATTTCCCATAAGGCTAAAAAAATATTAATTATAACAAGCCTATCAAGTCTCTTGAATAAAAGCGCATCATCCGCTCTACCATTTCACCATGTAAAATGACTTTCCTTGAAGTTAATGTTAAATAACTTACAAGAATTCATGCAAAAAGAAAAGTCTTCATACTTATTTTGGTACATTAGGAGGCCTCTAATCTTTTTTATTTATACATAATAATATTAAATCTCCCCCAACTAGCCAAGGGAACCTCATATCTCCCTCAGATGATAGATGTCCTCCTATAAGCCTAACCTCGCAGATGCATCACATGTGGCATAAGCAATAGGAGTGACTATTTGCTGACTGTCTTGGAACTCACACTAAAGAGTTAACTACTGCTCAGAATCTGCCAGTACCATCATATGAATTTGTTCTTAAATAAAAACCCATATCTGTCCATTATGATTATAGTATGCATATTGTATTCCTAGCGTACTCTTGTAACTTTGTATATATCTTGAGTCTTGAAAGGTCTACATCAAAGTAATTAATGAAAAATTATGATATCTATGAAGCATCTACTCTTTCTAAAAATCATGTTTAGATTTTACAAATCTTATATTCCAAAACCATGCTTTTAACTGCATTTAAAACCAATTTTACAATTCCTCTTAGGAAGTGTCCATGTAGGATTTGAGTCGGCCTTGGGTTAGCCCTTTTTTCTTTTTTATTAGATTATGGTGATACATTTGCTTGTTTCAACACTTTAGGATTGTATTGTTGGTAATATTTTGTTTCCTTATCTTTGACTTTTTAATGCTCTATTTGCAATTTACATCATCTGTTATCACATGTGATACAACATTACGTAACACCTTCATGGAAGATTTTTGCTTATGTTACTGCCAGCTTTGCATCTGCAGCTATCAAACTTTGTTCATTGTCTGCCTCAAGTAGTAAGTGATCTTGGGATTCTTGAGAAAATCTTTGCACTAGAATATTTTCATCAATGTCTAACACCTGCTTCAAATCTACCATTTGCAATGATTGTTGGTATTCAACATGTGCAAGGTCCTCAATTATAGGTATCTTTCCTCCAACACTCATATCTCTTGGTTCCCTTGTCACTAATGTTTTCAGTTTTTTAATACCGTTGTTTTTGCTTCTTGATCCATACCTTCTGTAAATATTTACATCTACCTTTGTGTACCTTCTGCAATAGGAGATTCTTCGTTTCTTAGATTTTGATATTGTTGGGCTTGATTACACCTAATTTTTGGTGTTGCGCTTTGTCCACTAGTTTTTTGTTTTTGGTACTCATGATTTGAGTATTCTGTCCCTTCTGTATTTGTATTATGTATCTGATGTCCATTTGAGGAATGTATTGTGGCTTTTTTTACTTCTGAGTTTTGTGAAATTTCTGCTTTGTCTAATGATGTATCATTGCCTCCTCCCTTAACATTACGAGTGTTATCACATTTTCCCCTTCATCTTGTAGCGCACTAAATGGATTCTCAGTGTTAATGGTTTTATTAGTAGGAGATGCCTACATAGCTCTCTTACTCAATATCTGATCAACATTTGTTTCCATCCTCTTGAACATTTTATTTTTAGGGTGTCTTCTGGGGACATTCATCATCCTCCTTGTGTTTTCCTCTAATTCATAGATGTTGCATTGTTGTTATTCTCATATTTGTGATCATCAGGATTGTCATCAAATTTTATCCTCAGTTCTAGGTACAACATTATATATTCAACCTCCCCATGACCTTGTAGTTTATAGGTTGTGTAATACTTAGGTAGCATTATCGTATTGAATGGTGATTGTTTTTGCCTTTGTTGAGTTGGAGATTTTATTCACACTTTCAATCCCTACCTTTGTAGAGTTGGAGATTTTATTCATACCTTCAATCTCCATAAGTTTAGGAAACTCTACTGATAAGTCTACTTAGACCTTCACCCTTGCACAATTAGGTCGGCCTTATTAATTATGGCCATATCTAAATGAATTAGCTTACCTACTGTTGACACCAATGAAAACGGTGTTTCTTTTCCAAAAGAAGTTGGCAATAAATTGGGAAAAGAAACCCAAGCCATCACTTGTGTAGTCTCTTCCTCCTGCTTGAATTTGCGGCATATAAAGAGGTCTCATTTGATATGAATATCCATCTTTTTTTCATAATATAATAAAATTCTTCAACATTATATTCACATAATCTTCCATTAAATTAAACCTCATCAATACATGTTTATTTCTTAAGAGCCCAATATGTAGTCCCCGTTTATATTGCATTGGTTTGGTATTTGAGTTTGAAGTACCTCTAACTCTGCCCATCCATATGAGAATTATCCAACCACTGCTAGCTGTAAATTCTTCATAACATTCATTTTTTGAACTTCTTCCTTTGTCCATGTAACACGAGGAGATTTAGAATGGTACCCATTTTAAAAACTAAATTAAGGTCATACCACTTAATTTTTTTAAAAAATTTTTTTAGAGTTAGGATATGAAAAAAGAAAAAAGTGGGTTAGGGTTGTGGGGTCATAGGTCTCTTTAATATTCTTAAAAGTTGGGGATAAAATATTAGTTTGAAAAAATACAACAAGATCCCTCTTTATATTTATTAAATATCAAATCTTTTTAAAATTCATTAAATAAATTCAACAACTTCTCTCTCTCTCTTCTCAAATATTTTTCTTCACGATTTTCTTCATACTTGTAGAGAATTGAAACGTTTTTCTCCTTTGTTCCTCCTCAAGTCGAAATCTTTCATCTTCTCTTGATCAGGTAAGTTTAATCTTCTTCTTCAATCAGTTTTAGATCCATTTTAGTATATTCTTTTATTGCATTTTTGTGTAGTCATTCTTGAATTTTCACAAAAGTTGCATTATTCTTGATTAAATTAGTCGAAATCTAAGAGATTTTAGTTAATATTCTTGATTCCACATGTTTAATTGTGTTTTGCTTTGGATAATGGATGGCAAAAAATTTATTTTTTATGTTTATATTGCCTATCGATTTTGAGTTTTTTACTGAATTAGACCTTTTTTAATGGTGTTCTTTTTTCTATGAATTGCACTATTAATATTTGGAGAAGTTGATACTTAATTTTCAGGTTGAATCTGAGGCATTTTTCCATTTATGTTAATAGACCAGTGATCGATAGATCAACCACTATAGATTTATTTTTTTTTGTAAATAAAAAATAGTTGAAGTCATATAGCAGTTAAAGGGACTGCTTTGATGGCTTCTAGCAGTAGGAAGCAAAAAGCCGAAGAAGTTTTTAATATTTTGAGAGGAAAAAAGTTGTAATCGAAGAACCTGAGTCCGAAAGTGAATAAAAAATCATTGCCGAGATTGAGGAATTTGACGAAAGTAATGCACAGGAGAGTGATGATGTTGAGGACAATAAAGGAGAAAGTGAAGGGGAAAGCAAAGGAGAAAGTGAAAGTGATAGCGGTGAAGATGAGAACTAGAGAAATAGTGGAGACAGGGAGAATAATGACCCCCTATCCTTGCAAATTTGTTCAAGAGATATGTTCATTGATTTGTACGATCTAACTATATGGATAGATAAGTTAGGCTTTTTTCTAGCAAAAAATTCTATAAGAGCAATAATAGCGGTTTATCGAGAGTTTAGAAAGATTCTAGTTGAACAAAATCTCTATGCTAATTTTAAGAAAATCTATTTTGGATACTTGAGACATTCACCAAAACATTTTAAATTCAATGGACAGATGGTCCATTATATATTGCTGCGATATATCAAAAATAATTAAAAAACTACATCAAATTTGATTTTATGTGAACAATAAGCCAGTTGGTTTTGGCTTAAAGCAATTTGTTCTGATTATGGAGCTGAATTGTTCAGAATATCCCCGTGAATCAAAAATGAACAAAGTCCTCCAAAATGGTGAAAACTTTTATTTTAAGGTGACAAAGAACAAGAACATTACTGCTATAAGGTTGATTAGCCTGATCAAAGGTAATAGGTTAACTAAGCAACAAAAGTTAAAATGTGCTTAGTTTGGTTTGTGCACTCGATGTTGCTCGCAAAGGACCTGTCAAAGAAGGTGGATTCAGACTACATCAAGATGGTATCTGATTTAAATTTCTTCGAGACTTATCCATGGGAAAAAGAGTTGCTTGGGATGACATTAAGCTATTTGAAAAAGATGATTGATTTGAGCAAGCAGAAAGAAGTATTTGTTGAGAAGAATAATGTATCGTACGATTTATACGGCTTTCTCTGGGCATTCTTGGTACTTATTATCTACCATCTTATCAATTTATTATAGACTCTTATCTATTTATGTAGTAATACATAGACTTGTAGATTTACTTATACTTCTATTAATTGCAGGTTTAGATATATGAGGCTTTTTATCATCTTGGAAAGTATGTTGGAAAGTCACTGGATTCTCCTTTGTCCATCCCCATCTACTTTGATGGAATACGTCGAAGAGCAACAACATAATAGAAGGTGACCCCTTTAAGTACAAAGGAAACAACACAAAGGTAAAATTTTACTTATTATAATATGATAATAATATTATTAAATTAGTGAATATCGTGTAATTTATATTTATTTTTTATAGATTGTGCACCCATACCTTACCACTATGAAACAGACCTACATAAAATATATAATCCATACACTGATGAAATTAAGGACACGCCCATCAATGCCTTGAAGTCATGTTTAAAGGCGTGACTGTCCTCAATTCATCAGTGGAGGTCGTGGACGAATACGAATATTTGAGTGGTCACAATTATGTTCCAAGTCCAGACATGCTTGTGATCATATTTGTTCTAGTACATAAAAAATTTCATCAGACACTTCTAATGATGGAGATCTGCATGAGCGTGTTCCTTTGCTCGAGAAAACTATTTTGGATATTGCTTCTTTTGTTAGAGATGAGAGATTGAGGAGAATCGAGAAGAACAAGAAGAAGAAGCAATATCAAGGTAAACTAGTTTATTTTTTGTTCTTTCTATTTAATATACTTGTGTAATTTTAGTAATCCTTTCAAAATGATGCAGTGCATGTCGATAGTCCCCCTTGTATATGATATCAAGTAAACTTCAAATAACTCACAATTGTAGTGACTGACCTTGTAGTAACAAATAAAAATATAAAAGAAGAGAAGAAAGAAGAAAAAACAAAGAGAAGAGGTAGTAGATAAACAAGATAAGAAAGAAGAAGGAAAAAAAGATGAGGAGATTACAGCTAAATAAGAAGCATAAAATGAGAATAAAGCCAAAAAAGATGGTGAAAAGAAATCATCATCATCATTAAGAAGAAGAAGAAGAGAAAAAAGAGAAGGCAGTTGATAAAGAAGAAGGACTGAACATGAGAAGGAGAAGATAGAAGAAGAGAAGAAATCAGAAGAAGAAGAGAAAAAAGAGAAGGCAGTTGATGAAGAAGAAGTAGTTGAATAAGAGGATGAAGATATAAAAGAGGAGAAGAAGTCAGGAGAAGAAGTCAGAAGAAGAAGAAGAAGAAGAAGAAGAAGTCAGAAGAAGAAGAAGTCAGGAGAAGAAGTCATCATCATCATCATCATCATCATCATCAGAAGAAGAAGAAGAAGAAGAAGAAGAAGAAGAAGAAGAAGAAAGAATTAGAAGAAATAATTAGAAGAAGAAAAAGAAGAAAGGTGAATAAAAGAAAGTGTATGTGATGGGCATTGTTAAGGAACTCAATGATGATTGCGGTACTAACCAAAATAGTTGATAACATATAGTTTGGTAGCTTGAAACAAATAATTTTTTTAATGATTAGTTTTTTATGAATAATTGGATTACATATATTTGGCAACTCAGTGATGACAAACAAGTTTTTTTTTAAATGTATCAATCTTTACTAATGAAATTATGTTCAATTATTCCATTGTCTTGTTAGATAATACAGATGATTGCATTGTGTTACTAATTCAATTACTATCATAATTTATAGAGGTCGATGGTAAATATTATGGGAGGCATTGACTATAATTTGTAGACTACACCCATGATTGATTTAAGAAATGATACATTTATAATGATGACAAACAAGTTTACTCTTTATTGTGTCACTCTTTATCTAATGTCTTTTATTATAGAAGACCTACTTAATTATTTATAGACTAATATCATTGGGAACTATCAACTTCAAGTTGATGTTTACTATTATATGTTGCATTAATTGACCAATTCAGTTACTATCATAATTTATAGAGGTCGATGATAAATATTATAGGAGTCATTCTCTATTAATTATAGACTGCACCCACAGTTGATTTAAGAAACCATACATCTATTTATTAACTCCCCCTACATCCCTATTAAATCTTTCCAAAAATCTAACACCAACAACAAACCATACAACAAATCTTTAGGTCATTCTCTTTTTCTTTGGTCAAAATAAATATTTATTTTAGTTGATCCCTCTCTATTTTGATTTCTTTTAGTGATCTTTTCAAGTGATCTTTTTTCTCTTCAACTTGTTTTAACAATGTCATGAGAAAATTTTTATTTTCTTTGGATTTTTAAAGCCTTTGTAGTATTTGAAACTTGGCAACGCCTTGAAAATTTATTATCGATGGGATGCTCGTTGGTGAGGTATACACAAGCCACTTAAAATAATAGCATCTGTCATTATCCTAGACCAAAAAAAAGTAATTAGATGAATTTTCTTACTTAAATAAGAAAATATAAATCACATATTCATGTACACACTCACCTTTCCAACCGCGTAGTTAAAAAAATTTTAACCTGAATTTGAATCGGTGCTTGACGTCCTCATGACAGATGGATTTCCACAACGACATATGTAGGACATTTTTGCATTGGATGTTTAAGATGCTTGAGACATTGTAGTTGTTTAAAAGTGAACAAAAAATAAAGCCTGAAAAATGAGAGTGTTAAAACAAGAATTGCCTTCTTTTTTATACAAAAAAGAAAGTCAGATATTACCATTGGGTATGATTTGACATGTACTTTATTACCGTGGTAAGAATTTGATATTTAAATTTTGTTATTGCTGGAACTCATTCATAGACCATCAATATAATTGGTGTCTTCTCATGCGATGGGTAGATGATGGACCATATAGATCGACACTCGGTCATTTGTAAGATATATATGGGTTGGTGCAACGGTAAAAAAAACATTTATACATAGTCAAAAATATAAATAATTACAAAAATTGAATTGAATTGAGTATCATCAATTGTTTCCAGTGTAAATCATAGACTACAAGCCTTATCAATAATATACCGGATTAGTTTATAGCCCTTACTAGCATATTGTAATACCCCGCAATTTTTCTAGCTTAAACTCATCCCGAAAATGTCAAGGATTATCTCTTAGAATGAATGATGTTTATTTTTTGTGGAACTATTTAGATTTGGACTTTTCATGCCGTAGGAAATTGAATAAGCTTTCCAACGATTAAAATTCGCCTAAATCCGATGACCGGATAAGAAGTTATGGCTATTTTAAGTTCCAGTCGCAAAACACAGTCATCTGGACCCTTAGCAAATCGCGGAGCAGTGTTAATTCCTAATTGTCAATTTTCAGTGGCCCTCCGCGATATTGGCGCATCGCAGAGAGAGCCAAAATCCCAATTGTCCAATTCCAGCAAAGGTCCACGATAATGGAGCATCGCGCCGAGTTTCCAGGTCCCATCCAAGGTGGCAACGTGATACCTCCGCGTCGCGCCACCAAGTATTTTCCTAGTTGGCATTTTCCAGTGTCTTGGTGCAATAGTGGCGCGTCGCGCCAAGGCCAAAAATTGAGACCCCAGTTTATTTTTCCAGCTTCGTTCAGGAGTTAAAGGGGGGTATTTTGGATTTTTTCCCAACCTCCAATCCATCTAAACACATGATTAAAGCATTTTAGAAGTATTATATGCTAAGTTTCATCAAAATTACTCTCATCCAAAATCCCTAGGCTTCAACATTCATCTCCAAGAAACTCAAGATTCCACTATCTTTTTTCCAAATTGTTTCAAGATTTAAGATCCCTAGACCAAGAGCTTCAAGAATCTTCATTCAAGAGAACAAATAGCATCTCAAAAAGCAGGCTTATTCATTTAGTTCATCATCTAAGGTATGTGGAGTTTGAACAAGAATAATTATTTCACCCTTGTGCCCAAAACTTTATTTTAACTATTGATTCACTGAAATTTATGAGATTTTCCATGAAATTCAAATTAGGGTTTATGCCCAAAGTATCTTATTGATGATTTTGAGTATGATATGATTGAATTATGAAATTTCATGTTTGTTTTGAGTTAAAGAATGTTCTTTTACGATTTTTTTTTAATACCATGAGTATGATTTGAGACATTGTTTATAGCTTTTCAATTGAATTGAGCATGATATTAAGATTCTTGATTTTACTATCTTGGCATTGTTGATGATTCTCAAGAAGCATATTTGAGTATTGATATTTCAAGAAATTGTTCTTTTAATCACCCTGATATTAGCATATTTTCAGTTATATAAACAGTATTTGATCTTCGGATCCTCAGTTTAGCTATGGAATCCACTTTTTAGAATTTACTACAGTTTATAGAAACAGATTTCAGATTTCAGATTTGAGTACAGTTTATATCAAACAGATGCATAATTGGTTTTAGATAAACCCTTATGCTAGCTTTTAAAAGTGGATTTCCAACAAAGTAAGCATATAGATAAAAAGAAAGTAGTATTTAGCACCGAGCAGGGAGTGTGGGTTTAGCGCATCCTACTTTCCTAGAACAACGTAGCCAACGTAGGTACAGATTTAGATATTCCCATTAGATATGGATAACAGATTTAGCGTGTGATCGATCACATGGGTAGGTTATACTCCCTGGCAAGAGTATGACACCTCTCCCCAACATGAGGTTTCTTCCTTAGGAGGATGAGACGTTGGACTCCATGTTGCTCGCATGGTTAATGTCGATTAAGAGAACCTCCCTTAAGATGAAATATTTTCCCTAAATCTTTGAAAGATCTCCCATATAGAATAGTTTTGAAAGAATTTCCTTTCAGATAAAATGATAAAGTATTTTCTATACAGACTTGCAGATTCCACTTAGCCGATTTGATTTGAGAATGAGAACAGAATACAGATTTCAGAACTAAGTGTAATGACTCACAAGATTTAGACTATATGTCTTGTTATTCATGATTTTGACTTTTAGATTTCAGATTTACTCAATCTTATGTGAGTCATTTACATTTAGCATGCATGATTTTATAAAATGTGATGATATTGGTTACTTATTGCATGCACCCCCATATACTCAGTACATCATCAAAGTACTGATCCATATATACGTCTATGTGCTACATTATCTTATAATGTAGGTTCAGGTGCTCAGTCTCAGCAGCGTGATTGATTTTTGAGCATCTCATCTACATTCCTGCAGTTGGTGAGTCCTCATAGTTCGAGGACTTAGCTATTTATGTTTTAGTTTATTAGTAGATATTCCTTTATTTATTTTAGATAGTTTGAGTCAGCTGGGGACCTGTCCCAGTGACTCTCTAGACTCAGATGTAGAAGCTTGTCAGACTACCAGATTCAGTCTTAAATCTCAGTTGTTGTAGTTAGACTTTTCAGTATTCGTTTAATCATATTGATGAGATTTGTACTTTCAGATATATATTCATATAGTTTTCTGCATTTTATCATGATTTTATACTTACATTTCCCTACGATGAAATTCAGATGTGTTAGAAGGCAGCCAGGGTTAGCTCAGGACTACTTGTAGTTTGGAGTACCATGTGGCGTCCCGAGAACTAGATTTTGGGGCGTTACACATATTATGCAAAAGAAAGTAATTAATTAATAAAAAATAAATTATTAAAATTTATGCAATTAAATGAGTTTAAACAAGTCATGTGATCATATAAGAGTCCACGTAAATTGGAGACGGTGATCAAAGATGTGTGAGGATGGATAGTGGTGGTACAATCAATATCCTCAGGGTAATGTTTACCCAAGCACAAGTATGTTGTGAGGAATTCGTTTTTTCAACTACAACTCATCCTCTCACATCTTTGATCATCGTTTTTAATTTACGTGGACTCTTATACAAGCACATGATTTGTTTAATATCATTTAATTGCATAAAATTAAATAATTTATTTTTTATTAATTAATTATTTCCTTTTTAAAAGTATACTAGTTATGGTCAACAAATATTTATGTATATATATAATATATGTATATATATATATATATATATATATATATATATATATATAATGAATTCTACTATTTCATAAACCTATATCTTTCATTTGAATACATTTAATCTGCATATTAAATGAAGATAAAGATATGATAACAATAATAATAATAATAATAATAATAATAATAATAATAATAATAATAATAATAATAATAATAATAATAATAATAATAATAATAATAATAATAATAATAATGTAGTGGGGGTAGCACGTTGTAGTAGTTAATAATAATTTTAAAAAATAGGAGTATGTAATGGGAAAAATAATAATAGTTGTTGTAGTATTATTAGCAATAATAATAATAATGCTACTAATAATAATAATTTATATATATTATTAATTTTAGGGATAACTACATAACTTAGCAAACATAGACTCATAATTATCCTATTTAACTTAAGTTTTAATTAATTACAATTCATAGTCTCTCTCATGTATTTTCTCTATTTTCTATTACTCTCCTTTTTTTCATTTTTCAATCTCTTTCTTCATTTTTTCTTTTCCTTTTTTTGGGTTTTCTCTTTCTTCTTTCTTTTTTCTTTTTTCACTTTTTTCTTTTTCGTTTTCTTTTTTCTTTTTTCCCCTTTTTATTTTATCTCCTTCTTTTTTCTCTTTTTTTATTTTTTTCTGTATTATCTATTACTCTCCTTCTTTTTTTTGTATTTTTTCTCCTTTTTTTTCTCTCATTTTTTCTCCTTCTTTTTTTTCTCTTTTTTTCTTTTCATTTTTTCTCCTTTTCATTTGTGCGAACTAGCAAACCCAAATACAAATGTGAACTATAAAATACAAATACAAATACAAATGGGAACTATAACATACAAATACAAGTGTGAACTATAAAAACAAATAAAAATGAAAACTATAACATACAGATACCAGTGTGAACTATCATTTGTATTTTTTAATTATTGAAAAGGAAGGATTGATTTCCTTTCTACGAATACTTGCTTGTATTTATTGATATCAGCTGTATTTATTGACACAAATAAATACAATTTAAATTTTTATACAAATACAATATATAGAAATACATATTGTTTTTGTATTTGTAAAATTATTTATTTTATTTATTTGTAATCGTATTCGTATCAGGTGATATTTGTTTATTTACAAATACGAATGATAATTTTGACATACAAATACAAAACAGTACTTTTGTATCAAATGATACATTACATATTTATATATTTTAGAATCAAGAAAATACAATTAAAGTATTTACTTGTTTGTATACAAATATAAATGATAAATTATACATAATCACGGCTAAATACAATATGCAATCAACTTACAAATACAGATACAAAATAATTCTTAAAAATAAAAAGGCATCGACGAAAATAGAATACAAATACAAATATAATCTAAATATACAAACACAATAACACCACAACATAAGTATAATCCAATATAATATGCAGTCAATTATAAAATACAAATACAAAACAGTTCTTTAAAATACAAGTGTGAATTATATAAAATATAAATGATGGTGCGAACTAACAAATACAAATACAAGTGTGAACTATAAAATACAAATATAAATACGAACTACAAAATAGAAATACAAGCGCGAACTTTAAATACAAATAAAAATACAGTTGCATCAATGAATACAAAAATATAAATGACGGTGTGACTACAAATATGATAAACAATTGTGGTATTTACGTTATCATCCATGCCTTGTGCTCGAGTAGTCCTATTTTTTTAAAATACAAAAAATATAAAATAGAACAAAAAAATGATAAAGAAAATAAGTAAAAAAAGAAAACAAAAAAAAATCAAAGAAGAAAAGAAAAGAAGAACGAGAAATAGAAGTTACAGATAGAAGAAAGAAAAAAAACAAAAAAAAAATAGAAATAAAAAAAAATGAGAAAACACGGAAAAGAAAAAATATAAAAAATGAAAAAGAAAAAAATGGTAGTATTTTTGGCGAGAATAAATATGTAGTGTATTTATGTTTTTTATTAATACAGATCACTGAGTAAAAGTGAATACAACGGCTAAACAAGTACTGTATTTAGATTTTATATGAATACAGACTATTTATAAATCTAATACAACGGGCGTAAATTGAATACAGCGGCTATAAATAGTAATCATGTAAAATATAGCTATAGAAGGTGAATTTTACAGCAACGTATAGCTACTTCTGAAAGATCCCCTTAATTTTTAGGAGAATGGTGTAGATTAATTTTAATTTTATGATTTTTTGTTAAAAAATCTTTTTAACAAACAAACAAAAGAAGATAAAATGGAAAAAGAGAAAAAGAAAAACGTGGGGAAAAAAATAGAAAGGATAAACAAAGTCCTCTTTTGTTTAGTTTTCGTTTACTATAAAATCCTTTTGGAGTAATCTCATTGTTATCAAATATTTCTTTTATTTCAAATATATAAATTATAAGAAAAATATGTAGTGTATTTACAAAATAAAAAAGAGTAATAAACTTATTTTCTCTTAATAAATTGATATGTTATTTAAATTTAAATTTGAATGAAATTTGAGTTGAAATAGTGTTCTAACTTCTTAAAGTATTTTATAATTTATATATACTTGTTTAGGATACGTGAGATGCACATGATTTTAAACTGATCATCATTGATGCGCAATAAAAAATTTAATTCGGCTATATAGAAATCTTAACTAACTAAAGCTAACATGTAGAAAATATTCATAATCTAGAAGGGGATAACATTATCAGATATGAATTAGAAGTAAGAAGATACTTTCATATACTTTTTATTATTTACTTAGATTTTATTATATTTTATTATTATCCGCGCATCGTGCCGAATGGGGATACATATTCTAGTTGTAAGAAATTCGTTTGATTGTAATTGGATCAACCTTTACACCTTTACTACCTTGAGTGCTGGAAAGCCCTGAACTTTTCATTAGATCTGAGTACTTAACCTTTTCCTTCATTTTGTCATCACTGCATGAAGCTTGTTGTTGCATATTATTCTCAACGATTGGCATATTGCTAGGGTCGTTAGGCAAAACTTTAGGATTGTCTTGTTTTTTGGGTGAACTTGGGTGATATAAAGCCAGAAACACATCAGAGGAAGTGAGAGAGTATACCTGGTTAGTCTTGTGGGACTGACCAGTGGCCGAAACGACCATAAGAGGTGTGGTATTTGCTAGGGTTTAGTGTTCGCCGATGAGAAAAGAGGTGTGGTCGTCTTTGATCATAAGGATACAGAATCATTTCCCCTTAACTTTTCTATAGTACATGTGACGATGTAACTTTTTTTAGGTTATGTTCAACAATAATATTTTGAGTACTCCCCTGTTTTAAACAAAATGACACGTTTTGACGGACATAAAGTTTAAGAAAATAAAAAAACTTTTGATTTTTGTGATCATAAATTAAAATTACATCAAACTTATCAAAATATCATTTCCACGTGGCATTGGAAGTTGAAATTAAAGTGTTATTTAAAAAAGCAAGAATATTTCTTAAATGACCTAAAAAGAAAGTAGACCATTATTTTTGAAAAGAAGGAAATATAAAATTTATTATCAAAACGTATAGTGAAATGGTAGAAGTTCGTCCACCTTAAGAAAAAAGTCTTGAAATACAGTTTTATTTGATAGAGAACTCTAAACTTCACAATGCAAAATCAAATTGGTTGGGTCATTCACGTCACCAGATCTTATTAAAACAAAAATAAATATGTATACATATATATATATATACTAGAGGAGCATGGCCCGTATCAGCAAGGGCCCAACATTAAGATATTTTGATTATGTACCATAAATTAGATTGATTCCAATTTCAGTTATGAATTATAAAAATATGAATACACAAAACATATTAACTACTTGATAGTATTTTTTAAGGAGTCAAATTATATCACAAGATAATTATGTATAACTTACTCATATAAATAGCAAAATTCGATGCATTTTGAAGTTTAGATCTTTAGTCATATAACTGAGATTTGCTACGTATAAAATATGAGATTAAAATTAATACATAAGACTTGACACCTATTGTATAAAATAGAGATTAATTATTGAAAAAAATAAAGTATTATCTAGTCATTGCATATTACATTACATGTTTCATTGTATTTCCCCAATAAGCCGGACATAAACATCCTTTGCTTTCATTTCTCCTTCTCTTTTATTTATCAACTTGTTATTTGAAGTTACATTAAACTAATATTTTAAATCTAAACTTTAAGTGTTTTGAAAATTACAAAAAAAAAAAATGCTAAGTTACCATCTGTCATATTAATTTAAGTTATTTGACTTTGAGAACACGATAAAATATACTTCTGTAAATGTTTTATCAAACTTTGCTTTTGTATATGTCCCTTCAATTGAAAAGTAGAAGTCATTTGTTAGAGTGTATAAAAATAATTTTGAATAAAATGTATTAGTAATATTTGCATTAATAATGCTTGTATTAGTAATGCTGGTATTATTTATGCTAACATTATTTCTTATACACTGTTTAATGTGTTGTATTAGAACTTGTCTTTTCTATATTGATATATTTAAACAAAAGTTTGGGAAAAAAAAGAATTGCACATACATTCTAAGATTCATCCAGGATCTAGCACGGGTTCAATATATGTTATTTTTTATCTCAATTTATGTGACACTAATAGAATTTAGATAATCAGTCATACTTTTAATATGTATTTAGATAATTTAATGTGTTAACAATGGGTGAAAAACATTTTCACCCCCCCCCCCCCAACTTTGATTAAAAACTCAAACTCCCCCCTCAACATTAAACAATAATCATACTCCCCCCTTTATCCCATGCAATATCTATTTTGTCCTTATAATTTTAATCCTATATTTATGTAATATCTTTTTATATTATATGTAATGAATATTTTTTTAACATGGATATTTGTAACATTTTATTTAAGTTTATTAACTTTATAAGCAAATTAATACTTTTTTCTAAATTTATCACAAAATTCAATGTTATTTTTTAAGAATGTTATTTTAGTATTATATGTATTAAAGAGTCGTTTGGTGTGAGGCATAATTATAATAATTCAGAGATAAAGTTCATGATTATTTATCCTGCGTTTAATTAGATGTATTAGGTAGTCTCAAAATTATTTGTCGCACTATTTATACCACAGTGATGAGATAAGTTATCACACATACATGTTAGTACAACTTATTTTGTGATAACTAATCCCGGAATAACTTGTTTTCAAACAACCCACCCCTAAGTGTGTATATATACATATGTATGTACATGCATGTGCGTATATTTTCATGTTTTATCACTCTCTTACTAAATTTATTTCATATTACTTAACTTTTTGTTGATATAACACAATCCTTAAGAAAATTTTACTTAGAGGTATATTGCTAAATCAACCTTATTAATGATAATTTGAAACTTTAAATTTATCTATACAGTTACTTTATATAGTTATTTAACACTAAAGGGTAGAAGAAAAAACATAATACAATTCTCTTGATTTCACAAATTGAGCAGATAAATTAAAACATCTATTTTTAGTATGAGAATCAAGTGATAAGAAACGATATTATCTATTGTCTATATCAGTAAATAAGTTGTGATTGTCATTAATAGAGTATTACATATTTTATTTATATAAATAAATATAATCTTTAAAATTTGACTTTATTTTTATTCTAGAAAAACATCTAGTACCCCCGAACTATGACCAAATTTGCTACGACACACGTCAACTTCACGGGGGTCCTATTACCCCTTAAACTAAATTTTAGCATATTTTTGTCACTCTTTTTAGCTAACGTAATACCTTTTGTCAATCATTTTAGATGGTGTAACACCTTTGATGTGGGCTCCATTTTATGTAATAAAGGTGCCA
Organism: Capsicum pubescens; assembly: GCA_030864215.1. Taxonomy (NCBI): domain Eukaryota; kingdom Viridiplantae; phylum Streptophyta; class Magnoliopsida; order Solanales; family Solanaceae; genus Capsicum; species Capsicum pubescens. The sequence continues at coordinate 102,398,773 of CM061544.1, read as the reverse complement.
CATTAGCACAAAAAATGATAAAAATATGCTAAATTTGAGTTTAGGGGATAGTAGGACCCCTGTGAAGTTGGACTGTGTCGTAACAACTTTGACCATAGTTCGGGGTGGTACTAGAGGCTTATCACTTTCATTTATTGTTTGTATTTTCTGCATTGAAATATGTTTATAAAATTAGTATTACTTATTATTTTCACTTGTAAAATAAATATTATAGTTTTGGTTATTATTAATAAAACTAATTTTCTTATCATGCTAATTTACTTCATACAGATCATCATTAGCTTATATACTTAATTTGTACTTCTTACTTTTTTTTCTAGAAGATAATGTTTATGTTTTTATGAAAAATTTGTTATATGAATTTTTTTTTAAATGAAAATATGATGATTTTAAAGAAGTTAAAAAAGGGAATAAGAAAATTGATGATAAAGGGTAAAATAGAAATTTCTATTTTAAAAAGTCAATTAGGATAAAGGGGGGAGTATGATTATTGTTCAAAGTTGAGGGGGAATTTGTTTTTTAAGACAAAGTTGGGGAGGAAAAATGATTTTGACTCGTTAACAATTATAATTTATAATATTTTTTGTGTAATTTTTAAATAATATATATTACTTTTCTTGTCCAAACTTTTGTGGCATTGATAGCCAATTATATTTTAAAAATAATTTTAAGTTTTTAATTATTGTGATTTATAATACTTTTCTTCTATTCCAATTTAAGTGAAACTAATATAATTTTGAGAGTCAATCAAATATTTTATATTATTGTGATTTATGGTATTTTACATATTTTTTTAAAATATATAACAGATTAAATTATTTTTAGATATTTTAAGTTGTTAACTATTGTAATTTATAATACCTTTTAGAGAAAATGGCCAAAAGACCGTCCAAGGTTTACCTCAAATCCCAACTACACACTTATTCTGCACGAGAGTCCTATCACGCCCCCTGATCTATTTTTTCATGTATTTATTACCCCCCTCAAATGCTGAGCTGGCACGGAAGGTGAGAACACCTCCTCTAGGCGCGTTGGTTCAGTCCCAACAACTCTAAAAGTAAGAGTTTAGCCGTCCACATGTATAATACACATCATTAATTGATTTTTTGATGAAATAAATCATGAAAAATGACTCTCTCTCTCCCTTCCAACGGTCTTCTTCTTCTTTTTTATATCACTCTTCTTCTCGTCCATCATCTGCCCTCATCTTGCTCCATTTTTTTTTATTTCTTTAACCTACATTTTAGCTTTTAATCCCATTTTCTACTTGAATTCTTGGAGTTTTGTTTTGTAATTTGGTTCAACTCTTAATTTAGGATTTGTAATTTGATGATAGATTTTGTTGGATTTCATGAAATGACAAATTCAAAATTGAATAAGCTTTGTATGGACGAATCAGACCCAATGCTCAATGCTGTTGTGAGATGCAAACATGGTATTTTGCTTGACTTGCAAAATTCATGGTCGAAGTCAAATCCGGAAAAAAGATTTTGGTCTTGCCCCTACTATGGTGTATATATTTTGCATTGTATTTTGTTGTCACTTTATATTTAAATTATATTAATGTACTGAATTCTACAAAAAATTTCAGTCTAAAAAATGTAATTTTTTTCTATGGGGGGACAAAGAAAAAGTGGATCCAAGATCAAATTTTATCATTCCAAGATTGGTGAACAAAATCAATGAGTTGGAAGAAGACTTATGGCTTAAACAGGTCCAAATTGATAACTTGACGTGGGAGAAGAGGCCCAATGAAAGATGGAGATGGTGTAGGTTCAATAGGAAGATTTTTTTATGTATTTTGATTTTTGTTGTTGTTATGTTCATCAGCAACAAATAAACTGAAAGTAGTTGCTAGATCTGGTCTAATATGGAGTAAATTTTGTATACCTCTCTCTAAATATATCAGATTATGTTATGTTGTCTTTTGCCTAGTCGTACTTCATATGTTTGTTTTTGTGTAGTCGTACTTCTGATGTTTGTTGTGCTGCTGCTATGTTATTGTTTGCACTTACAAAATTGTGTCTTATGTCGCTGCTATGTTGTGGTTTACAGTTACAAAATTATGTCCTGTATTGCTGCTATGTTATTGTTTACACTTGTTGTGTCTTGTGTTGTTGCACTGTTATTGTTTATACTTGCAAAGTTGTGTATTGTGTTGTTGTCATTTAAACATACAAACTGGTGTAATGATAATGTTGTTTAGGCAAAGCACTGTTCTAATGCTATGTTTTTCTTTACGCTTACATAGTGTAATGTAATGTTGTGTTAACATTATAGCAACATCACCACCATTTAAACAACACAACAATAATGCCTAATGACAAAATTCATCAACAAAACATTCTAACTTCATACATCATCATTCATACCAAAATATATTCACATTCATAATGCCTAACCATTAGGCAACATTAGTTAACAAAATACAATGCTTAAATTGTTTTCCAACACCAAAATAAAATTGTTTTCATGTCAACTGAACTAACTTAAAATAGTGATTAAAATACATCAATAGCACTACAATTTCCATGGCATGTTGGACTGTAAAGAAGCGGTATTTTGACTTGGATGGTTTGAACTACTTCCCACTTTCTTCTTTCTTCTATTCTCTTTAAGTTCTTGTAGTTTTCTTGTTGAGATTGTTGATTTTCCATTCCATTTTAATTTACTTGTACTACTTGGTGTATAACCAATGTCACTAATTACATCAGCTGATCTTACCACATTTGCTTGACCAGTAGAGTATATCTTACTGCTAGGCATGCCAGGCTACAGGGAAGGATAAAAAAGTTTAAGAATCAACATATATCAATGACTCATAATTTACAAATGATATAACAAAGTAAGAAACTTACATGTTATTATCCACAGAATCATATTTCACTTCAGTGTTGAAGTAAAGCTTGCACCAGTAATTAATGTTGAAGTATATTAAGTCATCAATCATTTTTGCAGGACCAAGCAACTTCATCTCCTATATGTTTTTCCTCAATTGAGACTCAAATGTACTTTTGGCTATCCTCTAAAATTATTGTCTTCTTTGAAAACCTCTCTATTCCTTAGCCCAATTAGCTAAGATATGTCTTGCACATCTTCTATGCTCAGATTGAGGTAACACCTGCTCAATTGCAGTAAACAGTCCCTATAATACAAAACATGCAATAAAACAAGGTAAAATTACTACATAATTACATTTACTTGGCTAAATTAGAAAAATAAGTACACATAATACAGAATACATACCTTCTGTATATCTGTAATCAATGTGAGACCTTTTCCTTCTCCAAGTCCTAGGTCATCCTTTATGCACCTAACAAACCAACTCCATGTGTTTGTGTTTTCCTTTTCAACTACTGCCCAAGCAAGTGGAAGCATCTGGTTATTACCATCTTTTCCAACAGCAACTAACAATTTCCCTTTACAAACTCCTTTAAGAAAACAACCACCTAAACCTATACACTTCCTACAATGTACCCATGCCTTCTTCAAAGCATCAAAACAGATGTAGAAACTCAAAAATTTTGGTTTACCTCCTTCATTAGCCTCACCAAGTTTAACAACACAACTTGTCCCTGGATTTGTCCTCAGTAGCTCATCCTTGTAGTCAAGAATTCTTCCAAATTCCACAACATGATCACCCATGATATCTTTCAACACTTTAGTTCTTGCTTTTCTCACAGTAGTCTTACCAACATACAGCTTGAATTTTTTTCTTAACAACTCTTGAAAATTGAATACCCTTATATTTGGCTGCTCAATTATTCTCTCTCTAAAGGTTTCAGCTAAAAATTTTGCATTGCACAAATAATTTCTGGTTGTTTTATTGCAAATATGTTTTGGAATGTAAGTTTTTATGATGAAGTCATTTGTTGTGTTGTCAAGACCTACATACAAAAGCCATGGACAACCATCCTTGCATCTAACTCTAACCTTTTTTGGTTCATTCGCCTACTTCTCCATAGAAACCTTCTTTTTTACTGCATATTTAGTCAGAGCTCTTCTAAATTCATTCGCATCTTTAAACACCATACCCAACTGCCAAACAACTTCCTTTGTAGTTGGGTCATGAATGATTTTCTGAGCTGTTGGCCTTTTTATTTTCTTGACAACTTAACATATCTTGCCCTACCATATGTAAGCACATCATGTTCTTCATCACCACAACAATCATCTTTATCTAACTCAAAACTACCCTCATCAGAACTTGCAAAGTAAGGCTCATCACCACCCAACCTTCCTTCATGACTTACTTTACCTGTTTCAGTGTCATCAAACCCTAGATCTGGTCCTACTTCACCTACTAGTACCTCTGCATTGTCATCTGGTACTCTCTCTTTTCTTTTCCTCCTTTGAAACTTTCTCTTTTTAGCTCTCAACTCCTTAACCTCCTCATGTACATCACTACCATACTCTTCATCATCATCATCTCCAACTAATTCTCCTTCTGATTCAACACTATCCTCAGTAGAGTAATCAGAACCCTCTACTTCTTCTTCTGAGAAATCACTTCCAGCAGGACCAACATCTATATCATCAACTGAAGCAGCACTAGTTGCAGCAGCACTAGGTAAAACAACACTAGCTGCAGCAGCACTAGGTGGAGCAGCAGTAGATGTAGCAACACTAGGTGCAGCATAGATGTAGGCACACTAGGTGCAGCAGTAGGTTCTGAAGCACTATATACAGTAGCACTATCTGCAGTAGTGAAATGAGGTATGGTAGTGCAAGGGGTGAAGTTGAAAAAGAAGTAAAAAGGTTCTTCTCATTTATATGGTCCTCACCTACCATTAAGTTAGGCCTATTATCAAAAGATGCACCAGATTCCTCCAAGTTCTCAAGACTTCCATTTTCTAAGAATATTGGGGGGTCCACAATAATTGGTTCATCCACTAAATGCTTGACAAATACATCCACTCCATCTCCATTTTCTAAGGAATACATCATTTCAAAAATATCCATATCAGTATCCACATCTACCAACATTATCCACATCTACCAAAATACCACTATTAGGTGGTTTAATACTAAAGGTGCATGTTGTGCTATATCCTAATTTTCTTATATAGTCTCTCAATTCAAAATATGGCATCTTGTCAACATTAACATCTAAGAATTCTGTAATTTTTCCACCTTTGTAAATCGGTTCTCCACTACTTAAATCTAATACTCTACCATGGTACTATCTTAGGATAATCAAAGTAAAATTACTCATGTTTGACCTGATGACAATAAACACTCAAATAAGACAAAGATCAAAAATCAAGCATCAACAAACTTTAATACAACTACATCATGCTTAAACAATGAAGAAAAAATACAAATTTATATCACATTATGCGACTAAGATGAGAAAGATAAAAATTGATTACATGAAAATTGTTCTACTTCGGTACAAATTGAACACCTAAACAAAAAAATAGTTACATGCACATGCTACCACACACAATTTATTGCTTTATTTTTCAGATTAACAGTAAATCCTTAAAAAGCCCTAATTTTTAATGAACTCACTAAAACATTAACAAAAACCCTAAGTAGAGATGTCCTTAAGAACTTAATATGTTGTTAGTTGAAAACTTAGACAACTTTTTTAGCAAGAAACACAACTTAATTTTCACATCCTAAGAAGTCGCAGTCACCATATGCTTAGGGCAAACCATAATTAACAATGACAATAGTTTAGGGAAAAAGCGACTACCTCTACTAAGTTAATGCTGCAATCGATGACAGAAGATTCATAAAACTTTATCAGTAACAGAAGATTCATAAACTAAAAAGGCTAAATTTGTATGTAAAGGTGGGAGAAAATTCATCAAGGGAAGAAAAGAAGAGATAGGAGAGAGAGGAGAGAAGAGAGAGGAAGTTGAAAGGGTGATAAATGGGTCCATTTACGTTTTAGGAGGGAAATGACCTGGAAGATGTGGGACCCGCGCATGTAAATACGAAGGGATTATGATTTGGTTTATGTTGCCAGCTCAGCACTTGGGGGGTAATAAATACATGAAAAAATAAATCAGGGGAGTGATAGGACTCCCGTGAAGATTAAGTGTGTAGTTGAGATTTGAGGTAAAGCTTGGATGGTCTTTTGGCCATTTTCTCTACTTTTTATGTAATTTTTGAATAATATTTGTTACTCTCCTTGTCCAAAGTTTTGTGTCATTGATAGCCAATTATATTTTTTAAATAATTTAAATTTTTAATTATTGTGATTTATAATATTTTTTCTATTTCAATTTAAGTGAAATAATGCTTAGATGGTCATAATAATTAATTAGGGGTGATATAGTAAAATCACAATTGAAGCAGCAAAGCATAAGTGTCTTAAATGACTTACAACAACTAATTAGATGTGACATAGCAAAATAACTACAAAAAATACTCATGAAAAAAAATTAAGTAGACCTCATATAAGACGTCAGTTAATTTAAAACATCAAGAGTTAATTTATCATTTTTATATCTATTTGACATTTTTTATTAAATATTATTAATTTTTTAATACTTAAATGACTTATAATAATTAATTAGGGTGATATTTAGTAAAACTATCGTTGAAGTAGTTGAAGTAGACATATCATAAATGTCTATTTTACTTTTGTTGATTAAATATTATTAATATTTTAATATATAAATGACTATAATAATTAATTAGGGGTGACATAGTAAAATCATGGTTGAAGTAGCTGAAATAGACATGTCATAAATATTTATTTTATTTTTTCTAAATTAAATATTATTAATTTTTTAATACATAATGACTTATAATATTTAATTAAGGGTGATTTTATATTTATTTTATCTTTTCTAAATTAAATATTATTATTTTTTTAATACATAATGAATTATAATATTTAATTAATGGTGATTTAGTAAAATCATGAATTGAATATTATTAATTTCTCAATATATAAATGACTTATAATAATCAATTAGGGGTGATATAGTAAAATTACAATTGAAAGCAGACATTTCATAAATGTCTATTTTAATTTTTTAATTAAATATTATTAATTTTTTAATGTATAAATAATTTATAATAGTTAATTAAGGGTGATATAGTAAAATCACGGAGCAAGCATACTTTTTAGTACTAACAATAAGAGGAAATAAGTAGGCAGCAGGTCGATACGCCTGCTTGTGTTGCCTGCTTTAGCTGCTTCAATCGTGATTTTACTATATCATCTCGAATTAATTATTATAAGTCATTTACGTATTAGAAATTTATATTAATTATATTTATATTTTACTTATGTATAAGAGGCATTTGAGAGGAGCTTTTCGACGTCCTCCTTGCCGACCAATTCAGCTGTTTGCTCCGTGATTTTACTATATTACTTCTAATTAATTATTAGATGTTATTTAAATTAAGAAAATTAATAATATTTAATAAAAAATAAAATAGACATTTATGATATGTCTGCTTTAGCTGTGTAATTTTACTATATCACCCCTAATTAATTATTGTAAGTCATTTAAGTATTAAAAAATTATTACAAAGTAATTTAAGTATTAAAAAAATATATATATTTAATATTAAATTAACTTAACATCTTATATGTGATTCACTTAATTTTTTTTCACAAGTATTTTTTATAATAATTTTTTTATATCACTTTTAGTTAGTTATTATAAGTCATTTAAGACATGTTTGCTTCCCTACTTCAAACATGATTTTACTATATTACCCCTAATTAATTATTACGGTCATCTAAACATTGTGTCATTTAAATAGAAATAAAAGAAAAAGTATTATAAATCACAATAATTAAAAAGTTAAATTATTTAAAGAATATAATTGACTATCGATGACACAAAATTTTGAATAAGGAAAGTAACATAGATTATTTGAAAATTACATAAAATAATATTATAAATTACTATAGTTAACGGTTTAAAATAGCTAAAAAAAAATTACTCTATTATATATTTTAAAAAATTACTACAAATCATAATAATTAACAACTTTAAAAATTTATAGGTCAATCTGTCTGTTTTGGCTCAACTTCATTGGTCCTTTTCCTTGCTTTCATTTTTTTCATCAATTTAAATTTGTTTGTGTTATTTTTTTTATCTAGTATATATTTCAACAAAAGTACAAAAAAATTCCTAGAAATCATAATAATTAATAAATTATAATATTTAAAAGATATATAATATTTGGATGACTCTCGAAATTATATCAGTATCATTTAAATTGAAATAGGAGAAAGAGTATTATAAATCACAGTAATTAAAAATATAATTATTTTTAAAATATAATTGACTACCAATGCCACAAAAGTTTGGACAAGGAGAGAAACATATATCATTTCTAAACTACATAACAAGTATTATAAATTATAATATATAACAACTTAAAATATCTAAAAAATAATAATTTCTTATATATTAAAAAAATATTATAGATCAAAATAATTAACAACTTAATAAATTTAAAAGATCTAAAATATTTGGTTGACTCTCAAAATTATATCAATGTCATTTAAATTAAAATAACTAAAAGTACTATCAATGCCACAAAAGTGTGGACAAGGAGAGTAGCATGTATTATTTAAAAATTACATAAAAAGTACTATAATTGCAATAGCTAATAGTTTAAAATAGCTTTTTAAAAAATAATCTATTATATATTTCAAAAAAATAAAAAAAGTACAATAAATCACAATAATTTACAACTTAAATTTTTTTAAATATATAAAATATTTGGTTGATCTCAAAATTTAATCAGTGTCACTTAAATAGGAATAGAGAAGAGATATTATAAATCTCTATAATAAAAAATTTAAATCATTTTAAAAATATAATTGATTATCAATGTCACAAAAGGTTAGAATAAGGAGAGTAACATGTATTATTTTAAAATTAAATAAAAATCTTATAAATTACGATAGTTAACAACTTAAAATAACTAAAGCATCTTAAAAATATAATTGATTGTCTAAATTATATTTGCGTCACATAAATTGAGACTAAAAAATAATATATATTGGGCCCGTGCTGGCACGGGCCTTCGACATCTAGTACTAATAATAAGAGGAATAAGCAGGCTGCAGGTCAATGCGCTTGTTTATGCTGCTTCAATCATGATTTTACTATATCATCTCTAATTAATTATTATAGGTCATTTACGTATTAAACAATTTTTATTAATTATATTTATATTTTACTTATGTATAAGAGGTAGTTGAGAGGAACTTTTTGTCATCTTCCTTGCCGACCAATTCAGCTGTTTGCTCCGTGATTTTACTATATCACTTCTAATTAATTATTATATGTTATTTAAATTAAAAATTAATAATATTTAATAAAAAAATAAAATAGACATTTATGATATGTCTGTTTTAGCTTCTTCTACTGTAATTTTACTATATCGTCCCTAATTAATAATTGTAAGTCATCTAACTATTAAAAAATTATTATAAGGTTATTTAAATATTAAAAAATTAATAATATTTTATATTAAATTAACTTGACGTCTTATATGTGATTGACTTACTTTTTTTCACAGGTATTATTTTATAATAATTTTGTTATAAAATGACTAATTAGTTATTATAAATCATTGAAGACGTGTCTGCTTCGCTGCTTCAATCATGATTTACTATACCATCCCTAATTAATTATTACGGTCATCTAAACATTGTGTCATTTAAATAGAAATAGAAGAAAATGTATCATAAATTGCAATAATTAAAAAGTTAAATTATTTTTAAAATATAATTGACTATCAATGACACAAAATTTTGAATAAGAAAAGTAACATATATTATTTGGAAACTACATAAAAAATTATAAATTACAATAGTTAATGGTTTAAAATATCTTAAAAAATTGACTCTATTATATATCTTAAAAATTACTACAAATCACAATAATTAACAACTTTAAAAATTTAAAAGTCAAACTATCTGCTTTGGTACAACTTTATTGGTCTTTTCCCCTGCTTTCATTGTTTTCATCAATTTAAATCTGTTTATCTGGTATATATTTCAGCAAAAGTACGAAGAAATTCTAATAAATCATAATAATTAAGAACTAAAAAAATTAAAAGATATAAAATATTTGGATGACTCTCGAAATTATATCAGTATCAATTAAATTGAAATAGAAGAAAAAACAATATAAATCACAGTAATTAAAAACTTATATTATTTTTAAAATATAATTGACTATCAATAACACAAAATTTTGGACAAAGAGAGTAACATATATTATTTGAAAAGTACATAACAAGTATTATAAATTATAATATTTAACTACTTAAAATATCTAAAAAAAGTTAATCTGTTATATATTAAAAAAAATTATAGATCACAATAATTAACAACTTAAAAATTTTTAAATATCTAAAATATTTGGTCGACTCTCAAAATTATATCAGTGCTACTTAAATTACAATAACTAAAAGTATAATTGACTATCAATGCCACAAAAGTTTGGACAAGGAAAGTAACATGTATTATTTAAAAATTACATAAAAAGTACTATAATTACAATAGTTAATAGCTTAAATATCTTTTAAAAAATAATATATTATATATTTAAAAAAAAAAAAAGGTACAATAAATCACAATAATTAACAATTTAAAAAGTTTTAAATATATAAAATATTTGGTTGACTCTCAAAATTATATCAGTGTCACTTAAATATGAATAGAGAATAGGTATTATAAATCTCAATAATAAAAAATTTAAATTAATTTTAAAATATAATTGACTATCAATGTCACAAAAGTTTGAATAAGGAAAGTACCATGTATTATTTGAAAATTAAGTAAAAATCTTATAAATTACGATAGTTAACAACTTAAAATAACTAAAGCATCTTAAAAATATAATTGATTATCTAAATTATATTTGTGTCACATAAATTGAGACTACAAAAAACATATATTGGGTCCGTGCTGGCATTGGTCTTCGACATCTAATATATATATGTATGTATATAAGACTTAGAAGTATGTTGATGTGGCATACTTCTAAGGCCTCCATTCTTATTTTTCTTTTTTCTCAAAATTTGATTTTTTTTTTTACTTGCTATATTAACAGTAATAGCTTTTATATTAAAATTTCTTAATTACACCTCCCGTTTTTACTCTTCATTTATTTCTTTTATTTAATGTAAAAACTTAAATATATCAAAATTTACTACTCCACTTATTCATATTCTTTATTGAAAGTAATAATAAAATATATTAATTGCACTAATGACTAAAATAGTTTTTTTTTTCACAACAATAATAATAGTAATAATTTTTCCACAATTTTTCTCCTCTTCATCCAAAATTTAGTAAAATACATTTTATAATATATTATTACAATTTACCAATTGCGATTATTGCTATTACAAACACTGAATTTATACATTCCACAACTTTACAATAAATATATATATATATATATATATATATATATATATATATATATATACATATATAAGGATTATAAATATGTACCATTTGATTTACTATTTTTTCTTTTTAAAAAAAAAAAAAATTCCTTTCATTTCTTCCTATTTATCAATTTATTTACTAATTAAAAAAACTATTATATTTATTACAATAATTATACCAAATGAGTTACCAAAAAAACTCTACATTTTACTCTTCTCTACTTGAATTACATGTCTACTCAACTTTCAATTACTTAATTCAAATGGTTGAACCATTCTATAAATAACAAACAACTATGAAATTGTTGAATGTTCATTTTCATTTTCTACTACTTCTTCTTCTGCTTTATTCACTTTTTTCTTTTCTCCTTTTTTGATTTTTTCTTTCATGTATTTTGCAGCTTATCTAAAGGTTTCTCGAGATGAAAGATTGTCGACAAATAAAGGGGCCACGAGTTAAAGGGGTAAAGAAAGAACTCTTTTATAATAACACTAATTATTATTCTTGTTGTTTAGTCTTCAGTAAAAAAAAATTGCAAACATATAATTCTTTTATAATAACAATCATTATTGTTTTTCTTTAATTTGTAGTAAAAGATTTACTATAAGAATTTCTAAATCTTTGTCTTTTAAATTTTTTGAAAGTATTATTTTTTTGATTACTTATTTTTTATTGTTAGGGAGTTATAATTAGAAGAAAGAAGACAATGAATGAGGTATGATATTTTCTTTTAAAGAAGATGAAGTGATGTAGAAAAAAACAAATGGAAAAAATATTAAAGATACGAAATTAAAGAAGAGAGAAAGGATAAAATAAGATAAAATGTGCATGCTAGATTATTCGATTCGTATTAAATATATAAATAAATAGTTTTGTTCTAAAATTTGTTAAATATAGATATGAATGGATGTCGAATCTTTTTCTACTTTGTTTTAAGAAAAATAAAATTATTTTTTCACCTGTAATATATTATATAAAATTTAAGTATTTTAGAAGGATAAAAATACTTAAGTGATGAAAATTTAAGAAAAATACATGTATAAAACTAAAAGTGAATAACATAATTGCTTAAAATTTAAAAACTAATTTAAAAATTTCAAGCACTCAAAAATTACATATATATATATATATATATATATATATATATATATATATATATATATATATATATATATATAGGAGACTTAGAAGTATACTAATGTGACATACTTCTAAGGACTCCATTCTTATTTTTCTTTTTTTATCAAATTTTTAACATTTTTTTATTTTTTCTATATACTTGCTATATTAAAATAATTAATAATAACAACTTTTATATTAAAATTTCTTAATTACACCTCCCCATTTATTCTTCATTTATTTCTATTCATTAATGTAAAAATTTTAATATATCAAAATTTACTACTCCACTTATTCATATTCTTTATTGAAAGTAATAATAAAATATATTAATTGCACTAATGACTAAGATAGCTTTTTTTCACAACAATAATAATAGTAATAATTTTGTCACAATTTTCCTCCTCTTCATCCAAGATTTAGTAAAATACATTTTACAATATATTATTACGATTTACCAATTGCGATTATTACTAGTACAAACACTGGACTTATACATTCCTCAACTTTTTACAATATATATATATATATATATATATATATATATATATATATATATATATTATGAAATATAAAGTAAATACAAGAAGAATAGAGAGAGAAGAGAGGAGATTTCTTTATTTCTCATGGGGATTCTTGAGGAGTTAATTACGATGAAGGAAAACCCCTTTATTTATAGGGGAAAACTAATATTGGGGTTTCTAACTTTTCCATAAATAGACATTCACTATATATGGTAAAGTAGACATTCACTATATATGGTAAAGTATTTATAACACTCCCCCTTGAATGTCTAATTGATAGATAATGTGCCTCGTTAAAACCTTACTAAAAAAATCCGGTTGAAAAAAAATCTAGTGAAGGAAAAAGTGTACACATCTCTAACAATACGCATATAAGCTGCCTCATTCAAAACCTTACAAGGAAAATCCAGTGGGACAAAACCTCATAAGGAACAAAAAGTACAGCACATAATAACTCCCCCTAATGAGAACAACCTTGAACATTTGCATCCTAATTTTGTGCACCATCTTCTCGAAAGTTACAATTTGAGGGGACTTGATGAATAAATCAACTGCATTATCACTTGAACGAATTTGTTGCACGTCAATATCACCATTCTTTTGGAGATCATGTGAATTGAAAAGCTTTGATGAAATATGCTTCATTCTTTCTCCTTTTATGAATCTTCTATTAAGTTGTGCTATGCATGCTGCATTATCTTTATAAAAATCATGGGTACTTTGTCACATTTCAAACCATATTTTTTTCGAATGAGATGTATCATTGACCTCAACCATACACATTCTCGGCTAGCTTCATGAATAGCTATTATCTCAGCTTGATTTAATAAAGTGGCTAGATAAACTGCATTGTATATCTCCAAGATATGGCAGTCCCTACATGTGAACATATTGCATATTTGAGACTGAGATTTACGTGGGCTAAATAAATACCCAGCATCTGCATAATCAACAAGATCAGGACTGCAATCTTTAAAATGAAATAAGATCATATATTTGATCCCATTTCGATGTATCTTAGTAGGAGTTGAACTATACCTTGCTAATAAATTGACCAAAAAGGCTATATCAGGCCTTGTAGTATTTGCAAGATACATGAGTGCATCAATTGCACTAAGATATGGTACTCAGGATCAATCCAATTCGATAAGTTTCTTATTTCAACAAATAATCTATTGCTATTGAAAACTCTCCAAGAGTTCCAATAATTTTCTAGCTATAAGCTTATACAATATAAGGATTCTAAAAAAGTTTCCTAGAAACTTTTATATGCTTCAAACATTTTGAATCTTTAAAAAGTTTTCATATAAATTTTGTCAAGTGACAATATTCAGCATGTCACGTGTGACATTTTCAAGTGTCTGCACTGCAAATCAAATAAGTTTTTATGCTTACCAAGATGTATCCTTTCATGCCACTTGATAAATATTTTCTACGCCATGATGCTTAAAAAAACGTAGAATTTAGATCCTTGTAATCTCTTACAATATTGCGCCAATATTGTATCAAAGATATTACCAATGATATATCATTTTGTATCGATTCACAATGCGACATAACATTTTGAGATCTCATCACTTTATTATTTTCAGGTACCTGAACCTCTCATAAGGTTTCATGAAGTGTTATGTCGTAGGCTCTTTAAGAGCACATTGTCTTCTTATTATAATTGTTTGCTCCTTATCCTTTTCAGGTATTATTTTATTTGGAACCGATTCGTCTACTACCCTTCACACATGCATATACTTTATCCTTCAGGGATACAAAAGAAGAGCACTTGCAACTTAAATATGAGATGCTTTCAGTGTTTGACTTAAATTATCTTTTGAATGAGGATCTGATGATAATTCTAACATATTTCATAACTGCTTATACTCTCCACCTTATGTTTGGAAAACTAACATACATCCTCCATTTTATTTGAGAAATTCATCTTTGTGCATTATGATATATTTATTAATTGTATACCGCACATCAAAATTATTAGATGGACAATGTGTGATTCTTAACTCAGAACCAACTTTGAGGGAGAATTAATCATAATTTATTGGTTTGATTCATATAAGTACTTTTGTATATAATATTTCAAACCAACACATAAACTAATGTTCCCATTAGCAACGGTTTAACTATTTATTAAAGGCATTCAATGCCAAACCATCATCATCAAGATTGTCTTGATTACACAATCTGAAAGTTATGCTCTTAACTCAATTTTATTGAGCAAACAACTTTATGAATGTCAAACTATAGGTTGATAATAAACGTATAAGTGATCGTCTTATTGATGCATCTTTTCAAGATATCACATGATAGGTGAACGGGCCCTTATTCACCTTTTATACTTTTCAGATTTTAAGGGATCCAATCCCAACATTAGTTGGTCCAGCCAACTTACCATGAAAACAAGCAACACTAAAAGTTATAAAGAATTTTTTAATTCTTCAATATATGTTAAATACTCAGTATGCACATCTTTGAGATATCGCAATCGTTTATGTCAATTTGATGAACTTTTATTCTAGAAAACTCTAAGTTTACTATTACATGTACCTTTTACTTTAGTAAATTTCAGATTTACTATTACATGAATAAATTTCAGATTTGCTCCTTTAGAAGTAGATTTCAAAATAACCCTTCTCAATTATTCAACCTCTTTTGGAGATGGGTTGTGATACCATCACAATCAAGTACACATTTGCATTAATAAACTTCTCATTCCCCAGGAATGGAATATAATCGTGCCTTAAGCCTATCAAATTTTGATAGCTTATAACCTCTTTCATAATATTGCTACATCAGGAACACATCGAGGCATATATATCTTTCAAAGTATATCATATATTGCTACCACATTCACTTCATGGAATGGAGCATATTCAATGGACAAGTTTCATGACTTTTTATCAAATACATATTATTTTTGCCTTAGCCATCATAATATCATTAATATGGTGCATTGAGATTCAAACTCAACGACTTCTCCATATAAAGACATCTTAGGCATAACTCGGTGGGAATTGAACCCAAAATCTTATCATCATGGTGCATTGGAACTTTTAACGGAATGTCCTACCCTCTTAATGAGATGAGACTTAAATTCATTATCATATGTTTTAACAACATTGTTCTTCTTAAACAAACTGAAAGCATAAGTGGTTCCAAACCAATTATGTTTTCTCAAATCCAACAATAATTATATTATTAGTAGCAAAAGACAAATAACATAAGAAATTACTAACCTTGAAATTACCTTTAGATTTATAATCTCACCTTGTTTGGCAGAGTCTCGTGCTGATAACGTATTATTAAATATAAAGTAAATACAAGAAGAATGGAGAGAGAGGAGAGGTGATTTTTTTAATTCTTATGAGGATTCTTAAGGAGTTAAATGCAATGAAGAAAAAACCCCTTTATTTATAGGGGAAAACTAACCTTGGGGTTTCTAACTTTTCTATAAATAGACATTCACAATATATGGTAAAGTAGGCATTCACTATGTAAGGTAAAGTATTTATAACATACATACATACATATATATATATATATATATATATATATATATATATATATATATATATAATATAATATAAAGGATTATAAATATGAACCATTTGATTTACTATTTTTTCTCTTTTTTAAACTTTTTCCTTTCATTTCTTCTTATTTATGAATTTATTTACTAATTAAAAAAATTATTATATTTATTACAATAATTATATCAAATGAGTTACAGAAAACCTCTACTTTTGACTCTTCTCTACTTAAATTACATGTCTCCTCAACTCTCAATTACTTAATTCAAATGGTCAAACCATTTTATATATAACAAACACCTATGAAATTGTTGAATGTTCATTTTCATTTTCTACTACTTCGTCTTCGTCTTTATTCACTTTTTTCTTTTCTCCTTTTTTGAATTTTTGGTTCATGTATTTTGCAGCTCATCTAAAGGTTTCTCTAAATGAAAGATTGCCGACAAATAAAGAGGCCTCGAGATAAAGAGGTAAAGTAAGAACTCTTTTATAATAACACTAAGTATTGTTGTTGTTGTTTAGTTTTCCATAAAAAAAATTGTAAACATATAGTTCTTTTATAATAACAGTAACTATTATTGTTTTTCTTTAATTTTTAGTATATGATTTACTATAAGAATTTCTAAATCTGTCTTTAAAATTTTTTGAAAGTATTATTTTTTTATTACTTATTTTTTATTGTTAGGGAGTTATTATTAGAAGAAAGAAGACAATGAATGAGGTATGATATTTTCTTTTAAAGAAGATGAAGTGAGGTAGAAAAGCACAAATGAAAAAAATATTAAAGATACAAAAATTAAAGAGAAGAGAAAGGATAAAATACGATAAAATGTGCATACTAGATTATTAGATTTGTATTAAATACATAAATAAATAGTTTTGTTCTAAAATTTATTAAAAGTAGGTATGAAAGGAAGTTGAATCTTTTCTACTTAGTTTTAAGAAAAAAAAAATTATTTTTTCACTTGTATTATATTATATAAAATTTAAGTATTTTAGAAGGATAAAAATACTTAAGTGATAAAAATTTTAAAAAAATATATGTATAAAATTAAAAGTGAATAACATAATTGCTTAAAATTGAAAAACTAATTTAAAAATTTCAAACACTCAGAAATTTAATTAATGCGCACAAAGTGTGGATGATATTCACTAATAAATAAATAAATAAAATAATGAATAATTTTCTACAACAATCCTAACACACTAACATTGGAAAAGAAAAAGCTAGTCTATATATATATAAAAGCAAAACTAAAACAAGACAATATGCCAAGTGGCAACATATTAAAATAGCCACGTGACAGTTTTTAGGAAAAATTAAAAAATATTTTAAGACAAATTTAAAAGTATTGTAATAAAAATTTTGAATTGAAAGATTAAGTATTTGAATTTGAAAAATATTATCTTAATAACTAGAAACTCATGATTGAAGAGTTCTAATAGTTATTACTATTTCAAACTTATTTCTTTTATAATTTAAATATATATATATATATATATATATATATATATATATATATATATATATATATATATATATATATATATATATATATATATAGAGAGAGAGAGAGAGAGAGAGAGAGAGAGAGAGAGTGTTTATTTAATAATATTAATATAATAATAATAAGTAATTAATAAAAGTAATAGTAATACACAAGTTGTATTGCTTTTAATCTGAAAAAAAAGTAGCAATTTTTAGGACAAAGTTTGATAGTATTGTAATAAAAAATTTAATTAAAGGATATTAAATATTTGTAGTTAAAAATATTAAGATTGTAGCTGCATTAAAAAAATTCATTATCTTAAAGTTAGGAACACAGTTGAAAAGTGCCAAATAAATTCTAACTATTTTATTTAATAATAATAATAATAATAATAATAATAATAATAATAATAACAATAATAATAATAATAAATGAATAAATAATAGAAGTCATTCTATCAGTACATAAACTCTAATCTCTCTCTATATATGTGTATGTGTGTGTGTGCGTGTATGTCTCTCTCTCTCTCTCTCTCTATATATATATATATATATATATATATATAAAGGAGGCTAAGTAGTATGTTGATGTGGCACCTCTTAGATGCAAGAAAATCCATTTATCTTTTTTTTTTTCTTTTTTTTTTCATTTTTTCATTTATCAATCAATTTGTTTAATAATTGAAATAAATGGATCAATTACTACTCCTACATTTATTTATATCCTTTAATATAAAAGTTTAATGTTTTTAATTTCCATTACTCTCGTGACCTTTGATGATCATAACTCCTTTCATGATATCATTTCATATTTCATATTGTTGTCCTATAAATAGAAGCATCATAAGTCTTCTTCCTCCATCAACAAAATTAAGAATATTTCATTCACTATATATTTTTTGAACTTACATATATTCTTTTTAAAAAATTCATTTGTGTACCTTCTAAAATATCCTCCTTGTTCTTTTCTTTTAGGTATGTTATTGTTGTTTCGTCTTCTTTATGTATTGTTCTTTTGGCATTTTAATTGATTTGCTTTAACTAAATTTGTTATTATTATTATCCTATATTATTTGTAACTTCTAAGCAAGAACATGTATGATTTAAATCTATTTTCTTACAATTCTTATTCATAATGTATTAATTTTTGTGATGTATTATTTATTACAGGGATAAGAAGAAGATCAAATAGTGAACGGATGAAATGATGACTATGTGAAGATTTGAAGAGTAGGACATAAGAACCACTTGACATGAATGTCTTTTGTAGAATTTTATTTTATATATATATATATATATATATATATATATATATATATATATATATATATATATATATATACACGTGTGTGTGTGTGTGTGTATATATTTGTTTTCTCTAAATAGTTTAAATTACTACACACAACTTGTCCACTTTGTTTGTCGTTATGCTAAAAATAGATATAAAGGAGAAACATAGATAAAATGATGTAGCACCTTTTTTTGATATTTTTTATCATTTCTTTCAATTAATTTATTTAACAAAATCATGTCCTTAATTCATACATTCAATTACATAAATTCTAATCTTAAATATTAGTAATGTTCATAACTCTCAAGTCTTTCATATTCATAATCCTCAATTAGTTAATATACAAGAAGACAATTTATCTCTTTCTTTTTATATTTTTTATTTTTAATTATTTTTATATTTCTGTATAATTTATGTGATTGATTTGTATTAAATTAAATATCTAGATAATAATAATAATGAAGAAACATTGAGAAGGTGATGTAGCACTTCTCTAGAACCTCCATTTTTATTTATTCCTTTTCTCCCTTTTTGACAATTTCTTCTTCATTCATCTATTTATTTTATTTTTCCTCATTCAAAAATTAATTATTCAATTCATAAACTTTTCACCTCCCACTATGATTACCTTCTCTATTAGAGATTTTAATATATATTCATGTATTCTACCACCTTCAATTTTTAATCTTAATTAACTTTATTAATGTGTAGTAATAATGTGCTAAAAAATAGGAGATAAGACAAACTAATCTATATATCTCACACTACCGAATTATGCATGTCACGACTCAAAAACGAGGGTCATGATTACACTTGTCGCGACGTACCTTGGCCAGTAAGCCTATCACCCAAACTGATACAAAAGAGAAAAAAAAGACAAAAATATCCCAAAGTAAGGCTTCTAGAATGAAGCCGAACCATACAAGTAATCATAAAAATGCGAAAAAAACTTATTCAAAATACCAATCATGCCCAAAACTAGGTGTCAATAGTGTAAGAACTACTAATACAATCTAAGAGACAAATACATCAGAAAAATAACCACAAAGGAAAAAAATTTGTCTCTAAATACAATAAAGACATAGATACTATAGAAAGATAGAGATGAACTTCGGATGCATGAACGCTCAACCGCTACCTTGAAAGCTCCAACAATCATCCGAGTCAAGCTAGCTGAGGTGCACTCAAGCTAGGACCTACACCAAAAGGGAACAGTAGGCATGAGTACGGTCTACTTGTACTCAGTAGGTATCATAGACCAACCAAGCAAAGTAGTAAGTAAAGCATACAAAATATACACTAAGGGCACATCACCTGCAATCAGAAAATTTTCCACAACAGTAGCCCACACTGCTTGCACTAACAGTTCTAATATATCACATATATTGCAACATGACAACAAGATAGAATACAAGTATGCATTATGTCACATATAAGTAGAACAAGAGAGAACATGCATATACAAGATCATCAAATACAAGTAAAAGAAGATAAGTCAATTATATAAATTGAAAGTTAATATGGCAATACAACACAATATAAACACAATAAAGTAAGTACAATGTATTTGATGCTGCTGTTGCTGCTGCTGATGATGATGATGCACGTTTAATAATCAAAATAAATGGATCAATTACTACTTCTACATTTATTTATATCCTTTAATAGAAAAGATTAATGTTTTTTTATTTTCATTACTCCCATGACCTTTGATGATCATGACTTCTTTCACGATATCATTTTATATTCCATATTGTTGTCCTATGAATAGAAGCATTATAAGTCTTCTTCCCCCCATCAACAAAATTAAGAATATTTCATTCACTATATATTTTTTGAACTTACATATATTCTTTTTAAAAAATTCATTTGTGTACCTTCTAAAATATCCTCCTTATTCTTTTCTTTTGGGTATGTTATTGTTGTTTCTTCTTCTCCATGTATTGTTCTTTTGGAATTTTAATTGATTTACTTTAACTAAATTTGTTATTATTATTATCCTATATTATTTTTAACTTCTAAGCAAGAACATGTATGATCTAAATCTATTTTCTTACAATTCTTATTCATAATGTATTAATTTTTGTGATGTATTATTTATTACAGGGATAAGAAGAAGATCAAATAGTGAACGGATGAAATGATGACTATGTGAAGATTTGAGGAGTAGGACATAAGTGATGATAGGCGTATTTACACGCCTAAAGCACCTTAATTTACCCATATTTTAGCTAAGTTTTGAGGACAAAATATATAATTCATGCACTTTTAGTCCTTTTTCCTGTAAGTGAGCTAACAAACGTGATTAGCAAGTTTTCAGGTATAAATGATGAAGATTCCAGCACTTTATGGATAACTTGACGCCCAAGAAAGCTTCACGAAAGAAGGAAAGCAGCGTTTGGACGCCTATGGACTGAAAGTGATGCATGGATAACTTGTCCCGGGCAAAAACAACATTTCTAAAGACTTTGGGGATCAGCAGTAACTTAGTAGGATTAGGATAAGGATGCAGTAACCTAGTAGGATTAGGATAAGTACGCAGTAGCCTAGTAGGAATAGGATATGGGTGTTATAAATACCCTATTTTGCTGAAGCTTTTGATGATCTCTCTCCATTCGAATAATTTATTCAATTCATTCTAATTCTCATCACTCAAGCATTACTACAATTAAAACAATTCTCTTTCAATTAATTCTTCTTCCATTCTCTTCATCTATTCGACTTTTTAATTTTCACGACAAGAGAAACGCTATTTGCAAGGAATTCACGCCACAAGCACTACCAAAGCATACTTCACGTTAGACTCTTATTTTGGTATAATGATAATGTCTATTGTTATTTTCGTTGCACTCATGAATAGCTAATCTTCTCTGTTAGGGTTATGGAAGCCTTATGAGATACTATCTATTGCTATGAGTTTGTGAATTCTCGACACGTATGTTGCTTATATCATTACTCTCTTTATCTTAATTTAAATTCTTGTGGTTGCAAACATTTAGAATACGCCAGTATAGCATTAACTTGTTCGAAAGAAAAGTTACATGTCAGGAAAAGAGAGAATGACAAGGAAATAGGTCTACTAAACCCTGTTTAAAAGTTAGTGTCGTAACTGGATTAACCTCTTGGAGAATTCGTACCATTAGATACGCTTTAAGCTCGAAAGAGTTAAAGTGAAATAATCCTTGATGGTCGAAAGACGCCTGGATTTACCATAGAATACGAATCTCTATAAGCACATGCATGTCTGAATTCTGCATAACTCATACCCAATAGATACGTAGAACTCATAAGGTGGACATAGCCCTAACTCTGAATTCTCATTGATTAAAACCTACCAAGTATTCCGTTTTCATTCTATTATTTTGTTTACATTATTTGCACGCACAAAATCCCCCCTTTATTCGCAGAACTTTCATCAAAAGTCTAATAATCGTTGCTTACTTAGTGACCAAGTATTCCCTGTGGGATTCGACACCCAACCCAGTTGGGTTCTATATTTGACGACGACCGCTTACACTCTTACGAGAGCTGTAGTTTGAGCGTTATCAAATTTTGGCACCGCTGCCGGGGAATACGGTTGTCAACTAAGTTTGTGATAGTTACTAGACCCTTTGGTCAAAGATTCTGGTACTTTACTTTTAGTTGTTGTTTTTGTTTTCTGCAGGTTTTGTTCAGTGCATGCCAAATACTCGAAGTTCTGGTCAACCATTATTACCCATAAACCCTGAACCGTAACTTATTGGCAGCATAGATGCACAACGTGACATTGACAGAAGGGCGGCTCAACAGGAGCAGGCTAGACTAGCTGCACTGGCAGCTGCTCAAGTGCATCAACAGAATATTTATAACCCAGGTCATGCAACAAATCCTGATGATGAGGACCTGGGTGATGAGGAGCTACTGAATCCTAGGCGTACTGATGAAGTGGCGGCACCTATGCATAGGAGAGATCGTCAAGCTTGAATGAGACCTGACCGCCGAGCTGTGCAGGCTTCTTTTGATGATGATGATGACGATCTGGATGGAGCTGGTGCTACAGGAGCTATTATTCCTCCACCCTTGGCTCCCGGAGCCAAGTTCAATATCACTAGCACCATGATTCAGCTATTGCAGCTCAAAGGTTTATTTGGTGGACTTGCAGGCGATGATCCGAATATGCATCTGATCAACTTCATCTCTACATGCAAGTCATTCGATAATCCAGGCGTTGGACAGAATGCAATTCGGCTACGCTTATTTCCATTGTCTTTGTCGGGGGAGGCAACTCTATGGTTGAACGGGCTAACTCCTGATTCTATTACAAATTGGAGGCACCTGAAATACGCTTTCCTAGAAAGATTCTTTCCGCCATCCAAGAGAGCCTAATTAAGGGATGAGATCAGTAATTTTCAACAGCTTCCAACTGAAGCTCTCCACGAAACATGGGAGAGGTTCAAGAAGAAGCTTATGCGGTGCCCAAATCATCAGATGACCAACATCCACTTGATGGAGATATTATACAGGGATTTGAACTCAGTAACTAAGCCAGTGGTTGATAATGCAGCAGGTGGGTCATTCATGGACCTTACTTTTCTCGAGGCAAGTGAGATGCTAGATCGTATGACAAAGCAGAGTAGATCTTGGCATACCAGGGATTCTGAGGTAGCAAGCTCTACCGTATCTGTTGGCATGACTGCAGAGCAGAGGCATAGACAAGAGGAACGCGATCAAGATATGGCGCATATGAAAACACAGATGGATCTTCTTACAAAGCATCTATTATCAGGGAAGATCGAAAAAGTCAAAGCAGTTGCGTCACAGGAAAGAGATGAGTCAGATTCTGAGGGGGAAGCAAATTACTTGAATAATCAGGGGGTTTTCCGAGGCAATACCCAAGGAAACCAAGGTCGTATCTATTATGATAAATCTGGATACAAGGACCGCGATCAAGGTGGTTGGAAGAATAAGACTGACAGGAGTGGTTTGTATGTTCCTCCTGGAAACTGTGAGGCTGTGGCGTCTGGCTCTGGGAAGATGTCGATGGAAGATATGATGGAAAAGCTGTTGAAGGGAGTAGAGGCAACTAATACGAGAGTGAATGAGGTGAAGAACGATTTGTCTTCAATAAATCAGTTGGTTGACTCGCATTCTACTGCAATAAAGCAACTAGAGCAGCAATTGAGTCAACTTTCAGCGGCATTAAATCAAAGAAAAGCTGGAACACTACCTAGAGACATAGTGTAAAATCCAAGGAATGACGGATCATGTATGGCTATTACTACCCATAGTGGTAAAGTGTTAGAAAATCCGTCCAAAGGCAAGCAGGTAGTTGATGATATGGCGGATAATGAGATCATTGCAGAACCAAAAGATGCCGAAGCAGCTGATGAGGTTGTTCGTGACGTCACCTCTCAACGTCCACAGCCTGAAAAAATCGCCGAACTGAAGCAAGATAAAAAGGAAGCGGTGGAGAAAACTATTCCCCTTCCACCACCACCTTTTCCTCAGAGATTGAAGAAGAGATTGAAGAAGAAAGCTGACGATACCAGGTTCAATAAGTTTATGACTATGTTGAAGCAGCTAACTATTAATGTTCCTTTGGTCGAGGCACTGGAACAAATGCCTGGATACGCAAAATTTATGAAGGATCTTTTGACAAAGAAGCGGGCAACAAGTTATAAGTTGATGGATACTGTTCATCATTGCAGTGCAATCGCTACCAGATCACTAGTTCAGAAGAAGGCTGACCCCGGTGCCTTCACTATTCCTTGCACTGTCGGATCTTTGAATTTTGCCAAAGCATTATGCGATTTAGGAGCCAGTATCAATTTGATGCCGCTATCTATTTACAGAAAGTTGGGGTTGGGTGATCCTACTCCAACCAATATGAGGCTCGTGATGGCAGATAGGTCGGTAAAATATTCTGTTGGTATTTTATATGATGTACTGGTGAAGGTTTCTTCATTCATCTTTCCGGCAGACTTCGTTATTCTGGACTGTGAGGTGGACTCTGAAGTTCCCATAATCTTGGGGCACCCTTTCCTTGCAACAGGGAGTGTGATTATTGATTTAAGAGCGAATGAGCTTTTATTCCGGATGAATGACGATGTAGTTCGCTTTGATGTATGCAAATCAATGAAGCAACCCAAAGATCTGAATGTGTTCTCGGTAGCTGATGTTTATTTTGATGATGAGAAAGAATTATCCGTAGAGGAGCAGCTTATTGTTGATCCATTGGCGGCTGTGCTTATGAATATTGAGCGTGAGGATGCTGAAAATTATGAAGAAACTATTTGTGCTCTAACAGGAATAGGGTCGTATCCTTATGCTCCCAAGAAGCTGGACCTCGATCTAAAAAATTGGCCTACACCACCAGCTAAACCATCCATTGAAGAGCCACCAATGCTAGAATTGAAGGAACTACCCAGTCATCTAAAGTACGTATTCTGGGGAAGTGGAAACACCCTCCCGGTTATTGTGGCAGCTGACTTAGGTGAGCAGCAAGTTGCAGCTCTCATCGCTGTTCTAAGGAAATACATGAGAGCCATCGGTTGGACCATCGCTGATATTATTGGTATTCCGCCTGGGATATGTATGCACAAGATTCAGCTTGAAGAGAATTGCATACCCACTATTGAGCATCAAAGACGTTTGAATCCACCTATGCAAGAGGTGGTGAAGAAAGAAATTATTAAGTGGTTAGATGCAGGGGTAGTGTATCCAATCTCTGACAGTAAATGGGTGAGTCCAGTACAGTGTGTACCCAAGAAAGGGGGCATGACGGTAGTTGCAAACGAAAGAAATGAACTAATTCCACTCAGACCTGTCACAGGGTGAAGAGTATGCATGGACTACCGGAAGATGAATTCATGGACGCTTAAGGATCACTTCCCAATGCCATTCATGGACCAAATGCTTGATCGATTGGCAGGGAAAGGATGGTTTTGCTTCTTAGATGGTTATTTCGGCTATAATCAGATCTGTATTGCTCTCGAAGACCAAGAAAAGACCACGTTTACATGCCCATATGGTACGTTTGCCTTCAAACGTATGCCATTTGGGCTATGTAACTCACCCGCCACTTTTCAGCGTTGTATGATGTCCATTTTTTCTAATATGGTTGAAGACACCTTGGAGGTATTCATGGACGATTTTTCAGTTGTGGGTGAGTCGTTCGAATCGTGCTTGGCGAATCTAAGTATGGCGTTACAAAGATGTGTTGAATTCAACTTGGTGCTAAACTGGGAGAAGTGCCACTTTATGGTTAAAGAAGGTATTGTTCTTGGGCATAAAATTTCTGAAAGAGGAATTAAGGTGGATCGAGCTAAAATTGAAGTCATCGAGAAACTACCACCTCCAATCTCTGTAAAGGGAGTTAGTAGTTTCCTCGGGCATGCAGGTTTTTATCGAAGGTTCATTAAAGACTTTTCCAAGATTGCTAGTCCGTTATGCAAGCTTTTGGAGAAGGATGCAAAGTTCGACTTCGGTGAAGATTGCGTGAAGGAATTCGAATGCCTCAAAGGAAAGCTAATTGAAGCTCCTATCATTGTGGCACCTGATTGGTCCCTACCATTTGAAGTTATGTGTGATACAAGCGGAGTAGCTTTGGGTGTTGTACTTGGCTAGAGAAGAGAAAAGTTATTTCATCCAATCTACTACGCGAGCAAGGTCTTGAACGGAGCCCAGAAGAACTATACTGTCACGGAACAAGAGCTTCTAGCAGTTGTTTACGCTTTTGAAAAATTTCGTGCTTACCTGTTGGGGACTAAAGTGGTGGTTCATACTGATCATGCAGCCCTGAGATATCTAATGACGAAGAAGGATGGAAAGCCGAGGCTAATTCGATGGGTGTTATTGCTGCAAGAATTTGATTTCGAGGTAAAAGATATAAGAGGTTGCGAAAACCAAGTGGCTGATCACCTATCTAGAGTTGAGAACGAGCATATAGCGCAGCCTGATCTTGAGATTGATGATGTATTCCCCGATGAAGAGATCCTAGCCACAATGATGGAAGAGTTACCATGGTACGCAGACTTTGCGAACTTCGTGGTAAGTAATGTGATGCCTGAGAAATCTATCTTTTCATAAAAAGAGGAAGTTTATGCATGATGTAAAACACTACTTCTGGGATGAGCCATATTTGTTTTGATGATGCGCGGATGGTGTTATCAGGTGATGCATATCTCATGTGGAAGTGCCTAGTATATTGGAAGCAAGTCATGCTTCCCAAGTTGGGGGACACCATGCAGGTGGTCGAACAGCAAGGAAGGTATTGCAAAGCGGCTATTATTGGACTTCGATATTTAGAGATGCCTACGAATTTGTGAGAAGATATGACCAATGTCAGAGACAAGGCACAATTTCGAAGCACCATGAGATGCCTATGTCAAAAATTCTTGAAATAGAGCTTTTTGATGTGTGGGGTATTGATTTCATGGGACCATTCGTAAATTCGTTTGGGATGAAATATATCCTAGTTGCTGTCGACTATGTATCCAAATGGGTCGAAGCAGTAGCGCTGGCCGACAATGAAGGAAAGCGTGTTGTGGCATTCTTGAAGAGAAATATCTTCTCTCGTTTTGGGGTACCACGTACCATTATAAGCGATGGAGGATCACACTTTTGCAACAAGCTGTTCAAATTCGTGTTGGTGAAATATGGGGTCAAGCAACATAAGGTAGCCACGCCTTATCACCCACAAACTAGTGGACAGGTAGAGGTTTCTAATCGAGAGATCAAGCAGATCCTTGCTAAGACTGTAAACGCTAATAGAAAGGATTGGTCTCGGAAGCTGGATGATGCACTATGGGCTTATAGGACTGCATTCAAAACGCCAATTGGCATGTCCCCGTACCAACTAATTTATGAGAAGGCTTGTCACTTGCCCATTGAGCTCGAGCATAAAGCATTATGGGCGTTGAAGCGACTGAATTTGAATTGTGATGATGCCATGAATATGAGATTGGAGCAGCTGAACGAGATGGATGAATTCCGTCTACATGCGTATGAAAGATCAGACTTATACAAGGAGCGGATGAAAAAGTATCATGATCAATGAATTTTTCAACAAAATTTTCAATAAGGTGATATGGTACTTCTTTTCAACTCCAGACTGAAGATATTCCCAGGTAAGTTAAGGTCCAAATGGTCTGGTCCGTACAAAATTAGCCAAGTCTACTCGTCGGGAGTAGTTGAGATAGAAGACAATAATGGTGTTGTCTTTAAGGTGAATGGCCAACGGGTAAAACCATATATCGGTCCTCTTGACTCGATAAAATGCATGGCCACCATCTATCTCGATGAAATCTAAGTACTCGAGGTAACTATGTCGTGCCGCGACAATAAATCAAGCGCTAGATGGGAGGCAACCCATCGTTTTTCATTTTTTGTTTTGCTAAGAGTTTGTTTTTGTTAAATAAAAATCCAAAAAGAAGAGTCTAGCCACGATCAAAACTAAGGCGCTTGGTGGGAGGCAACCCATCGTTCTAATCATTTTTGTTATTTTTGAGTAAGTGTAGGTGCAAGAGGTATAAAGGAGGAGATTGGTTTCAAATGTTGAGTTGGAAGTATTGCATGTTGAAGGTGGTAAGTTAGGAATGAAGAATCAAAAGGCTATGGGTTAGGCATTGCCTATGAAAATATAGGCAAACAACAAGGCAAGGCCTATGTAAATCTAGGCCACGAACAAGGCACGACCTATGCTATGGCCTAAGCTCTCAGATTCTAGAGTTCCATAGCATAGGCGCCGCCTATGCTCAACAATGCCATAGCATAGGCGCCGCCTATGCAAAAGCATTTTGTCTCTGAATCTAGTATGTCATGGCATAGGCGCCGCCTATGCCTAACAATGCCATAGCATAGGCGCCGCCTATGATCAACAATGCCATGGCATAGGCGGCGGCGCCGCCTATGCTCAACAATGCCATAGCATAGGTGCCGCCTATGCCAAGCATAGGCAAAGCATTAGGTGCCGCCTATGGTCACTTTTGGTCTCCAAATCAGATTCCAAATAGGTCAAAACCCGACCCAAGCTTGTCCTATAAATAGAACCTTAGTCTTAGAACAAAAATGCATTGCAATTTCAACCTAGGCGCTGCCTACCTCTCCAAAATCTCTTAAAAATTTTCCTTTTGCTCTTTTACTTTGCAAGAACATCTTCCGAGGCCATCAACCAAGTAAGTACTTCTTTGTTCTTCTTTTATATTCTGTAAGTACTACACTACTAAGCCTATAACAAATTGTTAAATCTTGAAGTAGTATTGGTGACTTGAATATGGTTGATTTGTTGTGATACAACTAAGTGAGTGAAAGAATACGTGTGGGTGTTCTTGATTTTGTTCCGACTTGTATTTGATTGTTATACACTGTCATACTTTTGCGGAGTCGACATGGGAAAGTTAATTGGATAATCTTCAAAATTGAATG
The DNA here is from genome assembly GCA_030864215.1 of Capsicum pubescens. NCBI lineage: Eukaryota > Viridiplantae > Streptophyta > Magnoliopsida > Solanales > Solanaceae > Capsicum > Capsicum pubescens. The sequence continues at coordinate 102,369,015 of CM061544.1, read as the reverse complement.
GTTGAATGCTTGAATGACTCGTTCATCGAGATAAAGATCATGATTGAATACAAGCATGAGATGTTGTGATTATTTCTATGCCATAACTTGATACGATCTCTATGAAGTAGTCTTGTTCAAAAAGTGCATTAATCCAAACATGAAAGTATGATCAAGATTACATGAAAGAGAGTTGGAAAAGATAGTTAAGACGACATGAAAGTATGACTGTGCTGAACATATTGTTGGAACATATTGCCTAAATGTATGACGATGAAGTCTGAGTAGTCGACATCACTCACTTAATTAGTCTGTGCCAACAACTTAAGTGTGGGGTGGTATCACCACTGTTTGTCTGTCAATTGTATCTACCAAGATGAAGATAACATGACTATTATTTTAATCGCAGGTACAATGGCACCAAAAGCACGCCAAGGAAAAGACAAAGCAACCACCTCATAGAAAGGCCAGAAAAGGGGACGAAAAGAGCAAGCTGAATCCTCCTCGCTGCGAATACCTCGCGGCATGTTCGGGATAAAATGGGTCCTAGAGGAGGAATAAAGGAGTGGTACAAGAACAATAAAGTAAACAAATATGTTCATGTGGAGTTGATACAAAAGGAGAGCCTAGAAAAGAAAGAACCTCGCATCTTGGCTAAACTCATGGCGCTACATCTTGACTTCATTTTCCGAGATATGGGAAATGTAATCTTGATCTAACGCGTGAGTTCTATGCCAATTGGTCCCCAAAGACTACATGGAGTGAAGTAAATATTCGGGGACAAGTTTTGCAACTAAACACGGAATTCTTCAACTCTTTTCTAGGCTTGCCAGCTGTAGATCCATCACCACTCAAGGAGCTGTATCGCAGACCTCCATACAGGGCAATCAACCACACACTATGCAAAATAAGATCAATGTCACGGTGGAGTTGTCACAAGGATACCGGTTGGCACAATACCTTTCCGTATGCCTTCTTGAACAAAGAAGCTCGGATATGGTTGCGGATAGTCAATTTTTGCCTGATTCCAGGGTCACAGTACACAAAGATCACACGAGATAGAGTGTGCTTGGTGTACGTATTGATGACGAATGTCCCTATCAACATTGGGGCAATTATTCGATCCACAATGCGTAAGGCTAGGCTGCACAAGAGGTCCCACTTCAGCTTTGGCAATCTGTTGACTACAATATTGAGGAAGGAGGACATCGAAGAGGAACCGGATGATCATAAGCTTCCACACAACCCGAATAAGGTTGACCTCACAAAGGCTAAAGATGTTGAATCCACGCATGGCGTCAACCTTACCACTGCAGAAAGATATGCTCACGACGAAAGCTTCTTCCGCTATTTATATGGCATGACGAGGTTTACCATGATGAGCGGGGGTCGTGTTCCAACTGCTGCAGAGCTCCAACAGCTGGATTATGACTACCCAATGAATGAGCATGCAAGGGCGATGTGTGTAGTAGGTGTATATTTTGAGGAACCTCTTGATGACGACATACCAACCGATGATGATCGACGAATGCCAGACTTCGACGTGGAGGAGAACTCTGATGACGACGACTCTGATGATGATTCCGATGCAGGGGGTATGACCCCAGACATAGAGGATGAGTCCGACTAATCAGGTTCTTCTTATTCACTTTCCACTGAGGGCAGTGTGTCCCGTCTAAGTGTGGGGTGAGGGTATTTGTATGCTATACTTGTTTATCTGCATTTGCATTTATTTATGTTTGTTTGTTTGATTTAGTTAGTAGAATTTTTTTTATTTTGCAGCAAATTGTTCTAATAGGCGGCATGGTGTTATGACAAGAGTTTGTGCTAGAATCATTACTATTGAGACATTTAGGCTCTAAGTGTGACTCACTGTGTGATAATTGTGTGGTTTAATTCATTCATCTGTTGGGTCAAGAGTCTATAATACTCCCAATAAAGTTGACCATGTGCCTTGTGTGTGTGAGATGATAGTATATTCTGTGTTGGTGACTGATGCTAGAACTTGCCTAGTGTGTGTGTAAAGCGAAATAAAGAGTGCAAGTTTAGGAGATGATTTAGGCATTTCTTTGGCAACCTGTGATTGTTTACCTTCGTTTTACTTACCCGTGGACATTATCCTAGTTAACCCCCTTTGAGACTTTAGCCTATTTTCTTTGACAGCCTCATATGTAAGCCTAATCCATTTTTTTCAAGACCATAATTTGATCCAAATTCCTAAGTGCTTTAAATTGTAAAGTCATGTGACAAATAAGAGGAAATTGGGTGAGAGTGATGACTTAAAGTGTATTGGTGCTTGAATTTGTTATGGAAAAGAGTGGCTATCATAAGAGGTGTGCTATAGAGAAGAAAAAAAAACAGAAAAATAAAAAGATAAATTGTGTCTATGATTAAATAAAAAGATAGTTATGTTTGAATGGAAAAATAGGTGAAAAGGGGTGAGAGATGAAAGAAAGGTAGCAAGGTTGATTAAAAGAGAGTGTTAATGGCATAATGTGATGTATTAAAGCGCTTAGGAACATAGTCACTATTTCTGGCCAAAATAGTCCTACCCGTCCCTTAGCCTACATTACAACCTGTAAAAGACCTATTTGATCCTAAGCTTAGCATTCTGATATTAGTAGAGCATTACACTAAGGGCAAGCCTATGGTCATCAGTTGCAACATATGAATTCTTTGTGAGAGTGAGAGCAAGGATAATCTTATACCCATGTTCTGAAAAACGCAATACTTGTGAGTGATTATGGGTAATATCTTATGTGAGACACACATGGTTGATGAGTTTTGGGTAGTCTTGTATGATTCTTTGTGCCTTGACTTTTGAATACGAATTAACCATCATCACAAGTCTATGTTGGAGGTTGAATTGTTTCTAGTAGTGATTAGAAAACTTCTCTTTGTTAATAATTGTCGTGCCTGTCTTGATGAATATTTTGTGTTGTTACTGTGAAACCCTAAGTAGATGTTTATATGGACATGATATATTGTTCGAGGACGAACAAAGCTTTAAGTGTGGGGTGTTGATGATAGGCGTATTTACACGCCTAAAGCACCTTAATTTACCCATTTTTGGCTAAGTTTTGATGACAAAATATATAATTCATGCACTTTTAGTCCTTTTTCATGTAAGTGAGCTAACAAACGTGATTAGCAAGTTTTCAGGTATAAATGATGAAGATTCCAGCACTTTATGGATAACTTGACGCCCAAGGAAGCTTCACGAAAGAAGTAAAGCAGCGTTTGGACGCCTATCGACTGAAAGTGATGCATGGATAACTTGTCCCGGGCAAAAACAACATTTCTAAAGACTTTGGGGATCAGCAGTAACTTAGTAGGATTAGGATAAGGATGCAGTAACCTAGTAGGATTAGGATAAGTACGCAGTAGCCTAGTAGGAATAGGATATGGGTGTTATAAATACCCTATTTTGCTGAAGCTTTTGATGATCTCTCTCCATTCGAATAATTCATTCAATTCATTCTAATTCTCATCACTCAAGCATTACTACAATTAAAACATTTCTCTTTCAATTAATTCTTCTTCCCTTCTCTTCATCTATTCGACTTTTTAATTTTCACGACAAGAGAAACGCTATTTGCAAGGAATTCACGCCACAAGCACTACCAAAGCATACTTCACGTTAGACTCTTATTTTGGTATAATGATAATGTCTATTGTGATTTCCGTTGCACTCATGAATAGCTAAACTTCTCTGTTAGGGTTATGGAAGCCTTATGAGATACTATCTATTGCTATGAGTTTGTGAATTCTCGACGCGTATGCTGCTTATATCATTACTCTCTTCATCTTAATTTAAATTCTTGTGGTTGCAAACATTTAGAATACGCCAGTATAGCATTAACTTGTTCGAAAGAAAAGTTACATGTCTGGAAAAGAGAGAATGACAAGGAAATAGGTCTACTAAACCCTGTTTAAAAGTTAGTGTCGTAACTGGATTAACCTCTTGGAGAATTCGTACCATTAGATACGCTTTAAGCTCGAAAGAGTTAAAGTGAAATAATCCTTGATGGTCGAAAGACGCCTAGATTTACCATAGAATACGAATCTCTATAAGCACATGCATGTCTGAATTCTGCATAACTCATAGCCAATAGATACGTAGAACTCATAAGGTGGACATAACCCTAACTCTGAATTCTCATTGATTAAAACCTACCAAGTATTCCTTTTTTACTCTACTATTTTGTTTACATTATTTGCACGCACAAAATCCCCCCTTTATTCGCAGAACTTTCATCAAAAGTCTAATAATCGTCGCTTACTTAGTGACCAAGTATTCCCTGTGGGATTCGACACCCAACCCAGTTGGATTCTATATTTGGCGACGACCGCTTACACTCTTACGAGAGCTGTAGTTTGAGCGTTATCAATAAGAACCACTTGACATGAATGTCTTTTGTAGAATTTTATTTTATATATATATGTGTGTGTGTGTGTATGTGTGTGAATGTGTATATATTTGTTTTCTCTAAATAGTTTAAATTACCACACACAACTTGTCCACTTTGTTTCTCATTATACTAAAAATAAATATAAAGGAGAAACGTAGATAAAATGATGTAACACCTTTTTTTTACATTTTTTATCATTTCTTTCAATTAATTTATTTAACAAAATCATGTCCTTAATTCATACATTCAATTACATAAATTCTAATCTTAAATATTAGTAATGTTCATAACTCTCAAGCCTTTCATATTCATAACCCTCAATTAGTTAATATACAAGAAGACAATTTATCTTTCTTTTTATATTTTTTATTTTAATTATTTTTATATTTTTCTATAATTTATGTGATTGATTTGTATTAAATTAAATATATAGATAATAATAATAATAACGAAGAAACATAGAGAAGGTAGCACTTCTCTAGAACCACCATTTTTATTTATCCCTTTTCTCCCTTTTTGACAATTTCTTCTTCATTTATCTATTTATTTTATTTTTCATAATTCAAAAATTACTTATTCAATTCATCAAATTTTCACCTCCCACTATGATTACCTTCTTTATTAGAGATTTTAATATATATTCATGTATTCTACCACCTTCAATTTTTAATCTTAATTAACTTTATTAATGAGTAGTAATAATGTGCAAAAAAATAGGAGATAAGACAAACTAATCTATATATATCTCACACTACCGAATTATGCATGTCACAACTCAAAAACGAGGGTCATGATGACACTTGTCGCGGCCTACCTTGGCTAGTAAGCCTATCACCCAAACTAATACAAAAGAGAAAACAAAAAGACTGAAATATCCCGAAGTAAGGCTTCTAGAATGAAGCCGAACCATATAAGTAATCATAACAATGCGAAAATAACTTATCCAAAATACCAATCATGCCCAAAACTAGGTGTCAATAGTGTAAGAACTACTAATACAATCTAAGAGTCAAATACATCAGAAAAATAACCGCAAAGGAATAAAATCTATCTCTAAATACTAATAAAGACATAACTACTATAGAAAGATAGAGGTGAACTTCGGATGCATGAACGTTCAACTGCTACCTTGAAAGCTCCAACAATCATCCGAGTCAAGCTAGCTGAGGTACACTCAAGCTAGGACCTACACCGAAAGGGAATAGTAGGCATGAGTACGATCTACTTGTACTCAGTAGGTATCATAGACCGACCAAGCAAAGTAGTAAGTAAAGCATACAAAATATACACTAAGGGCACATCATCTGCAATCAGAAAATTTCCCACAATAGTAGCCCACACTGCTTGCACTAACAGTTCTAATATATCACATATATTGCAACATCACAACAAGATAGAATACAAGTATACATTATATCACATAAGTAGAACAAGAGGGAACATGCATATACAAGATCATCAAATACAAGTAAAAAAAAGATAAGACGATTATATAAATGGAAAGTTAATATGGCAATACAACACAATATAAACACAATAAAGTAAGTGCAATGTATATGATGATGATGATGCACGAGTTCGTCGCACAACCTCCAGGAGCGTCGTACAATCCCTGTATACACCTATGGAGGCAAGCCTCCCAACGCAGGACCCATGGGGGGTTCATCAACCTGTATACAACACACATATATCATATCTTCTTTTTGGTATATCCCTCAAAAAGGTGTTATCAGGTATTGACAGTGTTTCTCAGATATTGCCACAGTGGTACCAATGTTTGATGAATGAGTATGATATGAAGATGTAATGCTCACTACCAATCACAATGAGTATTTCCACAACCAACCACATGATACATTTCCACAGCTACAATGAAACATTTCCACAACCACATGAGCCAATATTCACTTATTATTTTTGTTTAATCCAGGAATTTCCTCATGTCACATATGCTAATAAAGTATGAATATAATCACAATGCACCAATGGTACCACATTAAGCATTTTAACAGCACAATACAATTATTTACATGCATTCAAAGTTGTCAATATCACATAGGACCCCCACACGGTCACACATATCACATAATATCTAAATTTTGACAATTATATCACATATAGGCCCCCACACGGGCACAACACATATATAGCTATTTTTCATGATTAGTTTCCACCCGTAACATGCATTTTGTATCATCATTTACTACCATCTAGTCTGAAAGAGTTAAGCCACGATCTACCTCAAAAGCCGAAACCGGTCTGCTACACTTCAGACCTACGACCTTAAATTTTATGAAAACTATTAAACTCCACTAAAAATATCAAATATGAAATCTATGAGTCAAAACAAAACCAACGACACCCATATTGACTACTTTTGGTTCGGGATCAAAACGGACCCCCGAAATGGATTTTCAAAAAAGAAGAAAAAATTAGAACTTTACTTTAAAAATATGGGCATATTTTTAGGAATCTACAACTGAAAACTCAAGTCAAATCGAGTAAAAAATAAGGTTCAAATCGAAGAAAAACCATTTTAAGCTTTACTGGGAAAATCTTTAAAATCCGGATTAAAATCAAGAATTGGAGTTGTTTTGAAGGTTAAATTGATGAAAAACTAGTAATTATAAGATAAAAGTATTATTCGAGTGAAAAAGAGTGAAATTGAGTTTTAAAATTAAGTCCTAAGATTTTTGAGGTTTTGAGAAATTAATTAAGAAATTACTAAGTAAAGAGTGATTTCTTATCTTAAATCCATTATAGAATCAAGAAACATATGTTAATCTAGCATCCCAAGCTCCCACAAGCTTCACTTTTAAGCTCTCACACTATTTTGGGGTTTAACTCTTAAGAGAAAGGTGAAAGAATAAGCAAAAATAAGATAAAAAGGGCTATTTCTACTGTACCTGGGTTACCAGACATTGAACACATAAAACTCACTACTCAATCCCGATTTACCCTTTATGTATCTGGTTGCACCAGCAACCTGGTGCATTAGCTATTTTTAAGTTGAAGCGGACTTTGACGGGGGACCCGAAATTCAATTGCAGTTCGATATACGCAAATGAATTATGCAACCACACTAAATTTAACGCTTTAAATTCAATGGCGATATCAAAATTTTGAAAAAATATCATTTTCACAAAGTCGACCCCCGAAATCCAAAATCACTATTTTCCAAATCGAGGGTCAAAATGAGATTTAAAAATCATAAAATTACACCAAATATGTCACCACTTGAAAATCGACGTTGTGGATCTGCTGGCAAAGTCGATTTTTTCATCCGAGGCTCTTGAAGCCATAAAAAACCACAATATTGCATAAATGGTACCACAATGCATAAAAATCCATGTCAATCACTCCCACACCCCAGAAATACCATAATACAACTACGAGAAAGGGTAAAATAGTCAAATCACATAAAATCACAAAATTTACATATTTAATTAAATTTTTAGATTGTTACATCATCCACCACTAAAAATCTAGTTCGTACTTGAACTAAGGCAAAGAAATCACTGAATCGATGAAGAGATGAGGATAAGAACTCCACATATTAGACTCAATCTCCTAAGTAGCCACATCTACAGGTCGATGTCGCCACTGAACCTTAACTACAGAGATCACTCTAGAGTGCAACCGCCTAACATCCCTAGCCAAAATGGAGATCGGCTCTTCAACAAACGACAACCACTTATCAAACTGAACTAACTCCTAATGAATAATATGATACTCATCTGGAATGTAACGACGAAGCATACAAACATGAAAAACTAGATGAACAGCTGATAAATCAGGGGGCAAAGCCAACTCATAAACTACGTCACCAACAGTCCGAAGAATCTCAAATGGACCAATATACCTGGGGCTAAGGTTTTCCTTCTTTCCAAACCTCGCCACACCCTTCATAGGTGAAACTCGAAGGAAAACACGATTACCAACACCATCTTAAGGTACGAAGTCTACGATCAGCATAACACTTCTGCCTACTCTGAGCTGCTCTAAATCTATCGTGAATGACCCAGACTCTATCTAAAGACTCATGAAGCAAGTGTCATACTCGATTTTTACCTAAGGTCAAAATGAGTACGACATTATGGACTCTAAACAAATTAATTTTGTACAGAGTCGCCACCTAATTTTTAAGGAAAAATAGGAAAACTACTTATTTATTAACAAGTATAATTTTTATTTCAATCTGCGAACTAATTTAAATTCTAGGTAAGAGTTCAAATTATTCTGAAGGAAAGGGGTTAGGCATCCTTCAGAATCCACAAATGTAGTTCCCGATCAGACTTAGGTTTATTATTAAAAGATAAAAAGAAAAATCAATGTTTGCAAATACAAAAAATAATATAATACATATGTTATTGCAAAATATATATAAACGCTCGTAAGATGTATAAACAAATGTATATAAGGATATATAAAAAAGAAAGACAAAGATTGAATAAAAAAAGAAATTATTTTTAAAGAAAATATTGCATAATATTTTTTTAGTGTAAAAAGTGTGAATTATTTAATCAAACATCTAAATTAATTTTAATATAAATATTAACGAGCTAAATTGGCTTAACGTGTGGTAAGGATCGTATAAATAAAGAACAACCCCACCCAACGCCCCAAAAATAAAGATTTCACTATAATTAATATTTGTACAATGATAAGAATAAAAAAAATACAAATAAAGAAAAAATTCAAGCTCTTCTTTGAATATCATTCCCGACGAATATTTTCGAGAATCTGTATAAACACTTGCAAATAAAATGTTAGTAACAAATAAATAATTATCAAAATAAATTGAAAGATATATGTGCATATATATAAAAAATATAATTTTTCGTTAAAAGAGTGGACTCAGATTAGATTTTAAATACGGCATGGTTACGACGTTGTTGCTGATTTATTAGCCTTCCTAAATCGTCTTGCCAAGATACGGTCATAAGACTTTTTGCGTTGTTATAAAAATTTCGTCATCACCCAAATTTATTTATTTTATTACGTATTTATATATGTAATATCCATCTTTTATTTGTGCAGGCCTCGAAAATCGATGAAAAATTTCTTCATTGGCCAAGTGTCGGCTCTTAATATAAAATTATAACTTTGATAAAATAAAGTCCGTCTTTTCTAATGGGTGGCCTCAAATATTCAGATGGAGAGATAATTTCATTGGCCAAATATTTATTTCTCAGTGTCAAGCAGTAAACAGGCAAAATTGCCAAAAAGACAGTCCAAAAAAGTGAGCAACAAGAACGATGAAGGCAACACATTATTGGGATAGTGTTAGCCGCCAGAAAATGCAAGATCAGTAAGAAAAATAATCAGAGATCCACACCACAATAATAACCACAACAACCTCAAGAATAATAATGCAACAACTATGCCAAAGGTTCACCGAAATTCGCGGAGTTAGCCAAAAATATCAACAAATAATTCAAAACAGTACAACAATACACATGTACATATAATGGAGCAATACAGAGAGAAATAACAGTTAACCAACATAATAATCGAAGATAAAGAAAGAAAAATTTTGAATTACCATAATGCTGGCGTTACTTCAATGGATTTCACCGGAGAAGCACGAACCCAGCCAGATCTGGCCATTTCTCCAATGAGGTAGTGTCCTTCGTTAATGAAGGAAAAGGGAAAGAAGAAAAGACGGCAAGGAGCAGTAGCGATTTGTGGTCGCCGACCGGAGCTGTGGTATGAGGAAGAAAAAAGAAAAAAAAAGGGGCGGTGGCTAGTTCGTTAGTGGTTTGTTGTGTTGGGCGATGGGGAAAGAAGGGTAACGAAAGGGCAGTGCAGTGGTGTTTCTTGTTTTGGCTGATGCTCGTTGGTCTTCAACTTTGGCGAGCCAGCGGCGGTAGAGGAAAACAGAAAGGGGCAGCCATGGAAGTTGAGGAAAATATAAACGCCGATATATAATTACAGAAAAATGTAAACAACAATTATAATAAAATAGTCCTAAAAAAAGTATTATGCTATAAACAATTAAAATTATAGTATGCGGTAAAAAAATTGTAGTGCTATGCTATGTACAGATGCAAATGACTGTGCAAAAATTTTAAACAATAATAAACTGATAAAAAATCTAAAATTTACAAAATTAAATATAATTATCAATAAATTATGTAAAACTTAAAATATAGCAATAAATAAGTAAAAATCCTAAAATAATGATGATTATACATAATTCATTAATAATTACAAAAAATGTGTGAAAAATTGTAATTTGTGCCATATAATGATCAGGAAGCCTAAATGCGTTAATTTTAAGTATGGAGAGCCAAAATTGGGTGTCAAAAGTTTGTCCCTTTTCGTTTGAAGATAATGTAGAAGTCTTCAAAAAAAAATATTGACGTGTAGCCAATTTTGCTTGACAAAAAATTATTTTGATTAAAAAATTTGAGCTAACTCCAATTTAGAGTCGCCTACATATTTCAAGTTGCATGAGGATCAGGTAGGGTATAGTTCAAAAGCTATCCCGACATATCCTATTTTGGGTTGGATAAACCCAATGCGTTCTCGAATTCTATGCTTGCCAAATTTATAATACTGAAAAACAATATACAAACAAGTAACAAAGCTTAATATATATATATTTTTTACTTTTTCAAGAAATTCATAAAAAATGACATGTAGTGCTTAATTAAATTAAAGATAAATAAATAAAGACATTGCAAGATTTTAACTATGACAAACAAAATATTCAATTGAAGACAAACATGGATAAAAGGTCTTATTAAAGGGCAGATTAATCCAAAAGGTTCTATTTTAGTGTGGACAAACCCAATTCATGCTTTCAAAAATTTTAGAAAAATTAAGGTGGATTTTTTTTTTATTTTTCCTTTTTCCCTTTTTTTTTTAGAAATTAAAGATAATATGTAGTGCTTAACTAAATAAGAAAAAGGAATGGTGCAAGCAAAGATGTCACTCAGTACTTAAATGGTAAAATAAGTGCATTGCGATATGTGCAGGTAAAGACAAAGTATACAGTGCTTAAATAACAAAGTAAGTGCATTGCGATGTGCAAGTTAAAACAAAGATGAAATGTGGTGCTTAAATGATAAAACAAATGCATTGCAATATATGCTGGTAAAGGTCAAGATGGCATGCAGTGCTTAAATAATAAAATAAATATATGGCGATATTTGCGAGACGTGCAGTGCCTAAATGATAAAATAAATGCATTGCGATATGTGCATGTGGTGCTTAAATGATAAGTGCATTGCGATATGTGCATGTGATGCTTAAATGATAAGTGCATTGCGATATGTGCAGGCAAATGCAAAGATGACATGCAGTGCTTAAATGATGAAATGAATAAATGCATTACGATGAGTACAAGCAAAGGTAAGAATAAAATGTAGTTCTTAAATGATAAATAAATGCATTGCGATATGTTGCCAGCAAAGGCAAAGATGACATGCAGTGCTTAAATGATAAGATAAATGCATTATTTGCGAGGCGTACAATGCTTAAATAACAAAATGCATTACGATATGAGTTGATAAAAGCAAAGATGACATGCAATGCTTAAATAATAAAATAAATGCATTGCGATATGTGCGAGACATGCAGTGCTTAAATAACAAAATGCATTGCGACATGAGCCAGTAAAGGCAAAGATGATATGCAGTGCTTAAATAACAAAATGCATTGCGACATGAGCCAGTAAAGGCAAAGATGATATACAGTGCTTAAATAATAAAATAAATACATTGCGATGCGTGCAGATAAAGGCAAAGATAGAATGTAGTGCTTAAATGATAAAATAAATAAATGCATTGCGGTGCGTGCAAGTAAAGGCAAGAATAAAATACAGTGCTTAAAGGATAAAATAAATGCATTGCGATGCGTGCAAGTAAGGACAAAAATATAATGCAGTGCTTTAAACGATAAAATAAATACATTGTGATGCGTGCAAATAAAGGCAGAGATAAAATATAGTGCTTAAATGATAAAATAAATGCATTGCGGTATGTGCAGGCAAAGGCAAAAGAAATGCAATGCTTAAATAATAAATGTATTACGAGATGTCCAAATAAAGGCAAGAAAAAAAAACAGTTCTTAAATAACAAATGATAAAATAAATAAATTGTGATGCGTGCAAGTAAAGGCAAGGATAGCATACAGTGCAAAAAGAAATAAATGAAGTGCGATATGTAAAAGTAAAGGCAAGCAAATATAAATATTAAATTGAAGAAAAACATGTACAACTGTCTTTTGGAGGGCAGACTAACCCAATTATCCTATTTTAAGGTGAAAAAACCTATGAAAAAAGTATTATTGAGCAAAGAAATATTTGGGAATGAAAATATTCACATATTCCTGATATTTCTTTCAAAATTTCCCCAGTATCGAGCTGTAAGATGCTGGGGGCTATAAGATTGTGTACTTACTGGGGAGAAAGAATGATTATGGGGTTGTGATGACCGAACTCTACATAGATCTTTCTACATATCTCGAGTGCTACGAGAGTCAGGTCAATGCAGTTGAAATAAGAAAAATAGAGTAAAATTTGAGGCGACTTTCAAAGTTTGCCCTAGTGTATTATTTATACTGACATTGTCTTGTTCTAAGGAAACTAAAAAAATAATTTTGCTATTGTGGATTGAAAAGATACATGACATCTTTGATTGCTTACGGGGATTGGTGTTGATTGCTATTTTTGATTGCCATTGAAGATTGAGGCCCTCAACTAGTGAGGTGATTGAAATCTAATAGCCTCTTAATTGACTGGGCTATTGAAATGTAAAAGTCTCTAGATTGACAGAACAAATGTAATAGCCTCTCGATTGGCAGGGCTATATAAAAATGTAAAAAATACTCCAAAATGGGTGCTTAATTGAAAGATAAAATGTCTATATTTAAAAGTATATGCTTGAAAGAAAAAAATCAAATGTCTATATTTCAAAACTGGGTGTCTTTAATAAAAAGTAAAAATGCATGTATGCGAAAGTGCGCAACTTAAATAAAAAATGTAAAAAAAAGAATGCCCGGATTTGAAAGTGGGCATTTTGAAAAATAGAAAGAAAGAAAGAATTTTGCATTTTCTTGGTAAAAAGTGCTGAAAGATGAAGAAGACACAATTGTATCTTGACTTTAGTTGGTACCAATAATTAGTAGTGTGCATAAGAATTCCCCCATCTCCTTCCCCGCTAATCGAGATCGACTTCATGGTAACTCCTATAGTTTCAGGTGGTATCTCAGACATACCTAAGTATCGACAAGATTTGTTCATCTTGCTTCAAACAGAGATTTTGCGCTATGCTTATCCTCATGCTTCAAGTTCCCTCTCCAGAAATAAAGTCTCATTTTCACACATATTTGAGTAAAATAAAGTCCTAGTTCACACATATTTGAGTAATTTTCTTTTGAATTTAGGAACGTATCAAGAAATAGACTCACACTCAGAAAGAAATTCAATGCATGCAATTGCGATACCATAGGCTTGAACTTCATGTAAGTATCCATTAATGTGAGAACACTTGAAATAAAATCTCGTAGGACTTTCTATTGGCTTGTAATGTAGGCTTGGGGACGGGTAAGATAATATTTGGGATAAAAGTGAATAATTCCTCAGTGAGCATTGCACTGTATTTGTGCTTTTAACATTTATGGAGCTTTGACGCGTGATCTTCTTTGTTGTGCATCATTGCCCCTTGATTTGCATTTGCTTCGACTTCTTTTGAATCTTGTGCTAAAGTTTTTCCCTTTTTTCATAAACTATTTTTTTGTTCCCTTTTTTTTCTGTTCTTTTTTTTCTGTGGGGGTTTTGCTTCTTTGAAGTCGTTTTTTATTTTTTTTTAATTGGGACAATATATCCTTTGCATTTTGCATTTTTGATCTTGAATCTTCGTCCGTAATTTGCACTCATTTAGTATGCTCAAGGAGGTAGGACCAAGAGAGAGATAGTGCACGTAAGCACTCGGAAAGGTATAGGCTTAGATGCGGTTGTCCAAAGAAAAGGTCTTAGGCTCAAAAGAGGGGATGCTAGGGATTAATGTCATTTGGTGATCTATAAAAGGCTCAATTGGGTCAAAGAAGGCCTACGGTCCTTTCCTAAATCAAGTATAACTTAAAATTTTGCCTCAACAGATATTAAGGCCAAGTTTTAGATCAACAATGCAAAGAATTAAAATAAAGCTCACCACATAATGCACATGAAACGATGAGGTTGACTTAGTTCTTGTCTTAAAAGTGTGCAAGAGAATTTTCAAGTGTTATTTAGGTGTAATAAAAGGTACCAAAAGAACCTATGGTTTATCATAAAGTCGGTCCATTACATCATACCAGTTATTCTTTCTCATGCACACTCCTAACTGTATTGGTATCAACTAAGTCAAAATTTTATTAATAATTTTTCAAAAGAATAGGATCGAACCCAAATGAGGGTTGCCTACGTATCTTGTGAAAATAAGAATCAAGCTTGCGTAGTTCAGGCAAGTTTGCGAATTAGTATATGCAATGTATGATCGTAAAAAAAATTGATGGCCATTAATAAAATAATGTGAAAGACGATCAAGAAAGAACTGCTTTTAGTATCAAAATTGTTCTGATCAAATGATCGAAAGAATGGATGTAAAGCATGGGGAGAGCTTTGACACAACTTCAGTATGCTGACAAGATTAAAAAAGTCAGACATTGAAGGATTATGACATTATTTCGCTGCAATTGGCAGGATTATTATAACTAAAAAAATATTGAATTCTTGCTTTTGAAAGTGAGGATCGATACGTCATAAATTAGATGGTTTACGATGTTCGAAAGAAAAAGCTAGATATTCATACGTTAAACTCGGGTGAGGAACTGAAGATAGGCCGGCTAGGCACTAATTAAGATTTGGATTTGAGGAGCTATTGATTGTGCTCTTGAAGAATTTAGAGAGCATTTTTGAACTGCTTCAAAAAATTGCCCCAGTTTTGAATACCAGAGAAATTATTCTAAAATAGTGAAGAGACCGAACCCTAATGCAGGATTGCCTACGTATCTTATCAGGACAAGAATCAAGTCAAAACGTAGTTCAAACCTATACACAACAATCGACGATGTTGCTAAGGTGCATTTTTAACTGGTCCGCTATACAAAACAAAATGTTTGACTACACCTCACTAAGTATAATCAATCTAAAGCAAATAAAGATGTACAAATACAATAATCCTTCAAATATGTACAAAGACTATAATACTGTGTCACTCGGGTCGTAAACTCTTCGGACATTTTGATAAAATTGACTAATATGCATGTACCTAAAATGCATTATTTTAGCCCTATACTATGCTGATTAAGAGTGGGTAGACACAAACTTGAATTTTCTATATGAGAAGGCACGTATTCCCACGGAAGTAAGACTCCCGCTCACCCCATACATGCGCCAACTCTCTAAAATAAGGTGATTTGAAAGGATTTTGGGAAGGTACAATGTACAATCCGCGTGTACAATGTGTGTGAGTGTCAGCTTTCCTAAATGGAGGAAATAGGAACGGAATGTCAATTTATATAAAACAATAAATAAATAATCTATAACAAATAATAACAAATAAATAATTTATTCTACACAAAAAAGATAAATCAAATCAATTAGAAAAAATAAATAACAGTGTATAAAATCTGTGAATATTTACCTAAGCCTGTAATGGTTAGAACCTTGCATCCCCAACAAAGTCGCCAAACTGTCATACCCGATTTTTACCTAAGGTCAAAATGAGCACGACATTATGGACTGTAAATGAATTAATTTTTTACAGAGTTGCCACGTAATTTTTAAGGAAAAAAAAAACCAACTTAATTATTAACAAATATGATTTTTATTTCAATCTGCAAACCAATTTAAATTCTAGGTAAGAGTTCAAATTATTCCGAAAGAAAAGGATTAAGCATCCTTCAGAATCCACAAATGTGGTTCTCAACTAGACTTAGGTTTATTATTAAAGGATAAAAAGAAAAATCAATTTTTACAAATACAAAAAATAATATAATACATATGTTATTGCAAAATATATATAAACGCACGTAAGATATATAAACAATCGTATATAAGGATATATAAAAAAGAAAGGAAAAGAGTGAATAAAAAAAGAAATTGTTTTTAAAGAAAATATTGCCTAATATTTTTTTAGTGTAAAAAGTGTGAATTATTTAATCAAACATCTAAATTAATTTTAATATAAATATTAACAGCCTAAATTTGCCTAACGCGTGGTAAGGATCGTATAAAAAAAGAACAAAACACCCAACGCCCCACAAATAAGGATTTCACTATAGTTAATATTTGTAAAATGATAAGAATAAAATAAAATACAAATACTAAAAAAATTCAAGCTCTTCTTTGATATCATTGTAATAACCCGGAAAATTTTTCGTCAAAATTTTGTGTGTAAACGTATTGGGTCCTATCTTCTAGAATGATTTATAATTTTTCGTGTGGAATTTCCTAGAGTTAGACCCACCGCTGCGAACAGAATCGAATAAGCTTTCCAACGATATATGGATCATCCAAAACGAACACCCGAGCGATGAGTTACGAACATTCCGATCGAATGGTGAATAGTGATGAAAAGTAAAACGTGCAGGAAAAAGTACTGAGGCCAGGCGTAATTTTTCTCCAAGTTTAAACGATCATAACTCCTTGTACATAATAAACTGTGTGAGATGCTAAATATCAACGGAAAGCCCTGAGAGTCTTCTTTCCAATGAAATTGGTTTCATCCAATTTGGACATCGGAGTAAAAGGTTATGGCCAATTTACTTTAGCCTATCGGATAGATCACTGAAGGGAAGATTTGATATTGATTGATTTTTAAAGGTATTTTGGTCATTTCCCATTATTGTAACCCTCTATATATACCCTCCTTTGAGCTGAGAATTGACATTCATTTTCTCTCATTTCTCTTATATCTCTCTCTCAAAATATATGCATATATATATATATATAGAAGAAGAGGAGTTAGGGTTAGGGTTTTGAATTGGGGGAAATTAATTGGAGGCTTTGATTCAAGAATTCCTTCCGTCAATCTCTTCCGGCTACGGAGTCTAAGGTATGCAAGTGTTTATTTATGGATTCCTTCCGTCCATAAAGCCCAAGAATCCTATTTTTCAAAATATGAACTTGTGGTTTCTATGTGTTGATTGAATTTAATTGATGATAATATTGTATTGTGACTTCTAAATTAATAGCATGAATATTATTGTGGTGTGTGTGATTGGAATTTATGTTCTTATTGTGGATGAGATATTAGGACATAATTATTATGAAATGGGGAAGTTGATGCGTATGATGTGAATGAAATGTTGAGTATGTTGTTTATGAAATGGAGAGATTGTGTTGAGTGATTCAAAAATATATATAAGTTTGTGATTTCCATGCTTTGTGTAGAATTAAGTTGATGTTAATATTGTGGCATGGTTGAATAGAAATTATGTTCATGATGTGAATATGTGTTGTGACCTTCAAGTTAAGGTCTTGAATATTGTTAGCACGTGTTATGATTTAATTCGATGTGCATGATGTAGAAGGATGATTGGAGCATATTTGTTTATGGATTGGAGGAATTGTGTTGAATTTATGAGATCATGCTAATTAGAGTAGCGAATTGTTGTGACGCCAAGATGAGTGATATTGAGGTAATTGTGTTTTCCATGTGTTGTACTATGTTTATACCATGATGTATCCGTGTGTGGAGAATTAGTTAATAGAGTTATGATTATTGGTAGTAGTAAGTATTGGGAGATTATGTTATACATGTTATGAGTCTTGACGAGGTATTTATGTGAATTGAGGTGGTATTAATATATGATGTCGTGAAACTCCTATGGTTTATGAACCTAATCATGTAAGGGCCAATAGAAGGTGTAGTAAGTGTTTAAGGAAATGACTTGTAAGACATTGTGGTGTAGTGTGGAAACCTAAGGAAATGTTAGGAGAGTAGAATATTAATATTATGATATGATTTGGTGCCACGTTGACATGTTAAGTATGAAATTTCCAATTATGTGCTAAGCTATGCATGTTATGTGTTCGTCGAAATGTCGATGTGAATGAGGTTGTATCATTACGAGATGTTGTCATGAAATCCCTATGGTACATAAATCTAAGCATAAAAAGGTGGATGGATTCTTAGTATGGTTGTGTGACATTATGGTGGTATGTGGTGTATAAATATGTGAATTGGGTAGTTGAATAATTGTAAACTAGACGAATCCAGCTATGCTTAAGAGATGCATGCAAGGTGTTTGTGAAAATCCCTAAGAGACTAGAGATTATGTCTTTACAATATAATAGGTCCTAAATGACTAGTCGATGTTTGATGCTTATGTCCAACGTGATTTCTATGCTATGTGTTTGTTGAAATAATTATGCGAATAAGGTTGTATCATGAATTGGAAAGATGATTTTACATTGGATAATGTTATTAATGAGGTATGAAATTATGATATTCGATACATATATGATTTTGAAATGGATTTATGTCCAAAATTCCTTGATTTTGAATATATGATGATTTGAATTGTTAAGCCTTAATTTATACAAGTATTCCATTATTTCCACGTTATGATGTGATAAGTGGTATTGAAAACCTTATGTCCCTATTGATTATTGTTTCAAGTGTCTTTAAAATGTGAGTTGGATTTTGAATTGAGGCGTGTTGACGTTGAAGTTGTTGACGTTGAAGTTGGAGGGCTATGATGAGCCTTGGCATTGTTTTGGTGTTATTGATGTTGTGGTGGTTTTAAAAAAAAGGTGATACATTTCGATGTTGGAAAATATTCTTGATTTGAGTCGAGTTAGGGATCCACAAATGATTATTTAATAATTTGAGAAAGATACATGATTTTGGTCATCATTGTTGACCCTTGAGATGTTTTGAAGTGGAATCCCTAACGCGTTCTGAGCTTGTCGGGGAGTAGTACTTAGCACCGAGAGGGAAATTTGGTATTTTCCCAAACCTATGTGCCACCGTAGGGTTGTTTGATGATGATATTATTAGCCAGAGAGCCCAATTGTGATTATTGCAGTTCTAAGGATGTACTCCCTAGCAAAGAGTATGACGCTCCCGCCAACGGGGGTTTCAAATGTTGGTATTCCACGTAGCTCACTTGGGGTTGTCGGTTATAGGAAACCCCCCTATCTTTAAGAGTCAAGTTTATTGAAATACCGAGTCAGTTTTACGGTAATCTCAATCGAGCGATCACCAATGAACTCCCGATTAGTTTCAAAACTTGGGGAAAACTCAGTAATCTCGGAAATCATTCTCGAACTTATTTATTATCATTATGGAGAGACTTCCTGCTATGTGAGGGTAGCTCTCGAATGTATTTAATCCGTATCAGTGAGAATTGAGACTTTCTGCTAGATGAGGGTTGATCTCAGGTTCAGTTATTCAGTGTTTCAGGGTTAGTGGACTCGATCTCAAATATCGGTATCAGTTTCTCAGATTATCATAAAGACTTGTGTGTACGAATTCGGTTATCGATGATAGAAGTATGGTATTAAGGTCATGGTGGTCGGTGTCACATATTGGCATGATTTTGGTTATACGTTATGCATTTATGCATGCATTATTGATCAGACATGTTCACATTTTAATACTACATAATTTCTATGCATGTTTACTCCCGCGAAGGCATGTGGTACAGATTGTTATGTTCATGCATAAGCTTTACATATTTAACCTTACCCTATCCTTGCATAATCGGTACATTTTTGTACTGACGCATTTATGCTATGGTGCTTTCTCTTATGTTACACCATAGGTTCACAAGAGCGTGATCAAGAGTATATTTAGCTATCAGATCTTGTAGCAGTGGGTGCAACAGTGAGTCCTTATCATCCGAGGATATTTTATTTCAGTGTTTTGTTGATTTTAGTAGATGGAGTTAGTTGGGGGATTGTCTCTTCAACTCCACAGTTTAGACAATTAGAGGCTTTTCAGACAGATGTATTAGTGTGTAGTTTCCAGTATTGCATATTTTTAGATGTTTGAACCTTATGGAAAGTTTACGCATGTATTTTATTATATTATGCAGTGAATAGGTACAGATATCAAAAAAGGGTTAGCTTGTGGTCCTTCGTGATCTTAAGCACCGTGTGGCGTTTCGGTTCTCGAGAATCGGGGCGTTATAAATCTTGGTATCAGAGCCTAAGGTTCAACAGTGTCCTAGGGAGTCTGAAAAGCCGCATCTAGTAGAGTCTTGTAGAAGAGTGTGTTGCGCGCCACATTCATGTACGGGAGGCTATGGGATGTTTAGAAGAGTTTTCGTTCTTTCATGATCCAGATAGTGCTATAGCAAGATTTTCCACGAGAGTTATGTAGACTCTTGTAATGATCTACTTATGTCAGACTTACCTTACTCTTAAGGTAACAGAAGTAGTGAAGCCAAAGTCTTTCAGATAGAACTTTCTCTGATGGTCCCCGCAGATAGTTTCGGGACAGTGTTCTCTAAAGTGAGCAGAGTATGCCTTATGGGGTTAGTTGTGTATATGGTGAATGAATAGGCTTAAAATTATATATGTAAGAATCTAAGTGTGAAAGTTGAGAATTATATGTGTTGATTGATAGAGATATAGCTGCGATTCTCATGGTGTGGAGAAGTATAAGCTTAAGAGACGTGCTAGAATGAGAATAGTATGTTTATTAAATATTTGTGGATATTCATGTTATGTTTTAGAAGCTAAGCTTGAATCTTTGAAGAATGTAAGTTTGTGGACTCCAAACTAAGTATTAAGATGTGAATATGGTATTAGTAGCCTATGAAGAAATCGAAGAAGACAATGTGTTTAGTGAGACAAGTAGGTGTTGAAAAGAGTGTATATATATGATGATGATTATAGAGGCTAAGGAAAGATAAGAGTTGTATTCCAAGAAGTAGCATTGGTATTGAATTTATGTTTTCAGGTATAGTCTTTCTGGATGAATTAAGTTATTATTTTGTGCACCGTTGTGCCTCAGATTCTATAGTACATTGGTTGTAGTTTATTTTGGGGTTTAGCCAAGTGTTCAAAAGTGTCTGATGATGACTTAAAGCTGAGAGAAGGATGATAGAGAAAGTGACAAGTCAGGCCCTCAGAATCTGGTAGTGGTGCCAGTAGGTATGGAAAAGCAGTAAAGGGAGGCAGTTCCCGACCCATTCTTATTTCAGTGAAATATGTCTAGAGGTACCTTGGGTCCCAAGGGGGAGATACCCCATAATGTTATAATAATTGCATGTCCATGCTCTTTCTATGATGTTAACCTCATCGTTCGTTGCATTTCTAGTTATGCTTTCGAGAATCTGGTATATTAGGTATATTCGTATTTAATATGCATGTTCAATAGAAAAGAACTCAAATTTTGGGCATGTTTGAACATGTATTAAAGAGATTGGATGGGTTATGATTCTGTGCATCTGAGATGCATGTGTGTTGTAAAAATTTACCCGTGAGTGGGTTGTTGAATGTTTTATGCGATAGATGTGCATGACTAGTGAAAGTACGCAGAGTATTGGTTGCTTCAGTCATGTGGTTATGTTTTGAGATGTGTTGTTGTCTTGAATAAACCCAGTCGATTAGTGTTCTTGATCTGGACTTCACATTCGAGGACGAATGTTTCCAAGGGGGAGATGATGAATACCCCGGAAAAGTTTTCGTTGAAATTTTGTGCGTAAACGTATTGGGTCCTATCTTCTAGAATGATTTATAATTTTTCATGTGGAATTTCCTAGAGTTAAACCCACCGTTGCGAAGAGAATCGAATAAGATTTCCAACGATATGTGGATCATCCAAAACGAACACCTGAGCGATGAGTTACGAACATTCCGATCGAACGGTGAATAGTGATGAATAGTAAAACGTGCAGGAAAAAGTACTGAGGCCAGGCATATTTTTTCTCC
Organism: Capsicum pubescens; assembly: GCA_030864215.1. Taxonomy (NCBI): domain Eukaryota; kingdom Viridiplantae; phylum Streptophyta; class Magnoliopsida; order Solanales; family Solanaceae; genus Capsicum; species Capsicum pubescens. The sequence continues at coordinate 102,346,746 of CM061544.1, read as the reverse complement.
AATTTTAAATGATCATAACTACTTGTACATAATGAACTGTGTGAGCTGCTATATATCAATGGAAATCCCTGAGAGTCTTCTTTCCAATAAAATTGGTTTCATCCAATTTGGACATTGGAGTAAAAAGTTATGGCCAATTTACTTCAGCCTATCGGATAGATCACTGAAGGGCAGATTTGACATTGATTGATTTTTAAAGGTATTTTGGTCATTTTCCATTATTGTAACCCTCTATATATACCCCCCTTTGAGCTGAGAATTGTCATTCATTTTCTCTCATTTCTCTTATATCTCTCTCTCAAAATATATGCATATATATATATATATATATATATAGAGAGAGAGAGAGAGAGAGAAGAAGAGGAGTTAGGGTTAGGGTTTTGAATTGGGGGAAATTAATTGGAGGCTTTGATTCAAGAATTCCTTCCGTCAATCTCTTTCGGCTATGGAGTCTAAGGTATGCAAGTGTTTATTTATGGATTCCTTCCGTCCATAAAGCCCAAGAATCCTATTTTTTAAAATATGAACTTGTGGTTTCTATGTGTTGATTGAATTTAATTGATGATAATATTGTATTGTGACTTCTAAATTGATAGCATGAATATTATTGTGGTGTGTGTGATTGGAATTTATGTTCTTATTGTGGATGAGATATTGGGACATAATTGTTATGAAATGAGAAAGTTGATGCGTATGATGTGAATGAAATGTTGAGTATGTTGTTTATGAAATGGAGAGATTGTGTTGAGTGATTCAAATATATATATAAGTTTGTGATTTCCATGCTTTGTGTAGAATTAAGTTGATGTTAATATTGTGGCATGGTTGAATAGAAATTATCTTCATGATGTGAATATGTGTTGTGACCTTCAAGTTAAGGTCTTGAATATTGTTAGCACGTGTTGTGATTTAATTCGATGTGCATGATGTAGAAGGATGATTGGAGAATATTTGTTTATGGATTGGAGGAATTGTGTTGAATTTATGAGATCATGCTAATTAGAGTAGCGAATTGTTGTGACGCCAAGATGAGTGATATTGAGGTAATTGTGTTTTCCATGTGTTGTACTATGTTTATACCATGATGTATCCGCGTGTGGAGAATTGGTTAATAGAGTTATGATTCTTGGTAGTAGTAAGTATTGGGAGATTATGTTATACATGTTATGAGTCTTGTCGAGGTATTTATGTGAATTGAGGTGGTATTAATATAAGATGTCGTGAAACTCCTATGGTTTATGAACCTAATCATGTAAGGGCCAATAGAAGGTGTAGTAAGTGTTTAAGGAAATGACTTGTAAGACATTGTGGTGTAGTGTGGAAACCTAAGGAAATGTTAGGAGAGTAGAATATTAATATTGTGATATGATTTGGTGCCATGTTGACATGTTAAGTATGAAATTTCCAATTATGTGCTAAGCTATGCATGTTATTTGTTCGTCGAAATGTCAATGTGAATGAGGTTGTATCATTACGAGATATTGTCATGAAATCCCTATGGTACATAAATCTAAGCATGAAAAAGGTGGATGGAATCTTGGTATAGTTGTGTGACATTATGGTGGTATGTGATGTATAAATATGTGAATTGGGTAGTTGAATAATTGTAAACTAGACGAATCCACCTATGCTTAAGAGATGCATGCAAGGTGTTTGTGAAAATGCCTAAGAGACTAGAGATTATGTTTTTACAATATAACAGGTCCTAAATGACTAGTCGATGTTTGATGCTTATGTCCAACGTGATTTCCATGCTATGTGTTTGTTGAAATAATTATGCGAATAAAGTTGTATCATGAATTGGAAAGATGATTTTACATTGGATAATGTTATTAATGAGGTATGAAATTATGATATTCAATACATATATGATTTTGAAATGGATTTATGTCCAAAATTCCTTGATTTTGAATATATGATGATTTGAATAGTTAAGCCTTGATTTATACAAGTATTCCATTATTTCCACGTTATGATGTGATAAGTGGTATTGAAAACCTTATGTCCCTATTGATTATTATTTCAAGTGTCTTTAAAATATGAGTTGGATTGTGAATTGAGGCGTGTTGACGTTGAAGTTGTTGATGTTGAAGTTGGAGGGCTATGATGAGCCTTGGCATTGTTTTGGTGTTATTGATGTTGTGGTGGTTTAAAAAAAAAGGTGATACATTTCGATGTTGGAAAATATTCTTGATTTGAGTCGAGTTAGGGATCCACAAATGATTATTTAATAATTTGAGAAAGATACATGATTTTGGTCATCATTGTTGACTCTTGAGATGTTTTGAAGTGGAATCCCTAACGCGTTCTGAGCTTGTCGGGGCGTAGTACTTAGCACCGAGAGGGAAATTTGGTATTTCCCCAAACCTATGTGCCACCGTAGGGTTGTTTGATGATGATATTATTGGCTAGAGAGCCCGATTGTGATTATTGCAGTTTTAAGGTCGTACTCCCTGGCAAAGAGTATGGCGCTCCCGCCAACGGGGATTTCAAACGTTGGTATTCCATGTAGCTCATGTGGGGTTGTCGGTTATAGGAAACTCCCCTGTCTATAAGAGTCATGTTTATTGAAATACCGAGTTAGTTTTACGGTAATCTCAATCAAGCGATGAACAATGAACTCCCGGCTAGTTTCAAAACTTGGGGAAAACTCAGTAATCTCGGGAATCACTCTTGAACTTATTTATTATCATTATGGAGAGACTTCCTACTAGATGAGGGTAGCTCTCGAATGTATTTAATCCGTATAAGTGAGAATTGAGACTTCCTGCTAGATGAGGGTTGATCTCAGGTTCAGTTATTCAGTGTTTCAGGGTTAGTGGACTCGATCTTAAATATCGGTATCAGTTTCTCAAATTATCATAAAGACTTGTGTGTACGAATTCGATTATCAATGATAGAAGTATGGTATTAAGGTCATGGTGTTCGGTGTCACATATTGGCATGATTTCAATTATACGTTATGCATTTATGCATGCATTATTGATCAAACATGTTCATGTTTAAATACTGCATAATTTCTATATATGTTTACTCCCGCGAAGGCATATGGTACAGATTGTTATGTTCATGCATAAGCTTTATATATTTAACCTTACCCTATCCTTGCATACTCGGTACATTTTTGTACTGACGCATTTGCGCTATGGTGCTTTCTCTTATGTTACACCATAGGTTCAGAAGAGCGTGATTCAGAGTATATTTAGCTATCAGATCTTGTAGCAGTGGGTGCAGCAGTGAGTCCTCATCATCCGAGGATATTCCATTTCAGTGTTTTGTTGATTTTAGTAGATGGAGTTAGTTGGGGGATTGTCACTTCAGCTCCACAGTTTAGACAATTAAAGGCTTTTCTAACAGATGTATTAGTGTGTGGTTTACAGTATTACATATTTTTAGATGTTTGAACCTTAGGACAAGTTTACGCATGTATTTTATTATATTATGTTGTGAACAGGTACAGATATCAGAAAAGGTTAGCTTGTGATCCTTCATGATCATAAGCACCGTGTGGCGTTTCGGTTCTCGGGAATCAGGGCGTTACAATCATTCCCAACGAATATTCCCAAGAATCTGTATAAACACTTGCAAATAAAATGTTAGTAACAAATAAATAATTATCAAAATAAATTGAAAAGACATGTGTGCATATAGAAAAAAAATATAATTTTTCGTTAAAAGAGTGGGCTCAGATTATATTTTAAATACAGCATGGCTACAACGTGGTTGCTGATTTATTAATCGTCCTAAATCGTCTTATCAAGTATCATAAAAATTTTTGCATTGTTATAAAAATTTCATCATCTCCCAAATTTATTTATTTTATCACGTATTTATATACGTAATATCCGTCTTTTGTTTGTGCAGGCCTCGAAAATCGACGGAGAATTTCTTCATCGACCAAGTGTCTACTCTTAATATAAAATTATAATTTTAATAAAATAAAGTCCGTCTTTTGTAATGGGTGACCTCAAATATGAGGGAGAGATAATTTCATTGACCAAGTATTTATTTCTCAGTGTCAAGCAGTAAACAGAAAAATTTATAAAAAGACAGTCCAAAAACGGGAGCAACAAGAACGATGAAGGAAACACATTATTGGGACAGTGTTAGGCGCCAGAAAATGCAAGATCGGTAAAGAAAATAATCAGAGATCCACACCACAATAATAACCACAACAACCTCAAGAATAACAGTGCAAAAACTATGTCAAAGGTTCACCGAAATTAGCGGAGTTAGCAAAAAATATCAACAAATAATTCAAAATAGCACAACAACACTTATGTACATATAATGGAGCAATACAGAGAGAAATAACAGTCAACCAACATAATAATTGAAGATAAAGAAAGAAAATTCTCGAACGACAATAATGCTGGCGTTACTTCAACGAATTTCACCGGAGCAACATTGGAGAAGCACGAACCCAGCCAGATTTGTCCATTTCTCCAACGAGGTAGTGTCCTCCGTTAATGGAGGAAAAGGGAAAGGCGGCAAGGAGCAGTAGCGATTTGTGGTCGCCGGCCGGAGCTGCGGTATGAGGAGGAAAAAAGGAAAAAAAAGGCGGTGGCTGGTTCGTTGGTGGTTTGTTGTGTTGGGCGATGGGGAAATAAGGGTAAGGGAAGGGCGGTGCAGTGGTGTTTCTTGTTTTGGCTGATGCTCGCCGGTTGTCAACTCCGGTGAGCCAACGACGGTGGAGGAAAACGGAAAGAGGAAGCCATGGAAGTTGAAGAGTGAATGAGAAAAAGAGGAAATGGAGAAAACGTATGAATGCTAGAGAGAAATATATCAGATTTTGTGTGGATGTGGAGTATTGTGCGCGTATTGGGTTTTTAAAAAGGAAAAATAAAAATTCAATCAAATCTAATTTTTAAAACCAATCCCTTAAATTAGGGATAGTAGGTGAATAAAGTCAAAAAATTTAAAATGATAAGATTTCGATTTGACTAATTTATTATTCTGTATATTAAAATAATTAAATTGACTCATATTTATAAGTCGTATTAAATGATATACAAAAAATATGAGTACCGATGTATAAGTACAGAAAAAATATAAACAACAAATAAAAAATATAATTGTCTTGAAAACATATCGTATGCTATAAATAATTAAAATTATACTACATGTTAAAAAGTTGCAGTGTTATGTTATGTACGTATGCAGAGGATTGTGCAAAAATATTAAAATAATAATAAACTAATAAAAAATTTAAAATTTACGAAATTATAAATAAATTATGCAAAACTAAAAATATGACAAAATTTATTAAAAAAATCATAAAATAATGACGATTATTAATAATTTGTTAAAAATTATAAAAAAATGTACGAAAAAACTGCATTTTGTGTATTTTAACTATCAGAGAGCCTAAATGTGTTAAGTTTATAAAAATATCTCTTTTAACTAATGTATAAATATTTATTTACCCAAAAAAATAAAAGTCTCAACCCATCACCTCAAATGTCTATCTTTTAAAAAGTTGACATGATGTTGACTTGATTGATTTTTGCTCTGTGTATTAAAATAATTAAGCTGATATTATTGTGTTCAGATTATATTAAATAATGTACAATAATATGAATGCTGATATATAATTACAGAAAAATGTAAACAACGAATATAATAAAATAATCCTAAAAAATGTATTATGCTATAAACAATTAAAATTATAGTATGGGGTAAAAAAATTGCAGTGCTATGCTATGTACAGATGCAAATGACTGTGCAAAAATTTAAAATAATAATAAAATGATAATAATTCTAAAATTTATAAAATTAAAGACAATTATCAATATATTATGTAAAAATTAAAATATAGTAATAAATAAGTAAAAATCCAAAAATAATGATGATTATAAATAATTCATTAATAATTACAAAAAATGTGTGAAAAATTGCAATTTGTGCCATATAATGATCAGGAAGCTTAAATGTGTTAATTTTAATTATGGAGAGTCAAAATTGGGTGTCAATAGCAAGTCCAAACCTTGAGGTCTCACCTCTCAAACATCGAACCAACCTACTAGGGAGCGACAACGCCTACCATACAACGCCTCAAAAGGAGTCATATCAATACTTGAATGGTAGCTGTTATTATACAAACTTTGCTAAAGCCAAATGCTGCTCCCACGGGCCACCAAAATCCATCACGCGTGCGAATAGCATATTCTCCAAAACCTGGATAGTCCGCTCTGACTGGCCATCAGTCTGGGGTGAAACGTTGTGCTAAGATCAACCCGAGTACCCAACTCATCTTGAAAAGTCTTCCAAAAGTGAGATGTGAACAAAGGACCTCTATCTGAAATAATGGACACCGATACTCCATGAAGACACACAATCTCACGAATATAGATACGAGCCATTCTCTCAGCACTGAACGAGACCTGAACCAAAATAAAATGAGCTAACTTGGTCAATCGATCCACGATGACCCAAACACTATCAGAACTATGAGATTTACGAGGCAAACCAATCACAAAATCCATTTTGATGTGTTCCCACTTTCGCTCAGGAATGGTTAACCTCTGAAGCAAACCACCAGGTCTTATATGCTTGGCCTTCACCTGCTAACAACATAGGCAAAGAGACACAAAATCCGCTATATCTCGCCTCATAACACCCATCAGTAATGATGCCTCAAATCACGATACATCTTAGTCACACGTGGATGGATAGAATATCTGGAACAATGGCCTTCTCCAAGATCAACCTAATCTAATCACCCACTCTCGGCACACAAACTCGGCCTCCAATCCAAAAAATCCATCTGAAACAAGTGAGGCTTCCTTAGCCTCCCCACTTAACACCTTATCTCGAATCAGCCTCAATCCAACATCGTCAAACTAATGATCTCGAATCTACTCCATCAAAGAAGATCTAGCCTCCACAAATGACAAAACACGTCCAAGCCTCGAAATATCAAGTCTAACCATCTGGTTATCTAAAGATTGAACCTCTAAGGCCAAAGGCCTCTCCTAGGTCAAAAGATGCACCAAGTTACCCATGCTAGTCGACTTTCGGCTCAAGGCATCCACAACCACATTAGTCTTGCCTAGATGATAGAGAATAATCAAGTCATATTTCTTAAGCAACTCAAGCTAATGATTCTGCCTCATATTAAGATCTCGCTGGCAAAGAAGTACTGAAGGCTACGATGATCAGAGAAGATTTCATAACAAACTCCATACAAGTAGTGCCTCCACAACTACAAGTTAAACACAACTGCGCACAACTTCAAATCATGCATAGGATAATTCCTCTCATAAGGCTTCAACTGACGAGATGCATAAGCAATCACCTTGCCCTTCCACATCAACACAACACCTAACCCAACACCTGAAGCATCACAAAAGACGGTAAAACACACGTCCTCCTTGGGCAAAGTCAAGATAGGAGATGAAGTTAACAAATCCTTGAGCTTTTGGAAGCTCCCCTCACAAGCATTAAACCACTGGAAGAAAATCTTTTTCTGAGTCAACTTGGTCAATGGAGCTGCAATGGATGAAAAACCCTCAACAAAACACCGATAATAACCTGCCAAGCTAACAAAACTCCGAATCTCAGTGGGCGAAGTAGGTCTATCCCAATCAAGAACCACTGCAACCTTGGCTGGATCAACCATAATACCTTCCTTAGTCACCACATGACATAAGAAAAAAACAAACTCCAACCAAAACTCGAACTTAGAAAACTTGGCATACAACTTCTCATCCCTCAATATCTAAAGAAGAATCCGCAAATGCTCCTCATGCTCAACCTCACTCTTGGAATACACCAAGATATCATCTATAAATACAATAACAAAGAAGTCAAGATACAGTCGAAACACCTGATTTATCAACTCTATGAATTCGGCAGGGGCATTGGTCAACCTAAAGGACATGACCAAGAACTCATAATGACCATATCGAGTTCAAAAAGCTATTTTCGGAATATCCGAAGCTCTAATCTTCAACTGGTGATAACCGAACCATAAATCAATCCTCAAAAATACTGCATCACTCTGAAGTTGATCAAATAAATCATCGATGCGAGAAAGAGGAAACTTATTCTTAACCGTCACCTTATTCAACTACCGATAATCAATATACATCCGTATAGACTCATCTTTTTTCTTCACAAACAAGATAGGCGCACCCCAAGATGAAATACTAGGTCGGATAAATCCCTTGCCCAACAACTCCTACATCTGATCCTTCAATTTCTTCAACTCTGCTAGGGCCATCCTATAAGGAGGAACAAAAATGGGCTTGGTGCCTGACTCAACATCAATAGAAAAATCAATATCTTGATTCGGAGGCATACCAGACAAGTCCGTAGGAAACACATCCATAAAATCACAGACAACACAGAAAAAATCTAAGGAAGGAGGCGATACAACACTGGTGTCACAAAAATGAGCCAAGTAAGCTAAACATCCCCTCTCAACTAATTTACGAGCCTAAACATAAGATATAATCCTCTTAGGATCCGAATGAAGTGTACCCTTCAAAAATATCATTGGCACACCAGCCAAAGTTGAAGTCACAGTTTTAGCAAAACAATCTAAGACAGCATGATAAGGAGCCAACCAATCCTTACCAAAAATAACATCAAAATTGACCATATCTAACACAAGCAAGTCTACCAAAGTCCCATACCCGACAAAAGTCACAACACAAGATCGATGCACCCGATCCACCACTAAAGAATTACCTACCGAGGTAGATACACGAATAGGCATGTCAAGAGGCTCACTAACAGAATCAAAACCTAAAAGCAAAATATACAAACATTTAGGAGAAAGTCAATCTAAGATCAAGTAATACAAATACAAGTCTGAAATAAATGGAGACAATACATGTAATCACAACATCAGAAGCCTCTGCCTTAGGTCTATCTAGTATAGCATAACACTGACCACAACCACCAGCTGCCTAAGTGGCCCCATGGCCATCCCCACGAGCTCTACTACATCTGCCCCTCATACCTCTGGTATCACCCCTACTCTCACAGATGAAATAAGAGTATCTCTAAACACACGATAATGATAGTCCTTGGCCACATGGCTAATCTCATCACACACATAGCAATCTCTACGACCAGTGTCAATAGAAGAAGGTACAACTAAGCCCGAACGGCCACCCTGAACTGCTGAACTAGAAGATCCACCACCTGAACTCTGTAAACCGCCTACACTGGCCTACCATGGTATCCACGAGAACCCTTAAAATATCTGCCTCAAGAGGTTTGACTCCTAAACTCACCAAAATATCGCGCCCTCTTAGCACCTCCCTAAGATGCACTAAGAATACCCTCTGTCACCTTAGCATGATCCATAATACTCTAAAAAAAAGCTTCAAACACAACCATCTGAGACGTAGCCAACTAAAGAGAGCCATCCAAACCCTTCCCAAACTATCGAATCTTCTCAGACTCGGTGGAAATGCTATCATAGGAATATCTGGACAGGGCATAGAAGCGTGCCTCATACTCAAAAACTGTCATAGAGCCCTGCTTCAAATGAATAAACTTGTTCCACATACGATCCCTCAAACTAAAAGGCATAAATCTCTCTAGAAAAGCTCGAAAAACTAATTCCAAGTCATCTCAGGAGAATCACGGGGTCTACAATTAATAAGGGACCTTCACCAATCTCTCTCAACATCTCTCACCTGATAAGATGCAGTATAAGACACACTATTCATGCATAAAGAGTGAAACACAACTCAGAATACAAGGTATGAAAGAACTTCGCATGATAAAGAATAAAATAAGTGAAGTTTCCTAAAGACGTCCTATAGCCTCTCAAAGATAGATAAGGACATCTACGTACCGATTCGCGAGACTCTATTAGACATCTCATTCTTACACCATTGAGACCAATGAAACCTGGCTGCTCTGATACCAATTTATCACGACCCAAAAATAAGGGTGATGATGGCACTTGTCGCGGCGTACCTTGATAAGTAAGCCTATCACTCAAACTGATATAAAAGAGAAAAAAAAGATATAAATATCCCAAGGTAAGGCCTCTAGAATAAAGCCGAACCTTATAAGTAATTATAACATGCGAAAAGAACTTACCCAAAATATCAATCATGCCCAAAATCAGGTGTCAATAGTGTAAGAACTACTATTACAATACAAGAGTCAAATACATCAGAAAAATAACCACAAAGGAATAATATCTGTCTCAGAATACTATAAAGACATAACTACTATAGAAAGATAGAGGTGAACTTCGGATGCATGAATGTCCAATGGATACCTTGGAAGCTCCAATAATCGCCCGAGTCAAGCTAGCTGAGGCGCACTCAAGCTAGGACCTGCACCGAAAGGGCGCAGTAGGCATGAGTACAGTCTACTTGTACTTAGTAGGTATCACAGGCCGACCAAGCAAAGTAGTAAATAAAGCATACAAAATATGCACTAAGGGCACGTCACCTGCAATCAGAAAATGTCCTACAATGGTAGCCCACACCGCTTGCACTAACAGTTCTAATATATCATATATATTGCAACATCACAACAAGATAGAACACAAGTATGCATTATATCACATATAAGTAGAACAAGAGGGAGCATGCATATACAAGATCATCAAATACAAGTAAAAGAAGATAAGACAATTACATAAATGGTAAGTTACTATGGCAATACAGCACAATATAAACACAATAAATTAAGTGTAATGTATATGATAGTGATGATGATGCACGAGGTCATCGCACAACCTCTGGGATCGTTGCACAATCCCTGTATACACCTACAGAGGCAAGCCTCCCAACGTAGGACCCATGGGGGGTTGGTCAGCCCATATACAATCCACATATATCATATCTTCTTTCCAGTACATCCCTTGAAAAGGTGTTATCAGGTGTTTCCAGTGTTTCTCAGATGTTGCCACGGTGGTACCAATATTTCATGAATAAGTATAATATGAAGATGTAATGCTCACAACCAATCACAATGAGTATTTCCACAACCAACCACAATGATACATTTCCACAACCACATGAGCCAATATTAACTCATTATTTTTGTTTCATCCAAAAATTTCCATATGTCTCATATGACAATAAAATATGAATATAATCATAATACACAAATGGTACCATATTAAGTATTTTAATGACACAATATAACTATTCACATGCATTCAAGGCTATCAATATTACATAGGACCCCACACGGTCACACATATCACATAATATCTCAATTTCGATAATGATATCACATATAGTCCCTCACACGAGCACAACACATATATATCTATTTTCATGATTAGTTCCCACCCTTAACATGCATTTTGTATCATCATTTACTACCCAGCCCAGTCTGAAAGAGTTAAGCCATAACCTACTTCAAAAGCCGAAACCGGTCCTCTACACTTCAAACCCATGACCTTACTTTTCACGAACAATCTCAAACTCTACTAAAATATCAAATATGAAATTTACGCGTCAAAACAAAATCAACAAAATCCATAATGGCAACTTTTAGTTTGGCGTCAAAACGGACCCCCGAAATGGGTTTTCAAAAACGAAGGGAAAAATTGAAACTCTACTTCAAAAACATGTTCCCATATTTTTATAAATCTACAGCTGAAAACCCAAGTTAAATCGAGTAAAAAATGAGGTTCAAATCGAAGAAATCATTTTTAAGCTTTACCGAGTAAAATCTTTGAAATCTGGATTAAAATCAAGAATTGAAGTTGTTTTGAAGGTTAAATTAATGAAAAACTAGTAATTATAAGATAAAAACATTATTCGAGTGAAAAGGAGTGAAATTGAGGTTTAAAATAAAGCCCTAAGATTTTTGGGATTTTGAGAAATTAATTAAAAAATTATTAAGAAAAGAGTAATTTCTTACCTTAAATCCATAATAGAATCAAGAAACATATGTTAATCTAGCTTTCCAAGCTCCCACAAGCTTCACTTTTAAGCTCTCACACTATTTTAGGGTTAACTCTCAAGAGTAAGGTGAAGGAATAAGCAAAAACCGGATAACAAAGACTATTTATACTGTACTGGGTTACCCGATATTTAACACATAAAACTCATTCCTCAATTCTGATTTAACCTTTATGTATCTGGTTGCACCAAATATTTTTAAGTTGAAGTGGACTTCGACGGGGTGTCCGAAATTCGATCAGAGTTTGATATACACAAATGAACTATACGATCACACCAAATTCGATGCTCCAAATTCAATGGCGATATCTGAATTTTAAAAAAATATCATTTTCACAAAGTCGACCCCTGGAACCCAAAATCACAATTTTCCAAACCGAGGGTCGAAGTGAGATTTAAAAGGTGTAAAATTACACCAAATATGTCACCACCCTAAAATTGACATTCTGGATATGCTGGTGAAGTTGAATTTTCCATCCAAAGTCGTTTAGGCCAAATGTGGATACCACAATCATATTTTCAATTTTCCAACTTTCCGACCAATAGGTCAAAATAAGCTCGGGTGCACCGGGACCTGAACCAAAGGTCTACCTAGCCTAAAATTGATATTTTGGAGCTTCTGGCGTAGTCTGTTTGGACATCCATCGCACGAATCAAAAGATATCCCCATAAGTCTAAAATGAGGCTCTCGAAGCCATAAAAAACCACAATATCGCATAAATGGTACCAAAATGCATCAAAAACCATGACAATCACTCCCACACCCTAAAAATACCATAATACAACTACATGGAGGAGTAAAATAGTCAAATACATAAAATTATAAATTTCATCAAATTTTTAGATCGTTACAATGCATACATGAATAAATCATTTTAGTTGTTATAGTTTTGCGTAGGAAATGCTCCAACTTGAGTTCTAGGTAATCTTTTTATTTGAATAGTAGCAAATTATCTTAATAGATTCATGTAGTGATGAATATTTTTTCTTGATTAAATTTACTTATATGTGCTCTATTCTCAGTAAATTCAAATGAATTTATTTCTCATCTTTTTGATTGAAAAGTTCATATTGTTTCATTTCATAACTTTTGTTGCTAAATATCTGCTAAATTTTGATGACTCATGCTATGCCATTTATATCAAGAAGCTCGGTACATACGATGAATCTACTTCAATATTAAATATACTTTTTCGAAGGTAATTTTATACGTTCGAGAAATTTATTTTATGATGCATAATATTTTTAGATTGACTTTGTTAAGAATATTTTTTGTTTTAGTTATTCCACTACTTTGTTAAAATGATCAGCATGCCACTCTTTTCATGTGTATTCAAGAATAAGAAATTTTACCAATATGCAAGAATTTGTAGCAATTAGGTGAGCCTCTTATTGTCCCTACATCTCAAAGAAAGTTAAATAATTTGTTCTTTCATCCTTCTTTATTTTTTGGTTGTATTTTCTTCTTTGATTTTTAATTAGTGTTTGAACTTATTTATGTAATTAAGTGAAAAGTTAATCCTAATCCATCTAATTATGTGACAAAAAGATTCTAAATTTTATAGTGCCATAATAGTTACGTGGGGAAAGAAGTAAAAGAGGAGAAATTGAAAAAAAAAAAGTTGTAACGAAGAAAAGAAAAAATTGAAAAGACAACCTATATAGGAATGAGAGAATAGGGAAACAAAGAAGAAATGCAAAATTATAACCTATAAGATGAAACTTCTTTAGTTTGATTATGTCAATAAAGAGATTTTGGCACAACTAAATAATACAATTTGGAATTCATTCAATTATTTTCTCATTTTTTTTTATTTGACATTCATTTTATCCTTTTATCTTAATTTTATTAGAAAAAAAAGTTACTTAACTTCAATTTAATTAATCAATATATATATATATATATATATATATATATATATATATAATATTGCACTCTCTTTCAACAAAATTTGCTTTCATTATGTATCCCTGTCTCCCTCTCCTTTCAATGTATCTTTGATTCTTTGTTTGCAATTTAAAATTTTAATATATATTTGAAAGTTTCAAATGTTAACTACACAAGAACACAATCTCGAAAGAAGTTTGTAGTGAAGACAAGTTATGGCGATAGGTTTCAAATATTTGATGACTTTTGGTTGGTATTTAGACTTAAAAAAATTACTCGTTAAGTTACCATGTAGAGCTTCAAAAAGCAAGTTCATGGTGAAATTTAATTCCATGAATGATTGTCTTTACTAATAAAGAATCGTGACTTGCAAATTGGATAAATTTTTATAACTTATTTTGAATTTTGATTTTGTTATCTTATAGCTTCAAGAAAATAGTTTTTTTTCGATGTGTGCCAAAGATTAGAACTAACATTCCACTATTTTTATTTTCATCGTTAAAAATATTATATCATAAATTTGACAAGTTAATTTATAATCGCGCGAAGCGCGATCAAATTCACTAGTTATTTCATAATCTAATTATTTCATAACCATAATTGAAGAGTCTTAAATAAACTATAACTATTTCATAATCATAACAATCAATAAATAAATGATAGTGGATTGTAGTAATAATTTAGTACTGTATACGTGAGAATCTACATATTTAAAAGTAAAATAAATAGAAGTAACTAACAATAAATTTATTTAAAATTATTATACTATTTATTTAAATTTAAAGATAAAGATTAAAATTTGAAATTAAACCAGTTCTACATGTTTTGAGGTATGACTTCTTTTGAGAGTATTCTACATTTTTTATAGTTTTAAATTGCATAGACAAAAATATAAAATTTATTTTAATTAATTTAGAGATTAAGATAAAGTTTGCTAAAAAATATTTAGTTTGAAATTTTTTATATTTTAAAATTGAAACTATAAAAGGATAAATATTATTTTTAGAGATATAAATTATTTAAAGTAGCAGTCTTTAGATAAAGATAAGTTTGCTGAAAATTAGTTTGTTGAATTAGTTCAAAATTTTTGAATTTTGAATTTCAAATGGAAGTTAAGATTCTTTTAGCTTTTGAATTGAAAACAAACTCTATACTAGATGAAGTTGAATTTGAATTAACTCTTTCTATATAAACTAAATTTTCAATCAAACTTCTCATTCATTCAATTAATGATTTTCAACTTATTCTTTGATTATTCAATCAAATTCATTTATTGCTTATACCACATTCGTGGTTGGCAATATGCTTACATTAATAGATCTATATATAGATTTGTAGCAATTTGTATCTTTTTTGTTATATAGATTTCTATCATGAACAAAGAGGCTATAGATAATGCATATAAGAATTTTCAAAATAATTATCAAGGTATGTTGAGAAAATTGAAGGAAAGGTATTTTTAAGTCTTGAATGAAGGATTGGTGACATTGACCAACAAATAGGGTCAAACATCATTAGAATACTTGATTAAGTTAATTATGGACTTGATTAATATTTTCAAAACTTTCTAATTTTTTCAAAAATACAAATCAACCCAAACCACACCCCTCTTCAATCCAAATCAACCACTCTCTCCTCTCTCTCCAACTTCTCTCAACTCCCTCCCAACCAATAGTTCTGCAAAATTTCTCCCTTCAACCTCCGACGACAAATAGTCAGGCGAGTTCCTTTTCGACTTTCAACCGTCAATCGACGTGAATACTTCTCCGGCGACAACAACTTTGAGTTTTTCGTCCTCCCATTTCTTTTTTCACAGGTAAAAAATTATGAAAAAATAGAGGAACTTGAGCCAACTACTCTTCTGGTATTGAAATGTGGACTGAATGAAACCCTAATTTTTGGCATTTCTTTTTCTTGTTGCCTTACTGTTGATTCAAATAGATTGGTGATTTTTGGTCATAGTTGATGTTCTTAGTGTGTGTGTGTATGCGCGATGTGTTGGTGTTGCTGGGTTGATTTGTTGTTTGTCTTGGTAGAAATGGTATTGCAACAGTTGAAACATCTGATTTAATAGATGAAACATATGATGGAACATATAAAAATCTGATGCAAAAGATGAAAAATCTGATGCAACTATGAAAATCTGATGCAACAGGTGAACAATCTAATAGATCATTCAACTGTTGCGACAGACGACTCTTCTATTTGGAAGAAATCTAAACAATATTGATCCAACAGATAACTGATTAGTGATCTATTTTTATTCTTTCCAATAATTTACTCTTTATTTTGCAACAGATTAGGACTGTTTTTATTCTTTCCAACGGTTTACTCATCTGTTGCAACAGGTCGGTTAGCTGTTGTAATAGATAACATACCCGTTGCAACAGATTAGTGATCCATTTTTATTCTTTCCAACTGTTTACTCATCCATTGCAACAGGTCGGTTATATGTTGCAACAGATAAAATACCTGGTGCAACAGATTAGTGATCTGTTTTTATGGTTTCCAATGGATTACTCATCTATTGCAATGGGTCAGTTATGCGTTGCATCAGATAAAATACCAGGTGCAACAGATAGTGCTATTTTTATGGTTCCCACGGATTACTCATCCGTTGCAACAGGTCGGTTATATGTTGCAACAGATAACATACCTGGTGCAATAGATTAGTTGTCTGTTGGAACTGTTATATTACTGTTATGCATTAATCAATTATAATCTATGTTATGTTCCTGTTAATTTAAGATAACATGGCTCTCAAAAGAAAAGAAATCGAATCAATTCCAAGTAAAAGAACAAGTGCAAAAACTCAGCTACATCCACCACTCTATGAGCTTTCTTTACAAGCATTATCACAATCAGGAGCAGAAAATAATGAACATGGGGAGGAGGAATCTTTCAAAAGAGATGATCCAAATGCTAATAGCCCTTTCACTGAAGAGTTGGTCAAAACCTTCAGCATTGATCGTTATCCTGTGAGAATGCAGTGCGATGGTGCCACGGATTTAATGGGTGACCTCGTGGTTAAGTCAGTCATGGGAAAATCTTTCGACGCCTTCAGAAAAATACTTCGAGAATAAAAATTGGATTCTTATTTTAGAGAAATCTGCTTTGGGCAATATCTTGATTTGCCGGAGGACAACAATGCTTGTTTCCAGATGAAAATGGTATATGATCTTCTCAAGCACAGGTTTATATATGAAAACAAAGATAAGATGGATGAGGTGTGGATAAATTACTATGACATGCCTGTTTGTTTTGGTTGGGAGGAGTTTGCCATAGTTACCGTACTAACATGGTATCCTTCTTCTCCTTCTCAAGTTATACCTACTCTGACCCAAAAAAAAGCACCCCACATACCCAAAAAAGGGAAAGGCAAGTCAAGTGATCGTGATGACCTGGTGTCCATTGTTGGTCCAAGCTTCAAAAATAAAAATTTGATTGAAGCGTTGAAAGGTAAAGGACTTTCAAAGAAGCACAAGCAATCATTGTGCTTGGTTTGGTTTGTACATAATGTTCTTTGGGCGAGAGACGTCAACAACAACATAAGATTCGATTTAATAAATCTCTCCAAGGATCTTGAGGCATTTAACAGCTATCCTTGGGGTTATGAAAGCTTCAAAATGACTGTCGAATATTTGTTGACTCCGTTAACGCAAAAACAGTCAACTTATATGGTTTTTCATGGGCCTTCATGGTAAATATTTCTTTTATCATGATATGATTCATCATTTTTTCATTCAATAATGCTTTTGATTTATTGGCGTTCTGTTATAGTCTTGGGTATTTGAAGCCATTCCTTATTTGAGACAACAAGTGAACTATCAGGAAGAAGTTTCCTGTCCAAGAATTCTGAGATGGTTGTCGGCCAAAACCGATAAAAATGCAAAATTTTTTGATCTTTTCAATCCCCCCAAGAAAGCAGTAAGTCCAATTCAATCAAGTTTTTGTTTTAATTAATGATTAAATGATTTCATCATCATTCTTAATATATATACCGATTTATTTTAAATTGTCCATCCGTGGCTTGTTACGGCCAACCGAGAGTTGAAGATGCCATTTTTTTTCCTTTACGATATGTGTAAACTTTATCGGACCCTAAGGTCGTTGATGGAATAAAAATGGAATTGTTTGGAGCAACAACCATCACAAGAAAAACAATTTTGGAGGGTGGGGCTAATGATGCTCCTCTTACAGTTTTTGAAACAACAAGCCATTATGATTATGATCATAATGGTTGTACAAATTTTTCTCCAGATTTTGCAGCATCTAGCGAATGTTCTTCATGCAAATGTCAATACTGCAAGGCAAAATACGATGGAGTTATTAATGTTATTAATGCACTAACTTCTTCTGTAAAGGAAATGACATCTAAGAGGGGTGTCATTCCATTAATGAGGATTTCAAATCCAGACACTCCACTAGAGATCAAGGCGGCTAAGAGGTAAAGGAAAGACACTTCCAAGGCATCATCAATCATAAAAAAAGCAAGTTTGCAACTCCTCTGTCTTTGTCTTGCACCGATGTTCAGTGTGCAATGGCCACAGAAGAGTAGCATGAGCTGAAGAAGATGAATGTACATCATCTGTTCCAAAAAAAACAGGCACATATCTGTTTCAACAGATGATACATCTTCTGAAAATTATCAAACAGATATATACATCTGTTGCAACTGTTGTCTAACCTGTTACATCAAATTTGTTATCTGTTTCAACAGATGAGTCTTATGTTGCAATAGATGGGTCATCTGTTCGAAATTATCGTACTGCTCTGATTTACCTGTTCGAATTTAGCCCAACAGATAATCCATCTGATGCAACATAATACTCATATGTTGCAACAAATGGAAAATCTATTGTATATCTCTACTTAACATTGACAATTTTGGCTTTCCAGGTAGATGTCACAGCTACTGCCGAAGAGCATAATATGACAGTTGATAATCCATCAACTGCTTCCAAAGATGAAGAAAAAGTGAAGCCTGTCAGTTTGGGAGAACGGAAGAATTACCCCTTTGAAGGGTTCAATATCTCGGACAAGGCTCCAAGAAAACTAACACAGTTAATCAACGACTATTCAGAATGGATTGACGATGGGCTGCTAAAGCATCATGCCGGCAGGTACATAAATCAATTTTATGGATATTGGTTTATACAATTCTTGTTGTAAGAACCTGACATTAACATATATAAATCATCATGTAGAAAATAGAATGGCGAGCGCTACAAAGTGAACGAATCGAGTCTTGGTTTTGATATGTTCGACCTTGTTGTTGCACATCCCGGAATAAAAAATTGGTTCTATTTGATGTCACAGCCCCAACTTGATGGAATGATGAGGTTTAAATACCATACATATTACTATTAATTAATAATTTATTTAATTGCATCTGCGTATTGATTTTTTTATCACGTAATCCGAAATATTTGATAATATGTGCAACACATCGATGTCATTTTTTACTACCTCCGAAAGAAGGCCAAGTTACAAACACAAGAACAATACAGATACACAACAGGCAATTGTTTTTACAAAGTTTACATTAATAGTGCCTACGATAGGTATTGTCAACAGTAGCTGAAAGTTTCCCGAAACGAGGAATGCTTAATCAACATCACCAAAGGTTTTAGCATTCTAGCTGGCTTACCTTGGCATTTGGTCGATGAAGTGTACATCCCAATCAATTGTGGTGATGAATTCCATTGGGTGTTGGCTGTCGTCGTTCTAAAAGAGAGGCGTATCCGAGTTTATGACTCGATGTCGCGAAAGAGACGTTTCGGGCCGTCGTCTGAGATACAAAAGCTGGCTAAAATATTGCCTACTTACCTTGATATGAGTGGATTTTTGGATCAAACGGTTTGTACTAATTGGTCGACGATTGAAGCATACCGGGATAAAATGGCTAATCTATTTGATGTACAATATATTGACGGAATTGCTCAACAAACCATTTGTAGCCTGTAAGTTTAAGTGTCATGGTTTAGTTTCATTTCACAAATTTCACAACGCTTGCATGAACTGCAAGATATGGATTATCTGTTTTTTTATAACGCAGAGATTGCGGTCCTTTTGTTGCCGCCTATGCCGAGTATTTGAGCGATGCATTACAAGTACAAAATGATGGACTTGAGGTTGGATTACTCTGCGAAAGATATGCTGCTCTTTTATGGAAATATGGAGAAACGAAAGCTCAGAAGCCATACGCAACTGACGTTAAAGATCCACGATGACCAAAGCCGAATTCCATAGCACTGGATGAAGAACAACTTGTCCCTATTGATTAGATCTTTATAGATTGAGTCCGTCAATGTAATAACTTATCCTCCTTGGTTTAACTTGTTGATTTATTTGTAGAGTAGATCGTTTGTACCCATAATAATTTTTTTTACATTTCATTTATTTGTTGAGTTATTTCATGTAATTTTTGAAGGCTTTGATTTATTTTATTCTGTCTATGAATATAATTAATTCTGAGTTTTGAACATGTTAATTAAAATAGAGTACTAGATTCAAATATCGCAATAGATAATATATCTGCTGCAATAGACGACATATCTTATCAGACAGATTTAGACATATGTTGCAACATGAGATGCAACACGTAGGTCATCTGCTGGAAATTAAATAACAAGTCTTCCTACTTTTTTAATTTGCTCCAACAGATTACCGATCAGTTGCAACAGATAAGTTATATGTTGCAATAGATCGTAAATCTGTTGCGACAGACAGACGGGGAACATCTGCATAACGCAACAGATGACCAACCTATTCCAAAAGATAATCAATCTGTCACAACAGGTAGTATATCTATTACGACAGATATAAAATCTGTTGCATTATAAAAATTCAACTTTGCCAGACATAAAAATTATTGCCCCTACATGTATAGTGAATTGGCTTGAAATAAAAATTTGTTATCGTGTTCGTCTCTGCCTTTGTACATGTTCTTTTTTATACACGGGCTCCAACCATTTAGTTAGTACCCCATATGCCCAGACCCATTGCATCTTTCCTACAATGGTGTCGCACACACCGGTCATTTGTGTGTCGGTCAGCAAACACTCGATGTATGCAAGTGAGTACGTCCCTCACGCTGCACCGGTTGTATTTTTTGGGAGTTGGATGTTCTTATTTTGACCTTCAAAAAACCATGATTCCTTCGCCAAGACTTCAGCTGGCAAATGATCGATCAGCTTACTCTGCGTCAATAACTTGGGCAACAACTTCAAGAGTGGCTGCATGTGGGTTAAAAACGTCTTCTCATTGAACACAGGTAAGTTGCAGTCATAAACCTTAATCTTTCCCTCGTATAGTAGTATCTCAACAGTGAGAAAATGGGTGACATCCATGTTCATGGCTGCAAGGATTCTCTTTGCCTTGGTCCAGCTCTTGCCGTGTGGATATGTCCTCTTCCCTCTAACATATTTAATCGCTTCTTCATCCCATTGGAACGTAGAAACTAACTGATCAAATCCCAGGCCACTGGAATCAGCTATCTTACATAGTCTAGCATACCTATCCTTGAAATTATTGTAGAAGTTGAGGTCCATTATCCTATCAGCAACATCATAAGCATTCGGGTACGCTAATTGCCTGCCCCTCACCCTCATGAGGCAAAGAATTTCATCAACATACTGTGGTATAAGAAGATAATTTTTAAATAGTTTAGTAATTGTAAAGAATAAAAACACAGTCAAAAGAATCCGATGCAGAGGGTTCTCTGAATCAGTTCACAAATTACCCAACCAACGCAACTTATGCAACAAATGTGTATTATGTAACAACAGATACCAAGTTTTCGCAACAGATTACACATCTGTTGTGTAGATTATTTTTCATGGAGTAGATTGGAAGGGTAGGTTAGAAAAAGTAAACTTACCTCATCCTCGTACCACACGTACATATTTGTAATATTCGAGAAGTCTTTTGCGGTAAGTGAATGCATGGTGTATTCTTTTTGAACCTTCATCTTGATGAATTCTTCCAGTTCCTTCTTCTTCTCCTTGCCAAGCGCTGCGAATATGTCCACTTTCTTCGGCGGCCCCTGCACTTCAATAACTATTAGAGCGGGGGGAGTTGTAATTTTTGCTGATTTCAGAACGGAGAGAATTTGTCTAATTTTTCTTCTCTTCCTCCTAACCTTCACTGTAGGAGTGCATGGCTCCCTCACCTCATTGGATGGTATGAAACCCCTCCTAGATTTTAACTCTTTGGTAGCTTCAACAATAGCCTCTAGCTTGTCGAGGAGTTTATCCTCTCTGTCCTTGTACACTTTGCATTTGCAATTACAATATGAGGGTGAGGAGGGGTGAGAGAGACCACTATAAGGGTGGGAGGGATCGGTATAGGGGTGAGAGGGAGGACCTGTGCAAGGGGTGTTTTCAAACATATTTATTTTTTGCTGAGCACCAACATGCTCATAATCACGACTGGTAGAAGCAGCAGCAGTAGAATGGCTACCACCATCATAAAAAACTCCACCAGCAACACCCCCAGAAGAAGCACCCGAATCTATTGCAGTTTGAGTTTGGTCGTGAAGAGCTTCAACATTAGACTGACCTTACCTAACTGCTCTTCTTATGGATGTTTCTCCATCTAATTCCTTATTTATTAAATCCACCGTTGGGTCTTCTTTTGTTTCAACAAGACCCAGAGTAATAAAAAAAGTCATCCCCATCTCATCAATGGTAGGCACGATCCAAGGATGCACAACCTATAAAAAAATGATTGGAGAAATTTAAACCATATAATAATAATTTGCAGTCAGTTGGGTTACATGGGGCTCGGGTTATGTTAATATAGACAACTTATGCACAGGCGATCTAGCTACCATAACAGCTGATCTGTATGTTGAAACAAATTGATAATATGTTGCATCAGAATACCATGTATTGCATAATTTACAGTAGATGGGTAATCTGTTGAGTAGGGTTCAGAGAACAGAGCAACATATGGTTAATCTGTTGTGAAATATGGATCATCTGTTGCAACAAATTTCTCATCTGTTGCACCAGTTGTAGTTGACGGGTAATCTATTGTAACAGATGGAACATTTGTTTTAATATCTTTCTTTGAGGCAAATTATTTTAGTTAAAAGAAGACGTACTGCATCATCCGGAGGGTTAAAGAGATCAACCTCATTAATATTTTTTTGCTGCTCTCTACTGCATCCAACCACCTAAGGATCCTTGGATGAGAAACCTTATCCGGGTAATCAGTGAAATGCTTTCGGAGGGGAGGAATGACTTCACATGCCCAAGCCTAAAAATTGTAAACAAGAAGCAAGCAAAAAAAAGTCACAAGTATATTCAATATAAATTAATGAATGAGTAAAAATAGTGATCAATTTTACCATGAAAGCCCAAGAAAAGCTGTATAATGTGGTCGTCTTTGGCTTTAGCTCTTTCAGTAAATATTTGACAGTCAAGTAGTAGCTGTCGTAGCCCCAGGGATAAACTTTGAATTTCCCAAAATCATCAGCAAGCTCCAACAAATCATGTTCTATGACTTTCTTGACGTCTCTTGCCAATAAAACGGAATGGACAAACCAAACTAAGTACAATTTCTCCCTGTAGCGCTTTGGTATGTATTTATTCTTCAGATCCGCTATCAAATCCTTCACTTTGTATCTTGGTTCAACAATGCCCAACAAACCATCTTTTTTTTACCTTGCGTTTGTTGGACCCTTTGTGGGGTGTTTTCTTGATGGCAGGTTCTTCTGGATGATCGCATCTCAAGCCCATCACAATGGCAAACTCTTTTAATCCAAAACAAACCAGCGTGCCACAGTAGTTGATCCTAACTTCATCCATCTTATTTTTGCCCTCCTTCGTACCTCTATCATCCCCCACATACATGATCATATGCTTGAGAATGCCATATACCATGATCATGGGGAAACGAAGAGGGAGAGGCCCAGACAGCTCAAGAAAGTGTGCAAAACAGCTCTTCTTAAAAAGTCCATCTATGTTTTCCTTCTTCATAATACTCCTAAGTTCGTCAAAAGGTTTTTCCAACTGACATTTATGTGCAAGATCACCAAATACTGCATTAGGATTATTCATTGGCATCGCAACTAGAAACTTGTCAATACTAATGGTTTTGACAGAATCATGCTGGAATTTCGATATTATTTCACGCCCCATTGATGAGGAGGAGTTACCACTTCCCTCAGCTTTATTTTTCCCTGACTGAGATTGTTCTAAAAGTTCCTCCGAATCTATCTGTACTCTAGCCTTTTTTGTTTGGTGATCGGAAGTTGATCCACTTTCTCCACTTTCAATTTCTTTTCTTTTGGGAGACATCTTTTAACTACAAACAAAAGAAAAACAAAAAATACATTGCATTTGATGTCTGCATAATTTTTTAAAAAAAGATGAGACAAATTTCAATAAATTATTCTTACCACATAACCAAAAAAAAATACTCCAACGGACAACCCATCAGTTGGAACAGATGGGGAACCCGAATCTGTTTGAAGACCTATTTAATATCTCCCCACAGATATTCCACCTATTTTAACAGGTGGAGAAATTTCAATAAATTATTCTATGCCATAGTACAAGAAAATACTCCAACGGATAACCCATCAGTTGGAACAAATGGGGAATCTGTTTGAAGACCTATTTAATATCTCCCAACAGATCTTTCACCCGTTGCAACAGATGGACCACCACCACCACAACCAATGCCACAACCAATGCCACCAAGACCACCACCAATGCCACCAATACAACACCAAGACCACCGACACCACCGCCAAAAAATACAAATACCAACACCACCAACAACAGCCACTACCAACAACATAACCACCATCCAATAATACCATGACAGTCAACAAAACACTGAGAGAAAAACTAGGGTTTTCTAGGGTGTTTCCTACCTTTTTAGCATCAAAACTCAAAATTGTTAACCTATTCTCGAAGATAATACAACTAAAAGTCTTCTTTTTTTATCATTAACTAAAAAACCCTATTTTTTTAGAATAAAGAACAAATGTAGAACTCTTCTCGAACCCTGTTACATGCGAAGATAGAGAAAAAAATGGATACAAGTAGAAATGAAGTCAAAAACAACAACTATATGTAGTCGTAAATGGGAAGAAAATCGACTTGTTTTGAAAGGTTGAACAATATATTGAGTAGTTGTTGTTTGTATTGTTGAGAGGGAGAGGATACCCCGAGAGAGAGAGAGATAGATAAAGAGAGAAGAGAGAGAACTTAAGATTTGAATTAAAAAGTTTTTCACGCAAATGGATAATTTGTATGGGTTGATTTGTAATTTTGGAAAAGAATGACAAGTTTTGAAATTGCTAATTTGGTCCAAATTAATCTTAATTAATTTTAAAAAATTTAAAAGATATAGTTTTTAAAATATTGAGTTGATGAGAACTCATTTCAACTCAGAGTGATCGATCGACGACTCAGGTCGGGATGAACGCAATACCGACGCCATGCAATTGCAAAGACTGGATTGGTTTTGTAGTTGACCCTACGAGCTAATTCATTCATCCCTAGTTCCACCTAAATCAACTTAGGTACTATCACTATCCTAACATTGAGTTGATGAGAACTCATTTCAACTCAGAGTGATCGATCGACGACTCGGGTTGGGA
The DNA here is from genome assembly GCA_030864215.1 of Capsicum pubescens. Lineage (NCBI taxonomy): Eukaryota > Viridiplantae > Streptophyta > Magnoliopsida > Solanales > Solanaceae > Capsicum > Capsicum pubescens. The sequence goes on along the minus strand of CM061544.1, from coordinate 102,321,344 downwards.
TGAACACAATACCAGCGCCATGCAATTGCAAAGACTCAATTGGATTTGTAGTTGACCCTGCGAGCTCATTCATTCATCTCTAGTTCCACCTAAATCAACTTAGGTACTAACATTGAGTTGATGAGAACTTATTTCAACTCAGAGTGATCGATTGGTGACTCAGGTCGGGATGAATGCAATACCAACGCCATGCAATTGCAAAGACTCGATTGGATTTGTAGTTGACCCTGAGATCTCATTCATTCATCCCTAGTTCCACCTAAATCAACTTAGGTACTATAACTGTCCTAACATTGAGTTGATGACAACTCATTTCAACTCAGAGTGATCGATCGACGTCTTGGGTCGGGATGAACGTAATACCAACGCCATGCAATTACAAAGACTTGATTAGATTTGTAGTTGACCCTGTGAGCTCATTCTTTCATCCATAGTTCCACCTAAATTAAATTAGGTACTATCACTATCCTAACATTGAGTTGATTAGAACTCATTTCAACTCAGAGTGATCGATCGACGACCCGGGTCGGGATGAACGCAATACCAACGCCATGCAATTGCAAAGACTCGATTGAATTTGTAGTTGACCCTACGAGATCATTCATTCATCCCTAGTTCCACCTAAATCAATTGCAATGAAATCTGTTACAACAAACGACTAAGTTGTTGAAAATTTTCAAACAGGTACATATATGTTGCAACAGATGACATATCTGATTTAATTATTAAATAGATATTTACATCTGTTGTGACAGATGACTGAGCTGTTGGAAATTTTCAAACAAATATTTATATCTATTGTAACAGATGACATATCTGATTTTATTAATTATCAAATGAACATTTTCATCTGTTGTCACTGATGACTGAGCTGTTGGGATTTTTAAACAGATATTTATATCTATTGTAATAGATGACTGAGCTGTTCGGATTTCTAAAAAGATATTTATATATGTTGCAACAGATGGCATATCTGTTTGAAAATCTTTTTTTCTCTTTAAATTTTAAAGCAAGAAGCTTCTAGTTTGAGTAGATAATATCAAGTAGTAGTACTTACTACTAAAGGCGGTACAAAATATTTCTTGGATATCTCAAAAGTGAGTTCATTGAGCAGCCTTGTCTTGTCTTTTCAATGTCAGTAGTCTTAGTCTTCCTCGTTCCCCTCAAATTATTAATGAAATTAATGAATATTGAAAACCACCACGTCTACGTACTAAATACATTTATAGAAATTAGCTCACCTCCTCCTTCAGCTGCAGTTTATTTTATTCAACTCTCATTTTTTTCTCTCTCCTCTTTAGGGTCACAACCTTTTTTCTCTCTTTTCTCTCTTTTCTCTTCTCTTCTCATAAAGATCTTTTCGGATCTAAACCCATCCATATCTTTCCTTGACTTAAATTTTTGTTTTGATCCCCTTTTTGATATTAAGGTATGGTTTATTATTGCTCTTTCATTCTCGTCTTCTTCTTTGCAAGTTATTTACATCTGTTTTTTTATTTAATTACTATTTACCCATATCATATTTATTAAATTTTTTTTAAGGAACTTGTAAGTGTTGAATAAATAATTCGAGAATTTTTATTACAATACAAGAAAAAAGTCATCTGTTGGGAGAAGTTTAAAAGCCTTGTTGGCAGTATTATTTTTTTGTATGTATTTTGTTTGTTTCATTATTGTGATGTAGTTATTGATGTTTTTGGTGGTGTTGGCGTTGTTGGAACTTGTGGTGTGGTGTTGTTGATGGTTCTGGAACAAAGGATGTTGCTTCTTTGTTGTTGATGATGTTGTTGGAACAAATATTATTGTTTTTTTTGTTGATGTTTATGTTGTTGTTGATGTTGCAATAGATGGAGAAACTGTTGGAATAAATAAAACCACCAGAAAGGCTGGTTTGATGTATTTCATTAAACTCCACATCTGTTGCAACAGACTCCACATCTGTTGCAACAGATGGATAATGTTCTTTTTTTGACATCTATTTTTTTCTCTTCTTTGTAGATATAAGGAACTGACAGTTGATCAACTTTTGACGGACTATCGCAAGTGGCTGCAGTAAAGATGGGATCGGAGGAATAAACTGCTTGCAGATGGAACCACTTCATATGTGGGAGGTATGTATTACTGATAATGTTATCGTGGAAACAAACACAGAGTGCACTAATTTTGTGAATGATGTTTTTACTGATTAGTCATAGATCGTTCAAATAAGATGTCTGCAATTTTACAGTTAAGTTTGGTAGGTCCGAACTGATAAGGCTGAGGGACCATGAATATGGTTCTGATATCCTGCTAATATTTAATATCGGTTGTTGCTCATGTTTATTTGTCAAGCATTGTGAAGGGATCTAGTTTTTGTGTCATTGTAAAGAGATTCAATAGCGATTGGACTAACTTTTAGGGTGCATTGGACCCTTAGAGGGCCTTTGAAGCTTAGCACTGCATCTAACAAGAATGGGAAAACCAGTATAGTTATTGCCCTAGCCAAAATTTATATGGCTGGGTTGCTCGCTCGAGGTGATGATTATATGCCAGAATGTGCGGTAGGAGAATCCTTTCGAAGGAAAATGGGTGGTTGATGGAAGACTATATTATCTGAGAGCTAATTGAAGAAGAGACATAGGGTAGATATAGCTTCTAACGAATTGGCCTGTGGAATTATCTTAACAGATGCGAGATCTGAATCAAGTGCAAATATGAAAGTGTATCCAGTAATGTAATTTCATCTGTTGTGTCTCTTAAAGAAAACCAATGCATCTGAACACTTTGCTAGGGAGCTGCGTGGTCGGGATTATCACCAAGATAGAAAATAGGAGAAGACCAAAAAAGAAGCCTCACGGGCATCGAGGGTTGAAATGATGTACAACAAATCTAGAAAACTTATGCCAACAACAACTGCAGTTAAAATAAGGAATCTAAGCGAAGGCGGCAAATTTCTGAATTTTAGATTTCATCCCATGCTTTCTTGTTTGTGTTTTTGATCAGGTCCACTGTCGTTAACCTGATCGGAACCACAAATGAGATTGAAAGACAAATAGAGTATCATTGCTTCCTTAGAAATATGGTTATAATTGATTGTGTTTTCTTTCCTTGCCATTCTTTCAACATTCCTTGGAGAAGATCAGATGCTTGCTATAGTATGTGGATCCCGATAATTTTTAAGATTGCCTCCAACTTTTTGATTCTGTATTCAAGCTGGCCGTTGCCATCTTCGAAGTTCGTAAGGAGTTCCTCATCTCTTGTGAGCTCAATCAGGAACACTACTTTCAAAGTTGTGGCATTCTAGAAGCCCTTCAGAACACTTTCTTCAGAAGCCTTAAAGGATACATGAAGGGTCTCTGTGTTTGTTTTAGGTCAAAATATGTTGATGCACGTTGAAGATGTGGTCCCAACAGTTGAACAACACACTTTTATTGAGCGTTGCTCCATTCATCTTGCTTAACCAATTTGATAAATTAGTAAGCATGGAGTTACGTAGCGTGTGATCTAAAATGGCTCTACCAAGCCTATCAAACGTTACGTAACTCTAAGCTCATTACTCTATAAAAATATGACTGAGTTAGTGCATAAATCGAACGAGCTCAATCTCTCAGCCTTTCTGCTGATCGCTCTTTTTTAATATAGATAACAAGATATCTACTATACAAAAGTCTACACTATCGCCAGACATGTTTGCCTGGGAGCAATTCTTCGGAAGATATATGTTGATGTCTTCTGAAGAATTGCTCCCAGACAAGCATGCCTGGCGATGGTGTAGACTTTTACATAGAAGATATCTTGTCATCTATATTGGATAAGAGTGATCAGCAGAAAGGCTGACAGATTAGGCTTTTTTTATTTGTGCACTAACTCGAGCATATTATTTTGATAGGGTAATGAGCTCGGAGTTACGTAACGTTTGATAGGCTTGGTAGAGCCAGTTTAAATCGCATGCTACGTAACTCCATGCTTAATAATTTATCAAATTAGTTGAGCAAGATGCATGGAGCAACACTCAATAAAAGGGTGTTGTTCTACTGTTGGGACCACATCTTCAACGTGCATCAACACATTTTGACCTAAAACAAACGCAGCGACCCTCCATGTATCCTTTAAGGCTTCTGAAGAAAGTGTTCTGAAGGGCTTCTAGAATGCCACAACTTTGAAGGTAGTGTTCCTGATCGAGCTCACAAGAGATGAGGAACTCCTTACCAACTTCAAAGACGACAATGACCAACTTGAATATAGAATCAGCAAGCTGGAGGCAAGCTTGAAAATTATCGGGATTCACATACTACAGCAAGCATCTGATATTCTCCAAGGAATGTTTAAAGCATGCTAAGGCAAGAAAACACAATCAATTAATCCATATTGCTAAGGAAGTAATTATACTCTATTTGCCTTTTAATCTCATTTGTGGTTCCGATCAGGTCAACGACAGTGGACCTAATCGAAAATACAAACAAGAAGGCATGGGATGAAATTTAAAATTTAGAAATTGTCGCCTTCACTTAGTTTCCTTATTTTAACTACAGTTGTTGTTGGCGTAAGTTTTCTAGACTTGCTGAACATCATTTCTACCCTCGATGCCCATGAGTCTGCTTTGTTGGTCTTCTCTTATTTTCTACCTAGGTGATAATCCCGACCATGCACCTCCCTAGAAAAGTGTCCATCTGTATTTTTTTTCTTTCAGAGACACAACAGACAAAATTACATTACCGGATACACTTTCATATTTGCACTTGATTCAGATTTCGCATCTGTTAAGATAATTCCATCAGCCAGATTCGTTAGAAGTTATTTTCTACCCTATGTCTGTTCTTCAATTATCTCTCAGATAATATATTCTTCCATCAACCACCGATTTTTCCACGAAAGCATTCTCCTACCATATATTCTGGCATATAATCATCACCCCAAGCAAGCAACCCAACCATATAAATTTTGGCCAGGGCAATAACTATATTGGTTTTTCATTCTTGTTTGATGCAGTGCGAGGCTTCGAGGGCCCTCTAAGGGTCCAATGCACACTTAAAGTTAAGTCCAATCGCTATTGGTTCTCTGCAGTGACGACAAATAATGATCCCTTCTCAAAACTTGACACGCATAAACACGAGCACCAACCGTAAGTAATTAGTAACAGGGTATCTGCACCATCTTCATGAGGTCCCCAGCCTTATCAATTTCGAACCCATCAAACTTAACAGTACAATGCAGGATCTTGTTTGAATGATCAATGCCTAATCGATTAAAAACTGCATTCACAAAAATATTGTACTTTGTGTGTATTGTCCTGGTAACCTTATTAGTAATACATACTTAACTCCCACACATATGATAGTGGATCTATCTACATGCACTTATTCTTCCTAGCCCATCTATGGCTTAAATTGAATAAACAGATGACTAGCTTGTTACAACAGATGACGCATCTGTTTATATTGTCAAACAATTGGAGACATCTGTTACGACAGTTGATCAACCTGTTGCAGAAATCAAACAGATATTTAAATCTGTTGCAAAAGATTGACAGTATGTTGTAAGTTATCTAACAGAAAGAATATATTTTGCAACAGATTACCCATCTGTTAGATTTATTTTAAAGTAATTTTCTTTTCTTTTCGAGATACAATAATTTATAAATAGGTCCTTCCTTACAAATATGGATGATCCAGATTCGTACAAGAATATTCATATCGAGTCCTTGCGTGAACTTCAAAGGCAGTTTGATGAACTCCAGAGAGATTTGGCTGACTTCGGAGCAAGGCTGCCAGATGAAAAATATCTGGTTGACAATAATAATAATAGTAATAATAATAATTAGGTAATATTTTTTTATTTTAGCGATTATTTTCCTCCTTTTGTATATCAAATCTACCCAAGGGATTCAAAAATCTATGAACATTCATTTCATTTTGTTGTCGACTTTGAATTTTTAATTCTTATTTAGTATTTAATAATAATCATTCTGTTTATTCCTTGTTCTCAACATGTTGACGGTTGGTGGTAGGGATTGAGCAGCAATTTGTGTCAACAGTTAGAGGTTAATCTACTACGACAGATCGATCATATGTTGCACCTGACGGTTATTAATAAAAAAGGGTTATTGTTATTGAGAGGGTGAAAAGAAAAATACATGACTTTCCGTTCCGATTATTCAATATGAAAAATGTTTCGTAAATAAATAATAAGGAAATAAATGATAAACACAATTTATAACCATAATTTTAATAACCGATCGTGACTTTTCACCATTTTTGTTTTTGAATTTATTTTTTAAATTATTTATTATATAATAAAATGATTATTATTTTATTAAGGAATTTGAAAAGGTATTTTTTTTATTTATAAAATAAAAAAGTAAGCAAATTTGGATTAATGATATGATGATAGTTATTTTTTTTTTAAAGTAGATTATATGCTGCAACAATTAAATTATCTGATGTAACAGGTTCACTATGGTTGCAACAGATGATATAGCTATTGTCACAGATGATTTATCTGATGCAACCTATATCGAGTCACAACTCAATAAAAGCGGTTCTTGGAAAGAACTAATTAATAATAATACTCTAAAAAGTCATGACTTATCACAATATTTTTTAATTTAATTAATTCATTACTTTTCACATTAATAAAAAATGTAAGTAATAAATGGAGGTGAACAGTTAGATTATATGTTGCAACAGATATGTTATCTGATGCAACATATTTTATATTTGTTGCAACAGATAATATATCTGTTGTCACAGATGTGTTATCTGATGCAACAAATATAGAATCTGTTGCCACAACTCAATAAAAGTGATTCTTCGAAAGAACTAATTAATAATAATAATCTGAAAAGTCATGACTTATATCACAATATTTATTTTCTTAATTCAATAAAAAAATGTAATTAATGTATGGAGGTGAATAGTCGCGCCTTTTTGCCTCTCATTCAAATTCAATCCTCTATAAATAGGTCCCTCCTTACTCAATCGTTCATTCAAATACACTCTATTTATTTATTGCATCTCGTCTTTCATATTACACTCTAAAACATAAGATTATGGCTGACCTAGTGTGGGACGTTGCTTTTCTGCAAGACGTCGTGAATGAACTTCAGAATCAAATTCGTGATCTGCAATGGGAACTGGGAGGAGTTAGATCAAGAATGCTCCGCGAGATACGCAGGCTGAGGAGGGCCTTGCTACTTCCGAGTGAAGATTGGCCGGCTGGCAATGATGATGCTGATAATAATAATAATAATTAGACTATTATTTTTCTTTTAGTCTATTATATGTATTTTTATTTGTTTTTATTTAATAAATAAATTATGTTTGATCTTTGATGTTTTAATCCATATTTAATTTTCATTCTGTCTATTATCTTCTCAACAAACATGTCGACGATTTGACGTAAAAAGGAATAATTTAGAATTCAGTAGCAATAGCAAGATTTATCTGTTAGGTTTGTGGCAGGGGTTGGTGTGTTGTTCAAAACAGATTACTTATGTTGCAACAGATAAGAAGTTGATGCAACAGATAAATAGTCCGTTTCAACAGATGACTAGTTTGTTGCTTTGCTTGGCTCTGACGTTTTAATTTGTACTCCTTCCGTCTCAAATTACCCATCCCAAATTGAGATGCCACATTGATTAAGAAAAATAATTAATAACATGTCTAGTTTACCATAACCCACTGATCAGTTGGTGGGACATTAGACGTATTTGAAATAACCATTGTTTGCTATTCAATCGAAATTTCATAAGAGAAGAAATCTTTTAACGCCGGTCGGCGTATAGTCCCCCTATTAAATGATGTTTCCATTTTAATTTGAAGAAAAAGTTATTAATGCAAAGGGTAAAACATAGATTTTTTTTAATCTTTTCTTGATTAATGAAAAAGACAAGGAAAATAAGAAATCGAATTAGGAAATTTAGGATGGGTAATTGGATGTAAGGAATAATTTTGAATCCAGTAGCAATAGCAAGTGTTGAAAACATATTGGTTATCTGTTGGGTTTGTGGCAAGGGTTGATTTGTGTTGTTTCAAACAAATTAATCATTTGTTGCAACAGATAATTAGTTTGGTGCAACAGATAAATATTCTGATGCAACAGATAATTAGTCTGGTGCAACAGATAAGCATCCTGATACAACAAATAATACGTCTGATGTAACAGATAATACGATGATGCAACAGATAAACAATCTGATGCAATAGATAAATCTTCTGATGCAACAGATTATTTATCTGATGCACCAGATGATTGATCTATTTATATTGTGGGCGCTTATGCTGGATTCATAATCGGGGTTCTATCCATTGTTGGAAAAACAAAAGTGTACCCAGATGACAAAACGTATAAAAGTCATAATTTTACTTACCAAAGTCACCTATGAAGTAATGCCAAAGTGGAAAGTGATGTAGTAAACAAAATTTGACCTAAGAAATTGGTCAGATCGCAGCAGTAGCGTTGTACCACCACCACCGCCACCACCAACAACAACAACAAATGGTCGACAAGAAGAAGATGAAAATGATAATGAAGTAGAAGATGATGATAATGAAGCAGAAGATGATGAATAAAGCAGCAGAAACAGAAATAATTAACAACAAAAATCGCTAAGAGAGAGAAAACAACAATGGATGAGAAGAGAGAGAAAGACACCTATTTTTTCCTCCGTTTTCCGTTATTTTAGGTATACATTGGGATCAAAGTATAAATTTAAAAACTTGTGGATTATTTTCAAATTTTCCCAACTTTCTTAATCCATAATAAAGTAATTGTCACCTCCAACTAATAGTTAAGACTTGTGTCACCTACATCTCATTTTAAAACTCTTTTGTCACCTGTGGCCCAAACCCCCAGGTATGTTGTTTATACTTGATTTGATTTATTAATTAATTTTTTATTATTTACAACTAACATTACATTTATCTTTTGTCAGAAATGTAACTAAAGAATCTAAAGTTTTCGAAAATCTGATAAATATAAACATCACAAATATAAAATAAATATTTAAAAAATTAACAAATATAAAGTTTTCGAAGATTTGATGTATTTAAACATCATAAAAGTGTGAAATGAATATTTAAAAAATTAACAAATATAATTAAAAAACTATTTGTAAATCTTAAACAGAAGAGATGGGGGACAAATGAATAAACAATATCATAAAACAAAACATGAAACATAAAAGCATTTTACAATTGCATATTATTTTTACTCATATAAGATTTGATTAGAGGTAGGGGAGGGGTGGGGGGTGAGGGGGAGGGGTTAATTAAGAACCTATATCTTTAAATTGTGAACAATATTCTTTAAAAAAATATGAAACATAAAAGTTGTTTTTATAATTATATGATTGTTTTTCGTATAGATTTGACTAGAGGTGGGGGAGGAATGAAACAGAGGGGGGGGGGCGTGAGGCATGGAGATGGAGGTGAGGGTAAATTTTTTTCTTTTTTATATTTCATAATTGAGTTATAATATGATAGTTGATTTTTTTTATAAGGTCGTTGTTAAATGTTTAAAGTAATATGATTTACCATTCGAAAGAGACATTTGATATCAAACATTTTATCCACACATCGCACGGATACGTATAATAATAATTTTTAAAACGAACGGCAATAATTGATCAAGTACGTAAATGATGTAGATAGGAAAAACGTGACATTGGTTGGGTAAGCCTGTTGTTTTGCACGTTTGTTAAGCGCCTGATATTTCTATTGTAAGGGTTGAAGTGTCAAATTTTTAATAAACAAAAGAAAGGCTGGAAGGTGGGGAGGGCAGGGGAGCGAGAGAATAGTTTTTTTGGACAATACTCCTTCCGTTTCATATTATTGTAAAAATTTTCCGTAGCAACAACTGAAAGTTTCATGATTATTATGAGGTTATTATTAATAAAAAAATTGTGAAATTATTATTTTTTACTTTTTATGTTATAGATAAAAAGAAAATACTTATTAAGTTTAAAATTTTAATTGATTTTCATATTTCATTAATTTGAAATAAAAAAACTAGTGCATTTTTAATTAATTGATAACTATTAAATTTTCGTACTTAAAATTTATTATGTGCATGATATTAGTGATGATTATCATAATTTTATTTTATACACAGAAATTTCTTAGGAAATAATATTATGCAAGTTGTAGAATGATAAGTTCATAAAGAGTGTGCTACTATAATGAATGTTATTGTTGTTACAGATTGAATGCTGTTACAGAAGTAAAATATAAATTGAAATGTTAGTTCTCGAGAAAATTAGGTCATTATAGTAAAATGTAATTATCTCAAGCAGTAACGGAGCCATGATTTTCATCAAGAGAGTTCAAAAATAAATATACGAACAAACCGAAGGAAATTCAACATCTATCATATACACATAAAAACTAATTTTAACTATGTATAGTAGAATAATTTTCCAACTAAGAGGATTTGGATAAACCCCTCGTCAAAGGATAACTCCGCCCCGAGATTTGTCTAGAGTTGTCATGTCACTCTTTTGTAGGTCTTTCAAAAATCATTAATATGTCATTACAATTTTACACTTTTAGTAAATTATATTTTACTCCCTTCGTTTCAAAATAAATAGTGTTTGACATAAGTGAATACATTTTTCCCATTTTGTCCTTACTAATAATTATTATCCAAAATTATAGACATTGATTTATTAGCACTGAAACTTAAGAGATTTAAGTGAGATATTTTACTAAAGAGAGATTAATATTTTAAATGATTAAAAACTATTAATAAAAGTATGATAGTTGAAACATATATTTCTCATTTCTCAAGAGGGTATAAATAAAAAGTGTGATAAATAAAGTAGTTTGGAAGGAGAATTATTCACGTGAACTTTGCCATATGGGATTACCAATGTATGAATTGTCACTACTAAAAAAAAATAGCTTTTGGGACCACAGCTAGTGGTCGCAATAAAAGCGATCATATATGTGGTCTTTTTTCAATTTTTTTAATAGAAAAGAAATTAATAAAAAATTATATTTTAAAATTATAAAATAATCACCACAAGTGGTCGGTTTTGGTTTTAAAAAAATAAAAATAAAAATATTTTGAAGAAGCTACCATATGTGGTCGCTTTTCTTTAAAAAAATAAATTAAAAATATTTTTGCAAAAACGATCACTTGTGGTCGCTTTTTGATTTAAGAAATTAAAAAAGAAAATGATTCACAAAAATCGATGACTTATGGTCCCTTTTATTTAAAAATTTAAATTAATTTTTTTTTTAAATGTGGTCGCTTTTCTTTAAAAAAGTAAAAGCGACCACATGTGGTCGCTTTTTGATTTAAAAAATTGATAAAGAAAATTGTTTATAAACACCGACCACTTGTGGTCGTTTCTATTTTAAAAATTAAATTAAAAATAATATTTAAAATGCGACCACTTGTGGTCGCTTTTATTTAAAAAATTTAATGAAAAATAATTTTTAAAAGAGACCACTTGTGGTCGCTTTTGGGTTTAAAAAAATTAATAAAAACAATTATTTAAAAAATAGACCACTTGTGGTCGCTTTATGATTAAATTTTTTTAAAAAAATTAAACTAAAATATTTATGTAAAAGACTAGCAGAATCTATCCAAACATATTGAATATCTTGATTTGAAATGATCGAAGTAATAATATACTATACTTTGAAGTTATATTAATGTAAACTAATCAAGTTAATCAATAACTCATCAAAGTATATTATAAAATACGTCGCATTATATTACGGGGTGATATACTCGTATATGTGATGTATATAATACGTATTTAGAACCTGATAGTCGATAGAGAGTGTATGTGTGTATGCATAGGTATATATAGTATATATTATGTAGTGATGTACGTAGTTCAAAGCTCACATTTATATATATGTATGTATATCTCTTGTGTAGTGATGTACGTAGTACGTATTAAAAATAAGTTCATGCAATCGATCAATCAAGGTAATAGTATACTAGTTGAAGGTATAATAACATAAGATAAACTAACCGATAATTCATCTGAGTATATGTGAATTGTATTATCATGGGATAATAAAATCATGTATGTGATGTATATAGTACGTATTTGAAAGTTGATAGCCAATCAAATATATGTATATATCAGTATATCTAGTGTAGTGACATATGCAATAATCAAAAGTTAGATAACTGAATCTATGTATCAAAATATTTTGAATTATACGTTGATATCATACTATTGAGAAAATATTTATACTACTTGTGTCAATGTAGACAAGAGTATATTGTTGAAGTTGTAATAACGTAAGCTAATTAATCGATAATTTATCTGATAAACACGCTGTATTATGAGGTATATATATATAATATCGTATTTAAAAGCTAATTAACAAAAAAATCATCCTAATTTACGAAATGCATTGATATTATTATACGATTGAGGAAATATACTACTCGTGTTAATGTGATGATAAAATAACTAATCATCTAATTTATATATACATTACATTAAATTATTTGGATGTTATTATAAATATTATTCATTAAAATTTTGATTTTTTTAATAAAAATCGACCACAAGTGATCGTTTTTTGATAGTAATTTTTTTAAAAAATAAATTGAGCACTTATAATTGGTTTTGTCAACAATTTTGTAATATGAGATCATAGACCCGACCCAACCCATCAAAATACCCCCTTTTTCTTTGTAATTACCCAATCTCAATTCATCACAACTACAACAACTTAGTGACAGCAACTCAATCTATCACCGGTGACAACAACAACTCAATGACGACAATAACTCAGCGACGACGACAACTCAGTGACTGACTCAGCAACTTAGTCAACGACGACTTTGTCTCAGCGACCCAACCTCTCACAGCTCGCGCGTCTCAAGAATTCAAGACTCTCACAGCTCAGTCACCGGCGACCTCTCACAACTCAGTCACCGGCGACCTCTCATAGCTCAGTCACCGGCGACCTCTCACAGCTCAGTCACCGGCGACCTCTCACAGCTCAGTCACTGGTATCTTGTTGTATTAAGGTAGAATTTTACAATATTTTGTCATTTTCTTGGATTTATTGCAATTGGGTTTAGGGTTCTTGATCTATCATTAGAGTAGTTAAATATTTTGTTGATTTTTGGTCATTTTCTTGGATTTCTTGATTTGTTATATGAGATTTCTTTAATCAGTATCTTGTTGTTGAACTAAAAATTAGTTAAAATTAGTTATATCGGATTTCAATGCTGTAAAAATTATTGGAATTTCTTTTCAATACTGTAAAAATTACTTGACTATTAGCAGATTATGTTTTAAGGATAAAATAGTTTACTAATAAGTTGTCCAATTTTGAAATTCAAATAGCTAATTAGATATTGTCAATGTTGCAGAATTTTTGACCGAACTCGAATATGGGAAAATGATTACTTTGTTATTTTTTGGTAACAACTTGTCTCTTTCTCTTCAACTTAGGCCAAGCAAAGGTAAGTTGATTTCTCTGTATTTTCTTATAATGAAGTCTTTAAATGTAGTGTTGTAACACCTCGAGTCTGTACCCCGGATGCTACACGGTGCTCATTACTTGAAGGACCACAAGCGAACCCATGGCTGGTACCTGCTGCAATAACTAAATAATAATACAGTAAATATGTAGAAAATAGGTGAAAAACTGGACATAAGGTTCAATACTGTTAATAATACCGAATATGGTATCACAATACCAAAATTGAACATCAATACAGAAAACTGAACAACTGTCTGAAAATACTTTAGTCTGAAAAGCCTCTAAACTGTCTGAACTGCGGAGTTGATGGGACAAGTCCCCAACTACTGAAAATGAACTGAAATGTTGAAATAAATAATCACGCCCTTAAACTATGAGCACTCACCACTAACTCTGTATGCTAAGAATCTGAACTGCTAAGGGTGCTCGGGAGCTCGAGTGTATGAACCTATGATATAAGACATTATAGCGCACAAGAAAAGCATGCGTCAGTACTTTGCATGTACTGGTATGCTCAGTGAGATAGGCTGAAATGCATGGGTTTATATGCATGACAATACTAACTGAATATCATGAGTATGACTGAATGAGAGTACATGCATGGACACGTAGAATGTTACTGAGATCGTAATAACACTGAATACTAAATGTGAATACTGATTAACTGATATCTGAGTATACTAATACTGAAGTACTGGTAACTAAATGACTGTATATGACAATCTTGATTTTGTGGAACTACACTAAGTCCCGTACTGAGATGAGTGACTGTGTTTGATAGTCCTAAATCTGCGGATCTAAACTGAGTTCCATACTGAGACTGAATTTGAAATTGAGACTATGAGAAGTAATCATCTTACCGACATGCCCCTTCTCTAATTGATTTGCATTCCAAACTGTAACCCCAGTTAGAAGGGTGTCAATACCGTGCCACGAGTAAGTACAAGCTGTGAGTTAACCCTCTCTGACAGGAAGCTCTTTCGTCAACCCTCGCTAGTAGGAAAACTCAAATGAGATTTATCAACCCTAGTATTGCAGGGAGATATCTCAACCTACGATGGCTACACTGTTCTGGAACACAAGGACTATTTCTAAGGACCATACCCTCTACTGGAAGGTGAGCCCCCATCCTTGGGTTCACTTAGTGCTGAATCCTACTCCCAACTGAATGGACACTGAACTGATTTTCTAGTTCATACTAGGCTTGACTAAACTGTTATAGATCGTACTGTTTAACTGAACTGAACTAATTTTTACTGAACTGAGTGGGACTGATTCTGAGTTCACTGAGTTTTCCTAAGTTCCGTAGCTGACTGAATTCCACTGATCGAGACATGTCTGATTCTACTCTGTGACTGATTATGGCTCTAGACAAGCAGTTAAATTATCGGGTATTAAATACCCCCTGGACTCGATAGCATAAACTTAAAAGACATGGCATAATCTTGAGACGTGGTAACTAACTACTTAGTCATCATTCATTCATTTGGGTAATCAATCAAACACTTGCATGACATGAACTTGCATACATGCTAACATGATATAATTTCACTATTCAACTCACATGGACAATTCATCAAACACTTGTGAGGCATAGTATATGCACATAATACTAAAACAACATGTAGGCATTGTGATTCAATTCCAATTACACAATTCTAAGAGTTTTAACATAAATTCACATGATAAAGCACACATATCAATTAACTCTACATGAATCTTGTAATAAACCATGAAATAGAAACCCAATTAAGTAATAATCATGAATACACTTTAACTCAAATCATGGAAATCATGAAATCACTCTACATGAGCTTTTAAAAGAGTTTCTTGGACTCCAAGGGTGAAGGAACCCTTGGATGAACACTTCACATACCTTAGTTGGTGAATTTTGGAAAATTAACGGTGGAATCTTGAGCCTTGAATTTGAATTTAATTCACCTAGGGTTTTTCTTCTTCAGCAATTTGTGAAAGAATGATTATAACTTGCTAAAAGAGGGCTAAATTTCGTGTTATGGGAGCTGAAGAGTGTGGGAAAAAGACTTAATTAACCCTGAGGACACAACTTTTTAATGACTGTAAACTTAATTATCGACGCGCAGTCCGACATACTGCATCGTTGGCATCGATGCGGTAGCCAATGTGCCAGGTCTAGTCTGCATTGATTCACTAGAATTGAATGCTGGGAGATGGGGAAAACATTTATCAATGCGATAGTCGATGCGACGCATCAAGATCACGTTGATTCATTTATTTAGGATTCCAAAGGTGGTTCAAACGAAGTCCAAAAAATCCAAAACTTGTTCGGGAACACCTATTGACATTCCTGATCATGAATTAACTCAAATATCAATATTTAATAGACGTTAAGGTCGCGAAATAAGATTTCCAACTATCGAAGGCTAAAATAACACTAAGTCTGAATACTTAGCTAGAATTTTCTATATTTGGGGCCCCTTAACAAGCTTAAAGGACTGAATTAAGCTAAAAAATTTGTGGGGTCTTACATTATCTCCCTATTGGGAACATTCGTCCTCGAATGAGACTGACTAACCTGAGAATACTGGTAGACTGAACTTACTTACTGAACATGAACATCTGAAACATGATTATCTAATTGTTATTACTGACATACTGAATATGTATATCTGATGACTGAGTTGTTTCATGAATGGATGACTGGGATTACTGATAAGCTGAGTTTTGCATACTGAACATACGTATTTGATGCATGAATACATGACTGAACTGACTCATGAACATATGAATAAATATGCAATGGTAACTGATACCATGTTTGTAATGGAAAATCTGAGCATGAAACTGAATAAGCTTAAAGAAAAACTATTACTTGAACTGAAATAAAATACTGATGAACCCAAGATCATTTCGGAGTACGTATGAACGGGAACATGAGAACATGTCTGAGACTGGAACATGATACATGAACTGAATATCGTGAACTGAACTGAGCCCCTTTAATACGTGGCTTATGGATGTGATTGGAACTTGAGGATCAACTTATGAGTACCCACTACTCCAAATTGGATTCATTAAGTGAAGAGAACTAGGAGGTTTAGGACATGAAATCTCGGGGTTATAGTGCATCTCCTCCTTGGGACATTATGTCCCCCGAAAAATACTGACTTGGCTGAGATACTGAGAAAAACTGGGGCGATGCACAAGGCACCTATGAATTGAATTATGACTGAATATTTAGGGCCAGAAACTGAGACATGATACATGAACAGAGTTGGACACGCAAATACCTAGTTGGTCCTTCTTAGAATAGTTACATTCTTGAGAATTCAAATAGTGCGACTAGATGGAAATATGGAAAACCACACCACACGAATTTGACTGTCTGACTGCTAAACTAATTACTGGCTTTACGAACAAACTCATACTGAAAACTTATTCTCAACTGGAGCTTTTCTCTGAAATTCTTTTTATTGAGTTGGAAGCAACTTTAGGGAGCAAGAAAATCTTGGCATTGTCTGAATAAGACACCACGACGTGGCTAGAATTCTGTAATATGAGGCGAGGCCTACGAATCATCATCTAAGATAGAGTGACTAAGACTTATGCACTGCAACTATAAAGTTTCAAGCTTAGACATATCCTTTGAATACTCTCTCAACTATACTCTTCACCTTAGTACAACACTTCACTTAGGACTACTGAAAAATATTTGCATGGGCACTGCACATGAATGCATAAGCATACTCACTTATCTAATTAACTGAATGACTGATAGCTGAATACTGGGTCTGCAAGACTAAACTGTAATTAGTCTGAATAACTGGACTAAAACTGTAGAATATCATGTATACGAGGTAAGGACTGACTGGGTAATATGAGATAACTGAGCATGAATTTGTAAAAAATTAAATTATTTGAGAATGCAAGACCAAGCGTATAACATGATTCTGAAATATTATGAAAACTGAGGTACTAAAATACTAATAACTGAGTAACTGATAATTATATGCTATGGTCGAGCAAACTTAAAACTGAACTGAGTTTTTGATCTGATCACTATAACTAAGACTTTAACTGAGACTATGATTCAGACGGTAACTGGGACTGAAAATACTGTAAGGCATGAGTGCAGAAGTCATGAGTTGCATGACCTGAGTTTGGAGTTTTTGTGTTCATGGAACGTGATTCGTACTATTAAGTGAACCGGAACTCCTCATACTAAGAACTGGAAACGCACACGATTCTATGAAAAGTGCATGAATATAAGTTGTGTTCATGGAGCTAAGACGTAAAGCATGCGTAGGTATCGTGATGACTGAAGTACAAAACTTTGAACTGAGGTAAAAGATAGGTTGGGCATCATTCCCACCCATTACTTTTCTACACATACTAATATTACTACTAAAATCTAGAAGTCTGACTTCCTGAGATATCATAACCAAACAGTTCTTGTATACCTGCTGGGCTATGATAGATTGACCCACTGGGGTGGAGGCTGAGAAAGGTTTGTTAATATTTGGTCTGACATTAAAGTTAATTGCTATGCAAAGCGTTACAAAAGACAGAGAAGCTCCTGGATCTGATGAGACATAAATATATAAATGGGAGGTCTATAATGTACCAATGACCATAGCAGGGGAAATTTCTCGATCTCGCCTAGACTGAAGTGCATAAAGCCTATTTGGGCGCTGCCTACTGGCGGTACTGAAAGTGGCACCCTGCTGATTCGGGCGACCAGACTGAGCTGAAGGATGACTGTGCTGACTTCGTAGACCAGCCTTAGGACAGTTTCAGACTCTGTGACCTGACTCACCATATCCAAAACACACATAACTTCCAGCTCTACACGTACCCTTATGATTCTTACCGCATTCTTCGTAAAGAGTATTAGTACAAATACCGCTTGTACTACTTTGGGTTTTGGAGCCTAGCGCCCCATTATGACTGTCATTCCTAAATCTTGGTACTGTTGTACTAGATAAAGATGGAACTGAGGCTGAAAACTTCTGACTAAATCGAGAACGGTTACCACCCTCTGACCTTGGCTGGGCAAAACTAAAGCTACCTATTCTGGATCTCTTATTTTCTCTCTCCTTCTTCTTAAGTTTCTATTCCTCAATCTGTTGAGCATGGACCATAAGCCTAGATATGTCCATCTCCCTAATCAACATCACAGTCCTGTAATCCTTAACCACTCTACCTGATACCCCAGACATAAACTTGTGCATTCTGGATCTATTGTATGCTACTACACGAGGAGCATACCTGTCTAACTAAGTAAACTTGAGGAAATACTCTTTCACACTCATACTACCTTGCCTGAGATTGATGAACTCTAACACCTTGGCTTCTTTCAGCTCTAAGGGGAACAATCTATCTAACAAGGTCGTAGCAAACTCTTCCCATTCTATGGGCTCTGCATATGCACCCCTGTCTAACTTCCACTGCTTAAACCACATATGGGCTACATCTTGTAGCTGATAGGTGTCTAACTCAACACTTTCACTGGAAGTCACTCCCATGATATCTGTAACTTTCTGAACCTGATCGAGGAACTCATGTGGATCCTCTTCAGACTTAGAACCTGAGAATAAGGGAGGATTCATTTGGGTGAAGTCCCAAATCTTAGATACAACAGTATTGGCCACTGGGTTGGTTGGAACAACAGTTGACCGTTCATTCTGAGTTGCAACTGAATTGGCTAGAGTACTGAATGCAACTCTGAATTCTACATGAGAGATGTTCTTGTCTAGGGGATCTGCCTGAACGGGCTGAGGTTCTGACTGGTCTCCCATTCCTCTTCCCTTAGTCCTTCTTGGAGGAATATTCTGTAAATGGAAGAGAAAGGATTAGACTGAGAATTTAACTAGAGCTCAAGCTCACTCGCACGACATGAATACTGAAAGAAGGGAAACTTTTCCTAAAACAACCCATAGCCTCCTATCCATAAGTGTGGCGTACAACACACCCATGAACAAGACTCTACTATATGTGCCTTTTAAACTTCCTAGGACTCTATTGAACCTTAGTCTCTTATACCAAGTTTGTAATGCCCAGAGTCGGTACCCCGGATGCTACATGGTGCTCATAATCTTGAAGGACCATAAGCTAACCCATGATTGGTACCTGCTGTAATAACTAAATAATAATATGGTAAATATGAAGAAAATAGGTGGAAAACTAGCGATAAGGTTCAATATTGTTAATAATACTGAATATGCTATCACAATACTAAAGCTGAACATCAATACTAAAAACTGAACAACTATCTGAAAATACTCTAGTCTGAAAAGCCTCTAAACTGTTTGAACTGTGGAGTTGATGGGACAAGTCCCTAAATAACTCCGACTACTAAAAATAAACTAAAATTCTGAAATAAATAATCACACCCTCGAACTATGAGGAATCACCACTAACTCTGTATGCTGAGAATTTGAACTGATAAGGGTGCTTAGGAGCCCGTGCGTCTGAACCTATGATATAAGATATCATAGTGCAAAACAAAAGCATACGTCAGTACTTTGAATGTACTGGTATGCTCAGCGAGGTAGGATGAAATGCATGGGATCATATGCATGATCAATACTAACTGAATATCATAAGTATGACTAAATGAGAGTATATGCATAAACACGTAGATAGTTACTAAGATCATAATAACACTGAATACTGAATCTGAATACCGATTAACTGATATCTGAGTATACTGATACTAAAGTACTGGTAACTGAACGATTGTATCTGACAGTCTTAGATCTCTGGAACTATACTGAGTCTCGTACTGAGCTGAGTTACTGTGTCTGACAGTCCTGAATCTACGAAACTGAACTGAGTTCCACACTGAGTTTGAATTCAAAATTGAGATTGTGGAAAGTAATTATCTAATCGACATTCCCCTTCTCTAACTGATTCGGGGTCCAACCTGTAACCCCTGTCGAAAGGGTGTCAATACCGTGCCATAAGTAAGGAAAAGCTGTGATTTAACCCTCTTTGAGAGGAAGCTCTTCCGCCAACCCTCTCTAGTAGGAAAACTCAAATGAGATATATCAATCCTTGTCTTGCAAGGAGATTTCTCAACCTACGCTGGCTATGTAGTTCTAGAATGCTAGGACTGCTTCTAAGGACCGCACTCTCTACTGGCAGGTGATCCCCCATCCTTGGTTTCACTCGGTGCTGAATCCTACTCTCAATTGAATGGACACAGAACTGATTTCCTAGTTCATACTAGGCTTGACTGAACTATTACTGATCGTACTGTTTAACTGAATGGAACTAATTTTTACTGAACTGAGCTGTACTGATTTTGAGTTCACTGAGTTTTCCTAAGTTCCATAACTGACTGAATTTCACTGATCGAGACATGTCTGATTTTTCACTGATCGAGACATGTATGATTCTACTCTGTGACTTATCATGGCTATAGACAACCAGCTAAATTGTCAGGTATTAAATACCCCCAGGACTCAATAACATAAACTTAAAAGACATGGCATAATCTTGAGATATGGTAACTAACTACTTAGTCATCATTCATTCATTTGGGAATTCAAGAAAACACTTGTATTACATGAACTTGCATACATGCTAACATGATATAATTTTACTATTCAACTCACATGGATAATTCATCAAACACTTGTGGGGTATAGTATATGCACATAATACTAAAACAATATGTAGGCATCGTGATTCAATTCCAATTACACAATTCCAAGAGTTTTAACATAAATTCATATGATAAAGCACACATATCAATTAACTCTTCATGAATCTTATAATAAACCATGAAATAGAAACCCAATTAAGTAATAATCATGAATACACTTTAACTCAAATCATGAAAATCATGAAAATCATGAAATCACTCTACATGAGCTTTTAAAAGAGTTTCTTGGACTCCAAGGGTGGAAGGAACCCTTACATGAACACTTCACATACCTTAGTTGGTGAATTTTGGAAAATTAATGGTGGAATCTTGAGCCTTGAACTTGAATTTAATTCACCTAGGGTTTTTGTTTTTGAGCAATTTTTGAAAGAATGATTATAACTTGCTAAAAAAGGGCTAAATTTCGTGTTATGGGGCTAACGGACATAGGAAAAAGACTTAATTAACCATGAGGACAAGGATTTTTAATGACTATAAACTGAATCATCGACATGCAGGCCGACGCACCGCGTCATTGGTATCGACGCGATAGCCAACACGCCACGTCGAGTCCGTGTCGGTTCACTGGAATTGGACACTGGGAGCTGGGAAAAATATTTATCAATATGATAGTCGATGCGACGCATCAATATCGCATTGATTCACTGGTTTAGGATTCCAAAGGTGCTTCAAATAAAGTCAGAAAAATCTGAAACTTGTTCTGAAACACCTATTGACATTCCTAATTATGAATTAACTCAAATATTAATATTTAATGGACGTAAAGGTCGAAAAATAAGATTGCCAACTTTTGAAGGCCAAAATAACACTAAGTTTGAATACTTAGCTAGAATTTTCTAAGTCTAGAGCCCCTTAACAAGCTTAAAAGACTGAATTAAGCTAAGAATTTTGTGGGGTCTTACAAGTGTTAAGGTGGGATTATTTATTGTAGAAGTCTTTGAATACCATAGGTTTTGTGATG
Organism: Capsicum pubescens; assembly: GCA_030864215.1. Classification (NCBI taxonomy): domain Eukaryota; kingdom Viridiplantae; phylum Streptophyta; class Magnoliopsida; order Solanales; family Solanaceae; genus Capsicum; species Capsicum pubescens. The sequence continues at coordinate 102,299,293 of CM061544.1, read as the reverse complement.
ATTATACGGTGTGAGAGGGACATGTGACGCCTCTACTTATTTGGTTTACTAAACTTGTTGAATTGTTTGAAATATGAATTAATTACTTTAAAATGATTAAGTATAGTGTATGGAAATGTTAATTAGTTACTTCAAAATGATCAAGTATAGTCACTTGATAAGAGAATTGGTGACTTGTGTTTTGATCTTAGTTACTTGAAACGTGAACTTGTATTTTGAATTTAGTTAAGTGTGGTCACTTGAAAAGTGAATTAGTGACTTGAAAATGTTAAGTGTAGTTACTTTAATGTGAACTTGTGTTTTGAATTTAGTTAAGTGTGGTCACTTGGGAAGTGAATAAGTGATTTAAAAATGATCTAGTGTAGTCACTTGATAAGTGAATTAGTCACTTGTGTGTTGAACTTAGTTATTTGAAAAGTGAACTTGTGTTTTGAAAATGATTATGAGTAGTTATTAGAGAATGTGAAGTTGCTTTTTTAAAAATGGTTTGTCTAGGCACTTTAAATGTAAACTAGTAACTTGAAATTGATTAATAATAATGTTTTGAAATGTAAATTAGTTACTTGAGAAGTGAACTTGCTTTTGAATTTAGTTACTTGAAAGGTGAACTTGTCTTTTGAATTTAGTTAAGTGTGGTCAATTGAGAAGTGAATTAGTGATTTGAAAATGTTTAAGTATAGTTACTTGAAAAGTGAACTTATGTTTTGAATTTAGTGAAGTGTGGTCACTTGAGAAGTGAATTATTGAATTGAAAATATTTAAGTTTAGTCACTTGAGAAGTGTACTTGTGTTTTGAATTTCGTTAAGTGTGGTCAGTTGAGAAGTGAATTAGTGAATTAAAAATGTTTAAGTGTAGTCACTTAAGAAGTGAAGTTGTTTTTTGAGTTTAGTTAAGTGTGGTCACTTGAGGAGTGAATTAGTGATTTGAAAATGCTTAAGTGTAGTTACTTGAAAAGTGAACTTGTGTTTGAATTTAGTTAAGTGTGCTAACTTGAGAAGAGAATTGGTGATTTTAAAATGTTTGAGTGTAGTTAATTGAAAAGTGAACTTGTGTTTTGTATTTAGTTAAGCGTGTTCACTTGAGAAATGATTTAATGACTTGAAAATGTTTAAGTGTAGTTACTTGAAAGATGAACTTGTGTTTTGAATTTAGTTAAGTGTGGACATTTGAAAATGTGAATTAGTGATTTGAAAATGGTTTAGTGTAGTCGCTTGAAATGTGAATTCATGACTTGAAAATGGTTAAGTGTGATCACTAGAGAAGTGAACTTGTGTTTTGAATTTAGTTAATTGTGGTAACTTGAGAAGTGAATTAGTGACTTTAAAATGTTTAAGTGTAGTAATTTGAGAAGTGAACTTGTGCTTTGAATTTTGTTAAGTATGGTCACAAGAGAAATGAATTAGTGACTTGAAAATGTTTAAATCTAGCTACTTGAAAGGTGAACTTGTGTTTTGAATTTAGTTAAGTGTGGTCACTTGAGAAGTGAATTAGTGACTTGAAAATATTTAAGTATAGTTACTTGAAAAGTGAACTTGTTTTTTGAATTTAGTTAAGTGTGGTAACTTAAAATATGAATTAGTGACTTGAAAATATTTAAGTGTAGTCATTTGAGAAGTGAACTTGTGTTTATAATTTAAAAAAAATCTTTTAAGTTTAAAAATTTCGAGTAAGTGGTTCCTATTAATACTCTTGGAAGGTTGTTAAGGCACCCAGAGTATCCACTAACTTGCGGTTATCCAGACTATTTGAAAATAACTTTTTTGACTTTGTTTAAAAAGGAAAATTATTTTTTTTTGAAAAGAAAATGATTAAGGAAAAAAATGTCTTCAAGATTTTTGCAAAACAAATTTTGACGATTTAGCGGAAATTTTTAACTAAGTCTAAGAAAACTAAGAACAATTAGCATATTAAGGGGAGTGGGGGAGACTAAATGACTTAAGTCATTAGGCCCAAATCCATAAATCATGTCCTAAGCTAATTTGAGCTTTTGACCCATCTTCATCTGTCCTAATCTAAATACTTGGGTTTTTGGCCCACAACCTGTCCTAAGCTAGTTTTCAAACCTTTGAGACTCAAAATCCGCTTCACCTGTATTAAATTACAACTTTGGCTTTGAGGCCCAAATGAATGAATAAATAAACGACTAAATAAATAAATAAAAATAATGCATTAATAAAAATCGAGACTTTTCAAGTGTCTTAGTAACCTATTTGACCCATTTTTCTTCTTCTTTCATCTTCTTGCACCTGCACGCCGTATAATCGACTTTGGATTTAAACTTTAGACTTGAATAGGAGAGATGGGACTCACTAGCCCATTATGAAATGTAAGAGGAAAGGAGTCCATTTCGACTCCAAAATAGATTCATGCAAAGGAAAAGGTAAAAGAAAAAAATTAATATGTGTTCGATAATTCTACACTTAATAGAAAAATGATGACATGGAAGAAATAGCATTCTTAAGCATAAAGAAATAGTAATCTATGATATCAAAGCAAGCCAAATTATCTAACAAAAAGAAAATTAACCCATCTCCTAAACAGTCATACAAAAAATTGAATCTAGCATAATATAATTAACTAGCCTTTGAAAAGAAGACATGAATCCACAAACATAGTTGCTTAAAATTTGGACAAATAGATTAACACATATTTGCTCCAAATACTATGATATGATAAATTCAAAGTCATGTTTTCATTAAACAAAGAAAAGAAGCATGAGCAAGAGATGAAGAAATCTTTCATAGCACGTCAAATATGAAATACAAGACATACTAATGCAACAACACTTTTTAATACAAGATAGATCAATCAACATATCTATAACTTAGAAGAAGAAAAATCACTATAGCGTCTGAATAACAATGGGATGTCTTAATGAATAAAAATACTTTAAGAAGTAAACCAATAAATGAAGTGAAGGAAATAGCATATATTAAGCATATTTGAGAAATGCCATTTAAAGATAAAGATAGGAGAAATAGTAAAAGATTAATTCTAAGAAAAAGTGTCCAATTATGCCAACTCCTATTTTAGTTCTACACCATTTCAACAAAATCTATAACCCTAACAACTTTTCAATCTAAACAAGAGAAAATCAAAGATAGTTCTGACCACGAAAACGAGTAACTCACTACTTCAAATTGAGAAATAATTTCACAGACCTTTAACAATAGTAATCATTCCTTTTCGACATAAAGGAAACAACTTTACATACTAAAACATATCTACCAATAACGAATTTAAACAAAGCATGAGCACGAATTTTAAGCAAAGATCAAAACTTTATCCATAATAATCAATGAATAAACCTAAATGAGAAAGATTCAATATTAACTATTCTTTTCAACATAAAGGAAACAACTTTACATGCTAAAAATAAATATATCCGCCAACAATGAATTTAAACAAGGTACGAGTACGTCTTTTAAGCAAAGATCAAAACTTTATCCATAATAATCAAAGAATAAAGCCAAAGAAACACGTTCAATTATTGCTAGCTCATTTTTATATCATGAACATGAAAATAGCCATAATATTGATACCATAACATCCTATGGCCTTCAAGGCCGTCTACAACAAACAATCCTAGCAAACAAAATTACAACTACGAATTATGAAGAAGAAGGAGATAACGAAGAAAACGATAATAAAACTAAAAAAGAAAAAAGTGTGTTTACCTTTTTTGGGGCAATAAAATGGGACTTCAAGCTTTCTTCGGAGTCTTGATCACCACCGGAAAGCAATCTTTTGAGAACCCCGATTAGAATACCGCTTGAAAATTTTTACTAAAGAAAAGAAATTTAACTATTTGCTCAAAAAAAATTTCCACTCTTTGAGACTTGGTATTTCTACCAAAATAGTAGTAGTATTTATAGAAAAAGATGGGGATTCAATTCTTTCAATCCACCAATGTGGGAGAAAGAATTTAAGGGTTTTGGGGAATTTAAAATTGAGGGTAAGACTTGTTAGAGGATAAAGTGGGGTGGAATTGTACAATCTAGTACAAATTTTAAATTTCAAATGAAAATGAGGATAATGTTGAGAGAGAATTGTACAATCTAGTACAAATTTTAAAATTTAAATTGAAAAAAGGACAAGGTTGAGGTAAAATTGTACTATCTAGTACAAATTTGAAATTCAAATTGGAAAAAAGACAAGGTTGAGGTGGAATTGTACAATATAGTGTAATTTTTGAATTTTAAAATTTTAATTTTTTATTTTGGGATTGATGTTGGAATTTTTTTAAGGATTTAGGGTTATTTTAAAAATAACCCTAATAAATTTAGGATTTAGTTAATTTATTAAATATTTGGTCAAATTAAAAATCAATTGGCCAATTACATCGCAATTATGATCAATTTAATTTTAATTATTATCAAATTTAATAGATCAACCAAATTAAATTGAAATTCGATACGAATTAATACCTTATTTAATTTCAAACTTCTTGATTTAATAAAAATCAAAAAAATATTTTTTCAAATAAATTATTTTCAGAACAAATTACATTTAAATCAAGATTCTAACCATTTGAATTCATTTTCAAGATAAACCTTGATTAAAATCTGATATTTTGTAAAATAAATATTTAAGTAACAAAATTATATAATTTCATATAATTGAACATGATAATATATAATCGCTACTTAAAATGACAATTTTACCCAGATAAATACTTTGAAAAACTTTTTATTCAGATAAAATTAATATTGTAATTTTATTTAAAAATAAAAAAAACTCAAGATTAAACTTAGTTAAGGCGGACAAAAATTAGGTGTCAACAGACCCTTCTTTAAAGGTCTCCTGAAATATTGATGACTAGTCCATATATATTTCTGAATTGTGTTATTCCTAGCCCACGTAATCCAAAAATGGTATAGATGTTTACTTGCAACCTTTGATTGATGAGCTACAAATTTGATGGCATGAGGGGATTGAAACTTGGGATATTTTACTTAAGCAGAATTTCAATCTGCGTGCATATCTAATGTGAACTATTAATGATTTCCCTTCTTATGGAATGTTGTCTAGGGGGATGATAGCCGGAAAGCTAGCTTGTCCATACTACATGGAAAATACAAAATCTTTCACATTGAAATATGGCAGAAAAAATTCATTGTTTGATTGTCACCATTGTTTCTTGTCACCTTATCATGAGTTTAGAAGACTGAAGAATGCATTAAGAAAGAATAGAATTGAAAATGATGGTCCACCTCCAATATTATCTAGTCATGATATTTGGGAGATAGTTCATAATTTTCTAAAAGTTAGCCAGCAACCATTGTATAGGTTTGATAGATATGGTGTTTCACATAATTGGACTAAGAAAAATATATTTTAGGAGTTAGAATATTGGCCACATAATTTACTTAGACATAATATTGATGTGATGCATACTGAGAAAAATTATTTTGATAACTTGTTCAACACAATTATGGATCTTACCGGCATGACAAAGGATAATTCTAAGGCTAGACTTGATTTACTAGAATATTGCAAGCGTAGTAAATTATACTTACAGGAGGGGACCAATGGCAATGTTCTTAAGCCCAAGGCTAGTTATACACTCAAGTTGGATCAAAGAAAAAAATATATGAGTGTGTCCAAAGTTTAAAGTTGCCGGATGGATATGCCTTAAATTTGGGAAAGAGGGTTGATATGGTTGAAGGAATCTTACATGGAATGAAAAGTCATGATTGTCATATTTTTATGAAACAGTTACTTCCAATTGCTTTTATTGGTTTTCCAAAAACATATGAAAACTGAAAATAGAGATTAGTATGTTCTTCAAAGACTTATCTTCCACCACATTAAAATAAGAAAATTTGTGTCGAATGGAAAGTAATATTGTTGTTATCACCAACAAGTTGGAGAAGATTTTTCCACCTGGGTTCTTCGATATGATGTAACATCTTCCCATTCACCTTATCCACGAAGCTCGGCTAGGAGATCCAGTTCAAACTAGGTGAAAGTATCCAAGCGAGCGGTAAGCAGTTGCAATATATTTAATTTATTAAATATACATACATATTTATTTTTATATAGTAAACACCTAATTTTAAAATTATGCAGGATAATTGGAAAATCCAAAAGGGGTCCTAAAAATAAATATAGGGTGGAAGGCTCTATAGTTGGGGCATATCTTGCAAGAGAAATATCTCAATTTTGTTCATACTACTTTGGTGATCAAGTTACTTTTTTAAGAAATAGACCGAATCGACATCAGGACGATAAGAATAAGCCATATTTTCAACCAATATCAATTTTCAATCAATCTGGTAGTAAGGCAAAAAAGACCACATTTCGTCAGCTCACTACCACAAAGCACAAATTAGTAACTTTGTATGTCTTGCTGAATTATCTGAAAGTTGAGCCCTTTTTAAATTAAGGATATTAAATAATTAAATATCATATTTAATTACTCATTTCACTAAGAAAACTAATTGTGTTTTACATGATGGATCTTCAGCTTATTTAAGACTCAATTCCATAAAAATCAAGTGTATGTATCCTTTGAAACATAGTTTACATATGAGGTGTGTAAGTTTAATATTATTACAACAAATTTTAAACTTTTTGAAACACCCTGGGTCTTGATCCTTAGAAATTTCCTGATTTTTGGGCTCACTGGATATCATACGACTTGGGGTACTAGTCATATATTGTGATACAGCTTGGATAGTCTTAGTTGTATCTTAGATAGTGTGGTTTGGTTGTCTACTGTCCAAGGTATGAATGGATCATACCAGTTGTACCTTGGAGTATGAGTTGTATGTTGGCAATGGTATGTTGTCCACTATTGGATGGTTGTGTTTTGGTTTCTGGAATGGGTACGGTTTATGTGTACCAATCGTATGATTGGGTACGAGTAGGAAATAAGAGTAGTATATTGACCAGTGTGGTGGTCTAAGGTTAGGCCTAGGGTATGAGTAAGGGTACTACTCATACCCTTGGGTACGAATGGTATGGTGGAGTCGTACCCACCTGCAGAGATTTTATACAGTTTAAGTTGGGGGTAATCTGGATATTTCCCCTTATAACTCCTTGGGACCCCATGACTTATAACTCTTTTGGGACATCATTTACCCTAATATTCTAATCTTAAGCACTTAGAAACTCTCTCAAAGGCTCTTGGGCCAATGAAGGCTAGGGTTTCATCAATAGGATCAATTTGGGACTTGTAAGGGTGGTTTATTCTTATCTTCTTCTCAATCTAAGGCAAGTTACTCCTCCCTCATTGTTAGTTCCAACTAAAGTCATGTTTTATGAATTATTTTTATGGCATAATTATTGTGTGGTTTTGGATTTTAAAATATATATTGGGGTTTTGATTATAAATACGTAGTTATGGTTTCTCCATATTTTAATTATGGATTTGCGTTCTTTAATGGTGTTTTGGACAATTGGTTGCATGGTAATGGTAAATTGGTACTTGGTTTTGTCTTTGGAAACACTATGCCCCCAATGTGTTTGATAAAATGCTTATGAGAATGCTTTTAGTATATTGTTGAACTTTTAATGGAACTATTGCATGGTACAACTTGGTAATGGAACCTTAAATGGTATAAAGGGTTTAAATAGTTTGGAATGGTTAATTAGTAAGGTCTTGGTGGTCATGGTTATGGTCAAATTAAACATCCTTGTGGGGTACAAGGAAATCCCCCAAGCAAACTAAGTAATGAACATACTTGTGGGTTATATGGGAATCCCCCAAGCAATTAAATAATGTAATATATGGGTATATGGAATCCCTTTTTATCTAAAAGGTTGGCTAAGGACATTGCTTGCAAGTTATAGTCGGTATGACGATACCACTGTTTATAGCCTTGGTTAATAATAAATGGAATAACAGTTTGGTAATGTGGATATGGTTTTAATTAGGCAATAATGGAGGGGTGTGTAGCTAACCGTGAAGGTGTGAGTCCAATGGACGGACACTGGAAACTCATGTTTGCCGATATGAGGATTGGTCATGATGTCCATATGGGATACACGAGAATCCCCTAAGCTACACTTGTATATATGTATCATGGAGAGCGAAGGGTACTTGGGAATCCCCTACTCCTATGGTATCTTTGATTCGTGAGGCTACACGTATTAAGGCCTATTCGGGGGGTTACACTGGACCCATATAAACCATGGGTGGTTCTAGGATGGTTAATCTACACATTCTCAGGTTAATTATTTTAAATGTGTGCCAAACCCGGTTCTCTTTCCCGACATAGTTTATATATGTATATAGATATGGATATGTGTACATGGTTGTTTTACTTGGTTTTAAAGGTTGACATTACTTTATCTTTATCCAGAGTACTTTCTAGCGTTCACTTGCTAACCCATGTTTGGGTGGATGTATCCCTAGGCAATGTAGAAACCGACCATTTTACTCCTCCTACTTAGTGATAGGATTCGGTAACAACTAATAGATTGAAGTGGTAATCTTTCATACCCCGAAAGACTCAATTTCATATCATGGAAATCTTTTCACACTTTAGTAATTTTATGGATATTGGTTTTTGCTATATTTGGGGGCATGTCCCAACCAGATATTATTTTTCTTTTGGTTAGAGGATTTATGGAACTACTATGGGTTGGAATAGGCGATATCGGTAGTGGTGTCAACCTTAGTATTGGCATTGGTATTGGGGATGATACTGTTTAGTTAAATTTATGATTGTTCCATCCTCTTATGTTATGTTATGGACAGGAACTTGGTTATCATTTGGTTTTGGTTTATGGTTTTAGGTTGGTACTTGATTAATAGTTGGGTGTTAGACTGTTGGACTTGTTTGTGTGGGTCATGGTTATGGACCTATCCTAGAGTCTGGGATTGTACAAATACGCTATCTTGTTATATGTTTAAAATTTAGCCGACTCAGGGTATGCATTTGGTTGGTTGGGTTGGGTATCGGGGGTGGTCTCCAGTCCTGGTTAGACTTGAGATGCCCATTACGACAAGGCTCTGATTTGGGTCGTGTCACGTTTACACATTCTTCAACTAATATGTATATATATATATATAATATTTTTAGGTATACCATTCACCAAATGCGTCTACATACGATCAGTTCTTGAAAGATATTTCTTTGGAATCTGTTGAAGCTCATACAATGTCCTATTCCATAGTAAATGAATTTAAATTTTCCACCAAAGAACACTCCAAAACAAGAAAAACAAATAATTATGGTGTTTGGGTTAATGATGAAGTTGATTACTTTGCCATCATACAAGAGATCATAGAAATAGAGTATGTTGGTTGTCCAGTAAAAAAAATTATAATCGCTCGATGTATGTTTGATCCAAGCACAAGAGGCACAAGAGTACTTAAGGAGCTGATAACACTCAATCTACAGCTCTCGTAGGAGTGTAAAATGGTCGGTTGTAAAATATAGAACCCAACCTGGGTTGGGTATCGATCCCTCAGGGAATAGCTTGGTCAACAAGTAAGCAACGATTACTAGACTTTTAGTGCAAGTCTCATAAAAAGGGGGAAATTGTATTGTGAAAGTAATGTAACCAAAATAAGAGAGTAAAGCAGAAAATAGCAAAGTAAAAGAACGAATGTTTTGTAATACGTAAACAATGAGAATTGAGGAGTTGGGGTTATGTCCACCTTCTGAGTTATACGTCTCTATTGGCTATGGGTGTGCGGAATTCAGACATGCATGTGCTTATAGAGAATTGTATTCGATGGTAAATCCAGGCGTCTTTCGACCTATTCGAGGATTATTTCACTTTAACTCTTTCGAGCTTAAAGCGTGTCTAACGGTACGAATTCTCCAAGAGGTTAATCCAGTTATGGCACTAACTTTTTAATAGGGGATGGGACCCTACTACCTTGACATTATCTCTTTTCCAGACAGATAACCTTTCTTTCGAACAAGTTAAATGTTATACTGGCGTATTCTTGCGTTTGAAACCACAAAGAATTTATATTAAAATGAAGAGAATAATGATATAAGCAGCATACGTGTCACGAACTCACAAACTCACAACAATAGATAGTATCTCATTCGGCTTCCATAACCCCAACAGAGAAGTTTAGTTATCCATGAGTGCAAAGGAAATCACAATTGACATTGTTGTTATACCACAATTAAGATTTCACGTTTATAATGGTGTGGTAGACGTTTAGGCATGAATTCCTTAGCAAGGTAACGTTTCTCTTGTTGTGGAATTTAAGAATTGAATAGATGAGTAGAAGAAGAATAAAAAGTAGAATTATTAGAATGGTTGGAAGAGTAGAGGAATCAATAATAGAAGAATGAATTAAAAGTAGAATGAGAATTCTTAAAATCTCTAGCAAAATAGGGTATTTATAATACCCATATCCTATTCCTACTAAGCTAATGAATTACTTAACCCAATCCTACTAGGTTAAGGTATCATTATCCTAATCCTAATAAGTTACTGCTAGTCCCCAAAGTCTTCAGAATTGTTGTTTTTGCCCGGGACAGATTTTCCATGCGCTACTTTTGCTCCTTGGCGTCCAAGATTTGGTTTCCTCCTTTCGTGAAGCTTTCTTTGGCGTCAAGTTATCCATAAAATGCTGAATTCTGCATCATTTATACCTGAAAACTTGCTAATCATGTTCGTTAGCTCACTTACAAGAAAAAGGACTAAAAGTGCATGAATTATATAATTTGTCCTCAAAACATAGCTAAAATATGGGTAAAATATAGCACTATAGGCGTGTAAATTCTCCTATCATCAACACCCCACACTTGAAGCTTTGTTCGTGCTCGAACAAAATATCATGTCCCTCTTAACATTTACTTAGGGTTTCACAGCAACAACACAAAATATTCGTCAAGACAAGCATAACAATTATTAACAAAGAGTAGTTTTCGGATCATTAGTAGAAACAATTCAGCCTCCAACATAGACTCGTGATGGTGGTTAATTCGTGTTCACAAGTTGAGGTACAAAGAATCATATACGACTACCCAAAACTCATCAACCATGTGTGTCTCACAGTATATTACCCATAATCTCTCACAAGTATAGTATATTTATTGAAACATGGGTATAAAATTATCCTTGCTCTCACTCTCACAAAGAATTCATATGTTGTAACTGATGACCATAGGCTTGCCCTTAGTGTAATGCTCCACTAAATGTCAGAATGCTAAGCTTAGGATCAAATAGGTCTTTTGCTGGTTGTAATGTAGGCTAAGGGACGGGTTGGACTATTTTGGCCAGAAATAGTGACTATGTTCCTAAGCGCTTTAATACATCACATTATATCATTAACACTTTTCTTTCAAACAACCTCTCTACTTTCTTTTAATCTACCACCCTTTTTCTCCTCTTTTGTTTTTCAATTTTAAACATAACCAACTTTTTAGTTTTCCTTTCCTTTTTCTTTTCATAACATACCTCTTATGATAGCACTTGTTTTTCATAATGAATTCAAGCACCCATACATTCTAAAGCATCATATTCACCTAATCTCCTCTTATTTTGTCACATGACTTTACACTTTAAAGCACTTAGGAATTTGGATCAAATTATGGTCTTGAAAAAAATGGATTAGGCTTTCATATGAGGTTGTCAAAGAAAATAGGCTAAAGGCTCAAAAGGGGTTGACTAGGATAATGTCCATGGGTAGGTAAAAAGAAGGTAAATAATCATAGGTTGCCAAAGAAATGCCTAAATCATCTCCTAGACTTGCACTCTTTATTTTTGCTTTACATACATACCAGGCAAGTTCTAGCATCAGCCACAAGCACAGAATATACTATTATCTCTCACACACAAGGCACATGGTCGACTTTATTGGGAGTAGTATAGACTCTTGACCCAACAGATAAAGAAATTAAACCAAACAATATCACATAGTGAGTCACAATTAGAGCCTAAACGTCTCAATAGTCATGATTTTAGCACAAACTCTTGTCATAATCTTATGCTGCCTATTAGAATAATTTCATGCGAAGTTAAGTTAAAAAAAAAAATTTAACTACTGAAAAAAACAATTAACTACTAACAAAACAAACAAACATAAATAAATGCAAACGTGGATAGAGAAGTATAGCATGCAAAAACCAGCAACCCACACTTAGACGGGACACACTGTTCTCAGTGGAAAATAAATAAGAAGAACCTGGTTAGTCGGACTCATCCTCTATGTCTGGGGTCATACCCCTTTCGTCGGAATCATCATCAGAGTCGTCATCCTCAGAAGTTCCTCATAAGTATCCCACTTAATTCCAAGAGTGAGTCGAGGTATTTGCAGCGAGGAGGGTTCTCCTTGCTTTTTTCGGCCTCTTTTCTTGCCTTTTTGTGAAGTGGTAGCCTTATCTTTGCCTTGTCTTGCTTTGGGTGCCATTGTACCTGAGACTTAAAACAATGTTCATGTTAGCATCATCTCGATGGATACAATCTATAAACAAGCAGTAGTGGCACCACCCCACACTTAGTTTGTTGGTACATACTAGTGAAGTGAAAGTGGTCGATTACTCAGACTTCATCGACATACGTTTTAGGTGCTCTATTCCAATAATAGAATCAGTGCAGTCATACTTCTTGTAATCTTGGAAATACTTGCATGTGTGAGATATCAAGACTACTACATAGAGATTGAATCAAGGTATAGCATCTAGAAATAATCACAACCTCCTATGTCGGTAGGCATCTATAATTCTTATCCCGATGAACAAGTCATTCCAACATGTAAGTATTCAAGTGACAAGATAATGCAATTTTTTTGACCATATCAATTCCGCAAAAGTAAGACAATGCATCAAATTCAAGTTGGAAATAAGTTACGATCATCCTTACGTATTCATTCACTCACTTTCAAATCATCAATACTACTTCAAGATTTAGCAATTCATAATAGGCGTAGTAATGTAGTACTTACGGAATATAAATGAAGAGCAAAGAAGCACTTACTTGATTGATGACTTTGGATGCTGTTTTTGTGAAGTAAGAGAGCAAAAGGAAAATTTTTGAGAGGATTTGGGGACTATAGGCGGCGCTTAAGCTAGGTTTCCAATGTATTTTTGGTTCAAGACTAAGTCTCATATTTATAGAAGAAGGTTGGGTCGGGTTTTGACCCATTTAAAATCGGATTTGGAGACAAGAAGTGACTATAGGCGGCGCCTTTCACTTAGCATATGAGATTCAAAGACAAAAGACATTAGCATAGGTGGCGCCTATGCTATGGCATACTTGGGCATGGGCGGCGCCTATGCTATGGCACACTAGATTCCGAGATCTTAGGCCATAGTATAGGCTTTGCCTTGTTCGTGGCCTAGTTTTACCTAGGCCTAGCCTTGTTTGATGCCTATATTTTCATGAGCAATGCTCAATCCATAACCTTTTGCTTCCTTATTACTAACTTACCACCTTTAACATGCAACACGTCCAAATTGAGATTTGAAACCAATCTCCTCGTTTTACACCTCTTGCACCTATATTTGCTCAAAGACAATAAAAATGATTAGAACGATGGGTTGCCTCCCATCAAGCGCCTTAGTTTTGGTCGTGGAACGACTCTTATTTTTGGATTTTTATTTATCAAAAGCAAACACGTAATAGAACGAAAGAAAAATGAAAAATGATAAATGATGGGTTGCCTCCCATCTAGCGCTTGATTTATTGTCGCGGCACGACATAGTTACCTCGAGTACTTAGACTTTGTCGAGATAGATGGTGGATCGTTTTCTGAATGGATTCAGACGATAATGAGGCTTACTTGTAGGCATGCAATCTTCTTCGAGATGACCCTTGTACATGCCTATCCCATGAGGGATACCAATTATATCATCAATAGTCCAACCCATAGCTCTCATGTATCTCTTCATAGCATAGATGAGAGCCTCTACGTGTTGTTTACTTAAATCATCCGCACTCACCGAAAGTATATTTATACTTTCCAAGAACACATACCTTAGATAATCGGGGAGCTCTTTCGATTCTAGCATTGGTGGCTCTTCAATAGATGGCTTGGCTGGTGGTGTGGGTTACTTTTTGAGATCGAGGTCCAGCTTCTTGGGAGTATGGCGATATGCCCCTAATCCTGATAGAGCACAAATAGCTTCTTCGCAATTTTCAGTATCCTTACTCTCTTCATTCATGAGCACAACCGCCACTGGGTCATCAATAATTTGCTCTTCTTCAAGTAGTTCTTTCTCATCATCAAAGTAAACATCAGCCACCGAGAATACGTTCAGCTCTTTGGGTTGCTTCATTGATTTGCACACATCAAAGCGAACTACTTCGTCATTTATTCGGAATGAAAGCTCATTAGCTCTCAAATCAATAAGCATGCTTCCTGTAGCAAGGAAAGGGCGCCCCAAGATTATGGGAACTTCTGAGTTTGCTTCACAATCCAAAATAACAAAGTCTGCCGGAAAGATGAATGAAGAAACCTTTACCAATACATCACATAGAATCCCAACAGGTCGTTTTACCGACCTATCCGCCATTACGAGCCTCATATTGGTTGGAGTAGGATCACCTAACCCCAAATTTTTATAGATAGATAATGGCATCAAATTGATGCTGGCTCCTAAATCACATAATGCCTTGGCAAAATTCAAAGATCCAACAGTGCAAGCAATAATGAAAGCTCCGAGGTCATCCTTCTTCTGAACTAGTGATCGGGTAGCGATGGCGCTGCAGTGATGAACATTATCTTTCAACTCATAGCTTGCTGCCCGCTTTTTCGTCAAAAGATCTTTCATAAATTTTGCATACCCAGGCATTTGTTCAAGTGCCTCCACCAATGGAACATTAATGGTCAGCTGCTTTAACATAGTCATGAATTTGCTGAACTTTGTATCGTCCGCCACCTTCTTCAATCTTTGAGGAAAAGGTGGTGGTGGGTATGGAATTTTTCTCTCCACGGCTTTCTTCTTCTCTTGCCTTCATTTTTCAGCCTTTTCAGGCTGCAACATACTCGGTGTACCGTCATGGACGTCGTGGGTGGATTCTACGGCAGCTTCTCCTTTTGCCTTGTCATCAATGTCTGCTACATCTTCGACCACTTGTTTGCCCTTAGATGAAGTTTCCAGCACCTTACCACTTCGAGTAGTAATAGCCATGCATGATCCCTTATTCCTTGGATTTTGCACAGTGTCGCTAGGTAAAGTGCCAGTCTTTCGTTGATTGAGTGCTGCTGAAAGTTGGCTCAATTGCTGCTCTATTTGCTTGATTGAAGTGGAATGTGAATCAACTAATTTCTTTATAGAGGACAAATCATTTATTACCTCCGTTACTCCCGCGCTAGTTGCTTCCACTCCTTTCAGTAGTTTAGCCATCATGTCTTCCATACTTCCAAAACTAGATATGGTGGCGTCACGTCTTCCAGGGGGAACATACAAACCACTACTGTCATTCTTGTTATTCCAAATACCTTGGTCCATGTTTCCAAATTTACCATGATAGTTCCGACCTTGGTTTCCTTGGGCATTGCCTCGGAAACCCCCCTGATTGTTCAAGTAGTTGGCTTCTTCTTCCAAATCAGATTCGTTTCTTCCTTTTGATGCAACAGCTTTGACTTTTTCAGTCTTCCCTGATAATAGATGCTTTGTAAGAAGATCCACTTGTGTTTTCATGTGCGCCATATCTTGATCACGTTCTTCTTCTCGTCTCCTTTGGTCTGCAGTCATGCCAATAGAAAAAATGGGGCTTGCTACCACAGAATCCCTGGTATGCCGAGCTCTACTTTACTTCGTCATACGATCTAGCATATTTCTTGCCTGACCAAAGGTGAGATCCATAAAAGATCCTCCAGCCGCATTATCCACCACTGGTTTAGTTATTGAATTCAAGGCTCTATATAGTATCTCCATTAGGTGAACATTAGTCATGTGATGGTTTGGGCACCTCATTAGCTTCGTCTTGAACCTCTCCCATGTTTCATGAAGGGCTTCAGTTGGAAGCTGACGAAAGTTGCTGATTTCATCTCTCAATTGTGCTCTTTTGGATGGCGGAAAGAATCTTTCTAGGAAAGCGTCTCTCAATTGCCTCCAATTTGTAGTAGAATCAGGAGTCAGCCCATTCAACCATAGAGTTGCCTCCCCAGACAGAGACAATGGAAATAAGCGTAATCGAATTGCATTTTGACCAACACCAGGATTGTCAAACGACTTGCATGTAGAAATAAAGTTGATGAGATGCATATTCGGATCATTGCCTGCTAGTCCACCAAATAATCCCTTGAGTTGCAATAACTGAATCATGGTGCTTGTGATGTTGAACTTGGCTTCGGGTGCCAATGGTGGAGGAATAATGGCTCCTGTGGCTCCGGCTTCATCTAGATCATCATCATCATCGTCGAACAGTATTTGCACAACTCGGCGTTCGGGCCTAAATCGCGCTTGACGATCTCTCCTCTGCATGGGTGCCTCCATCTCAGCAGTATGCCGTGGGTTTAGTAGCTCTTCATCGCCCAGGTCCTCATCATCAGGATTTGTTGCACGCCCTGGGTTATCAATATTCTGCTGATGCGCTTGAGCAGCCATCCTTTCAATTTCACGTTGTGCATCCATTGATGCACTGAACAAACCTGAATAAAACAAAAACAACAACTAAAAGTAAAAGTACGAGAATATTTGACCAAAGGGTCTAGTAACTATCACAAACTTAGTTGACAACTATATTCCCTGGCAACGGTGCCAATTTTTGATAACGCTCAATCTACAGCTCTCGTAGGAGTGTAAAGCGGTCGGTTGTCAAATATAGAACCCAAGCTGGGTTAGGTATCGATCCCTCAGGGAATAGCTTAGTCAAAAAGTAAGCAACGATTACTAGACTTTTAGTGCAAGTCTCGTAAAAAGGGGGGAATTGTATTGTGAAAGTAATGTAACCAAAATAAGAGAGTAAAGCAGAAAATAGCAAAGTAAAAGAACGAATGTTTTGTAATATGTAAACAATTAGAATTGAGGAGTTAGGGTTATGTCCACCTTCTGAGTTATACGTCTCTATTGGCTATGGGTGTGCGGAATTCAGACATGCATGTGCTTATAGAGAATTGTATTCGATGGTAAATCCAGGCGTCTTTTGACCTATTCGAGGATTATTTCACTTTAACTCTTTCGAGCTTAAAGCATGTCTAACGGTACGAATTCTCCAAGAGGTTAATCCAGTTACGACACTAACTTTTTAATAGGGGATGGGACCCTACTACCTTGACATTATCTCTTTTCTAGACAGATAACCTTTCTTTCGAACAAGTTAAATGTTATACTGGCGTATTCTTGCGTTTGCAACCACAAAGAATTTAGATTAAGATAAAGAGAATAATGATATAAGCAGCATACGTGTCACGAACTCACAAACTCACAGCAATAGATAGTATCTCATTCGGCTTCCATAACCCCAACAGAGAAGTTTAGTTATCCATGAGTGCAAAGGAAATCACAATTGACATTGTTGTTATACCACAATTAAGATTTCACGTTTATAATGGTGTGGTAGACGTTTAGGCGTGAATTCCTTAGCAAGGTAACGTTTCTCTTGTTGCGGAATTTAAGAATTGAATAAATGAGTAGAAGAATAATAAAAAGTAGAATTATTAGAATGGTTGGAAGAGTAGAGGAATCAATAATAGAAGAATAAATTAAAAGTAGAATGAGAATTCTTAAAATCTCTAGCAAAATAGGGTATTTATAATACCCATATCCTATTCCTACTAAGCTAATGAATTACTTAACCCAATCCTACTAGGTTAAGGTATCATTATCCAAATCCTAATAAGTTACTGCTAGTCCCTAAAGTCTTCAGAATTGCTGTTTTTGCCCGGAACAGATTTTCCATGCGCCACTTTTGGTCCTTGGCGTCCAAGATTTGGTTTCCTCCTTTTGTGAAGATTTATTTGGCGTCAAGTTATCCATAAAATGCTGAATTCTACATCATTTATACCTGAAAACTTGCTAATCATGTTCGTTAGCTCACTTACAGGAAAAAGGACTAAAAGTGCATGAATTATATAATTTGTCCTCAAAACATAGCTAAAATATGGGTAAAATATAGCACTATAGGCGTGTAAATTCGCCTATCATCAGGAGCATAACATCATTGAAGTTCAACATAATAGGTTGTATCTTGTTTACGTTCCCTTTGTTCTCGCGTAAAATGCTAAGCAAGTATACTATGCTCCTTATCTGTTACACAGAGAAAAGTCTGATTGGTGGGATGTAATCAAAGCGAAGCCTATAGGATGGGTGGAAGTTGAGAATGTGTTGGAGACTGCATATCAAAATAAAATGCAGACTGATCACCAGTTAGTGGACACTGATTTAGTGGATAGTTTGAACCACCCAGAAAATATTTTCAAAGAAGTTAATATTGCAGAAGAAGAGGCTGAGTGGGTAGAAGATGAGAAAACTTCTGAAGAGGGTGAATGGTTTAGTGGAGTATTATCCGGAGAAGAGGATTAGTTTGTGTAGGTTGTATTTGTTATTTATTGATGTCTTTATGCTTTGTACTATTTACCTTTTATGTTTCTTGTTTAAGATTGATATGTAAATCTTAATTAAGATTACCGTTGTCACTTTTCTATCTTTTATATAGTATTAGAAATATTCTTGTCCTTCTCATGTTGTTGGAGCGAGCCTAAACTTGCTATGGTTATGTAATTATTTCACTGGTGTTTTAATACAAATTTAGTGATTTGAAGTGTGAATTAGGAACTTGAAAATGGTTAAATGTAGTTACTTGAAATGTGAATTAGGGACTTGAAAATGGTTAAGGGATAGTTAATTGAAATGTGTACTAATGACTTGAAAATGGATGCGTATTCTTTTTACAAAAAATCTTCATTTTCTACAAGATTCTAAAAGGGTCATTTTCTTATATTCATTTTGTAAGGACTAATTACTTTTTAACTTAATATAATTTAGATGGGAGGTAAAGATGACAAAGGTAAGAAAAAAGTTGATCCTACTAAGACAAAAAAAGAAAAAACAACCTCCACCTTATAGACGACTGACAGGGATTCATATATCTGAGGGTCGGTTAGATGACGTGCTAACACGACTCTCTTATTCTAGGTCGTCACATCTTTCAAATACTAGTCCTATGCATGTGGGTCCATTTCATGGCACTACATAGACCCAGTCCTCTCCCATCCCCATACCACCGCCATCACAACACTACTAGACGATTGCTGGCACATACAGTCATCTACCATCATTTTCCCTGCCTTCTACTAGTAGTCACCCACGTACTCATAGTGATTCTACTGGATCTAGTGGGTTGACTGATCTTTATCTTAGAGACACACAATCCAGTGCATTCAGGAGCACTTGCTCCACAGCCTGAAGATAGAGATGCTAATCGGAGATAGTATATTATTCCATATGGAGCGGGGTAAGATTTCTAAACATAACAACACTATTTATTTTTCATTTACTATATTAATATGCTCTATGATATTAATGTTCGATCTTGTATTGTAGGTTTTTTTCCAATAATAGAATTACAAAAATTATGAGTAAATGCATTCGTCAGAACTTCAGAGGCTATTGAACGAGTTCGCAGAAGGTTCCAGAATTTCATAGAGATGAAATGTTTAAAGAATTTCAGGTAAAGATTGAACTTATCAACTACTTAACACATTGTTAGAACAAAAAAATTAAAATTAAACTATTGTTTTTATTGTAGAAATATTTTTGGTTTGATCCAACAGATTACTTTGCTATACGAAAGAATTTCTCTAAAAGGGCAAGACTAAGAATGAAAGATCTGTTGGATTATGCAAGAAAAATAAAAAAAATAGCCAAAATTTATAATTGATGGACTGTGGGAAGATTTTCTTCGCTATTCGAATAGAGAAGAGTTTAAAAAGTTGAGTGAAAAAAAAAAAAAGACAACCAGTGCATCAACCAAGGGTGGCACTCTACATACTGCGGGAGCTGTTAATCGAATTATTGTTAAGAAAAAAATGGTATGCAACTTTTATAGATTTAATTATTTATTTAAATTTTAATTATTTTTTTATTTCAAAGATTAATAATTTATTATATACAACAAAAAAAAATAGGTATGAAGGTAGTTTTACATGAGGTATTCGAGGAGACCACATAAAGAAGAAAAGAACCCCACAGATGAAGATGTCTGGGTTGAGCCACGTGCAAACACTACCCATATAAGAATCACATTTGTAATTATAAATTTTTTTCTCATAGTTGATATTATTTAAGTACGAATAGTTTAATATTTTTTTATAATTAATTTTAACTTTACTTTGAATATAGGACAAATATATTGTAATACCCCAAAAAATCCAAACCAATATTAGCAACATGTTTCAATCTCATGCTTAGTACATCATCATTATTTTATAGTTTTATGAGTAAGTTAGATGTATATTAAGGCTTCAAATAATTCCCAGCTATCAGACGAATCAAAACATTCCTTACAGATTGAATTCTTGGAAAGTATATTGCTATAGTCAACTTCAAATGAGCATATCTATCATTGTAGTATGAGTTTTTGAGCTAATATTCCACTAAAATATATATAATTGAATTATCTTTCCAACGATACCAATTTCTCCCAAATTCGATATCGGAGCAAAAAGTTATACCCATTTTACTCCAGCATGTCAGCCTGGAAACTGAGTGATGACCTGTCTGATAGCTTATCATATTTCTGATGACCTGTCTGACGGCTTATCACATTTCTGAAAACTTATCAGCCATTTCATCAAGCTTAGACATCAACCCATCAATTTTAGGTCCTAGGTGACGACCTGGACTGACGGGCTATCACAGACCTGACGACTTATCAGCCCATGTTATCAGCTGATAATTTCAGCAACTAGGAAGTAAGTTCGTAGGGATATTTTGATCTTTTCCCCTCACCCTAAACCTTACCCCACAACATAAAACATCAAAAACATGTATTTAGCTATTGGTATTTAGTTTCAAAAGATCTTAACCCTCTTTATTCCCAAGAACAAACTTAGGGTTTCTATTCAATTAACTTCAAGATCCCATCACACTCTCGAAAAGATATTCAAGAATTAAGATTCCCAATCCAAGAACATTCAAGAAAGGTAAATTTTATTTCAAGATTCAATCCCTAAGGTATGCATAGTGTTCGTTCAAGGACTCTTTTCGTCCATGAGACCCAAGAATCCCTTTTCTAAGATCAAGTTTATGAATTTCTTTATGAACTTCATGATGGGTTTGTTTTGCTTATGATGAGAATGATTAATTGAATTCAAATCCATGTTGGGTGTTAATTTCCATGTGGATTTAATTATTATAGCTATAGATTCATGCAACCTTATGACTAAACCCTTGAATGATAATATTAGAGATGAATCATGATATTTGTTTATTGTATAATGTTGTCTACATGTACTATGCCTACAATATGTTTGATTAAATGCCTAGATGAAGGAAAAATGACTAACTAGCATGATATCATGAAATCCCCATGTATGTACACGCTTATGCATATCACATGTTTGATGAAGTGCTTCAATAAATGAATTATGAATTGTGTTGATTGGTCATGTGTTCAAGTAAGCCATGCTATGTCAGTTTCTTTCCATCGAGTCATGGGAGTACTTGTACCCGACAATTTAGTTGTGTGCCTAGAGCCATGTCATGTTTTCATGATACTCTCAGTCAAGACATGATCCATAGAACTCAGTCAGTCATGTGACTCAGGAAAACTCAAAAATCTCAGTAATCACAGTAGTTCAGTAATCTCAGTGATTTAAGTATACCCAATAAATCTCAGTAACTACAGTACTCTCAGTCAGTCCTCATAACTCAGTATATTCCGTTAGTCAATGGAACTCAGTCAACTCAGTTTAGCTTCGCTAAACAATACCACTAGTATCAGTTCAGTTCAGTTAATCAGTTCATCTCAGTTAATCAGTTCAGAGTCTTTCAGATAGGAGTAGGATTCAGCACCGAGCAAGCCTTAGGATGGGGACTCACCTGCTAGATAGGACTGAGATCCCTAGAAGCAATCCCTAAGTTCCAGAACTACGTAGCCAGTGTAGGTACGAGTTGTCTCCTTTTAGATAGGACTGACATACTCAAGGATCACCCGTTAGCACATGTAAATATATTGGACTGATCCCAGGGGTTACCCGCTAGATTAGAACTGACTCCACAACAGTTGTCTTTACCAGTAGCACGATATTGACACCCTTCCAACTAGGGTTATAGGTTGGACCTCAGTTAGCATAGTATGGGGTATATCGGTAGATGAATGCATCCCATAGTTTCAGTTACAGAATTAGGATTGTCAGATATAGTCAATCTTTATCATTATTAATAGACTCGGGGATCACCCACTAGATAGGACTGACCTCAACTATAGTAAATCAGTATCAGTAACATCAGATTTAGAGATCACCCGCTAGGTAGGACTTATCTCAGACTAAGTCAAATCATCTTTATTATCATTATACTCAGAGATCACCCGCTAGATATGAGTGATCTCAGATTCAATTACTCCATACAGAATGAAACTCAAATAGTTCCATCAGAACTTAAACTCTCAGATACAGTCGCTCAGTATCAGTTACATCAATTATGCCAATCATCATAGTCATATCAGTTATACCAGTCATCATAACTCATGTTTTCTATATTCAGTTTCAGGACTGTTAGACACAGTCAATCAGAACAGTTCTTCATAATTCAAACTGTCAGAAATAGTCGTTCATCTATTCAGTAATGCAGTATTAGTTCCTCACTTAGTAATGACTTACATATAAATATCAGTGAACTCAGTCATTCAGTATCTCAGTATCAGTACACTCATGTTGTCAGCATTCAAACTCAGTAGTCAGTATCACCACGAGTTTAGTTATAGTTACTTATGCATATATGTATTCTCACGTTCATATCAGTCAACATTCTTCATGCATATAAACCTTTTGCATTTAGCCTACCTCACTCGTATACTCAGTACATTCAGTCATACTGACACATTCATGCTATGGTGTTTTATTTTACGTCATAGGTTCAGAGGCACGAGTTCCAGAGCAGCAGTAGCAATGCAGGTTTCAGTAGTCAGAGTTAGCAGTGATTCCTCATTCTCTGAGGACATGATTACTAATTTATTACTTTAGTATTTCAGTTTGGATTTCAGTAGTTGGGAGTTAGTTGGATACATGTTCCTTCCACTCCCCACTTCAGATAGTTAGAGGCTTTCAAACTAGATTACAGACTAGATTCAGACTTTAGTATTTTGGTTTTGATTTTGGTATTATGATACCACTTTATTCAGACATTGTTATTATTCAGATTATGTTCAGTATTGAACCTTATGGCCTTTCAGTTCATGTTTCCATATTTATATACATATATTATGCAGTGTATAAATACAGATATCAGTCATGAGTTACCTTGTGGTCCTTTGAGGTCATGAACACCGTGTAGCATTTCGGTTCAGAAAATTGGGGCGTTATAAACTTGGTATCAGAGCCTAAGATTCAATATAGTCCTAGGAAGTCTTTAAGACGCATCTAGTAGAGTCTTGTACATGGGTGTGTTGCGAGCCATATTTATGTGCGAGAGGCTATAAGATGTTTTAGGAATAGTTTTCCTTTTTTCAGTATTCATGTCATGCCAGTGAGCACAATATCAAGTTAATCTCTCAGTCAAATCTATTTCTTCTCTTGATTTCAGAACATGCCTCCCAAGAGAAGAAATCATCCAGTCCCTCAGCCCGAAGAACCTTTGGGTTATCATATTTCTTATGCAGAGTTCAGGACCGCATTCACTACTCTTGCTCAGTTAGTCAGTGCCCAGCATGAATGACCAGCTGTCGTTTCGGCCAACCCAGTGGCCAATTCAGCTGCAGCTAGAATTCGAGACTTCACCCGAATAAATCCTCCAACCTTTCTCGGGTCTAAGACAAACGAAGACCCACAGGAATTCCTAGATCAGATACAGAAGGTGACTGACATTATGGGGGTGACTACTATTGAGAGTGCTGAGCTAGTTGCATATCATTTGCAGGATGTCGCTCATACTTGGTTCAAGCAGGTTCTTTGGTTCAAGCAGGTTCTTTGATGCAGGTTCTATAGAGTGGGAAGAGTTTGCCTCTGCTTTCATTGATAGATTCTTTCCGCTAGAGCTTAGAGAATCTTAGGTTATTGAGTTCATCAACCTCAGGCAGGGAAATATGATAGTGAAAGAGTATTCTCTCAAGTTTACTCAATTAGCCAGATATGCCCCTCATGTGGTTGCAGATAACAGAGCTAAAATGAGTAAGTTTGTCTCAGGGGTGAATGATAGTGTGGTCAATGAGTGCAGGTCTGTGATATTGAATAGTGATATGACTTTAGCCAGGCTTATGACTCATTCTCCGCAAATAGAGGAGTAGAAGATTAGGATGGGGGAGAGACATAGTAAGAGAGCAAGGATAGGTAGTTTCATCTTTGATTAACCTAAGTCATAGGGTGGTAACCGTTCTCAGCATAGTCAGAAGTTTTCAATCTCATCTCCATCCTCAGCTAGTGCACCAGTACCCAAGTCTAGGAATGACCATCATGATAAGGCGCCAGGCTCCGAGGCCCAGGGTAGTGAGAACAAGAGTCTTACTTATCCACTTTGCGAAGAGTATGGTAGGAATCAATTAGGTGCATGTAGGGCAGGTAGTGATGTATGCTTTAGGTGTGGCAAGCCAGACTACAAGATGCGAGAGTGTAGAGTTCTAGCATAGAGGGGTAAAGATTTACGTCAGCAGGCACCTAGAGTGGTTAGTGTCAGAATAGACATTATGCACTCCACACACGTCATGATCTGAAAAGTTTCCCTAACCTAGATTCGGGTACGTTACAAGTCTTTCATGTTTATGGTATGCATTGTTAGATCTCTTTCTCTCTTTGAGCTTATGTTTCAGCATGAGTTTGCTAGTAAACTCAGCAAGTCAGTTTAGCAATCAAGCAGTCAGATTGGTATAGTTTGTTTTCTCATCCTTGCATATATTCATGCTATCCGAAGTCTCAGGGAATGTAACTATTCCAAGGTAGAACCTCCTAGTAATTGCAAGTTCAGTTCAGTTTATCCATCATGCATTAGTTTCAGACTCTCAAGGTTCAGTTATAATTTCGTTTGTAGATGCCTTGTGCATCACCCCAGTGTCTCAGCAAGGTGCGCATTCCTAGATGGACATAGTGTCCCGAGGGGGAAGATACCCCATAAACCCTTAATTCTCTCATGTCTTAACTCATTCAGTTTCTCTTCGTATAACGAATACAGTTTAGAGTATAGGGTACTCATAAGTTGACCCTTAAAATCCCAACCTCAGTTGTAAGCCATATATTCAGAACCTCAGTTCAAGTCATGATGTTCAGTTCATATGTCCCGTATTAGACTCAGTTATGTTGTCATGTTTCCGCTCATGCATGTTTAGTAAACGATCTAAAGCTCATTAGCATTCCCGTGTAGGGTAACAGTTCTCTTTAAAGCTATTCAGTTCTTTGTTCAGGATTACATCATAAACTTGATATCAAGTACCATTTCATATTCAGTCATGCATACATATTCTAGTTCAGTTATATAATCATGCATTAGATATGCATTCTCATTGCGAGAACTTCAGTTATCAAAACCCGCAGCCCTGCATTCACGAATCAGTTACACATGCATCAGATATGCATGTTCAGTATAATAAAGTAAGTTTATCAATCACGTTAGTCATGAGATCATGTTTCAGTTATTCATGTTCAGTTCATGTTTGGTCTATCATTCCTCCTCTCTCAGACAGTCTCATTCGAGGATGAATGTTCTCGAGGGGGAGATATTGTAATACCCCGAAAAATCCTAACCAATATTAGCGCCATGTTTCAATCTCATGCATAGTACATCATGATTTTTTTATAGTTTTATGATTAAGTTAGATGTATATTAAGGCTTCAAATAACTCCCAGCTATCAGACGAATCAAAATATTCCATACCGATTGAATTCTTGGTAAGGATATTGCTATAGTCAACTTCAAATGAGCATATCTATCGTTTTACTATGAATTTTTGAGCTCATGTCCCACTAAAATATAGATAATTTAATTATATTTCCAACGATACCAATTTCTTCCAAATCCGATATCGGCGCAAAAAGTTATACCCATTTTACTCCAGCATGTCAGCCAGGAAATTGAGTGACAACCTGTCTGACAGCTTATCGCATTTCTGATGACCTGTCTGATGGCTTATCATAATTCTGATAACCTTTCTGATGGCTTATCACATTTCTGAAGACTTATCAGCCATGTCGTCAAGCTTAGACAACAACCTATCAATTTCAGGTCCTAAGTGACGACCTGGGCTGGGCTGACGGGCTATCACAGACCTGACGGCTTATCAGCCCATGTCATCAGCTGATAATTTCAGCAACTAGGAAGTAAGTTCGTAGGGGTATTTTGGTCTTCTTACCTCACCCTAAACCTTACCCCACGACATAAAACACCAAAAAAATGTATTTAGTTATTGGTATTTAGTTTCAAAAGCTCTTAACCCTCTTTGTTCCCAAAAACAAACTTAGGGTTTTTTCTCAATTAACTTCAAGATCCCATCACACTCTCCACAAGATATTCAAGAATTAAGATTCCCAATCTAAGAACATTCAAGAAAGGTCAATTTGCTTTCAAGATTCAATCCCTAAGGTATGCATAGTGTTCATTCATGGACTCTTTTCGTCCATGAAACCCAAAAATCCTTTTTCTAAGATCAAGTTTATGGATTTCTTTATGAACTTTATGATGGGTTTGTTTTGTTTATGATGAGAATGATCAATTGAATTCAAATCCATGTTGGGTGATAATTTCCACGTGGGTTTAATTATTATAGCTGTAGATTCATGCAACCTTATGACTAAACCCTTGAATGATAATATTAGAGATGAATCATGATGTTTGTTTATTGTATAATGTTGTCTACATGTACTATGCCTACAATATGTTTTATTAAATGCCTAGATGGAGGAAAAGTTCCTAACTAGCATGATATCATGAAATCCCCATGTATGTACACGCTTATGCATATCACATGTTTGATGAAGTGCTTCAATATATGAATTATGAATTGTGTTGATTGGTCATGTGTTCAAGTAAGCCATGCTATGTCAGTTTCTTTCCATCGAGTCCTGGGGGTACTTGTACCCAACATTTTAGTTGTGTGCCTAGAGCCATGTCATGTTTTCATGATACTCTCAGTCAATCCATGATCCATAGAACTCAGTCAGTCATGTGACTCAGGAAATCTTAGAAATCTCAGTAGTCTCAATAGTTCAGTAATCTCAGTGATTTCAGTATTCTCCATAAATCTCAGTAACTACAGTACTCTCAGTCAATCCTCAGAACTCAATATATTCCGTCAGACAATGGAACTGAGTAATCTTAGTTTAGCTCTGCTAAATAATTCCACAAGTATCAGTTCAGTTCAGTTAATCAGTTCATCTCAGTTAATCAGTTTAGACTCTTTCAGATGGGAGTAGGATTCAGCACCGAGAAAGCCTAGGGATGAGGACTCACCCGCTAGATAGGACTGAGATCCCTAGAAGCAATTCCTAAGTTCCAGAACTACGTAGCCAGCGTAGGTATGAGATGTCACCTGTTAGATAGGACTGACATACTCAGGGATCACCCGTTAGCATAGTTAAATGTATAGGACTGATCCCAGGGGTCACCCTCTAGATTAGTACTGACTCTACAACAGTTTTCTTTACCAGTGGCGCGATATTGACACCCTTCCAACTAGGGTTACAGGTTGGACCCCAGTTAGCATAGTATGGGGCATGTCGATTAGATGAATACATCCTACAGTTTCAGTTACAGAATCAGGACTGTCAGATACAGTCAATCCTTATCATTATCAATAGACTATGGGATCACCCACTAGATAGGACTGACCTCAACTATGGTTAATCAGTATCAGTATCATCAAATTTAGAGATCACCCGCTAGGCAGGACTGATCTCAGACTAAGTCAAATCATCTTTATTAGCATTATACTCAGAGATCACCCGCTAGATAGTAGTGATCTTAGATTTAGTTACTCCATACAGAATGAAACTCAGATAGTTCCATCAGAACTTAGACTGTCATATACAGTAGCTCTGTATTAGTTACATCGAGTATGCTGATCATCACAGTCATATCAGTTATATCAGTTATCATAACGCACGTTATCAGTATTCAGTTTCAGGACTGTTAGACATAGTCAATCAGACTAGTTCTTCATAATTCAAACTGTCAGAAAGAGTCGTTCATCTGTTTAGTTATACAGTATCAGTTCCTCACTTAGTAGTGACTTACATATAAATATCAGTGAACTCAGTTATTCAGTATCTCAGTATCAGTACACTCATGTTCAATATTCAGACTCAGTAGTCAGTATCTCCACGAGTTCAGTTATAGTTACTTATGCATGTATGTATTCTCACGTTCATATCAGTCAGTATTGTTCATGCATGTAAACCCTTTGTATTTAGCCTACCTCACTCGTATACTCAGTACATTCAGTCGTACTAACACATTTACGCTATGGTGTTTTATTTTACGCCATAGGTTCAGAGTCACGAGTTCCAGAGCACCAGTAATATTACAGATTTCAGCAGTCAGAGTTAGCAGTTAGTCATTATTCTTTGAGGACATGATTACTACTTTATTACTTCAGTATTTCAGTTTGGATTTCAATAGTTGGGAGTTAGTTGGAGACATGTTCTTTCCACTCCCCACTTCAGACAGTTAAAGGCTTTCAGACTAGATTCAGACTTCAGTATTTTAGTTTTATTTTGGTATTGTGATACCACTTTATTCAGACATTGTTATTATTCAGATTATGTTTAGTATTGAACCTTATGGCCTTTCAATTCATATTTATCTATTTATATACATACATTATGCAGTGTACAAGTACAGATATCAGTCATGGATTATCTTGTGGTCCTTCGGGATCATGAGCACCGTGTATTATTCCGGATCAGAAAATTAGGGTGTTACGTATATGCAGTTGATTAATGAGTATCGTAGTACTCAACCTTCTAAAAGTCAGGGTAAAACAATACCTGAAGATGTAGAGGAGGAGTACTGGAAACAAACTGTGGGTTCTCCAGTTAGAGGCACATACTCCGACTACCACAAAAAATATTTTTCAGAGAATATTAGGTCTTCGTTTGGTGAATTATCCTTTACCTCACTAGTTGATATAGAAACCATTGATTTGCTACAAAATACGGTTTCTCAACTCACTAAAGAGCTTACTGCATAGGATGAGAGGGCGAAGAAGAAAGAGGAGGAAACATCATCACAAATGAGAATGATGCAGTGGCAGATCAATTCTTTTCATCAATCTGCACAAATTCTTCCTCTTTGTCCTGGTGATGCACCTCGGTCTGCAAAAGGCCTAAGCTCACTGGATGATTATTACACCACAGAGGATTCAGTTTCTCTGGCTGAGGATGGGGAGTTGTAGTTTTGTAGTCTTTTGTATGTTTTGTAGTTTACTTTTGAAACATTGATAAATTTTGTGTTAATAATTTGATTTTAATGTTTGTATTCTTATGATGGTTGATTACATATTAAATTTGATTGGTGGGTTGTATTGTATAGCAGGTTTGATGGAATGTAGAATATATATAAACTGTAATTTTTTTTACAAAATTACTAGGAATAATAATCAGAAAAATTGATCAAAAGTGATTGCTTTTTAAAAAATTTACAAGAAAAACCGACCACTTATGTTGGTAATCTAGAAATTCTTAGAAAAGCGACTACATGTGGTCGCTTTTCTATAATTAATTAATTAATTATTTTTTTACAAATGATTATTAAAAAATTATTAAATAAATAAAAGTGACCACATGTGGTCACTTTTATTTAATTAATTAATTAAATTTTAATAAAAAAAATTATTTAAATATTTTTAAATATAAAAGCGACCACATGTGGTCATTTTTGCATATATAAATTAATTAATTCATTTAAACAAAAGAGACCACATGTGGTCACTTTTATTTAAATTAATAAATTTAATATATATAAAAAGCGACCACTTGTGGTCGCTTTTATTTTAAATCTATTTTCTTAAATTTATAAAAGTGACCACTGGTGTTCGCTTTTTTGGTTTAACAAAATTGATAATCTTTTTTTTTTAAATTAATATTAAATTATAAATAATTTCTTGGCCACTTTTAAAAAAGCAACCACTGTTTTTGAGACCATGTCTTGTGGTTGCTTTTATGGTCGCAAAATTAGGAAAAACGATCACATGTGATTGCTTTTCCTTTTTTTTCCAGTAGTGATATTATTTCTAAATAAGTGTCACTTTAGTAAAAACTATTTACTCCAAATAAGTGTCCATTTAAAAATTCAAGACAAAAATAGTAATTATTTTCAATTATATCCTTATATTAAAGAATTACTTCTTCATTAGAAATATTTATAAGTAGGGTAATTTAGTAAACTATATCTCATATATATTAGTTATTTTTTTAATGAGCATGAAATAAGTCAAAAGACTTATTTTGGGACGAAAAAGATAACTAATAAAATTATTGCAACAGTCCTGTTAAATATGAGTATGACAGTCAAAATATATGCATAGTTTCCTACGGGATAGAGAAACAAAAAATGTGCAAGTGAAGTGGTTTGGAAAAATAAGTTATTATTCCTTAAAACAAGTGGCATTTTCAGTTTGAACAAACCTCTTAAAAAATTACTCACTCCATAGAAATTCGAATATATATTTACTCTTAATTAAATCTCTAAAGAAAGAAAGACTCGTTAATAATGTAAAACTACATGTATTAAAATAAGGTTAATTTTGAAAGAGAAAATCAATTCTCTTTAGTTATGTAAAACAACACCTATTTTAAAACAAAATGAAAAGGCAAAAACTATATCACTTATTTTAAGATGGAAGAGCATGTCATTCCTATTAGATATACCAATGGTTCAGGATTTCAATAGATATAAAAGCATATATGAGCTGATTTAATATGATATTTTTATAAGGTTAGGTAAAAACCGCCTGTGCAGTTCAATAAATAATTTATGTACATACACGTAAAACATGATAACAAGAATGTAGTAACGGATCCAATCTGTATATTAATGGCATGATTTGGAGTTAATAAGTATAGCAAACGCCTCAAAATCATATAATGGAATCGAAGGCACTTAGAAATAAGATAAAGATCCTTTCCAAGAATCTCATAAAACCATCAATATCCTTCCCCACTTCAAAGAATGAGCATCACCCTAAAAATTACAAGTTGTCTTTCTTTGATCAATTTGCTTGTCAAATACATGTGCCTTGTGTTCTTTTATATCCACTGAGATATTCCATGTTCTCCTTTACTAAAAATTCCATTATACATGAACAATTAGAACAATCATTGTCCAAGCTTTTAACCCATGTTTATACAGCAGCGGGTAGATTTGCGGTGGATGGTCAGTCAATTGATTGTCATGATGAAGGCGTTCTCTATATAAAGGCAAAAGTTGAATGTAAACTGGATAATTTTCTTAAGGATGCACAAAAAGATATTGATCTTGCAATGCATTTTTGCCCGAAAATCGACCGTGATGCTTCTAATTTGTCTACCACTCCACTAGTGGTAGTGCAAGTGACCGAGTTTGATTGTGGTGGGCTAGCTTTATCTGTGAGCACTAAACATGCTGTTATTGATGGATTCACAGCTTTGAAATTTGTTTACGAGTGGTCCAAAGTGAGTAAAACGGGAATTATTTCCGATAAGGACTGTTTTACCTATGATGATTTGGGTACCATCTTCCCTGCAAGAGATAATCATTTGTCAAAAATTGTCAAGTCCCCTAGAGATAATGATCATGAATTTGTTGAAATGATCTCAAGGAAGTTTGTCATATATGAATCTGCAATATCAAGACTTAGGGAAATTGTTGGAGTGGCTTGTTTCAAACCATCACGAGTTGAGTTGGTGATTGCTCTATTCTGGAGGTCTTTAATCAATGTTTCTCAACGTAAAAATAATGGATGTTTGCGACCTTCATTATTGATCGTCCCTATGAATTTACGTGATAAAATTCACTTCCCAAAATAGAAAAACTCCTTTGGAAATTTTGCTATTGAAGTTCCAGTCAAATTCATACCAGGAGAAACGAGAATGGAATTACAAGATATTGTACAATTGCTAAGGGATGTAATACAAAAGACCAGCATATCATTTGCAAAAGCAAGCGATGACATCATATTTACATCAGCAGCGAAATTTCATGAAGAAATACAAGAATGGAAAAAAAATGAACAAGTGGATGTGTGCATGGCATCGAGCTTATGCAGGTTTCCGATTAATGAACTTGATTTTGGTTGGGGAAAACCTTGTTTGACAACTTTTGGATTGAGACGTCGCGATATGTTTTGGTTGTATGATACGGAATGTGGCACTGGAATTGTTGTGCAGGCAGATTTGAAGCAAGGCTACATGAACATGTTTCAATGTGACCAAGGTGTATTGACTTTCACTTGCCAGTAGGCGTTTTGAAATTCTGTTTTCCAATTAATTAGACTTGAATAAAGCTTTATCGCTATGTATTGTTTGGACATTGATGTTTCAATGTTCTACCTTTGCTTGGTGTGCGTGTTTGTTTAAGCGCTTATTTTAGTGTAATAAAGATCATAACACCAATTGTTCGTATGTTTCTTTTTACATGTTCGGTGAAGGTTTATTCTTCTTTTATTCATCAAACCAGCCCAACACGACAAGGTGAGGTTAAGAAAATTATGTCACATGCATTAAGGCCTAGTGCATCGCCTACCAAAAAAGTCAACAGTAAATGTAATGTGCGTGAATAATATAAAAGAAATCATAAGATATTAAAATTTCATTATGTATACAATAATGAATAATATAAAAGAAATCATAAGACATAATGACATGACTAGTTGGAAAGAATTAATTCTTAATTAGTGTTTACTTAGATAAAATAAAATGAATACCTCTCTTCTATTTCAATAATTGAAGTAGTGAATTGGATTCAGAATTTTTACTAAGTGTTCGAAACGTAAAAATATAAATATAGTACCTAGCATTTGAATTTGAAACATAAGAATATGGGGCTAAATGAGTTTAAATCATTAAATCATGGCCACTTGTATGTTCAGACATCAAGTAAATATACCCAAGAATCCAAGGGTGATTATCTTCTTTTTATAATGTTCTCTAAACTATATGAAAGGTAATAATAATTCTCCAAAGAATCCATTGTTGTTTACCTTTAGATAGATAGAGAGAGAAATGCTCAAAAGACTGTTCATGATTGTTAGAACATTTATCTGGAACACTTATTAGTTATGTGTGAGGCAATTATCTCATGCACTGGTAGAGATTTCGATAAGCAACGTTTCAGTTCATTATACAGATAGTATGTTTCGTAAAGTATTACCGAAGAGAGAGTCTGTTGAAAAATTTTATATTATTGTCACAAGATCACAAGTAAATCATTAGACAGTGATTTAATGATTTATATGAATGGTTCGAACACTAATCTTTATCCATAACATTAACTTTGAAGAAGACAAGATTTTCTAAACCTTGAAGACCACTCTTTCTGGTGTTCTCTATCTGAGATGGAAAGAAAAAAAAAAAGAAACATTGTTTTCTGATTTAGGGACGAATGCCTATTTAAGATTTCGAAGTGTCTTTTCAGGAAAGGTGTCTTTTTTATAAGTTTCGATCGAACTTTAGAAAAGATTCACGAGTTTCCTATAATTCTAATCAAACTCATCACCTTTAATTATACCTAGCCGAAAATCTGATTGTTGCGAATAGCTTATTAAAGGTACTTCCTCGTTGGTCTCATCAGAATCCTTCTTCTTATTGTTGGTAGTAAAAATAACCCCTGCTCGAGGGTAGGTCTTGCAGTCAAGCTCTCTTCGGGATAAAGATCCCCCCACCTGCCTTTTCAGATAAGAGTGAGTGAGCGCCTTTTCTACTATGAATGACCTCTCCATTTATTTTCAAGCTTGCACCGACAATAGTAAACTCCTTCTCGTTCTACCGAAATAGAGGTCTGGTTTAAACGACTAGGTACAATATAACATTTGACACCTAAGGAAGGTATAACCCAACTATGAGGTATTCGAGATCGAACATCGAAAGTAAAGGTGAGGTTTCAAAGTCTACTATGAAAGCGGGCCCCTACTGGTAGTAATCTATACTAGCTGATCTACAAAAGCATGATGCATGACACTTCTTATTTTTTGAGTCCACTCTCCTTTATAAAATGGAGCTGCTTGAAAGTAGATTTCGGGGAAAGAAATAGGCGTGAGGAAGAGTCTGTAACAAAATAAATTGAATAGACAGAGAAGTCCGATAAGCGTATCAATTTCGTAAATCGGTCGCTGGTAGATCTGATAGAATCCTGGAGATGCGAGAGCCCAGCTCGAGAGGAATGAATAGTTCCCTGGTGCTTCATGGGACAGACGTTTACAATCCTTCTCCAACTAATCTAACCCTACCTTATTTTCCCAGGACCGGAGTTAACCTTACTCCCTTTATTTGAGTTGGAGGTCTTACGTCTTTATCACTATGCATAAGGTTTCCCCTCCTTTGGAAATTAGTGTAAAATTTCTCCCTATGTTATTGGCTCGCAACTGGGGACCTGGTCTTCATTAGCAATTTATAGTTTTCCGGCGATCATTCCGCTGGCATCTCCCATTCACGCCCCCATTTGACTGCCGCTCGAGGATGTAGTTGTAGATAGGTTCTCTTTCCCTGTTTTGTGCAGAAAAATTACTGTGCCCATACAACCAGCGGGGAGGATGGCACTACTGGCAAAGATCATTTGGCGAAAACACTGCTGACGCGAAACGTGGTAGGCCTACATCGGGGATTTATCCCTTGGGTGGACTCCATATAGGGATAACTTGTAAAGTCAAGAAATGAATACTTATTAAGGAATAAGTAAGCTGATGTGCCATTACTAGGTTCCATCCTATATGACAATTATCGACTTGGGAATGAACAAAAATGAGTAATAACCCCCAATAGAGATCAGTATGATGAAATTTAATGTTTTGTTCGTTCAGATTTAATTGTGTGTTGGTCCGATTCACCTACGTCAG
The DNA here is from genome assembly GCA_030864215.1 of Capsicum pubescens. Classification (NCBI taxonomy): domain Eukaryota; kingdom Viridiplantae; phylum Streptophyta; class Magnoliopsida; order Solanales; family Solanaceae; genus Capsicum; species Capsicum pubescens. The sequence goes on along the minus strand of CM061544.1, from coordinate 102,264,252 downwards.
TTCGAACTTGACAGGTCTTTTGTGTGGAGAATCTCTCGTTACTCAGGATTTCTCTCAGTTGATCCGATATGACATCTTTCCTTGGCTTACTTTACCAAATAGAGAACTTCTATTTGGAAGCTTTAAGCGAAAATAATAGTCTTTCGGGTATCTCCACATGGATGCTTTCGAGTATGCCACGTCACATTTTAGATTATCCAGATTCTTACGCTGGATGGAATGCCCTTAGCAATGTTGGCTCTGATATATCCGTAGTTGGGATTTGTCATTTCTTCGACCTAACCTAGTCTCCATCTTCAAACTTCTCGTTCGATAAGACCCCAGGTCTCGCTGTTTTCGTTTTGTAGGTCATGCTAATAGATATTTACTTTTAGGTCCAACGAACTTTAATAATTTATTAGATCATAAATCAGGCTTCATTAGAGATAACATATCTATGTGCAATATATTAATATGTGAGCCCACAAAATAAAAATTACTAATAATCTCCCCGTCACGATCCAAACTCGAGCATGGCTATGAAGGGCAATCTCAAGCCCACCATGGACCAGAGACAACCCTCTTAGCAACCTTAAGATCACATAAATATAAACAACGGAAGCAAAACAAGTCTATAAAGGATATATGAATCCAAAAGAACGATAAGAGTCAAAATAAGACATCCATATCATCCCAAAACTGTCCACAAAAGCCTCTAAATTAGAAATACCAACTAAGCCAGGACATGCCTCCAACTATGAAAAAAAAAATCCAAAAAAAATACTTAGACAATAATGAAATCAATGAAATGATCGAACCTTCCAAGAGATGGAGGCTCACCAATTCACTGTAGATCAACAAACGTACCACACCCCCTAACGTTACACAAGAGTAATAGAAAAGTCCTCTGAACCTACATCATGAAATGATACAACGTCTGGGGATGGTCAGTGGGGCTAGCACTGGAATGTGACTCAAGGAAAAGGGATAAATAGTGCAATTGCCAAAATTCACTCATAACCCAGATGACCAACAATTATATATACATATATAGGATATCGGTATAGGGGAAAGGGTAATAAAATATTATTTTTTAAAACATTAACCTAAATTATGTATCTTGCTTCGTCTTAAAGGTACCAGGGGCTATATGGGTCCGGTTTCCCCTATCGAAAGAGCCCTAATGCGTGTTTTCTATACATATTGAGGAAAGGCTAAAGACACCAAGGCGATAGCCATCCAAAATATAATGTGTATCTAGACACATGGTCATATAGACCCCCACATTGGCAACCGTGGTTTCTAATGTTGGTCCCCACAGGACTATACCTTCACGGTGAACTATATAATTCCCTTTAAGCCCAAATTAAAATAATTTACACATAAACCCAACCATTAACCAAGGAGGCTTTATTAAGGAATTTACCAACTTAGTATTGTCATACCAATATATATAAGCTTGCAAGCTATTCTATTTAAGCCAACCCAAACCATTTAACCATAGACTCCTAAGTTCCATTAAATACCAAAACCATGGCCACCAAGCAGATTCTAAAATTATTTTTATCTATTTATCTATTAATGCAATGCAATGTTTTCAAAGAATAAGTTAAACTATGTAAATATTCATGTTTAAAACCAAGATTGTAAAGTGGGTTGAGGTTAATTCCATTATCAAGCCAAAACTTCATCAATTTGGAGAAACTCATATCACCCATTCCAATCATTATAACAATGCACTAATTCAGTCCCAAAATTGTAATGCCCCGAGACTACCCCTTGAACGTCACACGGTGCTTAAGACTACAAGTGATCATAAGCTAACCCTTGTACTGGCATATTTCTTGAGCTACTGATTTAATTACATAAAATGGAAGTAATAAACAGAAGAGAAGTCTTTAGTTGAACACATTCAAAACAAGACTAATTAAAGTATTTAAACTTCAAACTGAAATTAAATACATCAACTCTACTGACTGTCTAGGAAGCCTCTTCTAATATTGACTATAGGTAGCTGGGACATGACCCCCAACTATCCTTAATCAATACGACTGAATAAAGAAAATAAGATGCCACTTGAACTATTCTTGACTCGAGCCCTTGAATCAAAAGGACTCATCACCTGCTGACTGGAAGCTGCACACTATCTGATTATGATGTGTGGGCTACAACTAGTACCTATATATGAAAAAATATAGCACATAGACATATATATGGATCAGTACTTTTGAAATGTACTGAGTATGTGGGGGTGAATTCTTAAGTAAAATAATAAATGAATGTACACATAGACTTTAAAATAATGCATGCTAAGTGTAGATGACTTACCTTGGACTTGAATAAAGCAAAGACTGCAAAATCATAAATATGAGTAATGAAGCATAAGAACAACTTTGTGAGACATAACACTTAGTTTCTACAAGCTTTACTTTTTGTTTTATCTTTTTAGGATGTTCTTCTAACCGACATAAACCATGCGAGCTATCACGGAGTCCAACGTCTTACCCATGTTGGGAAGAGCTATTCTACCCTTTCCATTGGAATAAAATCTAAACTAGAGTGATCACTATACTAAACCCACTATGGGTATTAATATCCTACGATGGCACGTAGTTCTGGGGCATGTGACCTTGGACTCATACCCAACTCGGTGCTAAATACTACTCCCATATTATCTATATGCTCATACTGTAGGAAATCCATCTTAAAATGACATAAGGGTTTATATATATGCAAAACCAATTATTCTTCTCTTTACTTTAAATCATAAACAATATAAATAATGTGGATTCTATGTCTTAGCTTAGGATCGAAAGATCCATATTTACTTTTAAAGCACTTATCAAAACTTATCAAAAGGGCTTGAAAGCATAATCTTCTTGGAAACTCAATACTTGTATTTTGGGCTCAAAATATCAAACTTTAATTCATGCTTATGATCATGTGAAAACTTCATGCTCAATAATAATCTCATAATCTTTCAACAATCATATTCAAAATAATGAAACTTAAATCATGCTAAGAATCTTATAGATCAAACATGATCATAGGTAAATCTTGATGCCCTTTAAGCATTAAATCACATGGTAATTGCATAAACTCAAGATAAGAGAATTTGGGTGTGAACCCTAACTTCAATTCATGTAAAATTCAACTTAAAATCAAGTTTTGGGCACAAGGGTGGAAGAAAACCCTTGTTCATAACACCAAATACCTTGACTGGATGAATCCTTGGAGAGAACTTTGAATTTGGAACTTAACTTCTTGATTCTTAAGAGATGACACTTGGACTTTTATTCTTGGGAATGAAGAGGGTTTTTGATTTGTTTACTGATTTCTTAGGGTTAAGAGGATGAAGTTAATATGTTTAATATATTATCAAAATGCTTTGAAGTGATTAGGGACAGTTTGGTGGTGTGAAATAACTTCAACACCCTTGATTAAAGTCAAAACAGAGTGTTTTTGGCATTGGGCAATGACCTACTGATAACGCTCAATCTACAGCTCTCAATCTACTTTTGGTCCTTGGAGTCCAAGCTTTGCTTTCCTCCTTTCGTGAAGCTTGCTTTGGCGTCAAGTTATCCATAAAATGCTGAATTCTGCATCATTTATACCTGAAAACTTGCTAATCATGTTTGTTAGCTCACTTACAGGAAAAAGGACTAAAAGTGCATGAATTATATAATTTGTCCTCAAAACTTAGCTAAAATATGGGCAAAATATAGTACTATAGGCGTGTAAATTCGCCTATCATCACCTACGCGACGCCCAGTCAATCGCCCAAGACAAGGCGGGAGATACCTTGCCAATCGCCTAGCCCTGGTCTGGGATATGCATGGCTAATCAACTAGCCCTTGGTTGGGCGACGCCTAGGCAATCACGCACCCATTCCAGTAGCCTTAGGCGATTGTTAGGCGACGCACACCCCTTTGGATGGCCATAACTTTTCGCTCGGGTATTGAATTAAGGCAAAATTGGTATCTTTGGAAAGCTAACTAAATTATTTATCATTTGGTGGGTCTTGAGATGAAAAAATTCCATGTATGTAAAAAGCTATACACATTCAAATTAGACCCTTGTATATTGAAATACCAAACTTTGGACGAATCAAAGGCTTTTAGCCTAACTTTGTTCTAGGTGATTCTTATGAACTTTTTTCACCTCAAAATCACTTCACACGCTAGGATAAAGATCATGACACATGAATTCAAAATTAAATCATGGGATTATAGTTTACATACGTAAGCGTAACTCTTCAAAGTCTAGCCTAAAAATATGGGGTGTTACATTATCTCCCTCTTGGAATCATTTGTCATCGAATGATGGATAGGAACTCGTGGAAGTCTTAGAATTATGGGATAATGTTGACATGATATGTCTGCTAAGAAAGGATATAATTTAGATGAAACATTAAAACTTTCATCATGAAACTGATTTCTGAGATGTATTGACTTAACTTACTATAAAAAGCTGATTCATGCTGAGAGTTTAGAACTCACTTGAAGTGTTCATGATACAATCATACATATAGAATTGGGAAGTGATGAATTGTGCAAGAACGAACCCTGAGACAATGATACTAAGATCGTACAAGTGGTATTGCACTATCTGAGTTAGAATACTTGGAAAACTGAGATTATGCACTGAACACTTATGAACTGAGTCATGACTAAATAGCTGAATCCGAAACATGATGCATGGACTGAACTGAATTCGTAACTTACATATATGTGAACAATTACCTCATGGAATAACCATATTAATGAAACTTTGGATAGTAAGACTAGATGGAAAGATGGAAAATAATAGGAGCTTATTTGTCTGATTACTAAACTAAATTATTAGCTATACGAACTGAATTATAACGAAAGCTTATACTCAACTAGAGTATTTCTTCAACACTCTTTGCAAGAAGTTCTAATAACATTAGGGAGAAAATAATTCTTGGGCATGATCTGAATAAGATATCTGAGCAAAGAATCTTAATATAGTTATAACTTTGTAACATGGAACATAGGCCTACGAAATATAAGCTGGGGTAGAATTACTAGGACTTAGGAAATACAACTGTCACTTTCAAGCTTAGACATACTCTTCAAATACTCCCTCAACTTTACATTCCCTATTAATAGTGCACTTCACTTGAGGCTACTTATGATCTTTACATGGCACTGATAATCCTATCTATTGAAGTCTGAGCTGAATTCTCTCACTACGTTCAAGCCTATTCGAATCTACAAAGTACTATACATAACACCATAACACTAGTCTGAACCATGAATTCAATACCCCATGCATTTTCACAACATCATCTCTCAAGAATAACTCTTCTTATCCCTTCAATAACTAAATTCAATCCTCTTACTAGGAATTCACTAGCACATAATGCACCCATCCACTTATATACCAAGATGACATTCCAGCCTATCATTATAACCACATACGAACTTCTAGGAAAACAACCCATAAAAGCATCTTTCTCATATTCTCTAAGCCTCAATCAATAACAAATTTCTTGTATTTTTCTTAAGAAAACACATACGAAATTTCAACTAACCATGACGTACATCAAAAAGATCTGCCCCAATCATCCTTCATACTTATAACCTGAGGTACAACAAACACGCAACAATATTTTCCCAACATGAGACATTTACTCTCTTCTCTCTAAATAATTACTCATCACCACTATCAATTCACAAGGAGAGGTCACTGAAGAATTAGAACATGAGGACCTGGAATATGAAAGAATACTATGCATAACTTGGACACTTAACGGAGGCCGTGAGTTCTAGGAACTGAGTATATGTGAAGCATGAATACATGATTCATGAACTGCATGACCTGAGTTTTGAGTTCACAATTTCATGAAATATGATTTGTACTGCTGAGTGAACTGGAACTCCTTATACTAGGGACTGGAAGAATACGTGATTCTATGGAAAGTGCATGAATATGAGCTATGATCATGGAGCTGACATGTAAGGCATGAGTAGATATCGTGATGACTTAAGTACAATAATTTGCACTGAGATAAGAATGGGTCGGGTACCTCCCTCCATTACTGTTGTTCTAGAACTCACTAGCATCACTACTAGAATCTAAAAACCTGACTTGGTTACTTATTCTATCATATCCCCCTTAGCTTTAACCCATCATTCTAAGTCTGTGGATTCCTTTAATAAAATAAATTCTAACCTTAACTACAACTATTCTACTCTAGAGTGTGAGAGATAATAATACACATAAATAATAAACTCACCCTAAAAGACTACACTTGAAAATGTAAAACCCCCTGCTAATACTTCCTTCTGAGATACAACTCTTAACTTTCTGTAGCCCTAATGGTCATCATATAATAACTTGAACACTTACTAACTTAGAATCCTCATGAGCATAACCATACTCTGAGTTCACACCATCTAGAGTTTTAACTCTTCTTTCTGTTAGCTCAATCATCCTAAATTTAGACTTAGATTCTAACTCTTAACATGGATATCCCCAAACCTTTAATGAACCATACTACTTCTGTCATAACCTACTAATATCACATCTCTAAACTTATATTTTCCCTACACCATAAGAATCAAAATCATACCAAAAGGCTCAACATCATTTATCCATAACTCCTTAACTTAGCTATTAAGAACACTATATACTATATAACTAGCCCTTTTCCCGTTTAACAACTCAAGGGTACTACTAACCACACACAACCTTTAATAATATTAGAAAATATTGCAACCCCCATATCACCTTCGGTACACATCTAAATCGTACCTACAATATTATTTTGAATTGTGAATAAATGAACTTAAACTCTTGCATATACTGTTTAAGCTAGATCACTTCCATATAACTAGCATCACTAACCAAACAATCATTATTTCCACCTTTATGATCATCCACTATTCAAACTCAGTGTCTAATGTTAAACATGATTAACAACCCAACCTCATATACTATTCTCACTTGAAAGCTATAAAATAAACATCAAGAAGCACTAGTACACTAGAACCTCTTAATAACAATAATTGATCATGATCGTATGGCCTATCTTATTATAATCTATTAGCACATCCCCCCTCCACGCATTACTACTATTCACCCATCTATATACCTAAATTTCTTTCATAGCTCTATAAGTTTAAACTAAACTCCTTGAAACCTCAAGAAAAGCCTAAATTCACAATACCCAACTATAAAATACTTTCATCAAGAACCTATACTTTTTTAACACAATAAATACCATCAATAACTCCTTCTTTACCTTCAACCAAGGAACCTGTGCCACATTCATTACCATTAAACTAACACACAAGGACCTATTCCCTTACTACTAACTCAATTGTGATGCAAAAGTTCATCTATATACATTTATCAATCGTCATTACCACCTTTCTTGTCCCTACACTTCTAAACCCATAATTCTAACTATAAAAAGGTTCTACTACTTATGAATCATGACATTCAAGGTCATAATATCCCTCGAATGCAAACTCTATTTAACACTTTGGGGTCATACTATCTCCTCTCATGAGCACTATTTGAATTAAAAGGGTTAATCAGGAATCTAAATACATAACATATTTTGTCTTATCTACACAACTCATATGGATGAGGATATAAGCTTTTGACTAAAGGGTCTTATAAAAAACTAGCGAGCTTCTCTCAAGCCCCTTGTGTGACTTTTGAAGTACTAATAGTAAATCTGAGAGCATCATCTTGGGGGGAGTTGGAATCTAGTACTCAGGTTATCTCGGAAGGTTACAGATGGAGAATTATGGAGTAACACATGGACCGAAAAATGTTTTTGAGAGAACAACTTTACAGCACGATCTAGAGCATGAAGAAGGGAAACATTTCTTAAATGCCCTGTAGCCTCTCAAAGAAAAGTTCAGACGTTTCCGTATCATTTCGAAAGACTCTACTAGACACGGCTTCATATACACCTTAGGACACTTGAACTCTAGGCTCTGATACCAAGTTTGTAACGCCCTAAGACTACCCCCTGGACGTCACACGGTGCTTAAGACCATAAGTGATCCCAAGCTAACCCTTGTACTGGCATATTGCTTGAGCTACTGATTTAATTATATAAAAATAGAAGTAATAAGCATAAGAGAAGTCTTTAGTTGAACACATTCAAAACAAGACTAATTAAAATATTTACACTTTGGTTATACAAGACAAATTGAAATCAAATACATAAACTCTACTGACTGACTATGAAGCCTCTACTAATATTGACTATAGGTACCCAAGACATGACCCCCAGCTATCCCTAATCAATACGACTGAATTAAGAAAATAAGATACTACTCAAACTATGATTGACTCGAGCCCTTGAATCAAAAGGACTTATCACCTGCTGAATGGAAGTTGCACACTGTCTAATTATGATGTGTGGGCTACAACTGGTACCTACATTATGAAACAATGTAACACATAGACATATATGTGGATCAGTACTTTTGGAATGTACTGAGTATGTGGGGGTGAATGCATAAGTAAAGTAATAAATGAATGTACACATAGACTTTAAAATAATGCATGCTAAGTGTAGATGACTCACCTTGGGCTTGAATAATGCAAAGTCTGTAAAAACATAAACATGAGTAATAAAGCATAAGAACAACTTTGTGAGCCATAATACTAAGTTTCTAAAAGCTTTACTTTCTGTTCTATCTTTTTGGGAGGTTCTTCTAACCAACATAAACCATGTAAGCTATCATGAAGTTCAACATCTTACCCAGGTTGGGGAGAGCTGTTCTACCCTTGCCATCAGAATAAAACCTAAGCTAGAGTGATCACTATACTGAACCCACTATGGGTAATAAGATCCTACAGTGGCATGTAGTTCTGGGGCATGTGACCTTAGACTCATACCCAACTCGGTGCTAAATACTACTCCCATAGTACCTATATGCTCATACTATAGGAAATCCACCTTAAAATAGCATAAGGGTTTTTATAATGCAAAACCAATTATGCTTTTCTTTATTTTAAATCATAAACAATATAAATAATGTGGATTCTATGTCTTAGCTTAGGATCGAAAGATCCATATTTACTTTTAAAGCACTTATAAAAACTTATCAAAAGGGCTTGAAAGCATAATCTTCTTGGAAACTCAATACTTGTATTTTGGGCTCAAAATATCAAACTTTAATTCATGCTTATGATCATGTGAAAACTTCATGCTCAATAATAATCTCATAAACTTTCAACAATCATTTTCAAAATAATGAAACTTAAATCATGCTAAAAATCTTATAGATCAAACATGATCATAGGTAAATCTTGATGCCCTTTAAGCATTAAATCACATGGTAATTGCATAAACTCAAGATAAGAGAATTTGGGTGTGAACCCTAACTTCAATTCATGTAAAATTCAACTTAAAATCAACTTTTGGGCACAAGGGTGGAAGAAAACCTTTGTTCATAACCTCACATAACTTGACTGGATGAATCCTTGGAGAGAACTTTGAATTTGGAACTTAACTTCTTGATTCTTCAGAGATGACACTTGGATTTTTGTTCTCGGGAATGGAGGAGGGTTTTTGATCTGTTTACTAATTTCTTAGGGTTAAGAGGATAAATTTAATGTATTTAATACATCATCAAAATGTTTTGAAGTGATTAGGGACGGTTTATGGGTGCGAAATAACTTCGACACCCTTGATTAAAGTCAAAACAAAGTGTTTTTTGCATTGGGCAATGACCTAGGCGACGCCCAGTCAATCTCCCAATCCAAGGTGGGTGATGCCTTGCCAATCGCCTAGCCCTGAGCTAGGAGACGCATGGCTAATCACCTAGTCCTTGGTTGGACGATGCCTAGGAAATCACACACCCATTCTAGTAGCCTTAGGCGATTGTTAGGCGATACACACCCCTTTAGATGGCCATAAATTTTTGCTCGGGTATCGAATCAAGGCGCAATTGGTATCGTTGGAAAGCTAACTCAATTATCTATTATTTTGTGGGTCTTTAGCTGAAAAATTCCATATATATATATAAAGAGTTATACATGCTCAAAGTAGACCCTTTTAGAATCAAATACCAAACTTTGGACGAATCAAAGGCTTTTAGCTCAACTTTGTTCTAAGTGATTCTTATGAACATTTTTCACCTCGAAAGCACTTCACACACTAGGATAAAGATCATGAAACATGAATTCCATAGTAAATCATTGGATTATAGTTTACACACATAAGAGTGACGCTTCAAAGTCTAGCCCAAAAATACAATGTGTTACAAAAATCATCCATTAAAGATGAATAGCACATTTAAAACATGGAAAATAATTCAAGTAATAATCAATCAAAATCCTTCAACCCAATTTCAAACCAAACAATTTAAACACATGAATATTGAATCAATTTATGCCATAATGTAAAGTACAAGTTAAAGAATGAGAAACATGCCTTATTTGAAAAAAACTCTTTGAAAATATCAAAGAAAGAAGCCCCAAACTTGAACCCTAAACGAACTACCTTTCAATCTTAATTTTGGAATGAAGATGAAACAACCCTAACCAGGGCCTTGTCGTAATGGGCATCTCAAGTCTAACCAAGATCGGAGACCACCCTCGATACTCAAATCAACCAACCAAACGCATACCTCGAGCCGGCTGAATTCCAAACATATAAAAAGATAGTGTATTTGTATAAATCTAGACTCTAGGATAAATCCATAACCCTGACCCACCAAACAGGTCCAACTGTCCAACACCCAACCATTAACAAATTACTGAACCAAAACCATGAAATAATACAAAAATAATAACCAATTTTCTGTTCATAACATAACATAAGAGGATGGAACAATCATAAATTTAACCAAACCGTATCAACCTCAATACCAATGCCAATACTAAGGCTAGCACTACTACCGATACTGCCTATTACATCCCATAGTAGTTCCACAAAGCCTTTAACCAAAAGAAAAACAATATCCAGTTGGGACATGCCACCAACCATAGCAAAACCAATACCATAAAATAGCCAAAGTATGAAAAGATGTCATGATATAAAATGGAGAATTCCAAAGTATGGAAGCTTACAACTTTAATCCAATAGCTATTGCTAAATCCGATCACTAAGCAAGAGGATTAGAATGATCAGTTCCTGCATTACGTGGGGATACAGTCGCCTAAAGACGGGTTCGTGAGTGAATGCTAGAAAGAACTTAGGATAAGGATAAAATAATATAAACCTTTAAAACCTAGTAAACCAACCATGCACACATATCCATACATATATACATATATAAACCATGTCGGGAAAGAGAACCGGGTTTAGCATGCATTTAAAACCATTAACCTTAGTATGTATAGATTAACCATCCTAGAACCACCCATGGACTATATGAGTCCAGTGTAACGCCCTAAACGGGCCCCGATGTATCTATCCGCATGAACCGAAGATACCATAGGAGTAGGGGATTCCCAAGTTCTCTTTTCTCTCCATGATGCAAATATACGTGTATAACTTAGGGAATTCCCATGTACCCCATATGGTCATCATGACTAATCCTCATGTTGATAAACATGAGTTTAAAGTGTTCGTCCATTGGACTCACACCTTCACAGTTAGCTATCACACCCAACCATTATTGCCCAAATAAAATCATTACCATATAACCAAGACCACTATTCCATTTATTATTAACGAAGGCTATAAGTAGTGGCATCATCGTACCGACTATAACTTGCAAGAATTGTCCTTAGCTAGCCTTTTAGAGAAGAAGGGATTCCCATGTACCCACAGATTACATTATTAAGTTGCTTGGGGGATTCCCACGTACCCCACAAGTATGTTCTTTACTTAAGTTGCTTGGGGGATCCCCTTGTACCCCACAAGGATGTTAAATTACACCATAACCATGACCACCAAGACGTTACCAATTAACCATTCCAAACCATTTATACCATTTAAGGTTTCATTACCAAGTTGTACCATGTAGTAGTTTCATTAAAAGTCCAATAATATAGTAAATGCATTCTCATAAGCATTTTATCAAACATATTGGGGGAATAGTGTTTCCAAAACCAATACCAAGTACCAATTGACCATTCTCATGCAACAAAGTGTCCAAACCACCATTAAAGCATGCAAATCCATAATTAAAAAATAGGAAACCATAACCAAGCATTTATAGCTAAAAACCCAAGCATATATTTGAAAACCCAAAACCATACAACAATTATGTCATGAAAACAACTAATAAAAAATGCCTTTAGTTGGAACTAACAATAAGGGAGGAGTAACTTCGCTTAGATTATGAAGAAGACAAAGAAAACCACCCTTGTAAGTCCCAAATTGATCCTATTGATGAAACCCTAGCCTTTCTTTTTAAGAGAGTTTCTAAGTATTTAAGATTAGAATATTAGGGTAAATGATGTCCCAAGTATGATATAAGTCATGGGGTCCCAAGGAGTTATAAGGAGAAATGTCCAAATTACCCCAACTTAAACTGCTTAAAATCCCGCAGGAGGGTATGAATCGACCAAACGATCTGTATCCTAGGGTACAATTGGTACCCACTACTAGTATCCGAACTAAAACCTCAACCTACCAACTGACCAATCTACGACTACAAAGTCCCACTCGTACCCAATCGTACGATTGGTACCCATAAACTTTATTCATTCCAAAAACCAAAACCTGACCATCCAACACTAGACTACATATGACTGCCAATATACCACTTGTACGCTAGGGTACGACTAGTATTCCCCCCACCGTACCTTGGATGAAACCAACCAACCCACACTATCTAAGATACGGCCAAGACCAACCAAATAGTATCAAAACTTATGACTAGTACCCCAAGTCGTATGATGTCCACTGAGTCCAAAATCCAAGAAATTTTCTAAGAACTAGAACCCAAGGTGTTTCAGTCTCCCCCACTAGGATCATTCATCCCCAAATGACGAAGAAGGTAGTACATGCATGATTTACACCCCATAAATACCTCTACTCTTACCTTTAACAAAGATGAAAGGGCATTAATCTTTCATTAAATCAAAACCAGGAAAACAAAGATGTGATTAACAACACATACCTTCCGCATGAATATTCAGAGCTGAAAAAAATGTAGATACTTGGACTTCATGTCCTCTTTTGCTTCCCGAGTAGCCTTTTTCACCTTGTGGTTCCTTCATAGAACCTTGACCAAGGCCACATCCTTGTTCCGCAACCAACAAACCTGACGATCCAATAGTTTAATTAGGACCTCCTCATAAGACAGAGAATCTGAGATACCCAAACCTTCTAAAGGAACAACCAATGAAGGATCACCTACACATTTTCTCAGCATAGATACATGGAATACTAAATGAATGGAGCTCAAACTAGAAGACAACTCAAATTCATAAGCAATATTACCAATGCTCCTCAAGATCACATAAAGATCAATATACCAGGGACTGAGCTTCCCTTTTTTCCCAAATTGCAATACTCCCTTCATGGGAGACACCTTCAGGAATACCCTATCCCCAACCTCAAACTCCAAGTCTCTACACCTTACATCCATATAGAACTTTTGGAAACTTTGAGCAGCTTTAAGCCTATCTCGAATCACCTTCACCTTTTCCATAGCTTGATAAACCAAGTACAAAATGAACATATCCGCCTCACCAACCTCGAACCACCCAATAGGAAATATATATCTCCTACCATACAATGCCTCAAAAGGGGCCATTCCAATACTAGAATGGTAACTATTATTGTAAGCAAACTCTACAAGAGGTGGATATTCAACCTAATTTCCACCATAATCAATCACACATGCACGAAGCATATCCTGCAATGTCTAAATAGTCCTTTCTGCTTGCCTATCCATCTGCGGATGAAACGCAGTACTCAGACTAACCTTAGTCACCAACCCTTTTTGAAACAACCGGCAAAAGTGAGATAAAAACTGCGTACCACGATCAGAGGTGACAGAAATAGGTACCCCATGCAGCTTTATAATCTCATGAAGATAAAATCTTGGATAATCATCCACCAAAAATTTCATCCTCCCTGGAAAGAAGTGAGCCGACTTTGTCATCCTATCCATGATGACCCAAACTGAATCAAATTAGTTTCGAGACTGAGGAAGACTGATAACAAAATTCATGTTGACCACTTCCCATTTCCATTCCAGCAATTTAATTTCCTGATACAACCCTCCGGGCCTCATGTGCTCAACTTTTACTTGTTGGCACATCATACACTTGGCTACAAAGTTATCCATATTCCTCTTCATTCCATTCCACCGATACATCTCCTTGAGATCATGATACATTTTTATTGAAGTGAGATGAACAATATAGCGCGATTCATGTGCACTAGCCAATACCTTTTCTCCCAAACCATTGATATCAAGAACACATAACCGCCCTTGGTATCGCGAGGTACCATTACCACTAATCTCAAATACCATTAGCTTTTGCTCACCTACATCACCCTTCATTTTTTTCAAGACAAAATCTAACATTTGCTTCTCCTTAATCTCCGCACCAAGAGATGACCGCACCACTTCCTATACCATTACACTACCATTCTCGGAGTATAAGTGGAGAACTCCAAGAGTAGCCAAGTAGTGAATATCCTTCACCAACTCCCGCTTCTCCTTTTAAACATGAGCTAAAATCCTCATCGCTAACCTTCTAAGAGCATTAACAACCACATTAGCTTTACCTGGGTGGTAGTAAAGACTCATGTCATAGTCCTTGAGAATCTCAATCCATCTCCTCTACATGAGGTTAAGCTCCTTCTGAGTAAATACATATTGTAGGCTCTTACGATCTGAGAAGATATCCACATGCACTCCATACAAATAGTGCTGTGAAATCTTCAATGAAAATACCACAAATAACAGTTCCAAATTATGATTAGGATAACTCCTATCATGCACCTTTAATTGCCTAGAAGCATAGGCTATCACCTTCCCCTGCTGCATTAAAACACAACCAAGTCCCACCCGAGACACATCATAATAAACCACAAACCCTTCATTGCATTTAGGCAAAGTCAAAACTGGAGTTGAAGTTAGCATATAGTGCCGCCAAATCTTCAATGCAAACACCACAGCTAACAATTCAAAATCATGAGTAGGATAGTTCATCTCATGCACCTTTAACTACCTGGAAGCATAGGCTGTCATTTTCCCATGCTGCACCAAAACACAACTAAGTCCCACCCGAGACACATCACAATAAATCACAAACCCTCCATTGCCTTTAGGCAAAGTCAAAATCGGAGTTGAAGTTAACTTATACTTCAGCTTCTCAAAACTTCCTTCATAATCATCGAACCACGGAAATTTAACTTTCTTCTAAGTCAACCTAGTGAAATGGGAAGCTATAGAAGAAAATCTCTTGACAAACCTCTTATAATAACTAGCTGAACCCAAGAAACTCCAAATATCGATTGGAGTTGTGGGTCTAGGACACTTCTTAACTACCGCAACCTTTTGTGGATCCACCATGATCCCCTCACTAGAGATAATATATCCTAAAAATGTGACAACGTTCAATCAAAACTCACATTTTAAGAACTTGGCATATAACTATTGCTCCCTCAAGGTATGCAACACAACATGGAGGTGATTGGAATGATCTACCTCACTCTTGGAATA
Source organism: Capsicum pubescens (assembly GCA_030864215.1). NCBI lineage: Eukaryota > Viridiplantae > Streptophyta > Magnoliopsida > Solanales > Solanaceae > Capsicum > Capsicum pubescens. Next base: position 102,248,641 of record CM061544.1, on the reverse strand, counting down.
CTTTAACGCCCCTAATCTGGTACCTAGAATGTTACACGGTGCTCATGACCCCGAAGGACCACAAGCTAACCCATGACTAATATCTGTACCTGTATACTAAATAAAAGACTGTATAATGCGAAAACATGACCTGAAAGTCCATAAGGTTTAATACTAGTACATAACTAAAAATATGGTATATCAATACTAAAATAACTGAAATAACTGTCTGACATGCAATAGTCTGAAAGCCTTTAAACTGTCTGAAAAAAGAGTTGATGGGACATGTCCCCAACTAACTCTGACTACAGAAATAAACTAAAAACTAAAATAAGAATTAAATCATCATGTCCTCGAAGGATGAGGAATCACAGCTGACTCTGACTGCTGAACTTGGATACTACTGATGCTCTGGATCTCGTGCTTCTAAACCTATGGTATAAGACACCATAGCGCAAATGCATCAGTACTTTGAATATACGGGTATGCAAGTGAGGTAGGCTGAATGCAAATGGATTATATGTTTGAAAAATACTAACTGACTGACTAACATGAACATGAGAATATATGCATGACTACGTAACTATAATTGAGATCATGATAGGACTGAACATTGAGTTCTGACTACTTAGTTTACTGATATTGACATCTGAGTCACTAATGAGTGAGAAAGACTGATACTATATTACTGAATACTGAGAGACTGATACTATGTTACTGAGACATGAATAACTGTGTCTAACAGTTCTGATTATGAAGAGCTGGTCTGGTTGACTATATCTGAGAGTCCTGAAGCTGAATATTGATAACATAAGTTCTGATATAACTGATAACATAAGTGACTGTATCTAAAAGTCCTAAATCTAATGGATCTAGCTGAGTTCCATACTGTATCTGCATAACTAAATTTGAGATCAGTCCTATCTAGTGGGTGATCTCTAAATCTTATGACACTAATACTGATTGACCATAGTTGAGATCAATCCTGTCTAGTGGGTAATCCCAAAGTCTATTTATAATGATAAGGATTGACTATATCTAACAGTCCTAAATAAATACTATTGAGTTGAATTGACTGTATTTGACAGTCCTGATTCCATAACTAAAACTGTGGGATGTATTCATCTAACTGACATGCCCCATACTACGCTAACTGGGGTCCAACCTGTAACCCCAGTTGGAAGGGTGTTAGTACTGTGCCACTAATAAATACAACTGCTGTGGAGTTAGTTCTATTCTAATGGGTGACCCCTGGGATCAGTCCTATATATTTAAATGTGCTAACAGGTGATCCCTGAGTATGTCAGTCCTATCTAATGGGTGACATCTCGTACCTACGCTGGCTACGTAGTTCTAGAACTTAGGGATTTCTTCTAGAGATCTCATTCCTATCTAGCGGGTGAGTCCCCATCCCTAGGCTCGCTCGGTGTTGAATCCTACTCCCATATGAAAGACACTGATCTGATTAACTGAGCTGATACTTGTGCTATTGTCTAGCGGAGATAAACTAAATTTACTAAGTTTCGTTGATTAATGGAATGTACTAAGTTTTGAGGACTGACTGAGAGTATTGTAGTTGTTTAGATTGACTAGGAATACTGAGGTTACTGAGATTACTGAATACTGAGATCACTGAGATTACTGAACTACTGAGATTACTGAAATTTTTGGGTTTTTCTGAGTCACATGACTGACTAAGTTCTATCGATCATGGCTTGACTAAGGAGATCACGAAAACATGACATGGCTCTAGGCGCACAGCTAAATGTTTGGGTACAAGTACCCTCAGGACTCGATGAGAAGAAACTGACATAGCATGGCTTTACTTGAACACATGACCAATAACACAATTCATAATTCATATATTAAAGCACTTCATCAAACATGTGATATGCATAAGCTTGTACATACATGGGAATTTCATGATATCATACTAGTTAGGCATTGATCCTTCATCTAGGCATTTAATCATACACATGGTAGGCATAGCACATGTAGACAACTTATACAAGAATTAATCATCATGATTCATCTTTAATTTCATCATCCTAGGGTTTATTTATAGGTTCACATGAATATACATCTATACAAATCAATTCCATATAATTTTGATCACCCAATATGGATTTGAATTCAATTGATCATTCTCAGCATAAACTAAATAAACCCAACATGAAATTCATAAAGAAATCCATAAACTTAAACTTAAAAAAGAGATTCTCGGGCTTCATGGACGAAAGGAGTCCCTGAATAAACACTAAGCATACCTCAGCTTATGATTCTACAAATATTGAAGGAGAGATTCTTGAAATTTGATGGTGAATTCCCTTGGAATTGAACCTTCTATGAAAACCCTAGGGCTTGTTCTTAAGAGTTTTTTAGAGTAATTGAGTATAAGTTGCTGAATTATGACCAAATCTCGTGTTATAAGGCTTATATAGGGTGGGAAATTAACCCTTTTAACCCTAGGACACCTATTTAATTTTTGAGAAATTTTCTCGATTTCCATCCTTGGCGCGACGCACCACTATCGCGCCAAGTCACTAGAAAGTGACAAATGGGAAATTGCACGGTGGCGCGATGTGGAGCTATCGCGTTTCCACCTTGTCTACGACCTGGAAGTTTGGTGCATGCGCCACTATCATGGAGCAACACTGGAAATTGACATTTTTCATTTGAGCTATCTCCACAATGCTCTGAAGGCTCAGGTGATACACTGTATCACTAAAAAGGCTCTAACTCTTCGCCTGGGTGTCGAATTTAGGAGAATTTAGTATCGATGGAAAGCTTATTGAATTTCCGACATGACAAAAAGTGAAAGTCTTAAAAATACCATGTGTAAAAAAGTGGATTCATCTTTCAAAGAAAGCTTCTAACATTCTTGGGAAAAAAATTCAAACTAGGAAAAGTACGGGTATTACAATATCTCCCCCTTGAGAACATTCGTCCTCGAATAAGAGTGAGAGTGAGGGGAAGAACATAAACTGACGTACATACTAAACATGAATAACTAAAAGATGATCTCATGAATAACATGACTGAAGATCTGAATATAACATACTAAACATGCATATCTGATGCATGACTAATAAGCTGAATTCATGCATACCTGATGCATGACTAATAATTGACTCATAAATACATGACTGAATATTCTGATGAACTGAATTTCCAATAGTGAGAATGCATGTCTGATGCATAATTACATGACTAAACTGACATATGAATGCATGACTGAATATGCAAGGGTACTTAGTACCAAGTTTGTAATGGGGATGTGAGCATGAACTGAATACCAAGTTTGTAATGAGCACTGAACATGAAACTGAGTAAGACAAATGAGAATTTTTATCTTAACTGGAAATGCTAATGAATCCGAGATCGTTTTACTAAACATGCATGAGCGGAAATAGGAGAGCCTCACTGAGTCTGGTCTGATACGTGACATACGAACTGAACATCATGAACGTAACTGACCCTCTGAATACTTGGCCCAAAGCTGAGGTTGGGACCTTGAGAGTCAACTTATGAATACCCTCTACTCTAAATTGGATTCTTTATTCGAAGAGAAACTTTATTTAAGGTATGAGAATGTTGAGGAAATAATGGTGTATCTCCCCTTGGGACACTATGTCCATCTAAGAATGCTCACTCTACTGAGATACTGGGGTGATGCACAGGGAATCCATGGAATGAATCATGAATGAATAACTCATGCTGAAAATCTTAAGCTAAAATAAGAGCAAGAGGTCTAGCAATGCATATCATGAGTATGAATAACCTATAACGTACCCGAATCTATGCCGGGGAAATTTTCTTGATCATGGCGAGTCTAAAGATCATAAAACCTGTTCTGACGCTGACCTCTAGTGGTACTGGATGTGATGCCCTACTGGCATAAATCTTTTCCCTTCTGAGCCCTAACTCTACATTCCTGTAGCCTGTGTTTGGCTTACCACATCCATAACATACCTCAGTGCCTGCCCTATATACACCTGGGTGATTCTTACCACACTTTTCACAAAGTGGATAGGTAAGACTCTTGTTCTTACTACCCTAGGCCTCAGACCCTGGCGACCCATCACGACTGTCATTCTTGAATTTGGGTACTGGTGCACTAGCTAAAGATAGAGCTGGGACTGAAAGCTTATGACTATAATGAGAATGGATACCACCTCCTGACTTAGGCTGAGCAAAGCTGAAACTACCTGTCATCGCCCTCTTATTTTGCTTTTCCTTTATCTTAATCTTTTGCTCTTCTTTCTGCTGAGCATGGGTCATAAGTTTGGCTAAAGTCATGTCACTATTCAGCAGGCAGATCTATACTCATTAACCATGCTATCATTCACCCCTGGCACAAACTTACTCATCTTGGCCCTACTATCTGCGACTATATGAGGGGCATATCTGGCTAATTGAGTAAACTTACGAGAATACTCTTTCACCTTCATGGTGCTCTGCCTGAGATTGATAAATTCTAACACCTTATTTTCTCTCATGTCTAGGGTAAAGAACCTCTCTAAGAATGCAGTGACAAAATCGTTCCATTCTATAGGTCCTGCATCATCTGCCCTTTATGACTTCCACTGCTTGAACCAAGTATGAGCCACATCCTGCAACTGATATGCAGCTATCTCAGCACTCTCAACAATAGTCACCCCCATGATTTTAGTCACCTTCTAAACCTAATCTAGGAATTCCTGAGGTTCCTCATCTGACTTAGACCCAAGAAAGAATGGAGGGTTCATTCGGGTAAAGTCCCGAATCCTGGCTGCAGCTGAATTGGCCACTGGGTTGGCTGAAATGATCACTGGTCGTTCATTTTGAGTAGAAACTGACTGAGCAAGAGTAGTGAATACAGACCTGAACTTCGTATGAAAAATATGATCGCCCAAAGGTTCTTCGGGCTAAGGGGCTGACTGATTTCCGTTTCTTCTTTTAGGAGGCATGTTATATAGAAGAAAGAGAGAAATAGATTAGACTGAGAGATTGACTTGAGATTATACCCATTGGCATGACATGAATACTGAAAAAAGGGAAACTATTCCTAAAACACCTCATAGTCTCCTGCACATATGTGTGGTGCATAACACACGCATGTACAAGACTCTACTAGATGCAGCTTTTCAGACTTTCTAGGACACTATTGATCCTTAGGCTCTGATACCAATTTTATAATGTCCTGAATCTGGTATCCAAAATGTTAGATGGTGCTCATGACCCCCGAAGGACCACAAGCTAACCCATGACTTATATATGTACCTGTATACTCCATAAAAGACTGTATAATGCGAAAACATAAACTGAAAGGCCATAACGTTCAATACTAGTACATAACTGAAAATATGGTATATCAATACCAAAATAACTGTAATAACTGTCAGACATGCTATAGTCCAAAAGCCACTGGTAAAGACAACTATCGTGGAGTCAGTCCTATTATAGCGGGTGACCCCTGGGATCAGTCCTATATATTTAAATATGCTAACGGGTGATCCCTGAGTATGTCATTACTATCTAATGGATGATATCTCGTACCTACGCAGGCTACGTAGTTCTAGAACTTAGGGATTTCTTCTAGAGATCTCATTCCTATCTAGCAGGTGAGTCCCCATCCCTAGGCTCGCTCGGTGCTGAATCCTACTCCCATCTGAAAGACGCTGAACTAATTAACTAAGTTGAATTGATTAATTGAACTGAACTGATACTAGTGCTATTGTCTAACGGAGCTAAACTGAATTTATTGAGTTTCGTTGACTAACGGAATGTACTAAGTTTTGAGGACTGTCTGAGAGTACTGTAGTTACTAAGATTGACTGGGAATACTGAGGTTACTGAGATTATGGAGTAACTGAATCTGAGATCACTCATATCTAGCGGGTGATCTCTGAGTATAATGATAATAAAGATGATTTGACTTAGTCTGAGATAAGTCCTACCTAGCGGGTGATCTCTAAATCTGATGTTACTGATACTGATTTACTATAGTTAAGGTCAGTCCTATCTAGTGGGTGATCCCGAGTCTATTAATAATGATAAAGATTGACTGTATCTGACAGTCCTAATTTTGTAACTGAAACTATGGGATGCATTCATCTACCGATATGCCCCATACTATGCTAACTGGGGTCCAACCTATAACCCTAGTTGGAAGGGTGTCAGTACCACGCCACTGGTAAAGACAATTGTTATGGAGTCAGTCCTAATCTAGCGGGTAACCCCTGGGATCAGTCCTATACATTTACATGGGCTAACGGGTGATCCCTGAGTATGTCAGTCCTATCTAAAGGGTGATAACTCGTACCTACGCTGGCTACGTAGTTCTGGAACTTAGGGATTACTTATAGGGATCTCAGTCCTATCTAGCAGGTAAGTCCCCATCCTAAGGCTTGCTCGGTGTTGAATCCTACTCCTATCTGAAAGACTCTGAACTGATTAACTGAGATGAACTGATTAACTGAACTGAACTGATACTAGTGGTATTGTTTAGCGAAGCTAAACTGAGTTGACTGAGTTCCATTGACTAACGGAATATACTGAGTTATGAGGACTGACTGAGAGTACTGTAGTTACTGAGATTTATTGGGTATACTGAAATCACTGAGATTACTGAACTACTGAGATTACTAAGATTTCTGGGTTTTCCTGAGTCACATGACTGACTGAGTTCTATGGATCATGGCTTGACTGAGGAGATCGTGAAAATATGACATGGCTCTAGGCACACAGATAAATGTTTGAGTACAAGTACCCCTGGGACTCGATGAGAAAAAACTGACATAGCATGGCTTACTTGAACACATGACCAACAACATAATTCATAATTCATATATTGAAGCACTTCATCAAACATGTGATATGCATAAGCTTGTACATACATGGGGATTTCATGATATCATACTATTTGGGCATTTTTCCTTCATCTAGGCATTTAATCATACACATGGTAGGCATAGAACATGTAGACAACATTATACAACAATTAATCATCATGATTCGTCTCTAATTTCATCATCCTAGGGTTTATTTATAGGTTCACATGAATATACATCTATACAAATCAATTTCATATAAAATTGATCATCCAACATGGATTTGAATTCAATTGGTTATTCTCAGCCTAAACAGAACAAACCCAACATAAATTTCATAAAGAAATCCATAAACTTAAACTTAGAAAAGAGATTCTCGGGATTCATGGATGAAAGGAGTCCCTGAATGAACACTACGCATACCTTAGCTTGTGATTCTACGAAGATTGACGGAGAGATTCTTGAAATTTGACGGTGAATTCCCTTGGAATTGAACCTTCTATGAAAATGCTAGGGCTTGTTCTTGAGAGTTTTTGAGAGTAATTGAGTATAAGTTGCTGAATTATGGCCAAATCTTGTATTTTAAGGCTTATATAGGGTGGGAAATTGACCCTTTTAACCCTAGGACACGTATTTAACTTCTGAAAATTGACAATTGCCATTTGAGCTATCTCCGCGATGCGCTAACGGCTCAGGTGATATACTGTATCACTAAAAAGGCTCTAACTCTTCTCCCGGGTGTCGGATTTGGGCTAATTTGGTATCGATGGAAAGCTTATTGAATTTCCCACATGACAAAAAGTGAAAAACTTAAAAATACCACGTGTAAAAAAGTGGATTCATCTTTAAAAGAAAGCTTCTAACATTCTTTGGAAAAATATTTTCAAGCTAGGAAAAGTACTATTATTACAAATACACCAGGATGTCATCTATGAACACAATGACAAATAGATCCAAAAACTAGCGGAAAACCCTATTCATCACATCCATAAATACTGCCAGAGGATTGGTAAACCCAAATGACATCACCAAGAACTCAAAGTGCCCATACCAAGTCCAGAAAGCTGTCTTAGCGATATCCACCTCCCTAATCTTATCATGATGATACCCAGACCGAAGATCTATCTTAGAAAAGAATTTGGCACCTTGAAATTGATCAAACAAGTTATCTATCATTGGAAGTGGATACTTGTTCTCAACTGTCATCTTATTCAAATGCCTATAGTCAATGTACATCTGAAGGGAACCATCCTTCTTGCACACGAATAAAATGGGTGCACCCCACAGGGATATACTAGGATGGATGAAACCTTTATCCAAGAGATCCTTAAGTTGCTCCTTAATCTCCTTTAACTTATCCTGAGCCATCCTCTAAGGAGCAATAGATATTGGAGGAGTTTCCAAAACCAAGCCAATACCAAACTCAATCTCCTTATCAGGAGGAAGACCAGGGATATCATTAGGAAAGACCTCAGAAAATTCATTCACCACTAGAATCGAATGAAAAGAAGGACCTTCCAAGTTAGAATCTTTAACCTAGACTAGATGATAGAGACACCCCTTGGAGATTAGTGTTAGAGATCTAAGATATGATACAAATTTACCATTAGGAGCTAAGGAACCACCCTCCCATTTAATAACCAGTTTACCAGGGAACTTAAAGACAACCCTATGGGTCCGATAATCTATGGATACGTAGCACGAATATAACCAATCCATACCTAGAATAACATTAAAATCCACCATATCTATTTCAAAAAAATCTACCAAGGTATTCTTTCTACCAACAGATACCCCCCTATAGACTCTTATAGCAACAACAGAGTCCCCTATCGGGGTAGAAACAAAAATGGATCCAAAATAACCTCGAGATTTAAACCAAAATACACAACCACATATAAGGTCACATAATAAAGAGTGAACGTCGGATCAAGAAAGAAATACACGTCACGAGAAAAGAGTTGTAGCGTACCAATCATGACATCAGGCGATGCCTTAGACTCCTATCGGGTAGCAAGAGCATATAATTTATTCCGGCTTGTGTAGTTCCTGAAGAAAAAATAGATGCAGAAGCAGCACCCATAGGTATCGGAGCAGATGAAGAAGAAATTGGAACTGTATTCACTCCTGTACCAACCTTACCAATCAGACAGTTTTTGAGCATTTGGCATGAAACACCTGTCCCTCCCCTCATCACAGAAACCCCTATGTAACCAACCACAGAACCTATAATGAGGATATGATAAAGCTGGTTGTTCCCCTCTTTCCTAAGATTGGGAACCTTGTGCCCTAAAATTATCGCCACCCTGCTGATGCCTGTCACTCGAAGGCTTTGGATAAGGAGCACTAGCTGTGGAGAAAGAACCAAAACTCCCCCATTTTTTTATCGGCCACTTACAACCATTCCTACCACTTTGTTATTGTCAACCTCGCTCAGAGAACCTAAACTTTTTACCCTGCCTTTCCCCTACCTCAGCTTGTTAGGCTCCAAAGTTTATATTTTAATAATGACAAACTAATAAGTGGATCCTTGCAAAATATTAAAAACTAGTACTGAATGAAGTTGACTCTAGCAATAGAAGGACATCCAACCATAAGAAGATCACGACACTCAAATAAGCATGGAAAAAAATAAAAGGACATCCAATCATAAGAAGATCACAACACTAAAACAAGCATGACAAGGAAATTAATCAAATATCTTAGAAATAAAAGGAGAATCACCATCCCAAAATCACGATAGACTAGATTAATCAAAAAATTAATCAAGATCTAAACAAAAGAAAGGAAGGCCACAAACGTCACATGGACATCAATCTTTACAAGACTAAAAGGAAAGATAAATCATAGACATATCTGATATGGATGTGATCCAAAGCCATATATGGGCATATCTGATATAGACATATCAAACGGCTACATTCCTCAATAAAAGAATTAATTTAAATCCTTGATTGAGAAGAAATATCTTGGGTTTTCTTGTGAAAAGTAGAAGCCAAAGACTATAAATGATAAAGACCGAAGACAGACACAGGTTACACAACTTTAAAGAAAAAATTCAAAGTGTCTCATTCTTAGTTTTACAAAGCTCTATAACTTTAGTTTACAATTGTTATATAAAGAGTAGGATTGATTCAACTTTGTAACATCAACTGAAGCTGTGTCACAAGATATGAAGAGCAAAATAAGTCTTCAAAACTTGTTTTCTATCATTGTACTCGAACCAAACTTTTAACGATCTAAGGAAACTTTGAAACCCAAGGGGATTGGACATAGGTACTACATTGGTGTGCCGAACAAGGATAAATCTTTGTGTTATTACTTTACATTTTGTTATTTACTTACTTGATTTCTCTAAATTTAATTTGTTTGTGAAGTGTTTTGATCTGCAGGCGCGTCGACTGTGAGGAGCCAGTAGTGGACTCACAGAAGAAAATTTTAATTCACCCCCTCTGGAATTTCAATTAGTATCAGAGCAAGGTCTCACCAACTGGATTTCTTAACTGCAAGTGAGCAAAGATTAAATGGAAAATTATCAGATACCCGGTGCTCTTCTCCAGGATGGTCACTGCTCCACAAGACCACCATACTTTAACAAGCAACATTACTCTTACTGGAAAAACAAGTTTAGAATTTTTGTCTAATCAAACGACTTCCAAGCCTGGGTTTTCATAAGGAAGGGTCCAAAGCCAATTCCAGGACTTAAGGAGAAGTTACAGGACAAATACAAGGAATCAAGTAGTATTGACTTAGAAGATCTTGAAAGCTTCAAGGTCACTAAAGAACAACAGGAGGTAATTCAAACTAATACACGTGTTATAAGTTTATTTTTGTGTGCAGTTTTTGGGGAAGAATATGACAATATATCAACTTTTGAAACTGTAAAAGAAATATGGAATAAATTAGAGGTAACCTATAAGGGAACCACCAAAGTCAAGAAGTCAAAAATTGTTGCCCTGGTCAATGAGTATGAACTATTTAGAATGGATGAAAATAAGGACATTGAAACAATGTTTTCTAGATTCAGTAAAATCATTTGTGAATTGAAATCACTGGGGATGATCTATCTACACAACCTGGAAGTCCAAAAACTGGTCTGAAGTCTTCCAAAGACTTGGGAAACCAAGGTTGACCTTCTGGAAGATGGAGATTTTTACAACATAACTTATAACAAACTACGAGGTAACCTTATTGCATATGAGAAAAAATTTATCAACAGGTTTCACAAAGATAAAAAAAAGAAACTAGTAGCCTTCAATGTTGCTCTAATCGAAGAGGACAATATTCTAGAAGAAGCTAATAACGAAGAAATAGAACTCATCAAATATGGGGTAAGGCATATCATGAGACAGAACCAACAAAGATCCCTAGGAGAAAAGAATAATAACTCCACCAAAAACAATGATCTCTATTACTACTGTGGAAAGCCTGGTCATTTCAAATAAAACTTTCCATAACTGAGACGATAATCATCTAGAAAGAATCAAAACCTCAGAGCCTGGAGTAATAAAGATAAAACTGAAGAAGAAGTAGAAGCCACCAATATATTCTTTATGGCAACAGGTGGACCTAGCGAGGTAAGACAACATGATTGTTAACTGTAGTACTCTTGAATCCAACTTGTATATGATAACCGATGAGCTTCAAAAAGTAATAGATGAATATAATAAACTATCTCAAGAGAAAAAGAGTTGTGAATCTTGATTTAAATAAAAACTCAAAGAGGAACGCCAAAACTAGCAAATAGAAGTAAAAGTATGTCAAATTGAAAATGACCTACTTCATGAAGAGCTTGATGACGCAAAAATAAAATTAAACAGTCTTAGGACTTCTCCAAGCCATAGTTTTGTAAGATCAAATTCTTTCAAAAACTATTTGAGTTCCTCATCAGGGTTGTTTAAATCTGCTAAAACCTTTTTCTCCTTTTGAGGAATCATTTGTTTTACCTATGGACAAAGAGGACACAAATCCTACAGCTTCAGGAATAAGTCTAAAAGTATGTGGATTAGGAAGCCCCAGGGTAGAACAAATAATCCACAAGGACCCAAGACCACTTAGGTACCTAAGTAAAATTAATCTTCTTATTTTGTAGGAACATGTCCGCAAGATCTATAAAAGGGAGGGATTGATAATGGATGTTCTAAAAGTATAGTAGGAGAGAAAGGATCTCCTCTATGTTAGATAATGTAGATGGAAATAAAGACAGATTCAGTGACAATGCTAGAAATGGTGTCATCAAAGTTGACTATAACTCACTCAGAGTCGACTCTTGCATCCGAAACATTGAAATAAAAATAAAGATAGATTCCCTCCAGAAGGGTACTAACCTCAATAAAGCTTTATGTTCCTATGACAAGGTCAGAACTAAATCCAAATTATCCTTATCAGTTAATGCCCTCAACTATTTAAAGTTGCTTCATGTATTTCTCGTCAAGAAAAATTTCCAAAAAACAATCTCCAGAATTTGAAAACTTTTTTTTAAGAAAGGGGGAGGGAAACTTTTGATACATTTATAAGTCTTTAAATATTTCTTGTTTTTACTATACATGCTTTAACATTATTCCTGATAACTCTAACATTTTCTTGTGAGAATTTTTCCATTCCGATGAAAGTTTTGATGCCCCAAACTAATGACTTAGCAAGGAAAAAACTTTAGTTGACTCACCAACAAATGAAGCAGAATACACAACTCTTGGAAGTTGCTATACTTAAATTCCTTGAATCTTGTGTCAACTACTCATTTTTAATTTATCTTATGAGATTGTTCCCAGAACGTGTGATAATACTATGCTAATAGTCTACCTAAATGTTTTGTGTTTTTATGGAAAAGTATCTTAGCTTTGAGTATTTTTCTATTCATAACCTTGTATAAAAATGGATTTTAAAAAAAATCTTGATTGCTTAGAAAAAATATGATGTCAATAATTCATGAGTCATATTTTTGGACACAAATCATTTTACCTAGTCCAACTTTATTTCTTTACTAGAAGAAAGATCTTGAAAAAGATTTAGTATTAATGACTTATGAGTCATATTTTTAAAAAAAATCCTTTTTTTAAAAGGATGTTATCATTAATTCACCGTTTACCATGCCACCTCCACCGCCTCTCTCTTCCCCATGTAGTGTCCTTCACATCCATCAATCCCATTTCACCTCATGTCCCTTTACTTCTCTATTCCTATCCCTTTTAAACAGTTTCCTCCTCTAGATTCTCTTAACCAGTTCTCCTTCTTCCTTTCTCTTCTTTTTTAAATCTCACACACTCTCTCTCTCTCATGATAAAAACCCACTCCATGGCTAATTTTTCTAGAATATCCTCTGATGGTCCCGTTCTTTTTTCAAAATCCTTTGATGAGTCCTCGTCTCAGTCCATTCTTCTCAATAGATGATAACCTTCTTCCAGCCCTGTTTTCTCTGCAAATAAAGCCCGTCCAAATCCCTCTAACTCTATCCATCTAGAGAATATGAATCAATTCTAGACAAAACTCTCCAAAGAAAAGTTCCTTTTATTCAAAAATCGCTCAATCAATCCTGGCCGTACTGTCAATCTCAACCAACTTAAAGATGCCTATTGCAATGTTAGCCACTTTTTCAAATTTCAAGATATGTCCTTGCTTTTTATACTCTATGAAATTATTATTTATGAAGACCCTGTTCGCATATTCTATGTGAATCTCAAACTATCCCCAAACAGTGGCGAATTTGAAACTCTTGTGCTAGGCACAAGAATTGTCTTGAATAATTTTCTGTTTGAGAATGTTTTTGATACTTAATTTTGTAGTGGGGTCCTTTTCATGAACAATAACTAGCCTGGGCACTTTGAATTACGCTTTGAGGAAGCCAAGAAAATTTTGTCTGACCCTGACTCCACATCTACTAACTTTGGTCCTCTTTCACTTTGTTTGAAATTATGTATTATGATACATATTGTTGCTACCACTTTGATTCCATAGAAAGGATACCTAAGCAACATCACTTGTTGTGATGTCTTTGTGCTGTACTTTTTGGTAAAAAAGATCAAAATAAATTGGGTCACTTGGATTTGCCAGTACATGCTTGAGAGTGAAAAGGAAGTCAATCCATCTGCAAGTTTTCCATATGGACTACTAATCACCCGGATCCTTTTGTTATTCTCCATCGATCTCTCTGCTTATCCCCCAGTAGAAGTAGCTGCAACTTATGATTCAAGAACCTTCAGCAATATTGGATATATTCTGGTGGAAGATGAATGGTGCAGGAAAGAGTCTGCCCGTGCTAAGGCTGAGCCTCCAAAGGTATGTAAATCTATCTCTAACCCCACTATCTCTTTGATGAAGGAACTTGAAGAAGTTAAGAATTGGTTCAAAGCCATCGAGGAAGGTATCATGAAACTCCAAGAGTCTACTACCAAGCTCTTGGAACTTGGGAAAAGTATGAGCTCGGACGTAAGTGTGGTTTGGTTGGGACTCAATGGGCTCAAACAAGAAGGAGTCAAGTTGTTTTCTCGAGTGCTCTATCACATGGACTCCTTGAAATCCCAAGTCTCTTCCTTGAATGATGATCTGGCTTTCTATGTCCAAAACTCCTAATCTTCCTTTGTCAAGAATGTTGAAAAATCCTATGGCAAGTTCTGTCAAAACATGCATAACACTCTCACCTACTTTCAAGAGAAACGGTGAATTGTGAACTTTTTTAATTCAAAGGGGTGTCCTATCCCTTATGTTTATGGCGTGTAAGATAATTCTTATCGTATTTTCTGACAATTTATTTTGCTATGCCTAGTTAATAGATTATAACTATCCATGCTTATCTACTACCTCTAGTTATGTGTATTGTGCGTTGCTCTGTCTGTGTGTACTATTTTCTCTCTGCTGTTATTCCTTTTGATTATACCAAAAGGGGGAGAACGACATGAAGGGAAGCACCCATCAGACAGGAGAAACAAGTCAACCTTCGGTACATAAAGGCTGACTAAAGAAACTTGGCATAATCACAGAAACTTAGAACAACAAAGATGCTCACAAGTTAGGGGGAAAAGTTGACTTTCGGTACACAAAGGACGACTGATGCTTACAAATCAGGAGGGGCAAGCTGACTGACAGGGAAGTCAACTGATGTTTACTCATGTTTTCATTATCAAAAAGGGAGAGATTGTTAGCCTCCAAAGTTTATATTTTAATAATGACAAATTAACAAGTGGATCCTTCCAGGATATTGAAAACTACTAATGAAGGAAGCCAACTCTAGGAATGGAAGGACATCCAATCATAAGAAGATCATGACACTCAAACAAGTATGGTAAGGAATGGAAGGAAATCCAATCATAATAAGATCACGACACTCAAACAATCATGGAAAAAAAATTAATCAAATATCTTAGAAATAGAAGAAGAATCACCACCCCAGAATCACAATAGACTAGATCAATCAAAAAATCAATCAGGATCTAAACAAAAGGAAGGAAGGCCACAAATGTCACATGTACATAATCTCTACAAGACTAAAAGTAAAAGATAGATCATGGACATATCTAATATTGACGTGATCCAAAGACGTATATGGGCATATCTGATATGGACATATCAAATGGCTACATTCCTCAATAAGGGAACCAATTTCAATTATTGATTGAGAAGAAATCACTTGGGTTTCCTTATGAAGAGTAGCAGTCGAAGACTATAAATGATAAAGACTGAAGACAGACACGGGTTACACAACTTCAAGGAGAAAATTCAAAGTGTCTCATTCTTAGTCTTACAAAGCTCTATGACTTTAGTTTACAATTGTTATATAAAGAGTAGGATTGAAGCTGTGTCACAAGATCCGAAGTGCAAATTAAGTTTTTAGAACTTGTTTTCTATCATAGCACTCGAACCAAACTTTCAACGATCTAAGGAAACTTTGAAACCCAAGAGGACAAGATGTAGGCA
The DNA here is from genome assembly GCA_030864215.1 of Capsicum pubescens. Lineage (NCBI taxonomy): Eukaryota > Viridiplantae > Streptophyta > Magnoliopsida > Solanales > Solanaceae > Capsicum > Capsicum pubescens. Next base: position 102,232,940 of record CM061544.1, on the reverse strand, counting down.
CAACATTGGTATGCCAAAGCAGGAAAAATCTGTAATACCCCGCACTCTTCCTAGCTCAAATCCATCCCTAAAATGTTAAAGATTAGCTTCAAAAATAAATAACTTTTATTTCGTGTGATATTTTCATGATTTCTACTTTCAATTTTGTGGGAAATTGAATAAGCTTTCCATCGATACTAAATTCGCCCAAATCCAACACTCGGTTGAGAAATTAGAGTGTTTTTAAGTTGATAGTGTGCCACCTAGACTCTCAGTGCGTCGCGAAGAAGGCAAAAATAGCAATTGTCAATTCCAGTGTACCTCCATGATATTGGTGCATTACGGAGTGGTCTATTTTCCCATTTGTCAAAATCCAGTATCCCAACGTGATCTTACCGCATCGTGTTAGTGGCCAAAATGGCAAAACTATAGGGCACCACGATTGTGGTGTGTCGCGTTGCATGCCCAGTTCCTATTTGTCAATTTCCAGTGAGCCACCGTGATAGTGGCACATCGCGGTGGCCACCCAGTTCGGAAAAATATCACATTTTTAGTTCTATTTCAAAGTTTAAAGAAGGTATTTTGGTAAATCCCCAAGGCTCCAATCCATCCAAAATACAAGATTTAACACATTTCAAGGCACTTTATACTTATTTCATCTACTCTCTCTCAAAACAAAATCCTAGATCATCAAATTTTCTCCCCAAGAAATCTAAATTCCTCCATTAATTCTCCAAGGAAACTCAAGATTAAGGATTCCCAATACAAGAACTCCAAGAATTCATCTCCAAAAGCACAATAGGAACCCAAGATTCAAGATTTTCATCGAAGATCATCAATTAAGGTATGTAGGGTTCTTCGACAAGGATAATCCTTTCATCCTTGTGCCCAAAATTTGTTTTAATTATAAATTTACTGAATTTTATGTAATTTCCCATGAAATTAAAGTTAGGGTTTATACCCAACATTGTTATTTACAAGATTATGATGTTTCCAATGATTTAGAAGTTGAATCACATGATTATGTTCATATTTTCATACATAATGCTGAAATTTCCAGATTTTGAATTAATTTCTCAATGTTTACACTATCAAGCATGAGCAATTTGATGTTTTAACATGAGATTTATGCATGGGGTATTATCCCAAAATTAAATAGTATTACTTCATGAAAGATGATGCTTAAAAATCTTATGAGCAGATTATTTCCAGTTTTCATAAAAAAAACCTTTGATCTTTTGATCATCGATTTAGCTATAGAATTCATTTTACAGAATTTAGATCAGTTGTATTTACAGATTTACTCAGATAAAAGTATTTTTGGTTTCATAATGAACCATTATACTAGTTTAAAGTAGATTTCTAATAGAATGAGAATAAAGACTAAAAAGAGAGTAGTATTTATCACCGAGCGGGGAGTGTGGAATTAACGTGCCCTATCTCCCTTAGAACTACATAGCCAGCGTAGGTACAAATTATGAGATTATTTTCCATTTCAATATGGATGACAGATTTAGCGTGTAATTGATCACATGAAAAGTAGGTTATACTCCATGTCAAGAATATGACTCCTCTCCCCAACGTAAGGATTCCTCCTTAGGGGAACAAGAACATTGGACTCTATGAATGCTCACATGGTTTATGTCGGTTAAGAGAACCTCTCTGCTATATAATAGGAAAAATTAATAGAAAAGCTTTTAGAAAAACTAAGTGTAAAGGCTCATAAACTTACTCAGATATTATTTTACTTAAGATTTCAGATTACAGAATTACAGCTTTTAGTTTCAGACATAAAAAGGTGAGCCCTTTTTCACTTAACCTATATGATATAAGAATAGAACAGAAATACAGATTTTAGAACTAAGTGTTATAACTCATAAGATTTATACTATATGCTTTACTATTCATGATTTATGATCTTCAGATTTTAGATTACTCAAGCCTATGTGAGTTATTTATATATATCATGTATGATTTTATAAAATATGTTGATAATGTTTTACTTATGCATTCACCCCCATATACTCAGTACATCCTCAAAGTCCTGATCCACATATACGTCTATGTGTTACATTATCTCATAATATAGGTACAAGTCATGGTATGTAAAGTCGGAATCAGACAGTTCATATTCCAGCCAGCAGATGATGAGTCCTCCTACTTTGGGGACTTTGGTTAAATGTTATTTATATAGTTTACTTTCCTACTCATATGTATTGATTAGTGGTAGTTGGGAAAGTGTCCTAACTATTTATAGTCAGTATAGTAGAGGCTTTATAGATGTCAGTTAGACTCAGTTATGTAAATTTAGTCCCTCGTTTCAAACTTTATCAGAATGTAAAAGTTGTATCAGTATTGTAATTTCACATATTCCATCATTTTTATGTCTCCGCACAGTAAACCCAGTCAGTTTATGAATATTTATTTTGTTCCTTATGAGTTATGCCAGTAGAAGGGTTATCTTGGGATCACTTGTGGTCTTAAGCACCGTGTGAAGTCTCGAGACTATTTTTGGGGTGTAACAAACTTGGTATCAGAGCACAAGGTTCAAGCATCCTAGGGTGTCTGTGAATTCGTGTCTAGTAGAGTCTTGTGGAATGGTACAGAGACGTCTGTACTTTTCTTTGAGAGGCTATAAGTCATTTAAGAAAAGTTTCCCTCCTTTCATACTTTAGATTGTGCTATAAAGTTGTTCCTATAAAAGTTTATGTTGACTCGTGTGTTACCCCAAAATTCCTCATCTATGACTTATTCTTGAGATAACACTATTAGCAAGTTCCAATTCCTCTCCAAATAATGCTCCTAGATTTACTAGCAAAAATTTAAGAAGTCACATAAGGGGCTTGAGAGGAGTTCTCTAGTATGTCATAAGCCCCTCAATTTAAAAGTTATGTCCTCATCCTTACGAGTTGTTCAGTTGAGATAAAATTAGATATATGTTCAGATTGCCCATTAACTCATTTCCATACAGATAGTACTTATGGAAGGAGATAGTGTAAACCTAGATTATTAAATAAAGTGTGTATTCGAGAGATACTATGAACTTCAGTGTTATGATTTATGAATAGTAGAACCTTACTATAGTTGGAAGTATGGGTATAGAAGAGTAGTGATAAGAAAAGTGGGAATGATGATTGATAGAAAGTATTGAGATAAACTTAAACTTAGGCATGTTGTCTAGTTTTGTTAAGGTGATATGTCCTTGTGTGCTAGTTTAGTAGAAGGTAGAGAATGAGTTATTAGTTAAGGAGAATTGTTGTTTGCTTAAAGTACGGGGGAGTTATTGATGGTAAATATTGTGATGGAAAAGTATAGGGTATTAATAAAGTGTTTGGTGGATTAGTATCATTAATTTAGGCTTCCCAGTTTAGCTAAAACTTATAGAGTAATGATAGTAATTTAGATGTGTTGTGTAGAAGGGTAGATATTAATGATGTGTAGAAGGAGAATGTGTTAATGTATTATGATAAGATAGACCATATGATTATGATCGATTATTGTTGTTATGAGATTCTAGAGGGCTAGTGTTTCTTGATGTTTTATTTTATAGTTTTCAAGTGAGAATTGTATGCAAGGTGGTTGGTTAAATTATGTTTAGCACTAAAAATTATGTTTGAATAGTTGATATTCATCAAAGTGGATGTAATGACTTCTTGGTTAGTGATACTAGTTGTATGGAAGTGATCTAGTAGGCTTGAATAGTATGTACAATAGTTTGAGTTCAGTTGTTCATAATTAAGCATGATATTGTATGTATGATGAAGAAGTATACCCAAGGTGATATGAGGTTTCATTATTTTCTAAGTTTATTATGTATTGTGAGTGGTTAGTTTTAGTAGTACGGTTGGATTGCTAAGTGGAAGAAGACTAGTTATATAGTATATGGTGTTCTTAATAGCCAAGTTAAGGAGCTGAGTAGGGATAGATGATGTTGAACTTCTTAGTATGATCTTAATTCTCATGGTTTATAAATATAAGTTTAGATATGCGATATTGGTAGGCTATGACGGAAGTAGTATAGTTTATTAAAGGTTGAAGATATCCGTGTTAAGTGATAGAATCTAAGTTTGAATCCTTGAAGATTGAGCAAATAGAAATAAGAGTTGAGGCTCTAGATGGTGTGAACTCAAGATGTGGTGATACTTATTAAGATTCTAAGTCAGTAAGTGTCCAATGTATTATATGATGACTAGTAGGGCTATAGAAAGAAAGAGTTGTACCTTGGAAGGAAATATTGGAAGTGGGTTTTACACTTTCAGGTGTAGTCTTTCAGAGTAAGTTTATTATTTTCGTGTATTATTGTGTTTTAGGATCTAGGGTGCAGTGATTGTAGTCCAGTTTAGAGTTTAGTAAAGGGTTACTCAGACTTAGAGTGATGTCTTAAAGCTAAGAAGGAGATAACAGAATGAGTAACAAAGTTAGATTCTTAGGTTCTAGTAGTACTGCCAGTGTGGGAGAAAGATGCTCGACTCATTCTTATTTCATCATTAGTACTTCAATCATCATGATATCTACTCATGACTTACGTGTCAACTCCTTGATCATAGTTCATGTTCATGCCCATAATAGAGAACCATGTACTCCCCAGTTCCTAGTATGAAGAGTTCTAGTTCATTCAGCAGTTGAACTCATATTCCATAAAGTTGTGAATTCCAAAATTCATGTCATGCAGCTCATGACTCATATACCCATGCTTTATAGTAAGTTCAGTTTCAGTACTCATGCAACACTCTTAACGATCAAGCGAAATCCAAATTTATATCATGTACGGCCTTATATTAGATCTCTCTAATAAATCCATGTCATGAATGCTCTATTCCTCAAAATGTAGGAGAGTGTCAAGCTATGCTTAGTATCCCTTCATGTTCTGGATCCTGGCATTCCAACCTTTCAGTGACCTCCCCCAGGTCAAGATAGTGATGTTGAGAAATTATGTGGATGGGAGAGAGTAAATGTTTCTTATTGATGAAAGATTGTTATATGCTTCTTTTTTCTAAAGTTGTAAGTGTGAAGTAAGATTGAGGCCAAGTCTTTGATGTATGTCATGGGTAGTTGAAAGGTTATGTGTGAATTCTTAAGAATAGTGCATGGAAGTTGTTATTGATAGAGTTATTAGAGAATATGAGAAAAATGCTCTTATGGGTATTTGATTAGAAGTGCATAAGTGGTTATGAAAATACGCTTGAATGTAATGTTGGTGTATAAGAAGATAGGTGTGTTGTGAATTAATGAATTTCTAGTAAGAGGTTGAATTTAGTTATTAAAGTGATAAGAATAATCATTCTAGGGTGAGTAGTTATGACAATGCTTGGGGTATTGAATCCATGGTTTAGACTAGTATTATGATGTTAGGTACAGTACCTTGTGATTCTGATTTAGGCTTGACCATGATGAGAAAATATAGTTCAGTTAGAATTTAGTAGACGGATTTATCAATGCCATGTGAGAATTATAAGTTGAATCAAGTGATTATGGTATTTAAGGGAATAGTATAGTTAAGAGAGTATTTGAGAAAGTGTTGCTAAGATTTAAAGTAAGAAGTTGTGTCGCTTAAGGCCTAGCAATTCCATCCTAGCTTATGATTTATGGATCTATGTTCCATGCTATATAGTGGTAGCAATGTTGTAATCTTTTATTCAGAGGTCTTGTTCAGATCATGCCCGAAGTTCTTTATTCCCTACTATCATTACAACTTCCTAAAAGAGTGTTGAATAAATACCCTATTTGGGTGTAAACATTCAGTATAATTCAGTCTGTATGGCCAGCAATTCAGCTTAACAATCAGATAGACAAATTTCTATAGATTTTCTATCTTCTGATTTAGCCTAGTCTCACTACCTAAAATTTTGTTAGTATGGCTCTTTCCAAGAGTCAGTTTGTACGCATCCAAGTAAATTGTGAAATTCAGCTCAGTACATGCATAGCACACCAGCTTTAGATTCAGATATTAAGTCATGATTCAGTTCATAAGTATCCTGTGTATCATCTCAGTCTTTTCCTAGTGCTTCAACCAAATCAGTATAATTCGAGGATGAACGATCCCAAGGGGTGATGCTGTAATTCCTCGAGTTTTCATGTCATGAACCTCTCATTTTTTCTCACGAAATCATATCCAGTTTAAAGAAATTATTTCTCATAAGTTGACTCTCTCGTTCTTATCTCAGCCATGCAACTATTTTAATAGGAGTTCATGCACTCGCAGATCATCTCAGTAAGCTCATTATGTTGAGAATCAGTTATTCATTTTATTTTAGTTGTGGATGATAGCTTAAAGCTTCAGATTCCTCTGTATTATCATCTTAACTAGCCACATTCAAGGACAAATGTTCCCAAATGAGAGATATTGTAATGCCCTGCACTCATCCTAGCTCAAATCCATCCCTAAAATGTTAAATATTATTTTAAAAAATGAATACCTTTTATTTCATGTGGTATTTTAAATATTTCTACTTTCAATTATGTGGGAAATTGAATAAGCTTTTCATCGATACCAAATTCGCCTAAATCTGACACTCGATTAAGAAGTTAGAGTATTTTTAAGTTGATAGTGTGCCACCTGAACTCTCAGCACGTCGCGGAGAAGGAAAAAAGAGCAATCGTTAATTCTAGTGTACCTTCGCAATATTGGTGCATCGTGGAGTGGTCCATTTTCCCATTTTTCAAAATCCAGTAGCCCAACGCGATCTTACCGCGTCATGTTGGTGGCCAAAATAGCAAAACTATAGGGCACCGTAATGTTGGTGCGTCGCGTTGCATGCCCAGTTCCCATTTGTCAATTTCTGGTGAGCCACAGCGATAGTGGTGCGTTGCGGTGGCCACCCAATTTGGAAAAATATCACATTTTCAATTTCGTTTAAAAGTTTAAAAGGGGTATTTTGGTAAATCCCCAAGGCCCCAATCCATCTAAAACACAAGATTTAACACATTTCAAGGCACTTTATGCTTATTTCATGTACTCTCTCTCAAAACAAAACTCTAGATCATCAAATTTTCTCCCCAAGAAATCCAAATTCATCCATTAATTCTCCAAGGAACTCAGGATTAAGGATTCCCAATACAAGAACTCCAAGAATTCATCTCCAAAAGCACAATAGGAATCCAAGATTCAAGCTTTTCATCTAAGATCATCAATTAAGGTATGTGGGGTTCTTCAACAAGGATAATCCTTTCATCCTTGTGCCTAAAAAATTTTTTAATTATAAATTTACTGAATTTTATGTGATTTCCCATGAAATTGAAGTTAGGGTTTATACCCATCATTGTTATTTACAAGCTTATGATGTTTCCAATGATTTAGAAGTTAAATCACATGATTATGTTCATATTTTCATACAACAACAACAAATCTAGTGTATTCCTACATAGTGAGGTCTGGGGCTGGTAAGATGTACGCATTCCATACCTCTACCTCTAAAGAAGTAGAAAGGTTATTTCCGATAGACCCCCGGCTCGAGACACGGAATACTAAACAAATTCATAGTAAAGCATGGAACAAGATGACATAACATAAATACGACACCCACAAGTAATAGTAAACAGAGAAAAGTAAACAGATTCGTAATAAAACATGAAACAAGGTATCATAACAAGAATAATACCCCCACCAAGTGATGCCCTACACTAGCGACCCAAACTGACCCTAGCCTTATGCCCTAATTTGCGTCCTCCAGATCTTCCTATCTAGGGTCATGTCCTCAGTGAGCTGTAACTGCTCCATGTCCCACCTAATCACCTCTCTCCAGTACTTCTTCAGCCTACCCCTACCCCGCCTAAAACCATCCAAAGCTAGCCTCTCACACCTACAAACCGGGGCATCCATGCCCCTCCTCATCACGTGTCCGAACCATCTCAATCGGACTTGCCGCATCTTATTCTCCACTGGAGTCACACCAACCTTCTCCCTGATAGTATCATTCCGAACTCTATCCCCCCTAGTCAGCCCACACATCCGACGCAACATCCGTATTTTCGCCACCTTCATTTTTTTAATGTGGGAGTTCTTAACTGGCCAACACTCCGCTCCATACAACATGGCCGGACGGACTGCCACCCTGTAGAATTTGCCTTTAAGCTTGGGCAGCACCTTCTTATCATACAACACCCCCGAAGCGAGCTTCCACTTCATCCATCCCGCCCCAATATGGTGGGAGACATCCTCGTCAAGCATGAATTAAGCATGAGCAATTTGATGTTTAAACATGAGATTTATGCATGGGGTACTATCCCAAGATTGAATAGTATTACTTCATGAAAGATGATGATTTAAACATCTTAAGAGCCGATTACTTCCAGTTTTCATTAAAAAAGCTTTGATCTTTTGATTATCGGTTTAGCTATGGAATCCACTTTACAGAATTTAGATCAGCTGTATTTACGGATTTACTTAGATAAAAGCATTTTTGGTTTCATAATGAACCATTATACTAGTTTAAAGTGGATTTCTAATAGAATGATCATAAAGACTAAGAAGGGAGTAGTATTTAGCACGGAGCGGGAAGTGTGGAATTAGCGTGCCCTATCTTCCACAGAACTACGTAGCCAGCGTAGGTACAAATTATGAGATTATTTCCCATTTCTATATGGATGACAAATTTAGCTTATGATCGATCACATGGAAAGTAGGTTATACTCCCTGGCAAGAGTATGACTCCTCTCCCCAACGTGAGGATTCCTCATTAGAGGGACAAGAACATTGGACTCCATGAATGCTCACATGGTTTATATCGGTTAAGAGAACCTCCCTACTAGCTAACAAAAAAATTAATAGAAAAGCTTTTAGAAAAACTAAGTGTAAAGGCTCACAAACTTACTCAAATATTATTCTACTTAAGATTTCAGATTACAGAATTACAGTTTTTAGTTTCTAATATAAAAAGGTGAGCCCTTTTTCACTCAGCCTATATGATTTGAGAATAGAACAAAAAATACAGATTTTAGAACTAAGTGTTATGACACAAGATTTATACTATATGTTTTACTAATCATGATTTATGATCTTCAGATTTCAGATTACTCAAGCCTATGTGAGTCGTTTATATTTAGCATGCATGATTTTATAAAATGTGATGATAATGTTTTACTTATGCATTCACACCCATATACTCAGTACATCCTCAAGGTACTGATCCTCATATACGTCTATGTGTTACATTGTCTAATAATGTAGGTACAAGTCGTGGTATGTACAGTCGGAATCAGACAGTTGCAGATTCCAGCCAGCAGATGATAAGTCCTCCTACTTTGAGACTTTAGTTATGTGTTATTTATATACTTTACTTTCGATTCTCCTATATATTGATTAGTGGTAGTTGGGGTCGCTTCGTAGCTATCTATAGTCAGTATAGTACAGGCTTCATAGACGTCAATTAGAGTCAGTTATGTAAATTCAGCCCCTCTTTTCAGACTTTATCAGAATGTAAAAGTTGTATCAGTAGTGTAATTTTACAAATTCCATCATTTTCATGTTTCTGCACAGTAAACTCAGTCATTTTATACATATTTATTCAGTTGCTTATGAGTTATGCCAGTAGAAGGATTTTCTTGGGATCACTTGTGGTCCTAAGCACCGTGTGATGTCTCGGGACCATTTTTGGGGCGTTAGAAAATCTTTATGTTTTTACTTTATGTTTTCTTATTTACTTACTTGACTGTTCTAAATTTAATTTGTTTGTGAAGTGTTCTGATTTGCAAGCGAGTCAACTGTGAGGAGTATGTAGTTGACTCACAGAAGAAAATTTCAATTCACCCTCTCTTGAATTTCATAACCTACTTTTTCTTTTCTTTATCCACCTATTGCATATGAACCAATAACATAGAGATATCCATGTCCTTGATCAGCAATGCAGTCTTGCTTTTAAGGATTAACTTCCGGGACAGTCCTGAGGTAAACTTCCTTATCTTGGTCCTCTTATCAGACACTATTTCCAGAGCATACCTTGACAGTTGTTGAAACTTTAAGGCATGCTCCTTGACTGAAACCTTCCCCTATTTCAGATTAATAAACTCCTCCACTTTCGCTTCCCTCAACTCCTAAGGAAAGAAGTGATCTAGAAATTCATTAGAGAAAGTCTCCCACAATGATGACTCCTCAACATCACCCCTTTCCCTATCCTATTCCTCGTACATTGGTATGCCATATCCTTAAGATGATAAGATGAAAACTCCACCCCTTCCACATTTGTGGCATGCATAATCCTGAAGATCTTTTCCATCTCATTAAGAAAACTCTGAGGATTCTCCTCTACCATAACACCAGTAAAAGTTGGAGGACTCATCTTCATAAACTGGCCAGCCCTTGTGTCCTCAAGGGATGGAATACTAGATGTATCCCGCTCAACCTAAGAAGCCACCAATTGAACAATCATGTGAATCGACTGACGAAATTCAGCATTCGTCACATTGGTCTGAGGAGGACTTTATGAAACCGGTGGAACTCTAGGATTATCAGGGACGGGATCCCTAGATTGAGTATGGATCCCCTGAGTAGAGCAAGTCCCATCAACATTGTCCCAAGTTGGGAAAGAAGAGTTTCGATGAGCTTCAGATCGTCGAGGCATGATCTGAAAAATGAACAAACAGGAATTATAAAGTACCTTAGACTTTGCAGCTTGAAACAAAACACAAGAAAGAGAAACATTCTTAAATGCCTTGTAGCCTCTCCCTTATGAGTGTGACGCGCTACACACCTCTAAAAGAGACTCTACTCTACACAACTTTGTGGACTCCCAATTGATGATGAACCTAAAGTTCTAATACCAACTTGACACGACCTGAACCAGGTCCTTTTCATAATAGGCATCTCAAGTCCAACCAGGACCAGAAACCACCCACGATACCCATCCCAACCAACCAAACGCATACCCCGAGTTGGGTGAATTCTGAACATATAACAAGATAGCGTATTTGTACAATTCCAAACTCTAGGATAGGTCCATAACCGCGACCCACCCAAACAAGTCCAATCGTCCAACACCCAACCATTAGCCAATTATCAAACCAAAACCATGAACCAAAACCAAAACCATAACCAAGTTCCTGTCCATAGCATAACATAAGAGGATGGAACAATCATAAATTTAACCAAACCGTATCAACCTCAATACTAATGCCAATACTAAGGCTGACAGCACTACCGACACCACCCATTCCATCCCATAGTAGTTCCACAAAGTCTCGAACAAAAAAAACAATATCCAATTGAGACATGCCCCCAACCATGGAGCCTTCCGAAGTATGGAAGCTCACCACTTCAATCCAATAGTTGTTCCCGAATCCAATCACTAAGCAGGAGAGTTAGAATGGCCAATTCCTGCATCACGTGGGGATATAGCTGCCCGAAGATGAGTTAGCGGGTGAACGCTAGCAAGAACTCAAGATAAGGATAAAATAATGTCAACCTTTAAAACCAAGTAAACAAACCATGCACACATATCCATTCATATATACATATAAACCATACCGTGAAAGGGAACCGGGTTTAGAATGTATTTAAAATAATTAACCTGGATATGTATAGCTTAACTATCCTAGAACCACCCACAAGCTATATGGGTCCAGTGTAACCCCCTGAACGGGCCCCGATGCATGTAGCCGCATGAACTGGAGATACCAAAGGAGTAGGGAATTCCCAAGTACCTTTATCTCTCCATGATACATATATACGTGTATAAATTAAGGGATTACCATGTACCCCATATGGTCATCATGACTACTCCTCATGTCGGTAAACATATGTTTAAAGTGTCCATCCATTGGACTCACACCTTCACGGTTAGCTATCACACCCCGCTATTATTGCCCAATTAAAATCATTACCACATAACCAAGACCACCATTCCATTTAATATTAATCAAATCTATAAGTAGTGGTATTGTCATACCGACTATACCTTGTAAGCAATGTCCTTAGCCACCCCTTTAAAGAAGAAGGGATTCCTATGTAACCACTAATTACATCATTAAGTTGCTTGGGGGATTCTCATGTACCCCACAAGTTTGTTCATTACTTAATTTACATGGTGGGTTACCTTGTACCCTACAAGGATGTTCAATTAGACCATAACCATGATCACCAAGACCTTACCAATTAATCATTTCAAACTATTTAGGCTTCCATTACCAAGTTGTACCATGCAATAGTTTCATTAAAAGTCCAATAATATAGTAAAACATTCTCATAAGCACTTTATCAAACATATTGGGGGCATAATGTTTCCAAAATAAAAACCAAGTACCAATTAACCACTCCCATGCAACAAAGTGTCCAAACCACCATTAAAATATGCAAATCCATAAATAAAACATAAGAACACCATAATCAAACATTTATAACCAAAACCCCCAATATATATTTGAAAATCTAAAACCATACAACAATTATGCCATGAAAAGAATTCATAAAACATTCCTTTAGTTGGAACTAACAATGAGGGAGGAGTAACTTGCCTTTGATTACGAAGAAGATGAACAAAACCACCCTTGTAAGTCCCAAATTGATCATATTGGTGAAACCCTATCCTTCCTTGACCTAAGAGCCTTTGAGAGAATTTGAGAGAGTTTCTAAGTGTTTAAGATTAGAATATTAGGGTAAATAATGTCCCAAGTGTGATATAAGTCCTGGGATCCCAAGGTGTTATAAGGGGAAATGTCCAGATTACCCCCAACTAAAAATTTTTAAAATCCCACAGGAGGTTACGACTCCACCACATGATCTGTACCTTAGGGTATGATTGGTACCCACCACTCGTATCCCAACCAGAAACTCAATCTACCACATTGACCAACCTACGACTCTAAAGTCCCACTCGTACCCAATCATATGATTGGTACCTATAAATCATATTCATTCCAGAAACCAAAACCTAACCATCCAATACTGGACAACATACGATTGCCAACATACTACTCGTACCTAGGGTACGACTAGAATACCCCAATCGTACCTTGGACTAAACCCAACCAACCCATATTATCTAAGATATGACCAAGACCAACCAAATTGTATCACAACATAAGACTAGTACCCCAAGTCGTATAATGTCCAGTGAGTCCAAAACCCAAGAAATTTTCTAAGGACCGAAACCCAGGGTGTTTCAGTAAAATAACCTTTTTGGAGAGAATACAAAGTTTTAATGCTTAGAAATGGGTTATGTAAAGATTGGACAGTTTAAAGGATGTAAAAATACTAAAATAACCTTAACACACTTTTAAACTAAGCTCTTGTCGATGAAGAAAGGGAGGTTCATTGTGCAAAGCCCAAGGTGAACTTTCAGCTTTGTCGTGCGAAGCACCAGCTTTATGCTGTGGAGGCTAGTACAAAGCTGAGGCAGTGATCCTTTGAGGGCTCCCTCATGATGTGAAGCAAATTTCCACCACCGCCTTCATGATGCATAGACTCTTTTAGGTCCCAAACCTTCCCGAAATGCACCCAATCTCTTTTCAAAGTATTTTACTCTCAAGATAGGAGTTATGTAGGCTTGTTTAAGATAGTTTTTAGACCCTATATCACTCAAGGTATTACATTATCCCCCCTTAGGATCATTCATCCCTGAATGAGCAATTAGGATACCCATAACACGATATAAGAAAGAACACAAAAGGAACCAAGAATAACTTGAAATACAATATAAGGAGAAGTAAGTTTCGTTCCTTAAGCACTTTTATCCAACACTAGAAATAAGAACGGGCATTTGGACTTCATATCTTCTTTAGATTTCCATGTAGCTTCTTCCACCTTTTGATTTCTCCAAAGGACCTTCACCAAAGCTATATCCTTTATCCTCAATCTACGAACTTTCCTTTCCAAAATCTCAAGCAGAATTTCCTCATAATATAAACAATCCTTAACACCCACATCCTCAATAGGAACTATGAAACAAGGGTCACCCACATACTATTTTAGCATAGACACTTGGAAAACAAAATGAATCAAGGCCAAACTCATTGGTAAATCTAATTCATAAGCGACACTTTCAATTCTCCTTACAACCTAATATGGACTAATGTAACGGGGTCTGAGCTTTCTTTTCTTCCAAAATATCATAAATCCTTTCATAGGATAAACCTTCAAGAATACCCAGTCACTTACTTTAAACCCCAACTCCCTTTTTCTCACATCCGCATAAGAATTTTGGCAACTTTAGCGGTCTTAATTCTTTATCTAATCACCTTCACATTATTCAAGGCTTGATGAACCAAGTCTGGGTCAAACAACTTAGTTTCACCCACGACAAACCAACCAATCAGAGACTATCACCTTCTACCAATAATATCCTCAAAAAGGGCTATTTGGATGCTAGAATGATAACTTTTATTGTAAGTAAAATCAATAAGAGGCAAATGGTCAACCCAGTTATCTTTAAGATCAATCACACAATACCTTAGCATATCTTCTAAAGTCTGAATAGTACGCTCCTCTCGTCCATCTGATTGAGGGTGGAAAGCGGTGCTAAGATTCACATGAGTACTAAAATCTTTCTGAAAAAACTCTAGAAGTGAGAAGAGAACTGCATACCTCGGTCTGAAATGATGGACACTAGCAGTCCATGCAACTTAACTATCTCTTAAATGAACAACTTAGCATAATCCTCTTAGGAGTAGTTAGTCCTTGCTGGCAAGAAGTGAGAAAACTTGGTCATTCTATCCATAATGACCAAAATAGAATTATACTGATTGCGAGATCACGGAAAATCTGTAACAAAATCTGGATAAATCACCTCCCACGTCCACATGGGAAACTCTATCTCTTTGGATATGCCACTAAGCCTCATATGTTCAACCTTGACTTGCTGGCAAACCATACATTTAGCAACAAAATTTGCCACATCTTTATTCATATTATTCCACTAGTAGATTTTCTTCAAGTCATGATACATTTTGGTTAAACCCGAATGAACTGTATAACGGGGCTCATGAGTTTCAATTAAAATCCTTCCCCGCAGCCCATCTACATCAGGAATACACAATCTTTATTGATACCTCAAGATGCCATCTTCCTCATTCTCGAATGGCTCTGATCTCCTATGATAAAAATTCTTAATTCTTTTTTTGGGGCTTCAACTCTCACATAAAGCTCTTGTTTCGATAATTCAAAAGTTGGAGAAGGTTTTTTACAAATAAATCGATATTCAAAATCATTCCATTCAAGATCTTTAATCTGTCAAAATGTCAAATTTCTAAATTTTTGTAAGGCCCTCTTGGAATTCCTTCCAGAGCCTATTGAATAATCTTTATGGATTCTGTCATTTCACCAATTCGTACTAAATAACGAGCTAATGAATGCCCTTCCATAACCTTTTGATGACCGACATCATCTTTGATTTGCATGAGTATGAGATCCAAAATCTATTTCCACTTGACATCAGCACCAAGAGTTGATTTAACTACCTTCTAAACAATTACTTCTCCATCCTTGGAGTCTAAGAGGTGAACTTCTAAATAAGCCAGCCCATGAATATCCTTCACCAACCTTTTTTCTCTTCTTAACATGAGATAAACCCCCTAGAAAATCAACTTTTGAGCACTAAGATAGGAAATAAACCTCTTTTTAGGTACTAAGGAACTCCCCTCCCATTCAATCACCAGTTTATTAGAAAACTTAGAAATTGACCTTTTGGGTCCTATAATCCAGAGAAGCAAAGCACAAAAGAAGCCAATCCATCCCCAAGATTACATTAAAATCTATTGTATCAAGTTTTATCAAATCCACCAATGCCTCCCTGTGATGAAAGGAAACCACACAACCCCTATAGATTTTTCTAGAAACTATAGAATCATACACCGGAGTAGAAACAAAAAAAATGGTCAGAAATATTTTCAGGATAAAAAACAAAGTGTACAGTCATATAAGGGGTAACATAAGATAGGGTAGAACCCGAATCAAACAAATAATAAACATCATGGGATAAGAGTTGTAACATACCAGTGACAACATCTGGGAATGCCTTAGATTCCTGACGAGTATCAACTGCATAGAGGCAATTCTAGCCATTATCGGTACTTGAAGAAGTGCCTTTAAGTGCAAAAGCCGAAGAAGTGGAAACTGGAATCTTATTGGATCCAGGGCAATTCCACTACATATGACCCGACTAACTACAATTAGAACATTAATTCTTTTCCTTTTCACAAAGTCCACAGTGAAGCTGCCTATAAAAATAGCAAAGAGGGTAAGGTGGGGCCGACTAAGCTTCACTAACCTGAGA
Source organism: Capsicum pubescens (assembly GCA_030864215.1). Classification (NCBI taxonomy): domain Eukaryota; kingdom Viridiplantae; phylum Streptophyta; class Magnoliopsida; order Solanales; family Solanaceae; genus Capsicum; species Capsicum pubescens. The sequence goes on along the minus strand of CM061544.1, from coordinate 102,216,762 downwards.
ATGGGCACCCTGTGCCTTAGAGCCACTGGAATCCTAAAAATGATGATCACCAAAAGGCTGGGGATAAAGAGCACTACATGTCGAAAAAGAATTTCCCCACTTCTTCTTCTTAGTCCACTGGCTTTCATCTCTCCCATTATTTTTCTGGCTCGCACCCTGCTCTGCATATCTAAATTTATTGCTTTGTCTTTCAACCATCTCTACCTGTTTCTTTTTCTTATCCTCCATCTGTTGCATATAAAACACCTGCCTAGATAAGTCCATATCATTATACAACATCACAGCTTGATGTGCTCTAGAAATATAACACTTTTAGTGCTTAAAATGAGAAAAATATGCAAGTTTTGGAGGTTGTTTTGTTAGATATGATGTGTGTTAGGTATGTTTTTCATGAAATCGTATTTTGGATGCTAAGTTCATGAAAAAGATGAAAAAGGTGTTTTGGCTACTTATTAGAGCAATTATGGATGTTTGAGACACTTTTTGGCTTGTTGGTGATCAAACATGTTCGGGAATTGAAGAAGAGCTAAAAAGATGACTCTCGACACTTATTAAGTCAACATGTGTACCACAAGTTGGACATGTGGACAAAAAGTGGGCAAAGCAAGTGCTAGAAGTCCAAAATCCCAAGAGCTGACCTGCAGGATCTTTTGGTCCTGGCACCTACACCCTCTACTTGCCCCCACCCTGCAGGAGGCAAGTGCTACCTATGCCCAGGGTCAGGGCGCAAGTGGAGACCATAAGTGGCCACCGACCCTATTTTCTCCTATTTTATTCGGGCTTTGGTTTTAGGGTTTCCTCATGTAATATAAATACCCTTGATGTGTTTATAGTAGGAGTTATGCACTTTTAATACCCACAAACATATTTTGACTTCAAGATTTAATTTTAATCTTGGGGTACTCTTGTATTGACTTCAGTTGATTAATTCAATTACAGTTGTGGATTTTCTACTTTTTATTATTGTGATTTTATTTATGCTTTTAATTATGAATGTTATTGATTACTTCACAAGCATGAGCTGCAAAAACCCATAGCTAGGGTTGTGGAAACCCTAGTAAATTGATGAAATTAAGGGTGTCAAGTGGGTCGGGCCGACCCGACCCGGCCCTCGTAACTAACCCGGCTCGGTTTGACCCGGTCCAGTAAGCCCTGAGGCTTTAGGGTTTTGGGTCCCAGGCCGATTATTTTTTTTAAATGCGCCCGGCTAACCCGGCCCGGACCAAGCCCGGTCCAGGCCCGCCGGTTAACCGGCCCGGATACTTTTTTAAAAAAAAAATTAGGATTTTTGGCCAAACTAGTCGTTGGCCCAAAGGCTAGTTTGGGCCCATTTATTAAAAAGAAAAAAAAATTTAAAAAATATGTTTTAATCCCAAAAAAAATTCTATAAATACCCTACAACTTCAAATCATTTTTCATACAATTTTTCACTCTCTCAAATCTCATTCTCTATCAAATCTCAATTCTCAATTCTCAAATATTCAATATATTTAATTTCTTAAAGTGTTCACTTTAATTTTTTAATTTTTCGTTTACAAAGTACGAGCGGAAGTTTCTAAAGTCGCAACTTTCGGATACTTCTAAAATTTGGTATTGTCGTTCTATCTCTTACGTTTAATTTTTATTTATTGTATTAATTATTTAATATTTAATTTTATTATATTTGTGTATTTTGAATATTTTTAGTTTAATTTAATTTATATTATGGATAAATTAAGAAACCTCGCTACTAAAGGTGTTAAAAAAATTTGTCCAGGAAGCGGTAGTGGTAGTAAAAAGCAAATTACTAGCGGTAGAGGTAGTTCAAGTAGTAGATATACCTGTGTGCCTTCGCCTCCGGTACCGCTTGGTACACCTTTTGAGAAAGAAATAGGTGTAGGTGCTCACGATATGGATTATGTAGAAGCTCAGGAAAATTACGGTATAGAAGAAAAAAATAAAGTAGATGCGGTTAATTTAGACGAAGATAATGAAAATATTGTTGAGACACCCGCAGTAGGAGATGCTAACGTTAGATATGAATCGGTTAATATCCCTCCCCGTCCTCCCAGTGCCCTAAGACCTCGTAAAAGAACTAGTGTTGCATGGCAATTTTTTGAACGTATATCAGATATTGAGGTGCAATGCAATATTTTTCAATAAATAAATAAGCATAGAAGTGGAGGCAAGCAAGGGGTGCGGGTACGTTAATGAGACATATAGCTGAAGATCACAAAAGAAAGTTAAATATTGCACAAGGTGGTGGGGATGTTGGTGGGGCAACGCAAACTAGAATGGACCCAGCAACTGGTCACGTAGCGAAGAAGTATAATAAATTGAGGGACCGGGAAGAAATAGCTAAAATGGTAGTTGTGGGTTGTTTGCCTTTTAATTTTCCTTCTTATGATGCCTTTATTCGTTATATACAAGTAATTTATAATCCTATGTTTAACGGTATTCCTAGAACTACTTGTCGGTCTGATATTATTAGACTCCATTCACAATATTGTTTTTATTTATCAACATTGTTAAAAAAATATTCAATGTAGATTGTTCCTAACTTCTGATCTTGGTCGTGCTGTAAATAAAAATAATTATTTAACCGTTACTTGTCATTGGATGGATAGTAATTTCGTGATGCAAAAACGTATTCTTGTTTTTTTATATGATGAAGATCGTAAACATACTGGACAATTTATTGATGATTCTATTGTTAAAATTGCCGGATATTATGGTATCGAAAATAAAATTTTATGTATTGCTTTTGATAATGCTTCTAACAACAAGACTGCTATAAAAAAATTAAAATCTACGCTATCGCCGCCCTTGCCTAAAATTTTTCATATTAAGTGTGCATGTCATATATATAATTTAATTGTAAAAGATGGTCTTGAGTTTTTTGAGATTTATATTGAAAAAATTCGTCTTGCTGTTGGTTTTATTCAAGGCAATAATCGTAGATCGAGAATTAGAGAATTTAAAGTTAAATGTCAAGAAAATAGACTTACACCGATTTTGATGCCTGAGGATATTGATACTAGATGGAATTCTACGTATGAATTTTTAAAAACTTGTTATAAATATAGAATTCCTATTACACTAGCTTTTAACCAACATTGCGGTTCATTTGCTGATTCTGCTGATTGCATGCTATAGAATTCTGATTGGGTTGTAATTAATGATCTTTTAAGTTTTTAGAAAAATTTTATGTAGCTACGGTTGAATTTTTCGGTGCTTATTATCCTATTATTTGTAATATTTTGGCATATATAGCCGATATTTCTGGTTTGCTCAAAGAATGTAAAAATAAAGAAGGTTATAAAGAAGCTGTTGGTGTCATGTTTATGAAATTTAAAAAATATTTTTTCCCAATTCCCCCTATTTACTTGGTTGGTGCTATGCTAAATCCGTGCATGAAATATAATAATATGTGTCACTTTAGTACTCTAATTTATACTAACTTAGAAATAAATACTAACCATGATTCTGAACAAGTACAACCTGATTTGTGGACGGCTACGGCTGATGCAAAGGATTACATAGAAAAATTATATAATCACTATGCTGATTAATTTGATTTAGCCGTACCTACAAATATCACTCCAACTGTCGCTCCTCATCCTCCCAAGGAGCCATCATCTTCTAAAAGGCCGGCACATAGTATTTTTTCTGATTCGTTTTATGATTTAAATTGTTGGAATAGTATTGATGAGAGAACTTACACATCAACTTATCAGGAAGAGCTGAAATATTATCTTCGGACGGCACCATAGGATCGCAGACGACGAATCAACACGTTGGATTGGTGAAGGAGTAATGAAACACAATATCCTGTGCTTTCAAGATTAGCTAGAGATATCTTGAATGCTCCAATGTCAACCATTGCATCAGAGAGAGCCTTTAGTCAGGGACGACAGCAGCTTGGAGACAACCGACACTCATTGGGAAGCAATGCAATGAATGTTCTAGTTTGCCTGAGAGATTGGATTAGAGCGGAAAGAAGAAACCAAGGAATGGAACCGGAGCCGAGCGACGAGCTGAAACTTGAAGAAATTATGACTTCACGGGAGAACTCAGCAGAATCAAGTCCAATGCATGGTTTTGCCCCCGTTGACTTCGACTATCCTATGCAAGTTCCCGTTAATATTAAACATGAATGAGTTGGAAAAAATGATGCATAATTTTTAGATTTTTCATTCATGTAAATTATAAATTTTGGATCATTTTGCAATCAATAAAATTCCCCAAATTCATTCACTCCTTAGTCCTTGCTTTTTATATTTTTTCATTTAACGATTTAAAATTTTAAATTGAATTTCTAGTTTTCTACTTTAAATTAAAAACTTACTTCTAATATATTATTAATTTACTACCAAATATTATTAATTTATTATATTAAGTAGCATATGTTTTGTATATTTGTGCATATATCTTCTATAGTAGTGTATATTTAACGTATACATGTGTATACGTTTTATAAATTAGTATATAAGTATATCTATATATATTGTAATGTATATATAATGTAGTATATTTTATAAGTAGTAGTATATTTACATTGAATGGTGCGTATACACGTGTATATATCTTCTATAGAAGTGTATATTTAACATATACATGTGTATATGTTTTATAAATTGGATATCTTCTATAAAAGTGTATATATGTGTATATATCTTCTATAGACGTATATATTTAACATATACAGGTGTATATGTTTTACAAATTAGTATATAACTATATATATATACATATTGTAGTATATATATGTATATATATATGTATATTGTAGTATATATTTTATTTAAAATAGTACATATATATTGAATGGTATGTATATATGTGTATTATCTTCTACAAATGTATATATTTAATGTATACAAGTGTATATGTTTTACAAATTAGTATATAACTGTATATATATATATATATATATTGTAGTGTATATATATGTATATTGTAGTATATATTTTATTTAAAGCAGTACATATATATTGAATGTTGTGTATATATGTGTATATATCTTCTCTAGACGTATATATTTAACGTATACAAGTGTATATGTTTTACAAATTAGTATATAACTATATATATATATATATATACATATTGTAGTATATATATATATGTATATTGAAGTATATATTTTATTTAACGTATGACATATATATTGAATGGTGCATATATATGTGTATATATCTTATATAGATGTATATATTTAACGTATACAAGTGTATATATTTTATAAATTAGTATAATATAACTATCTATGTATTGTAATCCATGTATATTGTAGTATATATTTTATTTTAAGTAGTACATATACATTGATTGGTGCGTATATATGTGTATATATCTTATATAGATGTATATATTTAACGTATACAAGTGTATATGTTTAATAAATTAGTATAATATAACCATCTATACATTGTAATACATATATATGTATATTGTAGTATATATTTTATTTAAAGTAGTACATACATAGTGAATGGTGCGTATGTATGTGTATATATCTTCTATAGACGTATATATTTAACGTATACAAGTGTATATATTTTATAAATTAGTATATAACTATATATATATATATACATACATAGTATATACATATATATTGTAGTATATATTTTATTTAAAGTAGTACCTATATATTGATTTAAAATGATTTAAAATGAATTTCTAGTTTAAATTAAAAACTTACTTTTAATATATTATTAATTAACTATCATATATATATATATATATATATATATATATATATATATTGTTGTATTTACTTTATTTAAAGTAGTACATATTTATTGAATGGTGCGTATATATGTGTTAATATCTTCTATAGACTTATATCTTTAACGTATACAAGTGTATATGTTTTATAAATTAGTATATAAGTATATATATATATTTTAGTATATACTTTATTTAAAGTAGTACATATTATTGAATGGTGCGTATATATGTGTATATATCTTCTATATACGTATATCTTTAACGTATACAAGTGTATATGTTCTATAAATTAGTATGTAACTATATATATACATATTGTTGTATATATATATGTATATTGTAGTATATATTTTATTTAAAGCAGTACATATATATTGAATGGTGCGTATATATGTGTATATATCTTCTAAAGTAGTATATATTTAACGTATACATGCGTAGATGTTTTAGAAATTAGTATATATATATATATATTGTAGTATATGGTTTATTTAAAGTAGACAAGTAGTACATAAATATTGAATGGTGCGTATATATGTGTATATATCTTCTATAAGCGTATATATTTAACGTATAAATGTGTATATGTTTTATAAATTAGTATATAAATATATATATATATATATATATATATATATTATACTATTATAGTATATGTTTTATTTAAAGTAGTAAGTATAGTCATATATAATTATATATTGAATGGTACGTATATATGTGTAATTATTTATTTATTTTTTTTAAAATATATATTGTATATTGGAGTGTACATAGTGTATATTGGAGTGTATATAGTGTATATAATTGTAGTGTATATAGTGTATATTGGATTTTTTATTTTATTTTTAAACGGGTTTGACCAATTTTTAACCGGGTTTGACCGGGTTTTGGTGGGTTTGACCGGGTTGGGTTAAGTGGGCCGGGTTAGGGTGGGTTTTAATTTTTTTACTGTTGGGCCCGGCCCGGCTAGCGCCAAAACCGGCCCTTAACTGGCCTTTAACCCGGTTAAAATAGAAGGGTCGGTTCCGGGTTGGCCCAGCCTGGCCCGTTTGACATCCATAGATGAAATAGAGGAAGTGCTACTATTGTTCTGAACCAATACCTATGCATGTATTGCTTTATCTTCATTATAATAGTTTTCTTAATGGGTGCACACGTTAGGATCCTGCCTAGATTATTGCTACTTACTCCAAAAGAGGAGTAGTGACTAGAAAAAGATAAATACAACAACAATTTGGAGTTTAACTATCGATCCACGCTTCTAGGTTTTATCTTAGTAAGTTGGTTAGATTTCATCTAATAACTTGAGACTCAAAAGGTAATAGTTAATTGGGATCAAGAGAAGGGTTAGTAAGGAGACATCCTGAGGCTCAGAAGGTAAAGGGTGAAATCGTTTTGCTCGTCCAAAAGACTGTAGAAGGTACATAACTTATCGATTCTGTATGCAAGGTATTGGGTTGGTTCAACAAAGAACGATAAGCCTATGGAGTTTAGAAGCCAGAGGAACACAATCCTAGTGTTTACTTATGACTGAAAACAGCCAAAGTTGATATTTGCTACTAGTTCTACATTGATACTCAAATCCCTCCATTTACTTTTCTAGTTCCTCCAGTTGATTACAATAACTGAGTGCCGCGATTCCACATGTTCCCTTGGGATTTAACCCTAACCTTTGTTGGGTTACTATATTTGGAAGCGACCATATCATCTTTTGAGAAGAGGCATAGCTTAGACTTCACCACAGCCTTACACTCTAACACCAAATCACGGGACAAACCGGAAGCAAACTTTCTCATTCGGGACCTCATGTTAGATACCAACTCTGGAGCATAATGGGACAATTGCTGAAACTTTAGTGCATACTCATTCACACTCATCTTACCCTGCTTCAAGTTCACAAATTCTTTGACCTTAGCCTCCCTTAAATCCTGAGAAAAGAAGTGATCAAGAAAAACACCTAAAAACTCATCCCACGCTATCGGTTCAGCATCACCAACCCTTAGTACTTCCCACTCCTCATACCATAGCTAAGCCATATCTTTCAACTGATACACAACAAACTATACACCTTTAGAATTAATAGTATGCATCGCCCTAAATATCTAATCCATCTCATAAATAAACCCCTAAGGATCCTCCACAACCTTAGATTCTATAAAGGTTGGGGGATTCAACCTTATAAACTGGCCAACCTGATTAACCTCAGATGAATTAGCAACAGACCTAACATGATTAGGCCAATGAGACCGTGATGCCACCAGCTGAGCAAACATATGAATGAAGTAACTCAACATTAGTGATCTCTCCCTGGGGTGACTGAGCATAAGTATAAGAAGCCCGATGAGGACTAGTTGGGACTGGTGAAAACCCATATAGAGTGGTACAATTAGGATTAGGGACCCTAGACTAGGTTTACAATCTATAAATAGGGCGAGTTCCCTCCATATTTTCCTCAGGTGGGATAGAGTTTCCAACAAAGTTTCTACAATTGTTAAATCTTCGGGGAGGCATGACCCAAAATACGAGTAAGCCAAGAGTTAGTGAAGTTTCATGATAACTAGACTCTCTAGCATGAAATAGAACAAAAAAATGGGAAGCATTCATAATGTCCTTGTAGCATCCCCCTTATAAGTGTGGCGCGCTGCACACCCATAAAAGAGACTCTACTCAACACGACTTTGTGGACACCTAGTGACCCTGAACCATACTTTGATACCAAGCTTATCATGACCTAAACCCGAGCCTAGCCATGACAGGCAATCTCAATCCCACCATGGGTCAGAGACAACCCTTTTATCCTACCTCAAAAGCACATAAATCTAAATAGCAAAAGTCATACAAGTCTATAACGGATATATGAATCCAAAAGAAAGATAAGAGCCAAAACAAGACATCTTTATTATCTCAAAACTGTCAAAAAAATCTCTAAACCAAAAATACTAACTATGTTGGGACATGCCCCAAACTATGACAAAAAATCCAAAAAGAAATAATAAGACAATAATAAAACCAATAAAATGACCGAGCCTTCCTAGAGATGAAGGCTCACCACTTTATAGCAGATCAATAAAATGACCACACCACCTAACACTCCATAAGAATAGTAGAAAAGTCCTCTAAACCTACATCATAAAATGATGCAGCATCCAGGGAAGGTCAATGAGACGATAAATGGCGTGTGACTCAAGAAAAAGGGATAAAGAAGTTGAATTGTCAAAATCTAATCACAATCCACATGCACAACAATAGTATATAAGTATATAGGATGCCAAGATAGGACAAGGGTAACAAAATATGATCCTTTAAAATATTAGCCTAAACTGTGTAGCTCACCCCATCCTAAAGGCACCCATAGGCTATATGCATTCGATTCTCCCTACCAAAAGGGCCTAGCGCGTGTTAGTCACACGTACCAAGGAAAGACTAAAGACACTAAGGAGATAGCCATACAAAATATAATATGTATCTAGACACATGGTCATATAGACCCCCACATCGGCAACTATGGTTTCCAGTATTGGTCCCCCGAGACTATACCTTCACAGTGAGCTACACAATTCCATTTAAGCTCAAATTAAAATAAGTTGCATATAAACCAAACAATGAACTAAGGAGTCTTTATTAAAGAATATATCAACTAGGTATCATCATACCAATATATATAAGCTTTCAAGTTATTCCATTTATGCCAACCCAAACCATTTTACCGTAGACTTCCAGGTTTCATTAAATTTCAAAACCATGGCTCTCAAAGGCATTCCAAAACCATTTTTATCCATTTATACTTTAATGCAATGCAATGTTTTCAAAGAAAAAGTTAAACTACACAAATATTCATGTTTAAAACCAAGATTGTAAAGTGGATTGAGGTTAATTCCATTATCAAGCCAAAACTTTATCAATTTGGAGAAACCCATGTCACTCATTTCAATTATTATAACAATGCACCAATTCAGTCCAAAACCATCCATTAAAGTATGAATAACACATTTAAAACACGGGAAAAACAATTTAAGTAATAATTAATCAAAAGACTTCAACCCAATTTTAAACCCAATAACTTAAACACATAAATATTGAATCAATTTATGCCATAATTTAAAGTACAAGTTAAGGAATGAGAAACATGCCTTATTTGAAGAGAAACCCATTAAAAATAACAAGAAAAGAAGCCCCAAGCTTGAACCCTAACCTCACTGCCTTTCAACATTAGTTTTGGAATGAAGAAGGACCCTTTTTAAGAGAATACAGAAGTTTTAAGGCTTAGAAATGGTTTATGTAAAGATTGGGCGGTTTATAGGATGTAAAAGGACCAAAATAACCTTAAAACACTTTTAAAATAAGATCCCATCGAAGAAGGAAGGGATGTTCGCATCATGAAGCCCACTATGAACCTCCAGCTTTGCAGCGTGAATCCCATAGCAAAGCACCAGCTTTGCGGTGCAAAGGCTGGTGCGAAGCCAAGTTAATGAGCCTTCACGGGCTCCTTCATTGCGTGAAGCCAACACGTACCACTCCCTTTGTGATGCATGGCCTATTTTAGGTCCCAAACCTTTCCCCAACACACCCAAACTCTTTCAAAAGTGTTTTATGCTTAAGATAGAGGTTATGTAGGATCGCTTAAGCTAGTTTATGGATCCCATAATACCCGGGGTGTTACACACTCACTTAGACCACATATATTTTTGAATAATTACACTGTTAAAACTTTAGTGCGTGCAAACTTTTGCTATCTTGACTTAAATATCTCAAAATAATCTGGTTCATCGATACTACTAATATAGGATCAAAATGGTTTTTTAACATATATTCAAAACTAAACCCATTAATGGTCACAAATATCAGCAATACCAATGACATAGATCAAATAGGAAAATTATACGTAAAACGAACTAAGTCATGCCTATTTCCCAACGGTCCTACATTATGACTTTAATAGTCTAAAATCACTTTTTATACCTTATTCAAAACTATAATGGAAAGTTAATATCTTTATTTTTTAGAGTTATCAATAAACACACGTAATTCATAGATATCATAAAACTTGAGTCTCTATCGAAATAAACTTTAACATATCAATAGCATAAATAAAACAACAAACTCCCACTTAAAATGGCTCATCATAACGCTCATATGAGACATACACCCATGAAATATTTAAGGTGGACAACCTTTTGTGAGCGGATCCGGTCTCATTGAGTTTGAACTCATATGCTCAATTGACACATGATAACTCTAAACTCTTTCTTTTACAACAAAAAACATAATATCTATGTGCTTTGACTTAGACGAACTTCGATTGTTCTTCGAATATAACTCACCATACTTATTACCACAATTTATTCCTCTAACCATATTCATTCTAGTGATAAAATTTCTAAGCCTTATTCCATTATTTGATGCTTCATAGCAAGCTACAAATTTGGGTTTCATAGTAGAAGCCATTAATGTTTGTTTCACATTTTTCAATAAATAATTTCTTAGTCAACATGATAATATAACCTCACTTAGATCTCTTACTATCAAGACATCTAGAAAATTTTGAATCAGAATATCCTACGATCTCAAAGTGATCCAACTTCTGATAAGTGAGTATGTAATCTTTAGTTCTTTGAAGATACCGCATAACCCCTTTTTTCTATTTCCTAATGAACCATTCTCAGGTATTTAAATATCGCCAAATATTCCCACTATATCTACTATATCTGGATGCAGACAAACTTGTGCATACATGAGACTTTCCACTGCTGATACATATGGGATTTTTTCTATCTCTTTCTTCTCTATGTCTAAATTTGGACATTGGCGCAAACTAAATTTATCACTATTTATCACAAGTATATCTCTTGGAGCATAATTTCGCAGGCCAAATCTACCTTACAACTTTTCAATGTAAGTTTTTTGCGACAGTCGAAGAACGTTGCTAGTGCAATACCTATGGATCTTTATACATAGAACAAAGGACATCTCATCAAGAACTTTCATTTAAAATTTGATGGATAGAAATTTCTTTATTTTATGTAACAAACCTACATCACTGCTTGCCAGTAGAATGTCATCTACATATTGCACAAGGATAAAAAATTTGCTCTCACTGAACTTGAGATATATGCAATAATCAACAGTGTTTTTCTAAAAACAAAAAAAGTTATCACCTGATCAAACTTTTGATACCATTAAAGAAATGGATGCTTTAAATCATATATGGACTTTTTAAGTTTACATACAAGGTACTTTGAATCTTAAGACTCAAAGGTTTCTGGGTGCACCATGTATATCATTTCTTCAATGTATCCATTGAGAAATGCAGTTTTTACGTTCATTTAATGTATCTCTAAGTAATAATGAGATATAAATACCATAATGATTCTAAAGGAGTCTTTCAACGAAACTGGCAAAAAAGTCTCTTTAAAATCTTTGCCTTTATTTAGAGTGAATTCCCTAGCAACTAGGTGTGCTTTATATATTTTGATGTCACCTTTCGAATCATATTTGATTTTGAAAATCCATTTTCAATCAATTAGTTTTGATCCTTGTGGTAACTCGACAAGATCCCAAATGCCAGTTTCTTTCATAGACTTTAACTCATCTTTCATGGCTTCGATCCATTTAGCTGAATTTTGACATGATTTTGCTGTACTAGTGGTTAGACGATCATTTTCCAATCCTATGTCAAAATCATGTTCTTGGAGATAAATAATATAATCATCCGAAATTGCATTTCTCATTTCTCTGCTAGATCTTCTTTTAGGCACTTCAATTTGAGGTTGTTGAACATGAGATAATATCGTTGTATTTTCTCCATATTCTTGATTTACAAATTGAAACACACTTGGTGAAGTAATCTGATCATTTTTATTAGAATCGATACTGTCAAATTTTTCTTCAAACACAATTTGTTTGTTTTGATCACTCCCACTATAATCAACATCCCCAATAAATTTAGCATTCCTTGTTTCAAAAAAGGATCTATTCAAGGATTGGTAAAACATAAAATCTCTCAATCTTTCTGAGTAACCTATAAATTAGGAACTAACAGTTCTTGAATCCAACTTTTTTTATTAGGATTGTAAGGCCTTGCTTTGGCTGGACATCCCCAGATATTCAAGTGCCTAATGTTAGGCTTCTTACCAGTGCACAACTCGTATGGGGTCTTATATACCACTTTTATAGGAACTCTATTTAGTATATAAACCATAGTCCTTAATTCTTCTTCCCAAAGCCATTCATGTAAGGAAGAATAACTAATCATACTTCTTGCCATATCCTTAAGAGTTTGATTTCATCTCTTAACTACACCATTTTAACTTGGAGCTCCAGGTATAAAGTATTGAGGTACAATCCCAAACTATGTCAATTACTATAAGACCCCACAAAAATCCTAGTTATTTCAGTCCTATATAGCATGCCAAAAGAGGTCCCAGACTTAAAAAATTTCAGCCAAGTGTCAAGACTTAGAATTATTTTAGCCTTCAAAATTGGAGGATCTTATTTTTTACCTTTCCGACCTTAGTATGTCAATTTTCAAGTTGATTCATGTTCAGAGTCACTTGTAGGTCATCTCAGGCGAGTTTCAAATTTTTTGAACTAGCGTAAGGGTGAGTTTGGATGTCTAAAATAGCATGGGGTCGCGATATGGCCGCGCCGCGAGGGGCAGTTGACCCAGGCTCAGGGTCGCACTGCGAGGGCTGCTTGACCCGAGCAGGGGTCGTGTCGGGAGGGCTGCTTGACCCAAGCAGGGGTCGCGACGCGATAGGGACCCTTTCCAGCATTCTTTTATTCGGATTTGTGGGGGCAAATGGGTCATTTTTCCCTTACATTATTCATCCTTAACACAAAATTTGATATCCAAAAGGGCAAAATTCATTCTTTATTCACAAAATCCTCTCAAGAAAGAAACCCTAGTTCATCAAGCTCAAGATCAAGTTTCAAGAAATCCCCAACAATCTTTACAAATTTCGTCATTCAGGTATGTTAGGTGTTCATCCTTGGATTTTATTCCACCCTTGGAGTCCAAGAACCCTTTTTTAAAACTATAAGTTTATTGATTTCATGATTTACATGTTGGAATTGGATTGTGCTCATGTATATGTTATTGTATGGTTTTCAAATCAAGATTCATACAAGTTTGAAGTGAATTAAAATTAGCAAGTATGTAGAATCATGTGATCCTCATGTTAAACCCTTGAATTTGCAAGTTGAATGTTGTATCCATGATGCTTATATCTTTATGATTTCTATGTGCATTAAATTATGCTCCCTAGGTGTTTGATAGAATGCCTACGTAAATTGAGTAGTTAATTCATGACATGTTATCATGTGGACAGGTAGCATGACATCTTCGGTCATTATTAGCATGGTAATCTGGATACTTTTCCCTTAAACGCCTCTACTCTAACTACTCCTCTATCACGGTTTTCTTGTCTCACTAGAATAAATTACATACCTCACCTACCTAACTACTCTTATAAATACTTACATACCAACCCTACACATCAACCATGATAAATTACAAATATTGGAAAATGGATATGAAAAATATACAGTTAATAGAAAAATTAATAAAAACAAATTTAGAAGAATATATGAGAACCAAAGATATAAAATATATAGAATATCCTAATGAAAATATAGAGGAATTAATAAGATTAAAACAAACAACTAAAGAAAATTATGAAAAAGCATTTAATTAACCCACCTAAATGACAGATAATTTTGAAGTATTAGTTTTATACATACTTAGAGATATAGAAATTATAGACGTACAGAAAATAATATGGGAAAAAATATTTAACATTGAAGATGAAGAGTTAGATATAAATCAGATAGAAGACGAGTTAGGAGAAATATACTTAAGTGATGACAATCACTATTACTACCTAGATAATTATTCAGATGGATATTATACAGATTAAGAAATGCTAGAATATATTGAAAGAGTTAGAGAAAAACAAAGTTGGCTATACGAAGAAATTAATTATAGAAACCAGCTTAGAAAAGGAAGAGAACAATTAAAAGAAAGATTAATTTGGATAAATAAAATCATGAAACAACTAGAATCAAAAGACAGTTTAGAATATGATTTAGACATAGAACTATTAATAGAAGAAAAAGATAGGATAATTAACGAAATAGATAACCTAGAATTTAATATTAGATATAGTATAATTAGAATAAATTATTACAAAGAAATTTGCAGTATCACAACTACTTTAGGATAAAATGATAGACTATGAGTATTTAAAATATTGGAGACAAGATATGGAAGAAATAAGAGCAACAGAGATACTTATGAAAGAAAATTTAATTGAATATTTTAGAACAAAAGATATAGAATATTTAAAATACCTCCAAAAAAATATAGAAGAATTACAAAGACTAAGAGAAAAAATTAAAGAATACTACTGTAAAGCTTTTAATCAATTACCACATGATCACCCTCCAAGATATAAACATTAATTAAATAAAAATATTTAGAGAAGTTAAGAAATACCCACGCACAAATAAAAATAGATCCATTAGAATAAATCTATTTATCTATTTATTTACCCAAGTTATCCGCACCCCCTATAATTGATATATTTGTAGGGTTTTTTATGAAATTGGTTCATGTTTTTTTTATATTTGTGATCAATTAGGAACCTTGCATAATGAAAGAACTACTGGTAGACGTGTAATACAACTTTGGTGAGCTGCATTAGTATCTTTCAGAGATCAGGATGAGTGTACTTTGATATCTGAGATGTGGATTCCCAGAAGTGTGTAACTAAGTAGATTTGAGTGATTTTTCTCTATACACTGCTAAGTCTTAATTCCGACTTGAAAGGAAAAGAGTGGGGAAGTGCTTAGACTACATTAAATTAACAAAGTAATTAAAGCACTTCTGTTACAAGTGTTAATTTCTTTCTACGCATTGTATGTCACTTCTGTTGGATATGCATTTCTATTTATTAGCAGGTTCTTAACTATTGGAATTTTTCGCTCATTTTTTAAAGAGTTAATACATAAAAACGATCCTAAATTTGACATCAAATTATAACTTTGACCTTAAACTTTGATAGTGCACAAATAGGACTTTTAACTATTCAAAACTTGAACAAATATGACCTCCGATTTTGCAACTTCATGCGTGAGTGTCACTCGCGCCTACGTGGAAAGGTAATCTAATCACACGGTGTCACGTCGTTAAAAGGGCTGACTTGTAGAGAGGTCATATTTGTGCAATTTTGAATAGTTAAAGGTCATATTTGTGCACTGTCAAAGTTTTATTTTTTGTGTTAAAACGACGTCGTTATTATTATTATTATTATTATTATTTATTTCTATAGCAGCAGCACCTAACTCTTTTTAATTAAGAAAAAACAGCCACTAGCAGGGATTGAACCCGCACAGTAGGCTAAAGGAAGCGTCCAAGAAGAGCAAGTAACACCACTGGGCTATCTAAGTGTCTTGTTTCATGTGGTTCAACATTAATATACGTACATAAATATACATTTTCTATCTTATATATATACAACGTAATTTTTTTACCAAGGGAGTTCGGGTGAACCCCATGGAAACCACGTAGGTCCGCCCCTCGTTAATTTAATAACGTTTTAATAACGTTAATTTAATAACATTTTAATTACGTTAATTTGATAATGTTAATTTAATATACTACTATTATTATCCTTAATAACATTAATTTAATAACGTTTTATTAAAACTATATTTTTTTTATTATTAGTATAGTTTCATCTTTAATTTAATATTTAAATAAATAATATTTAGATATATTATATAACTTAAATTCGTCCTCTGCTTTATAATATATATACATACCCGCTCGATTTTTTCGTATGAGGCTGACCCGCCTAATTAATAAATTTTCAATATTGTTTTTTTTTCAAATGACAAAAGAAATTAGATGTCATTTACATCTTTAAGCCGAAAATAATGAAAAAATAATAGTGAAGAGTCATTTAAAGGTCATATTTGTGCAGTTTTGAATAGTTAAAGGTCATATTTGTGCAGTTTTAAATAGTTAAAAGTCATATTTGTGCACTGTGAAAGTTTAAGGTCATATTTATGAATTATGCCCTTAGATTTTAAGCTGAACGCGCTCAGTTTTGCGTGTTGAACACGCGTTTTGTCACGTAGGATTGGAGGTCATATTTGTGCAGTTTTAAATTGTTAAAGGTCATATTTGTACATTGTCAAAATTTAAGATCAAAGTTATAATTTAGTGTCAAGTTTAGGATCATTTTTATATATTAACTCTTTTTTAAACCTTATGAATATGAAGATACACTGAGAACGTTCACTGTTAGGTAGAAGTACTTTTCTACCCATCTAATTTATTCAAGAAAATGGCTTTTCAGAGGACATGGATATGTGTTCATTAAATTAGAAAAAGGTTCTTCGTCGGGTATGAAACTTGGAAGCAACCTTTTTCTACCATGATTATGAGGATGTTTGGATTGATTTTAAGTGTTTTTTACTTTTAAGTATTTTTTTTTATTTTTGAAGATATTTGACAAAAATAAAAACTACTTTTTAACAGTTAAAAGCACTTTGTTTTAACTTAAAATGTACATAAAATAAAAGCCAAAAGTTAAAAGTATTTTAGCTTTTAAACTACTTAATTAGTCACTTATTTTTTTTTTCGTTATTGTTGTTGATGCCAGCTGGAAGATCACTTTCTTTTTCCATTTCTCAGTTGTTGATTGAGAAAAGTTGATTGGTCTTTCACTTTCTTTTATTTCTTCCTCTACTGTTTCTTATCCCCTTGTAAAAGAAACCATAAATGACATTTTCTTAATATACTTTCTCCGTTTAAAAAAAAATGATCTATTTTGACTTGACACAAAGTTTAAGAAAATAAAGAAGATTTTTAAATCTTGTGACCTTAAATTAAAGTTATGTCAAATATACCAAAATATCTTTTAATCTTGTGGTCCTAAATATGACATGTGGAAAGTTGAAATTAGCATATTGTCAAAAAAGGAAATGAATCATTCTTTTTTAAATGGACTAAAAAGTAAAGTAGATCATTCTTTTTTAAACGGAGGAAGTATAATAAGAGTATAATAAGAGGGAGTTGGGCAACAAGCATACCCGTCTCCGTCCGTCATGTGAGTGCTTCATGTAATTTCTATTTGAATATAAGGGTAATTTGGTTATTTCATATATTATTTCGTGCTTTCTTGTGCTTGTGCCAACTGCAGTTGCGGTTTTTGATAGATACAAAGTGACAAAAAGCCCCAAAAATATTCATTGAACTTCCATGTGTCCCACCTTTTGTGGGTATGGACTCGGAGGATATTTACGTAAATGTGAAAAAATTAGAGCATTCCTAATTTACTTGAGAGAAAAAAAAGAAAAAAAAAAAAAGCAGTAAGCACAATAGATATCTGCAAACTTCAAGAGAAAGCTTTATCGCCATGCTGATGGAATTGAAGGTAAAGTACTAAAATGGATTCTAAAATGCATCTTAGATCATTTTATATATCCTTCAAGAGGCCCCATCTCTACATCTTCCGGTAAATGTCATGTTCATTGCAAAAAAGAAAGTAAACTTCATCAACATAACATTAAAAAAAATAGGGGAAAAAATGGAAGTAGGAAGAGGTGGAGCGAAAAAATAATGAAAACAATCACATGCAATTGCTTTGGATATTCAATTTGATAGTCCTGAATCTGTTCACACATACAAAGTTCAAGAAATACCAGATAATAGAAGAAAATAAAAAATGACATGCAAATGACCTATACACCGTATTTCCAAATTAATGAAAAGAATATTTTTTGAACAAAATTACTAACACAGCGAATGACAAAGAACTCTACATACCATTTTCAACATCTAAATACGAAAGACCCATAAAAATTAAGCTAAGGAGAAGAAGATTGAGTAGAAGAATAAAGAATCTAATCATCACAACACAATGAAACAGAGCTTATCGAAGAACTATCAATTTGGAAATCTAAGAACGCATTAATATTGCATAGAGAATTAATAACAGAGAAAAAATGGAGAGAACATTAGTCTAAAAGAAAAAGGAAAAAGTGTATGGAAATATAAGTGAAAATGGAAATGGAGAAACAGTTGTCCTCCACACAAGAAAATAAATGTGTTTTGAGAAAAAGTAGAGTTAAAAGGTTTATACTGAGCTCTGCAATATAGATGTCTATGATAGAAGAGTTTAAAAAAAACAGTCGCAGGGTATCTTTTTATACAAGTTATATTTCATGCAGGTCCGTAATTTTGGGTAAAAAATTATTCACTTTCAGCGTTTACAATAAAATATTATAATTTATCACGATTAAAAGATTTAATGTAGTAAAATATATGTTAATTAATTATAATTAAGCAAATGAGACTTTAAATACAAACACATGATATACATATATTGACCGATGTAAACAATGGATAAGATTTTATCATAATTTTGTTTGAAACAATTTTAACTTTTACGTTATGTTTTTTTCTTATAGACATGAAAACCTCATGAAATCTTATCGTATGAGTAAATCATAATTTAAGAAAAAGGTATTAGAGTATTTCAAGAGCTGAAAATAATAAATTACATATCTCCATATTTCTTTTATAAATACTAAAATATTTGCGATTACATATTATAACAAACTTTTAAATATGCATAATTTTATAAAGATTTATTGGTTCAAGTTCAATAAATCATCGATAATAATATGAGATGATTACCACACAAAAACTTCGTTTTGGATGAAAATTTTTAATCATGTAATCAACATCACTCAAAAAAAATAAGCTTACAAATAAATATTGAGCTCCTGCATCGCACCAGCTTTTTCTTATTAGTATACTAAAAAGAGGGGAGTAAGAAAGAGAAGTTGGGTGGGGATTAGTTATTATTGGGATGAATAGGAAATGAAATTGATAAAGAAGAGTGTTCTTTTTGTAGAGTGTCAAAGAGACCATGATTCTCATAGTGTTTTTAAAGATAATGAGAAGCAGGATGATGTAGAAAAGGTGAATACAAATATGGATAAATCAACTGATAGCGTGTCTCAGCAATCATCAGATAAAATAGTAACAGAACAAAGGCAAGCAGGTAGTGAAGAAACCAGTAAACAACAGGTTTTTGATATAGATGGGATTACGGAGGATGATGATAATGATCAAGGAAATGGATCAGCTGCCCCCAAAATCAACTCTTTATCGTCAAAAGAAAAGAGAGTCAAACAGAATATAGAAGATGTAAGTATTCATTTGAATGTGGACCAAGTGAGTAAAGATGGGGATCTGTCACCTAGACAAATTGAAAGTTTGAAAGGAAAGACAAAGAGAGGTACAAAGGCAACAAAGAGAGGTACAAAGGCAGCCCAGTCAACATCTCTAATGAATACAAGGCGAAAGAAGGGCTCTTCTAACACCATTGACTAATGATTAATAAAGTTACTTTTTTGAAATATACGGTCTGTGAAAACTCACTAATCCTTTGAGAGATTAATAGACCTACATACGAGACATCATTACTCTTACATAGCATTATTGAAACCTTTTCAAAGCCCAGAAGAACTGGAGAATCATAGAAGAAGACTTAATATGCCAAATACAAAGGTTAATAGCTCGGCAAAATTTGGGTCTTCTGGGAAGAGAAATGGGAAGAAAGAGGTTCAACAGATTCTATTCAGTGATTAACAATGCAGTTTCAGTTGAGGGGCACTTCAGAACTCTTTTAAATTTCTGCAGTCTATGCAAGATGTAGTGCTATTGAAAGATTAGAACTTTGGGAGGATTTAGAAAATATAGCTAAGCAAGTTCATGTACCTTGGCTTGTGGGAGAGGATTTTAATGTCATCTTGGATGATTCAGAGAAACTAGGAGGACTTTCAGTAACTCAGTTTGAAATAGAAGATTTTGCAAGATGTGTGGCTGCTTGTGCTTTAATGGAGATAAAATTAACAGAAAGTTCTTATACTTGGTGGAATGGAAGAATTGAGGAAGATGGTATTTTCAAAAGACTTGATAGGGTTTTTGGGAATAATGAATTCATGAATCTTTTGCCTATTAGTGAGGTTCATCATCTTATTAGGCAAGGGTCGGATCATACACCTTTACATGTGGTATGCAATGACTCTCAGGAATAGGTGATAAGACCATTTAGATTCCTAAATTTTTGGGTGAAGCATGAGCAGTATAGGAAAATTATACAGGAAGCATGGTCTGAAAGTATAGATAGATCTCTTTTTACTGTAGTTCATGTTAAATTGAAAAGGGTCAAGAATGCTCTTATACAGTGGAGTAAAGAAGTTTTTGGCAATATTTTTCAAAGAATTGCCACTTTGGAAGATGTTAAATCTAAAGAAGCACAGGTAGAGGTATCTCCTACACAAAATAATAGAGTTGAACTTAGTAAAGCTGAAGCAGATCTGAAGAGATATCTTCAGATAGAAGAAGAGTTTTGGAGATAAAAGGCTAATATGAAGTAGTTCTCAGATGGAGATAGAAATACTAATCTTTTTCATGCATATGTGAGGGGCAGAAAAAGAAGAATGATGGTGCATGAGATACAATCAACTCAAGGAGATTTGATCTCTACTACTCAGAATATAGGGGATGAAGCTGTGAATGTTTTCAAGAATCAGTTCATGAGAGATCAGAATGATGCTGACAGTGAGTTGCTAAGCAATATTCCTAAGTTTATTAATCAAGAGCAAAATGAGATGATGGGTATGATGCCTACTGAGGAAGAAGTGAAACATGTGGTATTTGCATTAAATGGAGATAGTGATAGTGGACCAGATGGTTTTTCAGGGTTGTTTTTCCAAGCTAGTTGGGAATGGATTCATGAAGATATAACCAACATAGTCAAGGCATTTTTCTGTGGTCAGGAACTTCCTAAATATGTAACACATACAAATCTAGTATTAATTCCAAAGAAGGAAAAGGTTAACACCTTTGGGGATTTGAGACCTATCAGTCTTAGTAATTTTGTTAATAAAATTTTATCCAGGATGATGCATGAAAGGGTGGTGAAGGTTCTTCCTGGAATTATTTCCAATAATCAAATAGGGTTTGTAAAAGGCAGGAGCATTACAGAGAATGTGCTATTGGCTTAGGAAATAGTAAGGGATATAAATATGAGACATAAGCATCACAATGTGGTGGTAAAGCTGGATATGGCAAAGTCTTATGATCGGGTATCATGGAAGTTTCTAGTAAAAGTATTGAGGAGATTTGTTTTTTTGGAGAAAATAATTGATATGGTGGTGAGATTGATTAGTAACAACTGGTACTCTGTGTTGATGAATGGGCAATCTTTTGATTTTTTCCAATCTTCTATAGAGTAAAAATAGAGTGATCCTTTGTCACCTACTTTGTTCATTATTACAGCAGAAGTTTTGGCAAGGAGCTTTAATAAGTTGTTCGAAGATCCTATGTTTATAGGATATGGGATGCCTGAGTAGAGTCCAAAGATAAATCATCTGTCGTATGCAGATGATACTATCTTATTTTGTTTAGCACATAATGGATCTATGAAGAAGATGATACATGTACTGAGGGAATATGAAGATGTGTCAGGATAGATGGTGAACCTAGATAAGAATTTTTTTTTATCTTCATGACAAGTCTCCTACAAGAATTGCTAATAGAATTAGAAGAATTTCTGGAATTGCTCAAGGGATATTTCCTTTAACTTATCTAGGATGTCCAGTTTTCTATGGCAGAAAAAGAAGATCCATTTTGAATAAATCATTAGGAAGGTCGTGAGGAGATTGAGTCTATGGCAGCATAAGCTTCTTTCCTTTGGAGGTAGGTATGTACTGATTGCTCATGTTCTACAGTCTATGCCTACATACTTATTGTCCACTATGATTTATCCAAAGAGTGTCATTAATATTTTGTATAAGATTTTTGCAAAAATTTTCTGGGCTAATTCTACTGGAGCAAGGAATAAACATTGGGTCTCTTGGGAGAATATGTGTTATCCAAAAGAGGAGAGAAGTATTGGATTCAGATCTTTGCATACTATGGCTAAAGAACTTTGTGCCAAGTTATGGTGGAATTTTAGAAATTCTACTTCATCTTTATGGGAAGAATTCATGTGGAATAAGTACTACAAGAAAATACATCCTTTAATTGAAAAAGGACATAGATCATCTCATGTATGAAGGAGTATGGTGGAAATAAGGGAAGAGATAGAACACAATATTTGGTGGAGGTTGAAATCTGGTAATTCCAACTTTTGGTTTGATAATTGGACTGGACAAGGTGCTCTCTATCATGTTGAAAATGATGCACATGAAGAGGAACTGGAGGTAAGATACTTTGTCCAAAATGGGGAATGGAACAGGCAGAAATTGTTCTCTAAGGTGTCACAGGAGATGGGGGATTTTATTATAGAGAATATTAAGGTTCCTACCACTGGTGATGACTCGGATTAGCCATTGTGGATTGCAAATACACATGGTCTTTTCATAGTCAAATCAGCCTGGGATCTGATAAGAAACAAAAGGGAGAGGAGGGAAGAATATCAATATGTATGGATCAAAGGTTTACCTTTTAAGATTAGCTTCTTTCTCTGGAGGGTTTGGAAAAGAAATATTACAACAGATGATAGTCTTAAAAGATTAAGAATACATATTGTATCAAGGTGTTGGTGTTGTGAGGATAAGAAGGAGGAAACTATAACACATCTTTTTCTAACTGCCCCACAGCTGAAAAGCTATGGAGGCATTTTGTTGTTTTTGCAGGAATAAACATAACAGACATGGAGCTGCGCCAAATTATCAATACATGATGGAAAATGAAGGTGTCATCGAAATTTAATGTCATTTATAGAGTGATGCCGGCAATTATCATATGGACTCTATGGAAAAGAAAGAATGGGATTAAGCATGAAGGAAAAATAGAGTTTAAAGGGCTGATATAGCAGGTGCAGGATCTGATAAGAAAGGTGATTAAGTGTTTGTACCCATGGATGAAAATTGGAAGAGTGAAATGGCCAGAGTTAGTTTCTATACTGACAAGGTATAAACCAATATTACACTATCATAGTGTTACTTGGAACTTACCAGAAAGAAACAAGCTTAAGTGCAATACATATGGAGCTTGTAGAGGAAATCCAGGTATGGGGCCAGTAGCTTTTTGCATCAGAAATGACAGAGGTGATTTGATTTATGCAAAAGCTAAAGCTTTGGGGGAAACTACTAATGTTGAAGCAGAGACAGTGGCAATTCAACAAGCAATATTAGTGTGTCAGGAGCTTAATTACCTAGGGGTTCAGATTGAGACTGACTCTCTGTCAATAATGAAGATGATTAACAGACAGTGGCAAGTGCCATGGACTCTCGTTGATCTAATAGAAGAAATCAAATTCAAGATGAGTGCAGTACAAGGAAGTATTAAAAACATCTTCAGAGAAGGCAACCAAGTAGAAGATGCTCTAGCAAATGAGGTACTTGAGGCACAACAGACTAAGGTTTTAAGTCAGTTCAAAGATTTACCAACTAATATTAGAAGACTTATCAATATAGATAAGGCAAAAATCCCAACTCTCAGAATAAGGACAAGGAAAATTCACACTGAGTAACAAGCCACATATCATTTAATATGAAGAACAAGCAGTTACATTTCTTAAAGAAAAGCACAAGGGGTCCCAATAGATACATGAGGAGGAAAAACACAAATTGTCAGTTCTATTGTCAAGGGCAAGACAACAAGTCTGTGCTACATCTAGCTAGCTACTTTAGCTATCAAAATAACTTCACCAAAAAGGGGGTAAAGGGAGTTTGCCACTGTAAAACGTCGGATCTGTGTAGATATATGAAGAGCAAGTCCAAGCAGGCGTGGAATCTACAACAAGGAAAGATTAATTTTAGGAATAGAGCTACTAGTATTGATTATTGGAGGAATTTTAAGGGAGATAACCTACCGAATGGTACATATTTTTCAAGCATTTTACACCAGACTTGTAGGGATGGAATGAATCTCTGACCACATCGGTTTCCATATCGCCGAACACCTGCGATATGGAGATGATTATACCAAATGAAGAAGATACTGAGAAGGGAAGAGGTTAATGTCTTACCAGAGGCAATGATGATTCTCTTTCATAGCCACACAAGGATGGAGCTTATGGCAAACCCAAAGGAGGAAGAAGAATAAATGGCGACTCAAGCGAAGAGAAACATCAGTCAGCTGAGGATGAGCTTGGAGAGGAAAAGTGTAAAGTACTCTTGTCCAAAAGAGATATTTAGTATAGGAGGCTCTTTATTTTATCATTATTGGATGGGGTATTTATATGTCTTTATATAGACCATGGGTCACTTTTGTAAACTTGGTTTCTTTGAAATATGAATAAAAAGGTCCAGATTGGACCATAAATTTAATTTTAAAAAAACTCTGTTGATTGGTTGGCCAAGATTTTGTCAGGAGTAATTGTTAGAAAATTAAATAACTGAACAACATGCTGTATATACATTTACTAGATGGCGCAAGCACGGGCACTTGCACAACATCATTGTACAAAGGGTAAAAGACATGGATTGATCATTTTTTAAAAAAATGGCCACAATTTAAAAAGGTGGACAACTTTAGTTAGTCGGCTAAATTTATTTTCCTCTTTTATCCATTTTCCCAGTTGATCATATGCAGTTTCTATTTCCAGTTGATACACTTTTATATCATATTGATACACTTTTATACTACATTGATACACTTTTAAAAAAAGAAAGAGGGGATTTTATACCCAATTGATACTCTTTTATACCACATTGATACACTTTTATAACAAGATAGAAGGGGAATCTATGCATATGCAGTGTCCATATATCCAATTGATACTCTTTTATACTAAACTGATACACTTTATACCACATTGATACATTTTTATATTACATTGATACACTTTTTAAAAAAGAAAGAGGGGATCATATACCCAATAGATACTCTTTTATACCACATTAATACACTTCTGTAACAAGATAGAAGGGGAATCTATACATGCATATGCAGTGTCCATATATCCATACAGTCTTTGCAAGCATATACAATAGCTATTTTCTATTAACCATCCAACTAAGACAAATAATAAATTTAAAAAATAGAAACGGTCAGTATATTTACTCTATAATTTGATATCAACAAATCTTTCTTTTGTTACACTTTTCTACCATATAACCTACCTAAAAATTCTTAATCTTCTTCGAAATTTTCTATTTAAGTTTGAGGTTTTTATTGAAAATGATGGAAAAATTGGGTCCATCGAATGAAAAGCAAGCAAGAAAACGGTGAAAGACAGAATCTTTGATGTAAGCAAGCTGATTATCATGTGGTCTAGGATGAATATTACCACCATAACTACACATAAATTTGACCTTATAATTAGGGATTTGATTAGGATCTTCCCATGCCGCTGTATTTTCAAAATCAATTTCACAAAAACAGGGAGAAGAGCCACCAGATTCTGGGTAAGAAGTGTAGGAGTAGTTCTCCATGTTTTGAATTTAGTAGTTTGAGAGTGTATTTTGTAGGTTAGACCATTTGAGAGAGTGAAGAAAATGAAGTGGGTTGAATAAGAAGAGGGATTTTATAAAGTGGTGATTGTGAAAATGGTACACGACTTATACTGATAGTGGCTATTTTGTGGGTATTTAATTGTGAGTGCTATTTTATGGTATTATTTTAGCTTTAGGTGCTATTTTTTTTCCTTTTCCTTGTAAAAATTAGAGAACATTCAGAAGGTAATTTCTTGATGGTTCTAATTGTGTAGCGAAAAAAGAAAAGCATCAACCAAATTAATGTGCCATATAAATAGCATATACATTTCATTTGTCAAACAAAGTTGATTATACAACTAAATTCAATGATATTGTTCATAATTTCATGATCATGTAGATGATCTAAGTTGTATATGAGCTATCGAAAGATTGCATACCACCTAGACTTTAACAACTGTGGTTGACGTGTATTTCCGTTTGGTATCCTCTGGAAAAAGAAAGGTAAACATTAGTTAGAATATTTCTCCTGCAAATAAGCAGAAGTTAGAAAAGCCTGCAGATTATCTAACTTTAGCAATCATCATATTCAAGATGGTATTAGAGTATAATACATGATAATTAAAAGAAATAGGGCTTCACCCGAAAGTCAGTCGTGATATTTGAAAAAAAATATGTTGTTCCATAATAATGAAGAGAGTGATGAGTTTAGCTATTTCCACTGATGAATATTTGATTTTTCAGTCATAACAAGTTTCAAATCCTTAGGTCTATGAAACGTAAATATAATTGATAATTTAAGATCAAGGTCATTCTATACTAAATTGTTGAAACTGCTACTAACAACAACAACAATAATCCACTATAATCCTCAAGACTATAAGTGGGGGCTGGGGGAAGGATGTACGCATACCTTACCTCTACCTTTGTGGTGGTAGAGGGGTTATATCTGATAGACCTTCGAATCAAAAGGAATGTCATCGAAGCAAATACTACAACTGCTGAAGCTACTAAATTGAAGATAAATTAAGACATCAAAATCATACTTTTGTTAAGAGCATACTGGAATGAATATAGGCCAACCTAGAAGTATATTCTTTTTTTTGGTTTCCCATCTGGTGTCCGGTGCCCGCATTGGAGCCCCGACTAATCTGGATCACGCGTTGCAGGACCTATTAAGGTGGCAGCGCTCCCAACAGAGTTTTCTCCATAGCTAGGGTCGAACCCTCGCCCTTTAGTTAAGGGTGGAGCAATTCCATCCACTACACCACAACCCATGTTGGTAATCTAGAAGTATATTCAAGTTAACAAAGAACTTTTTTTTCCACTCCTACAACAAAAAGTTTAACAAGAAAAGTATAAATTAAAATACAAAGAAGGATTAAGTTTAACGGTAATGAAAAGACGACTTACTAATTAATTTGTTTTTGTATTAATTAATACTTCATATATATATACATACATATATATATATATACATACACACACACACATATATATATATATACATACATATATATGTGTGTGTGTGAGAGTGTGTATATATATATATCTATAATATATTAAAAGTATGAAGACCCTTAGAAAAGTGATTTGAACTTTTTACCCTTCATTAAAAGTCTCTTCTTTAGACAGAATCATCTTTTCACTATTTTCCTCAAATTATTATTTAGTTATTATTAATATTATAACTTTGAAATTAACTAAAATCCTTACTGAGTTAGGAAAGAAAGTTCTAAATCAAATCAAAGCTAACCTTATATGTAATTTATTAATAAATTAAATAAATGAAAAATAATATTGACACACACACACACACATATATGTATATATATGTGTGTGTGTGTGTGTGAGTGTGTATATATATATCTATAATATATTAAAAGTATGAAGACCCTTAAAAAAGTGATTGAACTTTTTACCCTTCATTAAAAGTCTCTTCTTTAGACAGAATCGTCTTTTCACTATTTTCCTCAAATTATTATTTAGTTATTATTAATATTAGAACTTTAAAATTAATTAAAATCCTTATTGAGTTAGGAAAGAAAGTTCTAAATCAAATCAAAGCCAACCTTATATGTAATTTATTAATAAATTAAATAAATGAAAAATAATATTGATTTGAATTGAAAAGAATAAGGAAAAAAACGTCTAAAGCAAAAAAAACAAAAAAAGGAAAATACATAAATGGAAAGCAAGATAAATTGAATTAAAAAGGAAGAAAGAAAACGTGTGGAGGAAAAAAGGGAAAAAAAAGAAGAAGAAAGAAAAAACAAAAAACAAACAGGACATGGAAACAAAAGAAATCACAAAGGCTAATTTATTACATTAAATAAATAAAAATTGAATTCACAAAGAAGGAAAGCAAACTAAACCTAAAATTGCTTATAAATTGAGAATTCTTCCTTTCTACAATAATACGTCGACAATATAGTTCTCAAATAATTTTTTTCTTTATTATCGTTGTTCATAAATTTGATTGGATTTAAGGTATGTTTTCTAAAATTTTGTTTTTGATGTTTACAATCTTGATAATATCTATGATTAAAGAAATAAATTTGCTTGTGATTTGAGGTAGTTTTCTAAAATTTTAATTAGTATGTTCTTGAAGTTTATAATAACAAATCATCATGTATTCGTGATAGACAATTGCTAATAATTGAGAAATTTTTAGTAAAATATTAACAGTATTTATGATTAAAGAAATAATTTTTCTTGTGATTTGAGGTAAATTTTTTAAAATTTTAGTATTTTTTTTATGTTATAAAAATAAATTATCATGCATTTTTGTTAGACTTAAACTAATTGAGAAGTTCTCTTTAATGATTTTTGTATGTTCTTGAAGTTTAAATAATAAATTATCATCTATTCTGAATAAGTAATTGATAATTGAGATGTTTTTTGTGATTTTTTTATAATGACTTATATATAATAAATAATTTAAAATTGACTTATTTATAACTTTTATCAAATTCTTTGAATTATATTTCGTCATAAGAAATTGGTTAGCCACTCTAATTGTATACGATTTTTTTTTCTTTTATCCACATGAGATATTAGGAGATTTAGTTAAATTAACAATCTAGCTTTTAGAAAAGTACTAACTGAATTGAATTCTAATGATATCAAGTAATTTTATCCAAAAATAAGATTAAAAAAAGTGAAAGTAGAATTTTAATCCAATGACTATATATTTATAGTATAATAGACATGTTTATTTATTAATCAGATGTATTTATAGTTTACACGTTGTAAATGAATTTACAGGTGGTAGATGAATTTACATGTGGTAGATGAATGTCGGTCGGCTTTGAAAAACTTTTTAGATAAAGGTTAGGTTTAATTGTATTGTATTTATATCTCTGTTTTGAGAATTTTTTTGTGTAAATATTAAGTTTAGTTGTATTATTTTGATATCTTTATTATCATATTATTTTATTATAGTTCATAGGTGGTAGATGAGTGCCAGAAGGCTTTGAGGAAATTTTGGTGTAAAGGTTAGATTTAATTATATTATTTTGATGTCTCTATCATCGCATTATTGTGTTGCAGTTTACAGGTGATAGATGAATGTCGATCGACTTTGATAATTGTTTTGGTAAAGGTTAGGTTTAATTAATTAAATCTCCAAAAGATGTTGAATTTAATTATTGTATTCATATTTATTATTTAAACAAATATCCTATTTAGTACAACATTTGAACTCGATAAAGTGAGGTTCACGCGCGAGGCGCATACACCTAAACTAGTATATATATATATATATGAAGTTGAGAAAGGGGAGATTACCTGTATAAGCTGCAAGTTTTGTTATACATCTAACCGGCAAGTAATCACATAGAATTGCCACTAATGATCTATATACTTTAATTATTCTCTCTAGTATCATGGTAAATTAATCAAGTCTCACACTATTTTGACGAGTGCGGAGCCTAAAAGGCAAGTTTTTTTAGTTAAAATTTCAAAAGGGCACCCCAATACTTGAAAATTCCAAAAGGAACAAGGTAAACACAGATGTTTACCTTGACTATTAAGATGTTAACGCCGTCAGTGCAAATGTTAAAATATAAGGTAAAATGGTGAGTTTACCTTATAAGGTAAAATGATGAGTTTACCTTATCTATTATCTATATGTAAGTGTCGGCAAAGTGTAAGGCTACAAGGTAAATGGAGTCGTTAACCTTGTAAGGTAGGATCCCATGTTTACCTTGTAGCAACTTCAATATTCTCGTAGCTATATAAAGAGTGTGAGCAGAGGTTCATTTCTTGCATCAACTCAAAAAAATTGTTAAACTTCATAACTCAAAAATTTGTTGAACCTTATTCATTTCTTACTTTAAAATGGATAAGGTAAGAGTAAATTTACATTGGGGTGGTGAAGTTTTGCATGATGGAGATTCAGTGCGATATAATCGGCGTCCTATAGTGGTTCAATTATTTCCTTTATCTCTCAAATATGATCGTTTGAAAAGGTTGTTTAGGAGTAAAATGGGTATTACTAATCCGGAAGATGATGTGGTTATTTCTAGACGATATCCAAATTATTTTACATCCAACGGACAACCAATATTTGGTGAAACTCCTATTTGGAATGATGATTTTTTATCTTTATTTCTTCACACCGTTGAAATTTTTGATAATCGCCTTAATTTACAAACGCTTGACATGTATGTGTGTGTTTGACATTATCCTATTGTTGAAGAACCCACGGACAGTGAGTTTGATGTGCGAGTAAGTCAAAATTCTTTGAATTTGAATATTGATTCTTCAAGAATGGCAATGGAACAACAATTTGATGGTGGGTTTGAAACACATTATCAAAATTCACCCGGACTTGTGAATAATTTTGATATGGGAGGACCTAGCAATGAGACTATGAATTTGAATTTTTTTATAAAATAACTGCTTCTCAGTAAGATTGTCTAATACATCTCTTATTATGACAAGCACACTACGAACCTCATTTTGATGAGTTCTCCCACGAGATCATTTACGTGCGTGTGCGGTCGGGACCTCCAAATTTTCCTCGCTCGAAAGAAGCAGAAGTGGTTGCAATGGGACAATACGCTCTCATGCCCATTCCTAAAAAAAATATAATCGACAATAGTTATCATCACAATAAATTAAGTAATTCAAAATAGAAAAAATATATTATATAATTCACATACCTGTAATAACGAAACAAAACTACTAATGCAGTGTGACTTCTCCATCGACGCACGACACAAACAAAAATAGAGGTACGATAGTGCAACAGCTCCCCAAGCCTGTGTTGACATTGCGGGTAAGTCACGCATGTCAATCAAAAAGTCTGTACTAAATTTATTTCCAGATTTATCGAAAAATATTATTCCGCCGCACAACTAAAAAATGTACAATCTAACTCTTCGTTGCACCTCTTCCTCCTCAGTTTCATCAGTTATTTCATTTAGATTTTCTATATATTCCTCTAATCTCATTAAAAAAATTCTATTTCCTTGAAAAAAGTCTAGGCCAGGTATCCATCTTATTAATTCGGCAAATATTTGTTGCTTGTTAATAGGCAACATCTGAGCAACACCTGGATGAAGAATGGGAGTTCCATCTTGTAAGGTTATAGTTGCTTCACCCGTTCTCTGGTGAAAGGTATACGTTTCTGGTCGCCACCTTTCAACAAGTGCAGTAATAAGGAAAAAATCGCAGAGAACAAATCCAACATCTATAACGCTTTTAAAACCACAAATATTAAAATAATTAAGAATACGACGGATGATTTCTAACATGTTTCCAAAAACCATTATCATCACGCCGCATTATCAAACATGCCTTTTCTCCTTTTAATGTGCCTTTCCAAATAGCCTCAGACCGATGCTTATTTTGCGTGGCATATACGTCATACTGTGATGGTCCTGGATGCACAAAGTGTTGATATTCCATATCTACATAGAAAGAAGATTAACATTAGTTTTGAGCATACAACTAAAGGGCAAACTTTTTACACATGCATGACAATACTAACTTAACGTAGGCTTAGGCTTAATAAGTTGATATGATAACAACAATATTTGAAAAATTAGTAAGCTACAAAAATGATTAATAATATTATACTGCATGCTTGTTTGTTAGGTATTGAAAAATGTTAAATAAAAAGGTGATTAAAGTAGTATACCTTAAAGTGGAAATTTTTTGATAAAGTAAACTTTGAGCAAAAATAAACACAATTAATATAGATGAATAGAGTGAAGTGAAAAAATAAATGAAATGAATGGGTGGTATATAAAAGAAAATTAATAAGGTAAGGGACACGGTTTACCTTGTAAGGTAAGTGACACAGTTTACCTAGTAAGGTAATCTCACCATTTTACTTTATAAGGTAAACTCACCATTTTACCTTATAAGGTAAACTCACTATTTTACCTTACATTCTAACATTTACACTGGCGGCGTTAACTTCTTAATAGACAAGGTAAACACCTGTGTTTACCTTGTTCCTTTTGGAATTTTTCAGTATTGGGATGCCCTTTTGGAATTTTGACTAAAAAAACTTGCCTTTTATGCGCCAGACTCCTATTTTGACACATGAAAATCAAGTACCAAGTGTTGGATATCATGCGTTTGTGTTGTTTTACAGTAATTTGCTCAATTAGTAGATCTATCAAGTGCAATTCCCATAAGAATAATAATTTATGTTTCATGTTTTATGTTATGAGCTTTGTATATTTTTCTTCTACTTTTGTCTTACTTGGTAGTTATCAAATTCATGATTGTTGAATGACCTCCCTTCATAGGCATATGCAGTCCTTAATATTTTTACATCAAATACAGATCCAAGTACCCAACTTCATATGCTTGTATTGGCATAGTTGGCTTATGGCAAATACGTTACATAAGTAGAAGGTGATCTACTTGTTATCGGCTATACATTCTATGCAATTCACAAAAATTTAATAAGGTTTTACATTTTTTTAGGGTGCACTATTTTGAGTGGCTTATGACAAATCGAATAGTGTTTGTAAAACATGATGGATCAATAAAATCTTCAATAGCATTTCTATCCTGTAAACTGTTGGGTTCATAGTGAATGAGAAGTGTGAATGGAAAATGGAGAAAAACCAAGTGGAAGAGAAAAATTGAGATCACACCAATATGGAAAGTGTACTAAAAAATAGGAAAGCTTGCTGAATTCTCCCACATTGGTGGGAGAAAGAAGCTTTAAAGTGTTTATATTGTGAAACACACTCGCACATGGATAAGTGAGGCAAGGAATAAGAGATGCCTCGCACCGTTGTCGTCGCTCGCTTGGCTCGAATTCGGATTCAGATTTATATTGCAGAGTTTCGAAACTCCATTCATATTCATGCAGCATGCAGTAACAGTGAAATAGCAATAGATGCAATGGTTTGAACAAGAAATGTTTCAAACTGATATTTAATTTCAGAAGGATGCAACCTTTCTGAAAATGACACAATGTTTCCTGAACTGACATGACTGTTTCAGAACAAACATACTGATTCGCATGAAATGACATAACTGTTTCGGAACAAACACACTCCTTGACGAACATACATGAATTTACAGAAAAGGTGCAACCTTTGAAGTGAACCATTGCCTTTTTTCAGAAGAGGCATGTTATGGCTATAAAAACCTGCTTTCTTCCACAGGTTTTGGTACAAAAATTTTAGAATACAAAATTACTTCTTGTCTTCCAAATTACTCTGTGTGATCAATCAAAACGTTCTGTGCGTTCGAAGATATTCCAACCGTTTGAGGTACCGCTACAGTTGGTCTGTTTAGCCATTTTATACTGGGAGGAAAAATTTCACAACCTCGGGTACAGTGAGGGAAATTATTTCCTTAAGGAAACTCCGTGAATTCGGGTGACTTGGCTATTTTCTGTTTCATCTTAATTTCTAAAAGAATAAAATACACCTCTTGGAAAGGTCATTTTGATCTTGTGTTGAGGGTATTTGATATACTTCATTGTGTTCTTGTTTATACTTGAACTCTAGTTGAAGTTATTGTTCTGCATATACTGATTCTGTGTACTCAAAGTACAAACGAAAATAACAATCTTAAGGAAATAAATTAATTTTACAGAATCTGTATAACTTATTTTTGGAGATTAAAGCTTTAAGCTTTCTACTCCGCTTGAATTTAACTATGATTAGAAGACATAAAATCTTCATCACAAGTTAAAGTTCACTCGGTTGATGATTTGAAGTTATAAAAACTTCATCGTTAATTAGAAATAAGAAGAAAAGTTGAAAAGTTATTTAACTTTATAAGTTGTATTCTGAAAATACTAAATTTTTTTGTCTTGTGTTGACAGGAAAGTCAAATGATGGATGAGACAACGTCTATGGGGGCAACTAATATTTCCACATCAAGTCGCACAAATGCTCCGCCAACAATGGCACCGACGGAGAAGCCCAGAAAATTTTCGGGCATTGACTTCAAGCGGTGGCAGCAAATGATGTTCTTTTACCTCACCACTTTATGTCTGCAATGGTTCACTAGCAAAGACGCTCCTGAGGTGCCTGAGGGAACCTCGGACAAAGACCACTTCATTATTGTAGAAACTTGGAAACATTCGGACTTCTTTTGCAGGAATTATATTCTGAGTGGTCTCCCAGACGACCTCTACAATGTTTATAGTGGAACCAAGACTTCAAAGGAACTGTGGGGGGTACTTGAACAAAAATATAAGACGGAGGATGCGGGAATTAAGAAATTCCTTGTTGCACGGTTCTTGAACTTCAAAATGATAGATAGAAAATCTGTTGTATCTCAAGTACAGAAGTTGCAAGACATCATACATGATCTCCTAGCAGAAGGTATATCTTTGAAAAATACCTTAGTTGAACAAATTAAAAATGTCCTTAATACTCACATAAACTATTTTGTAGGTTTAATTGTGAATGATGTTTTCCAAGTAGCAGCGATAGTTGAGAAGCTACCACCTTTGTGGAAAGACTTCAAAAACTACTTAAAGCATAAACGTAAGGAGATGACTATTGAAGATCTTATTGTCCGACTTCGTATTGAAGAGGATAATAAAGTTGCCAAAAGAAGGTCAAAGGGGAATTCTACAATTAATGGAACACATATTGTAGAAGATGACCAAAACAATTTCAAGAAAAGAAAGAAAGCTGAACAAGGAAGCAATCAACCCAAGAAAAAGTTCAAAGGAAAATGCTTTAACTGTGGCAAGATTGGCCACAAGTCCACAGATTCTCGTGCCCCAAAGAAAGGAAAGAAGAAGGATCAAGCAAATATGATTGAATCCAACAAAGAATGCGATGATCTGTGTGATATGTTCTCAGAATGCAACTTTACGGGGAATCCTCGCGAATGATGGATGGATTCTGGTGCCACCCACCATGTATGTGCCAACAAGGAGTTGTTTTCGTCATTCGCTCCGGCTCAAGTAGAAGAAATGATCTACATGGCTAACTTCGCTACGGCTAAGGTAGAAGGAACAGGAAATATTTGCTTAAAGATGACTTCCGAAAAGTTCTTGACACTTAACAATGTCTTGTATATTTCGGAGTTACGTAGGAATTTAATTTCTGTTTCACTTCTAGACAAGAACGGATTCAAATGTGTAACCGTTTCTGAAAAAATTGTAATTAGCAAAGGATAAATGTATGTAGGAAAAGGCTATCTGACCGAAGGCCTTTATAAGATGAATGTAATGACTATTGAAATAAATAGAAGTTTGAATTCTTCTTATTTGCTTGAGTCTTATGATTTATGGAATGAACTTTTAGGCCATATTAATTACAAAACGTTACCAAAACTGATTAACTTAGAAGTTTTGCCAAACTTTGAGTGCAATAAATCAAAGTGTCAAACGTGTATGGAATCGAAGTATGCAAAGCATCCTTATAAGTCCGTTGAAAGGAATTTCAATCCTTTAGACTTAATACACACTGACATTTGTGATATGAAGTCAACACCATCACGTGGTAGGAAAAAGTATTTCATAACTTTTATTGACGATTGCACTAGATATTATTATGTCTACTTGCTAAATAGTAAGGATAAAGCAATAGATGCGTTTAGGCAATATAAAACTGAAGTTGAAAATCAGTTAGACAAAAAGATCAAAATGATAAGAAGTGATAGGGGCGGAGAATATGAATCTCTCTTTGCGCAAATATGTGTAGAGAATGGAATAATCCATCAAACTGCGGTCCCATATTCACCTAAATCTAATGGAATTGCGGAAAAAAAAACCGAACTTTGAAGGAAATGATAAATGCCTTACTTATAAGTTCTGGTTTACCGCAAAACTTGTGGGGGGAGGCTATCCTTATGGCCAACCGTATACTGAATAGAGTTCCCCATAGTAAGACACAATCAATTCCTTATGAAAAGTGGAAAGGAAGAAAACCCAACTTGAAATATTTCAAAGTGTGGGGGTGTCTAGCAAAGGTCCAAGTTTCTATTCCTAAAAGGGTTAAGATAGGACCTAAGACGGTGGACTGTGTGTTCATAGGATATGCTAAAAGCAGTAAGGTATGTCGATTTTTGGTTCATAAATCCGAACATCCGTATATTAATGAAAATACGATAATTGAATCAGACAATGCTGAATTCTTTGCAAAACATTTATCCATATAAAAGTAGACATGAACAGTCTAGTGGGGGTCTAAACGACCTCGTGATGAACCAATTGAGAATGAACATAATGAAGAAAATCCAAGATGTAGTACACGTCAAAGAACGTCTACATCATTTGGATTGGATTTTGTAACATTTCTCTTAGAAAATAAGCCTCAAACATTTAAGGAAGCGATGGCATCTTCGGATTCATGCTCTTTGAAAGAGGCAATCAATAGTGAGATTGATTCAATCTTAAGCAACCATACATGGGAATTGGTTGATCTTCCTCCCGAAAATAAGCCTTTAGGTTCTAAATGGATCTTCAAAAGGAAAATAAAAGCGGATGACACTATTGACAAATATAAGGCAAGACTTGTAGTAAAAGGCTTCAAATAAAAAGAAGGCCTTGATTACTTTGATACATACTCGCCAGTAACAAGGATAACATCGATTCGAATGTTAATTGCCTTAGCGGCGGTATATGATCTTCAAATCCATCAAATGGATGTGAAAACCGCTTTCCTAAATGGAGAATTGGAGGAAGAAATATACATGGAACAACCTGAGGGTTTTGTGGTTCTAGGAAAGGAAAATAAGGTTTGTAGACTTATTAAATCATTGTATGGACTAAAGTAAGCACCTAAATAATGGCATGCGAAGTTTGACCAAACCATGTTGGCAAATGGGTTCAAGATAAATGATTGTGATAAATGTGTATATATTAAAGACACTCCAAATCACCAAGTCATTGTTTGTTTATATATGGATGATATGTTGATCATCAGCAGAGATATTTCTAACATAAACGTAACCAAACGAATACTCGAGAGCAAGTTTGATATGAAAGACCTTGGAGTTGCAGATGTGATCTTAGGTATAAGAATCCATCGAACTCCACAAGGGTTAGCATTGTCACAGTCTCATTATATCAAAAAAGTACTTGACAAGTTCAAGTATATGGAATTCGGTATTGCCAAGACTCTATTGGATGTGATCTTTGCACTTTGAAAGAATGAAGGTGAAAGTGACTCACAATTGGAGTACGCAAGAGTATTAGGATGTTTAATATATATAATGAACAGTACACGACTAGACATAGCATGTGCTATTAGTAAATTGAGTCGGTACACGAGTAATCCCAACAAAACTCACTGGATGGCAATGAAACGAGTCTTGGGGTATCTTAAATACACTCAAAATTATGCTTTGAATTATAATAAATATCCTGCGGTACTTGAAGGATATAGTGATGCAAATTGCATCACCGGATCGAACGAAGTAAAATCCACAAGTTGATATGTATTTACTATTGGTGGAGGAGCAGTCTCTTGGAAATCATCCAAACAAACTTGTATTGCTCGCTCTACAATGGAATCTGAATTTATCACATTGGATAAAGCCGGTGAAGAAGCAGAATGACACCGGAATTTCTTAGAAGATATTCCTTATTGGCCCAAGCCAGTGGCACCGGTATGTATACACTGTGATAGTCAAGCGGCAATAGGTAGGGCAGGAAGCATGATGTACAACGGTAAATCTCGTTACATACGATGAAGACACAATACCGTTAGGGAACTTCTCTCTAGTGGAATTATCACTGTAGACTATGTAAAGTCAAAGGATAATATGTTGGATCCACTTACAAAAGGCCTATCTAGAGAAGAAGTTGAACGGACATCCAAGGGAATGGGTTTATGGACTAGGACAAGTCAGCACGGCGGTAACTCTACCTAGAAGACTGGATATCCCAAGAGTTAGGTTCAAGGAGATCAAACAAAGTTGTGTCTGGCAGGTTCAACATTGTCAATTACCCAGCCCATTCTCATGATGTAGACAATGTATAGTAAAAACAAGATAAGACTTAAGGTTAAAAGTCTTTTAATGATTATCTAAATTTGGCAGATTTGACCAAACAGTTTTAATTTATAGGATTGAACGTTTAGAAATCACCTATGTGAGGGAGAAGTGGAAGCCGCTTCAAAGAGAATGTTAGTAAAGGCCTAATCTCTAAGATCTCATGAAATCGGGACGTGTTCATGGCTGAAAAGAACAAAACCATGAGAACCATAAATGTTAAAAGGCTGGTTGTGTGACATGTATTATCTAGGTGTACATTAAAGCTCGACGGTTCAAATATATCAAATCTACCGATTGACCGAGTGCATCTGATGCATGTTCACTACGGAAAGTTCAAAGGGAAACCCACTTATCCAGATGCAATCAGTCTTTGCTTGATGATCACATACTTGTCCGTAAATTTTTTACGAAAAATAGCCATTCCCCATTCATGTGGGAGATTGTTGGGTTCATAGTAAATGAGAAGTGTGAATGGAAAATGGAGAAAAACCAAGTGGAAGAGAAAAATTGAGATCACACCAATATGGAAAGTGTACTAAAAAATAGGAAAGCTTACTAAATTCTCCCACATTGGTGGGAGAAAGAAGCTTTAAAGTGTTTATATTGTGAAACACACTCCCATATGGATAAGTGAGTCAAGGAATAAGAGATGCCTCACACCTTCTTCGTCGCTCGCTCGCTCGGCTCGGCTTTGGATTCGGATTTGGATTTGTCAAATGATCGATCGATGAGATCTATCTTTTTGGACAAACTTTATTTGAATTCTGAAGAATGCCAAGGAAAAATGCAGTAAATTTTTACTGCAAAGTTTTGGAACTCCATTTATATACATGCAGCATGCAGTAATAGTGAAACAGTAACAGATGCAATGGTTTGAACAAGAAATATTTTGAACTGATATTTAGTTTCAGAAGGATGGAACCCTTCTGAAAATGACACAATGTTTTGTGAACTGATATGACTATTTTGGAACAAACACACTGATTCACATGAAATGGCATGACTGTTTCGAAACAAACACACTCCTTGATGAACAGACATGAATTTACAGAAAA
The DNA here is from genome assembly GCA_030864215.1 of Capsicum pubescens. NCBI lineage: Eukaryota > Viridiplantae > Streptophyta > Magnoliopsida > Solanales > Solanaceae > Capsicum > Capsicum pubescens. The sequence goes on along the minus strand of CM061544.1, from coordinate 102,177,082 downwards.
GGTGCAACCTTTGAAGTGAACCATTGCCTCTTTTCAGAAGAGGCATGTTATGGCTATAAACACCTGCTTTCTTCCAGAGGTTTTGGTACGAAAATTTTAGAATACAAAATTACTTCTTGTCTTCCAAATTACTCTGTGTGATCAATCAAAATATTCTGTGCGTTCGAAGATATTCCAACCGTTTGAGGTACCGCTACAGTTGGTCTGTTTAGCTATTTTATCTTGGGAGGAAAAATTCCACAACCTCGGGTACAGTGAGGGGACTTATTTCCTTAAGAAAACTCCGTGAATTCGGACGACTTGACTATTTTCTTTTTCATCTTAATTTCTGAAAGAATAAAATACACCCCTTGGAAAGGTCATTTTGATCTTGTGTTGAGGGTATTTGATATATACTTCATTGTGTTCTTGTTTATACTTGAACTCTAGTTGAAGTTATTGTTCTGCATATACTGATTCTGTGTACCCGAAGTACAAACAAAAATAACATAAACTACAACAACACTTGCAAAAAGTAATTACAATGAAGTCTAACTCAACATGCATCCACGTAAGAGCAGATTTTACACGAAAAAGAATGCAGACAAAAGAATGAAGGAGGAATGGACACAGAACCGACAAATCAAAAGTTGCTCTAAGATGCCAAAGAAGAAGACAAAAGAATGGACAAAAATTAAATCCACGTGTTGTTTATAGTCGAACACGTTGTATTGATCTAGATACTTAAAAAGCAAAGCAATAATAATAGAATGGATTAGGAATACTTAAGAATGGACTTGACATAAATTTACCCAAAATAGAAAGTAAATAAAAAATTCACATGCAACATATAGTAAACAACTACACGATACAGAATAAATAAAGCAATAAAAATTCTAAAGAACAAAAACTTTAATTACTTCAGGATCAACAAATCAAGGCACTACAGGATAGAAAAGAAAATGGCTGTCGACTTATCATGCAAAGAATCTCAGCAACTTCAACATTTTCCTTTTAAGCAGAAGTAGAATAATTTTTTAATCAATAAACTTAGAATCATTCTAGACTTCCTCTCCTTCCATAACACCGAGCAGATACCAGTGTCTTAATAGCAACAACTAACAAAGTTAACAAAAGAAAGCCAGGTCTTCTCTAAGTGCAAGAGGACCCATGATACCAATGTCGTTCTACCTCTTGATTGTTTCTTACCTCTAGAAACATTAGATAAGAATCAATTAATCATAGACAACTTGTATGGGTTAGCAATTGTTACCCTATATTTCTTATCATTAATTTGCAATATAAAATTTGCTCAGATGTTATAGTTCCACGCGTCAGCAATCAACATATCACACCTAAGATGGTGAGGGAAACACTTAGGTTAGATAATAGATTTGGCCTATATCCTTTAGTTTAACTCAACTAAGTTGTGACTTATTCCTGTGGCCACTGATCTGTTCATAGAAAGGGCAAAATAACAATCTACAAATCAAAAGTAAAATAGATCCCTCGTAGTAGATCAATTAAGAAGTTCCCAAATTCAACAAAGACTATAACTCACAGAGTAACTATTATGCAATTTTTTTCCTCTCTTGATTATTGACAATGTATACTATCAACGAAGGACAATTCCTTCTTTCATGACTCAATTTACAATAGGAAAGCACCTCCCAAACTGCTGGGCAATAGAATAGTATGTTGTAGCCCACTTGTCAAAAGAATTTTTTCATTTTTTTTAAAAAGTAATTAATTTAGGCATATAATCAAACATCCTAGTTTTATTATTGTGCAAATTGAATATCGTTACCCATATGCATGTGAAATCCAACAAGCTATCATGAGACAGAGAAACAGTCAGACACCAACTAAAATGCCACTACAATAATTAAGTGCATGAAAACAACAAAAATAGAGAAAAGCTCACCCAAACTGAATGAAATAAAGCACCGTCCGAAGATATTTTGGACCTGAAGTTCAGACTTTTGAAAAAGCAAATCTCAAATAGAAAATCTAACAAAAATCCATCAAATTTCCATAATAAAAAATATCAAGAAATAAAGGAGCAAAGTTATAGAAAAATATATAACATTAGAACAAAAGAGTGCAAAAATCACCTCATATACTCGAATCAAAGTGCTCTTTTTCTGCACTTTGAGCAATTTCCACCTTCAGAAACCCGTGAAATTAAATTTTTGCAACTATTACATTCCAGCTATATAAATCAATAGATACTTAGTAATGTCATACATTGAGAAATTAAAATTCACAAATGATAAATAATTGAAAAGATGTAAATTGGTAGATCCAAAAAATTATAATTACGAAATAAGAAATCCACAATAAAATACTCCATAGACCGAAATAAAGTTACACAATCAGCACAATTAATTGGTAATAGCAAAAAAATCATGGATTTACTAATTAAAATGAATATAAATAAATAATTAGTTTAATTTTTTCCTTGATGGCTTCCATGAACCGATTCACAAGAAAATGAAAATGGGTTTCCTCCAATCAATAACCATCCACACATGACGATTTGCAGGGTTGAGGCTCATTCGATGTTCATTTTTATTGCGAAAAACTAAAAAGTTACCCACTTTAAACAACAAATGCATGATTGAAAAAATAAAGTAAACACAAAGCTATTCATTTTTCGTATTTTCTGTAGCGAAGAAACTAAAAAGTCACAAATAAAATTCAAGAAAAAATCACAACTAAATTACACAGACACAACAAAACAAGAATAGAACGGTGAATAGAAAGAAAAAAGAGGAAGAGGAGAACAGAAAGAGGGAGAGAAAGAGACAGAGATCAAAAAATCAAATTTGATTGCAATTTTACAAAGCAGGAGACAACTTTGTCCTCGATCACTTTTACTTTATTAACAAAAATACCCCTTGATTGTACCACCAAAAGTTTCATTTATATATTAATAGAAAAATGTCGTATAGTAAAAAAAGAAGAAGATGAGAACTAGAAAGTTTTAGCCTCATACAACGAAGTAACATCTCCACATATTCTAACTACTTTTCTAAACTACTAATAAAATACTTATTATTTGATGATAATTTGATCCTTATGATGAGGCATCTGATGAAGTGATGATTCTTTAGACACCAAATTCCGTACTAGTTCCTAAATAAAATAATTGAACAGTATCTGATATTCTATCAAATTCACCACATTATCTTGTTTGCCTTGAATAAATTGGCTATGCATGAAGAGTCATCAACCAAGGTTTGTTGATAATGTGGTGAGGGTGTTGGCTCCATATATCTGATGGATCATGAGGCTACCATAAGATCTAAGGCATGTAGAGTTTGATATAGTGTTGAACTTGTCGTTTTTGTACAATTGGTGGTATAATGAACATAGACTGATTATACTTCTTTAGACGTTTAACCTTATGTGTAGATTCTTAGCAACACAATAAAGCAAAAGAGAGAAGAGAAGGCTGAAAAATGGGATGTGCTTCTGCCTAAGATAAAGTTAGAATATACCTTCATTCATAAAGTATTTTTTCCTTATTCAAAAAGATAAGTAAAAAGGAACAATTAGAATTACATTATGTTTTTCTCAATTTTTTTAATTCCTCGCCTTTTTCTTAACCTTTATTTTTTTCTTGTATTTTTTTTCTCTATTTTTTTTGTTCTCTTTTTTCTTTTTTCCCAACTACTATTATATTTTGCTAATAAATAAAAAATTAGATAATCTGCAAAGAGATTTTTTTTTTTTGATATCAAAGCAAATTTAAGGGCATGAATTGTTGTTAGGAAGTTCTTTGGGATAAGTTTTGCCTCTAAAGCAAAAATTATAGAATAACTCATAAATTAAGGCACAATATGGTAGTGTCAAGTCTTGCTTGTGGAGCATAACTTCTTGTTTGAAAATTCTTGAGTTAAGTCTTTTTTCTAAGACAAGAGTTACAGAACATCTAATAAATCAAGAAATAATGTGGTAGTGTTAATACTTGTCCATTGGGCATAACTTGTTCTTTTGGGAGGTTCTTGGGCCAAGTCTTGTCTTAAATGCAAGACTAATAGACCATCACATAAATCAAGACACAATATGCTAGTGTCAACTCTTGTCCATGGTGCCTAACTTGTCGGTTAAGTCTTGCCTTTAAGGCAAGAGTTATAGAATATCTCATAAATCAAGATATGATGTGGTAGTGTAAACTCTTGCCCATAGGGTGTAACTTGTCATTTTAAAGTCCTTGGACTAATTTGTGTCTCTAAGGTAAGAGTTATAGAACATCTCACAAATCAAGACATAATGTGGTAGTGTCAACTCTTACCCATGGGGCATAACTTGTTTTTAAAAGTTCTTGATTTATAAAACATCTCAAAAATCAAGACACAATATGGTAGTGTCAAATCTTGGCCATGGAGCATAACTTGTTGTTTAAAAGTCCTTGGGCTAAGTCTTGCCTCTAAGGCAAGAGTTATAGAACATCTCATAAATCAAAACATAATGTGATAGTGTCATTTCTTACCCATGGGGTGTAACTTATTGTGTGAAAGTCCTTGAGTTAAGTCTTTTCTTTAAGGCAAGAGCTATAGAAGATCACATAAATCAAAACACAATGTGGTAGTGTCAACTCTTGCCCATAGGGAACAACTTGTTATTTGAAAGTCCTTGGTCTAAGTCTTGCATCTAAGGAAAGAGTTGTAAAATATCTCATAAATCAATACACAATGTGGTGGTATCAATTCTTGCCTATGGGGCATAACTTGTTGTTTGATGGTCCTTAGGCTGGGTCTTACCTCTAAGACGAGTTATAAAGCATTTCATAAGTAAAAAGAACAATGTGTTAGTATTGACTCTTGCCCAATGTACGTAACTAGTTTGATTAGGATAACTCGTGCCTCTACGATGAGAGTCGTGGAACATCTCATAAATGAAGATATAACACGGTAGTGTTACTCTTGCCCGTGGGGCATAATTTGTTGTTTGAAAGTCCTTGAGCTAAGTATTGCCTCTAAGGTAAGAGTTATAAAACATTTCATAAATCAAAACACAATGTGATAGTGTTAATTCTTGCCCATGAAATATAACTTGTTGTTTGAAAGTCATAAGTCTTGCCTCTACAATGTGGTAGTGTCAGTTCTTGCCTATGAATTGTTGTTTGAAAGTCATAAGTCTTGCCTCTACAATGTGGTAGTGTCAACTCTTGCCCATGAAACGTGGCTGCTTGTTTGAAAGTCATAATGCTTGTCTCTATAATATGATAGTGTCAACTTTTGCTCATGAGATGTAACTTGATTGAAAAAAATCGAAGAAAAGAACAAAAATAATAAAAATTATGGAAAAAGAAGAAAATGAAGAAAAATATTTTTAAAAAATAAAAATCAAAGAAAATGTAGAAGTCGAGAGAAAACGAAAAAAAATAAAGGTTGAGAAAAATAATTTAAAATAAAAATAAAGGCCGAGAAAAATTTAAAAAGAAAAAAAAAGTAAAAATCAAAGAAAAATTATTTTTTTAATAAAAATAAACGTTGAGAGGAGTAAATAAAAAAGAGTACGGGTTGAGAAAAAAAAAGCGAACAAAAAAAGAGGAAATAAAAAATAAAAAATCAAAGAAAAATAAAAAATAAAAAATAAAAAAAAAGTTGGGAGGAGAAAAAAAAAGTAAGTGCTGAGAAAAACTAAAATAAAAAGAGAAAAAAATCAAAATCAAATTAAAATTAAAAATAAAAAATAAAAGTTGAAACATGAATAAGTATGGAGTTGTTATCCATTATGAGGATCATTTATGCAATTTACTCCATTGGTTAGGGGCAATTTTATGTGAAAATAAATCACTTAATAACTGAAGGCTATTTTTATGAAGTTTTTTTATTTGGGGTCAAAATTTGAAAGCCACCTTATTTTGAGGCTATTCCTGTAGTTTTTCGATTTCATGGCCAGTCGGTCAAAGTATTGCCATGTAATGACCATTGGGCTGCTTCAGCTCTCCTTTTCTTTGTTGGGCCATTTTGGCCATTTTCAGTATTTTTTGAAGGGTAACTTACATAAATCCCTGAATCTTTAAGTGATATTACATAAAATTTTGATTATTTTGTTAATTACATTTAATCCCGGTTTTTTAAAATGTGATACATATGTTATATGGTGATACATATAAAAAAAAATGATACATTTGAAACTAACAAGATATTTATTTAAGGAAATAATAGATTCTCTTTTATTCATTGTATTCTTTTATTTAAGGAAAGGTATCTAATTTTTCTCTTTTTTTTTAGATTTAATTTAGGTGTTTTAATTATGTTTCTCTTTTTTTGTCTTTAATTATGAAAGATATATATATTTTTTAAATATTTTTTCTCCTTTTTTCGTCTTTAATTTCGTCTTTAATTTTAGTCTGCTTTTTTTAGATTTAATTTTAATTATATTTCAATTCTGGTTTTAGTCTTTTTATTTAAAAAAATATTATTACTTTTGTTTCCTACACTGACTACACCGTTACCTTTCATTAATAACATAAGAATCACCCATAATACCATATATATCACCCATTAATATCATATGAATCACCCAATAATTAAAATAAATAATTGTATCTAACATATGAATCACCATAATACCATATATATGAATCACTCAATAATTGAAATAAATAATTATATTTACCATATGAATCACCATAATATCATATAGATCACCCATTAATATCATATGAATCACTCAATAATTGAAATAAATAATTGTATCTACCATATGAATCACCATAATACAATATGTATCACCTATTAATATCATATGTATCACCCGTTAAAATCATACAAAATATATCTATCGTATGAATCACCATAATACCTATATAATGATATCATATTTATCATTCATATGAATCACCATTAAAAAATTAAACATGCATGAATAATTAAATAAATTTATATATGTATCAATAGATTATTTTTAAAAAATGGGAGAGATTTTAGGAGAGAAAAAAAAAGTTGCATGCATTAATGGAGGAGAAAAAATCAGGAAGGAAGATGATTTAAGCATTAATGGAACAGAAAAAAATCAGGAAGGAAGATAATTTAATTATTGATAATTAGGGAGATATTTTAGAGAAGGAAATCTTGAATGAGTTAATGGTGGAGTAAAAATAGGATGTGGGGTTTTCTTGATATGTATCAAGAGTAAACTTGAAAAATGAGATTTTATGTAAATTTTAAAAAAGTAAGGGATATTAGGTAATATAGTCTCTTAAGTATGAGATTTGTGAAATTTATCCTTTTTTGAATTTAGGCCATTCGACACTTCTTTTTAAATATTTTATTTTTTTTCTATAAATTTTGACTAAAAAAAGCCTAATTTTTATTTAAAAATAATAATTAAATATAATTATATAAAATATATAATTATTAAATAGAATATGTATCAATATAAGATATACGTATGGAAACTGTACAAAGTGTGTTTAAAAATAACAATTAAATAAAATTGTATAAAAATGGTATAATTATTATAAAGAGTATGTACCTATATACGATATATATTTAGAAATTATATAGTTATATCAAAGATGTATATGTATAAAATTTTGATAAAAAAATGTATAAAATATGTATAGAAACTGTATAGTTGTTGTATAAAATAAACATTCGAATAATAATTGCAGCCAAAAGTTATATAGAATGTGTATAAAAATTGTATAATTATTGTATAGAATGTATAAAAAAAAACATATAAGTATTGTACAAAATGTGTATCAAAACTATATAATTATATAAAACTTATATAATTGTATAGAAACTACATCATTACTATATAAAATATGTATCTAAATAATTATCTATAAATGTACATTGTTTATATATCTATAAATGTGGTATAGGGACTGTATAAATATGGTATAAAGGTTGTATCAATATGGTATAAGGACTGTATCAACATGGTTATGGGGACTATATACATATGGTATAAGGATTGTATCAATATGGTATATAGAAAGGACATGTTTTTCCTCCCTAAAGTTGCAACGAAAACTCACTTTAGCCATTAAACTTCATCGTTAATTATTTACCCCCCAAAACAACTTTTATAAGAATTTTTTACTACCCTAAAAAAATTATACCACTCTCACTATGGAGAGTGCATCACACTCGCGCCACATTGGAGCCATGTCGTAGCCACGTCGTAGCCACGTCAATGCCACGTAAATAAATAATTTTCTTCAAATAATACATACATATATATATATATATATATATATATATAATTTGTTAAATATTCAACATTTTTTTCTTCTCTTTTTCTCTTCTCCACTTTTTCGCCATTGCTTCGCCGGAGGCAATGGCCGGCAAAGCTCCACGCTTCCAGCCACCACCGTCGATGCTCCTCCCTTCTTCTCTTGTACCATTCTTCTCACCTTTTCTCTCTCAAATCCGGAGCACACCAAGACCAACACACCCGCAAAACAGCTCACGCCACTGCCATTGCTGGCCGGTGAAAATTTCGGCTAAACAAAACTCCAACCCGCCACTTCCTTCACCAGCTCGCCCCTTTGTTGATGGCCTAAAGTTGGAGATTTGATTAGAAGATTGTAGCAATTTTTTGGGGGGTAAATTTGCTCTTAGATTTGTAATTTATAAATACTTATTGTTAATGGGTTTTTTCATAAAGCAAGGCTGGGTGATTTTTTGGATAATCGTTGTATATTTGGTCAATTTCTTCATTTGATTAAAAATAATGATTATGTTAACGGAGCTTTGAATGCTTTGTGCCTAACTTTTCGATCGCCGTTTCATCTAATTGGTCCCGACAACGAAATCAAAATATTTGTTTCATTTGCACACTGTGGTATAGAAGCTTCCTGTGAACAAATTCATGTAAAATTGTAAACTTTTGACAGTAATTTCAGTAAATTCGATTTTGATGTGCAAAATAAAATTAGTTTGTTGATTCTTGATCTTCATAAAAGTTTATTTGTTGTATAATATGTGTATTTTATTCTTCCTATGACTGTGTATTTGATTGAACATTTTTGGTGAATAGGAGTGAAAAAAGAAAAAAAATAGAGGAAGTAAAAGACATGGGATGGTGGGGTGTGAGGAAGAAGAAGAAATGGGGGTGGTGAGAAAGAAGGTAAAAAAGAATAATGGTTAGAACTATTAAAGTGGGCCCCACTAAAAAAAAATTTATACTTTTTTTTCAGTAAAACACACTTCTATTTCTTTTGCCACGTCCGTCGTTAAGGGGGCAAAATAATACACTTTAAAGTTCATAAGGGAGGTAAATAATTGCCAGATTAGTTTAGAGTCTAAAGTAAGTTTTGCTAACAAGTTGAGGGGGATTTGATGTCTTTTCTCTATGGTATAATAAATGACCTTTTTTTGTATATGATGTGTATAGGAATTATAAAATTGTTATAAAATATATGTATGTGACCAGGATGTGCATAGAAACTATATCATTATTGCATTAATGTATTTATATCACTATTATATTGAATTGTATATATTTAGATATGTATTGTATTGTTTTAATATAATACAATTAAAAGAATAAATTTCCTTAAAAAAATAAAAGAGCCGCAATAAAAAAGTACACAAAAGCAGTAAAAAGGACATATAAGAGCAACATTTTTTAAAATAACAAAATGAAGAAACAAAATTTTTTCATAAAAATAGAACAATAAAAATAGAAAAGAACTAGCAATTAAAAAAATAAATCATGAAAAGTTCTTATAAAAATAAAGTAGAGCAACAGACAAAAGTCCTAAGACTACTTTTTTGAAATAGCAAAATCAATGGCCAAATAATTGACATTAGAAATTAAATAATAAAATAAAAAAAATTTAAAAAAAAAAGAGAAAGGCAGTAGCAGCCGGCCAAAGGCCAAAACGGCTTCCTTTTGGAATTGCCAAATCATTAGCCATTTTGATGGAATGGCCATTTGGGTCTCTATCCCTCATCATAAATCACATTGACAATTAGGCTTTTTCCATAATAGCCTGACCAAAGATTACATTATGGCAAAGCCAGAAGCCCTTTACAGGAGTCTTTGGTTAGCCCAATCATGCCTATTACTGTTAACGAAGTTGAAGAATTCAATGGTGCAACAGAGTTTAAGGCTGGATAACTACTTAGATTAGCAAGGTTCTAAACTAACAATAGGCAACCAAGTTCTCGTTTTTTCATCCCCACCTAATCTTGCTAAACATTAACTCGCACAAGTCAAGGAAAAAGTAACTACTATTAAATTAGTAGATCTTTTCTACACGTAATAAATTTAGCTCATTTTGATGAAGTTGTAATCTCTAACCTTAATATGGATATTATACTACCTAATTAGAAATATACATATTAACCTCATAGCCAAAAAAATTAACTATTTTAGTATAAGCTTATTATCAAAATGTAAGGTGAAATAGTAAAAATTATTTAACTTTGTTAAAAAGGTTTTATTTGATAGAGAACTCTAAAATTCACGATGAAAATCGAATTAATCAGGTGAATATATTCACGTTAATAGATCCACTATGAAAAGAATATTAAAAATTAACCTAAAATGTGATTTCGTGAAAATTGACCTTAATTATATGTTGCCCTATGAAAATTGGGCATTCTCAGCTCAAAATACATTGGAGAACAAAAAGAGAATAGGAGAAAAGGAAGAGAGAATTTTATAGAATGATCATCATCTCAAATATGTACAATAACTTCCTTATACCAGCTTATATAGCTATGGGTGAGAGACTATGCAAAAATATCTTCTAACTAACTCCAATTGACAGCTAAGCAATAACTCATTAACAACTCACTACAATTAACTATTTAATTAAGTCGATTAACCAACTAATACAATGACACTAAGCTAACAGAATAAAGTAACAATAAGCAATGGAACGGTGACTGGAACTATGTCCGTGATTTTGAAGTGCATCATCACAGTGATCACTAATTTAGTGTATTTTAATACACACCGTCAAGCTCTAGGGTGCTAAATATTGAGCACACCAAGATTGCTTAACAGGTGCTTGTGTTGAGCATGACTCAAATATTTGGTAAGAATGTTCGCAATATGATATTGAGTTGCAATGTAGGATGCCTGAATGAGACTTTCCTTGATCTTGTCTCAAATAAAGTGACAATCAATCTTAATGTACTTTGTTCTCTCATGAAAAACATAATTAACAGCTAGTTGGACAATTGATGTTTTGTTACTCGTGATTGTAACTGGTTTCTGAATAGAAACTCCTAACTTAGTAAAAAGAACTAACAACCAAGTAACCTCAGCTACAACAGATGCCATAATCCTGTATTTAGCTTAAGCTGAACTTCTGGATATAGTTTGCTGCTTCTTGGACTTCCATGATATGAGGGAGTCACCAAATTTGACCATGTATCTAGTAATAGATATTCTTGTGTTAGGAAATGTAGCCCAACCAGAGTCACACCAACATGTTAATATGGAACCTAGATTAGCCTGCAACCACACCCCCTGGCTAACTGTCCCTTTTAAGTGTCTAACCATCCTTGTTGCAGTATCCCAATGAGATATCTTGGGACATTACATGAAGTGACTAAGAGTTTGAACATCATAGCTTATATTTGGTCATGTAATAGTGGCAAAAAAAAGTTTGCCTACCAACTTCTGATAAAAGGTGATACGATGTAACATAGTATCACCAATGGTGTCAGTGTTTTGATAATAATTCACTGAGGTTAACCTTACATAAGATTCAATAGGTGTAATAGCAGGCTTTGTATCACTCAATCCAACATCAGAGATGAGTTCCAAGATGTACTTTCTTTGATTCAAAATTACACCTTTAAAAGATCTCAATTCCTAGGAAGTATTTGAGGTCCTTAGGTCTTTCAACTTAAACTAATAATGGAGTGCTAATTTAGTGGCATTAATGAGTTGTGCACTACTCTCAGTAATGAGCAACTCATCTACATAAACTAACACAAGTGCCAAGTCTATGGGTGTGTTTGGTATGATGGAAAATATTTTCTTGGAAAATGTTTTCCTGGAAAATATGTTGGTTTTCTACTTATTTTCTCATGTTTGGTTGGTGAGTGGAAAATATTTTCCGAAAAATATTTTATTGTGTTTGGTTGGTGAGTAGAGACTATTTTTTTAAAAATATTTTCTTGTGTTTGATTAGTGAGTGAAAAAATATTTTTTTAGAAAATACTACTAACTGTTAACTAGTATATCAGTGCCTCTAGCAACTCAACAATTTGTAAGAACAAATTTAAGCATAACAAATAATATCAATATCGAATACTAAAATATTACAATCACTAAATTTAAGCAACTATTAATTAGCAAATATAGGAGACACTTTTTAATATTTTATCAGGACAATCTCAAGATACTACAATCAATAAAAATATAATGGAACGACAAGCTTATTCAACCTCGTGAAATAAGTTACATCGATGACAAAATAAAATATGCAATTAACAAAAGTAACATAGGCAAGTCTTCCTCTATGCATATGAAAATAACAATACATTCAACGAACATTGGAAATGGAAAAAATTCGGGCTTCACTATTTTTTATTTCAAGTAGAGAAAAATTTAAGCAAAGCACAGTGAAAAATATTTTCGAGTAATGTAAATTTTTGAGAAATGTGAATTTTTTAACTCATGTGAATATGAGTGTTGTTGGGGGTGGGGAAGAGGGGTGGGGTGGGGTCATAAGTCACATTTGTCATTTTCTGGAAAATGACTTCCCTTGGCCCATGAGGGAAGTCATTTTCCCTCAAATTGAGGAAAATGAGTTGTTGTGGAAAATGTTTTTCAAACATTTTATTGCAACCAAACAAGGGAAAATAGGAAAATATTTTACAAAAAACATTTTCCATCATACCAAACATACCCTATATACTTCTTGAATTTGATCAAAGAATAATAATATGTGCTTTGTACAAAGCCAATAGCAAGTAAGGCACTAGTAAGCTTAATATCCCATTGTCTTGATGCATATTTCAAACCATATAAGTATTTAAGTAGTATGCAGGCCTTAGTCTCACTAGGTTGTTTAAAACCTTCAGGAATTTCCAAGTAAACTTCCTTATTTAGATCACCTTGAAAAAAATATTATAAATATCTATTTTAAATAGACTCTATCCTTTGGAGACTGCTAAGGAAATGACACACCTAACATGCACCATCTTGTCCAAAAGAGCAAAAGTATCATGATAATCAATACGTTCTTACAGGCTATACCCTTTTGTTACTTAGTCTAGCCTTGGATCTTTCTACCTCATATTGCATTATCCTTGATCTTATACACCCATTTTGAACCAGCTACATGCTTACCTTCTGGTCAATCAACTATCTTTCAAATCTTATTACTTTCAAGAGCCTGAATCTTAAGATTCATAGCTTATGTCCATCTCTCATCTTTGGCTTCTTCTCTAAAGTACTTAGGATTAGCGAGTATTTTATAACTTTTAAGCTGAGGGTATTTTAGATATTTTTCATCCCAAGCCCTTAAGACCCTCCATCTTATAACACTATTTGGTCCCTCATTCCTTACTTTGGAAGATCAAAACACTCTCATAAACTCTCTAAAAACCTCTTAAAGAAATTGGGCTAGGGTTTTATCAAGGTGGTCATCTAGAGGCTTAAGGATCAAAATCTCTTTATGAATCATCGTAACTCATACATGCGACTCTCCCTTCAGTGTTAGTTCATAAAAGTCATATATTTTAAACATTGTTCTTGAATCATAAATGGTGGTTTTAGTTGAAGTTTTGAATGTAAAATGTTGAGTATTGTTCTCTCTTGATTTCACTTGCATTTATACATGTTTTGATAGAGGTTTTGCATATGTGTGTGTATGGAAATTATGGTTTAATGAAGGGTCATGGTTAACGCTAACTTGATAGTTTTGACTTGAATAATGGTTTGATAATAGTATGCCCTCAATCTGTTTGTGATTGCATATGATAATTTGACTGGTTTCAATGATAGAATTATTTTATTACTTTATCCCTGAGTTACATGCTAGCGTTCCAACCACTAACCATCTCCGAACACTATATCACCATGTGATACAGGGACCAGAGCTTCTTTTTTTTTTCTGCATAGTGACCAGGTGTTCGAGTGGCTCGTGAGTTGACATTGAAGTGGTGAGCTTCCATAGTTCGGAAGGAATTCATTTTATGGTATTTTTACTCTATGTCAAGACTTTGTTAGACTTGGATTTTGGCTATTGTCGGGGGCATGTCCTGAGATTTTATTGACTTTGGATTGTAGAGGCTTTACGGATTACTGCGGACTTGGGTATGATGGTTTAGTGTGTGGTGATGACAAATGGTTTAGACATTTCTTGAGCTGTTGTTAGTCTTATATTGCTCTATATTATTATATGTTTTGCATTCATCCGGCACTTGTAGTTGATATATATTAGTTAGGAGAGGTGAAGTGGGTGATCCACGATCCACGTGGGACTTGAGAATCCCGTCACGACCAGGCCCTGGTTTGGGTTGCGATAAATACCTATCATATCATCCTTCTTTGTATCTTGCACATCCTTATTTAATATTCTCATAATATTCTTATATTCATCTTCAATAAATGCTTGTCCCTTGGCTAAGAAAGAATTGTTATCTCCATAGTTGGTTAAAGGCACCTATGCAGGATCAGGTATACTATTACATACATTGTTTGTTAATGAATATGCTCTTTGTCTTCCCACATCGTATGTCATTTCTCAATAATATGACCAACTGATGTATGATGTTGAATTCCATAAGAGTGACCTTAGCCTTTTGGTTGACCCATAAAGTTATTATACTCACCTAACCAAATTTCTTCCTATTCTTCTAGTTTGTAGGATAACCAATAAACTTATAACAATTCACCTTGGTGTGGCCTTTAAAATAATAATACTCATATTTCCTTCCTTTAGAGTAGTCTTTTCCCAAATTCCTATTAACATGCATCATTACTGGTTTTGGTTTCTCAACAACACTAGCCAAACATGCTAAGTGTTGTAATCCATCTTTAATTATCATGGCATAAGCCTGATTAAAGCATTAACTCCCTTTAGCAAGATATGCCTCCTAGCCTGATAGTGTGGGTCATTTAAGACACTTAGGAATTAAATTAACCTCATTGGAGACATGTGCTCTACATAGTCTTTTGACTGGGAACATGCACAAACATATGTTGGAACATCAACATTATATTCATTCCACAATGTCATCAGCTAAGTGAAATAATGATCAACAAATCTGTACCTAATGAAAATGGAGTATTCTCAGCTCAAACTACATTGGAGAACAAAATGATAACAAGAAAAAAAGAAGAGAGAATTTTTCTGGATTATCATTAATGAGTGGCAATTTATCACTCAATTATATCTCATTTCTTGCACACTATTATTATTAAATTAATGATATGAATCTAATTCTTAAATGAAATGCACTAATTTTTGGTTTTCTGGTTTATTAGGGAAATTTTGGGAAAGATGAGCAAATTCGAAGCAAGAAATAATAAAAGGCAAGTAGAGCAAGACAAGAAGTTGTAGAGGTGTTTCAAGATACGACCCTCAATGCTTCTATCCCGATCTAAGGTCCGAGACAACAATAGGGCCCCGACAAGAAAACAAATTTTGATCACGAGCTGATGCACCACGATCGTGGGAGTCCATGCAGAAGAAGTCGCAATCACAACAAAAAGTACCACATTCGCGAATGTCGCATAGTTTTTCAAGGGAAAACTTGTAGTTACACCTAAATCTATCCCAAGACATAAAAGGGCTAATCCCTAACATTTCTAGCATCTAATTTTTCAGTTTTTGAGAGCTAAGAACACTGTTTGGAGTCATAAACAATTTTGTAAGTGATTTCCAAGGGAGATTTTATCTACTTGCTGAGGATTAAAGCTTTGGAATACATTTTTTTTACTTTCATGGATGAAGTGAATGCTAATTTTGGTATATTTTCCTTCTTTATTTCCATGAGTAGCTAAATCTAATTTTTGAGGTTATGCTTGAATAGGTCGTGATTAGTGCATGGGTGTTAATTTTTTGTTCATTTGATTAGTTATTTGTGATGGGTTTTGCATTTATTCCATATTTTAACTAAGAATTGGGGTTTGCAAACCCTAATTACTTTTGAACACATATCATCCTTTAAAAGGGGATACAAGTGAGGAATAAATGTAGAAAATAACTTGGGTTAGCTCATTTAGTAACACTCTTAGAAATAAGGGTGATATTTGAGGCAATAGATTGGTGAATTTGTCATACTTGTGAGGTGTTCGAAAGAACCCACTTGTGATATTTGGTGTTTTATTGAAAGATTGGCACTAAGAACCATCAATCTAGCCTACCCATTTCTCTTAGCTAAACTTGAATGAATTATCAATGACCCATGCATGACTCACACCTAGGATTGCATAACCCAAGGCTTTTCTCCATTTGATTATACACTTTGCTATTTCAAGCTCTTAATAGTGTCCGAATTGTTAGTATAAAACCATTCAAACCAAACCCCCATTTTATATTTAATGTTGTTTTATTTCTCACTACGGGTTAACTCCTAGTTAATTTCCAACACTTATAAGTCTTGAATTCTATATCTTTACTCCTAGTGGATTCGACCCCAATTCTTTGTTCGATAAATATATCGATGACGATCTCTTACATCCAATTTTTAGCGTTATCAAAAATGGTGCTATTGTCGTGGTGTGAAACATAGTTTTTACTATTGTAGTATTGTTAGTAAGCATGCGTTAGCCATAGTATCTTTATTTACATTATTTGATATTTTTGTCTTTTCTCAAGTGACTATAATAGCATACACAATACCATGAGCCAACACGGTTGTAATGACAACTATTTTAAGGGGTATCTTGAGGATATGGATCACCTCAGTGATGCAGGCCAAGCTAGTGTTATTTGTATTCCACCGACGGAAGGAAATAGAGTGTTTCACGTTACTAGTGTGATGCTTTATTTTCTCCAAATGAAAGGGATATTTGGAGGCCAAGTGCATGAGGATGCTAATCTACACTTGAAGAATTTTATTGATGTGTGCTCTCCATTAGACATAGCCCACATTTCTTAAAAATCAATCAGGTTACGTCATTTCCCAACTTTTTTTTATGAGAGAAGAGGTTCAATAGTTGTAGTCTTCGCCTGTGGGATCTATCACTTCATGGTTTGAGCTCAAGGAAACATTATTGGATAGGTACTTTCCTCCTTCCCGGATGTTGCAACTAGGGGTCGAAATCACTAGCTTTTGCCAATTTAATGGCAAACCATTGTATGAAATTTGGTTCTTGTTGAACCAATGGGGGGTTCCCACCCTACCTATCAAAGGCAAGGTGGGAACCAAGGTGGGAACCAAGGTTGGAATTAACGAGACCGTGATAGAGATTGGCGTGATAAGGATCATGATAGAGACCAAAATTAGAGATATAAGGAATGAGAATATGACTGGTACATACCTCCATATTATAGGGCCAAGGAAAATGAGTCAAGCTCTGTTGACTCGGAGAAATTCAAAACTAAAGATGTCTATGCTCATATTTTGATGGATGTTGAAGGAACCAATAAGATGGTGAGAGAGCTAAAAGATGATTTCTCCCAACTAAATCAAACAGTGATATCTCATTTGGCCTCTATAAAGCAACTTGAAACTCAAGTGGTCCAAATCTCAACTCAACTGAATGCAAGGCAAAATGAAGGATTACCTAGTGACACGATGGTCAATCCAAAAAATAATGCTCATGTCATGGCCATTGTCACTAGGAGTGGTCGAGCCCTTGATTATGATATGGTTGAGATTGATAAAAACCCAAATAAAAAGGCACATGATGAAAAATAAAATACAAAGAAAAAGTGTCTAGAAAAGCTAAGTGATCATGATCTAAATTCTAATGAAATGATTGTTGAGAAATAGAAGGTAGTTAAAAAAAGGAGTGAAGATAAGAAAATTCCTAAAGTGGTCGATGGTGATGCTCCAAAAGTGAATGAACCTCAAATTATTCCATTACCACAAAACAAAATCACTCCCCTATTCCTACAATGTCTTAAGAAGAAAGAGGGCAATAACAAGTTCAAGAAGTTTCTTGCAAAATTTAGCAACCTATCGATAAATATTCTTTTGTTAGAAGATCTACAATAGATGCCAGGGTATGCTAACTTCATGAAGGACTTGGTATAAAATAAATGAGTAGTGGACTATGAAACTATCGAGGTAACTAGCAATTATAACACTATAATGTCAAGCACAATGGTGGTGAAGAAACAAGACCCAGACGCATTCACTTTTCCTTGCACTATCAGGGTATATAAATTTAAAAAACGTTGTGTGAACTTGGAGCAAGAATTAACTTGATATCGTTTGTCCTATTTTGGAAGTTGGGATTGGGTTCTCCTAAGACTACTAATATGAGGCTTTTGATGGCCGACCACTCAATCAAAATACCCGTTGGTTTGTTGTATGATGTGTTGGTAAAAGTTGACCGATTTATCTTATGCGTTGACTTTGTTATTCTTGATTGTGAAATTGATCATGAGGTCCCAATCATTCTCAATAGGCCATTCTTGGCCACTGAAAGGACCTTAATTACTATGGAAAGTGGCAATATGATGTTTTGAGTAACAAACAAAGAGGTTTCCTTCAATGTGTGCAAGGCCATGAAATATCCTATGGACTTACAAGTTGTGTCGGTGATTAATGCTATAGATGATGAAGTCACCAACACCATAGAAGTAGATCTTGGGAATGACCCCTCTGTGGGTGAGTTGCAAAATTTGAGAAGTGAACTGAGTGAAGGGAAGGATGAAGTGCCTAGTGACGATAAGACATGGCTCTTATAATGGAAGCACTTGTACCAAGTCTAATTTTAAAAACTCATTGGCGCTATTGGGTGGCCTAGACGTTGTTCAACTAAATCTAAAAGAAAAATGCCATTTAAAGCTAAATAATCATGAGCTCTATACGGGTGATCATGTATTCCTTCACAACCATGGGTTGAATTCCACAAAAAATATTAAGTGTTTAGGCCCATTCGTGGTCTCAAGTGCTTATTCAAATTAACAAATTGAGTTAGAGGACCATTCGAAAAAGAAGTTTGTGGTAAGTGGTCAAGAATTGGTGTATTACCATGCAGTTTAGCTCGAAGCAACTGAGGTCGAGTCACTTCGATACAAGAATCTAAAAAGAAGATCAAGGGACGTCGTTCCACGATGTTCAATCAAGCGCTAGATGGGAGACAACCACAGTTTACATGAGTTTGCATGTCTCCTTTGATTTTTAGATTGTTAGAATAAGTTTTTGATTAATCCATAAATTCTAGGAACTTTGAAGGTGATCTAAACTGATTGGGAGGCAATACGTGGATTGGAATTGAGTTTAGAGACACAACTGTGTAAAAGTAGGGGAACTGAGTGGTCTCAATTCTTATGATCGTGACTCACAAATCACAATCATGATCTAGAAGCTAAGATAACTCTCAGTTATGCCTCAGTTAGTGAGATTGCCTAAGAGGGACACGATTGTGATACCTTTTATCAGGTGGATATCGTGATCGCGAAACTCTATCACAATCGCAATCCAGATGATTATAAATAGGCTAAACCATCTAAAAAATGGTTCTAATTCCCTGTTCCCTTTAAATACCAAAAATCAATCATTTTATAAATCCTGAATGGTTTTCAAAGTGATATTGGTTTAATACTATATGGTTATTACTTTTGTAAATGGTTTTTGGGTACGTTGTAATGCTTGAATGGATGACTTCTCTTTTTATGCTATCACTTCTCCTGTTTATGTCTATTTCTCTCTTGTTCATGTCACTGTTGCCTTAATGGACATAAATTAACATAAATAACATATCTATTCCTGGTTTACTATCTGACCTTATTGATGATGTCAAAAGAAGGAAAACTTGATGTGTAGACTATTATCTATGGTGAAACTTGATGCGTAGACTGGCAGCTGTGGTGTTGTATATGCGTAGTATACTGGGTAAATATACAGACTGTCAGCTGTGGTGTTGTATAGATGTAGTATACTATATAGATATGTAGTCTGTGGGGTGTGATAATAAGGATAAGGGTTCTCTCATTCAGGGGGAACTTAAATGCTCATTGATTAGGAAAATAAGGTATAGAATGCCCACATTCTTATAGGCATCAACGATAGGGGGAACTAGTTGGGAAAACTGGTCCGACATGTGACCTTATAGCTTATGTTCTATTGCCAAGGTGTGGGTTGTACTGTGTAAAAGTTGATGGAAGATGTTGAGTATGCTGATCTGATTGTATGGGTTTATCATTATCATAAAGGGGAAATTGTTAAGTCCTTAACTTTAACGATTGACAAATTCATGGTTTGGGACCTATTCCCTGGATCCCCTATTGCAAAAGCCCTCTACGTATTAGGGAACAGGTTGGTCTCATCTGTCACTATCACAGTCAACCTTCGGCGACTGTCACATGGTGTACAAAAGTTGGTGAAAAGTTGCAACCACTTTTTTTCCATAACTAATGAGATTGCTTCTAGGGTTTTCTTGTTTCACAATATATAATGGTCGTCTTACACAACAAGAAAATAATCACTTCCATATACTTACAGTTAAAGATCTTTCTGAAGTAAAACAACGCTGTTAATCAAAGGCTGGAACTATAATAGGGAACTTGTTGTTCATCAAGTTGTATCTTTATTTCCTTGTTGTAGTTGAGTCTTTGTATTTTGTTCCTAAAAGTCTTCTTGCATTTCTTATGATTGTAGTAGGTGTTGTGGTGTACCGTCTCTTGTAAATCATCTAGGGTCTGGTGATTGAGTCATGCTAGAGTTAGCTTTAGGAGTCCAGTTAGAGTTAGCTGTAGGTGGAAGCAATAGAGTGGCTACTTAGTTTCCTTATAATAGAGTTATTGCTAGGAAATTGATGGATTTGGAGGTTAATATTTGGAGTCTGTATTCAAGGCTTCTTGAATATAGTGGATCTTGAAATCCTGGAGGCAGGTCGTGGTTTTTCTCCCTTAAGCTAGAAGTTTCCACATAATAATTCCTGTGTCTTTACTTTTTATACTCCTACACTACTTACTGTATTTATCTTCGAGTTTCTGTTGCTTGTATGATTTCGAGAATAGTTCTCTGAGTTGGGAAGCAACCCACCCCAAAACCTTTATTTTGTATTAGATCCAGGACTTCCTTATAAAGGCTAACACCATAGAAGGATCCTATTCAGAAAATGGTAGCTCATTTAGAAAATGATAACACCTCTGAAAATTGTACCACCAGACCCCTAAAATTTAGTCGTGAATATTATAGGTGGTGGAAGACAAGGATGCATAACTTCATCATGGATAAATAGTGTGAGCTTTGGGATGTTATAGGGGACGGTCCTTTCGTTCCCACCAGATAAGTGAAAGTCGGTGATGTGATCACACAAGTTCCTAAAACTTAGAAGGAGCTTGATGATGCTGATAGAAAGAAGATAGAAAAGAATTACAAAGAAAAGAAAATACTAGTGTGTGGCATTGGTATTGATGAGTGTAATAAGATCTCAGCCTACCAAACTACAAAGGAAATCTAGGTCTGTCTTCAGACAACTCATAAAGGGACCACTCAATTCAAGCAATCCAAGGTTGATATGTTGACTCATCAATACCAGTCCTTCACCATGCACGATGGTGAATCTATTCAAAAGATACACAAAAGGTTCACTACAATCACCAATGAGATCTACTGTCTTAGTGAAGTCATCCCCGCCAAAAAATAGGTACGGAAATTTTTGAGCACTCTACTAAAGAATTGGGAAAGAAAAGTTGATGCCATCACTAAATCTAGAGATCTGATCAAGATGACCATGGATGACCTCATAGGTAATCTTAAAACCTATGAAATGTTAAAGAAATTTGCGAAGCTAGAGACTGAACCCGAGGCTGAGAAGAATCTGTTCCTCAAAGCTACTAAAGAGATCACTTGTGATAAAGATTAAAGGACAACATACATTGTAAAAAGAGTTCTCAAAACTCTGGAAAAATCAGGGGCTGTCTCTAGAAGAGAAGAGTCTAGCAAGAGCATAGGGGATGGTAATGCAAGTGACATATGTCACAAAAGTGGCACGTTTGGTCACTACATCAAGGATTTCCCTATGGTCAAGGTTGAGTATAGGGCCCTTCCTAGGAAAATCAAATAAAAATAAAAAGGCAAAGATAATATTCTGATGAAGCATGGAAAAAAGGTAGAAGCTGATAAAATTGTCAATGAAGTGTTGGCAGCTTGTTGGGGCGACTTTTCCAGTGACTCAAATCATTTAGAATGACAAGGAGATGTTTCCATGGTGGTAATGAAAGATGAATCTTCAGTATTTGACTCACCTTTTTCCCTGATGGAAGACACTGAGACTAATGAAGACAACCCAGTAACTCTACATGATATTAAGAAAAAACAAAAGGACTACTCCCTCGGTAAACTAAAATCACTTACATCGGTGCTAATTGATTCACTAGATGATCTTGCTAGAGGCAATAAAGATCTGAGGAGAGCCTTAGAGAATTATGAGAAGTGAAATTGAGTGAACAAATAGCTCAACTAAAAAGGGAAAAGACAAATTTAGGAGAAGATCTAACAAAATATCAAGATGAAATAATGAAATTAAGTATGTAGGTGGTTGAATATCATATGAAGTGCAAAACTCTCTTGTGTGAGAATGATTTTTTGCATTAAAAATTAGATGAATTCAAAAATATAAATCACCATATAAAGAGTGAAGAAAGATGGATACAATCCCAGCTGGAGGAAGAATTAACTGAAACCAAGATCAACATGGATGCCTCGCTTGAAAGAAACTTAGTTCTAGAAAGGGAATTAGTTCAGTCAAGGATAAAACTTGAGAAATCTTTGAAGTGGACTACTCTATTCCAGGGACAAACTAGCAACAAGCAAGGCTCAAAAGATCACTATTAAGTTGGCAAATCTTAGAAGCATTCTCATGTTAAGCCTACAAAAGAAAAGGGATACTCCTCTATGTCTTCATTATGGAAGGGATGGTCACAAAAGAAAAAAATATCCATCCAAGGATCTAACTTAAAAATGAATAAGGGAGTGTACTATTTCAAGAAGAAAGAAAGGAAACTTGACTAGTTGGGGAAAAAAATATGGTCTTTCCCTTGTCCTTATATTGGGAACCAAGATTGAAATGGGTTCCCAAGACCACTAACTGACACATGCTATAGGGCTAGGTATGAGAAGACAACCAATGAGATTGATGATGATAATGGCTATTGAGAGTGCACACTTTAAGACTTAAACATCATCTCTTGTTGAAGGTCTGCAGAGGAGGCAATGTCTTTTTGATGTACAGATTTGAACCACTTCTAGTCCTCAATGATCTATCTCCAATAAATCCTTAAAGAAAGTCAGTAGGGAACTGGTTGAATGAACAAAGAAGAACAGAAGCAATTGAGTTTGATTGTTCAATGGTTACTTTCTCAATTCACCACACATAGCTATGAATTATTAAGAAGGTATCTGGGTCAAATAATGTCATACGTGCCTAATTCAGTCTCATATCTTCACAGATATACACCTATGGCTGGAAAGGAAAAGTTTTGAAAATAATAGTGAGACAACACAAAGTCTTGAAAGTCTATCATAACTTAGGGACTAGGTTCCTAATCAGGTCAGTACCACTTATTATTCCTAAATAATAACTGTTCTTTATTTTAATAATTTTGCTATGTCACCTTCCTACCTTTAACAAAAATTTGTTACCTGTATATTGAAACTCAACAGTCACATCCATCCATTCAGACACATGTCCTCTAGCTTTCTGTATTCCTTAATCTCAGCCATTCTCTTGTACCTTTTATAGCACATAATCAGATTTGTGTTCTCTCTCACCTTTAAAGTTTCTCACGTCAAATCTTATTGGTTCATGAATCATTCAAAAGATCTTACTTCTCTCATTCTGACATCCCAACCCAAATGGCGACCTTCGGTTCAGCTATTTGTAGAAAGGGAAGTTCGAGCTTGTCTACTAGTAGAAAAAATAATCCACGTAAAAATATTAAAGATATTGGATTTCCAGTCAATCTTAAAAAATCAACAGACAGTTCTATGAGTATGACCAATGATAGCAATGTTAGTGAGATTAATCACATATTTGAGGAATGAAGTAACTGTAAAGGAAGGTTTATTTATTCTAATAATGAGGAGTACATTACAAGTATGAGGAAAAATAAGAGGAAAAGAAAGAATGTGATCCAAAAGAATGGGAAGGGAAAAGGATTGAAATAGGTTAATGTCAAAGGATCAGAGTCAAATTACAGTATGAATAGAGCATGCGGAGAAGTGAAGGCAGACTTAGTAAAGGGAATATTGGGAATCCCACCTCGTGATGAAAATGAATGTATCCTCACGACAAGTGATAAATAATCCAAGTCTGGGAATCTGAATGATGCTTAAACAATTACGTCTATGAATGAAAAGTGAAGAGAAAACAAGCTCAGAGAAGGATATGTGCGTTAAAATTGCTACCCTACAGGGAAGGGTGGAGGAACCTACAATTAAGAGTGTTTTGTCCAACATCTCCTTCTTAGAATCTTCTGTTGATCCTTATGTTCCTTAGGTTTTTTGTTTCCTTTGGAATATTCTAGCACAATTGTTTTAATATTATATGGTTATTACTTTTGTGAATGGTTTTTGGGTACTTTCTAATGCTTTAATGGATGACTTCTCTTTTTGTGATATCACTTATCCTATTTATTTCTATTTCTCTCTTGCTCATGTCAGTGTTTCCTCAATGGACATAAATAACATAAATGACTTATCTATACCTGGTTTACTGTCTGACCTTTTTAGTGACATCAAAAGGGGAAACTTTATTGTGTAGACTATTAGCTAGGGTAAAACTTAATGTGTAGACTGTTAGCTATGTTGTTGTTTATGCGTAGTATGTTGGGTAGATATGTAGACTATCAGCTGCCGTGTTGTATATATGCAGTATACTAAGTAGATATGTAGTATGTGCATTGTGTTGATAAATATTGTGATTCTCTCAGTCAGGGGAGCTTAAATGCTCATTGATAGGGGAAATAAGGTGGAGAATGTCTGCATTATTATAGGCATCAGTGATAGGGGAACTGGTTGGGAAAATTGGTCTAACATGTGACCTTTTGGCTTATGTTGTGTTGCTGAGGTGTGGGATGTGCTGTGTAAAAGTTAATGGAATATGTTGAATATACTAATATGATTGCATGGGTTTGTCATAAAAAATAAGGGGAAATTGTTAAGTCCTTAGTTTTGATGATTGACAAATTCATGATTTGGGACCTATTCCCTAGAGCCCCTACTGTGATGACAAAGGCCTTCTACATATTAGGGAACATGTTGGGGTCACCTGTCTCTGTCACAATCAACCTGCCGCGACTGACACATGGTACAAAAGTTGGTGAAAAGTAGCTGCCTTCTTTTTCTCATAACCAATGAGATTTCTTATAGGATTTTCTTGTATCACAATATATAATTCTCATCTTCCACAACAAGAAAATCATCACTTCCATATACTTACAATCAAAGGTTGGAACTATAATAGGGAACCTGTTGTTCATCAAGTTGTATCTTTATTTCCTTGTTACCGTTGAGTCTTTGTATTTTATTCCTATAAGTCTGCCTATGTTTGCTTATGATTATAGTAGGTTTTGCGGTGTACCGTCTCTTGTAAATCATCTAGAGTTAGGTGACTGAGTCAAGCTAGAGTTAGCTTGAGGAGTCTAGTTAGATTTAGCTGGAGGTAGAAGCAGTAGAGTTACTGCTTGGTTTTCTTATAATAGAGTTATTGATAAGAAAATAAAGGATTAGGAGGTTAATCCTTAAAGTCTGTATTCAAGAGTTTCTTCAATATAGTGGATCTAGAAATTCTAAAGGCAAGTCATATTTTTTCTCCCTTGAGCAAGGAGTTTCCATGTAAAAATTCCTGTGTCTTTACTTTCTGTACTCCTACACTACTTACCATATATATCTCATAGTTCATATTACTTGTGTGATTCTGGAAACAGTTCCCTGAGTTGAGAAGCAACCCACCCCAAACCCATCATCCCCTCCTAGAGATAAGATTAAAAAACTATGAAGATTCACCTCTTGTGAAAGGGTTTTGGCTTTTTGAGACTTGGGATCAACTTTGTGAATTTATGAAACTTCCCTTACACCCTTTTCCTCTCCAATGCGATCGCACTTTTTGGATAGAGATCATACCCCCGGGATAGCGTGTCTTTTGATTGTGATTGCCATCAATGACCTTGGTTAATCGACTGCGATCGTGGTAACTGAGGGTTGCCTGTTCTCTAGCTCTTGCCCCTTTTTATCCATTTTTCTTTCCTTTTAACATGATTTTACTTATTTTCATCATAGGACCTGCAAGATAATACAAACTATAAATGAATGCATTTTAATGGATAATTAGCCTCTTTTACATAATTTAATCATAGTTGTGTGCAAGAATTTGGATATCCACGAATAGTAATTCTGCCACCCATCATAGTGCATGGGTGTTAGTTAAGTGTTTATTTAATTAGTTATTTGTGATGGGTTGTATTATTTCATGTCTTAACTAAGAATTGGGGGTTGCAAACTCCAATTACTTTTGAACTCATATCATCCTTGAAAGAGGGGATACAGGTGAGGAATAATTGTAGACAATTAGCTCATTTAATAGCATTTCTTAGAAATAAGGATGGTATTTGAGGCAATATATTGGTTAATTTATCACACTTGTGACGTGTTAGAAAGAACCCACTTATGGTATTTGGTGTTTTATTGAAAGATTGGCACCAAAAACATTTAATCTAGCCTACCCATTACACTTATCTAAACTTTAATGAGTTATCAATTACCCATGCATGACTTATACCTAGGATTGCATAACCCTAAAGCTTTTGTCAATTTAATTACACTCTTCTCTATTTCAAGCTCGTAATAGTGTCCAAAAGATTATTAGTATAAAACCTTTCAAACCAAACAACCCATTTTATATTTAATATTGTTTCATTTTAGACTACGGGTTAACTCCTAGTTAACTTCCAACACTTGTAAGCCTTGAATTCTATGTCTTCAGTCTTTGTGGATTCGACCCTGACTCTTTGTTGGGTAAATATATCGTTGACGATCGCTTAAACCAAATTTTTAGTGTTATCAACCATCAACTCAAAACTATACAATAGCTTCCTCATAAAAGCTTATGTAGCTAAGGAAGAGAGACTAAGCAAAAATATCTTCTAACTAACTCCAATTGACAGCTAAGCAACAACTCACTAATAGTTCACTATAATTAACTACTCAACTAAGTCGATTGACCAACTATATAACACCCCGATTATCTAAACCAAAACACTACATGGTGCACATAACCCCGAAGGACCACAAGCTAACCCATGACTGATATCTGTACCTGTACACAACATAATATGACATGAAAATATGGAAACATGCACTGAGAGGCCGTAAGATTCAATAATGAACATAACTGAATAATAACTATAACGTCTGACATAGAGTGGTATCTCGATACCAAAACAAAACTGAAATACTAAAGTATGAAAAAAACATGAAAACTACTGTAGTCGTCTGAAAGCCTCTAACTATCTTACAAAGGAGTTGTGGGACATGTCCCCGACTAACTCCGCCAACTGAAAAATAAACTGATATGATAAAATAGGATCACATCCTCGGAGAATGAGGACTCACTGCTAAAACTCTGAACCTTGGAATACTACTTCTGCTGCTGATCTGGGAGTCGTATTTCTGAACCTATGGTGTAATATAAAAAGAAAATACCATAGCGCAAATGCATCAGTACAATGGAATGTACTGAGTATACATGTGAGGTAGGCTAATGCAAGGGTTAACATGCACGAATAATGCTAGCTGACTGTCTAACATAAATGCGAGAATGCATATATAAATACGTAACTATAACTGATACTGTGATATCGTGATTTCTGAATCTGAATACTGATGACATGACATACTAATAACTGATAGCATGAATAGCTGTATCTGAATGTAACTAATAATATGGGTGACTGTATCTGACAGTCCTGAATCTGATGGAACTATCTAAGTTCATTACTGTATCTAAGTCGACTGTATCTGACAGTCTTAAATCTGAAGAACTATCTGATTTCTTTTACTGAGACTAGTACTGAAACTGTGGGAGGTAGTATTTAACCGACATGCCTCTGATACGCTATTATGGCTGAGATGGGGTCCAATCTGTAACCCCAATTGGAAGTGTGTCAGTACCGCACCACTGGTAAGGACAAACTGTGGGTAACCCTTACTAATAGTGTCCCCAAAAGAGAACGGTGGGTACCTTATCTGAAATTTCTTATCCACCTCATCAACCCTCATCGGATAGTATTAATGTTGCCACCTATGCTGTTTACATAGTTCTGGAATGCAAGGATGACTTCTAAGGATCACACCCTCATCTGATAGTGTGTGTCCCTATCCTTGGGTTCACTCGGTGCTAATTCCTACTCCCATATGAATGGAAACTAAACATGATTTACTAAACTGAACATGGACTGAGTTACTATATTCCGTTGAATGACAGAATATTACTGATATCTGACAACTAACTGAGTTCATGAGATCATGGAGATTTCCTGAGTCATAAAACTGTCTGAAGTCTAAGGATCATGGCTTCGCTGAGAGTATCGTGAAAAAATGACATGGCTATAGGTACACAACTAATGTTTCGGGTACAAGTACCCCGAGGACTCGATGGAAGGAAACTGATAAAGCATGACTAACTTGAATACATAATAATCATCATAATACATTTACTGAAGCATTTCATCAAACATGTGATAGGCATAATCTTGTACGTACATGGGGATTTCATGATATCATGCTAATTAGACACTTTCCCTTCATCTAGGCATTCAACCAAACACATAGTAGGCATAGAATATGTAAACAACATCATACAACAATTAACTATCGTGATTCAATTCCAATTTAATCATTCAAGGGTTTAGTCCTAGGGCGTCATGAATCTATACTGATGGAATTTAACACTCATTCATGGAATACAATTCAATTACTCATTATCAACATGAAAAAAAGCAGCCCAATCATGAAATTCATAAGAAAATCCATAACTTGAAATTAGAAAAGGGATTCTTGGGCTTCATGGACGAAAGGAGTCCATGAATGAACACTATGCATACCTTAGTTCGTGATTTCGTGAAGATTGATGGAGAGATTCTTGAAATTTGACGATGAATTCCCTTGGAATTGAACCTTCTATGATAATCCTAGGGCTTGTTCTTGAGAGTTTTTGAGAGTAATTGAGTATAAGATGCTGAAATATAGACAAATCTCATGTTATAAGGCTTATATAGGGGTGGGAAATAAACCTTTTTAACCCTGGACGCGTCTTGTAATTTCAGTAAAAATTTTCCGAATTGAACCCCTGGCGCGACGCGGTGCTGTCGCGCCGTGTCACTGGAATTTGACAATTTGGAAATTGAGGGATGGTGCGACGCAGAGCCATTGCATTGCCCTTTCCTTCATGACCTGGAACTTTGGTGCGACGCAGGGGAAGTCGTGCTGAGACACTGGAAAAAGAATAATTCTGAATTTGAGTGCTAGCGCGATGTTCCACAATCGTGGACACCTACTGGAAATTGCCAAATGCCATTTCCTCTTGTGGCGTGTTGCGCCACTGACTAATATGGCACTGTTTTACCATGGGAATTTGAAATAGTCATAACTTCTTACACGCTTATCGGATTTAAGCGAATCATATATCGATGGAAAGCTTATTGAATTTTCCACATGACAAAAAGTGAAATTTTTGAATATTCCTCATGGAATAATTATCATTAACTTTAGAAGCTAATACTAGGCATTCTTTGGATAAAATTTACTAGAAATCTTCGGAGTATTACAATATCTCCCCTTGAGAACATTCGTCCTCGAATGAGACTGACTGAGAGGGGAAAAATAAGTTGAACATAAACTGAACATGAATAAATGGAATATGATCTCATGACTGACAAGCTAAACATAACATACTGAACATGCATATCTGATACATGTGTAACTGATTCATGAATACATGACTGAATGTTCCGAGGAACTAAGTTTCTCACAATGAGAATGCATTTCTGATGCATAATTATATAAATGAGCTGATACATGAATGCATGACTGAATATTCAATGGTACTTGATACCAAGTTTATCCTGGGTACATGAATATGAAACTAAATACCAACTTCATGATGAACACTGATCATGAAACTGAGTAAGCTTAAGAAGAACTGTTACCTTGAGCTTGATTTGAGTTGGTGGAGAAGAGTTGAGGATACTTGGTACGCATATCTTCTTCTTATTCCCAAGTAGCTACCTCGACAGACTGATTTCTCCAAAGAACTTTAACTAGAGGGACTTCTTTGTTCCTCAATCTATGAGTCTGATAGTCTAAGATTTCGACTAGAATCTCTTCATAAGAAAGACTGTTCTGAACATCAATGCTCTGAATAGGGACTACGACTGGTGGATCACCTATACACTTCTTGAGCAAAGAGACATGGAAGACTGGATGAACTGAGGCTAGATCTGAACGCAATTCGAGCTCATAAGCTACTTTGCAAAAATGATTGAGAATCTTAAAGGGACCGATATATTGGGGACTGAGCTTTCCCTTTTTGCCGAATCTCTTCAGTCCCTTCATAGGAGAGATATTTAGATAGACATGATCCCCAACCTCAAACTCGAGGTCTTTTCTATGAATATCTGTATAAGACTTCTGTCGGCTCTGAGCAACCCATAGTCTTTCTCTAATTAACTGGACTTTTTCTAAGGCGTCGAATACTAAGTTAGGACCTATGACTGAGGCCTCACTAACTTCTAACCAAACAATTAGAGATCTACATCTCCTACTATAGAGATCTTCGAATGGAGCTATCTGAATACTGGAATGATAGCTGTTGTTGTATGCAAACTCAATCAAAGGCAAGTGGTCATCCTAATTTCCCTTGAAATCAATTGCACACTCCCTTAACATATCTTCTAAAGTCTGAATAATCCTTTCTGGTTGACCATCTATGTGAGGATGAAAGGTTGTACTGAGATAAACTTGGGTGCCGAGACCCTTTTAGAATGCTTTCCAGAAATGAGAGGTGAACTGGGTACTTTTGTCTGAGATAATGGACAATGAAACACCGTTCAATTTAACCAACTCCTTTATATAGAGTTTGGAATAATCCTCAGCTGAATAAGAGGTATGAACTGGAAAGAAATGAGCTAATTTGGTCATTCTGTCTACTATGACCCAGACTGAATTATGCGGATGATGAGTTCGAGGCAAACCTATCATGAAGTCCATGTTCACAACTTCCCACTTCCAAGTAGGAATAATGAACTCCTGCATTGACCCACTAGGCTTCTGATGATCTATCTTAACTTGCTGACATGTAGAGCACTTAGCCACAAACTCTGCAATGTCTCTCTTCATCCTACTCCACCAATAGATTTCCCATAAGTCACGATACATCTTTGTGGCCCCTGGATGAATAGTGTAGTGTGTGCTATGTGATTTTGCAAGAATTTTCTTACCTTAAGTTGTCTATACCTGGAACACAGAGACGAACCTAACAACGCAAAAAACTATCTCCCCCTTGGGAGAAAACCTCTACTTTCTGATCATGAACTAACTTTTTCAACTTGACAAGGCTGGGATCTCTATCTTTCTTTTCTTTCACCTCGGAGACTAGAGATGATTCTGAACTACTCTGAACACATACACCACCCTTTAAAGAATCAACTAAGCAAACACCTAGTCTGGCAAGCCGATGGACTTCTTGAGCTAACTTCTTCTTACTATCCTCCACATGAGAAACACTACCCATGGATAGCCTACTGAGAGTGTCAGCCACCACGTTGGCCTTGCTCGGATGATAGAGGACACTCATGTCATAGTTTTTTAAGAGCTCTAACCATCTTCTCTGACGAATATTGAGATCTTTTTGAGCAAAGACATACTGAAGACTCTTGTGATCTGTGAAGACATCTACATGAACTCCGTAGAGATAATGCCTTTAAATCTTCAATGCAAAGACTATGGCTGCTAACTCAAGATCATGAGTAGGATAATTTCTCTCAAGGGGTTTTAGCTGTATGGAGGCGTAGGCTATGACCTTACCATGCTGTATAAGGACACAACCCTAACCTACTATGGATGCATCACAATACACCAGGAACCCATCTGAACCATCTGGAAGAGCTAAAATTAGGGATGAGGTAAGTCGAGTCTTCAACTCCTGAAAACTCCTCTCGCAAGGGTCTGACTACTGAAACTTGACTTTCTTCTGAGTCAATCTAGATATAGGGGATGCAATAGATGAAAATCCTTCAACAAACCATTTATAATAGCCAGCCAAACCCAAAAAACTCCTGATATCTGATGGAGAGATAGGTCTTGGCTAGTTTCTTACAACTTCGGTCTTTTGAGGATCAACTCTAATGCCATCACTGGAAATGATGTGACCAAGAAATGCTACTGACCTTAGGCAAAATTTGCACTTATTGAATTTGGCAAATAGTTGATGACCTCTGAGAGTCTGAAGTACTATTGTGAGATGGCCTGCATGATCGCACTCAGTGCAAGAATAGACTAGAATATCATCTATGAAGACTATGACGAACATGTCCAAGTACTGCTTGAACACATAATTCATCAAGTCCATGAAAGCTAATGGGGCATTGGTCAGACCAAATGACATGACTAAGAATTCAAAGTGACCATACCGAGTACGGAAAGCTATTTTTGGAATGTTACTTTCTCTAACTCTGAGCTGATAATAGCCGGATCTGAGGTCTATCTTAGAGAAATAGCTGGCACCCTGAAGTTGGTCAAATAAGTCATCAATTTTGGGAAGAGGATACTTGTTCTTGACCATGACCTTATTGAGTTGATGGTAATCAATGCACATTCTGAGAGAACCGTCTTTCTTGCGCACGAATAAGACTGGTGCGCCCCACGGGGAAATGCTGGGTCTGATGAATCCCTTATCTAAGATATCCTTCAATTGTTCTTTCAATTCTCTAAGTTCTGCTAGTGACATTCTGTATGGCGGAATAGAGATAGGATGAGTATATGGAAGAAGATCAATGCTGAAGTCTATTTCCCTTTCGGGAGGAATTCCTGGAAGATTTTTGGGAAAGACATCTAAATATTCATTCACTACTGGGATTGATTCAAGTCTAGGAGTTTCGGAACTAGTGTCCTTAATTTGAATAAAATGATAGACACATCCTTTAGATATCATTTTTCTTGCCCGAAGGTAGGAAATAAGCTAACCCCTGAAAGCGGATACACTACCCTTCTACTCAAGGACGGGTTCATTTGGAAACTAAAACTGGACTATTCTATTTCTACAGTCAATCATGGAATAGCAGGAATGAAGCCAATCCATATCGAGAATGACATCAAAATCAGTCATCTCTAATTTGACTAAGTTTGTCAAAGTGACTTTCTGAAATATCATAACCGAGCAGTTCCTGTATACCCATCGGGCATTGATGGTTTTTCCCACTGGGGTAGAGACTGAGAAGGGCTCTTCTAGAATTTCAGGACTGATTCCGAAATCAACTGCTATATAGGGAGTAACAAAAGACAAAGAAGCTCCTGGATCTAGCAAAGCGTAAACATGCAGATAAAATATCTGTAACATACCAGTAACTACATCAGAAGAATTTTCCTGATCTTATTGGGTCTGAAGAGCATATAGTCTATTTGGGCGTTACCCGCTAGTAGCACTGGTGGTGGCACCCTGCTGATTCAGGCGACCAGACTGAGCTGAGGAGCGGAGATGACTATGATAACCTGACTAAGGGAAGTCTATGACTCTGTGGCCTGGATTTACCCAACCGAAATAGTCATTGTTGCCAACTCTGCAAGCACCCTTGTGGTTCTTACCACAAGTCTGACAAATAGGGTTAGTTCGGGCATTGCTGACATAGCCCTTAGACTTAGAGCCTGGAACTCTATCTCTGAACTTAGGAGCTGGAGCGCTGGATGAAGAAGGATCTGGAACTAATGACTTAGGAAGAAACTGAGAACGGTTTCCTCCTTCTGATTTAGGCTGACTAAAATTGAAGCTACCTGTCTTAGCTTTCTTATTCTGCTTTTCCCTCTACTTAATCTCTTCTCCTCTATCTACTGAGCATGGGTCATAAGTTTGGCTAAAGTCATGTCACTATTTAGCATGGTGGATCTGCACTCATTAACCACGCTATCATTTACCCCTGAAGCAAACTTACTCATCTTGGCTCTGCCGTCCGTAACCACATGAGGGGCATATCTAGCTAATTGAGTAAACTTTAGAGAATAATCTTTCACCGTCATATTGACCTGCCTGAGGTTTATGAATTCTAGCACCTTAGCCTCTCTAAGATCTTGGGGAAAGAATTTGTCTAAGAATGCAGTGACACTCCTCCCACTCTATAGGACCTACATCATCTGACCTTTCTGATTTCCACTGTTTAAACCAAGTATAAGCCATATCCTGCAACTGATATGTAGCTAGCTTAGTACACTCAATAGTAGTCACCCCATGATGTCTGTCACCTTCTGCACATGATCTAGGAATTCCTGAGGGTCCTTATCTACTTTTGACCCGTGGAAGGATGGAGGATTCATTCAGGTGAAGTCCCGAATCCTAGCTATGGCTGATTTGGCCACTAGATTGGCCGGAATAACTGCTGGCCACTCATTATGGGAAACTACTGACTGAGCAAGAGTGGTAAATGCGGTCCTAAACTCCACATGAGAAACATGATCGCCCAAAGGTTCTTCGGGATGAGGGGCTAACTGATTTCTTCTCTTAGGAGGCATATTCTGAAATAAAGAGAAGAAGCGAATTAGACTGAGAGATTGACTTGTGATTATGCTCACTAGCACAACATGAATACTGAAAGAAGGGAAACTGTTTCTTAAAATATCTCATAGCCTCCTGCACATAAATGTGGCACACAACACACCCATGCACAAGACTCTACTAGATGCGGCTTTCAGACTTCCTAGGACTCTATTGAACCTTAGACTCTGATACCAAGTTTGTAACACCCCAATTATCTAAACTGGAATGCTACACAGTGCTCATAACCCCAAAGGACCACAAGCTAACCCATGACTGATATCTGTACCTGTACACAACATAATATGACATGAAATGTAAAAACATGCACTAAGAGGCCATAAAGTTCAATACTGAACATAACTAAACAATAATAATAACGTCTAACATAGAGTGGTATCTCGATACCAAAACAAAACTAAAATACTGAAGTCTGAAAAAAACATGAAAACTACTGTAGTCATCTAAAAGCCTCTAACTTTT
This sequence comes from Capsicum pubescens, assembly GCA_030864215.1. Lineage (NCBI taxonomy): Eukaryota > Viridiplantae > Streptophyta > Magnoliopsida > Solanales > Solanaceae > Capsicum > Capsicum pubescens. The sequence goes on along the minus strand of CM061544.1, from coordinate 102,141,748 downwards.
TGACTAAGGAGTTGATGTGACATGTCCCCAACCATCTCCGTCAACTAAAAACTAAACTGATATGATAAAATAAGATCACGTCCTCGGATAATGAGGACTCACTTCTAAAACTCTGAACCCTGGAATGCTACTGCTGCTGATAATCTAGGAGTTGTGTCTCTAAACATATAGTGTAACATAAAAAGAAAGCACCATAGCGCAAATACGTCAGTACAATGGAATGTACTGAGTATACATGTGAGGTAGGCTAATGCAAGGGTTAACATGCATGAATAATGCTAGCTGACTGTCTAACATGAATGCGAGAATGCTTACATAAATACGTAACTGTAACTGATACTGTGATATCATGATTTATGAATTTGAATACTGATGACATGATATACTAATAACTGATATAACTGATACCATGAATAAATGTATCTGAATGTAACTAATAACATGGGTGACTGTATCTGACAGTCCTGAATCTGATGGAACTATCTGAGTTCCTTACTGTATCTGAGTCGACTGTACCTGACAGTCTTGAATCTGAAGAACTATCTGAGTTCTTTTATGGAGACTGGTACTGAAACTATGGGAGGTAGTATTTAACCAACATTCCCCTTATACATCATTATGGCTGAGATGGGGTCCAATCTGTAACCCCAATTAGAAGGGTGTAAATACCACGCCACTGGTAAGGACAAGCTGTGGGCGACCCTTATCTGATAGTGTCCCCAAAAGATAATGTTGGGGACCTTATCTGATAGTGCTTATCCACCTCATCAACCCTCATCGGACATGGTTGATGTCTTCACCTATGCAGGCTACATAGTTCTGGAACGTAAGGATGACTTCTAAGGATCACATCCTCATCTGATAGTGTGTGTCCCCATCCTTGGGTTCACTCAGTGCTAATTTCTACTCCCATTTGAATGGACACTAGACATGATTTACTGAACCGAACATGGACTGAGTTACTGAATTCCATTGACTTAAGGAATATTAATGATATCTGACAACTGACTGAGTTCATGAAATCATAGAGATTTCTTGAGTCATAAGACTATCTGAAGTCTAAGGATCATGGCTTGACTGAGAGTATCATGAAAACATAACATGGCTCTAGGTACATAGCTAATGTTTTGGGTACAAGTACCCCGAGGACTCGATGGAAGAAAACTGACAAAGCATGACTTACTTGAATACATAATAATCATAATAATACATTTACTGAAGCATTTCATCAAACATGTGATAGGCATAAGCTTGTACGTACATGGGGATTTCATGATATAATGCTAATTAGACACTTTCCCTTCATCTAGGTATTCAACCAAATATATAGTTGGCATAGAATGTGTAAACAACATCATACAACAATTAATTATCGTGATTCAATTCTAATTTAATCATTCAAGGGTTTAGTCCTAGGGTTTCATGAATCTATACCGATACAAATCCACCCATATGGAATTTAACACTCATTCATGGAATTCAATTCAATTACTCATTATCAGCATGAACAAAAGCAACCCAATCATGAAATTCATAAGAAAATCCATAACTTGAATTTAGAAAAGGGATTCTTGGGCTTCATGGATGAAAGGAGTCCATGAATGAACACTATTCATACTTTAGTTCATGATTTTGTGAAAATTGACGGAGAGATTCTTGAAATTTGATGATGATTTCCCTTGGAATTGAACCTTCTATGAAAACCCTAGGGCTTGTTCTTGAGAATTTTTGAGAGTAATTGAGTATAAGTTGCTGAATTATGGCCAAATCTCATGTTATAAGGCTTATATAGGGGTGGGAAATTGACCCTTTTAACCCTGGACGCGTCTTGTAATTTCAGTAAAAATTTCCCGAATTGAACCCTTAGCGCGACGCGGATCTATCGCGCCGTGTCACTGGAATTTAATAGTTGGGAAACTGAGGGATGGCGCAACGCGGAGCCATCACGTTGCCCCTTCATTCATGACCTGGAACTTTGGTGCGATGTAGGGGAAATCACGCTGAGACACTGGAAAAAGGACAATTCTGAATTTGAGTGCTGGCGCGATGCGCCATAATCGCGGACACCTACTGGAAATTGTCAAATGCCATTTCCTCTTGTGGTACGGTGCGCCACTGACTAATATGGCGCCTTCTTACCCGGTTATCGGATTTAAGCGAATCATATATCGATGGAAAGCTTATTAAATTTTCCACATGACAAAAAGTGAAAATATTGAAAATTCGTCATGGAATAATTATCATTCACTTTAGAAGCTAATACTAGGCATTCTTGAGATGAAATTTGCTAGAAATCTTTGGTGTATTACGAACTAACACCATGACACTAAGATAATAGTCTAAACTAACACCATGACACTAAGCTAATAGTCTAAAGTATCTAGTGGAACATTGACGAGAATTGTGTTTATGGTCGTGAAGTGTATCACCACAGTGATCACTAATTCAATGTAGTTTAATATGCATAATGACTAGTTACTTTTCAAATCAACCTCATAAAGTCAGTTCTTTTTGATTTTTTTTTTTCAAAAAACCATCTTCATGAGGTCAGTTTTTGTGGAAAAATCAACCTTAATTTTGTTAATTATCCCAGATAGAGTTCATGATGTCACATTTCACACCTTCAGATACAAGTTAGCCTATCCCAAGCCAAATTCAATTATCAAGTAAATATAAATGGAAGAAGAAGAATAGAGTAAATCCCAAATTATTTATAGATAAAATAGTAGTTTCAAAGATACATCCCAAATCTGGTTGTCACTAGTACAAGTCTCCAAATATATAATGACATCAATCAACTAAAGTTTCTTAAATGAAAATATAGTAAAGAGGTATCCAGGTATACTTTGTGAAGCATAAGCCACTACCTCAATCTCTGTAATGTCAACACCGAAAGAACGCAATCTATGATCTACTACTCGAACTAACTACATGGGATGTAGAAATTAAGAAAAAGGGAAAAGAAGCAAGGATAATTATGAAACATGTGTACTTGGCTAACATCATTGATAACCAACCTTAATCCAAAGTGATGGAGAGAACTACCACCCCAATTAACCAAGGTTCCTATCAATCTACCATCAATAAATACATCACTTCATCCTAACTAGGTATTCCAACACAACAGTCATAAGTATTTTACAACTTTTAAGCTGAGGGTATGTTAGACATTTTCCACCCTAATACCTTAAGACCCCCCATATTATAACACTATTTGGTTCCCCATTCCTTACTTTTAAAGATCAAAACACTCTCATAAAATGTGTAAAAACCTCTTAAGTAGATTGGACTAGGGTTTCATCAAGGTAGTTATCTAGAGGCTTAAGGATCAAAATCTCTCTATAAATTATCGTAACTCAGACATATGACTCTCCCTTCAGTGTTAGTTCATAAAAATCATATATTTTAAACATTGTTCTTGAATCATAAATGGTGGTTTTAAAATCCATGGTTGAGGGTTTTAATGTAAAATGTTGAGTATTGTTCTCTCTTAATTTCACTTGCATTTATACATATTTTGATAGTGGTTTTGCATATGTGGGTGCATGGAAATTATGGTTTAATGAATGGTCATGGTTAACCCTAACTTGATGGTTTTGACTTGTATAATGGTTTGATAATAGTATGCCCTCAATCTGTTTGTGATTGCATATGATAATTTGACCTGGTTTCAATGATAGAATTATTTTAATCCTCTATCCCTGTGTTACATACTAGCGTTCCAACCACTAACCATCTTCGAACACTATATCACCATGTGATATAGTGACCAGAGCTTTTTTTTTCCTGTGCAGTGACTAGGTGTTCGAGAGAATCGTGAGTTGACATTGAAGCAGTGAGCTTCCATAGTTTGGAAGGAATTCATTTTATGGTATTTTTACTCTATGTCAAGACTTTTTTAGACTTGGATTTTGGCTATTGTCGGGGGCATGTCCTGACATTTTATTGACTTTGGATTGTAGAGGCTTTATCGATTACTGTGGACTTGGGTATGATGGTTTAGTGTGTGGTGATGACAAATGGTTTAGACATTTCTTGAGCCATTGTTAGTCTTATATTTCTCTATATTATTATATGTTTGGAATTTATCCGACACTTGTGTTTAATATTTTAGTTAGGAGAGGTAAAGTGGGTAATGCACGATCCACATGCGACTTAAGATACCTGTCACGACCAGGCCCTGGTTTGGATTATGATAAATACCTGTCATATCAGCCTTCTTGGTATCCTGCACATCCTTATTTAATATGCTCATGATATTGTTATATTCATATTTAATAAATGCTTGTACCTTGGCTAAGAAAGAATTGTTATCTCCATAGTTGGTTAAAGGCACCTATGTAGGATCTGGTATACTATTACATACATTGTTTATTGATGAATATGCTCTTTGTCTTCCCACACCGTATGTCCTTTCTCAATAATATGACCAACTGATGTATGATGTTGAATGCCATAAGAGTGGCCTTAGCCTGTTGGTTGACCCCTGAAGTTATTATGCTCACCTAACTAAATTTCTTTCTATTCTTATAATTTGTAGGATAACCAATAAACTTATAACAATTTACCTTGGTGTGGCCTTTAAAATAATAATACTCATATTTCCTTCCTTTAGAGTAGTCTCTTCCCAAATTCATGTTAACATGCATCACTACTGGTTTTAGTTTCTCAACAACACTAGCCAAACATTCTAAGTGTTGTAGTCCATCTTTAATTATCTTGGCATAAGCTTGATTAAAGAAGTAGTAACTCCCTTTAGCAAGATATGCCTCTTAGCTCGATAGTGTGTGTCATTTAAGCCACTTAGAAATTAAATTAACCTCATTTGAGCCATGTGCTCTACATAGTCTGTTGACTGGGAACATGCACAAGCAGATGTTGGAACATCAACATCATATTCATTCCACAATGTCATCAACTAAGTGAAATAATGAGCAACAAATTTGTACCTAATGAAAATGGAGCATTCTCAGCTCAGACTACATTGGAGAACAAAATGATAACAAGAAAAAAAGAAGAGAGAATTTTTCTAGATTATCATTAATGAGTGACAATTTATCACTGATTTATATCTTATTTCTTGCACACTATTGTGATTAAATTGATGATATGAGGCTAATTCTTAAATAAAATGCATTAATTTTTGGTGTTTATGGTTTATTAGGGAAATCTTGGGAAATATGAGCAAATTCGAAGCGGGAAAGAATAAAAGGCAAGTAGAGCAAGACAAGAGGTTGAAGAGGTGTTTCAAGATACGACCCTCAATGCTTCTATCACGATCTGAGGGCTGAGACAGCAATAGGGCCCGACAAGCAAAAATGTTGCGATCACCACGATCGTGGGAGTCCATGCAGAAGAAGAAGTCGTAATCAAGACTAAAAGTACCATATTCGCGAATGTCGCATAGTTTTTCAAGGGAAAACTTGTAGTTACACCTAACAGGGCTAATCCCTAACATTTCCAACATCTAATTTTTCAGTTTTTGAGAGCTAAAAACACTGTTTGGAGTCATAAACAATTTTGTAAGTGATTTTCAAGGGAGATTTAATCTTCTTGCTGAGGATTAAAGCTTGGGAATACATTTTTTTTTCCTTTCATTGATGAAGTGAATGCTAATTTTGGTATATTTTCCTTCTTTATTTTCATGAGTAGCTAAATCTAATTCTTGGGTTATGCTTGAATAGGTCGTGATTAGTGCATGGGTGTTAATTTTTCATTCATTTGATTAGTTATTTGTGATGGGTTTTGCATTTATTCCATATGTTAACTAAGAATTGGGGTTTGCAAACCCCAATTACTTTTGAACCCATATCATCCTTGAAAAGGGGATACAAGTGGGGAATAAATGTAGACAATAACTTGGGTTAGCTCATTTAGTAACATTTCTTAGAAATAAGGATGGTATTTAAGGAAATTGATTGGTGAATTTATCACACTTGTGAGGTTTTTGAAATAACCCACTTGTGATATTTGGTGTTTTATTGAAAGATTGGCACTAAGAACCTTTAATCTAGACTACCCATTCCTCTTTAGCTAAACTTGAATGAATTATCAATGACCTATGCATGACTCACACCTAGGATTGAATAACCCAAGGCTTTTCTCTATTTGAGTTTACTCTTTGCTATTTCAAGCTTTTAATAGTGTCCGAATTGTTAGTATAAAACTATTCAAACCAAACCCCCATTTCATATTTAATGTTGTTTTATTTCTCACTATGGGTTAACTCATAGTTAATTTCCAACACTTGTAAGTCTTGAATTCTATGTCTTTACTCCTCGTGGATTCAACCACAATTCTTTGTTGGGTAAATATATTGATGACGATCACTTACACCTAATTTTGAGCATTATAAAAAATGGCGCTATTGTTGGGGTGTGAAACATAGTTTTTACTATTGTAGTGTTGTTAGTGACCATGCGTTAGCCATAGCATTTTTATTTACATTATTTGTTATTTTTTTATTTTCTCAAGTGACTATAATAGCATACATAATACCATGAGCCAACACGGTAGTAATGATAACTTTTTTGAGGGACATCTTGAGGATATGGATCACCTCGGTGATGCGGGCCAAGCTAGTGTTATTTGTATTCCACCGACGGAAGGAAATAGAGTGTTTCACGTTACAAGTGTGATGTTTCATTTTCTTCAAATTAAAGGGATATTTAGAGGCCAAGTGCATGAGGATACAAATCTATACTTGAAGAATTTTATTGATGTGTGATCTCTATTAGACATAGCCCACATTTCTTTAAAATAAATCAGGTTACGTCATTTCCCAATTTCTTTGATAAGAGAAGAGGTTCGATGGTTGCAGTCTTTGCCTGTGGGATCTATCACTTCATGGGTTGAGCTCACGGAAACATTCTTTGATAGGTACTTTCCTCCTTCCCGGATGTTGCAACTAAGGGACGAAATCACTAGCTTTTGCCAATTTAATGGCAAACCATTGTATGAAGTTTTGAAATGGTTTAATGATAAGATAATGTAATGTAGAAATCATAAGGTTCTGTACAAAATGCTTCTTCAAATTTTCTATAAGGTACTAGATCAATTGAACAAGACGGTGGTTGATAATGCGGCCGGTGGTTCCTTGTTATGATCTCTTATGGTATTGCGACAACTTTTTTAGATCAAGTGACCAATAAAAATAGAGGTTGGCACACAAGAGATAGTAAAGTGGCTTTAGGGGCTTCTTCCTCGTCTCTTGTAAACAAATAATAAAGGAAAAAGGACCAGAAAGAGATGAGAACATAGCTAAAGTGATGACTCAACTTGATCTTCTCACCAAGCATGTCATAGGAGCTCCTTCTAAAACGGTCAACATTGTTTCTTATAAGAGTGTTAAAGGTAATGATAATGAGGAATCATATACTCTTGATTAAGAAATTTGGTTCTTATCGAACCAATGGGGGTTCCCTCCCTACCTATCAAAGGCAAAGTGAGAAACAAGGTTAAAATAAATGAGACCGTGATAGATATTGGCATGATAGGGATCATGATAGAGATCGGGATTGTAGATATATGGAAATAGAATATGACTGGTACATACCTCCATATAATAGGGCCATGGAAAATGAGTAAAGATCTGTTGACCCAGAGAAATTGAAAACTGAAGATGTCCGTGCTCATATTTTGATGGATGTTGAAGGAACCAATAAGATGGTGAGAGAGCTAAAATATGATTTATCCCAACTAAATCAAACAATGATATCTCATTTGTCCTCTATAAAGTAACTTAAAACTCAAGTGGTCCAAATCTCAACTCAACTCAATGCAAGGCAAAATGGGGGATTATCTAGTGACACGATGGTCAATCTAAAAAATAATGCTCATGTCATGGCCATTATCACTAGGAGTGGTCGAGCCCTTGATTATGATATGGTTGAGATTGATAAAAACCTAAATAAAAAGACACATGATGAAAAAGAAAATGCTAAGAGAAAACAGCTAGAAAAGCTAAGTGATGATGCTCTAAAGTCCAATGAAATGATTGTTGAGAAATAGAAGGTAGTTGAAGAAAGGGATGAAGGTGAGGAAATTCCTAAAGTGGTCGATGGTGATGCTCCAAAAGTGAATGAACCTCAAATTTTTCCATTACCACGAATCAAAATCACTCCCCTGTTCCTACAATATCTTAAGAAGAAAGTGGACAATAACAAGTCCAAGAAGTTTCTTGCAAAATTTAGCAACCTATCGATAAATATTCTTTTGTTAGAAGATCTAAAATAGATGCCAAGGTATGCGAACTTCATGAAAGACTTGGTATAAAATAAATTAGTAGTGGACTATAAAACTATCGAGGTAACTGACAATTATAACACTATAATGTCAAGAACAATGGTGGTGAAGAAAGAAGACCCAGACGCATTCACTTTTCCTTGCACTATCAGGGTATATAAATTTAAAAAACATTGTATGACCTTGGAGCAAGAATTAACTTGATATCGTTTGTCCTATTTTGGAAGTTGAGATTGGGTTCTCCTAAGCCTACTAATATGAGAGTTTTTATGACCGACCACTCAATAAAAAAACCCATTGGTTTGTTGTATGATGTGTTGGTGAAAGTTCACCGATTTATCTTATCGGCTGATTTTGTCTTTCTTCATTGTGAAATTGATCATGAGGTCCCAATAAAGCCTTAATTGATATGGAAAGTGGCGATATGATGTTTCGAGTAAAGAACAAAGAGGTTTCCTTCAATGTGTGCAAGTCTATGAAATATCCTATGGACTTACAAGTTGTGTCGGTGATTAATGCTATAGATGATGAAGTGACCAACACCATAGAAGTAGATTTTAGGAATGACCTCTCTATGGGTGAGTTGCAGAATTTGAGAAGTGAACTGAGTGAAGGGAAAGATTAAGTTCCTAGTGACGACAAGATGTGGCTCTAATAATGGAAGCACTTGTGCCATGTCTAATGTTAAAAAGCTCATTGGCATTATTGGGTGGCCCAGACGTTGTTCAACTAAATTTAAAAGGAAAATGCCACATGAAGCTAAATAATCGTGAGCTTCATGTGGGTGATCATGTATTCCTTCAGCACCATGGGTTGAAGCATTCCACAAAAATATTAAGTGGTTAGGCCCATTCATGGTCTCAAGTGTTTATTCAAATTAACAAATTGAGTTAGAGGACCATTAGAAAAAAAAGTTTGTGGTGAGTGGTCAAGGATTGATGTATTACCATATGGGTGAGATTGAAACAACTGAGGTCGATTTACTTCGATACAAGAATCTAAAATGAAGATCAAGGGACATCGTTCCACGATGTTCAATCAAGCACTAGATGGGAGACAACCATTATTTACATGAGTTAAAATGTCTCCTTTGATTTTTAGATTGTTAGAATAAGTTTTTGATTAATCCAAAAATTCTAGGAACTTTGAAGGTGATCTAAACTGATTGGGAGGAAATACGTGGATTGGAATTGAGTTTAGAGACACAACTGTGTAAAAGTAGGGGACTGAGTGGTCTCAATTCTCGTGATTGCGACTCATAGACCGAAATCACTATCTTGAAGCTCAGAGACCTCTCAGTTATGCCTCAGTTAGTGTGATTGCCTAAGGGGGACACGATTGCGATACCTCTTATCAGGGAAATATCACGATTGCGAAACTCTATCACAATCGCAATCCAGACGATTATAAATAGGCTCAACCATCTAAAAAATGGTTCTAATTCCCTCTTCCCTTTAAATACCCAAAACCAATCATTTTATAAATCCTAAATGGTTTTTAAAGTGATATTATTGGTTTAATACTATATGGTTATTACTTTTGTAAATGGTTTTTGGGTACTTTCTAATGCTTGAATGGTTGACTTCTCTTTTTGTTCTATCACTTCTCCTATTTATGTCTATTTCTCTCTTGCTCATGTCAGTGTTGCCTCAATGGACATAAATTAACATATATAACTTATCTATTCCTAGTTTACTAGCTGACCTTTTCAATGATGTCAAAAGAAGGAAAACTTGATGTGTAGACTATTACCTATGGTGAAACTTTATGTGTAGACTGTCAGCTGTGGTTTTATATATGTGTATTATACTGGGTAAATATGTAGACAATCAGCTGTGGTGTTGTATAGATGTAGTATACTATGTAGATATGTAGTCTGTGGGGTGTGATGATAAGGATAAGGGTTCTCTCATTTAGGGGGAACTTAAATGCTAATTGATTAGGGAAATAAGGTAGAGAATGCCTGTATTTTTATAGGCATCAACGATAGGGGGAACTAGTTGGGAAAATTGGTCCGACATGTGACCTTGTGGCTTATGTTCTATTGCCAAGGTGTGGGTTATGCTATGTAAAATATGATGGAAGATGTTGAGTATGCTGATCTGATTGTATGGGTTTGTCATTATCAGAAAAGGGAAATTGTTAAGTCCTTAATTTTAACGATTGACAAATTCATGGTTTGGTACCTATTCCCTGGATCCCCTATTGCAAAGGCTCTCTACGTATTAGGGAACCGGTTGGGCTCATCTGTTACTATCACAGTCATCCTTTGGCGACAGACACATTGTAAGAAAGTGGGTGAAAAGTTGCTACCACCCTTTTGCCACAACTAATGAGATTGCTTCTAGGGTTTTCTTGTGTCACAATATATAATGGTCTTCTTACACAACAAGAAAATCATCACTTCCATATACTTACAGTTAAAAATCTTTCTAAAGTAAAGCAGCGCTGCTAATAAAAGGCTGGAACTATAATACAGACCTTGTTGTTCATCGAGTTCCTTAGGTTTTGTGTTTCCCTTGGAATATTCTAGCACAATTATTTTAATATTATATGGTTATTACTTTTGTGAATGGTTTTTGGGTACTTTCTAATGCTGTAATGGATGACTTCTTTTTTTGTGCTATCACTTTTCCTATTTATGTCTATTTCTCTCTTGCTCATGTCAGTGTTGCCTCAATGGACATAACTTAAAATATATGATTTATCTATACCCGGTTTACTGTCTAACCTTTTTAATGATGTCAAAAGGGGAAAAATTATTGTGTAGACTATTAGCTAGGGTGAAACTTGATGTGTAGACTGTCAGTTGTGGTGTTGTATATGCGTAGTATGTTGGGTAGATATGTAGACTATCAGTTGTTATGTTGTATATATGTAGTATACTATGTAGATATGTAGTATGTACATTATGTTGATAAAGATTGTGATTCTCTTAGTCGGGGGAGCTTAAATGCTCATTGATAGGGGAAATAAGGTGGAGGATGTCTGCATTCTTATAGGCTGATATAGGGGAACTGGTTGGGCAAATTGGTCCGGCATGTGACCTGGTGGCTTATGTTGTGTTGCTGAGGTGTGGGATATGCTGTGTAAAAGTTGATGGAAGATGTTGAATATACTGATATGATTGTATGAGTTTGTCATCATAAAATAGGGGGAAATTGTTAAGTCCTTAGTTTTGATGATTGACAAATTCATGGTTTGGGACCTGAAACTGAAGGATTAGGAGGTTATTGCTAGGGAACTGAAGGATTAAGAGGTTAATCCTTAAAGTCTGTATTCAAGAGTTTCTTGAATATAGTGGAGATTAACCCACCCCAAACCCTTCAACCCCCCTTAGAGATAAGATTAAAAAAATTGTAAAGATGCTTCTCTTGTGAAAGGATTTTGGCTTTTTGAGACTTGGGAACTTTGTGAATTTACAAGACTTCCCTTAGACCCCTTTCCTCTCCATCGCGATCACACTTTTTAGATAGCTACCTCACTCCCGCGATAGCGTGTCTTTTGGTTATGATTGCCATCAATGACCCTGGTTAATTGACTGCGATCGTAGTAACTGAGGGTTGCCTGTTCTCTAGCTCTTGCTCTTTTTTGTCAATTTTTCTTTCCTTTCAACATGATTTCACTCATTTTCATTATAGGACCTGCAAGATCATAAAAACTATAAATGAATGCATTTTAATGGAGAATTAGCCTCTTTTACATAATTTAATCATAGATATGTTCATGAATTTGGATATCCATGAGTTGTAAATTTGCCACCCATCATAGTGCATGGGTGTTAGTTAAGTGTTCATTTAATTAGTTATTTGTGATGGGTTGTATTATTTCATGTCTTAACTAAGAATTGGGGTTTGCAAACTCCAATTACTTTTGAACCCATATTATCCTTGAAAGAGGGGATATGGGTAAGGAATAATTGTAGACAATTAGCTCATTTAATAGCATTTCATAGAAATAAGGATGGTATCTGAGGCAATATATTGGTTAATTTATCACACTTGTGAGGTGTTAGAAAGAGCCCACTTTTGGTATTTGGTGTTTTATTGAAAGATTGGCACCAAGAACATTTAATCTAGCCTACCCATTACACTTATCTAAACTTAAATGAGTTATCAATGACCCATGCATGACTTACACCTAGGGTTGCATAACCCTAAAGCTTTTCTCAATTTGATTACACTCTTCGCTATTTCAAGCTCATAATAGTGTCCGAAAGATTATTAGTATAAAACCTTTAAAACTAAACACCCCATTTTATATTTAATATTGTTTCATTTTGCACTATGGGTTAACTCCTAGTTAACTTTCAACACTTGTAAGCCTTGAATTCTATGTCTTCAGTCCTCGTGGATTCGACTCTGACTCTTTGTTGGGTAAATATATTAATGACGGTCGCTTAAGCCAAATTTTGAGTGTAATTTTGAGCATTATCAACCATCAACTCAAAACTATACAATATCTTCCTCATAAAAGCTTATATAGCTAAGGAAGAGAGACTGACCAAAAATATCTTCTAACTAACTCCAATTGACAGCTAAGCAACAACTCACTAATAGTTCACTTTAATTAACTACTCAACTAAGTCGATTGAGCAACTAACACAATGACACTAAGCTAATAGTCTAAAGTAACAGTATCCAATGGAACAGTGACAGGAATTATGTTTGTGGTTGTGAAGTGCATCATCACAATGATCACTAATTCAATGCACTTTAATATGCATAATGACTAGTTACTTTTCAAATCGACCTCATAAAGTCAGTTCTTTTTGAAATATTTTTTTAAAAGAATTATCTTCATGAGGTCAGTTTTTATGGAAAAATCAACCTTAATTTTGTTCATGACCCAAAATAGAGTTCATGATGGCACATTTCACACCTTCAGATACAGGTTAGCCTATCCCAAGCCAAACTCAATGATCAAGTAAATATAAATGAAAGAACAAGAATAGAGTAAATCCCAAATTATTTATAGATAAAACAATAGTTTCAAAGATACATCCCAAATCTGGTTGTCACTAGTACAAGTCTCCAAATATATAATGATATCAATCAACTAAAGTTTCTTAAATGCGAATAAAGTAAAGAGGTATCCAGGTAAGCTCGGGGAAGCATAAGCCACTACCTCAATCTCTGTAATGTCAACATCGAAAGAACGCAATCTACGATCTACTACTCGAACCAAACTACATGGGATATAGAAAATAAGAAAAAGGGAAAAGAAGCAAGGATAATTACGAAACATGTGTACTCGGTTAACATCATTGATAACCAACCTTAATCCAAAGTGATGGATAGAACCACCACCCAATTTAACCAAGGTTCCCATCAATCTACCATCAATAAATACATCACTTCATCCTAACCAGGCATTCCAACACAACAGTTATAAGAAAATATCAATATAAAAGATAGACGCATAAATTTAGATGAGTCAAAACTAGCCATTTTATGATCAATAAGTAAAGGAAGTCATTTATGATGGAGACTCACTAACACAATATATCAAGATTAATCAATGTGTTCAACCAATAATCCAGGATAATATAGTGAGAGTGTATAATCAAATGTATATCATGCTTCCAATAGGTATAACTCTTCAAGTCTTACTAAACAAGCCATAGCCACACCCTACGTCTCTTAATATCTCAACTCTAAACCAACCAAAAGGTAGTATAATATGATGCAATGTAATAAGATGAATGTAGAAAACACAATGTCCCAAAAAGGTCCAATCATAGTAATTCAATACAAAAGTAAATAGTCAAACAAAATATCAATCATACCAAAGATATGTAATACAATGCAAGTGATGCAACACAATGCAATGATGAAGATAGGATGATGATGATATAACTCATCACATGACTTTTGTATATACCTTTCAAGTATCAGTGCTTCGAATAGGACCCATGGTGGGTTCACAACCATATACTTCCTCACATCTCAATCCCATATCTTAGTTCACCTATCCAACTATTGTACATGGATAAATAAGCTTATAAACTATCTCATTCATCACTTTATCTAATATTTATGGATCACAGGTTTTATAAAATATATCATTTACCTCTTCAGCTAATGTTCATAGATCAAAGGTTTTATAAAGTGTTTCTCAGTGGTGACAATTTTGATGAATATGAATGAATGATATGAGGATACATGCTCATAGCCAAGTCAATGTAAAGATAATAAATCAATTCAATAATTGTATAAATAAACTTAAATCTTCTTAATTTTATAATAATTCTTGATATGAGCCCTCATTGGCACCATAAAGTGAATAGTCATGTATTCATCAATAGTATCATCTAAAAAAACTTGTTTATCTGGTATTACTAGCATGATAAAGACTAATGTTCAAAAATTCCTATAATATCAATTCAATTCCCCATTCAGGAATCACATACTAATAATCTCTTAAGTCAATAATAATATTCGCATAAGCCCCCACAAGGGCAACACGAATATAATAAACAATACACACAATATTATATATCGAAACTTACCCAAATCTAGCTCGTTTCATACAATATGTCTCATCTTTCCTAAATATGGCATCACTAGGTAAAATAATGAAAAAGGGAGAACTATGTTAGTTAACAATATGCCCTTATGAGAGATACTAAATACCGATAATCACGTCAACTAAAACTATTCCGTTTATGCTCTAAGGGGTTGTTTGGTTGGGAAAGAGTTATCATAGGAAAATTAATCCCGGGATTACTTATCCCACCATGTGTATGGGATAACTTATCCCATCATTATAGTGTAAATGGTGGAATAAATAATCCCAATATTAACTAATACCTCACACCAAACATGGGATAAAATAATCCTTTCTTTTATTCCAAAATTATTTATCCCTTATACCTCACACCAAATGACCCCTAAGTATTTTCTAAACCCTAACCATTCTATTAAAATAAAAATAATAACATAATTTTCTCTAAAAGTTCACTAAATCCCGATCATCATAATAAAGTCCACTAAGTACGATCTAAGCTCTAATCAAAAATAGCCAGACTAACTAAGATAGTCAATTATATAACTATAATCCATCAAAAAAAATTTGGTACCGATGGAGATGCTCATCATTTCTCTTAAGTGGGGCCTCCAAAATCTAAAAAGTTCACAATACACAAGAAATAAGTATGCAATAGATAAACACTTTGAAAAAAAATCAAAGTACATCTCAACTTGCCCTTAAAGAAGATCCATATGCCCAAATCACAGTTTGAAGAATCAATCTAAAGCTCCTCTCTACCGAACCATCACCAAACGCAACCAATCTATTCAAATATGATATTTATAAGTTAAAAGGAGTACATACATAATGATGTCGATATATTTGATTTTAGGTCAAAAATTACTTCAAAAATCAGTTCCAAAAGTAAAATTGAGAGTAGTATTTAGCACCGAGAAAGGAAATGCAGGTTTAGTGCATCCTATTTCCCAAAAACTATAAGCCAACATAGGTTTAAGGGACCTCAACAGAGAGTGTCTTCTTTACCCAATATGGGATAAGATTACTGATCACTTAAGTTAATATTCTATTTTGATGGCAAGGGTAGAACAGCTGTCCCCAGTATAGGTAATACATTGGACTACATGACAGCTCACATGGTTTATGTCGATTATAAGAATCTCCCGTGAATAAAATAAAAGTAAAGATTTTAGAAACTAAGTGTATTGACACACTAAGCTTATCAGATTATGCTTTACTACTCATGTTTTATGATATTTCAACTTTTAGCTTTATTCATAACCAAGGTGAGTCCTTTTACACTTAGTATGCATAATTTGAAAGTATGTTCAGTTTTAGTTTTACTTATTGCATTACCCCCACATACTCAGTACTTTCAAGAAGTATGACCCACATATATGTCTATGTTATACATAGTCTTATATTGTAGGTTTTGGTGCTCATCCCCGTCATTACGATTGATCACAGGCATCATCTCTTACATCTCAATATTTGGTGAGTCCTCATAGATAGAGCACAGAGCTTATTAGAGTTTTAGACTTCCATAAATGTTAGTTTAGTAATATTATTTTTCAGTTCAGGTTACCTGAGGTATGTCCCAGTGACGCTTCAATTATCAGACTAGAGGCTTGTCAGACTATGTTTATTTTAGTTTAAGGAAATTCATTGAGATTCTAGGTTGAAAGATTAAGATTGAAATTTTAAACTTTGTTCCTTCAATTATTATGTATATGTTAGTCTAAATTCATATGAGTTGAGTGCTAATAAGATATCATAGGTGAGCTTAGGACTATATTGTAGTCTTGGGCACTGTGTGACATCTAGAGGGCACTCTTGGAGAATTACAAATTTGGTATCAGATCCTGGGCTTTTAAAGAGTTATAGGAAGTCAGATAATCGATGTTATGTAGAGTCTTGGTCATAAATGTTAATTACACCAGATTTATGAGCTAGAGGCTATTGGATAAATTAGGAACCATCTTTTTATTTCATGATCTCTATCATGATTAAAGCTATCTCTATCTTCCCTAATTCGAGCTTTCACATGATAGAAAATATCACCTCATTGATCTTACGTACGCAGAAATGGGGATCACTGATGTTAGGCGTATTTACACGCCTAAAGCACCTTAATTTACCCATATTTTAGCTAAGTTTTAAGGACAAAATATATAATTCTTGCACTTTTAGTCCATTTTCCTGTAAGTGAGCTAACCAACGTGATTAGCAAGATTTCAGGTATTTATGATGAAGATTTCAGCATTTTATGGACTGTTGGACGCCAAAGGAAACTTCACGTAAGAAGGAAGGCAGCTTCTGGAAGCTTGTGGACTGAAAGTGATGCATGGAGAACTTGTCCTGGGCAAAAACAATATTTCTAAAGACTTGGGGGATCAGCAGTAACTTAGTAGGATTAGGACAAGTATGCAGTAACCCAGTAGGACTAGGACAAGGATAAAAACCCTATTTCAGTAGGACTAGGACAAGGATGTTATAAAAACCCTATTTGCTGAATTTTTCAGCAAGCTTTTTATTATTCACTCATTAATTAATTCAAGTCTTTTTCATTCAACTTCCACTCCTAATTCACGTTACAATTGTTAACAGAGAAAAACGCTAACTCGTGGAAACCAAGAGGAAAAATGTCAACCTTGTTGTGACGCCACACTCCTCTCTAACGTGAGATCATTCTAGTTTTGATATGATGATGATGTTTATTGTGATCTCCGTTGCGCTCATGAGTAGCTAAACTTCTCTGTTAGGGTTATGGAAGCCTTATGAGATACTATCTATTTCTATGAGTTTGTGAATTCTTGATACGTATGCTGCTTATATCATTACTCTCTTCATCTTAATTGAATTCTTGTGGTTGCAAACATATAGAATACGCCAGTATAGCATTAACTTGTTCGAAAGAAAAGTTACATGTATGGAAAAGAGAGAATGACAAGGAAATAGGGCTACCAACCCCTGTTTAAAAGTTAGTGCTGTAACTGGATTAACCTCTTGGAGAATTCGTACCATTAGTATACGCTTTAAGCTCGAAAGAGTTAAAGTGATATAATCCTTGATGGTTGAAAGACACTAGGATTTACCATATAATACGAATCTCTATAAGCGCATGCATGTCTGAATTCCGCATAACTCATAGCCAATAGATACGTAAAACTCATAAGGTGGACATAACCCTAACTTACAATTCTCATTGATTAAAACCTACTAAACATTCCGGTTTTCTTTTTTACTTTGATACTCTTAATTCACGCTACAATTAAATCCCCCCTTTTTCATAGAATCTTCGATCAACAGTCTACTAATCGTTGCATACTTAGTGACCAAGTATTCCCTGTGGGATTCGACACCCAACCCAGTTGGGTTCTATATTTGACAACGACCGCTTACACTCTTACGAGAGCTGTAGTTTGAGCGTTATCAAATTTTGGTGCCATTTCTGGGGAATATGATTGTCAACTAAGTTTGTGATAGTTACTAGACCCTTTGGTAAAAAATTCTCAGATTTTACTTTTAGTTGTTTTTGTTTTATTCAGGTTCTGTTGAGTGCATGCCAAATACTCCTAGTTCTGGTCAGCCATTGTTACCCATAAATCCTGAACCTCAACTTATTGGCAGAATGGATGCACAACGTGACATTGAAAGAAGGGCTGCTCAACAGGAGCAGGCTAGATTAGCTGTGTTGGCAGCTGCTCAAGTGCATCAATAGAATATTGATAACCCAGGTCGGGCAACAAATCCTGATGATGAGGACCTGGGTGATGATGAGTTACTGAATCCCAGGCGTACTGATGAAGTGGCAGCACCTATGCACAGGAGAGATCGTCAAGCTAGAATGAGACCTGACCGCCGAGCTGTGCAGGCTTTTTTTGATGATAATGATGACGATCTTGATGGAGCTGGTGCCACAGGGGCTATTATTCCTCCGCCCTTGGCACCTGGAGCCAAGTTCAATATCACTAGCACCATGATTCAGCTATTGCAGCTCAAAGGTTTATTTGGTGGACTCACAGGAGATGATCTGAATATGCATCTGATCAACTTTATTTCAACATGCAAGTCGTTTGACAATCCAGGAGTTAGGCAGAATGCAATTTGGCTGCGCTTATTTCCATTGTCTCTGTCTGGGGAGGCAACTCTATGGATGAAAGGGCTAACTCCTGATTCTATTACAAATTGGAGACAATTGAAAGACGCTTTCCTAGAAAGATTCTTTCCTCCATCCAAAAGAGCCCAATTAAGAGATGAGATAAGCAATTTTCGACAGCTTCCAACTGAAGCTCTCCACGAAACATGGGAGAGGTTCAAGAAGAAGCTTATGTGGTGCCCAAATCATCATATGACCAATGTCCACTTGATGGAGATATTATACAGGTCTTTGAATTCGGTGACTAAGCCAGTGGTTAATAATGCTGCAGGAGGGTCATTCATGGACCTTACTTTCATTGAGGCAAGTGATATGCTGGACCATATGACAAAGCAGAGTAGAGCTTGGCATACCAGGGATTCTGAGGTAGAAAGCTCTACTATAGCCACTGGCATAACTGCAGAGCAGAGGCGTAGACAAGAGGAACGTGACTAAGATATGGCTCACATGAAAACGCAGATGGATCTTCTTACCAAGCACTTATTATTAGGAAAGACCGAAAAGGTTAAGGCCATTGTATCACAGGGAAGAGATGAATCCGACTCTGAGGAAGAAGCGAACTACTTGAATAATCAGGGGGGTTTCCGAGGCAATGCCCAAGGAAACCAAGGTCGGAACTATTATGATACATCTGTATACAAGGACCGCGATCAAGGTAGTTGGAAGAACAAGACTGACAGGAGTGGTTTGTATGTTCCTCCTGGAAATCGTGAGGTTGTGGCGTCTGGCTCTGGGAAGATGTCCATGGAAGATATGATGGATAAGCTGTTAAGAGGAGTAGAGGCAAGCAATATGGGCGTTACTGAGGTAAAGAATGATTTGTCATCAATAAATCAATTGGTTGACTCGCATTCTACTGCAATAAAATAGCTGGAGCAATAATTGAGTCAATTATCAGTGGTATTCAACCAAAGAAAGGTTGGCACGCTACCCAGTGACACTGTGCAAAACCCAAGAAATGACGGATCGTGTATGGCTATTACTACCCGGAGTGGTAAAGTGTTGGAAAATCCATCCAAAGGCAAGCAGGTGGTTGATGATATAGCAGAGAATGTTGATGAAGCAGAGTTTGAAGATGCCGTAGAAGCTGAAGTGAGTGCTCATAATGTTACACCTAGACGTCACCATCCTGTAAAGGTTGATAATCGGAAGCAAGATAAAGAGGAAGTGGTGGAGAAAAAGATTCCCCTTCCACCACCACCTTTTTCGCAGAGACTGAAGAAGAAAGCTGATGACACTAGGTTCAGTAAATTCATGACCATGTTGAAGTAGCTGACTATTAATGTTTCGTTGGTGGAGGTGCTGGAACAGATGCCTGGGTATGCTAAATTCATGAAGGACCTTTTGACAAAGAAGCGGGCAGTAAGCTATGAGCTGGCAGGTAATGTTCATCATTGCAGTGCAATCGCTACAAGACTGCTAGTTCAGAAAAAGGCAGATCCTGGTGCTTTCATTATTCCTTGCACGATTGGATCGTTGAATTTTGCTAAGGCGTTGTGCGATTTGGGAGCTAGCATCAATTTGATGCCGCTATCCGTGTACAGAAAGTTGGGGTTGGGTGACCCTACACCAACCAATATGCGGCTCGTGATGGCAGATAGGTCGGTAAAATGACCTGTGGGTATCTTATATGATGTGTTGGTGAAGGTTTCCACCTTCATCTTTCCTGCAGACTTTGTTATTTTGGATTGCGAGGTGGATTCTAAAATTCCCATAATCTTAGGACGTCCTTTCCTCGCAACTGGAAGTGTGCTGATTGATTTAAGAGCTAATGAGCTTTTATTTCGGCTGAATGATGAAGTAGTCCATTTTGATGTATGCAAATCGATGAAGCAGCCTGGAGATATAGATGTATTCTCTATAGCTGATGTTTATTACGAGGATGAGAAAGGATTATCTGTAGAGAAACAGCTTACTGTTGAGCCATTGTCTGCTGTGCTGTTGAATTTTGAGCATGAGGATGTTGAAGAATATGAAGAAACTGTTTGTGCTCTAACAGGAATAAAATCCTATTCTCATGCTACTAAGAAGCTGGACCTTGATCTTAGGAATCGACCTTCACCAACAGCGAAGACTTCCATTGAAGAGCCACCAGTGCTAGAATCGAAAGAGCTCCCCAGTCACCTCAGGTATGCATTTTTGGGAAGTGGAAATACACTTCCGGTGAGTGTTGCGACTGATTTAGGTGAACAACACGTAGAGGCTCTCATCTCTGCTCTGAAGAGGTACAAGAGAGCCATTGGTTGGTTTATTGATGATATAATTGGTATCCCACCTGGGATATGTATGCACGAGATGCATCTCGAAAAAGATTGCATGCCCATAATTAAGCATCAGCGTCGTCTGAATCCATTCAGAAAACGATGCACCAAATATCTCGATGAAGTCTAAGTAATCGAGATAACTATGTCGTGCCGCGATAATAAATCAAGCGCTTGGTGGGAGGCAACCCATCGTTTTTAAATTGTTTTTATTTTCCTAGGATTTTGTCGAGCCACGACCAAAACTAAGGCGCTTGATGGGAGGCAACCCATCTTTCTAATCATTTTTGTTGTTTTTGAGTAAGTGTAGGTGCAAGTCGTATAAAGGAGGAACTTGGTATCAACTTTTGATTTGGAAGTATTGCATGTTGAAGGTGGTAAGTTGGGAATGAAGAAGCAAAAGGCTATGAGTTAGGCATTGCCTATGAAAATCTAGGCAACGAACAAGGCAAGGCCTATGCTATGGCCTAAGCTCTCTGAATCTAGAATGCCATAGCATAGGTGCCGCCTATGCCTAACAATGCCATAGCATAGGCGCCGCCTATGCAAAAGCCTTTTGTCTCTGAATCTAGAATTCCATAGCATAGGCGCCGCCTATGCCCAACAATGCCATAGCATAGGCGCCGCCTATGCTTAACTAGGCAAAGCATTAGGCGCCGCCTATGCCAAGCATAGGCAAAGCTAAAGGCGCCGCCTTTGCCTCCCAAATATCTCAAAACTTTTCTTTTTGCTCATCTAACCTTGCAAGATCATCTTCCGAGTTCATCAAATAAGTAAGTACTTCTTTGCTGTTATTTTATATTCTGTAAAGTACTACACTACTACGCCTATAATAAATTGTTAAATCTTGAAGTAGTGTTGGTGATTTGAATGTAGTTGATTTTTTATGATACATCTAGTTGAGTGAAAGAATACGTGTGGGTGTTCTTGACTTGGTTCCATCTTGTAGTTGATTTTGATAAACTGTCATACTTTTGTGAAATCGAAATGGTGAAGTTAATTGCATACTCTTCAAAGTTGAATGCTTGGATGTTTGAATGACTCGTTCATCGAGATAAAGATCATGATTGAATACAAGCATGAGATGTTGTGATTATTTCTATGCCATAACTTGATACGATCTCTATATAGTAGTCTTGTGCAAAAGGTGCATTAATCCACACATGAAAGTATAGTCAAGATTACATGAAATAGAGTTGGAAAGGATAGTAAGATGATATGAAAGTATGACTGTGCTGAACATATTGTTGGAATATATCACCTAAATGTATGTCGATAAAGTCTGAGTAATCGACATCATTCACTTAATTAGTTTGTGTCAACAAATTAAGTGTGGGGTGGTGCCACTATTGTCTGTTTGTCGATTAAATCTTCCGAGATGAGCTAGCATGAATTTATTTTAGTCTCAGGCAAAATGGCACCAAAAGGTCGACCAGGAAAAGAAAAAGCATCCACCTCACAGAAAGGTCAGAAAAGGGGAAGAAAAGAGCAAGCTGAATCCTCCTCTCTGCAAATACCTCGAATGATGATGTGAAGGACAACTCTGGTAATGATGACTCTGATGATGATTCCGACGCAGGGGGTTTGACCCCAGACATAGAAAAGGAGTCCGACTAATCAGGTTTTCCTTACTTATTTCCACTGAGGGAAGTGTGTCCCGTCTAAGTGTGGGGTGAGGGTATTTGTATGCTGTAGCATACTTCTTTACCTGCATTTATTCTCGTTTGTAGTTAAATTTTTTGATTTTTAGATTTTTTTAGATTTTGCATGAAATTGTTCTGATAGGCGGCATGGTATTATGACAAGAGTTTGTGCTAAAATCATTGCTATTGAGACGTTTAGGCTCCAAGTGTGACTCACTGTATGATATTTGTGTGGTTTAATTCATTCATCTATTGGGTCAAGAGTCTATACTGCTCCCAATAAAGTTAACCATGTGCCTTGTGTGTGTGAGGTTATAGTATATTCTATGTTGTGACTGATGCTAGAACTTGCCTGGTGTGCGTGTAAAGTGAAATAAAGAGTGTGAGTTTAGGAGATGATTTAGGCATTTCTTTGGCAGCCTGTGATTGTTTACCTTCTTTTTACCTACCCGTGGACATTATCCTAGTTAACCCTCTTTGAGCCTTTAGCTATTTTCTTTGACAGCCTCATATGTAGCCTAAACCATTTTTTTAGACCATAATTTGATCCAAATTCCTAAGCGCTTTAAATTGTAGTCATGTGACAAAATAAGAGGAAATTGGGTGAGAGTGATGCCTCAGAGTGTATTGGTACTTGAAATTGTTGTGAAAAGGAGTGACTATCATAGAGGTGTTTTATAAAAAAAAAGAGAAAAAAAAACAGAAATAGAAAAAAAAATAAAAAAAAATAAGTTGTATATTCTCATCTTTGTGTTTATAATTAAATAACAAAATAGGTGAAAAGGGGTGATAGATGAAAAGAAAGGTAGAAGGGTTGTTTAAAAGAGAGTGTTAATGGCATAATGTAGTGTATTAAAGCGCTTAGGGAACATAGTCACTATTTCTGGCCAAAATAGTCCTACCTGTCCCTTAGCCTACATTACAACCTGTAAAGACCTACTTGATCCTAAGCTTAGCATTCTGATATTAGTGGAGCATTACACTAAGGGCAAGCCTATGTTCATTAGTTGCAACATAGGAATTCTTTGTGAGAGTGAGAGCAAGGATAATCTTATACCCATGTTTTGAAAAATAAAATACTTGTGAGTAATTATGGGTGATATATTGTGAGACACACATGGTTGATGAGTTTTGGGTAGTCTTGTATGATTCTTTGTGCCTTAACTTTTGAATACGAATTAACCATCATCACGAGTCTATGTTGGAGGTTGAATTGTTTCTAGAAGTGATTAAGAAAACTACTCTTTGTTAATAATTGTTGTGCCTGTCTTGATGAATATTTTGTGCTGTTACTGTGAAACCCTTAGTAGATATTTATATGGACATGATATATTTTCCGAGGAAGAACAAAGCTTTAAGTGTGGGGTATTGATGTTAGGCGTATTTACACGCCTAAAGCACCTTAATTTGCCCATATTTTAGCTAAGTTTTAAGGACAAAATATATAATTCCTGCACTTTTAGTCCATTTTCCTATAAGTGAGCTAACCAACGTGATTAGCAAGATTTCAGGTATTTATGATGAAGATTTCAGCATTTTATGGACTGTTGGACGCCAAAGGAAACTTCACGTAAGAAGGAAGGCAGCTTCTGGAAGCTTGTGGACTGAAAGTGATGCATGGAGAACTTGTCCCGGGCAAAAATAGCATTTCTAAAGACTTGGGGGATCAAAAGTAACTTAGTAGGATTAGGACAAGTATGCAGTAACTCAGTAGGACTAGGACAAGGATAAAAACCCTATTTCAGTAGGACTAGGACAAGGATGTTATAAAAACCCTATTTGCTGAATTTTTCAGCAAGCTTTTTATTATTCACTCATTAATTAATTCAAGTCTTTTTCATTCAACTTCCGCTCCTAATTCACGTTACAATTGTTAACAGAGAAAAATGCTAACTCGTGGGAAAAACCAAGAGGAAAAACGTCAACCTTGTTGTGACGCCACACTCCTCTCCAACGTGAGATCATTTTAGTTTTGATATGATGATGATGTTTATTGTGATCTCCGTTGCGCTCATGAGTAGCTAAACTTCTCTGTTAGGGTTATGGAAGCCTTATGAGATACTATCTATTGCTATGAGTTTGTGAATTCTTGATACGTATGCTGCTTATATCATTACTCTCTTCATCTTAATTGAATTCTTGTGGTTGCAAACATATAGAATATGCCAGTATAGCATTAACTTGTTCGAAAGAAAAGTTACATGTATGGAAAAGAGAGAATGACAAGGAAATAGGGCTACCAACCCCTGTTTAAAAGTTAGTGCCGTAACTAGATTAATCTCTTGGATATTTCGTACCATTAGTATACGCTTTAAGCTCAAAAGAGTTAAAGTGATATAATCCTTGATGGTCGAAAGACACTAGGATTTACCATAGAATACGAATCTCTATAAGCGCATGCATGTCTGAATTCCGCATAACTCATAGCCAATAGATACGTAAAACTCATAAGGTGGACATAACCCTAACTTACAATTCTCATTGATTAAAACCTACTAAACATTCCTATTTTCTTTGTTACTTTGATACTCTTAATTCACGCTACAATTAAATCCCCCATTTTTCGTAGAATCTTCGATCAACGGTCTACTAATCGTTGCATACTTAGTGACCAAGTATTTCCTGCGGGATTCGACACCCAACCCAGTTGGGTTCTATATTTGACAACGACCGCTTACAATCTTACGAGAGCTGTAGTTTGAGCGTTATTAATCACCCACCACCACTAAATGTAGATCTTATAAATGAGAATGTCTCTCATGATGAATTTTAGGCATCCTTCAAAGTGTTAGCCCAGGCGGTGAATATAAATGTTCAGGAAAAATAGTGCATAATAGTCCTACTCCAACAAAATCATAATTTAGCTACAGCCAGGATTCGAGGTTTCATGAGGATGTACCCACTTGAATTCTTCGGGTCAAAGGTGAATGAGGATCTTTAGTTCTTTATCGATAAGGTAAGGAATACCACTCAGATTATGCATGTTGCTGAAGAGAAAAGTGTGGAACTAGTGTCGTATCAATTGAAGGATGTTACGCATGATTGGGTTACTATATGGAAGGATGGTAGGGGTGAGGATGCGAATCCTATGAGATGGAAGGTATTTTAGAATGCCTTTCTGGATAGGTTCTTTCTTCGAGAGATAAGAGGGAGCCAAGGTGGAGGAGTTTATGAACTTGAGGTAGGGATCTATGTCAATGAAGGAGTACTTCCTTAAGTTCACTTAGGTAGCTAAGTATGCTCCAAAGTTGTTACTTGACTCTAGAGAACATATGACTAAGTTTGTCACAAGAGTGTTTGATTTGGTGGTCAAGGAGTATTGGACTATCATAGTAACACCCCGAGTCTGTACCCCGGATGCTACATGATGCTCATAATTCTGAAGGACCACAAGCTAACCCATGACTGGTACCTACTACAATAATTGAGTAATCAATACTGAAATTATGTGAAAATAGGCGGAAACATATGCCATAAGGTTCAAATCTATAAATAAATTTGAATGTGGTATTAAAATACCAAAACTAAATATAAGTACTAAAAAACTAAGCAACTGTCTGAAAATACTCTAGTCTGAAAAAGCCTCTAACTATCTGAACTGTGGAGTTGATAGGACAAGACCCCAACTAACTCCATCTACTGAAATAAAACTAAAGTACTATAAATAATAAGCACGTCCTCAAACTATGAGGACTCACCACTACTCTGAAAGCTGAGAATCTGAACTGCAAAGGGTGCTCTGAAGCCCGTGCGTCTGAACCTATGATATAAGACATCATAGCACAAAGAAAAGAATGTGTCAGTACTTTGAATGTACTGGTATGCTCAGTGAGGTAGGCTAAAAGGCATGGGTTTATATACATGCACAATAATAACTGAATAACATGAGTATGACTGAGTAAGAGTACATGCATGAATACAGAAACTATAACTGAAATCGTGCCAATACTGAGTACTGAATATGAATACTGATAACTGATATCTAAGTTTATGAATACTGTATTACTGATTATCTGAAAGACTGTATCTGTCAGTTCTGAATACTGTGGAACTATACTGAGTTTCGTACTGAGCTGAGTGACTACATCTGATAGTCCTGGATTTGTAGAATTGAACTGAGTTCTATTTTGAGACTGAGACTGGAACTGAGACTGTGGAAGGTAATCATCTAACTGACATGCCCCCTTTCTAACTGATTTAGAGTCTAACCTGTAACCCCATTTTGAAGGGTGTCAATATAATGCCATGGTTAAGGATGAGCTATGAGTTAACCCTCTCTGACATGAAGCTCTTTCATCAACCCTCGCTGGCAGGATAACTCGGATGAGAAATATCAACCCTCATAATGTCTGGTAGGAAGATACCTCAACCAACTCTGGCTATATAGTTCTGTAGCACTGATAGGGGTCAAACCCTCTACTGATAGAAATGCCCCCATCCCTGGGTTAACTTGGTGCTGAATCCTACTCCCAACTGAATAGACGTTGAACTAATTTCTAGTCTGTACTAGGCTGTACTAAACAAAGTTTACTGAGTTCTATTGAATTACGAAATACTACTTAATTCTGTTAGCTGACTGAGTTTACTGAGGTCTGAACTAGATACTAAGTTAGACTAGACTAATATGGATTCTACTGAGTTTTCCTGAGTTCTGTAACTGAATGAGAGTACTACTGATTGTGTCGTGACTGATACTGTTCTATGACTGACCATGACTCTAGGTAATCATCTAAATTGTTGGGTACAAGTACCCCCCAGAATCGATAGCATAAATAAGATACATGGCATTACATGAAACATATAAACTATGAACTTGATCATTATTCATTAATTGGGGCATTTTGACAAACACTTGCATGATATAACTTGCACATAAGCTTACTTGCATTGACTTCAGTCTCTTAATAGTTCACATGGAAAATTTATAAAGCACTTGGTGAGCATAGTATATGCATATAGTATTGAACAACAAGTGAGTATTATAATTCATCTCTAATTTCACAAGTCAAGGGTTTATCATGGATTCACATGAATCTACACACATAATGATCAATTTCACATGAGATATATATATATAATCATGAATTAGGAACTTAATCCAAATAGCAATCATGGATAAACTTTAATTCCAACCATGGAAATCATAAAATCAATTACTTGAAGTTCAAAAGAGATTCTTGGACTCCAAGGGTGGAAGGAACCCTTGGATGAACACTTCACATACCTTTGTTGAAGAATTTCTAAAAGCTTATGGTTGAATCTTGAGTTCTTGATTTGAAATTGGATCTTCTAGGATTTTTTTCTTGAGCAAATTTGAGAAAGAATGACTAGATTTGCTCTATAGGAAGTTTATTTTCGTGTTTTGGGGGCTGAGTATCAAGGTTAAAAGACCTAAATATTCCCAAGAATGTGGTCTTTTAATGACTGAAAACTGAGTTATCGATGCGCAGGTCGACGCATCGTACTATGTTCACATCAATTCACTAGAATTGAATGCTGGTAGCTGGGAAAAATAGTAATCAACGCGATAGTCGATGCGGCGTGCCAAGATCACGTTCATTCACTATTTTGGGATTCCAAAGGAGCCTCAAACAAAGTTCAAAAAATCCAAAACTTGTCCGGAAATACCTACGAACATTCCAGATCATGAATCAACCTAAACATCAACATTAAATGGACGTAATGGTCACAAAATAAGATTACCAATATCTATAGGTTAAAATGACACTAAGTCTGAGTACTTAGCTAAAATATTATAAGTCTGGGACCCCTTGACAAGCCTAAAGGACTGAATTAAGCTTAGGAATTTCTGGGGTCCTACATCATCTCCCCCTCGGGAACATTCATCCTCGAATGAGACTACTGAGACTGAGAATACTGAGAGACTGACTTACTTACTGATCATGAACATCTGGAACATGACTATATGACTGATATTATTGGTATTCGGAATTATCATACTGAACATGCATATTTGATGCATAGATATAGCTGAACATAATTCATGAATGCATGACTAGGATTACTGATAAACTAAATTTATGTACTGAACATGCATATCTGATGCATGGATACATGAATGAACTGGCTCATGAACGTATAACTGAACATGCAATGGTAACTGATACTAAGTTTGTAACTGAAAGCTGAACATGAAACTGATTAAGCTTAAGGAAATTATTACCTTGAGTTGAGTCTGGATTAGTAGAGAATAGATGAGGATACTTGGTTCATATATCTGCTTCTGCTTCCCAAGTAGCTCCCTCAACGGACTGATTCTGCCGAAGAACTTTAACTAGAGGAACTTCTTTGTTCCTCAGTCTGCGAATCTGATAGTCAAGGATTTCGACTAGGATCTCTTCATAAGAGAGTCTTTTCTGAATATCTATGCCCTCAATAGGGACTACGATGCTGGATCACCTATGCATTTCATTAGCAAGGAGACATGGAACACTGTATGAACTAAAGATAAATCTAAAGGTAACTCAAGTTCGTAAGCTACCTTTCTGAAATGACTGAGAATTCGGTAAGGACCGACATATCGGGGACTGAGTTTTCCTTTCTTGCCAAAAAGCTTCACTCCTTTCATAGGAGGGATCTTCAAGAACACATAGTCACCAATATCAAACTCAAGATCCTTTCTGCATATATCTGCGTATAATTTTTGTCAGGTCTGAGTTGTCTTAAGCCTTTCCCTGATCAACTGGACCTTCTCTAAGGTATTAAACACCAAGTCAGGCCCTACCACTTCGGCCTCACTCACTTCAAATCAACCAATGTAAGATCTATACCTCCTCCCATAAAGAACCTTAAACGGAGCCATCTAAATACTGGAGTGATAGTTATTGTTATATGCGAACTCAATCAAAGGCAAGTGGTCATCCCAACTACCCTTAAAGTTTATCGCACATTCCCGCAGAATATCTTCTAAAGTCTGAATGATCTTTTCTGATTGATCATCTGTCTGAGTATGAAAGGTTGTACTGAGATAAACTCGAGTACTAAGACCCTTTTTGAATGCTTTCCAGAAATAAGAGGTGAACTGGTACCTCAATATGAGATAATGGAAAATGGAACACCGTGCAATCTGACCAACTCCCTGATATAGAGTTTGGCATAATCCTCGACTGAATAGGAGGTATGAACTATAAGAAAATGAGCTGATTTGGTCATCTTGTCTATAATGATCCAAACTGAATCATGCTGACGACGAGTATGAGGTAAGCCCATCACAAAATCCATGTTCACTTCTTCCCATTTCCAGGTGGGAATACTGAACTCCTGTATGGACCCACTAGGCTTCTGATGCTCAATCTTAACCTGCTAACATGTTGAGCACTTAGCCACAAATTCTGCAATGTCTCTTTTTATCCCACTCCACCAATAGATCTCCCGTAAATCGCGGTACATCTTTGTGGCCCCTGGATAAATAGAGTAATGCACACCATGCGCCTCTGAAATAATTCACTGCCTTAATTCATCTACACCCGGCACACACAGACGACCCTAACAATGCAAAACAACATCTCCCCCTTGGGAGAAAACCTCTACCTTCTGATTTCTGACTGATTTCTTTAACTGGACTAGACTGGGATCCCTATCCTGCTTTTTCTTCACTTTAGAAACTTGGGATAATTCTGAGCTAGTATATACCCACACACTACCTTCTGCTGAATCGACTAAGCGAACACCTAGTTGGGCTAGCTGATGAACTTCCTGGGCTAACTTCTTCTTACTGTTCTCAACATGGATAACACTACCCATATACATTCTACTGAAAGCATTAGCCACTATAGTGGACTTGCCTGGATGATAAAGAACACTCATGTAATAGTCTTTCAACAATTCCAACCACCTTCTCTGATGGCGGTTGAGGTCTTTCTGAGAGAACACATACTGCAGGCTCTTATGATCAGTGAACACATCGATATGCACACCATACATGTAATGCCTCCAAATCTTTAAGGCAAAAACTACTGCTGCTAACTCAAGATCATGAGTAGGACAATTCTTCTCATGGGGATTATACTGTCTAGAGGCATAGGCTATAACCTTACCTTTCTGCACCAAAACACAACCCAATACGACTCTAGAAGTGTCACAGTACACAACAAAACCATCGAAACCATTTGGTAGGGTCAACA
The DNA here is from genome assembly GCA_030864215.1 of Capsicum pubescens. Taxonomy (NCBI): domain Eukaryota; kingdom Viridiplantae; phylum Streptophyta; class Magnoliopsida; order Solanales; family Solanaceae; genus Capsicum; species Capsicum pubescens. Next base: position 102,110,808 of record CM061544.1, on the reverse strand, counting down.
CAGGAGCTGTGGTGAGTCGAGTTTTCAACTCCTAAAAACTCTTCACACAAGAATCTGACCACTGAAACTTGACTTTCTTCTGAGTCAATCTAGACATAGGGGATGCAATAGACGAAAATCCCTTAAAAAGCATCGGTAATAGCCATCCAAACCCAAGAAACTCCTGATATCTGATGGAGAGATGGGCCTGGGATAGTTTCTCACTGCTTTGGTCTTTTGGAGATAAACTCTAATGCCATCATCAGAAATTATATGGCCAAAGAGTGCTTACTGAATTTGGATAATAGTTGATGGTTTCAGAGAGTCTGCAATACTATTCTAAGATGATCTGCATAATTGTGTTCACTACGAAAGTAAACAAAAATGTCATCTATGAAGACTATGACAAACATGTCCAAGTACTGCTTGAACACACAGTTCATCAAGTGCATGAAGATTTCTGGGGCATTGGTAAGACCAAAGGATATGATTAAAAATTCAAAGTGACCATACTGATTTTGAAAAGTTGTTTTTGGGATGTCACTTTCCCTGACTCTGAGCTGATGATAGCCTGATCTGAGGTCTATCTTAGAGAAATAGCTGGCACCCTAAAGTTGGTCAAATAAGTCATCGATTCTGGGGTGTTGATACTTTTTCTTAACTATAACTTTGTTTAACTGACGGTAATCTATGTACATTCTAAGGGAACCGTCTTTCTTACGCACGAATAAAACTGGTGCGCCCCACGGGGACACACTAGGTCTGATGAATCCCTTATCTAAGAGATCTTTTAATTATTTCTTTAGTTCTTTGAGTTCTGCTGGAGCCATCTTGTATGGTGGGATAGATATGGGCTGAATATCTGGGAGAAGATTAATTACAAAATTAATTTCCCTTTTGGGAGGAACTCCAGGAAGGTCTTTGGGAAACACATCTGGAAATTCACATGCTATTACACTGATTCAAGATTAGGGGTTTCTGAACTAGAGTCCTGGACTCAAACGAGATGGTAGACACATTCCTTAGATATCATCTTTCTATCTTGAAGGTAAGAAATAAGTTGACCCTTAAGTTCTGAAGTACTACCCTTCCATTCTTGGACGAGTTCATTCGAAAACTAAAACTGGACAATTCTATTTCTGCAGTCGACTGAGGCATAGTAGGAATGAAGCCAATCCATTCCAAGAATGACATCGAAATCAGTCGTCTCTAATTTGACTAAATCTACTGAAGTGACTTTCTAAGATATCATAATCGGACAGTTCCTGTATAGCTATCAGGCTATGATAGATTTACCCACTGGATAGAAACTGAGAAGGGCTCTACTAAATTTCAGGACTGACTCCGAAATCAACTGCTATATATGGAGTAACAAAAGACAAAGAAGCTCGTGGATCTAGCTAAGCATAAACATGCAAATGAAAAACTTGTAACGTACCAGTGACCACATCAAGAGAACTTTACTAATCCTATCTGTATTGAAGATCATAGAGTCTGTTTAGGCGCTGCCCACTGGTAGCACTGGTAGAGGCACCCTACTGATTCGGGCGACCGAAATGAGTTGGAGGATAGTTATCCTGACTCTGCGAACCCACCTAAGGACACTGTCTGACCCTGTGGCCTGGCTTGCCACATCCAAAACATACATCGCTGCCAGCTTTACAGATACCCTGGTGGTTTTTGCTACACTTCTGGAAAAGAGGATTGGTTCAGGTACTACTAATACTAACCTGGGGTTTAGGGATTGATTCCCTATATCGATTTCCATTTCTGAATTTCGGAATTGGAGCACTGGCTAAGGAAGGAGATGGAACTAAGAATTTCAGGCAAAACTGAGAATGATTCCCACTCTCTGACTTAGGCTGAACAAAATTAAAACTACCTATTCTCGCCCTCTTATTCTCTCTCTCTTTCTCTTTATTCTTGGCGTCCTCTATCTACTGAGCATGAACCATGAACTTGGCTATGTCCATCTCATTAATAAGCATTTCGGTCCTACACTCCTTGACCACGCTGCTAGACACTTTTGACACGAACTTACTCATCTTTGCTCTGCTATTTGCTACAACATGCGGGGCATATCTGGCTAATTAAGTAAACTTAAGATAATACACCTGCACTCTCATATTACCCTGCTTCAGGTTTATAAACTCTAAAACCTTCGCTTTCTTTAACTCTAGAGGGAAGAACCTATCCAGAAAAGCAACTACAAACTCCTACCAATCTATGGACCCTACATCTGTGGCCTTCTCTACCTTCCACTGTTTGAACCATGAGTGAGCCATATCTTTTAACTGATATGCAGCTAACTCAGCGCTCTCAACAGAAAGCACCCCATGATATCAGTAACCTTCTGCACCTGATCAAGAAATTCCTGAGGGTCCTTATCTGACTTACCTTGTAAATGATGGAGGGTTAATTCGGGTGAAATCCCATATCCTAGAAGCAGCAGTATTGGCCACTGGTTTGGTTAGAACCATAGCTGGACGTTCATTTTGTTCTGCCACAGAATAAACTATGGTGGTGAAGGCTGCTCTGAACTCTACGTGGAAGACATGCTCGCCCAAAGGATCTGGATGGACGGGCTGAGGGGCTGACTGATCTCCCATTCCTCTCCCCTGAGTCCTCTTTGGAGGCATATTTTGTAAACAAAAGAGAAGCTAGGATTAGAAAGAGAGTGTAACTGGAGCTCATGCTCACTCGCACGACATGAATACTGAAAGAAAGGAAACTTTTCCTAAAATATCTTGTAGCCTCTTGTCCATAAGTGTGGCGCATAGCACACCCATGCACAAGACTCTACTATATGCAACTTTCAGAATTCCTAGGACTCTATTGAACCTTAGGCTCTGATACCAAGTTTGTAACACCCCGAGTCTATACTCTGGATGCTACACGGTGCTCATAATCTCGAAGGACCACAAGCTAACCCATGACTGGTACCTACTGCAATAACTGAGTAATAAATACTAAAATATGTAGAAATAGGTAGAAACATATGTCATAAGGTTCAAATCTGTAAATAAATCTGAATGCGGTATTAAAATAACAAAACTGAATATAAGTACTGAACAACTAAGCTACTGTCTGAAAATACTCTAGTTTGAAAAAGCCTCTAACTGTCTGAACTATGGAGTTGATGGGACAAGCCCCCAACTAAATTCATCTACTGAAATAAAACTGAAGTACTGTAAATAATAAGCACCTCCTCAAACTATGAGGACTCACCACTACTCTGAACGCTGAGAATCTGAACTGCTAAGGGTGCTATGGATCCCGTGCATTTGAACCTAGGATATAAGACATCATAGCACAAAGAAATACATACGTCAGTACTTTGAATATACTGGTATGCTCAGTGAGGTAGACTGATAGGCATGGGTTTATATGCATGCACAGTAATAACTAAATAACATAAGTATGACTGAGTAAGAGTACATGCATGAATACATAAATTGTAACTGAAATCATGCTAATATTGAGTACTGAATCTAAATACTGATAACCGATATCTGAGTTTACTAATATTGTATTACTGATTATCTAAAAGACTGTATCTGACAGTTTTGAATACTATGGAACCATACTGAGTTCCGTACTGATCTGAGTGACTATATTTGATAGTCCTGGATCTATAAAACTGAACTAAGTTCTATTCTGAGACTGAGACTGGAACTGAGACTGTGGGAGATAATCATTTAACTAACATGCCCCTTTTCTAACTGATTTGGGGTCCAACCTATAACCTCAGTTGGAAGGGTGTCAATACCGTTCCACGGGTAAGGAAAAACTGTAAGTTAACCCTCTCTAACAGGAAGCTCTTTTGTCAACCCTCGCTAGCAGGATAACTCGGATGAGAAATATCAACCCTCATAAAGTCTGGTAGGAAAATACCTCAACCTACGCTGGCTATGTAGTTCTTTAATGTAGGTATTGCTGCTAAGGGTTAAGCCCCCTGCTGACAGGAATTCCATCATCCCTGGGTTAACTCGGTGCTGAATCATAGTCCCAACTGAATAGACGATGAATTGATTTCTAGTCTGTACAAGGCTGGACTGAACGGTTATTGAGATTACTGTTTAGCTGAACTAAACTGATTTCACTGAGTTCCATTAACTGACAGAATACTACTGAATTCTATTAGCTGACTGAGTTTACTGAGGTCTGAACTAGATACTAAAGTAGACTGGACTGATATGGATTCTATTGAGTTTTCCTGAGTTTTGTAACTGACTGAGAGTACTACTGATCATTTCATGACTGATACTGTTCTATGGCTGACCATAACTCTAGATAATCAGCTAAATTATCGGGTACAAGTACCCTCAGGACTTGATAGCATAAATTAAGAGACATGGCATTACATGAAACATGTAAACTATGAACTTGATCATCATTCATTCATTAGGGCATTTTGACAAACACTTTTATGATATAACTTGCACATAAGCTAATTTGACATGACTTCATTCTCTTAATAGTTCACATGGACAATTTATCAAGCACTTGGTGAGCATAGTATATTCACATAGTATTGAACAACAAGTGAGCATCATGATTCATATCTAATTTCACAAGTCAAGGGTTTATCATGGATTCATATGAATCTACACACATAATGATCAATTTCACATGAGATATATATATAATCATGAATTAGGAACTTAATCCAAATAACAATCATGGATATACTTTAATTCCAACCATGGAAATCATAAAATAAATTACTTAAAGTTTAAAAGAGATTCTTGGACTCTAAGGGTGGAAGAAATCCTTGGATGAACACTTCACTTACCTTTGTTGAAGAATTTGTGAAAGCTTATGGTTGGATCTTGAGTTCTTGATTTAAAATTGGATCTTCTAGGGTTTTGTTATTGAGAAAATTTGAGAAATAATGACTATATTTTCTCTATAGGGAGTTTTATTTCGTGTTTTAGGGGATGAGGGTTGAGGGAAAAAGACCTAAATACCCCAAGAACGCGGTCTTTTAATGACTGAAAACTTGGTTACCGACGTGCAGGTCGACGCAGTGCGTCGATGGCATTGTTGCAATAGCCAATGGATCGCGCCATATTTGCATCGATTCACTGGAATTGGAAATTGGTAGCTGGGGAAAATAGTAATCAATGCGATAGTCGATGCGGCATACCAAAACGCGTTGATTCACTATTTTGGGATTCCAAAAGGGCCTCAAACAAAGTTCAAAAAATCCAAAACTTGTCCAAAAACACCTACGAACATTCCTGATCATGAATCAACCTAAACATCAACATTTAATGGACGTAAAGGTAGATATATAAGATTGGCAACCTTCATAGGTTAAAATGACACTAAGTCTGAGTACTTAGCTAAAATATTCTAAGTATGGGACCCCTTGACAAGCCTAAAGGACTGATTTAAGCTTAGGATTTTGTGGGATCTTACAATCTTGCTGATCGAGGATATGGATATTTCTCGGTTGATGACTCATGCATAACAGATTGAGGTGGAGAAGCTGAAGGAATGGGAAGGATAAATAAGAGGGTTAGGACTAGACAGTTTGAGTACAGTCAATAAAGCTTAGGAGAGGGAAGTCGTTCGCAGTTTCAGGGTCACTCATCAGTACCTGCACCATCCTCAGCCAGTGCCCCTGCTCCTAGTAACAAGCAAGAATAGTAGGCCAGAGTTTTGAATTCAAGATCTTAGGTTAGTATGGCTGAGAGGCCCACTTATCCGATGTGTGCAAAGTGTGGTAGGACCCATCCGGGTCTGCTTGATGGGAAAGAGTGGTCTCTATGGTTGTAGTATAACGGTCCACAGGATCAAGGAATATTCATATACTAATAAAAAAAGTATGGATATTCATCCTCAGACTCAGGATTTCAATCGAGTAGCTCAACCAGGCTGTCCAGCTCCTCCGCAGGGTGCATCATCTAGTATCGATGGAGGCCAACATAAAAATTGCTTTTATTCATTACCATCCCACAAGGATAGGAGATTTCTGCAGATGTTGTCACTGGTAAGCTTCGTGCCTTTCATCTTGATGTATATGTGTTGTTAGACCCGGGATTATACTATTCTTATGTGACCCCACTTGTTGCTGTAAATTTTGGGATAAGCCCCAAAAATCTTTCTAAGCCCTTCTCAGTCCTACTCCAATGGGCGAGTCAGTTATCGCTAGGGCAGTTTATAGAAGGTATCCTACTACCGTCCTCCATAAAGTCACTTTAACAGATTTGATAGAATTAGAGATGATAGATTTTGATATTATTCTGGCCATGGATTGGCTCCATTCATGCTACACATCAATCAATTGTCGCAGCCGCATGGTGAATTTTTAGTTTCTTAACGAGTCAGGCTTTGAGTAAGAGGGTAGTTCAGTGCCTCCCAAAGGTTATTTCATCTCTTATCTTAAGGCCAAAAAGTTAATATCAAAAAGGTGTATCTACCACTTAGTTTGAGTTAAGGATACTAAGTCTGAAGCCCCAACCATTCAATTAGTCTGTGTAGTCGATGAATTCCTAGAGGTTTTCCCCAAAGATCTGTTGGGGGAACCTCCCGACAGAGAAATAAAGTTTGGTATTTATCTTCTTCCTGATACTCAGACCATCTCCATTCCTCCATATGACATAGCTCTGTCCGAACATAGAGAATTGAAGGAACAACTTAAGGATCTCTTAGATAAGGGTTTCATTAAACCAGTGTTTCCCCGTAGGGTGCCCCGATTCTATTCGTGTGCAAGAAGGATGGCATTCTCAGAATGTGTATAAACTACAGATAGCTAAACAAGGTTACCATCAAGAATAAGTATCCCATTCCTAAAATTAATAATCTATTTTACTATCTTCAAGGAGACCGATGCCTTTCTAAAATTGATCTCAGGTTGGGATACCACTAGTTGAGGGTTAGGGCGCATGACATTCCAAAGACAACTTTTAGAACCCAGTATAGTCATTTTTAGTTTGTCATTATGTCGTTTGGACTAAAAAATGCTCTTACAACCTTTATGGATCTGATGAATAGGTTCTTCAAGCAGTCTATGGATACGTTCATCATTGTCCTCATAGATAAAATATTGGTGTATTCTCAGAATGAGGAGGAGCTGTAGACCATTTAAGGACAGTGTTACAGACCCTCAAGGACCGTCAACTGTATGGGAAGTTTTGTAAGTGCAATTTTTATTTGGAGTTTGTTACATTCTTAAGGAGTGCTATTTCGGGAGTTGGTATTCATGTAGACCCTCACAAGACTAATATAGTGAAGCACTGGCCAATGACCATTACTCCATTTGACATTCAGAGCATTTTGGGTTTAGCTGGTTATTAAAAGAGGTTTATTGAAGGGTTTTAATCCATAGCTACACCATTGACTAAGTTGACATAAAATAAGGTAAAGTTTATATGGTCAGACAAATATGAGAAGAGTTTCCAGGAGTTGAAGGATAATTGACTTCGGCTCTAGTGTTAGCTTTGTCGGAAGGGTTAGACAAATTCGTAGTGTATTATGATACTTCTAGAGTTGGATTAGGTTGTGTCTTGATGCAAAATAAGATCGTAATAGCTTATTCCTACAGGCAACTTAAAAATTACGACAAGAATTACCTAACTCATGAATTGGATTTAGCTATTATGGTATTCGCTCTAAAGATTTAGAGGCATATTTATATGGTGTGCATGTTGACTTTCTCACTGACCATAAGAGTCTTTAGTACATATTTCACAAAATGAATTGAATCTTCATCAAAGGAGGTGATTGGAGTTATTGAAAAATAATGACATGAATATGCTTTACCATCCGGGTAAGGCGAATGTGGTGGCAGACACACTGAGTAGGTTGTCTATAGGTAGTGTGGCTAATATGCGAAAGGGAGAATGAGACTTAGCCAATGAAGTACATAGATTGGCCCATTTGATATTATGTTTGATTGATATGGATAATGGGGGAGTAGTGTTTTAGAATAGTTTGGAGTCATCTCTATTAGTGGAAGAGAAGGAAAATCAGCGTAGCGATCCCATACTTAGCCAGATATTGGAGGCGATCCAGCAGTACAAGGATGAGGTTTTCTCCCAAAGGGGAGATGATGTACTTCGTGATAATGCTCAAATTACACTTTTGAATGGGTGTAAGCGATCGTTGTCAATATAATAACCCAACTTAGGTTGGGGTTGAATCCACAAGGAGTGAAAGCATGGAATTCAAAACTCAAGAGTATTGAAAGTCTACTAAAAGATGATCCATAGTGTGAATAAAGAAAGCATAAATGTAAAATGGGGGATTTAGTTTGAATGTATTTATAAATGACAACTACTTCAATTTTAGTGCACTAGCTTGACGTTGAAAAATGCTAAGAGTGAATTCAATTGAGAAAAAGCCTTGGGGTTATGCAATTATAGGTGTGGGATCATGCATGGGTACTTGGCCATTTATTCAACTTTAAGCTAAAATTCATGGGTAGGCTAGATGTCAATGTATTGGTGTCAATCTTTCAATTACAACACCAAATTTCACAAATGGGTTCTTTCGAACATCTCACAAGTGTGACAATTTTCTACATCTATTACCTCAATTGACATCCTTATGTCTAAGAGATATAATTAAATGAAATGAATCAAGTTATTTGTTGCATTTGTTCCTCACCCACGTCCCCTCTTTCAAGAATGACATGGGTTCTAGGGTGGTTGGAGTTTGCAACCCCCAAATCTTAGTTAATTCATGAAATAAATGCAACACCCATCACAACTAACTAATTAAAAAAATAATTAGCTAAAACCCATGCATTACCACTACCTAAGAAAGCATAACCCCAAGATTGGAAATTAGCTAGTCATAGATAAAAGGGATAAGAATGTACCAAAGTTATCATTAACTTCATCCATGAGAAATAGAGACAATATAGTTCCACACTTGGGGTTTCAATAATTCTTCAATGGAAAGTCACTAGCATATATTTTTCATTCAAGCTTAGTGCAAAATTCTCAAAAGATGAAAAGATAGATGCTAAAAGAGAAGAGAGGAGCTAAAAGCTAAGAGAGATTCTATGTTCAAAAGATGAAGGCTATGTTCCTAAGATGAAAACTAGGTTTTGGAAAATGATCTAATGCCCTCTTTTTAAACTCCACTCTATATTTGATAGAAATTACAAAACTTCCACCTTGTTCTTGATCTGCTTGAGCGGACCCAAAACGGATGGAGAGCAGACAGAAAGCAGATGGCTAGCAGCTCCATAGCAGATGTGAAGCGGATGCAAAACGGATGACTTTTTTCTTTCACATTTGGCCTCTTGATGACTTGAATGACTTTCCCAATCTTCTCTTTTTATTTTTACCTATATAAATGAGTATTAAGTAAGAGAGTACCACCAAATCAATGGAAAAGCATGATAATTTAGGCTTAAAAGGTGCTAGCAAGTTGTCAAATTAACGACTTATCAACCCCCAAACTTAAACTATTGCTTGTCCTCAAGAAACCAAGAATAATTCAATGAGATAGGGTATTTAACTCAAATCCACCTAGAAGAAAGCTATACTAAAGAAATAGGCTAACAAAACTCTACAAGCACTCTCCACACAGGTCATGGCAACAAGTAAACCAAAGCTTTTCAATAAGCACATATTTATGAAGCAAGGATGGAAGTTTGTATCAAATGAATTTTTCAAATAACAAAACATCTTAAGGTAAGACACAAAATCATCAAAGATTGTCTCAATCTTCACAATGCAACTTACTTCACTCATTACCCAAACCGATAGTAAAATATCAACCTCTACCCACAAGTACCAATGCCGCTCGCATGCAAGAGTTAGCTCCACACACCAAAGATATTTAAATTCTTAAGGTAGCTCAAATAAAGAAAAAATTCACACTCACTCTCACAAAGAAATTCAAGTACATTGAATAGAACCATAGGCTTGCCCTTTTGTGTTTTTCGCCACTAATGTAGACTTACTTAGTTTGGAATCACCAAGGTCTTGCTGGTCAAAATGAAGGTTTAAGGTACGGTAAGGAATATATATGGATCAAGTGACTAAAATACCTCCTTCAATGCAATCGCTCAATCCTTTCTACCCCCAAAACTTTCAAACCATCCACCTTATTCTTTTTCAACTCATTTCCCATAGTTTCCAAACTTTTTGTTTAGCATTTACCAAACCATTCAAAGCCACCATTTTATTTCTTTCACTTCTTTGACTTTTTCAAGAGATTTTCTACCTATAAGCCTTTCTTAGCCCCTTACTCATTCAATTTTTCTTTTTTTTTCTTTAAGTTCTATGGGTTAGGCTATTCAATTTTATCATCAAGCATATTTCTTGTATTTTAAGTACATGTATTGACATCCTTAGATATACATTTCTTACCTTTTCTTTGATCATCTTCTCCCAAATACACAACCCCCAAACTTAGGAGGTTAAGTGGCTATAATCCAATTATGGCTTTTGCCTATAATCCATTATCTAGAATCATGCAATGCATTAAAGGAGGTTAAGTGCCAAAAGAGAGGTTTTCAAAAGTATCGTTACAATAAGAAAGAAAGAAAGGCAAAAAGGTTTAAATGGTTTAACTAGAGAACAATGTTAAGGTGGGAATTTGGCTATGTGATGGGTCAAAAAGGGCCTCGGATAATCCTCCCAACCAAGATTGCCTAGATTTTCACTTTGAATACACCTGGGGAAAGTTCTAGACTACACAAATGCACAAGAATTATTCAAAAATCTCACCACTCATGGCATCGTACTCATAGAGCAAAAAGTTAGTCTCCCAACCAATTTGAGAAATTTGAGCTTCATAAGTTACTCCGAGTCAATGACTCATTCTTGTAAAGAGAGAGCAAAAAATTGAGTTTAACGATCTCACTCAAAAGAAAACTCAAGGCATTATTGATCTTGTAACTATATTTTTGGTTTTTTCTCAAAAATATTTCATTCCTTTCCAATGACATTTTGGTAGTATTTTCGAATTTTTGCTTCTTCCTAGTTAACCAAAATGACTAGATACTTCACCTAAGAATGTTGTCTGATCATCCCTCATGGGTGAATGATCACTCGATTCGACAAAGAAACTAAACTAAAGTAAAAATAAAAAATCAAAAGAAAGAGAAAATAAAAATTTGCTACTTAGGAAAGAACCGAGTTTCGAACAAAATCCTTGGAGTTTATTAGACACGTATTTACAAAAGGAGACAAGAGTAATGCAAACATTAGGATACCACATTTAAATTAAGTGCATGGCACAAATTCAAAAACAAAACGACAATATTTGATATCATTATCAAAATGCCCGACAAGGGCTCATCCAAAGAAATATCAATAATAATAAAAGAAAAAAAACAAAAACATGACAAAATATAAGAGTATGATAAAATATAGCTTGTACACACAAACATCAAAGTAGTAACATAGAGTATGTCCATACAATCTTTCCAACCAAATGCCATAAAGGGAAACAGTAAGCATCGATCATCAAACAAATCATAAAAATGTCCCACCCCCCACTAAAGACATTGTATTGTCCACAATGCAAAAGTAAAAGAGAGTAGAGAAGGGTAGAGATTCCCTGTGGCGCACTAAGCGCTCCAATCCCTATCGGTAAATGATCTCACTGTCTTAATAGGAGCCTCATCAGACTGGGATCCTCTCATCGAGTCTGCTATAAAGGGTGAATCATCATCATGTCGAGTGATAGAAATAGCCCCAACTATCCATGCATGCTTCTCATCCCTTGATAAGTGCAAGGTAAGCTCAACCTGTCGGGCCTTAGGTAGCCCCTCAATAAAATCCACCTCAGCCTCATCATCAATGTCCTCATAACCCTCTCTAAACAAATCATCAAATAGAAGCACTGTGCCTGAAGTCTCTGGTGAAAAAGCAATCTCTACCTCATCAAGACCGAAGGAGGGCTGTCCGGAGTGAATCTCCGCTCGTAAACTATCAAGGTCTGCCCTCACATATGCCACCCCTTCATAATCTCCCCTCACCTCAAGAGAGGCCACTCTCTTCTCTAACTTTGCTATACGGGCACGAAGAGGTGCTATAGCAGCCTGAATAAACTGAGGAATGTCTACCACCAATCGAGTAAGAGTAGCATTGTTTACCAAAGTCATGGAAGCAATCTTGGAAAACGTCACCATAGAAGACCGTGCGATTGTGTTAACCAAGGTGGTGGTGCGGTTCTTGATAATAGATAAATATTGGTGGAATCATGATGAGTCTCAGCATCAAGTGTAGAAACTGGAGGGATCTCCTTTCCCTCAGAGCTAGGCAACCCTTCCGCACCCGAGTCTACCAAAACCAAAGCTTTCGTCTTTATAACCGTAGGGTTATCCTCATCCTTGCAATGTGTGATGTCAATGACTCCGGTGCATATAACCTATATTTCAACCTTAGAGAGTAGCGGGACTTTGAACTTAAGTAAAGTATAGATATGAATGCCGGAAAAGGAAATAAAGTGCCCGATTGCTTTGCCCTGACCTATATCGTCTCTGCTATTAACTCTCCTGGATTGGTCGCAATTTTATCCATAATGAATCTTACAATGATAACCCTATCAACCCTAACATCTTGGTTATTTCTTGAGGGAAGTAGACGATTACCCACAAATCCAAGACAATGTTTGGCTCGAACCGAAAGATTTCTCCTCTTGATTTGACCTTCACCATTAGCCCATAGAGGAAGGCCCTTAGCAATCACCTTAACAAGCCACGAAAAACTTTGATGTTGGCAAAATATCATCTTCTTGCATTTCACCACGGAATCTATGTCATAAGAAAAATAAAGCACATTGATCTCTAAGGCCGTGCAAAGAACTTCCACCCTCAAACTAATATATTCTCAAGACACGGTTGTTCGGCAATTGGCATTTTATATTTTTGTGCATTTTGCCGAACAGCGTAGGAAGCATAGAACTCATGAACAATTTCCGGGAAGTAGCTTAGTAGGTGAGTGGAAGGCGCCATATCCATAAATAGTTCCCATACCCATTCTTTAACCTCGGCGATGATTTTGGCAAAATGGTGTCAATTTCATTCATACTAAAGACATTCTCGGGATGGAAGCCTCGAGTAGTCACCCATTCATCATATAACTCCTTCACACCATACACACTAAACTAGATTTGATCCACCTCCTTTCCAACCTCCCATGTACGATCAATGGTAGCTTGGACATCTGGGACTTTCGAACTATTTTTGGAGACCGGTTTTTTTTCCTTTACGAAAGTAGTTTTTGTTTTGCCTTTATCCGGAGTATTACCCTTTCTACATTCTCGTGGAAAGTTCTTCCATGGAGACTTACCTATGAAAAAGAAATAAAACAAAACCAAAACAAAAGGTAAAACATGTTTTTGGAATTTTGTATGTTAAGAAAGAAAATTAAAGATAAGAAAAGAAAATTTTGTTTGGTAGATACAAGGTAATTTCATCATTAGAGCCCATGGGATGCATTCATTACAACACTTAATCATTTGGGCGATAAATTATCTCACATTCTTCACATTTCATAAAACTAGTTCATAGGACATCCAAAACCTCCAATGGAAACAAGAATGACCAATACCCTTAAGAATGATGTCATCCGATCTATCATTGTGTAAGGCAAGCATTCATGTCTCTCGATTAGGCAAAGTGACCAACAAGAACCATAGATGCCATATTTCTCAACAAACTCCTTCAACCAATGACTACCGAATATTTCATTTTTAGGATCAATTGAACTCAAAATAATGCATAAACAATGACAACATTATGCCCTAAGGAGAATCACATTGACCATTTCAAGCATACAAGGCATTCCTCTCTTATTGTCATTTCAACAAACACATAGTGGGCATGCCAACCAAGAACTTGGAGAAAGAGAATAAAAGTAAAAGAGAACAAGCACATCTCACCATATCATCTGCAACCACATTCAAGGTGTTCATACTATCCTACTTGGTCCACCCACCACACAAAATAAGCAAGAAAGGCTTAATGGATATTTTGTCAAACACATGGTGCACTAGCTTCATTTAAGAGAGTATCATGAATCAAACTAGTAGAAAAAGGTAGCAATGGCAACATAATTATTCCAAAAAGTAAAAATCATCCCAAAAAACTCACACAAACTTAATTCAAGTGACAACTATCATGAGTTATGAAACACTATGTCCATCTTTGAGAGAATTCAAAAGTGAAGTCATGAGAGAGTATACCTTTCTTGATTTAAGAGAGGAGAAAAATTGAAGAATGAGTCCAAAAGAATTATTAACTTCTTCTTAGCTCAATTATTGGTAGAGAACGAGAGTATGTTGAGTCTGAGAGAAAGGAACGTTGGAAAAGAATTGTAATTAAAAAGTGAAAGTTTGGACTGTTTTGGCACTGTTCAAGTGTTTTAAAAAGACTTTGGGCTGACCGGGTCGGGTCAGCCCCATAAAATCCGACCCGTTTTTAAAACATTATTGAATTTTTAATTGACTTGCTCTCCATTTACTTTGAACCCGCGACTGGACTGCTTAAGCAGTTCCAGCGCACAATGGGGCAGTACATACTAGCTTTCCTTGCATCCAAAATATGCCTGGACTGCACTTAGATTACTGTAGTAAGTCCATCGCATGTCCAGGCAGATTTCACCATAAAAAACTATCTCATCTATGTCCCATATGCGACTGACCTACATCTGGACTTCTTAAGCAGTTCCAGCGTAGGTCTGGACAGTTTCTTTAGCTTCTTAGCTTCAATTCTGCATTCCAAATGCTCCCCACCTGCGGCTGACCTGCTAAAGCAGGTGTATCATAGGTTATACCAGTTTTGGTACACGAATTTTCTTCACAAAGTTCTTGGTTCGGAGCTTAATTTCGAGCCTCCAAACCAATCTTCTCGCACTCAAAGTTTATGATATTACCTGCATCAACCAAAAATTAGTATAAAAAATATTAAAAACATCAAAAGTAAATCTTGGGTTGCCTCCCAAGAAGCGCCGTAGTTATCATCGTGGAACGACATCAATTGGTCATCATTTTGGATCTTTGAAGAGAAGCGAATCAACCTTAGTCACTCCGGGTCCACCCATGTAATAGTGCTTCAATCGTTGGCCATTCACTATAAATTTCTTCTTCTCGTGATCTTCCAACTCAATAGCTCCACTCAGGTAAACATTTGAGATCACAAACGGGCCCAACCACTTCGATCTAAGCTTTCCCACGAAGAGTTTCAATCTTGAATTGAAGAGGAGGACATCATCACCCATATGAAACTCTCTCTTTAGGATTTGGCATCATGCCACCTTTTTATCTTCTCTTTGTACAACATGGAACTTTCATATGATTTTAGTCGAAACTCGTCCAACTCATGAAGTTGATTCACCCTCAATTTTGAAGCATCCTCCCAATCCATATTCAACTCCCTCAAAGCCCATAAAGCCCTATGTTCTAACTCAACGTGTAAGTGATAAGCCTTCCCAAACACCAATTGGTAGGGGGACATACCAATAGGAGTTTTCTAGGCCATTCTATATGCCCAAAGAGCATCATCGAGATGCCTTTCCCAATTTATACGACCAACATTCATGGTCTTCTCAAGGATAGACTTGATTTCACAATTCAAAACTTCAACTTGGCCACTAGTTTGGGGATGATAAGGAGTAGAGACTTTATTCTTCACCTCATACTTATCAAGCAAAGCACCGAAGACCCGATTACAAAACTGAGAGCTGTCATCACTAATAATTTCCCTTGGAGTCCCAAACCTTGTAAAGATGTACTTTTTAAAGAAAAAAGTGACACTCTTTCCTTCGTTGTTCGGTAAAGCAATGGATTCCACCCACTTTGAGACATAATAGATGGCTACCAAGATATATTTATTACCATATGAGCTCACAAAGGGACCCATGAAATCAATCCCCCACACATCAAATAGTTTAACCTCGATATTGGGCTTAAGAGGCATTTCATGCTTCCTCAAAATACCACCTTGCATTTGACATTGAGGACATATTTTGGACAACTCATAAGCATCTCTATGAAGGGTAGGCCAATAGTATCCAGTTTGAAGCACCTTAGCAGCCGTTTGAATCCCACCATGATGACCACCGAACACGGAGGAGTGACACGCCTCAAGAATATCTCTTATTTCTGCCTCTATGACACACCTACAAATCACACTATCCGAACACTCCCTAAAGAAGAACGGTTCATCCCAAAAATACTTTTTCACATCAAATAGGAACCACTTCTTTTGATAATGATTTAGCTCATTGGGAAGCACACCGCTCACAATATAGTTAGCATAATCTGCATACCAAGTGTGATGCTTCTCGAAAGTGACATAACTAGCTCATCGGGGAAGGTTTCATCAATATCAATCTCACCCAACTTCTCATGATTGGATTCAAGGAAGGAAAGGTGGTCGGCTACTTGATTTTCACACCCCTTTTGATCTTTCACTTCAAAATAAAACTCTTGAGAGAGCAATACCCACCTAATCAATCGAGGTTATGCCTATTTATTTTCCATGAGATATCTAAGAGTGGCATGGACTGAGTGTACAACCATTTTCGTGCCCAACAAATAGGCCCAAAACTTTTCGAAAGCATACACCACCTCTAACAACTCTTGTTTCGTAACCGTATAATTACATTAAGCATCATTCAATGTCTTTCTTGCATAATAAATCAGGTGAAACAATTTCTCTTTCCTTTGTCCCAAAACCATACCTAGCGTAACACCACTTGCATCACACATTAATTCAAAGGGTGATGACCAATCTGGAGCTACTATGATAAGAGTTGACACAAGGAGTTCCTTGAGGCAATTAAAAGGTTTTACACAATCATCATAAAATTCAAATTTTGCTTGATCCACTTGGATGCCCTTTCCTAAAATTTTGTGGCCTAGAACTATGCCTTCCTTGACCATGAAATGATATTTTTCCCAATTCAAAACAAGATTTGTATCCATACATCATTTAAGGACTTTACTTAAGTGAGCGAGGCAAGAATCAAATGAATCCCCAACCACGGAGAAGTCATCCATGAAAAACTCCATTTATCCTTTACTACATCAGCAAAAATGGACAACATACATTGTTGGAAGGTGTCTGGCATGATGCATAACCTAAAGGGCATGTGCTTGAAAGAAAATATGCCATAGGGACAAGTGAAAGTGGTCTTTTCTTAGTCTTCCAGGGTGATGCAAATTTGATTGTACCCCGAGTAACCATCAAGGAAGAAATACCAACCTCGACCGGCTAGTCTATCCAACATTTGATCTATAAAGGGCATGGGAAAGTTCTCTTTCTTGGTCCACGAGTTCAATTTGCGATAATCCATACACACTCTCTAACTCGTGACCGGGCACATAGGTACAAAATCATTATTCTCATTCGGGACCACTGTCATGCCGCCCTTCTTAGGAATACATTGGACCGAACTCACCCACGTGCTATTTGAAATTGGGTAGACAACTCCTGTATCAAGCCACTTAATAATTTCCTTCTTGAACACCTCTTGCATCTGTTGATTTAGTCTCTTTTGGTGTTCCACACTATGAACATGATCAACATTCTAGAAAAGGAATATTCACCGATAAATTGCTAAACTTTCCAAGAAACTTCTTGAACTTGGTATCATCATCCTTCTTCTTGAGCCTTTGTGGTCATGGGAGAGGAATTTTGATTTATCGTAATGGAACAATTGGAGTTTCATCTACTTTTGGAATATAATCATCAATCACCTTCAGAGTTTTCGCACTCTCAACATTTTCTTCAACAACCGTTAGCCGTTCAACACTTGTCTCATTAGGATTTGGATCATTATCAATTGGCTCGTCTAGCCGCTTTATCTTTGCATTGGCTTGTTTTTCATTTGCCTTTTTACTTGGGTCTTCACCAAGATCAACAACATCTTTACCAAGAGTCCGACCACTCCTAGTGACAATAGCCATGATGTGAGCATTATTTTTAGGATTGAAAACTGTGTCACTAGATAATCCACCCCATGGTCTTGCATTAAGTTATCCCGAGAGTTGGACCAATTGAATTTCAAGTTGCTTGATAGAGGCCGAGTGAGATGTCACCATTTGATTTTATGAGAAGTCACCTTTTATTTCTCTCATGATCTTATCAGTCCACTCAACACTCATTAGAATCCGAGAAAGGGTATCTTCATTCTTGAGCTTATTCGGGTCAATGGAACTTGACTCCTTACTCTTTGCCCAATTATGTAGAGGTACATACTGATCATAATCTCTCTAATCCAGATCTCTATCATGCCAATCTCTATCTGATCTCTTTCCTTCAAACCTTGATTCCCACCTTGCCTTTGATAGGTAGGGAGGGAACCCCCGATTGGTTTAACAGGAACCGGATTTTTTTATCAAGGGACTTTGTTTCCTCATCATCATAAGCTTTGGTACTCTTAGAAGAAACGAAATTAATTTCCTTAGAAGGAGATCCCATCACATGCTTGGTGAGAATATCAAGTTGCATCATCACTTTAGCCATATTTGCTTCTCTTTATTCATCCTTTTCTTTTGATATTGACTTATAAAAGATGCGGAGGGAGCCCCCATATCCACCTCGATATCTCTTGTGTGCCACCCTCTATTTTTCTTGGACACTTGATCTAATAAAGTTGATGCAATACCATAAAATAATCTAACAAGATAACATTCGTCCACATTATTGGCTACTATCTTGTTCAATTGATCCAATGCCCGATAGAAAATTTGAAGGAATATTTTATCTGGAACCTCATGATTTGGGCATTGCATTAAATTATTGTTGAATTATTTCCAACCCTTATATAATGGTTTGCCATTAAGTTGGTCAAAGTTGATGATTTCATCCCTTAGTTGCAACATCCGAAAAGAGGGAAAGTATCTTTCCAAAAATGCCTACATGAGCGTAACACATAAAGTGATATACCCGATGGGAAAAGACCGCAACCATAAGACCGCTTCTCCCGTTAAAGAGAATGGGAAAAAATGCAACCAAATTAACTCTTGAGATATGTGGGGCATGTTTAACATAGAACACACCTCAATAAAATTCGTCAAGTGTATATTATCATCCTCATGTGTTTGGACTCCAAATAACCCTTTCATTTGAAGAAAGTGAATCATCAAGCTAGTAATGTGAAATACTCCATTTCATTTCATCGGTGGAATACGAATAGCCCTAGTAGGTCCTGCATGATACCCATCAATCGACCTGGTATGAATACCGTGTTGACTCATAGTATCGTGTATACTATTATGCACACCTGAGAAAGAACAAAAAAACCAAATAATGCAAAATAAAATACTACAGCTAACCCAAAGTAACTAAAAACACTACAAGAGTGAAACTATGTTTCACTCCCCGACAACGACACCATTTTTTATAATTCTCAAATTAGACTTTTGAATGGGTGTAGGCGATCGTTGTAAATATAATGACCCAACTTAGTTTGGGGTTGAATCCACAAGGAGTGAAATCATGGGAATTCAAAACTCAAGAGTATTGACAGTCTACTAAAAGATGACCCGTAGTGTGAATAAAGTAAGCATAAATGTAAAATGGGGGATTTAGTTTGAATGTATCTATAAATGACAACTACTTCAATTTTAGTTCACTAGCTTGACGTTGAAAAATGCTAAGAGTGAATTCAATTGAGAATAAGCATTGGGGTGATGCAATTATAGGTGTGGGATCATGCATGGGTACTTGGCCATTTATTCAACTTTTATCTAAAAGTCATGGGTAGGCTAGATGCCAATGTATTGGTGTCAATCTTTCAATTACAACACCAAATTTCACAAATGGGTTCTTTCAAACACCTCAAAAGTGTGATGATTTTTCACATATATTGCCTCAATTGACATCCTTGCGTCTAAGAGATATCATTAAATGAAATGAATCAAGTTATTAGTTGCATTTATTCCTCACCCATGTCCCCTCTTTCAAGAATGACATGGGTTCTAGGGTGGTTGGAGTTTCCTACCCCCAACTCTTAGTTAATTTATGAAATAAATGCAACACCCATAACAACTAACTAATTAGAAAAATAATTAGCTAAAACCTATGCACTACCACTACCTAAGCAAGCATAACCCCAGGATTGGAAATTAGCTACTCATATATAAAAGGGATAAGAATATACCAAAGTTATTATTAACTTCATCCATGAGAAATAGAGACGATGTAGTTCCACACTTGGGGTTTCAATAATCCTTCAATGGAAGATCACTAACATATATTTTTCATTCAATCTTAGTACAAAATTCTCAAAATATGAAAAGATAGATGATAAAAGAGAAGAGAGGAGCTAAAAGCTAAGAGAGATTCTATGTTCAAAAGATGGAGGAAATGTTCCTAAGATGAAAACTAGGTCTTGGAAAATGAGCTAAATCCCTCCTTTTAAACTTCACTATACATTTGATGAACATTACAAAACTACCACCATGTTCTTGATCTGCTTAAGCTGATCCAAAGAGAATGGAGAGCAGACAGAGAGAAGATGGCTAGTAGCTCTAAAGCAGATGTGAAGCAGATGCAAAGTGGGTGACTCTTTTCCTTCATATTTGGCCTCTTGATAACTTGAATGACTTGCCCAATCTTCTCTTTTTACTTTTACCTACATAATGAGTATTAAGTAAGAGAGTACCATCAAATCAATGGAAAATAATGATAATTTGGGATTAAAAGGTGCTATCAAGTCATCAAATTGATGACTTATCACTTTGCTATCAAGGTCGTCTTTGTGTTCCCAATGTGGATAGGTTGAGAGAAATAATCCTAGATGAGGCTCACAATTCATAGTATTCGATCCATACCAGTGTTACTATAACGTATCATGACTTACGAGAAATCTATTAGTGGAATGGAATCAAGAGAGACATAGAAGAGTTTGTAGACAAGTGTACCAATTGCCAAAAGGTTAAGAATGAGCACCAGGGGCTAGGTGGTACACTTTAGGAGATCACCGTTCCTACTTGGAAGTAGGAAGTAGTGAATATGGACTTTATCACGGGGTTTCCTCGTATAAGTCAGCATGATTCAATTTGGGTCATAGTCGATCGAATGACCAAATCAACTTATTTATTACCTATTAAGACTTTAGATACAGTGGAATATTATGCCAAAATGCATCTTTGCGAGTTGTTAAGGCTTCATCGGATACCCTTGTCTATTATTTCAGATTGAGGCAGACAATTTACTTCCTAATTTTGGCAATTATTTCAGAAAGGCCTTGGTACAACCTTAGTACTGCTTTTTATTCACAGATTGATAGTCAGGTTGAGCATACAATACAAACATTGGAAGAATGTTGAAAGCATGTGTATTAGACTTTAAGGGGAGTTGGTATGATCAATACCTTTGATCGAGTTTGCCTATAATAGCAATTATCATGCTAGCATTCAAATGGCTCAATTTAAAGCTCTGTACAGGCGTAGGTGCATATCACCCATAGGGTGGTTCGAGGTTAGTGAAGCAGCTTTAGTTGGGTCAAAATTTGTTATTGAAGCTATGGAAAAGGTCCAGTTTATTTGTGAAAGGTTGAGGACAACTCAGAGTCATCATAAATCATATGCAAACATATGGAAAAGAGAACTCAAGTTTGAAATTGGTGATTGGGTATTCTTAAAGGTGTCGCCCATGAAAGGGATAATAAGATTGGAAAGAAAGAAAAGTTGTACCCCCAATTTGTTGGTCCATATTAAGTAATAAGGTGTATTGGAGAGGTTGCTTATGAGTTGGACCTTCCGTAAGAGTTAGCCATTGTCCACCCAGTTTTTCATATCTCGATGATAAGGAAGTGCATTGGGGATCCATCCCTAGTAGTCCCTCTAGAGAGTATTGGAGTCAAGGATAACTTGTCCTATAAGGAAACTCTAATCAAAATTCTTAATAGACAGGTCCAAAGGCAAAGAAATAAGGATGTGGCATTAGTAAAGGTTCTTTGGAGAAACCAGTTGGTTGAAGGAGGAACTTGGAAAATCGAAGTAGACATGATGACCAAGTACCCTAAGTTCTTTCCCTCCAATTCAGTCCCTACTGAAGGTAAATCATTTATCTTCAGAAAATTCTTCATCTCTTAGACCATCTAAGTATCTTCATATCGTATCATGTGTTCTTGAGTCGTTAAGTACGTGTATTAGTTGTAAATTTAATTAATAACTCTATATGGAAACGTCATTTTTTTCCAAAATCTTCACTCTAGATAGTTTCATTTGGGGATGCATGATCCCATGGGGAATATATTGTAATACCCCCACAAGATCCTAGATAAGTTCCCTATTAGTCGTCACGTGTAAAAAGGTCCCAAAGCAATTATTCCACACTAAGTATAAGTCTCATGAGAACTTTGACACCCTCAATACTTTGAACATTTTATTTTTGGCCTTCCCGTGTTTGAAAAAATTATTATTGTCTTAAAATATGTTTAGAAAGGTGAAAGGGTCATTCGGGAGAGTTTTGGATATTTTTGGAGGAGGTTCGGGGTGATTTTGGACCACAGAGGTAGTGTGCCTCCGCATTTTAGACGTGTCACAGAGGTAAGCCTCCAAAATATGCAAAATTACATGGATAAAAACCTACACTATATGCAATGTGACACGAAGGCAAGCCTCTGCGATAGGCAACGTATCACGGAGGCTGGCCTCCACAATAGGCTTCGTGCCATACAGTAGTGTAAAAAGTCGTGCAGTCACTTAAGGCTTAAGGTATTTTTGGTATTTTTATTCCTTTTAACACCCAATTCATGACCTATAACCCTAAATAAGAATAATTTACCCTCTTCTCAGTCAATTATCAACATTCATCCCTCTTCCACTTTCAAGAACAACAAGGCTAGCGTTTTTCCATAAATTTATCTCCCAAGTCCCCAAGTCTAAGTTCCCTTCAATAAGTTGAGCAAATACAGGTATGTGGGGATTTGAGCAAGGATAATATTTCATCCTTGTTCCCAAGAACTCTAATTTTAAATTGAACTTATATGATTTTAATTAGGGTTTATACCTAAATTTTGATATTCTTGAATTTCTGATATTATCATATGATTTGAAGTTTAATTTGCTCAAGAAATTTCTTTTATTCATGTTTTGACTTACATGAATGTCATTATTATGCAATTTTTATTATCCTGACTTGAAGTTTGATGATTTGATGAAACATTATAATTTAAGCATTGAGCATAACATTTTGAGATAAAGTTTCCATGAAATAATGCATGACTGTAAAGACTTAAGCATAAGTTGTTGAGCAAAATAATTTGAAGATTATAATTTTAATTTACAAGTATTATAGAATTATCAATGTTCAGTTTGATCTTGTGATCTCAATTAAGACTCGAAATCCACAATTTCACCCTATGGGTATGATTTAAGTAAAAGAGGCATAGTTGGTTTTCAATTTACAAATCCATATGCTATTTTAAGGTAGATTTTCAAAGTATGAGCATATAATATTTTTGGAGTAGTGTTTAGTACCGAGAAGGGAAATGTGGGTTTAGCCATCCTATTTTTCGGGAACTACGAGCCACTGTAGGTTTAAGGGACTTCTCCAGATAGTGTCTTCTTTACCTAATTTGGGCTAAGATTAGTGATCACTTAAGTTAAGGTTCTATTCTAATCGCAAGGGTAGGACAAATCTCCCCAACTTGGGTAAGATGTTGGACTCCATGATAGCTCACATGGTTTATGTCGGTTATAAGAATCTCCCACAAATAAAATAAAAGTAAAGATTAAAGAAACTAAGTTTACTGACTCATTAAGCTTATCAGAGTATGCTTTACTATTAATTTTTTATGATATTTTAGCTTTTAGCTTTATTCATAACCAAGATGAGTCCTTTTACACTTAGCATGCATGATTTGAAAGTATGTTCAGTTTCAGTTTTACTTATTGCATTTACCCCCGCATACTCAGTACATTCCAAAAGTACTGACCCATATATATGTCTATGTTCTACATTGTCTTATAATGTAGGTTCTGGTGCTTGTCCCCATCAGTACGATTGATTACTGGCATCATCTCCTACATGTCGATATTTGGTAAGCCATCATAGACCGAGGATCGAGTTTATTAGAGTTTAAGACTTCCATAAATGTTAGTTTAGAGATCTTATCTTTCAGTTCAGGTAAGTTGGGACCTATCCCAATGACTCTTCAATTATCAGAGTAGAGTCTTGTTAGACTATGTTTATTTTAATTTAAAGAAATTCATTGAGATTCTAGGTTGTAAGATTAAGATTGAAATTTTAAACTTTTTTCCTTCAGTTATTGTGTATATTTTAGTCTGCATTCACATGAGTGTAGTGCTGATAAGATATCATGGGTTATCTTGGGACTATATTCGTAGTCTTATGCACCGTGTGACATCCAGGGGGTACTCTTGGAGTGTTACAAGAAGTCTAAATCCAAAAAACCAAGAAAAAATGAGTTGAAATCGAGTTTTAATTCGAAGAAAAACTCTTTTAGACAGTATTTGGTTTGATTAGTGGCATCTTTCTCGTGGTAAAAATGCACCTCTTGCAGCATGGGATAATTTTGTGGATTCTTTCCTAGACCATTTCCTTCCACAAGCACTAAGGTAGTTCAAGGTACAGGAGTTTGTGAATTTAAAGTAGGAAAAGATTAGTGTGGAGTATGCTCTCAAGTTCACAAAATTGTCTCGATATGATTCGGAAATGGTCTCTAAAATAAGGGCTAGGCTGCTGAAATTTGTGTTTAGACTAGAAAAACATGTAAACAAAAGAGTGCAAAGAAGCATTGTTGGTTAGTGATATGGATATTTCTAGGTTGATGGTGTATGCTCAACTGATTGAGGAGAAAAAATAAAAGGATAGGGAGGAATTTCAAAATAGGAGGGCAAAGTCAGCAAGTAATGAGCTTACTTAGCAACAGTCAGGAAATGGAAACAAAGATTTCTTTCACAAGAGGTCATCTAAACCTTTCCCATCATCAACTAGTGCACCTACACCAAGGCCTAGGATTGTCTAGCATGTTCAGACAAATAAAAATTATAGGGTTAACTTTTTGACACATACTATGGAACTTACGCCTATTAAGTAGTACCTACAGGTAACTTGAATATTTTCATCGTTTTAAGTGTTGAAAGTGCTATAAAATCATAGCACATCAATACCCTCAACTTAGAATGTTTGCATGTCCTCGGGCAATATAATAAAACAAAAAAAATAATGACACTTAACTAGGAAAACTCTAAGCTATCTAAGGCAGTCAATCATCAACTTTAAGCTCAAACACATTACCCCCTCCTATTTCCATACTTTAAAACCAACTGTGTGTATACATGAAGTACAACAATGTGACACAAGAAAATCAAGATATGGCATTACATTAGCAACAAATAACCATTCATATGTACAAGCTACACTACCCAAACAAGTAAGCAGCTAGCAATACAACCCATGTACCCTTACAACAAAGAAGTCCCACTCACTCATATGAAATCATGCATGTCAATACGGGTATAGTTAAGATACACTCACACTCACAAGAGAAGTTCCACCAATGCACATCAAATACCATAGGCTTGCCCTTATTTTCTCTACCTTAGCTTTCAAACAGTCAAGTTAGGATTACAATAGGACTTTATTTGGCTTGTAATGTAGACTTGGGGGCTGGCAAGGTACATCTGGATATATTTAGTGACTAAGCTACCTTGGCACTACACTTACTTTGGGTCCACTTATCAAACAATTTTTCCACCCTTATTTATCCATTTTTATTCTTTATTGTACATTGAGGTTGGGTATGGTTTCTTTTTATTCATTCTTTTTCTTTTTAATTTTTTAATTTTTTTTCACAATTTCTTTTCTTTTTTTCTTTTTTTTGTACCACACTCAGCCTTATTGTCTTTTCTCTTATTTTACCCATCTTCATACCTACTTCGCATTATACACCCCTATGATAGCCACCCTCAACTTAGGAGATTTGCCTGAGTTGAGGTGCACAATGTCCAAGGAGGACCAGAGCCAAAATAGGTTCATTGTATCATAAATAGGAAGGTGAAAGGTGTAACAAGAAATATAGGCTATACAGGCTCAAAAATCGGGATCAAGGTAAACTTATTCACACATGGAAGGTCATTTAGGCTAAAAGTAGACTTATTTCAAAAGTGGCCTATGATCCTTTCCTAACCGACTATCCTACAACCTAGGAAGGACTAACCAGGCATGTTTTAGATTCAACATATGAAGGAAACTACGTAGTATCTCACACACACATGGCATAGAGTCACATCACAAGTTACTACTTATCCTGTTCATGCAATTATTAGAAATGATCATTATGTCCTTAATCCTAATACTATAATGAGATTCATAATGGTCACATAGATATACATCATACAATTCTAAAACAATTTTTTAGAGAGGTATCATTTTTTCACAAATCAACAAAAAATATGTAAACTACCCTAGATACTCAAAAATCTCCTAATTACATAAAAACAAAATACAATATGAAACTAAAATACCCTAGACATGTCGATTCTACAACCATAGCGCAGCCGATAGGAAAAGAAACACGGTAGTAAAAATCCGCGGTAGCTATAGTATATCCCCACACCAACTAAAAGATTATGCACTATCCCTAGTGCGTGTAAGCAATATAAATCAAGGGAATAAGGACATACCTGGGATGCACTAGGCGTTTGTGTCATAATTTCCCCCCTGTAAGGGTACCTTAACTGGCAGAGACGATGGTGGTGGTGGTGCACTGCTAGAAGATGCACCTAAATTTAGATCACCACACATCTACCTATCAATAAGTGCAGTCTCCTATGAATCATGAGTGGCCCTCTTCAAGGCCTAGTCAAATTGCATGTTAGAATCCTTTAGAACCTTCTCTCTGCCTTTCTTGGTCCTAACTACAGAGACCATCTACTCATCCTCTGTGAACAAATTAAAATACCTAGGTCCACGTAGAGGTACCGGCTAAACAACTGGAGGAATAACTAGATGGATGGCCAAAATATAGCTCTTAATGAGAGAGTGTATCTCTACTTGCAGTGTGTGGACACCTCCTCCATAATCTCACCCAGATTGAGTGCTTTAATATCACTTAATTAAGATAATACTCGAACCTCAAATAAATCTATACAGGCATGCACCTTAGATAGAAACTCTAATATCTAATCCCTATGTGTAACCCGCAATCTAGTCTCTACCGCCTCAACTATCATCCATACCCAAGGCCGGATCTGCCCATACAACAATGACATTTTGGCCTTAATATTCTCTAGTTGGGTGGTGGTAGAACTCTGACTATATACTAAGATCTATATAAATCCCATGATACTAAAAACATACCTATAATGACAGTAGTAGAGGGGCGAGGGGGCACTGCAGATATCCCAATCGACTCTGAAGTGGTAGCTAGAACAGAAGTGGAAATATATACATTCCTCTTACCCTGTGTGCTCATATTATGGGCCTCTCTCTCTACCCCCATCTTAAAATCCATTCTTACACCAGTATCGCCTCCCTGTCAATTAGTAGGCTCTGCAGGAACTGATGGGCTCTTAGACTGGGCTGAAATCACTATACAGTTGTTTTCACTTTTATATGAATTTTATTATAATTTCTAATCTCTTGTTTTACTACACTTTTTAAATAGATTTACATACTAATACATTTCATATATAGATCATCTTTGGCACTACATCATTTCATGATGTAGGTTTTGGTTCTCAAGTCCATAGTCAAGTGCCTCATTAGGATTCCTAACTCCTGCTATTAGTGAGCCTCTTTTCTACCAGGAGGTTGAATGACATATGATAACTTCTTTGCATTTTCTTTCCTTTCAATATTGGTACATATTAGAGGCTTCAAAGTCTGGTGTAGTTATCAAGCATACTTTGTAATTTTCAATCTTTATTTACCATAAATATTAGTATTATTAGACATTATGCGGTACTAATACACTTTGGTGAAATTTTATTCCTTGAGTAAATCCTAAACAAACTTTATATTATTTTCATTTTATTCATTTGTATTAGAAGTATGCTTGGGTGATAGACTAGAATGTTTACTCGTACTAGCAATAGTGTTGGGTGCATCCCAAGTCTAGGGCCCCATCTTAGATTATGACAAACTTTCTATCAGAGCTTGGTCAAGTGTCCTAAGGTGTCTATGAAGTCGTATCTAGTAGCATTTCTTTTATAAGTGTGAAGCATGCCATACTTATAATTGGGAGGCTACAAGAAATTTAGGAGATATTTCCCATTCTTTCATACTCTATTTCGTTCGATGAAGTTCAACTCTATGAAATTGTTCTAATTTATGTTTGTCGCTTATTTCAGATCATGCCTCCAAAAATACCTTCTAGCCATAGGGTTACTAGTAATACTGGGTTGTTTTCGGTGCCAACACTAGTTATATACCCTCAACTCATGTGTTGCATACCAGAAATTAAAGGAGTATGCTCTTAAGTTCACAAAATTGTCTTGATATGATCCATAAATGGTATCTACAATGAGGAATAAGATATTGAAATTTGTGTTCAAACTTGCAAAATATGCAAACAAAAGAGTGCAAAACAACATTGTTGGTTAGTGATGTGGATATTTCTAGGTTGATGGTGTATGCTCAACAAGTTCAGAAGAAAAAAAAATAGGGAGAATTTCAAATAGGAGGGCCAAGTCAGGAAGTAATGAGCCTACTCAACAACCGTCAGGAAATGGAAACAAAGATTTCTTTCACAAGAGGTCATCTAGCCCTTTCCTATCTTTAACTACTGCACCAACACCAAGTCCTAGGATCAACCAGCGTGTTTAGATGAATCAAAATTATAGGGTTCAAGGTTCTCAGTCACAGAAAAGTAGAAGTCAATGGGTTCCATCATATCCTACTTGTTCTATTTGTGGAAAGAATCACCAAAGTGAGTATCGTTATGGCAAAGGTATATGTTATGGGTGTGGTCAGTGAGGTTATATGTAAAAGGATTGTCCATCAACAAAGAGAGTTAATGGGGGTAGAAGAACCTAATCTTCTACTTTAGTTACTCCAGTAAGATAAAGCACTACTCTAGGGATCGGTAGAGTTAATAATCACCTGTATGCATTGGGAAATTTCCAGGATTTAGAGGATTCTCCTAATATGGTTACTGGTATGTTTAATGTCTTTTCTCATGATGTTTATATGCTACTTGATCCTGGTAGCTCCTTGTCTTTTGTGACCCTATATATAGCCATGAAGTTTGGTATTTTCTCTGAACAAATCTTAGATCCATTTTCTATTTCCACTTATGTTGGAGAGTCTATTATTGCTAGACATATTTATAGAGATTGTGTAGTTACAGTCCTGTATAAAGACACTATAGTCAACTTAGTTGAGTTGGACATGGTGGACTTTGATGTTATATTGGGTATGTACTGATTGCATTCATGCTATGCTTCCATTGATTGTAGGACTAGGGTAGTCAAGTTTCAATTTCCTAACTAACCAGTTCTAAAATGGAAAGATAGTCCTTTCGTTCCTAAAGAAAAGTTCATACCATCTCTGAAGGCCCAAAAAATATTATCCAAGGGTGTATTTATCAATTAGTATGAGTCAAAGATTCAAAGTCAGAAATACCTTTACTCTAATCCATTCGTATTATCAATGAGTATCAAAAAGTTTTTCCTTACGATCTTCTAGGAATTCCTCCTGATAGGGAATTAGATTTTAGGATTGATCTTCTTCCTGACACTCGACCTATCTCCATTCCACCATATAAAATAGCTCTTGCAAAGTTAAGAGATTTAAAAGATCTTCTTGATAAAGGTTTTATAAGTCCTAGAGTTTTATAAGGCCTAGTATTTATTGATAAAAGTTAGAGAATGTGATATTCCGAAAAGAGCTTTACGAACCCGATATGGTCACTTTGAAATTTTAGTCATGTTCTTTGGTTTGACTAATTCTCCTGCAGTTTTTATGGACCTTATGAATAGGGTGTTTAAACCACATTTGGATATTTTTGTAATCATCTTCATTAATGATATTTTGGTCTACTCTTGAAGTAAGGAGGAATATGTTAATCATCTCAAGATTGTTCTTCAAACACTTAAGGATCATGAGATGTATGCTAAATTCTCAAAGTGTGAATTCTGGTTGGAGTCAGTAGCACTTTTAGGTTATGTTATTTCGGGTGAAGGTATCCAGGTTGATTCTTAAAAAATTGAGGCAGTGAAGAATTCACCAAGACCTACTACATCTTCTGATATCAGATTTTTTATGGGTCTAGATGGTTACTACATGATATTTGTGGAGGGATTTTCCTCCAGTACTGCTCTTTTGACTAGATTAACTTAGAAAATAGTCAAGTTTCAATGGTCGGAGGCATGTGATAAGAGTTTTCAGGAGTTGAAATATAGATTGACCTCCACCCTAGTGTTGGATTTACCAGAGGTAAACGATAGTTTTGCGTTTTATTGTGATGCTTCACGAGTTGGTATTGGTTGTGTATTAATGCAACACAGTAAGGTTATAGCCTATGCCTCGAGGAAGGTTAACAATAATGAGATAAATTACCCAACTCATGACCTTGAGTTGCAGCTGTAGTCTTTGCTTGGAAGATTTGGCATCACTGTCTTTACGGAGTGCACGTTGATATTTTCACCGATCATAAGAGCCTTCACTATGTTTTTAGTCAGAAGGAGTTGAATCTCAGGTAAAAGAGGTGGCTTAATTTACTCAAGGTCTACGATTTAAGTTTGCTCTATCATCCTGGTAAGGCAAACATGGTTGTGGATGCTCTTAGTAGAGTATCTATTAGGAGTCTTGCATATGTTGAGAAAGAGAAGAAAGGACTCACAAAAGATATTTGTTGTCTTGATAATTTAGGAGTCCGAGTCCTAGACTCTAAAGATAGTGAGGCAATTGTTCAAAATATATCAGAATCGTCCCTAGTTTCAGAACTTAAAGAAAAGCAGAATAATGACCTTATTCTTTTGAAATTGAAGGAAGATGTTCTACAATAAAAGGTTATGGCTTTTGAACAAGAGGGAGATAGTGTTTTGAGGTACCAGGGTAGACTGTGTTTTGGATGTTGATGGATTGCGAGTAGGGATTATGGCAGAGGCACATTATTCCAGGTACTCTATTCACCCAGGATTCACCAAATATATCATGATTTGAGAGAAATTTATTGGTGGAACATCACAAAGCAAAATATTGTTGACTTTGTTCTTAACTGCCCAAATTATCAGCATGTTTTAAGGCTGAGCATAAAAAAACTAGTAGTTTGGATCGGGATATAGCTCTTCTACTATGGAAGTGGGTATGATAAATATGGATTTTGTGATGGGGTTACCACGTTCTTGACATCAACATGACTCAGTTTGGGTGATTGTGGATAAAATGACTAAGTCTTCTTATTTCTTGTCTGCTAAGACAACATACTCGGTTGATGATTATGCTAGGTTGTATATTTGAGAAATTTTCAAGTTGCATACAACCCCGTGTCTATCATTACAGATAGAGACAACTAGTTTATTGCTCATTATGGAGGTCCTTCCAGAGAGGTTTAGGTACACAGGTGAACCTTAGTACCGTTTTCCATCCTCAGACTGATGGTCAAGCGGAGCGCACCATCTAGATGCTCAAGGATATGTTGAGGGCATGTGAACTTGACTTTAAAGGAAATTGGGAGGATCACCTACCTCTTATTGAGTTTACATATAATAATAATTACCATTGAAGTATTTGGATGGATCCTTTTGAAATTCTATATGGGTGAAAATGTAGATCTCCTATTGGGTGGTTTGACATTGGTGAAACTACGTTATTAGGCCTAGATTTGGTTCATCAAGTTGTAGAGAAGGTTAATATTATTTGAGAGAGGTTGAAAACTGCTCGAGAGTGGTTGAAAACTACTCAAAATCTTACTCAGATAGGAGGTGTAGAGACTTGGAGTTTGAGGTAAATGATTGGGTGTTCTTGAAGATATCAACAATAAAAGGTGTTATGTGTTTTGAAAGAAGGGGAAACTTAGTTTTCGTTATATTGGTCCTTATCATATTTTGCGAAAAGTTGGAAAAGTTACCTATGAGTTAGATTTTCCCATAGATCTAGCCTCAGTTCATACGGTATTTCATGTATCCTTACTTAGAAAGTGTGTGGGTTACCATAGTCTTATAGTCCCAACGGAGAGTGTGGATGTAAAAGATTCATTGAATTGTGAAGAACTTCTCATTAAGATATTGGACGTCAAGCTCGCAAGTTGAGACCAAAGGATATTGTTCGGTAAAGTTGTTGTGGAGAAATCTAATATAGGGGCAGTTACATGGGAATCGGAGGAAGATACGAAAGAAAAATATCCTCACATATTCACTTCTCAAATGGAAAGAAATGAAGGTAATGATATAATCCTTACTAATAATGTTCCATAAATTCTTACTTCTCGTTGTTTTAATCAAGCTCCATAGTACGCCTATCTTAATTCATGTTATGTCAAGTGCCTTTTATTCATAATTTATGTTTATAATTTTTTTGGTGGTTCTTTTTGTTCTAGGGTTTTCTGAAATATGGTGTTATTTATAAATCTTAAGAAAAGTTCATTAGTAAAAGTTTCATTCCCTAATTCTTGTACGTAGAGTTTTACCCAAACATATAACCTTCATTCAAGGACGAATGATCCCAAGGGGGAGATATTATAACATCTCACAGCCTTTTCTTTGTGAGATCCTTCAAGGATAATTTCGTCTTCTTGTTTTTAACTATCCTAAGTAATTAAAACCCTTTTATTCATTGGTTCTAGACAGTTATTTTTGCAAACAGAACATTACTTTTTACATCCAGCAAATAAATCTCTGTTATTCCATCAGTTTAACTCTCTTTATTTTCTGCAATTTCTTGTATTAAAACCCCATTTTCTCCACCAGTTTCACAATGTAATATCATCGCACAACAATCCTAATCACCCTCTCAAACTCAACTTCTAAGAATCTCTATAGAATTGGTTCAAGAAAATCAAGTCTAGTTTTCTCTTTGAAATCTAAAGCTCTTTAAGCGTTTTGAGGTATGTAGAACTCTTTCTTTACATCTGGAAGTTTTATTGTTTCTCTCAGTTCAAATTATTCTTAAAATGTTTGGGTTCTTTAATAAGTTTTTGGGAAAATTTGGAATTTCTTTGTCTTCATCCATTATGTTGATTCTATAAATAAGTTTTCAGTAAATATGGAAATCACCTTAGATCATGAATACTTATTCATTTTTTTGTGAATCCTATTCCAACAGAAGCATAGTTCTATTTAGTCTCTTAAGTCGATATCTGTGCCAGATTATATGTTAATATTCTAAATCTCTTTAAGTATAACAAGTATGTGTAATTGCTAATTGAATGTGGTTTTGGTAGGTTCGATTTCTTATAATCGATAACAACATTAATGGAACTGATAATGAAAAAACTTACCAAAACAACATGAACTTGCATAAACACTTGCAGATAGAAAACACCACTTCCTTAAGCCTATATTAGTTGTTTTACTAATGTAGACTTATTTTCCATCCTTCCCCTACGACTTACATCCTCTTATTTACATGTTTTCCTCATTACCTGACTTTTCCATCTTTTAATACGCTTTCGTTGTGCCCCCCAATCCAATATTTTCTAGCAAATCACATTCTTATTATGTTCCAGTAGGTAAATCACATCTTATAAAGATGATTAATCTATTTGACAAAATGTGTTTTCCAATAAAAATTTAAAGTTACGAATCTTAACTGGAATGCTCATAATTATACCTTAATTCACTAAGTTCTGTAAAATCCATGATCTAAGGACTTGTTGGACTAGTTTTGGTAGATTAAATATGGTCTCTAAGCTTTTTTTTTTCTTACAGTAAAGGTCTGAATCCTTAATTTAATTATTTCATTATAACAAACCAATTGAAGTTAAGTCCTCAGTTGAATAAGAATTATGACTTCTAGCGGTAAGGTTTAAAATTGCTCCATAATGCTTGTAAATTCTATAAAATGGTGCTAAATCAAAATCTTATGAACCCAAAGCGGTTAAATTCCCAAGCCTAAGTGGATAAATTATGTACATGAGCCTAAAACGGCTAAACCATGATTATGATCCTAATATGTCTAACACTTTGAACATAATAAATAAGATAACATTATAAGCATAAGGGAGCTAGTTAGATGACCGTGAAGGCATAGGTTCAATCAATAAATACCCAGAACTATGTTTGCCGACATATAATAGAGATTATTCTGCAAGTCGGATGACTCTTGGAATCAACTAGAATCAACTTTTCACATAAAACTAGAATCAACTTTTCAAAAAAAAATGAGGCATACAAGACTCTTGGAATTCCTCTACATATTAAACTTCCACTTTCGTTAAGGGCATGATCATAAAGTTATAATTCAAGAACAATGCACCTATTTTTTATTTTAGGCTATTTCTAGGCTCACATATATAAGCTTGTTGATTTCCACATATTTTGCAAGAAATTAAACATACCAACTTACTTGTTTCAAGTTTAGCATAATATACTATTGTTAGGAGCCAAGAAGTATACCTTTTGTTTCAAAAACCAGAAGTGAAGATTGAAAAAGATGAAGAAACCTAGATTTGACACACAATACCTTCAATTTAGACCAGTTGGTAATACCTTATATAGATTTGGAAGGAGTTGGTAAGTTTGATTTTTAGAGGAAAAGAGAAATTTTGAGGTTTTATAGGGTTGAGAATTTGGTTTGGGTGCTTAAATTACTCCATTGTGTCAGTTATGGGTTGGGTTACGTCGGGGTGGGCCTAAATTTTTAAAAGAAACTAGGCCCAAAATTGTGCCATTTACGGCACCACCTACGGGCCATAGGTGCCCTCCATAGGTGGGCCCAATTTTGTTGGCCCTTTTTCTGCTCTCTGGACTTGTTTTTTTAACACATATTGGACTACTTACGAAGTCATAAGTGGTATTTACTACCTCATAAGTATGTTCACAAGTTCAAGTCTAGAAAAATCCCTAAAAATCCTTAAAATTCCCTTCTAATATTCAATGCACAACTTACCTGGCCCGAGTGGGACTTATGACCTTTATGAGTTGGTCATAAAGTCCCTTTACTTGGAATATTTTGAATGAAGCAATGTATTACCATGTTGCAGGTCGTTGCTCATGCAACTGTACCTAAAAGTAAAAAAGAAAAAAAATGTGAATACTAAAATAGTAGGTTGCTTCCTACCCAACACTTGATTTAACGTCACCACACGACGTGGCTAAGTTGGTTACTCAGACTTCACCAACAAGCCCATGTGTTGCCTCCCATGCAGTGCTTGATTTAACACCGTGGAATGATGCAGGTACCTTTATTACTTAGAATTCATTAAGGTACCCAAAGGAGTAACCTCCAGGATCATCAACTCAATGAATAACCAACACCACCCTCATGTCGATTGGATACTTCATAGTTCTTTGAGCATTGAATGTGATTTCCTTATTATTAAATCTAAACTTGAGCTCTCTCACCTCTATATCAATAATCACTCTACCCGTGGCCATAAATGGTCTTCCCAGTATGATCGGCATCTTTAAGTCAACCTCACAATCCAAAATGTCAAAGCATATGAGAAAAATATAGTTATCAACTGTCACCAACATATCAAATGATATGCCTATGGATTTCTTCACTGTGCGGTCTGCCATCAATAACTACATAGTCATCGATTCTGGAGGGATCAAACCCAACTATTTGAATACAAGTAGCGATATCAGATTAATATTGGCTCTTAGGTCACATAACACTCTGGCAAATCTGAACGTCCCAATGGTGCATGGAATCGTGAATTCTCTGGGATCACCCTTCTTCTGAGATAGAGACTTAGAAGTGACTACACCATAATGGAGTAATCCACCAACATCCTCAAAACTTACAACTCTCTTCTTTGTCACCAACTCTTTAATAAACTTGGCATATCAGGCATTTTCTCCAAAGCCTAAAAAAAGGATGTCCAAGCTCATCTCTTTTAACATATCAATGAATTTCTTAAACTTTCCTTATTCCTTCTTATATTTAAGTCTTTGAGGAAGAGGTAGGGGAGGTCATGAAATTTACTTCACTAAAGGCTCATAGACCTTTCCCTTACCTTTATTCTCATCGATCCTAGCATCAACACTTGTTGCCTTGTCCAACTCCACATCAAGTGTCTCAACAACCACATCACTATCATTCTTCGGCACATCAATAGTAGGCAATGGGATATCAATAGTAGACTTACCACTCCGAGTGGTGATAGCAAGATAATGACCATCATTGTTAGGATTTTGCACTGTATTGCTCGAAAGCAGTAGCATGTGACTCAACCTTCTGGTTAAATCCTGAGATATCTGCTCTAATCTCCTTTAGGCAAGTTTCCCAACTTTACTGACCCTTAAACATCTTGGACAACATCACATCCATTTTTTGACTCAGTATCTCGACTGCACCAACAAAACATACGTGTCTCCCTTATCCTTGTAGTCATTATTTCTTCTCCAGTCACCATCACGCTCTCTGCTATGATCTCTTTACTTATCTCCATAATAGTTCCAACCTTGATTCCTTTTCTCTTTATCTTAGAAACCCTCTAATTCTTGATCTAGATACTTAGCCTCTTCCTCCACATCAAAATCATAAAGTTTAAAAGCCTTATCCTGTATGCCCACTGCATTCACCTTCTTAGAATTCATTATTGTGAACTGCTTTGTTAGCCACCAAATATCAATTCTAAGTTGTGCAATCTTTTATTCCACAAAATCATAACCATTCTATGGTCGTTGGAAGCCCTGATGGCATAATTACCAGTACCCCTCTCTGCCTACCGAGTATGCCACACTCGATTGGTGAGAGAGATCTAGTCTAGATTATCAAATGCTACTTCCCAACATAAACACATGAATTCTTCTCCAATTATCATATCTTCCATAGGTCTAGAACTAATATTCAGGGTTCTATAAAATATCTCCAGCAATTTTGTCCCTAAAATGTGATGATTGGGTACCATGTGCTCAACTTCTTCTTAAATTGAAACCATGCCTTGAACATCAACTCAGAATATAGCTTCCTGAAGTAGTATATGTCATCTTTTAACTGCAATATCATGTCGAAGGAAAGGAACAATTGAAGAATTACCTGTGCAAGTCATTCCATGTAGTAATTGATCCTTGAAGAAGTTCCCCCAACCATAATAAAGTTTCTATCGTCAACAAAAAGGGGAACAACCTCAATCTGAGTGCCTCCTAATCTACCCCAGGTATAGTATAAGAAGTGCAGATCCCAGTAAAGTTAGAAAGATGCATATTTGCATCATCGATTGCCAAACCTGCAAACACACCTTTTAGATTTAAGAGTTGGATCATGGCAGTGGTAATGTCAAACTTCACATTAAGGGGTAGTGCATAAGGAATGATGACTTTTGTCTCGATCATCTCAACCTATCCCATATCTTCCTCATCATAATATGGCAATAAGTATTGGTATGTTATAATCACTTGAAATTGACCACCTCTAACTGTATCTCAATTACCACCGAGTGTTTCTCGATGATGTACTACCAGTCTTGGCCTGGCTAGCTCTGCCTTCTGAGATAAAAGATGGGCCTCCTCATCCATCCTCTGATTAGAAATAGCTACCTCTACGAATAACTGATCTATTCTTTGATCAATAATGTTTTGAGGATTTCCTGGAGGAGGGGGAGGTACTGCATTAGGATCATCCCAAACACCTTTAAGTTGGCTATAACATACATGTTTTGTCATTGTATGATTTGGCTGTAGAATTATTTTTAGGTTCGGATATAGTGGGAGTAAAGAATTCTTTGACTCCTGGTATTAGGTATACACCGGCGTAGACCTAACTAAACATAGAAAATAAAAACCCAAAAACATCAATTAATTTCAATTAACAGTCACACCATATTCCCCGGTAATGGTGCCAAAATTTTGATGTTGCCAAAAGTTATGCCTTTATACAAGGCTAAAGTAGTTGATGCAAAATATAGTAACCCAACTCAGGTTGGGTTCGAACCACAAGGAATATGCAAATTATCTCTCTAATTTGCCGAAGTCAACAGGTAGTACTGGAAAGTAAATGAGGGGTTTGTAGTTGTAATCTCGAACAAGTGACAAAACTCAACTTTGGTTGTAATAAATTAGAAACGAACACTAGGACTATATTCCCCCTAGCTTCTAACTCGATAGGCTTCTCGTGCTCAATCTAACTATCAAATTGATGCTCATGTAAAATCTGGTAAGTTAGGTATCAACAACATCCTCTCAGCACTATTTGGTGAATTTAAGTCATTTCCTCTTGGTCTTAGAGTGTTGCCTTAATAACCCTTACCTTGGACCCCAGTTTCAACTATATCCTCTTAGTCTTAAGTTAATTAGATATAATTAATTATCTTAATTAGATAATATAGGTAAGCTTATTTCGGCAATTAACCCTAAATCACTATTGTGATCTCTTTTTTCCAATCTCTACCTCTTTCTTGGGTTTATAGTGACTACAGATTGGATTCTAACATTTGCAACCATTAAGAAAGTAATAAACTTAAACAAAACCACAATACATGTAGCAACAACTATCTAGAAGGACTGAACACTTCCCCTACTTCGTTATTCAAACATGGTTTCCACAAACCTAGATAAGGGAATTAGTCGCTCATGGATGTGAAATGATCAAAGGAATTCATAATTGAAAACATTCACACAATATCACATTAATCAATGATTAAAATCCAAAGTGTTTAACTAAATAGTCAACCAAAATAAATACAAAACAATCCAACGATCAAAATTAAATCTTGGAATCAAAAATGTGATTGTAAGTATATAGAGTGCATAAACTAACTAAAAAATGTTAAAATGGTATTTATAGAATACATGAAAAAATTAGGAAACCACTCTTGGAATTAAAGAGGAAAATCAAAGTCGGTGGCCACTTACTGGACACCTACAGGTCGCAGGTGGCACCTAAGGATTATTGGTGGTCCCACGAAGGTACCCCTCCTTCAAAAGATACTGAACACTCTCTGTATTTTGCTCCTCTAACACCTACACTGGTAGTTATAAATCATAGATGGCACCTATAGCCTATGTTGCTCGAACTCTTCAAAAATATCATCGGGTGCATGTCGGATCATTCAAAAGTAATGCATTTTTGGAGTATCCAACACGGGTGCAGAAATATTTTAAGAGAGTCTAAGCAACGTAGCCTATAGTAGTAGGTTCCCTCCATCAGTAGCAGGGCCTTATTTTCTCAACTTCTGAGCCTCTAAACTTCACTTTCTGACACATAATATGGCACCTACGCCTAGTAAGTAGTACCTACAAGTCGTAGGCGCCCACTTTAGTTGTCTAAAATCATAACTTTCACTCCTTTTCTCCAGAATAGTTTCAAAAACTGATTTCTAGTAAAACATAACATAAAACACATCATATCAAATAAAAATACCTAAGTAACTTGCATATTTTCATCGTTTGAAGCATCAAAAGTAATATAAAACCATAGCACATCATGAGTAGGGAAAGTTGGATTTGGTAGCAAGATTGTTCCTACTATATGCTCAATTAAGAGCATGATATTTTTGGATGATCTGCTAGTACAAATCTTTTTGTTCATATATTGTCCAAGGCCTGGAATATGGTCTTCTTGATTTAGCCTACTTATGGGATGGTTATGTATTTGAACATTTCCTCCACAGTCATCATTGTATGGCTTGCTATCATCTTTGGCAGTGATGATACAAAGTCTTGCTTTAGGCTAGGATCTTTGCCTATCTAAAAGTAAATCTTTTCCATCTTTTAGAAGTGGATATCGAAGACATCTCTATTGAATGATAGGTATTTCATCTAGAAGAGTTGTCTGCACAGTTTTTCTTATCTTTAGCCTATATCTCCATAGAAGACATCATATAGGATCTTGATATTGAAGGTATAATTTGAGATATTAGATAAGTGTTCTTATCAATAGTCCCAAGTTCATTCCACCAATATTTGATAATTCCAGGGAATCTAGAGGTGAACTCAAAGTATTTTGTATTTTTCTCATTCTGCCAGATTCCTTATTGTCATCCAAGGGTAAAAGTTTTGAATTCTTTGCGGCCAGGATGAAACTTTGCTATCATTGAGAGTGAAGGTATATAATCCAGTTCCAACAATTTTGTTTACCATTATCGTTGGTTTTGACCTATTTTGGGATTAGATCATTCATCATCCTATCTTGATCGTTGACTACTTTAGAGAGATCTAGCTCTCTGGATTTATTCATAAACATGGGTGGATAATCTTCTTCAGGGGATTCAATCGAAGGTTCAAATAGTTCCTATATTTGAGAATCAACTGAGGAATCTTCATTGTCTTTTATATATCCATCATC
The DNA here is from genome assembly GCA_030864215.1 of Capsicum pubescens. Lineage (NCBI taxonomy): Eukaryota > Viridiplantae > Streptophyta > Magnoliopsida > Solanales > Solanaceae > Capsicum > Capsicum pubescens. The sequence goes on along the minus strand of CM061544.1, from coordinate 102,070,535 downwards.
AGGCTAGCTATTATTAATTTTAGAACATACATCCGTAGGATGAGTTTTGAATAATTATTCTTGGTCCTCCTTGGGGTAAAACCATATAAGTCATCTATGGCTTCCAGATATTTTTTTGGGGGGTCATAATTTTTAGGGATGGAATCTAGAATAGTTCCAATTTATGCAGCATAAAGTTATGGGATAACCTAATCTTAGATGATCGAGTCGACATCTAATAACCTATCTTGAAATAACTATTTGTCAGTAAGAAGACATTATTTGATAGACTCCCAGTCATTTTCTGGTGGCTCTCAACTTTGAATATCCCAATCATCATTAGTATTTATAGGATATAGATCCGAGAAGATAGGGATATGGACTAAAGCAGTGTATTTTGAGCCTATTAAATCTTCGAATTCTGCATCCTTTAGAACCTGGCTAAAATTCTCCTTTCTTTTGACCTAGTTTTGTGCCCTCTTGACTTGCCTATTGGATGTCATAGCATTTTCCCTTACCCGTACGTATTTCGAAATATCAAACTCTCATTCATCTTTTGGTGCTAAAGTGAATGACATAGTTATATATAAATAATGTGGGAAGGTGGAAAGGGTATGTCCTGATCTTTGTGGTAGATATAATGGTGGTAACTTTTGAAATACAATAGATATTTGGATATTTTGTGGGTTAGTATTGCCATATTTCAAAATATGGATATGCTCTTTAAGTGGGGCCATTTATTCTTGTTGTTGGTCAAAAAAGTGTAGAAGTGAGGTTCCTAGAGGGCACATATCAAACTAGATGGTTTGCATCATGTTCTCTAGTGCTTTGATAAGTTTGGCATGTTGGGTGGATACCTGAGATGTCTTTTTTACTTGTTTATAGGATAATATTTGGTACTTCTAGAGCGTATTTCAGGTTATCCTTTTTGAAAGGTTGGCTTGGTAGGAAATATATTTGTGACAAGATCTAGTGGAAGATATCATGAATATTTTAGGTTAAGGGTCTTTTATTGGGTTGGAGATTTTTCTCCTTGATAGTGTAGGCAGTGGTGGTCAGTCTTAGGGTCTGTAAGAGACCTGCAATATGTGTTCCGTCTCTTTGTTTTCCCAAGGTTTTTGGAAATAAAGTTTTTTGAATACCAATGCTAGTCCCATTCTAAATCATCATCTCTATCATTTAGCAAGTCTTCCTTATATTTTTTGCAGTCCTAGTCGATATCCCATGGGCAATTTTCCTTAAAAGGACATTTATATTAAAAAACATAGTGTCCTTCATGATTTAACTATTATATCCAATTATTTTCTCAGGTGGATACCTCAAGAAAGTATGAGATATTTTTTGGATTGGGATTCTCTTCTTCTGGGTATTTATCAGCAAGAGTGAACATATGGAAATAGAAAGATACTTTATGAGACCTTTTAGTGAATATGGGTCTAGTGGATTGGAGACGTTGAGGATGGACTCTCCACTTCTCATAAATTTACTCATGAATTTTTAAGAATCATGAGAAATTCTTTTTGCTCATGAATTTTGAAGAATCATAAGAAATTTTTCTCTGGAGACATGCTTCGAGATTTGAATGCACTGGGTCATTTCGTTGGTGGCATCTACAGTTAGAAATAAGGAGTGGTGGCCACCTGGGAGGGATAACTTTTGTACATGGTTTTGAAATTGTCAAACTATCTGGTAGTGTAGTGTTAGGTGTATGGCATCAATTCATACAGAGTTTCAAGGATTTAGACCTAGATTTTAACACCTCCAGGAGGTGCGGATCAAAGAGGGATATATTAAGTTAGGGAATATAGTGACAAAGACTATCTCGGTGTTCAGCATGATCTCTGACATACCCAAGTTTGCATGTCGATACTCGTTGAATTTAGTATCAATAAAGGAAAGACGCGTCTTTACTGGTTGGCCTTTTCTCCCATGATGAGTCAACAAAACTCTAATAGCACCAAAATGGATATGGATTAATTCATGTCTCTTCCACTATTGCAGATGGTTATCATTAGATCGTGGTTCCCCAGATTTGGTCATTGAATTAATCCTCTCTAATCAAGTCATTCCAAATTTGTATGGCTAGGACATTAATCACAACCCTATCTCAAATCCACAAGCCATAGGAGATCTAGATCCTGTAGAAGAATATATAAAATAAAATAAATATATTCAGAATGATGATCCCATTAACCCTGATATAGAGAAAGGAGAATTCCAATCCAATGAATACCCTTTGGATGAATACTAAGACAACGATGATAACTTTTTCGCTGATGAATACATCAAAGACAATAAGGACTCGGTTGATTATTGAGAATACGTTGAGGAAACTCTTGAATCCTAGGATATGTAATTTCATGCTTTAGGTCAGAGTAGTGGGGTGAAAAAACACTTAGGCAAGTATACTTGTTGTGATTACAACATGGAACTCTATGTCTTGTCTGTTCCATGTTTATAAAATAAAATTGGCTTAGTCCACACAACAAAGAATACTAAGTCATTTCCATGTTCATAAAACAAAATTAGCTTGGTCCACACAATAGTTTTTTGATTTGCTTTCTTTTATTTTATAAACACGTAGATCTAAATTTTGGTAAACTCAGCTCCACAGACTATTGAGGGCACTAAAGGCCATGGAAGAGCTGCAAAAAGCTTGTGTATGTCATACAGAGAACAATTTGTGTTACTAATCATACTAAGGATTTATTGTGTTTTAAGATGGGCAAAGTCAATTCATCCTATTGAGGATTGAAAAGTCTTTGTTCGTGGCAAAATGTCCTTTAGGATTAGTAGATGTGTATCCCCAGTCGTAATAAAGCTATTATGAATTGATAAAATCTTTGATTTTGTATGGCATGCCACCAATATGATCATGAATCCGCCTTTCATGTTGGGAAATTAGAACTTTGTGGTTTGTTGTGTTGATAGAGCTTTGATTTTATATGGCATGCCACCTATATAGTCATGAATCCTCTTTTCAATAATGGAAAGTTTAGAGCTCTGTTGTTATTGACTAGTTAATATTTTTGTGGTGTAAATTCGTGCCCCGCTTTCCTTGTCTATTTGGTATCAAAGTGCATTTATACTCTTAAGTATTTTCTAATCCTCAATCATTCCATCAAAACAACAATAATAACTTAATTATCTCCTAAAAGGTCATTAAGTCCTGATCATCACGATAAAGTCCACTAAGCATGAATCAAACTCTAAAATAGGTATCCACTATAAATTATTCAAGGTCAATAAGCTAACTATCTACAATCTATTCTAAACATAATCACAAATAGCAAGACTAACTAAGATAATCAATTATATAACTATAATCCATTAAAGACTCTAGTACCGATGGAGATGCTCGTCATTTCACCTAAGAGGGACCCCCAAATTTTATGTGGTTTATAATACACAAAAAAATTATATAGCGCACACTTTAGAAAAAGTTAAAGTGCATCTCAACTCTTCTTTAAAGAAGATTGGCAAGCCCAATACACAATCAGAAGCATCAACCGGAAGCTCCTCTTTCTTGAATCATCACCAAAAATGATCAATCTATTCAATTATGACATTTACAAGTTAAAAGAAGTCCATTGATACCCATAATTATATATTTGACTGCAGATCAAAAATCACTTCAAAAATTAGTTTCAGAATTACAAGGTTAACATTGAAATTTTATTTAAGAATCATGTTCTCCATATCAAGAGAAATCTAAATCTAAAATCCCAAGGAAAAATGAGTTGAAATCGAGCTTTAATTTGAAGAAAAATTACTTTTATACTTTAGTGGGGAAACACCCATCCCCCCTCGAAAATCATATTTTAAATCAAGAATTGAAGATAGATTTGTAAAGAAATTAATAGAAAATGATGAATTCGACGTTTGGAAACATACTCATGGAAGAATTCTCAAAAATCTCTATGAAATCAAGTAATTTCAAAGTCCCAAAGGTGAAATATAAGAAAATAGGGCTTTGATCGAGACAGGGATTTAAAATCTGTCCAGGCATAAAAATATCCCTTGCAATCACGAGCACTTATGCTGTAAACACAGCTCAAACTGAACTAACTATCGCGATTATGGGAGATCCACCATGATCGCGATGAGCAACCAATTGGACCCGAATCACTAACCCCTCACAAACGTGAATGCTCACCTTGCATTCTCATTGACCAATATCCCCTAAAATTTTGTGATTAGGAGAACTCCTGTGCATTTGTGATGAACAAAGAAACCCTTCCCCACGAATGTGAAGAAGTATCAGTTGCACCAGCTACAACCAAGACAGTAGAAATCAAGTGTGGAATGTCTCCAAACGGACCTTCGGGATTTGTTTGAGATCTTACATAAAATAAATTAATAATTCTACTTGACTAATTTAAACACTCCAAATTTGATAGAACCATCAAATTCTTAAAAGGAGTTCGTTTACGATGAGTTAGCCTCTAGAATTCTTTTTAAGCAAAATTTAACTAGTTTCTGGTTAATAGGCCAAAATGCAAAATGGAGGATCAGGCCTTGAACTAACCAAACTATTAACCCAAAATTGAAATTCTGGATCTAATAAAATTGTTCAAATTACCATCTGAAGCTCAGATCACAGAATATTGACCAAAGTTAAACTAATCACTTTAAAGTTATTCAAAACTACAAAATCGTATAAACCACTCCCAAACACATCGGATACCATACAAATTATTTTCACAACTCATAAATGATATAAAGTAACTCCAAAAATTAACAAAATAGTCAAAACACAGAAAAATTTTAAAAATCACTATAAAGATAATTACAATTGTATGTCATAAAATGGATGGTCATTTTTTCAAATGAACTCCATTAGGTCAATTTTTGTTAATAATATTTTCTTTCGGGAAAATACCAACCTTAGGGGGTTGAATTATTAAAGTACACGTATAAATTTCTACCACTAAGCCATTAATGTTTGTTGAATTAAAGGCCTTTTTTAATTTATACTCTTTAATTTTATTTTCTAAAAAAAATTCAAGAGGTCAATTTTTTTAGAGTTATCGCCCTCATGAGGTTGGTATTTCTCTCACTCTCTCTCTCTCTCTCTCCTTATATATATATATATCCCATTTTTGAGATTTTTTACCATTTTTGAGACTTGGAGCTTGGAGTTTTGAGTTTTTGAGCAATTTCTTTTATTTTCAAGCGTGGGTAAGCTTCAAATTCCTATTTAAATTATTTTTCATCTACTTTTGTCATTTAAACCTTGTTAAACTTGAATTTAAACATGGAATTCAGGGATTTTGGCCTAGAAGACCCAAATTAGCAATTCTTTGATTCAAACCTCAATTTCAACCCGCTTTCACTTGAGTTTTATTCAATAAGTTTCTTTAATCATGGGTAATATATTTTTGGACAAAATTTTTGGTTTTACCCTTTTTTATAAATTTATTTTGAGGGTCCGTTTTGATTCCAATCCAGAAATAGGCAATATGGGTATCTTTGGCTTTATTTTGATGCGCAAATTCTATATTTGTATGTTTTAGTTGATTTTAGATCCATTCACGAGGATAAAACTCTATGTTTTAGATCTGTTCACGAGGATAAAACTCTATGTTGAAGGCTTTTTGGATCAGATTTTGGCATTCGAGGTAGGTTATGGTTTAACCATCTTCAGAATGGGTTGGGTAGTTAATATTGGTATAAAGTCATGTTAAGAGTGCGGGAACAAATCATGAAAATGACTATATTATTGTGTTGTGCCCGTGTAGGAGCATATATTGTTGTTATTTGGTGGTTTGAGACATTATTTTCTATGTGTAATTATGTGGGGTCTTATATTATGTTGTTGGCCTTATGTATGTATATTTGGTGGTATCTTCTCGATGAAGAGTCTAAATTAGAATTTATATGGAATCAATGTTATATTGTTGTGTATTTTGCTCTATTGGCATATGATTATATTGGATTCATGGATAGTTGGCATAATGAGTGGATTTTGGCTCACATAATTGGTATATTGGTTGGCTTTGGAAATTCTCATTTTGGTTGTTTGTGATCATTGCATTCTCATATTATATGCACTTGTGAAACATTGGTACCACTGTGGAAATATTGGAAACACTAGCTTGTTACATTCTTATAGACCCTTTGTCGAGGGATGTGCTAGAGAGGAGTCACGAATATTAGTATTGGATATTGAATTGTATATGGGTTGAGGTCCATAGGTCCTACCTCGGGAGTACAACTCGGTAGGTGTATACAAAGGTTGTTCAACAACCTCATGCATTATATCACATCATCATTATCTTTATTACATCTCATATATTATATGCATTTTGTGTTGCATTATCGTCTTTGATATGGTATCTGTCTATGTGTACATCTTTTTCATACTTGTATTTGTGATATCTGTATACATGTGCTTCTTTCTTATATTTGTGTATGGAATATGTGAGTATTATAGAATTGTTAGGGGAGATAGTGTGGGCTACCATTGGGGATATTTTCTAATTGCAGGTAACATACACATAGTATGTTTTTTATATGCTTTATTTTCTACTTTGCTCAATCGTCCTATGATACTTATTGAGTACAAGTTGACCATACTCACCCCTATTGTGCCCTCAGATCCAGGTATGAGTGTGTTGCACGATAGTTGATTTAGGTAGCATCTTGAGTATATTCGAGGTAGTGGTCGTTCCATGCTTCCGAAGATGATCTACTACCTTTTCCTATCTATTTTAAGTCTTGTTTGTATTTAGAGACAGATTATGATCTATTTGGTCTGTTATTGTATCTTTTGACATTCGAGATGTAATTAGTAGTTTTTACACTGTGACACCAGGTTTTGGGAGTCTTATGGTTTTTGGTTATACATTTCGTGCTATTACTATATATGTGTGATTAGACCCTGTTCTAGGAGTCTTTCTAGAGTTTTTGTATTATTTTCCCTTCTCATATCATTTTAGGTAATAGTCTTACTTTTTAAGGCATTACGCGACAAATATCATCATGACCCTTGATTTTTGGGTCGTGAAAAATTGGTATTCAAGCTAGGTTTCATTGGTCTCATCAGTGTAAGCATAAGGTATCTATTAGAGTCTTACGAATCAGTATATAGACATCCGTATCTATCTTCGGGAGGCTATAAGATATCATTTTGAAATTTTTCTTATTTTGTTCCTTATTATCTGGATCTTTCATACCTTGTGTTCTAAGTTGAGTTTCACTCTTTTCTACATCAATAGTAAGGACTAGATCTCATGAGGCTAGGGATGTAGAGCCATATTCTGAGGTGAGATCCCAGTCTAGGAGGCGAGTTGTGAGTCATGGTCATGCTTGAGGTGGATTGATGTGCTAGCTTTCTGTTAGCACATTTAAGACTTTTTACTTGAAATAATTGTAAGCTCTTAAGTAACTACTATTGGTTTTTATTATATTTTATGTGATTTTGTAGGAAAGTCAAGATGCATAGAAATACATGAAAGCTACGTCAAGAAAGATGATTTTTGGTGAAAACAATTGAGTTTTGAAGACTTCACCTGGAAGCACTTCTGACGACATATGTGATAAGTTATCACAAAAACGGTGCCATTTTTTTTATAACGCTCAACTTACACATCAATTTAGTGCAAGGCAGTCTTCGTCAATATATTTACCCAACTTTAGAGTCGGGGTCGAATCCACAGGGAACAATGTGAGTGGTGATTAAACTAATTTGAAACTAAAGCTACAAGTTAAATTCAAACAACTGACACGAAAAGACAAAATGGGGGTTTTTAATGATTGAACAACTGTTAACTTTTAAACTTGCATTAGAAACTCAAAACTTAAATTTCAATAGTTCAAATCAATGATAAAGAAAAACTAGGGTTGTGATCACTATGAATACTAATCCGCATTAAATAATAATTGTAGCATTGGGTTCTTATGCTTTGCGAGAGACACCAGATTATCAGTTTTGATAGTCCATCTAAGTGTTTCTCAACCTACCTAGATGTTGAACTCCTTAATTCTCTCGAACTTAGAAAATCATTCTTTTCAAACTGATTTTATCTCAAGTTGATCAATCTTATTACAATATTAATCATTAGATGAGATCTTAACCTTCCCAAATCCTCATTGATAATTCGCTATCTTTAGTTTATTTCTCAGTTCGAGCAAATCAACATAAGGTGAGATCTATTATTTGCAACCAACAAAAAATAATTAATACAAAAGAATTATCAAGATGTTCCCACAATCACTTGAACCCTAATCAACTATTAAATACATGGAGGAATAATCATAGATCTCACAACCCTAGTTGTGGGTTTTAGTTCCTTATGAGAAAGAAAGAGATAGCAACAATCATATTCATCATTCAAAGTAATTAAACTTACAAATAATGAAGTCTGAAGTTGATTCTCTTCCCAAATTAAAGAATATTATCCCACAACTAAATCAAAGAATTAAAAATTGAATTCTAAGTTAAGAGCCCCCAAAGAGAGGTATCTTTTCCTTTGGAATAAGTTCAAGATGTCCAAGATGATGAATGAAACCCTAAAAGCTGCTATTTATATCCGTAACTTAAGAAAAAATTAAAAATAAAAAATTCAGATTTTCCTTTTAGGTGACGACATGTGTGATAACTTATCACAAATATGATAAGTTATCAGACATGTCTTCAGAACTTCTACTTCAATATGATGACTTTTGTGATAACTTATCAGATTTGTGATAAGTTATCACATATGTCGTCATACATGCTTCCAATTTTTGGTGTTCTGCCTCAGTATGACGACATGTGTGATAAGTTATCATAGATGATGGACTCTAAGATCTGCCCCATCATGATATAGTACTAGAGGGATCTTCCCCGAGCCTCAGGCTGAACCTGTTAAAGTTATAGGGCCTACTCCAGTCCTATAAAATTCTTCTACCCCAATCTTGGAGGGGTTATTGATTCACTTACTGACACATTTGGAGGGTGCTTTTTTAAGTCCACTTGGTGTTACTTGATCTATGAGTATTGTACCTCTGTTTATGCCATAGTCTGCCTATGGTGTTGCTCTGATTCTAAGTATGGATCCTTCAGTGGTACCGATATCTACTTATGGTACCCCACAGATCCTAAGTGTTGTTCCTCTTTCAGCATCGGCATCTGAGTATGGTATTCACAAATTAGGGGTTTATCCTTCATCTATGATATCTTCTCAGGTTAGATCTCATCCAGCCAGATTCACTATGACTCCCATTATCATGAGTCCATTTATGTTTTCTAAGGTTTGAGAGGTTCACTCATTTGGGTCCTCCTAGGTTCAGTGGTATTTTGGGCGAGAATGCCTATGAGTTCTTGACTGAGTGTCATGAGAAGTTGCATAACCTTGGTTTGCTTGAGGCGTATAAGGTTTCTTATACTACTTATCTATAAATAGATGCAGCCACAAATTGGTGGAGGTCACTTGTTAGTTGCAGACCTCTTGATTCTCCAGAGATGATTTTGGGATCAATTTGTTGAGGCCTTTTTTGATAGGTCCATGCCATAAAGTTTAAGGGATCAGATGAGAGATGATTTTGATCACTTGGATAAGGGATCCATGATATATATGGAGTATGAGGCTTTCCATGACTTTTTTAGGTATTTTTATGCTAGTATTGCCAACGAGTCTGAGAAGATTCAAAAATTCATAAAGGGGTTAGTTGTTTCTCTTCAAATAGCTATGACTCAGATAGTAGTATATGGGGCATCATTTTAGAGTATAGTAGATCATGCTAAGATGATTGAGTCTATTCTTCGAGGGTTTCAGGGAGGCTCCAAGGGGGTGCATAGTTAGGGAAAGTTTAGAGGTCACACTACTCGAGGTAGATATTCTAGAGGTTTTTATGGGTATCATGGTAGACCATTACAGATAGCCTTATAGGGTTCAGATAGTGTGTCTTCTATTCAAGCAATTTTGGGTGGTCGTTCTAGCTTAGCCATACCTCCTCTTGTTAAGTCAGGCCGTAGAGGTTGCTACGTGTGTGATGGGGTTGGCTATTTGGCCAAGGATTATCCCTACCATGTTTTCAGGTCTAGTCCTATATATCGGTTGTGAGAGGTAAAGGTTCTACTAGAGATGCATGAGGCAGAGGTAGTGGTACTCGTGGTGGTGGTCGTAGGGCCACTCAGTTAGGAGATGATCATAGACAGTGCTATGCTATACCCACCATACTAGAGGCAGAGGTTTCTAACACTATCATCACATGTATTATCCATGTTTTTTTCATATATGCTTCTGTGTTATTTGATGCGGGGTCTATTTTTCCTATATGTCTACATATTTTACTTCATGTTTGGATTATGCTAGTGAGCCTCTTACCATGCCTATCCATGTATCTACCTTTGTAGGATACTCTTTAGTTGTGAATTGGGTGTATCAATCTTGTGTTGTGACATTTGCTAGGCATAAGACTTGGGTAGATCTAATTACCTTAGATATGGTAAACTTTAATGTTATCTTAGGTTTGAATTGGTTATCTCCTTATCATGTTGTCATAGATTATTATCCTATAACCATGACTTTAGCTCCACTGGGTGTGCTAACGATAGCTTGGAAGGGTACGCTTTATTTAGGTCCTAAGAGGATTATATCTTTTATTCAGGCTTGTCATTTGGTAGAGAGAGGGTGTTTGTCTTATTTGGCTCATATTAGTGATACTAGTGTTGGTTCCTCGCCTCCTTTTTTAATACCCCGTACTTTTCATAGCTTAATTTTTCTCCTAGAATGTCAAGGGTTAGCTTCAAAAATGAATAATTTTTGTTACATGTGAAATTTTCCAGATTTAGACCCTCTATTATGTAGCTAATTGAATATACTTTCCATCGTACGAATTTTGCCCAAATTAGATACTCGGTTGAAAAGTTATGGCATTTTTAGTAAAGCAGTATGCCATCTGGGAAAACACCACATCACGGTGAAGGTCAATTCCCATTCATCAAATTTCAGAGGATCTCATCGATAATGGCGCATCCGGAGAAGCCCCATTTCCCAATTGTCAATTTCCAGTGGCTCACCGTGATGGTGGCGCATCGCGGTGATGGCCTAACTGGTATTTTAGTAGCTTACCATGATGGCTCCGCATCACATCGAAGTCCCAGTTGTCAAATTCCAGTGAGCCACCATGATAGTGGCGCGTCGCGGTGGCCTGCAGAATCGAAAATTTCTTTTTTTTCAGCTTCGATGAAAGTTTTAAAAGGGTAGTTTGTTCAATTCCCAAGCCCCCAATTCATCATAAACAAGTAATTTAGCTTATTCTAAGCACTTTGTGCTTATTTTCATCCATTATCTCTCAAAGCAAAATCCTAGAGCTCAAAAGCTTACTCTCCAAGAAATCAAATTCCTCCATTGTTTCTCCAAGAAAGCTCTAAATTAAGAATTCCCAATTTAAGATAATCAAGAGTTCATTTTCAAAAGCTCCAATAGGAATCCAAAATTCAAATTTCTTCATCTACTTATCAATTAAGGCATGTGGGATTTATGAACAGGATCCTCTTTCATCCTTGTGCCCAAAACTAGCTTTTAACTACAAATTTACATGATTTTATATGAATAAACATGAGTTTTATATTAGAGTTCATACCCAATGTTGCTATTTGCAAGATTATGAGATTTCAAGTGTTCTATAAGTTGAATTGCATGACTATTTTCATATTTACATGTCTATTGCAGTAAATTTTAGATTTTGAGTTGAATTATCATTGTTTTCTTTACCAAGCATTTTTATTATGATGTTTTGACATGAGATTGATGCATGGATTATTATCCCAAGATTGATTATTATTATTTCAAGAGAGATTATGCTTTAAGCATCAGATGATCAGTTTATTTTCAGATTTTTAGTAAAGATTTGAAATCCACTTTATAGACTTATTACAAATTACAGAAATCAGATTAGCTTTATTTACAGATTGACTTAGATAAATGCATAATTGGTTTCAAAATAAACCCTTGTGCTAGATTTTAAAGTGGATTTCCAACACAATGGCATACAGATTAAAATGGAGTAGTATTTAGCACCAAGCTGGAAATGTGAGATTAGCTTGCCCTATCTTGCACAGAACTACGTAGCCAACATAGGTACAGATTATTAGATTATTCCTTTTTCTATATGGATGACAGATACAAATTTGATCACTTAAATTAGGTTATACTCCTTGGCAAGAGTATTACACCTCTCCCCATCGTGAGGTTTTCCCCATAGGGGAATAAGACGTTGGACTCCATGTTAGCTCACATGGTTTATGTCGGTTAGAAGAACCTCCCTTGCAGAACATTTTTTAAAAGAATTTCCTAAAGTTTTAAGCTTATAACATAACAAAAAATAATAACACAAAAGCTTTAGAAAACCAAGTGTAAAGGGTCACAACTCTATTTAGATTATGCTTTACAGAAAGATATTAGCTACAGATTTTAGCTTTCGAATTTCAGATATGAAAGTGAGTCCTTTCTATACTTAGACAGTATGTTTTAAAGACAAAACACAAGTATAACTTTTAGAACTAAATGTTATGACTCACTAGATTTATTCAATATGCTTTACTACTCATGATAACAGATTTCAGTTTCTCAGTTATTAAAGGTTAAGTGAGTCATTTACATTTGGCATGAATTATTTTATAAATTATAATGATGAGATGATGTTTTACTTGTGCATTCACCCCCATATACTCAGTACATCCTTAAAGTACTGATCCACATATACGTCTATGTGCTACATTGTCTCATAATGTATGTCCAGGTTCTCAGTTTCAGCAGCGAGAGTGATTTCGAGCATCTCCATCTACATCCTAATAGTTGTTGAGTCCTCATAGTTTGGGCACTTAGTTATTCAGTTTTTCAGTTTATCAGTATTAAATGATTCAGTATATTCAGGCGGTTTGAGTCAGATGGGGGTTTCTCCCAGTGGCTCTCTAGATATTAGTAGTAGAGGCTTGTCAGACTGCTATTTTGACCTAGATTATTCAGTATTGAGGTTTCAGATATTATTTTCAGATATTATACTTAGATAATTTTATGCATTTCGTATGATGTTATATCTATATTTCTTTATTACGAGCTTCAGACTTAGTATAAGGTAGACAGGGTTAGCTTAAAGCTACTCATAGTCTTGAGGACCGTGTGACGTTTCAGACCAGGTTTTGGGGCATTACATCTTTGGATATTGTTCGTATTGTCAGAGAGTTCACAGATGTATTCTCTACGGATTTTCCTGGTATGACTCTTGATTATGATATTGAATTTGCTATTAATATTGATCCAGGCACTAAGCCCACTTCTATTCCTCCTTGTAGGATGGCCCCAGTAGTTAAAACAATTGAAAGATCAGTTGCAGGAGTTGTTGGATAAAGGATTTATCTGACCTAGTGTATCACCTTAGGGTGAGCCCATCTTGTTTGTGAAGAAAAAAATGGGTCTATATGTGTGAGTATTAATTATCTATAGTTGAACAAGGTGATAATTAAGAACAAGTATCCTCTTCCTCATATTAATGATTTGTTTGATCAGCTTTAGGGTGCTTTGGTGTTTTCAAAGATTGATTTGAGGTCTGGGTATCACTAGTTGAATATTAGATTATCAAATATTCCAAAGTTAGCTTTTTGGACTCTATACGATCATTATAAGTTCTTGGTCATGTCATTTCAGATGACCAATGCCTCAGTCGCATTCATAGAGTTGATGAATCGGGTATTTTGACAGTATCTCAACTTTTTTGTATTATATTTATAGATGATATCTTGGTTTATTCAAAGAGTGGGGTCTATCATGAGGAGCATTTGCATATTGTACACCAGAGCTTAAGGAGTGAGAAGTTGTATGTTAAGTTCTCCAAGTGTGAGTTTTTGTTGAATTTTGTTTCTTTCTTAGGTCATGTGGTGGCCTGGGATAGTATTATGGTCGATTTGGCCAAGATTTAAGTTATTCATGATTGGGCTTGGCCTACTTCTCCTACTGAGAATTAGAGTTTCATTGGTTTAGCAGGTTACTATCGGTGTTTTATTGAGGGTTTTTCATCTATTGCAGCTCCGTTGACCAAGTTGACTTAGAAAAAATTTTCCTTTTAGTGGTCCAATGCTTGTGAGGTGAGATTTCACAAGCACAAGGATCTTCAGCTCCTATCTTGACTTTTCTCGAGGAAGGCATGGGTTTTACCGCCTTTTATGATGCTTCAAGTGTTAAGTTAGGTGTTATATTAATGCAGGAGGGTAAGTTAACCTCATCTGCTTCCCGTCAGTTGAATCCCTATGAGAGAAGCTCTACCCATGATTTAGAGTTGTGTGTGGTTAAATTGGCTTTGATATTATTGAGGCATTACTTGTATGGAGTCTGTTGTGAGATTTTCTTGGATCATGATAGCCTTCAATATTTCTTCACCTAGCGAGATCTTAATATGAGCCAGCGTCTGTAACACCCCGATTTGCTGAACCGGAATGCTACACGGTGCTCATGACCCTGAAGGACCACAAGCTAACCTATGACTGATATCTGTACCTGTATACTGCATAAAATACTGAATAATCTGGAAACATGCACTGAAAGGCCACAAGGTTTAATACTAAACATAACATAGATAAGATAACATCTGTGGGGTAATACAATACCCAAAACAAAACTATAAACGCTAAAGTCTGAAACATAAAAGTTTGTATCTAGTCTGAAAGTCTCTACTGTCTGAATAATCTAAATAAGGAGTTGATGGGACATGTCCCCAACTAACTCCAACTAATAACTAATCAATGAAACAGTGGAGAAATAATCATATCCTCGAAGGATGAGGACTCACTTCTATTCTGACTGCTGAGACTGGAATCTAATGCTAATCTGGAACTCGTGTCTCTGAACCTATGGTGTAACATAAAAAGAAAGCACCATAGTGCAAATGCATCAGTACGATGGAATGTACTGAGTATACATGTGAGGTAGGTTAATGTAAGGGTTAACATGCATGTATAATGCTAGATGATTGTCTAACATGAATGCGAAAATACATACATAAATACATAACTGTAACTGACACTGTGATATCGTGATTACTGAATCTTAATACTGATGATATGAAATTCTAATAACTGATATAACTGATAGCATAAATAGTTGTATCTGAATGTAACGGATAACATGGGTGACTATTTCTGACAGTCCTAAATCTGATGAAACTATCTGAGTTCCTTATTGTATCTGAGTAGACTATATCTGACATTCTTGAATCAGAAGAACTATCTGAGTTCTTTTATTGAGACTGGTACTGAAACTGTGGGAGGTAGTATTTAACCGACATGCCCCGGATACGCCATTATGGATGAGTTGGGGTCCAATTTGTAACCCTATTTGGAAGCGTGTCAATACCGCGCCACTGGTAAGGACAAGTTGTGGGCGACCCTTATCTGATAGTGTCCCCAAAAGAGAACGATGGGGATCTTATCTAATAGTGATTATCCACCTTATCAACCCTCATCGAACAGTGTTGATGTCTCAACCTATGCTGGCTACATAGTTCTGGAACGCAAGGATGACTTCTAAGGATCACACCCTCATCTGATAGTGTGTGTCCCCAACCTTGGGTTCACTCGGTGCTAATTCCTACTCCTAGATGAATTGACACTGAACATGATTTACTGAACTGAACATGAGCTGAGTTACTAAATTTTGTTGACTGATGGAATACTACTGATATCTGACAACTGACTGAGTCATGAGATCATGGAGATTTTTTCCTGAGTCATAAGACTATCTGAAGTCTAAGGATTCATAGCTTGACTGAGAGTATCATGAAAACATGACATGGCTCTAGGTACACAGCTAATGTTTCGGGTATAAGTACCCCCAGGACTCGATTGAAGGAAACTGACAAAGCATGACTTACTTGAATACATAATAATCATCATAATACATTTACTGAAGCATTTCATCAAACATATGATAGGCATAAGCTTGTACGTACATGGGGATTTCATGATACCATGCTAATTAGACACTTTCTCTTCATCTAGGCATTTAACCAAACACATAGTAGGCATAGAATGTGTAAACAATATCGCACAACAATTAACTGTCGTGATTCAATTCCAATTTAATCATTCAAGGGTTTAGTCCTAGGGT
The DNA here is from genome assembly GCA_030864215.1 of Capsicum pubescens. NCBI lineage: Eukaryota > Viridiplantae > Streptophyta > Magnoliopsida > Solanales > Solanaceae > Capsicum > Capsicum pubescens. Next base: position 102,054,465 of record CM061544.1, on the reverse strand, counting down.
TTCATAAATCTATACCGATACAAATCAACCCATGTGGAATTTAACACTCATTCATGGAATACAATTCAATTACTCATTATCAACATGAAAAAAAGCAGCCCAATCATGAAATTCATAAGAAAATCCATAACTTGAATTTAGAAAAGGGATTCTTGGGCGTCATGGACGAAACAAGTCCATGAATGAACACTATGCATACCTTAGTTCGTGATTTCATGAAGATTAATGGTGAAACCTTCTTGAATTTGAATCCCCAATATAAACCCTAGATTGTTCTTGAGATAAACTTGAGAGAAAATAGTATATTTTGGGTGAAGAATAGCTAAATCACGTGTTATTGGGTTTAAATAGGGGTAGGAAATTTATCCTTTTAACCCTAGACGCGTCATTTAATTTTAGTAAAATTTTCCCGAACTGGGACCCTGATGCAACGTGGCGTTATCACACCATGTCACTGGAAATTGACAATTGGAAAATTGAGGGATGGCGCGACGCGGAGCCATCGCGTTGCCCCTTCCTTCGTGACCTGGAACTTTGGCGCGACGCGGGGGAAATTGCGCTGAGACACTGGAAAAAGGAAAATTCTGAATTTGAGTGTTGGAGAAATGCACAATAATCGTGGAAACCTACTAGAAATTGCCAAATGTCGTTTCCTCTTGTGGTGCAGCGCGCCACTGACTAATATGGCGCTGTTTTACGATGGGAACTTTAAATAGTCATAACTTCTTACCCGATTATCGGATTTAAGAGAATCATATATCGATGGAAAGCTTATTGAATTTTCCATATGAGAAAAAGTGAAAATCTTTTAAATTCCTCATGGAATAATTATCATTCAATTTAGAAGCTAATACTAGGCATTCTTGGGATGAAATTTTCTAGAAATCTTTGGGGTATTACAATAGGTCCCCTTTGAGAACATTCATCCTGGAATGAGACTGACTGAGAGGGGAAATAATAAGCTAAACATGAACTGAACATGAATAACTGAAACATGATCTCATGACTTATAAGCTAAACATAACATACTGAACATGCATAGTTGATGCATGTGTAACTGATTCATGAATGCATGACTGAATACCAAGTTTATTATGAACACTGATCATGAAACTGAGTAAGCTTAAGGAGAACAGCTACCTTAAGATTGATCTGAGTTGGCGGAGAAGAGGTGAGGATACTTAGTATGCATGTCTGCTTCTTCTTCCCAAGTAGCTCCCTCGACGGACTGATTTTACCAAAGAACTTTAACTAGAAGGGCTTCTTTGTTCCTCAATCTAAGAGTCTGATAGTCTAAGATTTTGACTGCAATCTCTTCATAAGAAAGATTGTTCTGAACATCAATGCTCTAAATAGGGACTACGATTTAGGGGTCACCTATCCACTTCTTGAGCAAAGAGACATGAAAGACTAGATAAACTGAGGGTAGATCTGAAGGCAATTCAAGCTCATAAGATACCTTGCCAAAACGACTGAGAATCTTGAAGGGAACGACATATCGGGGACTGAGATTTCCCTTCTTGCCGAATCTCTTCACTCCCTTCATGGGAGAGATATTTAGATAGATATGATCACCAACCTCAAACTCGAGATCTTTTCTACGAACATCTACATAAGACTTCTATCGGCTTTGAGCAGCCTGAAGTCTTTCTCTGATTAACTAGACTTTTTCTAAGGTGTCGAACACTAAGTCAGGACCTATGACTGAGGTCTCACTAACATCGAACCAACCAATTAGAGATCTACTTCTCCTACCATCGAGAGCTTCAAATGGAGCCATCTGAATACTGGGATGATAGTTGTTATTGTATGCAAACTTAATCAAAGGTAAGTGGTCATCCCAACTTCCCTTGAAATCAATTGCACACGCCCTTAGCATATCTTCTAAAGTCTAAATGGTCCTTTTTTGTTGACCATATGTCTGAGGATGGAAGGTTGTACTGAGATAAACTTAGGTACTGAGACCCTTTTGGAATGCTTTCCAGAAATGAGAGGTGAACTGGGTACCTCTATCTGAGATAATGGACATTGGAACACCGTACAATCTGACTAACTCCTTGATATAGAGTTTGGCATAATCCTAGACTGAATAAGAGGTATGAACTAGAAGGAAATAAGATGATTTGGTCATTCTGTCTACAATGACCCAGACTGAATCATGCTGATGACGAGTTTAAGGCAAACCCCTCACAAAGTCCATGTTCATAACTTCCCACTTCCAAGTAGGCATACTGAACTCCTGCATGCAACCATTAGGCTTCCGATGCTCTATCTTAACTTGATGACATATAGAGCACTTAGCCACAAACTCTGCAATGTCTTTCTTCATCCCACTCCACCAATAGATTTCCCACAAGTCGCGGTACATATTTGTGGCCCCTGGATGAATAGAGTAGCGCACACCATGCACTTCTATAAGAATTCTCTACCTTAAGTCATCTACACCTGGAACACATAGATGACCCTGATAACGTAAAAAAACCATCTCCCCCTTGGGAGAAAACCTCTACTTTCTGATCTTGAACTAACTTTTTTAACTTGACAAGGCTGGGATCTCTATCTTGCTTTTCTTTCACCTCGGAAACTAGAGATGATTCTGAACTACTCTGAACATATACACCACCCTCTGAAGAATCGACTAAGAAAACACCTAGTCTGGTAAGTTGATGGACTTCTTGAGATAACTTCTTCTTACTATCCTCCATTTGAGAAACACTACCCATGGATAGCCTACTGAGAGCATCGGACACTACTTTGGCCTTGCTCGAATGATAGAGGATACTCATGTCTTAGTCTTTCAAGAGCTTTAACCACCTTCTCTGACAAATATTGAGATCTTTTTGAGAAAAGACATATTGAAGACTATTGTGATCTGTGAAGACATCTACATGAAATCTGTAGAGATAATTCCTTTAAATCTTCAAGGGAAAGACTACGGCTGCTAACTCAAGATCATGAGTAGGATAATTCCTCTCATGGGGTTTAAGCTGTCTGGAGGCGTAGGCTATGACCTTACCATACTACATGAGGACACAACCCAAACCTACTCTGGATGCATCACAATACACCACAAACCCATCTAAACCATCTGGAATAGCTAAGACTGGGGCTAAGGTAAGTCGAGTCTTCAACTCCTAAAAACTCTTATCGGAAGGGTCTAACCACTGAAACTTGACTTTTTTCTGAGTCAATCTGGACATAGGGATGCAATAGATGAAAATCCTTCAACAAACCATCTGTAATAGCCAGCCAAACCCAAGAAACTCCTGACATCTGATAGAGAGATAGGTCTTGGCCAGTTTCTTACTGCTTCTGTCTTTTGAGGATCAACTCTAATGCCATCACCAGAAATGATGTGACCAAGGAATGCTACTGAACTTAGCCAAAATTTGTACTTACTGAATTTGGCGAATAGCTGATGATCTCTGAGAGTTTGAAGTACTATTCTGAGATGGTCTTCATGATCTCGCTCAGTGCGGGAATAGACCTGAATATCATCTATGAAGACTATGACAAATATGTCCAAGTATTGCTTGAACACGCGGTTCATCAAGTCTATGAAAGCTGCTGGAGCATTGGTAAGACCAAATGATATGACTAAGAATTCAAAGTGACCATACTGAGTATGGAAAGCTATTTTCAGAATGTCACTTTCTCTAACTCTGAGCTGATAATAGCCGGATCTGAGGTCTATCTTAGAGAAATAACTAGCACCCTGAAGTTGGTCAAATAAGTCATCGATTCTGGGAAGAGGATACTTTTTCTTGATTATAGCCTTATTGAGTTGACGGTAATCAATGCACATTCTGAGATAACCATCTTTCTTGCGCACGAATAAGACTGGTGCGCCCCACGGGGAAATGCTGGGTATGATGAATCTTTTTTTTAAGAGATCCTTCAATTTTTCTTTCAATTCTCTGAGTTCTGCTGGTGCCATTCTGTATGGAAAAATAGAGATAGGCTGAGTATCTGGAAGAAGATCAATGTTGAAGTCTATTTCCCTTTCGGGAGGAATTCTTGGAAGATCTTCGGAAAAGATATTTGAATATTCATTCACTACTTGGACTGATTCAAGGCTGGGAGTTTTGGAACTAGTGTCCTTAAATCAAATAAAATGATAGACACATATTTTAGATATCATTTTTCTTGCCCGAAGATAGGAAACAAGCTAACCCCTGAAAGCGGATACACTACCATTTCACTTAAGGATGGGTTCATTTGAAAATTAAAACTGTACTATTCTATTTTTGCAGTCGACTGTAGCATAGAAGGAATGAAGCCAATCCATGCTGAGAATGATATCAAAATCAGTCATCTCTAATTTGACTAAGTCTGCTGAAGTGACTTTCTAAAATATCATAATCGGGAAGTTCCTATATACCTGCCGGGCTATGATGGTTTTTCCCACTGGGGTAGAGACTGAGAAGGGCTCTGCTAGAATTTTATGACTGATTCCGCAATCAAGTGCTATATAAGGAGTAATAATAAACAAAGAAGCTCCTGGATCTAGCAAATCTTAAACATGCACATAAAAGATCTGTAACGTACCAGTAACTATATCAGGAGAATTTTCCTGATCTTGTCGGGTCTGAAGAGTATATACTCTATTTGGGAGTTGCCCGCTAGTAGCACTGGTGGTGGAACCCTACTGATTTGGGCGATCGAACTGAGCTGAAGAGCGGAGATGACTCTGATAACCTGGATGAGGGAAGTCTCTGACTCTGTGGCCTGGCTTGCCACAACTGAAACAAACATCGTTGTCAGCTCTGCAAGCACCCTTATGGTTCTTACCACAAGTCTGACAAAGGGGATTAGTTTGGGCATTGTTGACACTGCCCCGAGACTTAGAGCCTGGCACTCTATCTCTGAACTTAGGAGCTGGAGCACTGGCTAAAGAAGGAGCTGGAACTGATGACTTATGACGAAACTAAGAATGGTTTTCTCCTTTTGATTTAGGCTGACTAAAATTAAAGCTACTTGTCCTAGATTTCTAATTTTGCTTTTCCCTCTACTTAATATTCTGCTCCTCTATCTGTTGAGCATGGGTCATAAGTCTAGCTAAAGTTATGTCACTATTTAGCATGGCAGATCTGCACTCATTAACTATGCTATCATTTACCCCTGAAGCGAACATACTCATCTTAGCTCTGCCGTCTGCAACCACATGAGGGGCATATATGGATAATTGAGTAAACTTTAGAGAATACTCTTTTACCATTATATTGCCCTGCCTGAGATTAATGAATTCTAGCACCTTAGCCTCTCTAAGCTCTTGAGGAAAGAATCTATCTAAGAATGCAGTGATAAACTCCTCCCACTCTATAGGACCTGCATCATCTGACCTTTTTGACTTCAATTGTTTGAACCAAGTATGAGTCACATCCTGTAACTGGTATACGGCTAACTCAACACTCTCAACAGTAGTCACCCCCATGATGTTTGTCACTGTCTAAACTTGATCAATGAATTCCTGAGGGTACTTTAGACCAGTGAAAGGATAGAAGATTCATTCGGGTGAAGTCCCGAATCCTAGCTACAGCTGAGTTGGCCACTAGGTTGGCCGGAACAAAAGTTGGTTGCTCATTATGGGCAGCTACTGACTGAGCAAGAGTGGTAAATGCGGTCCTGAACTCCACATGAGAAACATGATCACCCAAAGGTTCTTCGGGATGAGGGGCTGACTGATTTCTTCTCTTAGGAGGCATATTCTAAAATAAAGAGAAGAAGCGGATTAGACTAAGAGATTGACTTGTGATTATTCTCACTGGCAATACATGAATACTAAAAGAAGGGAAACTTTTCCTAGACATCTCATAGCCTCTTGCACATAAATGTGGCATGCAACACACCCATGTAAAAGAATCTACTAGATGCGGTTTTCACACTTCCTAGGACTCTATTGAATCTTAGGCTCTGATACCAAGTTTGTAACACCCCAATTTGCTGAACCGGAATGTTACACGGTGCTCATGACCCCGAAGGACCACAAGCTAACCCATGACTAAAATTTGTACCTGTATACTGCATACAATACTGAATAATGTGGAAACATACACTAAAAGGCCACAAGGTTCAATACTGAATATTATATGGATGAGATAACATCTGTGGGGTAATGCAATAACTAAAACAAAACTGTAAACACTGACGTCTGAAACATAATAGTCTACATCTAGTTTGAAAGCCTCTACTGTCTGAATAATCTGAATAAGAAGTTGATGGGATATGTCCCCAACTAACTCCAACTAATAACTAATCAATGAAATAATGGAGAAATAATTATGTCCTCGAAGTATGAGGACTCACTTCTATGCTGACTGCTGAGACTGGAATCTACTACTGATCTGGAACTCGTGTCTCTGAACCTATGTTGTAACATAAAAATAAAGAACCATAGCACAAATACGTCAGTACAATGAAATGTACTGAGTATACATGTGAGGTAGGCTAATGCAAGGGTTAACATGCATGAATAATGTTAGCTGGTTGTCTAACATGAATGCGAGAATGCATACATAAATACATAACTGTAACTGACACTGTGATATCATGATTATTGAATCTTAATACTGATGACATAACATAATAATAATTGATATAACTGATAGAATAAATAGTTGTATCTGAATGTAACTGGTAACATAGGTGACTGTATCTGACAGTCCTAAATCTGATGGAACTATCTGAGTTCCTTACTGTATCTGAGTCGACTGTATCTGATAGTCTTAAATCTAAAGAACTATTTGAGTTCTTTTACTGAGACTGGTACTGAAATTGTGGAAGAAAGTATTTAACCAACATGCCTCTGATACACCATTATGGCTGAGTTGGGGTTCAATCTGTAACCCTAATTAGAAGCGTGTTAATATCGTGCCACTAGTAAGGGCAAGCTGTGGGTGACCCTTATCTGATAGTGTCCCCAAAAGAAAATGGTGGGGCCCTTATCTGAGAGTGCTTATCCACCTTATCAACCCTCATCAGACAGTGTTGATGTCTCAACCTATGCTGGCTATATAGTTCTGGAACGCAAGGATGACTTCTAAGGATCACACCCTCATTTGATAGTGTGTGTCCCTATCCTTGGGTTCACTCGGTGCTAATTCCTACTCCCATCTAAATGGACACTGAACATGATTTACTAAACTAAACATGAGCTGAGTTACTACGTTCTATTGACTGACGGAATACTACTGATATTTGACAACTGATCGAGTTATGAGATCATGGAGATTTTTCCCTGAGTCATAAAACTATCTAAAGTCTAAGGATTCTTAGTTTGACTGAGAGTATCATGAAAACATGACATGGCTCTAGGTACACAACTAATGTTTCAGGTACAAGTACCCCCAGGACTCAATGGAAGGAAACTGATAAAGCATGACTTATTGAATACATAATAATCATCATAATACATTTACTGAAGCATTTCAGCAAATATGTGATAGGCATAAGCTTGTACGCACATGGGCATTTCATGATATCATGCTAATTAGACACTTTTTCTTCATCTAGGCATTCAATTACTCATTATCAACATGAACAAAAGCATCCCAATCATGAAATTCATAAGAAAATCCATAACTTGAATTTAGAAAAGGGATTCTTGGGCTTCATAGACGAAAGGAGTCCATGAATGAACACTATGCATACCTTAGTTCGTGATTTCGTGAAGATTGATGGTGAAACTTTCTTGAATTTGAATCCCCAATAGAAACCCTAGCTTTTTCTTGAGAGAAACTTGAGAGAAAATAGTATATTTTGGGTGAAGAATATCTAAATCACGTGTTATTTGGTTTAAATAGGGGTAGAAAATTGACCCTTTTAACCCTGGATGCCTCATTTAATTTCAGTAAAATTTTCCCAAAATGGGCCCCTGGCATGACGCGGCATTATCCCGTCGTGTCACTGGAAATTGAAAATTGGGAAATTGAGGGATGGCGCGACGCGGAGCCATCGTGTTGCCCTTTCCTTCGTGACCTGGAACTTTGACGCGACGCGGAGGAAATCATGCTGAGACACTAGAAAAAGGAAAATTCTGAATTTGAGTGCTAGCGCGATGTACCATAATCACGGAAACCTACTTTAAATTGCCAAATGTCATTTCCTCTTGTGGCTCGGCGCGGTGCGCCACTGACTAATATGACATTGTTTAATGATGGGAAATTGAAATAGTCATAACTTCTTACCCGGTTATCGGATTTAAGCGAATCATATATTAATGGAAAGCTTATTGAATTTTCCATATGACAAAAAGTAAAAATCTTGAAAATACCTCATGTAATAATTATCATTCACTTTAGAAGCTAATACTAGGCATTCTTGAGATGAAATTTGCTAGAAATCTTTGGAGTATTACAGCGTCATTGGCTTAAGTTACATAAGGATTATGATCTTACTATACTCTATCATCTGTGCAGGGAAAATATGGTTGTGGATTCCTTGAATCAAAAGTCGACAGCATAGGTAGCTTGGCATATCTTTTGACCTAGGAGGGGCCTTTGGTCGTAGAGGTTCAGTCATTGTCTAACTAGATGGTTAGGCTTGATATTTTGACACCTAGGTGTTTTCTGGATTTTATATAGACTAGGTATTCCTTAATGAAGCATATTTGAGCTCATCAGTTTGATAATATTGGGTTAAGAGTGATTCTGGATAAGGTATTGAGTGGTAAGGCTAAGGAAGCCTCGCTTGATTTTGATGGTATTTTGAGGATTGGGGGCCGAGTTTGTGTGCTAAGAGTGGGTGATTGGATTAGATTAATTTTGGAGGAGACCCATTGTTCTATATATTTCATCCATCTCAGAGTAACTAAAATACATCGTGATTTGAGGCAGCACTATTGGTGGGTGGCATGAGGAAGGATGTAGCGGCTTTTATAGCTCGTTTCCTATGTTATCAATAGGTTAAGAAAGAGCATTTGAGGCCTGGTAGTTTGTTTCAGTGGTTACCTATTCTAGAGTGGAAATGAGAATGGATCACTATGGACTTTGTGACTAGGTTGTCTCGTACTTCTCATGATTCTAATACCGTTTGGGTCATCGTGGATTGATTTATGAAGTCTGCTTATTTTATTTCTGTTCAGGTTTCCTTCAGTGTTAAGAGGTTGGCTTGTATCTATATTCGTCTGATAGTTCGTATTCATGGTATGTCAGTGTCCATCATCTCAGATCGAGGTTCAGTGTTCACATCTTACTTTTGGTAGACTTTTAGAAGGAGTTGGGTACCTGGGTTGATTTTAGTATAGCTTTTCACCCCCAGACCGATGGTTTATCAGGTTGGGCTATTCAGGTTTTGGAGAAAATATCTACACTTGTGTTATGGACTTTGGTGGTTAGTGGGAGCAACATCTAGCTTTCGCAAAGTTAACGTATTGTGAGACCCAATAAAATTTTGATTATTTTATTTTTTACCCTCTCATATGCGTAACGTATATTTTTTACTTGAATTATGTTAAGGTTTGTTAAAAAGGTGTTTTGGAAAAGTTTTAGAATTTTTGGAAGTGGTTTAGGGTTATTTTAGGACCCTAAGCTAGTAAGCCTCTGCAATAGTAGCGTGCTACGCTACTTAGCTTCTGAAATAGTGGCATCGCACTAAGGCTAAGCTCCACGATAGCGGCATGCCATGCTGCTATGCATTTTTCGTCCAGTTTTTTCTCACTTGGGGTGTGGGGCTTTTGCAACTTTTACCCCTTAAACGACTTATAAATATTAGATGACCCTTTTTCCGTCAGTTTTAAAGATCAAAACACTACTATTGTCTACTTTGACTCGCAACCCAAGAAAACTCAAGGGTTTCACTGTGAATTCTTTATTCAAGCTCTAAGCTTTGATTTCTCTTCAAATTCTTTGGTATTTCAGACATGTTTCTCTTTCTTTAACTTGAATTTTACATTTTGGCATTAATTTATTGAATATTTATGTGATTTGAATTGATGGGTTTGAAAATGTATTGAGGGTTTTGGGCTATCATTATTTGAATTACTTGTCCTGTGTTTTAAATAGATTATTCATGTTTTAATTGATGGTTTTGGGACTGAATTGGTGAATTATTTTAATGGTTGGAATGGGGGATATGGGTTTCCCCAAATTGGATGAATTTTTGGCTTTATATTGGTATTAACCTCAACCTACTTTACAATCTTGGTTTTAAATATGGTTATTCACATAAGTTAACTTATTTTTTGAACCCATTACATTGCATTAAAGGATAAATAGATATCAATGGTTTTGAAAGGACCTTGGTGGCATGCTTTTGGATTTTAAATGGAACTTGGGAGTCTAATGGTTATTTAGACTGGTTTGGCATAATTGGAATAGCTTACGAGCATATTGACATGATGATACCATGTTGGTAAATGCCTTAGTAATTAACTCTTGGGTAAATGGTTGGTTTATATGTAAACTGATTTAAATTGGGCTTAAAGGAAATTGTGTAGCTCACCATAAAGGTGTAGTCCTGGAGGGACTAACACTGGAAACTACGTTTTCCAACATTGGGGGTATATCTGACCATGTGTTTGGATACACATTATATTTTGGATGGCTATCTCCTTGGTGTATTTATCCTATCCTCGGTTTCAATGGTATGTACGACTAACATGCACTGAGTCCTTTCCAACAGAGGGAGTCGAACCCATATAGCTCGTGGGTGCCTTTAGGACAAAGCAAGCTACACAGTCCAGGCTAATGGTTTAAACTATCATGTTAATGGACCTTCATTACTATTTTATCATCCTATATATGTATATATGAATGTTGTGCATGTGGTTTCTGACTAGTTTTTGACAATGCCATTATTTTATCCCTTTCCTCTAAGTTACATGCCAATGCTTGCCCCACTGACCATCCCTGGATGTTGAACTATTTCATGATGTAGGTTTAGAGGACTTTTCTGTTGCTCCTGTGTAGCATTAGGTAGTTCGGCACGTTTGTTGGTCTGTTGTAAAGTGGTGAGCCTTCATTTTTTGGAAAGCACAATCTTTTCATTGTTCTTTTTTATTGGTCTTAGTACTTTTTGGACTCTTTTTTTTTTCATAGTTGGGGGCATGTCCCGCCTTAGTTAGTATTCCTGGTTTGGAGGCTTTCGTGGATAAGATTGGGATGTCATTGATGTCTTGCTTTGATTCTTTACATTTTCTTTTTGTAATATTACTTACCATTGGTTTGGTTGGCTTCCATTGTTTATATTTATGTTCTCTTAAGGTAAGGCTAAGGGGGTTTTCTCCGGACCATGGTGGGCTTGAGATTGCCCGTCATGGTAGGTTTGGGTCATAACACATATAATAATAGTTATTATTCTAATATTGAGATAGATCATATCGAGGCCTTCTATGGTAGGCATTGTCTCTCTCCAGTTGGTTGATTTGAGGTTTTTGAGATTAGACCTCGAGGAACGAACTTACTTCGCAGTTCTTTAGACAGAGTTAGGTTATTCAGTATAAATTTTAAGTGGCTGAGAGTAAGAAAGAAGTGCTATGCGGATCATAGACTTTGTGCTTTGATATTTAGTGTTGGTGATCGATTCTTCCTTCATGTTTTTCCTATGAAGGGTGTGATAAGGTTTAGGAAGAGGGGTAAGATTAGACCCAGATATATTGAACCTTTTGAGATTTTTTGAATTATTGAGGATATGGCTTATGAGTTAGCATTGCCCCTAAAATTATCAGTTATTCATCCAATTTCTCATGTTTTCACACTTCGGTTTTACATTCCAAATGAGTCTCATGTGATTCATTGGGATTCAGTGTAGTTAGATGAGAGGTTGTCTTTTGTTGAGAAGTGTAATGCCCCGAATCTGGTACCCAAAATACTACACGGTGCTTATAACCCCGAAGGACCACAAGCTAACCCATGACTGATATCTATAACTGAGCACTGAATAATATACTATAAATATGCAAAATATAAGTTGTAAGGCCATAAGGTTCAAAACTGAACTAATACTGGATATAAAACAATGACTGTAAAGAGGGTATAACAATACCCAAAACTAAAATAAATTGCCTGAACGTGTTGTAGTCTGAAAGCCTCTAAAACTGAACTGTCTGAATAAAGAGTTGATGGAAGAATCCCCCAACTAACTCCATATGCTAAAATAAACTAAGTACTGAAAGAATGAAATAATCAAATAATAACATCCTCGAATGATGAGGACTCACTGCTGACTCTGACTGCTGGAACTGGAATGCTACAGATACTCTAGAGCGCGGGCTTCTAAACCTATGGTATAAAACACCATAGCGCAAATGCGTCAGTACGATTGAGTGTACTAGTATACAAGTGAGGTAGGCTGAATGCAATGGTTCATATGCATAAGCAATACTAACTGACTGAATAACATGGACGTGAGAATACATGCATGAATACGTAACTGTAACTGAGACCGTGATAACACTGACTCATGAATTCTGATAACGTGGATTTACTGATATTTGAGTACTAATACTGGGATACTGAATGACTGAGGCTATTTAGTACTGAGAAACTGATGTCATATTACTGATAAAGGGATGACTTCTTCTGACAGTTCTGATTATAAAGAACTAGTCTGATTGACTGTATCTGACAGTCCTAAAACTGAATACTGATAACATGAGCTTCGTATAATTAATATACTATTAACTAAGTGACTGTGTCTGACAGTCCTAATTTTGATGGATCTAGCTGAGTTCCGTACTGAACTGAGCAACTGTATCTGACAGTCCTGGATCTGTAGAACTGAACTGAGTTCTACTACTGAGACTAAGACTAAAATGGAGACTTTGGGAAGTAATCATCTAACCGACATGCCCCAAAACTGAACTGGTGAGGTCCAACTTATAACCACAACTGGAAGGGTATCAGTACCGTGCCACGGGTAAAGACAAGTTGTGAGTAAAACCTATCAGATAGGGAACTCATCTGTCAACCCCTCCTAGTAGGAAAACTCAAATGAGGTGTATAATCCATAAACTCATAGGGTACATCTCAACCTACGCTGGCTACGTAGTTCTGGAATGCAAGGATTACTTCGAACGATCACACCTTCTACTGACAGACAGGTGAGCCCTCATCTTTGGGATCACTCGGTACTAAATCCAACTCCCAACTGAAGAGACACTGAACTGAATTACTTGAACTAAACTGTTATTGATCGTATTGTATAACTAATTTGAACTGGGTTTACTAAATTCTATGGACTGATGAAATACTACAGAGATCTGATAACTGACTGGGATTGCTGAGATTACAAAGATTACAGAGATTACTGATATTACTGAGATCACTGAGGTCACTGATACTGAATTCACTGAATTTTCCTGAGTCATGAGACTGGCTGAATTCTAATGATCATGGCTTGACTGAGAGTATCATGAAAAATGACACTGGCTCTAGGTACACAGCTAAATTGTTAGGTACAAGTACCCTCAGGACTCAATAGTATGAAACTGACAAGACTTGATACTTCTTGAACACATGACCAATATCAACAATTCATCATACAATAAGTTGGGGATATCATGAAGCACATGGTTATCATAATATTGTACATGGATAGGAATGCATATAATCATGTCATAATTTCATACTCTAACAACATGAGCATTCTAACAAACATCTACAATGCACATCAATAGCATGGGAGTCATTTGAACATAAGGGTAAAATATGTATTTATCATTTGGGTCACAATTAAGCTATAATGCATTATTTCTATTCTCCTAGGCATTTTATCAAACACCTTAACTGAACCACTTAGGGAATAGGCATAATCATCAAATTAACACACCATACCAACTAAGTTCATAGTTTTCAACTTGTATGCTAACATAGTTTCATATAACAACTAAAGATTTCTACTTGGGAATCGTACAACAACAACCACATGAACATAATCAATCCATAACATGAATATCAGAATTCATAGTTTAAAACTTGATTCTTGGGATTCATGGACAAAAAGAAATCCATGAATGAACATTATACATACCTTAGTTCTTGATTTTACAAAGATTGACGGAGTTATTCTTGAATTTGAGTCTTGAATTTGAATTCCCAATTGAAAACCCTAACTTGTTCTTGAGAGAAACTTGAGAGAAACACTATATTTTGGGTGAAATATGGTTGAATCACGTGTTATTAGGTTTATATAAGGATGGGAAAGGGACCTTTTTCCCCCTTAAAAATGCATACATTTAATGACTGAATCTGGGCATCGACGCAATGCATCGATGGCATTGATGTGATAGTCGATGCATCATACCATCATCGCATCGAGTCTCAGTACTTTGACCCTGGCAACCTTCAAAAATATCAACCAACGCAATTGGAAATGCGGTGTGCTAAGGTCACATCGGTCTACTAGTTTGGGCTTCCAAACGTTGTCTAAACGTGGTTTGAAAAATTCAAAACTTGTTCGGGACCATCTATGGACCTCTCTGATCATGAATTAACAAAAATACGGACCATTAAAGGATGTTAAGGTGGAAAAATAAGATTGCCATTTTCAAAGGCAATAATATGCTAAGTCTAGGAACTTAATTAGAATTTTCTAAGTATAGGACCCCCTTAACAAGCATAAATGGGCTGAATTAAGCACAGGATTTTGCGGGATCTTACAATATCTCCCCCTTGGGAGCATTTGTCCTCGAATGAGACTGACTGAGATGGGGGAAATGATAAGCTGAAGTACATACTAAACATGAACAACTGAAACATGAGTACATGACTGACATGACTGATAAGCTGAATATATTATACTGAACATATATATCTGATGCATGAATAGCTGACTCAAAGAATGCATCACTGGGATTACTTGTAAGCTAAATTTATCAAGATGAGCATACACATCTGATGCATGAATACATGACTAAACTTACACATGAACATATGACTTAATATGCAATGGTAATTGATACCAAGTTTATAATGGGAATCTGAGCATGAAACTGAGTGAATTCATGGAAGACTGTTACCTTAAATCGAAAATACTGATGAACCCAAGATCACTTACTGAGCATGTGTGAATAGGAATATGGGAACATATCTAAGCCTGAAATATGGTATATAAACTGAATATCGTGATCTAAACTGATCCCCTTGGGTATGTGGCTTGTGGCTGAGGTCGGAGTTTGAGGGTCAACTTATGAGTACCCCTTACTCCTAACTGTATTCATTATGAGGAGAAAGAGAGTGGCATGTTTATTCCATGAAAGTTTGGGGGATTGTAGTGTATCTCCCCCTTGGGACTCTAGGTCCCTCAAAGAATACTGATTTTGATGAGATACTGAGGAAAACTAGGGCGATGCACAAGGAACCTACGAACTGAATTGTGACTGAATATCTGGGATCTAAAACTAAGACGTGATATATGAACTAAGTTAAGCACGTAACTACCTGGTTGGTCCATCTTAGAACGATCGCATTCGTGGGACTCCAAATAGTGCGACTAGATGGAATGAAGGGAAACCACACCATCTGAACTTGTTCACCTGACTGCTAAACTGAATTACTAGCTGTTTAAACTAACTCATACTGAAAAATTATACTTAACTGAAGTACTTCTCCAGCATTCTTTTAACTATACTCTCCACCTTTGTACAATATATCACTCGAGACTACCAAAAATATTCACATAGATATTGAGCACGACTACTTAAATATACTGCTTATCTGATTAACTGAAGGACTGATAACTGAATACTGGGTCTGTAAGACTTAACTGAACCTAGTCTAAACAATTGGACTAAAACTGTAGAGTATAATACATAGATGGTAATGACTGACTGGGTAACATGAGGTAACTGAGCATGAGTGAGCGAAAACTGTATTACCTTAAGAATGCAAGATCAGGTGTCTAACATGTTTCGAAAACATTCTGTAAACTGGGGTACTAAAATACTAATAACTAAGTAATTGATAACCATATGCTATGATCAGGAAATCCCGAAACTAAACTGAGTTACAGAACTTATTACTGGGCTAGGACTTGGACTGAGATTATATCTAAGATAGTAATTAAGACTGTAATAGTAACTAAGAATGTAACTGAAATTGAATGCTTGTTTTTCTATGACTGAGGTTTAGACTGGTATAGGAGTACTGAGTTCTGATGGTTAAGTAACTGATAACTGAAAGTCATGGTCCAGTAGGACTATCTGAGTCCTAAACTGAATATTAATTATTTAATTAATATTGTAACTGAGGCCTGCAGGAAGGAACATCAACACCATGGATTCACCGAGGGCTCTTAGCTGAGGGTATACGTGACATAATCTAAGTTTAGCTGATCACTAGGAGTGGAGCATGAGTCATGAGTTGCATGACCTGAGCCTAGAATTTTTTTGAATTCATGGAACATGATTCACAACACTGGATGAACTTAGACTACTCATATGAGGAACTTGAAACGCATATTATTCTATGAAGAGCGCATGGATATAAGTTGTATTCGGGGGACTAAAACATAAAGTATGCCTAAGTATCAGGATAACTGAAGTACGAAACTTTACACTGAGGTAGGAATGGGTCGGGAATCATCTACCCTAATGGATTTTCTACACATACTGGTATTACTACTGGAACATGAAGGCCTGACTTTCTGAGATATCATAATCGGACAGTCCCTGTATACCTTTCGGCCCATGATGGGCTGACCCAATGGGTGGAGACTGAGAAAAGTCTTGTTAACATTTGTTCTGATCTTAAAGTTGACTGTTATGTAAAGAGTTACAAAAGAAAAAGAAGCTCTTAAATTTGAAGAAACGTGAACATAGAAATGAGGGATCTGTAACATACCAGTGGCTGCATCAGGAGGACTTCCCTGATCCTGTCAGGACTAAAGTGCAAAGAGTCTGTTTGGGCATTGCCCACTGATAGTGCTGGAATTAGTACCCTGCTAATTCGGGCGACCGGACTGAGCTGTAGGTCGACCGTTCTTACTTCTAGGGCCAGGCTTAGGATAATCTCAGACCTTATGACCTGTCTCACCCCATCCGAAACACACATCATTGTCGGCTCTACATATACCCTTATGATACTTACCACACTCTTCGCAAAGCGGATAAGTAAAATCCCTATTCTCACTATCCTAGGCCTTGGATCCTGGTACCCTATCTCTACGGTCATTTTTGAACTTTGGTCCTAGTGCACTAGCTGAAAATAGAACTGGGGCTAAAAACTTATGCCTATACTGAGAACGGTTAGCACCTTAAGACCCTGGCTGAGAAAAACTATAACTACCAATTCTGGCACTCTTATTTCCCCTGTCCTTCTTCTTAAATTTCTTCTCCTCAATCTGTTGAGCATGGACTATGAGCCTAGATATGTCCATCTTTTTAATCAATATCACAGTCCTGCACTTCTTAACCACTCTACTTGATATCCCAGACATAAACTACTCATTCTGGATCTACTGTCTTCTACTACATGAGGAGCGTACTTGGATAACTGAGTGAACTTGAGGAAGTATTCTTTTACGCTCATGCTACCTTGTCTGAGGTTGGTAAATTCTAACACTTTGACTACTTTCTGCTCTAGGGGAAAGAATCTACCTAAGAAGGTCGTAGAAAACTCTTCCCGTTCTATGGGATCTACATCTGCACCCCTGCCTACCTTTTACTTCTTAAACCACGTATGGGCTACATCTTGTAGCTGATAGGCGGCTAACTCTACACTCTCACTGGATGTCACTCCCATGATATCCGTGACTTTCTGAACTTGATCAAAAAACTTCTGTGGATCCTCTTTAGACTTAGAACCTGAGAATAGAGGAGGATCTATTCGGGTAAAGTCTCGAATCCTGGCTGCAGCAGAATTAGCCACTGGGTTGGCCGAAATGGCAGTTGACCGTTTGTTTGGACCTATGACTGAATTGGCTAGAGTAGTGAATGCAGTTCTGAATTCTGCATGAGAGACGTGCTCATCCAAAGGATCTACCTGGACGGGTTGAGGTGCTGACAGATTTCCCATTCTCCTTTTATTAATCCCTTTAGGAGGCATATTCTACAAAAAAAAAAACAGATTAGACTGAGAGTTAAATTTGAGCTTATGCTCACTGGAACGACATGAATACTGAAAAAAGGGAAACTATTCCTAAAACATCTCATAGCCTCCTACACATAAGTGTGGTGCATAACACACCCATGTACAAGACTCTACTAGGTGCATCTTTTCTGGCTTCCTAGGACACTGTTGAACCTGTCTCTGATACCAAGTTTGTAACACCCTGAATCTGGTACCCAGAATGCTACATGATGCTCATGTCCTTGAAGGACCACAAGCCAACCCATGACTGATATCTGTAACTGAGCACTGAATAATATACTATAAATATGCAGAATATAAGTTATAAGGCCATAAGGTTCAAAATTGAACTAATACTGGATATAAAATAATATCTGTAAAGGGGGTATAATAATACCCAAAACTAAAATAAACTATCTGAATGTTTTGTAGTCTGAAAGCCTCTAAAACTGAACTGTCTGAATAAAGTGTTCATATGACAATCCCCCAACTAACTTTATCTGCTAAAATAAACTAAGTACTGAAATAATAAAATAATCAAATAATAACATCCTCGAATGATGAGGACTCACTGCTGACTCTGACTACTGGAACTGGAATGCTACAGATACTCTGGAGTGCAGGCTTCTGAACCTATGGTATAAAACACCATAGCGCAAATGCGTCAGAATGATTGAATGTACTGGTATGCAAGTGAGGTAGGCTGAATGCAATGGTTCATATGCATGAACAATACTAACTGACTGAATAACATGAACGTGAGAAAACATGCATGAATACGTAACTGTAACTAAGATCATGATAACACTGACCCATGATTTCTGATAATGTGGATTTACTGATATCTGAGTACTAATACTGAGATACTGAATGACTGAGTCTATTAAGTACTGAGAAACTGATGTCATATTACTGATAAAGGGATAACTATTTCTGACAATTCTGATTATGAAGAACTGGTTTGATTGACTGTATCTAACTGTCCTGAAACTGAATACTGATAACATGAGTTTCATATAATTAATATACTATTAACTGAGTGACTGTGTCTGACAGTCCTAATTCTGATGAAACTAGCTGAGTTTCATACTGAGCTGAGCGACTGTATCTGACAGTCCTGAATCTGTAGAACTTAACTGAGTTCTACTACTGAGACTGAGACTGAGACTTTGGGAAGTATTCATCTAACCGACATGCCCTGAAACTAAACTGGTGGGGTCTAACTTGTAACCCTAGCTGGAAGGGTGTCAGTACCGTGCCACGGGTAAAGACAAGCTGTGAGTAAACCCTATCTGACAGGGAGATCTTCCGTCAACCCCTCCTAGTAGAAAAACTCAAATGAGGTGTATAATCCCTAAACTCATTGGGTATATCTCAACCTACGCTGGCTACGTAGTTCTGGAATGCAAGGATTTCTTCTAAGGATCACACCCTCTACTGACTGACAGGTGAGCCATCATCCTTGGGTTCACTTGGTACTAAATCCAACTCCCAACTAAAGAGACTAAATTAGCTGAACTAAACTGTTACTGATCGTATTATATAACTGATTTGAACTGGGTTCACTAAATTATATTGACTGACGGAATACTGTTGAGATTTGAAAACTAACTGGGATTGCTGAGATTACAAAGATTATAGAGATTACTTATATTACAGAGATCACTGAGGTTACTGATACTGAATTCACTGAATTTTCTTGAGTCATGAGACTAACTGAATTCTAATGATCATGGCTTGACTGAGAGTATCATGAAAACTGACAATGGCTTTAGGCACACAGCTAAATTGTCGGGTACAAGTACCCCCTGGTCTCGATAGCATGAAACTGACAAGACTTGACACTTCTTGAACATATGACCAATATCAAGAATTCATCATACAATAAGTTGGGGATTTCATGAAGCACATGGTTATCATAATATTGTACATGGATAGGAATGCATATAATCATGTCATAATTTCATACTCTAACATTATGAGCATTCCAACAAACATCTACAATGCACATCAATAGCATGGGAGTCATTTGAACATAAGGGTAAAACATGTATTTATCGTTTGGGCACAATTAAGCTATAATGCATAATTTCTATTCTCCTAGGCATTTTATCAAACACCTTACCTGCACCACTTAGGGCATAGGCATAATAATCAAATTAACACACCATAACCAACTAAGTTCATAGTTTTCAACTTGCATGCTAACATAGTTTCATATAACAAATAAAGATTCCTACTTGGGAAATGTACAACAACAACCACATGAACATAATCAATCCATAACACGAATATCAGAATTCATAGTTTAAAACTTGATTCTTGGGCTTCATGGACAAAAAGGAATCTATGAATGATTACTATGCATACCTTAGTTCTTGATTTTACAAAGATTGACGGAGAGATTCTTGAATTTGAGCCTTGAATTTGAATTTCCAATTGAAAACCCTAACTTGTTCTTGAGAGAAACTTGAGAGAAACACTATATTTTGGGTGAAATATGGCTGAATCATGTGTTATTGGGTTTATATAAGGATGGGAAATTGACACTTTTGCCCCTTAAAAACATGAACATTTAATGATTGAATCTGGGCATCGACACTACCATCGACGTGATGCTTCGATGGCATTGATGTGATAGTCAACACGTCACGCCATTATTGCATCGAATCTCAATACTTTGACCCTGGAAACCTGAAAAAATAACAACCAACATGATTGGCGATGCGGTGTGCCAAGATCGCCTCGATCCACTATTTTGGGCTTTCATACGTGGTCTAAATGTGGTTAAAAAATTTAAAACTTGTCTGGGACCACCTATGGACCTCTCTAATCATGAATTAACAAAAATACAGACCATTTAAGGATGTTAAGGTGGTAAAATGAGATTTCCATTTTTGAAGGACAATAATAGGCTAAGTCTAGGAACTTAGTTAGAATTTTCTAAGTATGAGACCTCCTTAACAAGCATAAATGGACAGAATTAAGCTCAGGATTTTGCGGGGTCTTATAATATCTCCCCATTGGGAACATTCATCCTCGGATGAGACTGACTGAGATGGGGGAAATGATAAGCTAAAGTACATACTGAACATGAACAACTGAAACATGAGTACATGACTGATAAGCTGAATATATTATACTGAACATGTATATCTGATGCAAGAATAGCTAACTCAAAGAATATATGACTGGGATTACTAGTAAGCTAAATTTATCAAGCTGAGCATGCACATCTGATGCGTGAATACATGACTGAACTGACACATGAACATATGACTTAATATGCAATGGTAATTGATACCAAGTTTATAATGGGAATCTAAGCATGAAACTGAGTGAATTCATGGAAGACTGTTACCTTAAATCAAAAATGTTGATGAACCCGAGATCACTTACCGGGCATGCGTGAATGGGAATATGGGAACATATCTAAGCCTGAAACATGGTATATAAACTGAATATCGTGATCTAAACTGAGCACCTTAGGTATGTGGCTTGCGACTGAGGTCGGAGTTTGAGGGTCAACTCATGAGTACCCCTTACTCCTAACTATAGGATCAGATCCCAAAGATAGTAAATATTTTATTTCTTATGAAAGAAAGTCTTTTTCAAAGATTCTATATAAATTTCTCTATGAAACCGAGATATTTACCTTTCAGAAAATGCTAGAGCACCGACAGATAGGCGAAGAGTCCAGGCTTTTTCTTTCTTGTAGTTCTTCTCTTTACATCTACCTCCAAAATATTTTAATATTTGGCTCGTGCTGACACTGGTCATACTCTTCTAATTATTATTATTTTTTTATATTCTATATATTAGAAACATAACCTTCAACATTTCAGCTTCTTGGAATTGAATGAAAAGTTGAGGATATTTTAGTCTTTCTACAAGTTGAATATGCTTAAAGAATTGGTCTTTTGTGTTTTGTTAGTTGTATCTTATTAGTAATAACTTTAAAAAATGCCCGCAATCTTTCATTTAATCACATACCATGTCTTTAATAAAAGTTCACATTTTTCTATTTAATTACAAGATTGCCCTGCAAGCTACTTTAAAATATGCTTACATATAATGATGGATGGATCCCACAGTACTTTCCAACTTTGCATAGCTTTAATTTAAATTGTTTAAATTTAAGTAATTTAATAATATGATAATTTTATCTTAATTAATTATAATTAAATATTAAAAGTAAATAAATTTTATTATTTTAATTGAATTTTATATTCAAAATTATTTTTTTACTTATTTATTTTAGTAAATTTAAATTTTAAAATTATTTTTTTCTTATATAGAAATACTAATATTTAAACTTAACTTTAAATTTTTAAAGTATAAAATTAATAAATGTAATTTAATAAAATAAATTCCTAATGAATATTTCTTAAGATTTGTGTTGGACCAATATATATCAGGTGAAAAAAAAGAAAAATATATAATAAAATTTTATTATTGTGAAAGATAAACATAATACACTATCCAATAATGTTTAATAATAACATACTTTGTATATGCAAAACGTAGCATCCCGCATTTGATTAATATACAATTTTGATGAGTTATCGATGATTACTATTGGATATAATAAAATTATTTTAATTTTTATAAGAGTAACATAATTAATTTTTAAATTTAAACTCTAGGCGGTAATTATTTGTCGGCTTGTAATCATTTATTATATCACTCCAAATTAAAATGAAAATCTTAACATTATTTAAAGCATATTTTAGTCATATATTTTATCAAGACGCTTCGATATTTTTTAATTTTCTTTTTTCGTAAAATTAAAAATTTGTCTAATTTACAATTTTAATCAAAGAAGCCTAATAATTGATCCGATGTAGTTGAATTGGATCTGCAACATCAATTTCTAAAAGTCTACTGGAACCCATCCAATGTTTACTGTTCTCTTAAATAATTGGAAATTTCAATTTGTTAACTAGAACATGAATATACTATGCATATATTTGTATCAGAAATAGATTAACGTACATTTTCTATATATTTATCATAATTTTTATTTTCACAAAAATATATTAATAATTTTAACTTCGTTTACGGTAAGGACTACTGGGGTATCTAATCCCATTTGCTCCCCTAGTTTTCATCTCTCAGTGTTAGTGTCGAACCAATAGAGCATTTTCGTCGTAGTATATCATTCCTAATTAATTATTATAAGTCATTTATGTATTATAAAATTAATAATATTTAATTAAAAAATAGACATGTCTGATTCAGTTGCTTCAACGGTGATTTTAATTAATTATTGACTTTTATGTATTAGAAAATTAATAATGTTTAATTAAAAAATAGATATTTATAACATGATTCAACCGTAATTTTACTAAATATCACTCCTAATTAATTATTATGAGTCATCTAAGTATTAAAAAATTAACTATATTTAATAAAAAAATAACATAAACATAGAATGATAAATTAACTCTTGATATATTAAATTAAGTTGGCATCCTTCAACTGTGATTTTAATATATCACCCCTAATTAATTATTATAAGTCATTTATGTATTTAAAAACTAATAATATTTAATTAAAAAGAAAAAAGAGACATTTATGACATGTCTGCTTCAGCTGCTTCAACCGTAATTTTACTAAATATCGCTCCTAATTGATTATTATGATTCAGCTAAGTATTAAAAATTTAATAATATTTAATAAAAACTAAATAGACATAAAATAATAAATTAACTCTTGACGTTTTAAATTAAGTTGATATATTATGTGAGGTTCATTTTAATATATTTTTATAGTAATTTTACTACATCACTTTTAATTAGTCGTAAGTCATTTAAGACATGTCTACTTCGTTGTCTCAATTGTGATTTAACTATATCACCCCTAATTAGTTATTATGATCGTATAATCTTTATGTCACTTAAATTGACATTTATAATTCATTACCTCACTTACAAAGAATGATTAGCAGGTAACAGTTCGACATGTTTGCCTGTGTTGCTACTTAGATATTTTCTTTTATATTTGTTTATTTTACTTTTCATTTTAATCTATTATATATTTGAGAATTACGTAAAAGTATTATAATTAACAACTTAAAATAATTAAAAAGACGTAAAAAAATTTAGTTGACTATCTAAACTGTATTAATCTCATGTAAATTAGGACTAAAGAAAAAGTACTATAAAGCACAATAATTAATAATTTAAAATATTTTTAAAAATATATAAAAAATTTAGTTAACTCTCAAAAATTGTATCAATACCACATAAATTGATACGAGGGTATATATAGCATACATTATTTAAAAATTATATAAAAATATTAATTATAATAATTAATATAAAAATGCTCTTCACGTTGGGGCTGTGCTATCACGGATCGTATACCCTCTAATTCTATATATTAGAAGCTTGACCTTCAACATGTCAGCTTATGAATATTAAGTGAAAAGACTAGGGGTGTTATGGTCTTTAACTAATTCTGCAAATTCAGCATGCTTGGCAAAGTTGTCTTCTTTGCTTTATTATTTGAACCTACTAATAACTTTAAGAAAAAGTCCATCATTTTATGGTAAATTAAAAATCATGCTCCATAGTAAAATATTATTAAATATAACGGATCCATTGACCTTCAGACACGTATACTGACAATGATGCTATGCTTGCTTTTTACCTTGTGCCTCAACCGATGTGGGTCCATAAAATGTACTCCTTGGGTTTATATCAAACTAGTATTCGTACCCACGCAATGTGCGGATAATATATTAAAATATTATTTTTCATTATTTTAGATTTGAGTGTCTTATTCAAACATACTAAACTATATTATCTTAAAAAAAAATCAATTATCATGGTATATCTAATAAAACATGAAAAATAATAATAATATTTATTTTACCCCAACCCACCCCACCTCCAACTCCATCTCCACACACACTCACACCCTCAATTTTTTTTAATAAAATATAAATAAAAACTTGGTTCTACTCCCCCTCCCTCTATGTGCCTCCACTCCACCCATCCTCCCTCACCCGAATCCCCCCACCTCTTAACTAGTTAAATCTATACAAAAATAATAATCATCTAATTATTAAAAAAATTATATTCATTATTACTATATTATTCACAATTGAAAGATATTAGATTATTAATATTTTTTCTCCTGTCCCCTCCTCTCCGCATCTTTATTCAAATTCATATGGGGTAAAAACAATCATGTAATTGCAAAAAATCTTTTATATTTCAGATTTTTTCATATTATATTGTTTACAATTGAAAGAATTTTAATGAAATAATAATGTAAAAATAGTAACACAATTTAGCATTTACCCCGCCTGCCCTAAAAAAATAAGAAAGAGGATCAATTTTTATCTTTAATATTTTCAAATATCTAATACTTCCAAATTCAAATATTTTTAATATTATAAATTCAAATAATATCATATTAACTTTTGAAAGAAAATAGTTTGTTATTATTTTTTATCCTTATTTTTTTCAAATATAATGGGTTGGGTAAAGGGGATGGAGGACCTAAAACGAAGAACACGATGAAAATTATAGGCGATGATAGGGTTGAGTTGCTGGAACGTCAACAACTATTGGGGAAAATGGGGAAAATACCTAGCCAGATTTCTGAAAGTAGGGGAACTTTGGGGATTTCGACTTCAAGTTGCTCGCATGGACCCAATTTGGTTTTGAGAGATGCTGACCTTGAAGCAGGGAGAGCAGAGAGTCCCAAAAAGTTGAAAGCCATACTAGAAAAGGAAAATCTCTTGGAATGGAAGGAGATAGTTGACACTCCGCCTAGTTTGAGCTCGCAGTCCTGGGTAGATGAGGTGGAAGTTATGGAATCTCAACAAAATTTGAAGGATACCCGACCAATTACAAATGCTTCAGTATGGGATAATTTTGACATCAACAAATTATCAAATGCTGGTTTCAAACTTGAATTTGTTAGTCTAGTAAAAGTAGGGGACCAGGTGATGATAGAGATTGAGGATGAGGATATCCAATCGGAAGTTGAATATTGGAAAGACGCGGTGATTTGTTATGTGTTAGGTGCACATCCACCGTATGCAGTGTTGAATGGGTTCATCAATCGACATTGGGGCAAGATGGGCATTAACAAGAGAGTGATGCTAAAAATTGGCATCATGTTGGTGAGATTTGATTCGGCAGCTGGAAAAGATGAGGTACTTCAGGGTGGAATATATCATTTTGATAGTAAACCTCTCATTGTGAAACTTGGAAGCCGGATATGGAATTCACCAAGGAGGAACTAGCAACGGTTCCTATTTGGATTAAAATATCGGGATTGGATTTCAAATATTGGAGCAAAAAAGGCCTCAGCAAGATTGGAAATTTTATTGGTAAACCACTTATGGTGGATAAGAAAACTGGAAATAAAAGGGGATTGAACTTTGCAAAATTATTGGTAGAAGTTAAAATAGGAAGCAATCTGCCGGAGATGATTTATTTCAAGAATGAGAAAGGTATTGTGCTTGAACAAAGAGTCATGTATGAATGGAAACCTTCAGTGTGTTTCATATGCACAAAGTATGGCCATGAAGCTGATGTTTGTAGGAAGAACAAAAAGAAGAAGGAAGTACAATAGATTCAACCTAGAAAGAAAGGTGATCTGGATGTTGAAGCAGAGCATAAGGAGGAACTACCTCCGAAGAAAACATGTGCACCACTAGTTTAGAAGCAGGATAACTGGAGACAGCAGAACCAAGGTAGAAATGGGAGAGGAATGTTCCAATAAGGATGTCTAAAGAAGGACCATCACATGATCCAACTATTCTTACGGGTAATTCTTTTCGGGCCTTAGAGAAAGGATTCAATTCAAAAAATAATACCACTAAAGCTGGTTCTGGGGCTCAACCCCTTGGTGAACATGGTTAAGATTCTTAGCTGGAATGTTCGAGGCCTGAATGTCCTGAATAAACAGAAGGACCTTCTGTAGTATGATGGAGGTGGGGTTGATTGGTTTTCTGGAAATAAGAATAAAGATTAATAAAGTAGGTAAGGTGATTGAGTCTATGTTATATGGGTGGAAATATTATAGTAATCATGCCTCTCATTACAATGGAAGAATAGTTATAGTGTGAAGGCCAGACTGGTTCCTGGTGGATGTGGTTAGTGAGACATGTCAAACCGTTTCTTGCAAAGTCACTTTTATCCCAAAACAACTGAGATTATTTATGACTTTTGTATATGGGTTCAAATTGAAGGAAGAAAGATTAGAGCTCTGGCAACATCTCATACAAACATCTCACAGTAATCCAGGAACCTGGTGTGTGCTAGGGGACTTTAATTCAGTTCTGAGAAAGGAGGACAGAATAGGGGGGATCCTAATGAGTTTGAGAGAGGTGGAGGACTTCCAACAATGTCTTGATACGTGTGGCTTAGATGAGATGCAACTGTCTGGTTGCAAGTACACCTGGTCTGATAAGCAAGCGGACAAGATTTTTTCGAAGATTGATTGGGTTTTTGTTAATGGTGACTGGATTGATCAACTACCTCTTATGGTGGCTCGTGCACTTCAGGAAGGAGTGAGTGACCATTGGCCTATAATGATCATAACTCCACAGGTTTATAGAATGAAAAAGAGAGCATTCACGTATTGTAATATGTGGAGCTCACATCCATCATATGATAGGGTTGTGAGAGACTGTTGGGAGACGCAGATTTCTGGTTGTTACATGTTCCAGATTGTTAAGAAGTTAAGGGAACTGAAATAGAAGTTGAGGGCACTGCATAAGCAGAATTTCAGTAATATTGAAGAAGCAGTGAAAATCAATAGAGGCAAGTTATAGTGTCTCCAAGCTCAATTACAGCTAACTCCACTGGATATCAATTTATAACAAGAAGAGAAATGTATGGCTATAGAATTTCGATGAAGTGTATACTTGAAAGAGTCTTTGCTACTACAGAAGAGTAAAGCCCTGTGGATAAGGAAGGGGGATGACAACACAAAATATTTCTTCTCCATTTTAAAAAAGAAAAGAATGATGCAATCTATCACTCAAATTTAATATGAAAACCAACAACGGGTATATGAACCAACACAGATTGCAGGAGTGTATGTAAGGTACTATACAAATTTACTTGGTACTGATACAGGATCAAGGAAGAAGGTGCACCCGACTATATTTTCTCAGGGCCCAAAATTATCAATTGAGCAGAAATATGATCTTTTAGGACCTTTTTCCAGGCAAGATATTAAGAAAGTGGCGTTCAGCTTCAAGATCAACAAAAGTCCAGGACCTGATGGGTTTGGTGGGGGGTTCTTTAAGAACTCTTGGAACATAGTTGGTGATGATATTTGTAATGCAGTGCTGGAATTTTTTCAAACTGGTAAACTTCTTAAACAGATTAATGCTACCACTATCTCCCTAATTCCTAAAGTGGTTAATCCCCGGGCTGCTAGTCAATATAGGCCTATCTCGTGTTGCAACATTGTCTATAAATATATATCCAAATTTATTTGCAGTAGACTATGTGTGGTATTGCCGGCTATTGTGAGTCCTACTCAAGCTGTATTTGTACAAGACCGAACCCTGATCCAGAATGTGTTGATCTGCCATGACCTTTTGAGGCACTATAAAAGAAAGACATCCCCTAGGTGTATAATAAAAATAGACCTTCGAAAGGCATATGGCATGGTGGAGTGGAGCTTTATCGAGGACATGCTTGTGGGATATAAGTTTCCGCCTAAGTTCGTATAATTGATTATGATTTGTGTAACCACTACCAGATTCTCTATCAAAGTTAAGGGTGATAATTGGGGATATTTTGAAGGAAAAAGAGGATTATGACAAGGAGATCCTATATCTCCACTTCTCTTTGTACTGGTGATGGAGGTGTTTTCAAGAATCATGACAAGGATGAGTAAAGTTCTCGACTTTAGATATCACCCCATGTGTAAAGAGAAAAATCTCACTCACCTTACCTTTGCAGATGACCTGATGATTTTCTGTAAAAGTGATGCAAGATTTATTACTAGGGTAATGAAGGCTATTAAACACTTTTCATATCTAACTGATCTTGTGGCAAACTTAAAAAAGAGTAATATTTTTGTTGCTGGAGTCTCTAAGGTGGTGCAACAGGAACTATTAAGGATAACTAGTTTCTCCTTAGGGAAATTGCCTATCAAATATCTTGGGTTGCCACTGTCACGTAAAAAGTGGAGCAATCTTGAATGCCACCAACTAAGTTTAAAGATAACTGAGAAGATCAGGGAAACATCTACCAAGCACTTATCCTATGATGGTAAGCTGCAAGTACTCAATGCAGTCTTGTTTTCACTCCACAACTTTTGGGGGTCGGTCTTTATATTGCCTCAGAGTATTGTCAAGCTAGTAGACAAGAAATGCAGAGAATTTTTGTGGGGAAGGGATGATGAAAAGAGGAAGATAGCTCTTGTGGATTGGCACACTGTTTGTTCCCCTAAAATGCAAGGAGGTTTGAATGTCAAAAATTGTAAACTGTGGAATGTCGCTTCTATAGGGAAGTTGGTCTGCTGGATTTTGCAGAGAAAGGATCAGCTATGGGTGCAATGGGTCCATGGCATCTATATGAAAGGTGTAGCTGATTTTTGGAATCATCACCCTCCTAATGATAGTAGTTGGTATTGGAGGAAACTTCATAAGCTAAAACTTAGAATGGTTACCTGGTACAAACATGACACTTATTGCCTCAATAGTATGGGTATTTACTCAATATCAAAGAGTTATTATTCCATCTTAGAATAAAGACCTAAATGGAACATTCCAAACTTGGTATGGGATAAAATGTTACTGCCGAAACACGGAATAATACTGTGGCTTGCTATTCATAAGAAATTGCTAACTAAAGCTAAGATGCAGAGAATAGGGTTGATTTTGGAAGATGATACATGTATACTCTGTGGAGTACATAGGCCGGAGGATTCGAGTCATCTTTTTGCTGAATGTAGCTGGTCAAGGATGTTATGGAGCATGATCACTCAATGGCTCGATATTGGGTTGACACTAAGAGATTCTCTTGTGACTATTTAACAAATTAGACGTAAGCATTGGAAGAACTTTTGCAAAGAAGTGGTGATGGCTGGGTATGGTGCGTTGGTTTACCATGTATGGCTTACAAGAAATGGTCGACTTTTCAAGAACCATTCTGTGGACATAAACTTTGTATTTAGGCAAATTCAAACTGTGATTAGGGAGAGAATATTAATGTATGAGGGATCAAGAAATACTAGACAATGTAGATGGCTACTGAAAAAACTTTGTAATTAGGGGCTCCTTGAGGTTCTATCCTGATAACTTGATGTCGTAGGATTGGGTGCTCTGTAGCTTGTAAAGTTATGTCTATTCTGGTAATATTCACAATCTATTACCAAAAAAATAAATGATAATGATAATAATAATAATAATAATAAATAATAACAATAACAATAACAATAAAAATAACAACAACAACAACAACAACAATAATAATAATAATAATAATAATATTAATATTAATGTGATCACTACTACTATTACAAGTACTACTGCTACTCTAGTATGTCTTTGGATTTCTTTTTTTGTGTTACGCGCAGTTGAGTTTTCTCTTCCTAAATTGAAAAATATGAAATATTAAATTTAAATTTATGTTACTTAGATCTTTACATTTAACATTGATTCAAAATTTCTTTTGCATGATATTAAAAAATATAAGTGATAGACAACACACAAAATTTGTAAAAAAATAATAACTACAAAAATATAAATTTGCAAGTATTCATGGAAAGAACAAATCAATTGAAATACTTAAATATCTATAAATCTATATAAGCTTCTTAAAAAAGAGTAAATATGTAAATGTCATGTAGTGATGTTCCAAAATAGATTTTTATGCTCAGGAGAAATATATTAAGACAAAAAAAGTGATATAATAACTTTATACACATATAAATATATTTACATTCATTCTTAACACAAATCAACAACAACATACCCAATGTATTCCCACCTAGTTGGGTCTGGGGAGGGTAGAGTGTACGCAAACCATACCACTACCTCAGATTGAGTGGAGAGGTTGTTTTCGATAGACCCCCGACTTAGAACCAATAATAGTATAGCAAACACAAAACATAAATGCATATAAACTTGTACATGCAAAATAAACTAACAACTCTAGCCACAAGATACTACTAAAAACTATATATCCGAAACCGTAAACAGCACTCCGTCCACGAACAAGAAACTTTAGAAATAAATAAAGAACGCCCCCTACTGTTATCGACGCACTCCCACCCCTTAACCCTCTACCCTAATCCACATCCTCCACACATTTCTATCAAGGGCCATGTCTTCCATAAGCTGTAACTGCTCCATATCATGCCTAATCAACTCCCTCCAATATTTCTTCAGCCTACCTCTACCCCACCTAAATCATTCATTGCCAGTGTCTCACACCTCCGCACTGGAGCATCAGAACTCTTCCTCATCATGTGACCAAACCAACGTAACCTCACTTCTTGCATCTTGTCCTCCACCGAAGCCACTCCCACCTTCTCCCTAATAAACTCATCTTCACCCTATCTTTTCTGGTATGACCATACATCCATCGCAACATCCTCATCTCCTCCACCTTTAATTTTTGGATGTGGGAGTTCTTAACTGGCCAACACTCCGCTCCATACAACATAGCTGGTCGTACTACCACTTTGTAGAACTTATCTTTAAGCTTCGGGGCACCTTCTTCTCACATAAAACTCCCGAAGCGAGCCTCCATTTCAACCACCCTGCCCCAGTACAATGTGTGACATCCTCATCAATCTCCCCATTGCCTTGAATCATAGACCCCAGATACTTGAAACTCTCCCTCTTCTGAATGGCCTGAGAGTCCAGCTTCACAACCACGTCAGCCTCCTGCGACACATCGCTAAACTTACACTCCAAGTACTCCGTCTTGGTCTTGCTCAAACGAAATCCTTTAGACTCAACGGTCTGTCTCCAAATCTCCAACTTATCATTAACTCCTCTCCGAGTCTCATCAATCAATATCACATCATCAACAAAAAGCATACACCAAGGCACTCCCCCTTGAAATTCTTAACACAAATCATGTGATAAATTTCCTTTGTATATTTTGATTTTTCATTATACTTGTTGATTATTTCAATATTCATTTCGCATTTTTGAGATATGTACGAACATCAGATCTGCAGAAACTTCAATTTCGTTAGGTACATTAGTGACAAAGAATAAATTTAACGTCGATCACAAATAATAATAAAATAACTAAAATTTTAAATTAAGCACAAATAACATACCTTGATAGTTATTCAGAAAATCTAATGAATATTTTCAATAATTTTTTTTATGATGATAAATTTGGAATACATCAGTATGTATTTATAGTAGTATTGTAGCTTTTGACTTACATAGAGATAATGATAAAGAGTTGGGATAACATTATTTTAAATTTAAATTAAGTAATTTTAAATTCAAATTTATTAAGTAATGATAGGCACTAAGAGTTGAGATAACACTAAAACTCTAAAATCATAGAGGTTGTTATAATTTTCAGTTTAAATTCAAAATTCTCATTAGTTGTATTGTTTTTTTAGTTTCAAGTTAATAGTCTCACATGTCGCTATTATTTTGTAAGCAAAGCATTCGACAAATAGAAGATCCAAAACATATTTTTTAAAATTATTATTATTATTATTATTATTATTATTACTATCATTATTATTATTATTACTATTAGTATTATTATTATTATTACTATTATTATTATTACTATTGTTGTTGTTGTTGTATTATTATGTATTTATATAAATTATTCTTGTTATATGAAATAATTAGAATTTATTTAATACTTTTCAACTATGGGTTCCCGGCTTTAAGATAATGAA
Source organism: Capsicum pubescens (assembly GCA_030864215.1). Classification (NCBI taxonomy): domain Eukaryota; kingdom Viridiplantae; phylum Streptophyta; class Magnoliopsida; order Solanales; family Solanaceae; genus Capsicum; species Capsicum pubescens. The sequence continues at coordinate 102,021,589 of CM061544.1, read as the reverse complement.
ATTCTTTTTTTTAATGCTTCTAAAATCTTAATATTTTTAAATTCAAATATTTAATATCATTTAATTCAAAAAATTTATTACAATACTATCAAGTTTTGTCCTAAAAATTCTCACATGGCTTTTTAATATCTTCTCACTTGGTTTCTTGTTTTTTCTTTTAGTTTTGATTCTATATATATATATATATATATATATATATATAGAGAGAGAGAGAGAGAGAGAGAGAGAGAGAGAGTTATTTAAAATTATATATTTAATAATTTAATTAAAAAATTACTTACCTCACATATTGAAAATAAATTTTTTATTTGTTCCTTTTTAATAAATCAAAAGATATTTATTATTTTTTAATTTATATTTATTATTTAACAACTATGTAAAATTTAATAGTCAAATTATATTTTTCAAATCATAGTAAATTTAGTAATATAAAATTTTAATAAATATTTTTTTAAGAAAAATGTCAAGTAAATATCGACCAAATAAAAAGAAACTAAAAAAATTTATTGACTTAAGCAAACACCAAATAAAATTTTATTTTTATCGGTGATAAACACAACTCACCTGCATTTGATTAAATCTATAATTCCTGTGAGCTATGGATTATTATATATATAAAGTTAGGTTTTAGGAACTTATGAATTTATATTATAAATAAAATTCATTAACACAAATAATATAAGAAATTACAACATAACTTTTTGTAAGTAAAAGAAAGTGTTTAAATAAAAAGGTTTTATAATTGATTTGACAAAGATATATTAATAATTTCAATTTGAAAAAGTAATTTTTTTTTTTTGTTCCTATTTTTGTGTTTGTTAAAATAACTTTTCTAAATTTAATATAATTAAGTAATTTGAAACAAATTATATTTTTGTATTTAATTAATCATAATTGAGTTTTAAAATAAATAAATGTCATATATATATATGTGTGTGTGTGTGTGTATTGTTAATTTGTCTCTCATATTAAAAATAAATTTTTCGTTTTGCTTATTTATTTTAGAAAATTAAGAAAAATATATTATTTTCTTCTAATATTAACCTTGTGATTAAGTTACTATATCAAATTTATATTTTTAAAAAATGATAAAATAAATTTTTAATAAATTCTTTTCAAAACCTGTTGACTTGACACAACCTTAAGAAAACTTTAATTAGGAGTATATTTTACTAAATTAATTTTATTAAAAATGCTTAGGGGCTTTAAATTTAATTATTGTTATTTTATATAATTATTAAATATTGAGGGTAGAAAAACAAATATAAAAAAAATTCTTAATTTAAGAAACTAGACCAATAGATTGAAACAATTATTTTTAATAACAAAAGTCAAGCAAAACAAAACAAAACAAAACAAAGAGATAAACGTTATTACTTTTAATAATATTGGGCCCATGCTAACAATGGACATTCCCCTCTAGTTTTACTTATATAAAAGAGCCACTTTCAACATGGTTATTTGTTGGTATTAAATTTAAATTTGAGGGTATTGGTGTCTTTAAAAAGAATTGTAGCATCAACTTAATTGCCTTTTGTGGTTTGTTATTTGGACCACATCAAAAGCTGTAAAAAAAGCCAATTCTTTTCTGTTTAATTACAGATCTGCCATGAAATGAATTTACCAAAATGTCATGTGGGTCCTCTAGACTTCCACTCTTTAGGTTTGTATAAAATTGTTTTGAATTTATTATATTTAAGTAAATTAATTAGGTTTGTATAAAATTATTTTAAATTTATTATATTTAAGTAAATATATTAATAGGATGAAAATTCATTGTAATAATTAATTATATTTAATATAATTAAATAAATTATATTCTTTATTTACATTTCATAGAAAAAAAATATAATTTACTTTCTTCCTTATTCGTTATATGAAATACTATTTTGTCTAATTTAACTTTTCAATTTACAATTAATAAAGTTAATTTAGTAAATTAATTTTTAATTATTTTTTTTTAAGATTTGTGTCAAGTCAAATATATATCAATAGTAATAAAAAAAATTTAAAGATGGGTTGAGGTGCGTATCATTACCATGCCGAAAATTCATCAATATTGTAAAATCCAATTTACCAAATTTCCACCATTATCATAACACACCAATTAGATTTATAATCTATTATTTAAAATAAGAGTAAAACCATTAAACCGAGGGAAAAACCATGCAAGAGTATCACAACCCCAAAACCCTCAACCCTAGTTTAAAATTAACATTCAAAAACACTTATATAACAATTGAGTTATGCAATAATATAATATTTAAATTAGGGAATGTCCAACGTGCCTTTTTGACGGAAAGAATTTATGAAAAGCTTGAATCCTCTTTAAAGCTTGAACCCTAGTTTGAAATCGATATGAACACTTGAGTTTGTTTCTCATACCCTTGATGATGAAATTGGTGATAAAAATATTAAGAAAAACTTGAATTTGAGGACTTGGGAGCTTGAATTTTGGTGAAAACCCTTATTTGGCGTTCTTGAGAATTTGAAAGGAGAGAAATTGTGTATTGAGTTATGGAATGAGGAAAATCACGTTAGTATTAGTTATAGGATGATCTAGGATGTAAATGACTAGTTTGCCCTTGAAAAAATTAAGAGAAATGTGTGTTTTAGCATCTCTGGGAACATGGTCATGACACGCCCTTACGCGGAGAATACAAGGTATGCCACACTCTTATTGCACAGAGGGCGTGCCACGCCCTTATTCCAGACCCTCACTAGTTCACTCACAAAAATGCTCATAACCTTTTGCTCGAGTATCGAATTAAGGTGAATTTAGATGCCTTGAAAAGAGGACTCAATTATCTTTCATTTGGTGGGTATTAAGATTCAAAATTTCATATATTCCAAAAGTTATACACATTTAAAGTTTACCCTTGTAGGATTGAATACCAAAATGCAGTCGATAACAAAAGTTCTTAACTCAACTTTGCTTTAAGTCTTTCCTATGAACATTATTCACATGGAAATCACTTAACACACTTGGTAAAAGATCATGACCCTTATATTTGCATAGGAATAATTGGGTTTAGGTTTATACACATAGGAATAACGGTTTGAATTCTTGCCCAAAAATTTAGGATATTATATTATCTCCCCCCTTCGAATCATTCATCCTCAAATGATGGGTAGGAACTTATTGAAGCCTTAGAAGTGTGAAATAAAGAATGTAACTTCATATTATGAATTCTCCCCCAACACGGCATACATAGGCATCAAAATAAAAGAACTTCATGGCATCACCAAGTAAATCGTGTAAGCATGAATCATAAGATAACAACACTTGATATAGACATGATCTTGGGCAAGAGTTCTATGAAACATGATCATAACAATGTACAACATGAATTTTTCAAAGAATCCTTGGCTTGATTAGTATTGATACAAAACACGAAATAAGATTTAGCGGGACATAAGAATAGAAACATTCTCCACCTCCAATAATACGTCTAATAATCCCTCAAATCTAGCGATGCTTATCAACCATGCTTACAGCTACGAGTACCATAATTCACCATTTACAATATTATAATTCCCCCATGAAACACATAGCTACATGAACTTGATTCTAATTGCATTCTTCCTCCATGTTAAATTCTAACCTTGAGTAAAAAAGTGCTAGCTTAAGCTATGGGACTGTAACACCCCAGATTTTTGTCCCTAAAATTTATTTGACTTCTGAGATTACTGCCCAACCTAAGACATACCTTATAAGTCGTAAGGTATCATTATGGGCCATAGGACCCCAAATCATAAGGTGACCAGTGTGTCACCTAATGTCTCTGACCAGAGTACGACTAGGAGGTAACGAGTCGTATGGACTCTTTACGAGTCGTATGGTCCCTTCTATAGCCAAACTAGTGTAATGGTCCCTTATTTCTGATATGCCTAAAATTAGAACTAACCATTTGTTATGTATGAGTATCAGTCATGGGGTACGACTCGTAGCCAGACCACTATGGGTGCTCTAAGTCTCAGTTACACTACGAGTTATGGTGACAACTTGTAAGTAGACATCACGAGTCGTAAGATGACCCTGATGACTGACAATTTTTTTCAGCTTTTATTTAAAGGTACTTTGGACATTTTCCTCTTTCCCCCACTTAGACCCCAAATCCATAAAACAAAAAAAGGGTTATTTCCATATGTTAACAAATCAAAACACACTCTTTTCTTTCTCAAATTCCTCAAGTCAAGAATACCTAGGGGTTAAAGATATTGACAATTAGAGCTTCCAAGGGTTGATTTCTCTTTATAATTCTTGATATCTCAGGCACGTTATTCTTTCTCAAATCTTATTTTGTTAAAGCATGTGTTTTAAATTATTATTCAAGTGGTTTTGAATGTTGGCTTTGGAATGTGGGTTGAGGGTTTTGAATAATTGTTTACTTAAATAATGTTTCCATTGTTTATGTGTAAATTTTCATGCTTCAATGATGGTTTTAAATGTGTGGGGTTCATGGGCATGGTGAATAAACAAGGGGGTCGTGGATTCCCCCAATAGTGTGGATTTTGATAATGGAATTGGTGATAACCTCAACTCAATCTCATGATCCTTACTTTGAACATGAGAATATACACATTGAAAATACCTCTGGAACTATTGCATAGAAAAGGTGAAAGAACCAAATTTGTTTTAATGAACAAATGGGGTCATGACATTACTTACATTGATTTTAATAAATAAAGGGGGTCGTGGCATTCCCCACATCAATTTTAATGAACAAAGGGGGTCGTGGCTTTCCCCCACATTGATTTAATGAACAAAGGTGGTCGTGGCATTCCACCACACTCATTTAATAAATAAAAGGGGTCATGGCATTCTCCATACTGGTTTAATTATCAAAGGGGATCGAGGTATTCCCCCTAGTTAATGGAATTGTGATGGCATAATTATAAGCTTACAAGCGTAAGAGTATGGCGATACCTATGGTGTGCCTTGGTGGTTAATTCCTTGGTTTAATGAACAGAAATGTGTAAATATTTTAATAGGTCTTAAAGGGGTTGCGTAGATAGGACATGAAGGCTGAGATCCCAGGGGAACCGATACTAGAAACTCACGTTTGCCAGCATGAGGGTTGATCATGATGACCGTGTGCTTGCGTACACTATATATATCTTAGATTGATGTGGGGTTGGGGCATTCCCTGGTCTTCCTTAGATACTCTGGTTCATGTGGCTAACATACACCGGGGCCCTTTCAGCAGGGGGAGCTGAACCTATATAGACCATGGGTGTCTTTATGATGGTTAAGCTACACAATTCAGGTTAGTGATTTTAAATCTCAGGCTAAACCTTTTTTCTTATCCCAACATCTTATATATATATGTATGCATATATGTGAACATGTCTATTGAGTTTGGTCTTGATTTTGGAACTTGCATTATTTTATCCTTATCCTAATTTACATACTAGCGCTCAACCCTCTAACCATATCCAGACACTATATCCCCATGCTATGTAGGAACTAGAAAGACTTCTACTTTTCCTATGTAGTGATAGAATTTTTGGGTTGTTAGCAGTCAACTTTGAAGTGTTGAAATTCCATTCTCTGGAAGGGAAATCATTTTAATGTCTTATTTAATTTATGTCTTAGACTACTTCTATTGGACTCTTTTGGCTATTGTCGGGGGTATGTCTCGAGTTAGATTGATTTTATCTTATTTAGTGGCTTTGTGGATTACCGTGGATTGGGATGGTTGTTGAAATTCTTAGATTCTTTTTTGAGATAGTTGAGTTGCCTATCTTGTTATATATTCAGAATTCATCCACTGCTAGTTGTATTATGTTCTGTTTTGACTAGGAAAAGGGGGTGGTCTGATCCTTGATGGACTTGAGATACCCGTCACGTCCAGGTCCTGGTTTAGGTCATGATAAAGTTTGTATCAGAGCTCTAGGTTTATGGTCATTTGGTATCCACAACAATATGTCAAGTAGAGTCTCTTTTATGGGTGTGTAGTGCTCCACACTTATAAGGAAAAGACTAGGAGATATTTAGGAATATTTTCCTTTCTTGTGTTCTATTTTTGGGTTATAGAGTCTAAGGTCTTGAGTTTTATCTAATTCTATTTGTTTTCTTTTTAGATCATGCCTCTCCAAATATCTGATGCTCGTGGAACTCCTATGTCCCACCTGAGGACAAAGTGGATAGAACTTGTCCTACTTATGAAGTATAAACTGGGTCTAGGGTCCCTGCTCCTGACTGCCCACATGGAGTTTTGTCGGTCCCTACTAGTCTTCCTCGAACTTTTAGGCTGATGATATTCATTCCCTACCACCCCAAGGAGATATTTCTATTGTTGAATTCCATCGATCTATTCATCTGCTGACTCAATTGGTGACTTCTTAGTCTCATCATCCTGACCATATTGGTTTTATTACTCCATCTTTTGAGGTTAATAGAGTTGGATAGTTCATGAGGTTAAATCCTTTTACCTATACAGACTCTAAGGTTGAGGAAGATCCTCAAGGGTTTATAGATGAGATGTAAAAGATATTTAGAGTGATAAATGCTACTAACTCTGAGGGTGTGGAGTTCATTGCATATCAATTGAAGGATATGTCATATCAGTGATATGAGGAGTGGGAACAATTAAGAAGAGATGATGTTGAGCAAGTTATGTGGGATGACTTTTCTAGTGCTTTTCTTGATCGCTTCTTTTCTTAGGAGTTGAAGGAGGCAAAGGCTGAGGAGTTTTTGAATTTGAAGCAAGGAAGAATGATTGTGAAAGAGTATGCCTTAAAATTTCATCAGCTATCTCTCTATCCTTCAGAGTTGGTATCTTTTATGAGGGATATAATGAGGAAGTTTGCTTTAGGTTTGTCTCGGGACTTGGTGTTGGAGTACAAGGCCACCTTGTTGAACAAGGATATGGATATCTCTAATCTTGTGGTGTAAATGCAATAAGTCAAAGATGACAAAAAAAGCAAACAGATATGGGATAGAGAAAAGGTAAGAAATATAGGTATTCTGAGTAGGGTGGAGGCCACAAGGATAGTGGTAGAGATGACAGGCAGTGGTATAAGAAGAAGTGTGGAAACTCTGGTTCTTACTCTAAGGCTAGTGCTCTATATCCTAAGATGTCTGGTGATCATTGCTTTTAGAGAAATAATGGGTTTAAGGAACGAGGTGTCCAATCTCAGGCTAGTGGATCCTAGTCATCTCCATTATATCCTCCTTGCAGATTTTATGGATAGTGCACCATGGTTTTTGTGATGGGGGAGAATAAGTGCTTCAGATATGGCCAACCTAGCTATATTCAGAGGAATTTCCTACATACGACGTCACTACTGGAGCTAATAAGGTTTTGGTTCCTGCATCTTCAGCTTCAGCACCGAAGGATGCTACTTTTAGTACCGGTACTGATCAGAATCATTAGTATGATTTTTCCATCTATCAGGAATCTGAGGCATCTATTGATGTTAATATTAGTATGTTTTAGATCTTCTCTCATGACGTGTATTACTTACTTGATCTGGGGTCTACTCTTTCTCATGTGACCCCTTATGTGGTTGTTCATTTTGGTTTTAGTCCTAAGTGTATTTCTAATCCCTTTTCTGCGTCTGCCCCATTGCGTGACTTTATTATGTCTAGAAGAGTCTATAAGGGTTTTGTGGTATCTATCTGTTGTCGAGAGACATTGGTGGATCTAATAGAGTTGGATATGTTAGACATTATTGTTATTTTGGGGCTAGATTGGCTCAATTCATGCTATGCATCTCTTGATTGTAAAATACAAAGGGTCAGTTTCCAATTCCCAAATAAACCAGTAATTGAGTGGGAAGGGAGTTCCCTAGTGCCTAAAGAAAGGCTTATTTCTTATCTTAGAGCCCAAAAATTGATTTCCAACTGGTGTCTCTATCATCTAATTTGGATTAAGGATTATAATTCTTAGTGCCCTTCTTTGTAATCTATCCCTGTAGTCAATGAGTTTCTCAAAATGTTTCCTGATGATCTTCTTGGTATTCCTTCCGATAGAGAAATAGACTTTGGGACTGATGATAACGCTCAAACTACAGCTCTCGTAAGAGTGTAAGCGGTCGTTGTCAAATATAGAACCCAACTGGGTTGGGTGTCGAATCCCACAGAGAATACTTGGTCACTAAGGAAGCAAAGATTAATAGACTTTTGGTGAAAGTTTCGTAAAAGGGGGGATTGTAACGTGCAATAATGTAACAAAGTGAAAATGGAAAATAACAAAGTAAAAAGAAAGAATGTTTAGTAAGATGTTTAACCAATGAGAATTAAGAGTTGGGGTTATATCCACCTTATGAGTTATACGTCTCTATTGGCTATGAGTTATGCGGAATTCAGACATGCATGTGCTTATAGAGAATTGTATTCTATGGTAAATTCAGGCGTCTTTCGACCATCAAGGATTATTTCACTTTAACTCTTTCGAGCTTAAAGCGTATCTAATGGTACAAATTCTCTAAGAGGTTAATCCAGTTACGACACTAACTTTTTAACAGGGGTTGGTGCCCTATTACCTTGACATTATCTCTTTTCCAGACATATAACTTTTCTTTCGAACAAGTTAATGCTATACTGGCGTATTCTATGTGTTTGCAACCACAAGAATTTAGATTAAGATGAAGAGAGTAATGATATAAGCAGCATACGTGTCAAGAATTCACAAAATCATAGCAATAGATAGTATCTCATAAGGCTTCCATAACCCCAACAGAGAAGTTTAGCTACGCATGAGTGCAACGGAAAACACAATAGATATTATCATCATAAAAATCTCACGTGAATTCCTTGCAAATAGCTTTTCTCTTGTTGTAAAAATTAAAAGTCGAATATATGAAAAATAATGTCAACAATGAATTAATGAAGAAAAAGGGGAAGGATAGAATAGGGATGAGGGTGGTGGAGAATTGTTTTGATGGATGGATGGATGGTGGATGGATGGGAATAATAAAAATCTCCAGCAAAATAGGGTATTTATAACACCCATATCCTATTCCTACTAAGATACTGCATTACTTATCCTAGTCCTACTAGGTTACTGCATCATTATCCTAATCCTACTAAGTTACTGCTGATCTCCAAAGTCTTTAGAAATACTGTTTTTGCCCGGGATAGGTTTTCCATGCGTCACTTTTAGTCCCTAGGCGTCCAAGCTCTCCTTTCCTTCTTTCGTGAAGCTTCCTTGGGCGTCAAGTTATCCATAAAATGCTGAAATATTCATCATTTATACCTGAAAACTTGCTAATCACGTTTGTTAGCTCACTTACAGGAAAAAGGACTAAAAGTGCATGAATTATATATTTTGTCCTCAAAACTTAGCTAAAATATGGGTAAATTATAGTACTTTAGGCGTGTAAATATGCCTATCATCAACACCCCACACTTAAAGCTTTGTTCTTCCTCGAACAAAATATCATGTCCATCTAAACATCTACTTAGGGTTTCACAGTAACAGCACAAAATATTCATCAAGACAGGCACGACAATCATTAACAAAGAGTAGTTTTCTGATCACTACTAGAAATAATTTAACCTCTAACATAGACTCGTGATGATGGCTAATTCGTATTCAAAAGTTATGGCACAAAGAATCATACACAACTACCCAAAACTCATCAACTATGTGTGTCTCACAATATATCACCCATAATAACTCACAAGTATTTTCATCTATCGAAGCATGGGTATATGATTATCCTTGCTCTCGCTCTCACAAAGAATTCATATGCTGCAACTGATGACCATAGGCTTTCCCTTAGTGTAATGCTCCACTAAATATCAGAATGCTAATCTTAGGATCAAATAGGTCTTCTACAGGTTGTAATGTAGGCTAAGGGACGGGTAGGACTATTTTGGCCAGAAATAGTGACTATGTTCCTAAGCGCTTTAATACATCACATTATGCCGTTTAACACTCTCTTTTGAACAACATTTCTACTTTCTTTTAATCTACCACCCCTTCTCACCTCTTTTGTTTTTCAATTTTAAACATAACTAACTTTTTAGTTTTCTTTTCATTTTTCTTTTCATAATACACCTCTATGATAGCAATTCTTTTTCATAACGAATTCAAGAACCAATACATTATAAGGCATCACACTCATCCAATTTCTTCTTATTTTGTCACATGACTTTACAATTTAAAGCGCTTAGGAATTTGGATCAAATTATGGTCTTGAAAAAAATAGATTAGGATTACATATGAGGCTGTCAAAGAAAATAGGCTTAAAGGCTCAAAAGGGTTGACTAGGATAATGTCCACGGGTAGGTAAAACAAAGGTAAACAATTACAGGTTGCCAAAGAAATGCCTAAATCATCTCCTAAACCCACACTCTTTATTTCGCTTCACACACACACCAGGCAAGTTCTAGCATCAGCCACAAACACAGAATATACTATATCCTCACACACACAAGGCACATGGTCGACTTTATTGGGAGTAGTATAGACTCTTGAACCAACATATGAAGGAACTGAACCACACAATTATCACATAGTGAATCACAATTAGAGCCTAAACATCTCAATAGTAATGATTTTAGCACAAACTCTTGTTATAATACCATGCTGCCCCTCAGAATAATTTCATGCAAATTTAACTACTAACAAACAAAACAAACAAACATAGATAGATGCAAATGCAGATAAAGAGGTAAAGCATACAAATACCAGCACCCCACACTTAGACGGGACACACTGCCATCAGTGGAAAATAAATAAGAAAAACCTGGTTAGTCGGACTCCTCCTCTATGTCTGGGGTCATACCCCCTGCGTCGGAATCATCATCAGAGTCGTCATCCTCAGAAGTTCCTCATAAGTACCCCACTTGATTCCAAGAGTGCGTCGAGTTATTTGCAGCATAGAGGATTCACCTTGCTCTTTTCGTCCCCTTTTCTGGCCTTTTTGTGAAGTGGTTGCTTTTTCTTTTCCTTGTCGTCCTTTTTGTGCCATTCTACCTGAGATCTCAATAAATTTATGTTAGCTTTATCTCGAAAGATTCAATCGACAAACAGACAATAGTGGAACCACCCCACACTTAATTTGTTGACACAAACTAATTAAGTGAATGATGTCGATTACTCAGACTTCATAGACATACATTTAGGTGATATGTTCCAACAATATGTTCAGCACAGTCATACTTTCATGTCCTCTTAACGTTATGCAATCTTGACAATGCTTTCGTGTTTGGACTAATGCATCTTTTGAACAAAACTACTACAGAGATATCGTATCAATTTATGGCATAGAAATAATCACAACATCGCATGTTTGTAGTCACCCATGATTTTCATCTCAATGAACAAGTCATTTCAACATGTAAGCTTTCAAGTTACAAGATTATGCAATTATCTTGACCATGTCGATTTCGCAAAAGTATGACAGTGTATCAAAATCAAATACAAGTTGGAAACAAGTCAAGAGCATCCATACATATTCTTTCACTCACTTAGTTGTATCAACCACATTCAAATCACCAACACTACATCACAATGTAACAACTTATTATAGGCGTCGTATTGTAATACTTACGTAATATAAAAGAAGAGCAAAGAAGTACTTACTTGGTTGATGGCCTCGGAATATGTTCTTGCAAAGTTAAAAGAGAAAAAATAAAAGTTTTGAGAGTTTTGGGAGGCAAAGGTGGCGCCTTTAGCTTTGCCTAGTTGAGCAGAAGGCCATAGCATAGTCCATGCCTAATGCTTTGCCTAGTTGAGCAGAAGGCTTTTGCATATTCGGCGCCTATGCTATGGAATTATTGAGAATAGGCGGCGCCTATACTATGGCATTGTTGAGCATAGGCGGCGCCTATGCTATGGCACTCTAGAATCCGAGAGCTTATGCCATAGCATAGGCCTTGCCTTGTTCGTGGCCTAGATTTACATAGGCCTTGCCTTGTTCTTTGCCTATATTTTCATAAGCAATGCCTAACCCATAGCCTTTTGCTTCTTCATTCCTAACTTACCACCTTAAACATGCAATACTTCCAAATCAAAATTTGAAACCAATCTCCTCTTTTACACCTCTTGCACCTACATTTACTCAAAAACATCAAAAATGATTAGAACGATGGGTTTCCTCCTATCAAGTGCCTTAGTTTTGGTCGTGGCTCGACAAAATCCTAAGAAAACAAAAACAACAAAAACAATTAAAAACGATGGGTTGCCTCCCACCAAGTGCTTGATTTATTGTCGCGGCACGACATAGTTATCTCGATTACTTAGACTTCACCGAGATATTTGGTGCATCATTTTCTGAATGGATTCAGACGACGCTGATACTTCATTGTGGGCATGCAATCTTCTTCGAGATGCATCTTGTGCATACATATCCCAGGTGGGATACTAATTATATCATCAATAGACCAACCAATGGCTCTTTTGTACCTCTTTAGAGCAGAGATGAGAGCCTCTACGTGCTGTTCACTTAAATCATCCGTCACACTCACCGGAAGTGTATTTATACTTCCCAAGCATGCATACCTTAGATAATTGGGGAGCTCTTTCGATTCTAGCACTGGGGGCTCTTCAATGGAAGTCTTCGCTGTTGGTGATGATTGATTCTTAAGTTCAAGGTCCGGCTGCTTAGGAGTATGAGAATAAGACCCTATTTCTGTTAGAGCACACATAGTTTCTTTATAATCTTCATCGTCCTCATGCTCAACATTCAGCAGCGTAGCAGACAATGGCTCAACAGTAAGCTGTTTCTCTACAGATAATGCTTTCTTATCCTCATAATGAACATCAGCTACGGAGAACACATTCATATCGCTGGGCTGCTTCATTGCTTTGCATATATCAAAGCGGACCACTTCGTTATTCAACAATAAAAGCTCATTAGCTCTCATGTCAATAAGCACACTTTCTGTTGCAAGGAAAGGACGTCCCAAGATTATGGGAACTTCAGAATCCACCTCGCAATCCAAAATCACAAAGTCTGCAGGAAAAATGAAGGTAGACACCTTCACCAACACATCATTCAAGATACCCACAGGTCGTTTTACCGACCTATCTGCCATCACGATCCGCATATTGGTTGGTGTAGGGTCGCCCAACCCCAACTTTCTGTAGATGGATAGTGGCATCAAATTGATGCTAGCTCCCAAATCGCACAATGCCTTAGAAAAATTCATAGATCCAACCGTGCAAGGAATAGTGAAAGCACCAGGGTCTGCCTTCTTTTGTACTAAGGACCTTGTGGCAATTGCACTGCAATGATGAATATTATCTGCCAGCTCATAGCTTACTGCCCGTTTCTTTGTTAAAAGGTCCTTCATGAATTTAGCGTATCCGGGCATCTGCTCTAGCGCTTCCACCAAAGGAACATTAATAGTCAGCTGCTTCAACATAGTCATGAATTTACTGAACCTGGTATCATCAGCTTTCTTCTTCAGTCTCTGCGGAAAAGGTGGTGGTGGAAGGGGAATTGTTTTCTTCACCACTTCCTTTTTATCTTGCTTCCGATTATCAACCTTTTCAGGAGTGTCATCAGCCTTCTTCTTCAGTCTCTGAGGAAAAGGTGGTGGTGGAAGGGGAATAGTTTTCTCCACCACTTTCTTTTTACCTTGCTTCCAACTATCAATCTTTTCAGGCTGCAAATGTCTAGGGGTGACGTCATGAACACACTCTTCAGCTTCTTTGGCCTCTTCACATTCTGCATCAATAACATTATCCGCTATATCATCAACCACCTGCTTGTCCTTGGATGGATTTTCCAACACTTTACTACTCCGGGTAGTAATAGCCATGCATGATCCGTCGTTCCTTGGGTTTTGCACCGTATCGCTGGGTAGTGTTCCAGCCTTTCTTTGGTTGAATGCCACTGATAATTGACTCAATTGTTGCTCCAGCTGTTTTATTGCAGTAGAATGCGAGTCAACCAATTGCTTCATTGAGGACAGATCATTTATTACCTCAGTTACTCCTGTGCTGGTTGCCTCTACTCCTTTTAGCAGCTTATCCATCATATCTTCCATGGACATATTTCCAGAACCAGATGCAGCGGCGTCACGTCTTCCAGGAGGAACATACAAACCACTCCTGTCGGTATTGTTTTTCCAACTACCTTGATCGCGGTCCTTGTATCCAGATTTATCATAATAGATCCGACCTTGGTTTCCTTGGGCATTGCCTCGGAAACCCCCCTGATTATTCAAGTAGTTGGCTTCTTCCTCTGAATCGGATTCGTCTCTTTCTTTTGACGCAACTGCTTTGACTTTTTCGGTCTTCCTTGATAATATATTCTTTGTAAGAAGATCCATCTGTGTTTTCATGTGCGCCATATCTTGATCACGTTCCTCTTGTCTACGCCTCTGCTCTGCAGTCATGCCAACAGATACGGTAGAGCTTGCTACCTCAGAATCCCTGGTATGCCAAGCTCTACTCTGCTTTGTCATACGATCTAGCATATCATTTGCCTCGAGAAAAGTAAGGTCCATGAATGACCCACCTGCAGCATTATCAACCACTGGCTTAGTCACTGAGTTCAAAGCCCTGTATAATATCTCCATCAAGTGGATGTTGGTCATCTGATGATTTGGGCACCGCATAAGCTTCTTCTTGAACCTCTCCCATGTTTCGTGGAGAGCTTCAGTTGGAAGCTGTCGAAAATTGCTAATCTCATCTCTCAACTGTGCTCTCTTGGATGGCGGAAAGAATCTTTTAGGAAAGCGTCTTTCAGTTGCCTCCAATTAGTAATAGAATCAGGAGTCAGCCCATTCAACCATAGAATTGCCTCCCCAGATAGAGACAATGGAAATAAGCGCAGCCGAATTGCATTCTGTCCAATGCCTGGATTGTCGAATGACTTTCATGTAGAGATGAAGTTGATCAGATGCATATTCGGATCATCGCCTGCAAGTCCACCAAATAACCCCTTGATCTGCAGTAACTGAATCATGGTGCTAGTAATATTGAACTTAGCTCCGGGTGCCAAGGGTGGAGGAATAATAGACCCTGTGGCACCAGCTCCATCCAGATCGTCATCATCATCATCAAAAGGAGCCTGCACAGCTCGGCGGTCAGGTCTCATTCTAGCTTGACGATCTCTCCTATGCATAGGTGCCGCCACTTCATCAGTACGCCTAGGATTCAGTAGATCCTCATCACCCAGGTCCTCATCATCAAGATTTGTTGCATGACCTGGGTTATCAATATTCTGTTGATGCACTTGAGCAGCTGCCAGTGCAGCTAGTCTAGCCTGCTCCTGTTGAGCCGCCCTTCTGTCAATGTCCCGTTGTGCATCCATTCTGCCAATAAGTTGCGGTTCAGGGTTTATGGGTAATAATGGTTGACCAGAACTTCGAGTATTTGGCATGCACTGAACAAAACCTACAGAAAACAAAAGAAACAACTAAAAGTAAAGTACGAGAATCTTTGACCAAAGGGTCTAGTAACTATCACAAACTTAGTTGACAACTGTATTCCCCGGCAACGGCGCCAATTTTTGATAACGCTCAAACTACAGATCTCGTAAGAGTGTAAGCGGTCGTTGTCAAATATAGAACCCAACCGGGTTGGGTGTCGAATCCCACAGAGAATACTTGGTCACTAAGTAAGCAAAGATTAATAGACTTTTGGTGAAAGTTTCGTAAAAGGGGGGATTGTAACGTGCAATAATGTAACAAAGTGAAAACGGAAAATAGCAAAGTAAAAAGAAAGAATGTTTAGTAAGATGTTTAACCAATGAGAATTGAGAGTTGGGGTTATATCCACCTTATGAGTTATACGTCTCTATTGGCTATGAGTTATGCGGAATTCAGACATGCATGTGCTTATAGAGAATTGTATTCTATGGTAAATTCAGGCGTCTTTCGACCATCAAGGATTATTTCACTTTAACTCTTTCGAGCTTAAAGCGTATCTAATGGTACAAATTCTCCAAGAGGTTAATCCAGTTACGACACTAACTTTTTAACAGGGGTTGGTGCCCTATTACCTTGACATTATCTCTTTTCCAGACATATAACTTTTCTTTCGAATAAGTTAATGCTATACTGGCGTATTTTATGTGTTTGCAACCACAAGAATTTAGATTAAGATGAAGAGAGTAATGATATAAGCAGCATACGTGTCAAGAATTCACAAAATCATAGCAATAGATAGTATCCCATAAGGCTTCCATAACCCCAACAGAGAAGTTTAGCTACGCATGAGCGCAACGGAAAACACAATAGACATTATCATCATAAAAATATCACGTGAATTCCTTGCAAATAGCTTTTCTCTTGTTGTAAAAATTAAAAGTCGAATATATGAAAAATAATGTCAACAATGAATTAATGAAGAAAAAGGGGAAGGATAGAATAGGGATGAGGGTGGTGGAGAATTGTTTTGATGGATGGATGGATGGTGGATGGATGGGAATAATAAAAATCTCCAGCAAAATAGGGTATTTATAACACGCATATCCTATTCCTACTAAGCTACTGCTTTACTTATCCTAGTCCTACTAGGTTACTGCATCATTATCCTAATCCTACTAAGTTACTGCTGATCCCCAAAGTCTTTAGAAATGCTATTTTTGCCCGGGATAGGTTTTCCATGCGTCACTTTTAGTCCCTAGGCATCCAATCTCTCCTTTCCTTCTTTCATGAAGCTTCCTTGGGCGTCAAGTTATCCATAAAATGCTGAAATCTTCATCATTTATACCTGAAAACTGTCTAATCACGTTTGTTAGCTCACTTACAGGAAAAAGGACTAAAAGTTCATGAATTATATATTTTGTCCTCAAAACTTAGCTAAAATATAGGTAAATTATAGTACTTTAGGCGTGTAAATACGCCTATCATCAACTGACCTTTTACAGGATACCCGCACTATCTCTATCTCTCCTTGTAGAATAGGTCCTCCCGAGTTAAATAAACTTAAGGAGCAGTTGAAAGACCTTTTTGATAAGGGTTTTATTCTCCCTAGTGTTTCTCCGTTGGGTGCTCCTGTGCTTTTCGTGTGTAAGAAGGATGGTTCCTTTTGAATGTGCATAGACTATTGACGATTGAATAAGGTGTCTGTGATGAATAAGTATCCTCTTCATAGGATTGGTGACCTATTTAACCAGCTGCGAGGTACCAGATGCTTTTCAAAGATTGATCTTTGATTGGGTTATCATCAGTTGAAGATTAGGGAGGTGGATATAACTTTGACTGCTTTCCGTACCCGATATGGCCATTATGAGTTTTTGGTTTTGTCGCTCGATTTGACTAATTCCCCAACGGTATTTATGGATCTTATAAACTGAGTATTCCATTATTTTCTAGACTTATTCGTCTTTGTATTTATTAATGATATATTGGTATACTCTAAGAGTGAGGAGGATCATGCCAATCACTTCTGTATAGTGTTGCATATTCTTAAGGATTAATGTTTGTATGGTAAGTTCTTGAAGTGTGAGTTCTGGTTCAATGATGTGACCTTCCTTGGTCATGTTATTTCTAGTGAGGGGATCATGGTGGATCCACATAAAGTTGAGGTGGTTAACAAGTGGCCTAGACTCACGACTCCAACCAATATTCTGAGCTTCTTGGGTTTAGCTGGGTATTATAGGAGGTTTGTGGATAGTTTCTTATCAATTGCTTCTCCATTGACTAAGTTGAATCTGAAGAAGGTTTTGTGGACCGACACTATATATTTGTGCTAAAATTCTATGGACAAGACACAACTAATATTTGTTCTAAAATCTAAGGAAAGTAACTAAGACTCGATTATGTAAAAGACGCAGTATACAATAACTGGAAAACACTGACTCTGATAATGAAATTAAAGCTATGAAACTAGTATGTACAAAACTTGAGTTGTAAAACTTAGAAATGAAAACTAAGGAAGAATCTAAGAGTAACAACTAGGAAGAGTAAAACTAATAACTAAGAATAAAAATATAAAGCTGGCTCACGTGTTTGCAATCAGAAGAAGTGGATACAAAATCCTGCTTCCTCCCGACCTCCAGGAGTGGGGATGGCTTTGAAAACAAATAAAAAATAGACGGGGATTTAGAGAGGCATGAACGACTGTCGGCGGGAGCTGCCAGGCGTCTAGGCAACAGACCCTAAACTTTCCAACATAAAAGACGGTTTTACAACCATGTAGGCGGCATGCCATATGAAATCAAAGCTTCCATCCACACCACAGACACAGAGCCTAACCTTTCCAACATAATAGGCAATTCACAACCATATAGGTGTCATGCCATATGAAATCAAATCTTTTAATCGACACACCATAGCTTTCCTAGGACTGAGCTATGCATCCGTATAGATGGTTTGCTTTTTAGCTACAAAGCCTTCTCAACCCAAAGATGGGATGGCTTGACTTTGAAACTGAAATTTACACATCAAGGACGGTTTGCCCTAGCAACAAAGCCTTCGCAACCCAAAGATGGGATGGCTTGACTTTGCCAGTCTTAGAACACATGAAATCCCTAGACTCCTTAGTACAAGAATATTCCGTATATGCCTAAAAATGGGTCTTACGATGGATCTCCCTGGCCTGTTTCTCTCTCACGGCTGCGGAACAAAAGGTGTACTAAGGCAGACCTCAAATCTGGGTATTTTTTCTCAGATATGGAATCAATTCGGAAGTCTATGGCATGGACTAAGCCAATTTTGTTTCATATACATGAAAGAATTCTTAGGCATCTACGTCACGTGGAAGAAGCCAACATCATTTCATAAACATGGAAAGTAACTTCAAGGTGCCATTATTGTCGTCGCAACAAGCACTTCACCGTAGTATTTCCCTAACCCCCTACTACGACCTAAAGGATCGATGTACCCATCCCTTTGGAAGAGAGAAAGCAAGAGCAAGGGAGTTTAGCCAACAAACATTTTCATTAAAAGAGAGAAAACTATACAAGAGGTTTTTAGGTAGAGAAGATTATGCCTCTAACCTAAAGTCCTAGGATTTCTTTTATAGGAGAAGGAATCTTACTAGCTAAGCTAAGATATGAATAAACATGAAATAAAATATTACATTCCTATCTTAACAGCTAAGGGATATGCATTATCCATTAATAAGGATAAGTCTTATCCTTTTTGGAGGTATAAGCATTATCTGTTATGACTAGATAAGCCTTATCTTTATTCACAACGGGCCCTACTAACATGTGGGGGTCTAAAATAAAAACAAAACAAACTATGTTGTTGGAATGTGACAGCATGTGCAAGCAGGTGAGTCAGCAGCTTATAAGCAGGTACATCAACAGCTTTATAGGCATCTTGCAAGAAGGTGGATAAACTCATTGTCATCAAAGCAGCTGAGTCAGAATCTTCAAAACTCATCTGAAAGGGTAACCCACTAATAAGGGTTTCCTTGGAGAGGAGGGTAACCTACTAGAAAGGGTAACCAACTGGCGAGGGTAACCCATCTGACAGGGTTTCCATGGAGAAGAGGGTAACCCACTAAAGAGGGTAACACATTGGAAAGGATAACCCGCTGGAGAGGGTAACTTCTTTCACATGTCATCTTTCAGGTAGTGTTGGATGGTGCCGGTGGCAATGATCTCACGTATCCTTCTTCCATCCACCAATATACTCCGTGCTTATGCCTAAAGTATTCTTAGCCTTCCAAGCTCTTTATTGATCCAGTGAAGTAACTCTTTCTCTTGGATGAATCTTTGCATTCATGCGTAGGATCCATCATTTGTATGCTTGTGGCTTCATCAATTTTGAACTCATACTGTGGCTGATATTCTTCTTCCCGATGGGGATGATCATTGGTGTATCTCCTTTTCTTTGGAATGCATCTATTTTGTTAGAGAGTGAAGCATCGTTCTACGTCACATTTATCTTCAAGAGAGAACATTAAATTGGGAAATTTCTAGAGTAGTGAAATTTTTGACTGAGCTTGGATTTCATGGCCTGTGATTCCTACCTGGCGATACAACATAAAGGTTTTTGCATCGCAGGAATCTTTAGAGCACCGAATCTAGTATAGCATGAATCCTTTTTGAGTTGTTTGGATTCAATTATAATTCCTGAAGGCATAACACTTGAACTTCATGATGATAAAGTATTAATGGAAAATGTACCAGAACAACCATCGAAGTTCTTGCTGGAAGTCATCGGCTAGTACAATGAACACATGACAAAAAAGATATGTTGAATGTTCCTTGAACCGCTTCAACATGGATTTGTTTTGCCTTTTGAATAATTGAAGATTGTTGAAAGTTTGACTTTCTTAGAGGATAGATGGATCTGAAGGATCCATATATTTGTTGAACAGATCTAGAGAGCAATCTTCTATTTCGGAAGATAATATTCCTGATGTGTTGAGCATGATGGACTGGCTGGACGATGTCTAATTGTCTTCTCCGATGTTGGATATTAGGTAGAGATCATCAACAATGATATCTCTCGGTTTTTCATAAATATCTACAGAGAAGATGGTGTCCTCCATCGGTTCTTCTTCCAGTGAAAAGACCGATTTAAGGTCATTCTCTTTGTCTAGATAGATTCCAGCATGATTAGCTATTTATTCAAAGAGGTGG
The DNA here is from genome assembly GCA_030864215.1 of Capsicum pubescens. Classification (NCBI taxonomy): domain Eukaryota; kingdom Viridiplantae; phylum Streptophyta; class Magnoliopsida; order Solanales; family Solanaceae; genus Capsicum; species Capsicum pubescens. The sequence goes on along the minus strand of CM061544.1, from coordinate 102,001,132 downwards.
ATAGCGTCTTTCGACTTCTTGAGTTGATGACAATATTTCACAAGATGACCAGGCTTTCTGTAGATAAAGCAACTATCATTCTTTTTCTGGTAATCTGCTGGGCTTCTTTGTCTAAAATGCCTGGTTTGCTTGACTACCTCAGGCTTGACGTCTGGAGGTTTGGGTAGCTTGAATCTCCATAACAATAGCTTTCTCTGGGATCCTATTTGGTAACTTGAATAGGGCCAATTAGGCTTCATAACAAGATTGTTCCTGCCGCAATAAGGATCAAGAACTGGGTAGTTCTCAATAATCTGCTTCAGTACAGATCTTTTCTTGCATAGACTGTGCAAGGCTTGGAGAATGGCCTTCCTAGTATAGCTCACATCTTTGCAGAAGGCTTCCAGTAGGATTCCAGTGTTTACAACAAAGTCTTGGAATGTGAGATAATTGGTTTTATCCACAATCCCAAGTATATTTTATTATCAGTCTGTAAGGATTTTGGAGAATCTGGATGTGCAGTATGACAGTATCATGCATTGTTCTTTTTCATCTAGATTTTTCATTGTCCTAAAAGTTTTAAAGTCCTGAGGCAGGGATAGGGTCGAAGCAATGATTTCCTCCGCCTCTATCATTGTATCTTGCCTCCTTTCTGGGACTGGATCACTAGTCAGCTCGTATTACAAGGAGACTTATTGAGAGACCACTGGTTTACTAGAGCGTTTATCTAACACATATAGACATTCCTCCTTAGGCAATTGGATTGATCACTGCAAAGCATCTTCATTACCTTGACACATTCACTAGCATAGAGGTCATTGTTGGCCTCAGATGATTGTCTACTAATGAAAGTCTGTAGTTGGCCATAAATGAAGATGTCCTTGGATGTTCCTTTGTCTACGTTAGAAGCAGATCTAGGACTTCTTTCTACAACTAGATGAGGATCAGCAAGATCTTCAGGACAAGCCATGGTTTTCTCCGACGCTTGTGCGTTTCTCTTCGCCTTTCTAGACTTGGGACATTCATTTGAAAAGTGTCCTTTGTCATGGTTTATAAAGCATTTGTGCTTTCCTAGATCTGTCTTCTTGGAAGATTTTTCATCTTTGTTGATCATCAGTTCTTTGTCTGGCGGTTTCTTCTTTCTGGCCCATCTGAACTGCATATATCTCTTGTGCCTTACTTGACGTCTTGATAGATGGGGAGACCCTTCTAGATTGAGATCTAGATCTTCATGCATATCATCAAAGTGGACATATTGGGAAAATTTATCTGACATGAGGTTTTCGAATAAAGCTTCCTTATGCTTCTCTGAAGAATGGGAGCCTGTGTGAGGTGATGACTCCTTTTGCATAAGACCATCATCCTTTGGAACAAAAACACTCGGTTCAACTTGACTGAGGTTGATTCAGTCAACAACCTTGTTATTGTTCGTGAAAAGACATTGCTCCAGAGAGACCTATTCGCTGTTATGGGATTCCTCATCAGGGATCTACAATAGATTATCTGAAGTGGTGGAATCTGGTTCACAGCTTGTCATCATCATATGTGCTGGATCAAATTTGTTGTCCTGTAATTGATCTTCAGGATCACGTTCTTCAAGATCACAATCTTGTGATGCTCTCTGAATAAAAAGAACCTCTGATGGCTCGTTATATTGACTGTCTGTTGTTTTGATCTCAAGATCATCAACTACGACTACAAGAGTTGAATCATGGCCAATAGGAACATGTGTTGATACCATCTTATCAACATCATTGGGATCCCGGCTAGGACATCTTATCTTGTCAACCCTTTGTGTCATGACATCCCTTCTTATCTGTTCATCTTCTAAAGTTGAAGTGAATTACATAGATGAACGAGGTGGAGAAGGTTGTCCGAACCCCTGTGGAGAATATTAGATACTTTGAACTTTCACTATAGTAATGCATGATCATGTTCCTTTTGCAGTATAGCACATTCGTATTTTAAATTCAGGATTTCTTTTTCAAGAGAGGTTATCTCCTTATGTTGTTGGACAATAAAGGGTAGGAACAGAGTTCCTAGCGGGCATTTCTCTAACTGGATGGTCCGCAACTTATCTTTTAGTGCTCTGATAAGTATGGGATATTGGGGGGCATCTGAAGCATTTTCCAATAGGATAACATATGGCAACTTTAGAGCTCGGGTTAGGTTATCCTTTGTGGAGTGATGTTTTGGTGGGTAAGCATTTGAGTGACTGGATTTAGAAAGGGGTGTCACAAGCATCTGTGGGTTAACATCAGATTGGATGACCGTTGCTTCCCTTCTTTTGCAGATTCTACAGCCACGGTTAGTCTTTCATGGGTAATGTCCTAAGAAAGGGCATTTACGCCACATCAGAGTACGACCTTCATGATTGAAGTTCCTTATCCAATCATATTGTCTCATAAAACTAGCGAGGAACCTGAGGATGGCTCATGGGTCCTTTACATTTAGAAGATCATAACTTGGGTTGTACATGGGGATGTAGAAGGTTTTGGGTGTCCTTTTGAGATACTGGTGGTCGGAATCATCAGTGGACTTGAAAGGTTGAGGATAGTCTCTTAAATTCTCATATTTAGTGATCCATGAAGATGGGATAATGCTGACTAGTTCATCCCTAAATATGTCTCTCGGGTTCTTGGTACACTCTGTGGTTTTATCAGCTGTATCAATATTCAAGAACAGAAATCTCTTGTCACTTAGAGGAAATAGGTTCATATTATGGTTCTGAGCTCGTCAGGCTATCTGACAGTGAAGAGTTGCTTGACCGATATCTCTTCCCTGTGGAGATTCAAGAATCTGGATCTGGATCTTCAACGCTTTCATTAGATGTGGATCAGCTAACAACATGTTAAAGTTTGGGAACATGGTGACAAAGACTGTACCATCATCCAGAATAATCTCCGATGTACAAAAATTTGCATGTTGGTACTTATTGAATCTAGTATCAAGAAGAGAAAGATGCACCACAACTGGTCGGCCTTATCTCCCTTGATATGTCAAACAAATTCGTACAACACCAATATGGAGATGAGTAAATCCAAGACTTTTCTATTGTTGTGGAAAGTCCTCTGGCATCTATAGTGATATGAACTATACCTATGGAGTTACTAGAATAGGGTGCTGAACAAGTGGTATGGCAGCAACATATTCCTTAACTCCTTTTATCTTTTCTTGGACCATAGAGTGGATCTTTATCTAGAGATTGCATACCTTTTTGGAAACAGCTGAATGGGGGGTTTTGTAAAGGTGTGGTATATATCTATTCTTATGATGGTAACACCTCTACTTCGTATGACAACGTATCAGCAAGTGTCACGACCCGAGCCTAGGCCCTAGCCGTGACAAGCATCCCGAACCATGAAGGCCCGGAATACCCATTCTCTATCTGGTTATCATGCACAACATTCATAATCATAATAAAATGCGGAATTGAAACTGAGTACGGAAAACATGGTCAAGTCCTGTAATATTTCTGAATAATACTATCTGACATCAGTCTGCGAAATCTCTACTAGGAACATAAACATTTGTCTGAAAAGAAGCTGGGACAAGGCCCCCAGTAAAACAAAAACATAATAAATAAGATAGTGTCTGACATAATTAGGCCTTCCGAATAATAGAAGGCTCACCACTGTGAGATCAAGTCTGCAAGACCGAGAATGTCTACTGAGTAGCTGGACCCCTAGACTGTGCCTCAGGACCTGGAAGGAGGGAGGGTCAGCATAAAAGTACTGGCACGCGAAGCAATCTAAAAAAATAGTATAATGGAACATACATATATATATATATATATTAAGGGAAAACAATTTTTCATCAAGACATCATGTATAAAACTGTTTCTGAAAAATACATGGGCACTTTCTGGAAACATGCAACCTGTCTGTTCATTTCAAATCATGATCTGTGTTTTACTTCTGAGTTAGGTGGTATTCCCCTACAAGTCTGAATATTCCACGGGCTGTATGGAATCCGCCATTGACTCGGCGGGGAAGCCCCCAACCCAAGTGTGCCGCAAGGGTTGGAGTGTCTGAGTCTGATACGCCACAGGACATTTAAGTCAGCGCATAATAATATACCCGGGTCGGCAAACCACGGTTTTAGGCAAAGAGTTGTCTGAAACTCCCGCCTTATTCAGGGAACCACCTAATCTCTCTTTATGCCCTATTTTAGCCTTTTCTGAACATGTATCATTCTGAAATTTCTAAATCATGAGAGTCTGATAAAAATCTGATTTCTGAACTAGTCTGTGTCTGTTATGGCATTTGTCTGAGTTGGTATCGTCATACCAAGACTTGCAAGTCCTATTTCTGAGCCATAATGTATTAAGTAAGAGCTTTCATTCAAAACATAGTTTAGACCACCAAAACATGTAATTTACATTAAAGATGTCATGTTCCGAAACTCAAGTCAAATCCATGCAAAACTTTCATCAAACATATGGTGGTCATGTGCATTTTTGGCAAAACCATGCATTCTTTCATTACATGCATATTCAACATTCACAACCCTCTCTTTTGTGTTCAAAACATTGTATATTACGTGAAACATGGAAAATTTATATTAAGAGAGAGGTTTCATGAAAATCATGCTCTAAATTCATATTTCAGGACAAACGCATATATATATACATATAACTTTAAAATCACTTTGGGGGAAAGCCAAAAGGCCAAAAAAATATCATTAAAGCTTTTGAAACATGAGTATGTACATGAATTCGAAAACCCAATTCTTAAAACATGATTTCTATGCCCATGAGGTTTTAGGAAAACCCCGCGTACCTTATTCTCCACGAATTTTTGGTGTCTATCGAAGCCTACGTCGAGAGGATTCCGAATCTGTAATTTGTTTCATGAAGAAGTTTCAGAATGATCGGTCCTTCAAGCTTATTTTTCAAACCCTAGTTTCTCCTTCTCTTAAGTTCTTGAAGGATTAGATTTTTGGGATTTTATAGGAGGCTTCAATGTTGTTAATAGGCCCAAATCCGTTTAGGAGTGGGTAAGGACGATTTTTGGGTTTTGTAAGGACTAACTTGCACTTAAAGTAACTCAAAACGGAGTATTTTCGTCACCTGAAACCATAACTATGCGCCTCCCTTTTCATTGCCTAAATTTACATAGGCGCCGCCCTATGCATCGCCTATATTTGCATAGGCGCCGCCCTATGCATCGCCTATATGTGCATAAGCGACACATTCAACTTTGAAAGGCCATAACTTCTTCACCGGGTGTCCATTTCAGGCGAATTTGGTATCGTTGGAAAGCTTATTCAATTATATACAATTTGGTATATAGTAGGTCACCCAGTTCATCATATACAATGAGTTATGGTCAATAGAATTTGACACAAATTACAACGTCCACTAAAACTTAATCGATCGAAATAGTTTTAACTCGTCCTTGAGTTGAAGGACTTCTATGGTCTAAATTCATGCTCAAATGGATTCACATACTACAAACTTGATTAACATGCCAAATTGGCATAGGATTTAAGGCTCGGGGATTATCAACGCATCAGAGTCATATATTTTTATTCTAGCCCGAAATGCGGGGCGTTACATTATCCCCCCCTTGGGATCATTCGTCCTCGAATGATGGGTAGGAACTTTTTGAAGCCTTAAATATATGGAATAACGCGGACATGACATGTCCTCTAATAAAAATACACTGATCTGAACATTTGGAATCTGAATTTAATGCATGATGCATGAACTGGGCTATACTCGTAACTACTGGTATACTCTATCTTCGACTAGTTGCATGTCTGAGATTTCGAGTAGCATGAATAAGTGCAAAGACAAGAAAACAAGTCATGCAAATCTGACTGCTAAACTGACTTATTGTCCATACAGACTGAATTATACTACACCCTCATACTTAACTAGAGTATTCTCTTCAACACTCTCTCTAAGGAAGCTCTAGCAGTAATAGGGAACCATGAATCTTGGGTATGAATTACACAAAACATCCCACTGAGGAAATAACAACATTGACACTACTCTGCAGTCTGGAATATAGACATATAACTCCTAAATTAGGATAGAATTTTCAGACCTTTGGCAATACAACTTCTTACTTTAAGGCTTAGAGCACTTCCCGAATATCCCTTAACTATACTATTCCCTATAAATATCATATTCATTCAACTCAGCTTAAAATTCTCATATGAGCATTGATAATGTTTTTTTTTTCTACTAATGTCTAAAATATCTTAATCCTTACCCCGCGATCAAGCCTAACTCTAAATCACAAAAATACAACATGCTACACCACGCTATTATTCTAAACCATATGATGCCACCTTCTATACCTCTTTTAAAAATCACATCCTAAGCATAACATGCCTTACCACTTCAATGACTACACTGAACTCTTAATATGAAGTCGTTAATGCATATGGCGACCTTCCACTACAATCCCAAAACGTCATTCAAGCCTAATTTATAACCACATGTTAACTTCAAGGAAAACACCCATAAGTAGATACTTCACATAGTTTCTAAACTACTATCAATATAACTCCCACGCGCTATCCTAAAAACATACACACACAAACTTTTCCACTAACCATCACATGTATCAAAGACTTGGCCCCAAATCTTACTTCATACTTATGGCCTTATCTAAAAAAGCATACTATGATCTTCCATCAACAAGAACATTTACATCAACACCACTATCATTGCATAGGAAGGGTCACTAAAAGGTTAAAACATAAGACCCTCAAGCGTGAAAAAGATCTTTATATGGGACTGAGTACACTATAAAGAGTGAGTACATGCGTCATGAGTTGCATGACCTCAACTAGAGTTCATAACATAAGGAATGTGATTCCGACTACTTGAATGAACTAGAACTCATTATCTTGGAATTGGAAGAGTACGTGACTCTCTATCATATACCGGAATCATGAACTATTATCACGGAACTGCATCGTAAGGCATGAGTAAGCATCCGAATAACAAAAAAAAATAAAAAAATATTGAGGTAGGAATGGGTTGAGATTCACCCTTACTTTCTGATGTTCTAAATCACACTGCATCACTACTAGAATCTGAGAGCCTTACTTGGTTATTCATTCTATAATCTCCCACTTAGCTTCAAGTCATCATCTAGCGTTTGGGAGATCCCTTACCAGATTCTAACTGAACTACACTTACTGCACTCTAGGGTCTGAAAAAAATTGACAATACATGCATATCATAGAACTCAACCCGAATGACTACCTTCTGGGATACACTCTATCTTTCCATAGCCACCAATAGTCAAAGTATAATGCTTGCACACTTATTTCTATCCGTTCAACCTTCAAAACTCAAACTTAGATTCTAACACTTAACATGGATATCACCAAGCCTTTGATGAACCATACCACTTCCGTTCTAGCATACCAATATTGCTACTCCAAACTTATATCTCTCTACCATGAGAATCGAGATCACATCAAAAGGCTCAACACTATCAATCAAGGCTCCTTAACTTGGCTATCTAGAACACCATATATCATCTAACTAGTCTTTTTCCAACTAGCAACTCCATGGTACCACTAGTCACACACAACATGTAATAGTCTTAGAGAAATGCCACAACTCCATATCGCCTTGGGCATACTTACACACCATACCCACAACATTATACTTCATTACGAATCAATTTAAACTTAAGCCATTTCACACACCGTTCAAGCCTATTAGATCACTTTCATATAACTAACATCATTGATCAAGAAATCATCACATCCACCTTTATGAACTTCAACTATTCAAACTTAATATCTAGTGCTATGCATGACTTACAACCCAACCTTACACAAAATTTTTACTTGGAAACTATAAGTAAACATCACGAAACACTAGTGCACTAGAACTTCATAACCACAATAATCGATCATGACCTAACGGTTTACCTTATCATCATTCCGTTAGCATGTACTATTTCAGCACCTCAAGCCTACTAAATTAATCCCACAAAATATGCATCAACAAACTCTTGCCATTATTTACCACCACACATTTAGATTCAAGCCTATAGTTTAGTATCAATCATCTACCACCAATGAAGAATGCAACATAATATAAATACACTAATCCATCAAATTGGGATATTCTACCCAAATATCTCAAAAATCTACTACATACCTTCTCACAAGTAGCACTAGTTTACAACTACCAATGAAAAGAGGGTCAAGGGGGTTAAAGCCTCATAATAGACATGGTCAACCTTAATCTTATATTATAACCCCGTACAATTGTATCTACTTATACGGATTTCTCACCTCATACTTACTCACTCATTCATACATTTAGACTGCCTTTAAATTCCTCAAACAACCATGAGTTTATAATCATAACTTACTCGCTAATATAGCCATTTCCACATTCAAGAAATCAAAAAATCACCCTGACCAACAACTCCATCTCTACCTTCAACTAATAACACACAAGGATGAATCATTTCATTACCAACTCTATCTCATGCAAACAGATTCAGCCATACATATATTAAACCAATGAAAGAATAACAAGTTGGACAACAAGTTGCTAGTGAATCGAAACAGGCCTCACACGGCTTCACTAGACTTTGGTTTTGTATTTTGAACAAGAAAATGAGATGGATGACAAGGCAACTATGCTAGTGAATCGAAAGAGCCGCACACGGCTTCACTAGACTTAAATTTTTTTTTTTTCAAAAACATCATGATAACAAGATTACATATTACAATGGATAGAAAATTGACACCTAATATTTAATGGTCTAAGAATATACATATTATTCTGTATAAATAAAAATTTTAGTAAAACACTTCCTCCATGGACTACCATACAATCCACACATGCTGCTAGCTACCACATTAATTTATCACTATAAAGGGGTAAATCATCCTCAAACATCGATTATTCAACTGAAATATTCATTTACACAAAATCACCCTCACTCTGACTTCTAACTTTGTGACTTTACATCACCAACTTCTTGGTCCAATATCACTACCAATAGGTCATGACAACAACACTTTAACTTATGCTACTATTTGGGTAGAAATATAGTTCCAACATTCTTCTATACATTGTCCACAACTGTAACAAGATTTTGAGAGGGATAATATACACTTAATACCTTAAGCTGGAATGCACGATTCCATCAGGACCAATATTTACATCAGAATCAGCATATATTGATGCACTAACAGACTCCTATCGAGTTTTTCCATAATTTTTAAAATCTTATAGAACGTAATCGAAAAAGACTATATCATGTATACTCTAAACTTTTTTGCACTTGAATCAACCCAATAATGGGACAGTTTAGACTCTGAAGCACGAACTAAATCACAAAAAAGGGAAACATTCCTAAACGCCTAGTAGCCTCTTATTTATAAGTGTGGCGCGCTACACACCCATAAACAGAACTCTACTAGACGCGATTTTGCAGACACCCTGGGACCATGAACCGTGCTCTGATACCAAGTTTGTCACGACCCGAGCCTAGGCCCTAGTCGTGATGAGCATCCCGAACCATGAAGGCCCAGAACACCCATTCTCTATCTGGTTATCATGCACAATATTCATAATCATAATAAAATGCGGAATTGAAACTAAGTTGGGAAAACATGGTCAAGTCCTGCAATATTTTTGAATAATACTATCTGACATCAGTCTGCGAAATCTCTACTAGGAACATAAATATTTGTCTGAAAAGAAGCTGGGACAAGGCCCCCAGTAAACCAAAAACATAATAAATAAGATAGTGTCTGACATAATTAGGCCTTCCGAATAATAGAAGGCTCACCACTGTGAGATCAAGTCTGCAAGACCGAGAATGTCTACTGAGTAGCTGGACCCCTAGACTGTGCCTCAGGACCTGGAAGGAGGGAGGGTCAGCATAAAAGTACTGGCACGCGAAGCAATCTAAAAAAATAGTATAATGGAACATACATATATATATATATATTAAGGGAAAACAATTTTTCATCAAGACATCATGTATAAAACTGTTTCTGAAAAATACATGGGCACTTTCTGGAAACATGCAACCTGTCTGTTCATTTCAAATCATGATCTGTGTTTTACTTCTGAGTTAGGTGGTATTCCCCTACAAGTCTGAATATTCCACGGGCTGTATGGAATCCGCCATTGACTCGGCGGGGAAGCCCCCAACCCAAGTGTGCCGCAAGGGTTGGAGTGTCTGAGTCTGATACGCCACAGGACATTTAAGTCAGCGCATAATAATATACCCGGGTCGGCAAACCACGGTTTTAGGCAAAGAGTTGTCTGAAACTCCCGCCTTATTCAGGGAACCACCTAATCTCTCTTTATGCCCTATTTTAGCCTTTTCTGAACATGTATCATTCTGAAATTTCTAAATCATGAGAGTCTGATAAAAATCTGATTTCTGAACTAGTCTGTGTCTGTTATGGCATTTGTCTGAGTTGGTATCGTCATACCAAGACTTGCAAGTCCTATTTCTGAGCCATAATGTATTAAGTAAGAGCTTTCATTCAAAACATAGTTTAGACCACCAAAACATGTAATTTACATTAAAGATGTCATGTTCCGAAACTCAAGTCAAATCCATGCAAAACTTTCATCAAACATATGGTGGTCATGTGCATTTTTGGCAAAACCATGCATTCTTTCATTACATGCATATTCAACATTCACAACCCTCTCTTTTGTGTTCAAAACATTGTATATTACGTGAAACATGGAAAATTTATATTAAGAGAGAGGTTTCATGAAAATCATGCTCTAAATTCATATTTCAGGACAAACGCATATATATATACATATAACTTTAAAATCACTTTGGGGGAAAGCCAAAAGGCCAAAAAAATATCATTAAAGCTTTTGAAACATGAGTATGTACATGAATTCGAAAACCCAATTCTTAAAACATGATTTCTATGCCCATGAGGTTTTAGGAAAACCCCGCGTACCTTATTCTCCACGAATTTTTGGTGTCTATCGAAGCCTACGTCGAGAGGATTCCGAATCTGTAATTTGTTTCATGAAGAAGTTTCAGAATGATCGGTCCTTCAAGCTTATTTTTCAAACCCTAGTTTCTCCTTCTCTTAAGTTCTTGAAGGATTAGATTTTTGGGATTTTATAGGAGGCTTCAATGTTGTTAATAGGCCCAAATCCGTTTAGGAGTGGGTAAGGACGATTTTTGGGTTTTGTAAGGACTAACTTGCACTTAAAGTAACTCAAAACGGAGTATTTTCGTCACCTGAAACCATAACTATGCGCCTCCCTTTGCATTGCCTAAATTTACATAGGCGCCGCCCTATGCATCGCCTATATTTGCATAGGCGCCGCCCTATGCATCGCCTATATGTGCATAAGCGACACATTCAACTTTGAAAGGCCATAACTTCTTCACCGGGTGTCCATTTCAGGCGAATTTGGTATCGTTGGAAAGCTTATTCAATTATATACAATTTGGTATATAGTAGGTCACCCAGTTCATCATATACAATGAGTTATGGTCAATAGAATTTGACACAAATTACAACGTCCACTAAAACTTAATCGATCGAAATAGTTTTAACTCGTCCTTGAGTTGAAGGACTTCTATGGTCTAAATTCATGCTCAAATGGATTCACATACTACAAACTTGATTAACATGCCAAATTGGCATAGGATTTAAGGCTCGGGGATTATCAACGCATCAGAGTCATATATTTTTATTCTAGCCCGAAATGCGGGGCGTTACATTATCCCCCCCTTGGGATCATTCGTCCTCGAATGATGGGTAGGAACTTTTGAAGCCTTAAATATATGGAATAACGCGGACATGACATGTCCTCTAATAAAAATACACTGATCTGAACATTTGGAATCTGAATTTAATGCATGATGCATGAACTGGGCTATACTCGTAACTACTGGTATACTCTATCTTCGACTAGTTGCATGTCTGAGATTTCGAGTAGCATGAATAAGTGCAAAGACAAGAAAACAAGTCATGCAAATCTGACTGCTAAACTGACTTATTGTCCATACAGACTGAATTATACTACACCCTCATACTTAACTAGAGTATTCTCTTCAACACTCTCTCTAAGGAAGCTCTAGCAGTAATAGGGAACCATGAATCTTGGGTATGAATTACACAAAACATCCCACTGAGGAAATAACAACATTGACACTACTCTGCAGTCTGGAATATAGACATATAACTCCTAAATTAGGATAGAATTTTCAGACCTTTGGCAATACAACTTCTTACTTTAAGGCTTAGAGCACTTCCCGAATATCCCTTAACTATACTATTCCCTATAAATATCATATTCATTCAACTCAGCTTAAAATTCTCATATGAGCATTGATAATGTTTTTTTTTTCTACTAATGTCTAAAATATCTTAATCCTTACCCCGCGATCAAGCCTAACTCTAAATCACAAAAATACAACATGCTACACCACGCTATTATTCTAAACCATATGATGCCACCTTCTATACCTCTTTTAAAAATCACATCCTAAGCATAACATGCCTTACCACTTCAATGACTACACTGAACTCTTAATATGAAGTCGTTAATGCATATGGCGACCTTCCACTACAATCCCAAAACGTCATTCAAGCCTAATTTATAACCACATGTTAACTTCAAGGAAAACACCCATAAGTAGATACTTCACATAGTTTCTAAACTACTATCAATATAACTCCCACGCGCTATCCTAAAAACATACACACACAAACTTTTCCACTAACCATCACATGTATCAAAGACTTGGCCCCAAATCTTACTTCATACTTATGGCCTTATCTAAAAAAGCATACTATGATCTTCCATCAACAAGAACATTTACATCAACACCACTATCATTGCATAGGAAGGGTCACTAAAAGGTTAAAACATAAGACCCTCAAGCGTGAAAAAGATCTTTATATGGGACTGAGTACACTATAAAGAGTGAGTACATGCGTCATGAGTTGCATGACCTCAACTAGAGTTCATAACATAAGGAATGTGATTCCGACTACTTGAATGAACTAGAACTCATTATCTTGGAATTGGAAGAGTACGTGACTCTCTATCATATACCGGAATCATGAACTATTATCACGGAACTGCATCGTAAGGCATGAGTAAGCATCCGAATAACAAAAAAAAATAAAAAAATATTGAGGTAGGAATGGGTTGAGATTCACCCTTACTTTCTGATGTTCTAAATCACACTGCATCACTACTAGAATCTGAGAGCCTTACTTGGTTATTCATTCTATAATCTCCCACTTAGCTTCAAGTCATCATCTAGCGTTTGGGAGATCCCTTACCAGATTCTAACTGAACTACACTTACTGCACTCTAGGGTCTGAAAAAAATTGACAATACATGCATATCATAGAACTCAACCCGAATGACTACCTTCTGGGATACACTCTATCTTTCCATAGCCACCAATAGTCAAAGTATAATGCTTGCACACTTATTTCTATCCGTTCAACCTTCAAAACTCAAACTTAGATTCTAACACTTAACATGGATATCACCAAGCCTTTGATGAACCATACCACTTCCGTTCTAGCATACCAATATTGCTACTCCAAACTTATATCTCTCTACCATGAGAATCGAGATCACATCAAAAGGCTCAACACTATCAATCAAGGCTCCTTAACTTGGCTATCTAGAACACCATATATCATCTAACTAGTCTTTTTCCAACTAGCAACTCCATGGTACCACTAGTCACACACAACATGTAATAGTCTTAGAGAAATGCCACAACTCCATATCGCCTTGGGCATACTTACACACCATACCCACAACATTATACTTCATTACGAATCAATTTAAACTTAAGCCATTTCACACACCGTTCAAGCCTATTAGATCACTTTCATATAACTAACATCATTGATCAAGAAATCATCACATCCACCTTTATGAACTTCAACTATTCAAACTTAATATCTAGTGCTATGCATGACTTACAACCCAACCTTACACAAAATTTTTACTTGGAAACTATAAGTAAACATCACGAAACACTAGTGCACTAGAACTTCATAACCACAATAATCGATCATGACCTAACGGTTTACCTTATCATCATTCCGTTAGCATGTACTATTTCAGCACCTCAAGCCTACTAAATTAATCCCACAAAATATGCATCAACAAACTCTTGCCATTATTTACCACCACACATTTAGATTCAAGCCTATAGTTTAGTATCAATTATCTACCACCAATGAAGAATGCAACATAATATAAATACACTAATCCATCAAATTGGGATATTCTACCCAAATATCTCAAAAATCTACTACATACCTTCTCACAAGTAGCACTAGTTTACAACTACCAATGAAAAGAGGGTCAAGGGGGTTAAAGCCTCATAATAGACATGGTCAACCTTAATCTTATATTATAACCCCGTACAATTGTATCTACTTATACGGATTTCTCACCTCATACTTACTCACTCATTCATACATTTAGACTGCCTTTAAATTCCTCAAACAACCATGAGTTTATAATCATAACTTACTCGCTAATATAGCCATTTCCACATTCAAGAAATCAAAAAATCACCCTGACCAACAACTCCATCTCTACCTTCAACTAATAACACACAAGGATGAATCATTTCATTACCAACTCTATCTCATGCAAACAGATTCAGCCATACATATATTAAACCAATGAAAGAATAACAAGTTGGACAACAAGTTGCTAGTGAATCGAAACAGGCCTCACACGGCTTCACTAGACTTTGGTTTTGTATTTTGAACAAGAAAATGAGATGGATGACAAGGCAACTATGCTAGTGAATCGAAAGAGCCGCACACGGCTTCACTAGACTTAAATTTTTTTTTTTTCAAAAACATCATGATAACAAGATTACATATTACAATGGATAGAAAATTGACACCTAATATTTAATGGTCTAAGAATATACATATTATTCTGTATAAATAAAAATTTTAGTAAAACACTTCCTCCATGGACTACCATGCAATCCACACATGCTGCTAGCTACCACATTAATTTATCACTATAAAGGGGTAAATCATCCTCAAACATCGATTATTCAACTGAAATATTCATTTACACAAAATCACCCTCACTCTGACTTCTAACTTTGTGACTTTACATCACCAACTTCTTGGTCCAATATCACTACCAATAGGTCATGACAACAACACTTTAACTTATGCTACTATTTGGGTAGAAATATAGTTCCAACATTCTTCTATACATTGTCCACAACTGTAACAAGATTTTGAGAGGGATAATATACACTTAATACCTTAAGCTGGAATGCACGATTCCATCAGGACCAATATTTACATCAGAATCAGCATATATTGATGCACTAACAGACTCCTATCGAGTTTTTCCATAATTTTTAAAATCTTATAGAACGTAATCGAAAAAGACTATATCATGTATACTCTAAACTTTTTTGCACTTGAATCAACCCAATAATGGGACAGTTTAGACTCTGAAGCACGAACTAAATCACAAAAAAGGGAAACATTCCTAAACGCCTAGTAGCCTCTTATTTATAAGTGTGGCGCGCTACACACCCATAAACAGAACTCTACTAGACGCGATTTTGCAGACACCCTGGGACCATGAACCGTGCTCTGATACCAAGTTTGTCACGACCCGAGCCTAGGCCCTAGTCGTGATGAGCATCCCGAACCATGAAGGCCCAGAACACCCATTCTCTATCTGGTTATCATGCACAATATTCATAATCATAATAAAATGCGGAATTGAAACTAAGTTGGGAAAACATGGTCAAGTCCTGCAATATTTTTGAATAATACTATCTGACATCAGTCTGCGAAATCTCTACTAGGAACATAAATATTTGTCTGAAAAGAAGCTGGGACAAGGCCCCCAGTAAACCAAAAACATAATAAATAAGATAGTGTCTGACATAATTAGGCCTTCCGAATAATAGAAGGCTCACCACTGTGAGATCAAGTCTGCAAGACCGAGAATGTCTACTGAGTAGCTGGACCCCTAGACTGTGCCTCAGGACCTGGAAGGAGGGAGGGTCAGCATAAAAGTACTGGCACGCGAAGCAATCTAAAAAAATAGTATAATGGAACATACATATATATATATATATTAAGGGAAAACAATTTTTCATCAAGACATCATGTATAAAACTGTTTCTGAAAAATACATGGGCACTTTCTGGAAACATGCAACCTGTCTGTTCATTTCAAATCATGATCTGTGTTTTACTTCTGAGTTAGGTGGTATTCCCCTACAAGTCTGAATATTCCACGGGCTGTATGGAATCCGCCATTGACTCGGCGGGGAAGCCCCCAACCCAAGTGTGCCGCAAGGGTTGGAGTGTCTGAGTCTGATACGCCACAGGACATTTAAGTCAGCGCATAATAATATACCCGGGTCGGCAAACCACGGTTTTAGGCAAAGAGTTGTCTGAAACTCCCGCCTTATTCAGGGAACCACCTAATCTCTCTTTATGCCCTATTTTAGCCTTTTCTGAACATGTATCATTCTGAAATTTCTAAATCATGAGAGTCTGATAAAAATCTGATTTCTGAACTAGTCTGTGTCTGTTATGGCATTTGTCTGAGTTGGTATCGTCATACCAAGACTTGCAAGTCCTATTTCTGAGCCATAATGTATTAAGTAAGAGCTTTCATTCAAAACATAGTTTAGACCACCAAAACATGTAATTTACATTAAAGATGTCATGTTCCGAAACTCAAGTCAAATCCATGCAAAACTTTCATCAAACATATGGTGGTCATGTGCATTTTTGGCAAAACCATGCATTCTTTCATTACATGCATATTCAACATTCACAACCCTCTCTTTTGTGTTCAAAACATTGTATATTACGTGAAACATGGAAAATTTATATTAAGAGAGAGGTTTCATGAAAATCATGCTCTAAATTCATATTTCAGGACAAACGCATATATATATACATATAACTTTAAAATCACTTTGGGGGAAAGCCAAAAGGCCAAAAAAATATCATTAAAGCTTTTGAAACATGAGTATGTACATGAATTCGAAAACCCAATTCTTAAAACATGATTTCTATGCCCATGAGGTTTTAGGAAAACCCCGCGTACCTTATTCTCCACGAATTTTTGGTGTCTATCGAAGCCTACATCGAGAGGATTCCGAATCTGTAATTTGTTTCATGAAGAAGTTTCAGAATGATCGGTCCTTCAAGCTTATTTTTCAAACCCTAGTTTCTCCTTCTCTTAAGTTCTTGAAGGATTAGATTTTTGGGATTTTATAGGAGGCTTCAATGTTGTTAATAGGCCCAAATCCGTTTAGGAGTGGGTAAGGACGATTTTTGGGTTTTGTAAGGACTAACTTGCACTTAAAGTAACTCAAAACGGAGTATTTTCGTCACCTGAAACCATAAATATGCGCCTCCCTTTGCATTGCCTAAATTTACATAGGCGCCGCCCTATGCATCGCCTATATTTGCATAGGCGCCGCCCTATGCATCGCCTATATGTGCATAAGCGACACATTCAACTTTGAAAGGCCATAACTTCTTCACCGGGTGTCCATTTCAGGCGAATTTGGTATCGTTGGAAAGCTTATTCAATTATATACAATTTGGTATATAGTAGGTCACCCAGTTCATCATATACAATGAGTTATGGTCAATAGAATTTGACACAAATTACAACGTCCACTAAAACTTAATCGATCGAAATAGTTTTAACTCGTCCTTGAGTTGAAGGACTTCTATGGTCTAAATTCATGCTCAAATGGATTCACATACTACAAACTTGATTAACATGCCAAATTGGCATAGGATTTAAGGCTCGGGGATTATCAACGCATCAGAGTCATATATTTTTATTCTAGCCCAAAATGCGGGGCGTTACAGCAAGAGTGGTTGACATGTTCATCTTGACAAAAGGGTTGTGTGAGGACTCTGTGGTAGACATTTTCTTGGCTGTTTCTGGACTATATAGACTCGATGTATTTGTTATAAGGATCTATGGACAAGACTAAATAAATATTTGTTCTAAAATCTAAGAAAAAAAACTATGACTCGATTATGTACAAGACTTAGAACATGATGTCTGATAAAACACTGAATCTGATAAAAAAGTAAAACTATAACTCAAGTATGTACAGGACTTTGTGAGAGTAAAACTGGAAAGTGACGACTATGGACTCAATATAAGGCTAAAAGCTAAGACAAACAAAAAAAAGAAACAAAAGAAAATAAAAATGTAAAGCTGGCTCACGTGTTTGCAATCAGCAGAGGTGGATACAAACTCCTGCTTCCTCCCGACCTCCAGGAGTAGGGATGGCTTCATACTCTACAGATGCTAGAAAATTTTCCAAGACAGTGGAGAAACCAAGGCTTCACCCATATCCACTTTGGTGCTGTTAGGGTTACGTTGTCATATCACGGAAGAAAAGGTCAACCCGTAGTTGCATGTATTTCCCTCCTTGATACCAGGTATAACGAATACCAGCATGCCAATTTGGGATCTTCAGAAATCACACTGAACGCCCGAACAGTCTTTGTCACTATATTCCCCAACTTCAACATGTCCCTCTTCTATTCATATTTGATGAAGGTGTTAAAGATCCATGTCCAGATTCACAAAGCTTAGTAGGTCAGAGATGCCATCCAGGAAACTCTCCACTACCAAGTGGCTTAGCGAGTTTAGAATCATGCTATGGATATATTCCTTCCAGGTGGCGATGATGCTTTTCTCTTTAACATAGATGCCACCAATGGAACCACTCAGTGTATTCAGATCCTAAGAAAGATCCCCAGAGATGATCTTGTGAAAGTACTCCCAGACTCATGGTTCACAAACTATGAGAATTTTAGAGACCATCCTCAACCTCTCTAATCCATGGAGCCAACCTTTGCCAGAAGGAGAGACAACACCGTCACGATCAGTTTCAATCGCTCACACCTAAAAAAGCATCCCAAAACCACCTTCTCAATTCATATGTACCAACCTTTCGATGACCTTCCACTGATAGATGAGCAAAAGTTGATCGACGATCCAAAGTTCATGCACTGGTTCCTAGAAAGTAGTATGGAAGAGCATGATTGGCTACACTACTTCAATCATGACGGCCGATATACCATGTACGTAAATGTCCTTTCTCCGAATATTTCTCATGGAAGTTAAATTGTAACTGCCATATATTCCAAGGAGCTACCTCACCTGCTCCACCAACAGCTAAAACTACCAAAACCAAAGAAAAATAGCCTGCAACTAAATTTTTCATGATGTCTCAATCTGGTACCGGTTACTCAGATGATTGCCCACCAAACAAACTTTTCAAAAAGGATAACACAAGCCACACTCCAAAAATACAAGCCAAAACTGTTATCCAGCCATCTATAGAAAAGATGCCCCTCAGCGACTCAACTCCCAATCTGAAAATGCCATGTGCCAAAATAGGATGCTGTCTAACATCAACCAAGTCGTGAAGAATGTTGCTCACTCTTAGAATAAGTTGGCAAGTAAAGGTAAATGAATGAACTAGAGATCAGAACAAGCATCCACTCAGCATGAAAGACTTATCCGCTAGTTAAAACTCAGGCTTCAATCCATGCAGAATGATATATATTCGCCAGGCACTTCGATGTCTCATTTCTTTGACCAGCAGCAGAAGGAAATGGCTTCTCTGAAAGAACAAATCCAGCAAGCTGAAATACGGTGGGTTTCATCCCTAGAGAACCCATAGCGTGCTACCAAAGCCAACCTTGTTCCCAATATCGCCACACACATACTCTCCGAAAAAAATAAGCCACATCTTTCCCACTCCTACTTCAAGCTCCCATATGCCAATATCCTAAATTCTCAAAGACAAAGTAGTTTGACATTGCTAAGCATGTATGAGATAGGAAAGAGGCCATCGCTGCCAAGAGAAAAATCGATGAAACTCAGAAGCAGTCCAAGATAAAAATGGAATCCAACACAGACAAAGGGACCATAATGATCTTGGACCATGGCATCACCTTCCCCAATGATAATCTAATAATTCAAAAGCCAGAATTGCCATACGAAGATAAAGAATGAAACGCCTTGCTGAAAGATGGCCTTCTCAATCATAAGTGTTTGCTATCCCATTATTATCTAGATGCTGATTTAGACCAACCTGTTCCAAATCGATATGGCTTGAACATAAATGATAAAACAATTCTAGATCCAAAAGCCACAATAATCCTTGATCCAATTGAAGAATATCTGAAGTATAATAAACAAATATAGGGTGCTGATCTCATTAGTACTGCTTCAAGTGAAGGAAGTTCCTCTGATGCAGAGGCATATTTCAACACCGGTGATAACTTTCCAGCTGATGAAAACATGGAAGACATCGAGGAGTCTATCTATTCATGATAATATATTGAGGACACTCTTAAATCCTCAATTAAATCTCCAGAAGAAGACTATCCACCAATATACATGAACTATTCCAAGGAACCAGAGGTCTCCAAAGTTGTCAACGACTAAGACGGGATGACGAATGATCCAATCCTAGAAAAAAGGCCAGATCTAGGTACACCCATAAGAAAGACCATGGGAATCGGATTTCACATCTTCACTCTCGACAACATTAAGATGTCAGCCTGTCCCCAGAGGATCCAGGACTTCTACACTGTGATGGCAACAAAGAATCAGCCGAGCGGGAGAAATACATGATACTCTCGAAATTCACATCCAGATTCTTCGGCATACTCAGAGACGGGTGGAACGCTCTTGGGATTTACGACAAGAACACCTATCTGACATCCCAGGACTTTGCCTTCAACATCAGGATCCTGTATAATGTATTTTGCAGAGATTCAGGCTAGAGACAAAAGAAGCTCTAGTGACATATCTTTGTGATTAAGTGCCTATCGTTCGCCAGAAACGTCATCAATATCTGCTTCCAAAAGATGATGAAGATCTACTTTGAGTTCGGTAGGGATCCTAGACTGAAGTAAGCCCTGGTATCATTACTTCCGATGATGCTAGCAAACCACACGATGATGATTGTGGAGGAAAAGTTCAAGTCTATAACTGTCCCACAGATAGGCTATATCCGGCAGGCCATCTTCCAGGCTCTGGAAAACATATGCATCAAGAGGACTGTACTGAAGTAGATCATCAAGAAAAATCCAGTCCTTGACCAAGCCTGCAGCAAAGACGACCTTGTCACCAAGTCTGACTACTCCTGCTTTCACCGCAAAACAAAATAAAAAAGACGATTGTTGTTCAGGAGGTTCAAATTGCCAAAGCCTTCCGATGACAAGAGCAGAGTTATCTGGAAAACTAGGTATTTTAGATGAAGGAGTCCAGATAGCTACAAGAAGAAGGATGATGGCTGCTTCATCTACAGAAATCCTTTATCTACAAGCCAAGAAGTCAAAAGACTCTATTTACTTTTTGGAGGAGATAGCTGATCATGCAAGAATCTATCTCAGCATAAAGGACGACCTTGAATCAATCTTCTTGCTAGAAGAAGAACAGCTGGAGGACACTCTTTTTTCCATAGATGTATATGAAGATTCAAGCGACATCTATACTGATGATCTCTACCTGATATCTAGAAATGGAGAAGACAACTAGCACCAGGCTGGTCGAATCCTCATGCTCAATATGGTGGGATTACTATATTTCGGTCTAGCAGATTACCCCCAGATCTGTTCAACCAATATAAGAATCCTTTCGATCCATCTATCCTCTGATAAAGAAGAACCTTCTACGAGTTTCAAGTATTCAAAAAGTATGGCAGATTCATCCTGAAGTCGTTTGAATTACACCCAAAATATCCCTTCTACCATGTGTTCATCGCGCTGGCTAATGACTTCCCATAAGAACTCCTATGGCTATTATGGTATTTGTGCCACCAATACTACATTCTCGTGGATTTTAAGTGTGTTACCTTTAGGCTATTCGATCGAATCCAACCTACTCTAAAGAGATTCATGCTGTTGTTCAGTCCATAAGAATACTGGATTCGATACTTCAAGGATTCCTATGATGCAATGGTCTTCATCCTGCATCACCTGGTAGGAATCTCAGGCCACAACGTCCAAGCTCAATTAGAAATTTAACTCCTCTAAAAATTTCCCGTGTTTATACTCTACCTGGAAGATGAATACTATGAAGCTTAGTGCTTTATTTTCTAGAAGAATAGATGCATTTCGAAAGAAATCTTCCCAAAGAAATAGGGAAAGTGGAACTACGTAGACAATGGTCATCCTTACTAGGTTAAGCTCTGACGAGTAGCTAAGGAATATCATCCGTAGTATGAGATCACGAGAGATAAAGTCACCAACTCCATCAAAATCATAAGGCTAAAACTTTCCCAACAGGAATATGAAGATTCATCATTCAGAAGAAGCTACTTCGTCAGATCGATGCAGAGAAACTTGGAAGGCCAAGAATGCCTCAGGCAAAAACACGGAGTAGACTGGTGAATGGAAGAAACACTGCCTGAAAGATGATGTCAAATAACATGTGCAAGAAGTTACCCTCTCCAATGGGTTAGCCTTTCCAGTGGGTTACCCTTCCCAGTGGTTTACCTTTCTCTCCTAGGAAACCCCGTCAGATAAGTTACCCTCGCCAGTGGGTTACCTTTTCCAATGAGTTACCCTCATCTCCAAGGAAACCCTTCTCAGTGAGTTACCCTTTCAAATGGGTTTTTAAAGTTGTTGACTCAGCTACTTCAAAGATAAGGAGCTTATCTACCTACTTGCAAGATGCTTGTGAAGCTGCCGATGCACCTGCTTGTAAGCTTCCGCTCACCTTCTTTCACATGTTGTCACATGCCAACAACATATTTTTTTTTGTTTTTATTTGGTCCCCCCCACATATTAGTAGGGCCCGGTGTGAATAAAGATAAGGCTTATCTAGTCATAACAGATAAAGCTTATCTTTTTTGAAAGGATAAGACTTATTCAGTCATAACGGATAATGTCTATCCCTTAGCTTAGATATTAGGATAGAATTGTATTATTTTATTTCTTATTTATCCATAGTGTAGGCTTATTTTGTAAGCTTCCTTCTCCTATAAAAGGAAGCCTAGGCCTTTAGGTTAGAGGCATCATCTTCTCTACCTAAAAACCTCTTGTATAGTTTCTCTATTTTCAGTAAAGATATTTGTTTGCTAAACTCTCTTGCTATTGCTTTCTCTCTTTCAAAGGTATGGGTACTTCGATCCTTTAGGTCGTAGTAGGGGGTAGGGAGATACTACGGTAAAGTGTTTGTTGCAAAGGCAACAATGGCACCCTGAAGTTACTTTCCATGTTTATGAAATGATGTCGTCTTCATCCATGTGACATAGACACCTAAGTAGCCTTTCCATGAATATGAAATAAATTTGTCTTAGTCCATTCCATAGCTTTCCAAATTGATTCCATATCTGAGAAAGAATATGCAGATCTGAGGTCACCTTAGTACACCTTTTGTTCTACAGTTACTAGAGGGAAATAGGTTAGGGAGATCCACTATAACACCTATTTTTAGGCATATATAGAACAGTCTTGTACTAAGGAGACAAGGGATTTCATGTGTTCTAAGACAGTCAAAGTCAAGCCATCCTTTCTTTGGGTTGGGAAGGCTTTGTTGCCAAATCCAACCATCCTTGATGTGTACCTTGCAGTTTCAAAGTCAAGCCATCCCATATATGGGTTGAGAAGGCTTTGTAGATAAAAAAAATCCATCTATAGGATGCGTAACTTAGTCGTAGGAAAACTGTGGTGTGTCGATTAAAAGCTTTGATTTTGTATGGCATACCGCCTATATGGTCATGAATCACTTATCATATTGTAAAGGTTAGGATTTGTTTCTGTGGTGTTGATGGAGGATTTGATTTCATATGGAGTACCGCCTACATATTTATGAAATTGCCTTTCATGTTGGAAAGTTCGGGGTCTGTTGCCTACCCGTCTGGCTGCTCTTACCGATAATCGTCCGTGCCTCTTTGCCGACTCATGATTTGGAGTTGCTGTCTATGGTTCTTTCTTTGAAGATTTGGCACCATTACTTGTATGGAGTTTATGTTGACATACATTTAGACCATAAGATCTTGTAGTAGCTGTTCACCCAGAAGGAGTTAAATCTCAGACAAAGAATATGGCTAAAGTTACTCAAGAATTATAATATAAGTCTTCACTATTACCCAGGTAAAGCTAATGTGGTTGCTGATGCTCTTAGCAGGTTTCCTATGGGGAGCTTATCTCATGTAGAGGATAAAAAATAAGGGTTTGTGAATGATATTCACTATTTGGATCATTTTGGAGTTCATATTTTGGAATCTGAGGATGGAAGTGTAATTGTGCAAGAGTTGGCAAAGTCATCTCTTAGTGCTAAGTTGAAGGAGAAATAGGTTTTGGAACCTATCTTGATACAAATTGAGGATGACGCGGGTTAGCAAAAAGTCATGGCTTTTGAGATTAGTGGTGATGGTATCTTGAGAACCAAGGTAGATTATATGTTCTCGATGTTGATGGGATACTATAGAGGATCTTGGATGAGGCTTATAAGTCGAGGTACAAGGTTTATTCTGGTTCGACGAAGATGTATCATGATTTGAATGAGATCTATTGGTGGAATAACATGAAGAGAGATGTGGCCAATTTTGTGGCCAAGTGTATGGTTTGTCAGCAAGTGAAGGTGGAGCACTTGAGGCTTGGTGGTTTGTCTCAATAGATTAAGTTTCCTGTGTGAAAGTGGGTAGTAATTAACATGGAATTTGTTATTGGTCTTTCACTATCTTAAAGTCAGTTTGATTTGATTTGGGTCATCATGGATAGGGTGACTAAGTTCGCTCACTTCTTGCCAGTGAGGACCAATTATTCTGTAGTGGATTATGCTAAGCTTTTCATCCAGGAGATTGTGAAGTTTCTTGGTGCACTTGTTTCTATTATATTTGATTGAGGTACACAGTTCTTTTCTTAATTTTGGCATTTTTTCAGATAATTTTGGGGGCTAAGGTGAACCTTAGCATCGCTTTCCACCCTCAGATGGATGGACAATAAGAGAGGACTATTCAGACTATGGAAGATATGCTAAGGGACTGTGTCATTGACTTTGGTGGTAGTTAGGTGGATCATTTTCTTCTTATCGAGTTTGTTTATAATAATAGTTATCACTGGAGTATTAGGTAGGCTCCATTCGAGGATTTGTATGGTAAGAGATGTCGTTCTCCTATTGGGTATTTCTAAGTTGGTAAGAACAGGTTGTTCGGCCCAAACTTGGTTCACCAAGCCATAGAAAGATGAAGGTGATCCTGGATAGACTTAAGACTACTCAGAGTCTCCAAAAGTTCTATATAGATGTGAGGCATAGGGAATTGGTGTTTGATATTAGTGATTGGGCTTTCATGAAGGTGTCTCCCGTGAAAGGGTTGATGAGATTTGGAAAGAAGAGAAAGCTCAGTCCCCGTTATGTTGGTTCATTCTTGATTTTGAGGATAGTGGGCAATATTTCTTACGAGTTGGAGTTGCTTTTGAGTTTGAGTTCTATCCATCCGGTGTTCCATGTTTTGATGTTGAAGAAGTGTGTGGGCGATTCTTCCTTGGTTGTTCCTTTGGAGAGCGTTGGCATTTCGGATTACTTGTTTTATGAGAAAGTCCCGGTTGAGATATTGGATAGGTAAGTCCATCATTAAGGACTAAGGATGTGGATTCGGTAAAGGTTCTATGAAGGAATCATAAGGTTGAAGAAGCCACTTGGGAAGCTGAAGTGGACATGAAGTCCAAATATTAGTTCTTGTTTCCCACTTTAGATAATCGTGCTTAAGGTATGTGTATTCCTTAATATCTTTGTTTTTTGTCTTTGTTAAAAGAAATTGTGGTCGCGTTTCTATGTTAAATCTTGCTAATGAATGCCTTGACTAATAATTCAGGGACAAATGATCTCGGGATAGGGGAAAGGGGGTAGGGGGAGGGAGAATGTAATACCCCAAATTTGGTCCCTAAAATATTCTTGACCTCTGATCTTACTACCCAACCTACGACATACTTTACGAGTCGTAAGGTGTCATTACAGGTCATAGGATCCCAAATCATAGGGTGACTAGTGTGTACCCAAAGTCTCTGACCTGTGTACAACTAGGATGTAATGAGTCAAATGGACTCTTTATAAGTCGTATGGTCCCTTTTGTACACAAACTACTTTAATGGTCCCTTGTTTCGATTGTTTCTATGATTGTACCTAACGAGGTGTTATGCATGAGTACGTGTCATGGGGTACGACTCATAGTCAGACTAGTGTGGGTTCCCTGACATCTTGGTTATACTACGAGTCATGGTGACTACTTGTAAGGAGTCATCACGAGTCGTAAGGTGACCCGTGACAACTGGCGACATTTTTCTGCTTTTATTTAAGGTCACTTTGGACATTTCCCTCTTTCCCCCACTTAGACCCATATCTATAATACAACAAAAAAGGGTTATTTCCATCTTTTAACAAATCAAAACACACTCTTTTCTCTCTCAAATTACTCAAGTCAAGAACACCAAGGGTTTCAAGAGATTGAC
Source organism: Capsicum pubescens (assembly GCA_030864215.1). Lineage (NCBI taxonomy): Eukaryota > Viridiplantae > Streptophyta > Magnoliopsida > Solanales > Solanaceae > Capsicum > Capsicum pubescens. Next base: position 101,974,661 of record CM061544.1, on the reverse strand, counting down.
AATCAGGGCTTCCAAGGGTTTATCTCTCTCCATAATTCTTGATATCTCAGGCATGTTATTCATTCCCAAATCTTATTTTGTTAAAACATGTGTTTTAAATTGTTATTCAAGTGGTTTTAAATGTTGGCTTTGGAATGTGGATTGAGGTTTTGAATGATTGTTTTCTTAAATGATGTTCCCATGGTTTATGTGTAAATTCTTATGCTTTAAGGATGGTTTTGAACATGTGGGGTGCATGGGCATGGTGAATAAACTAGGGGGTCGTAGATTCCCCTAATTATGTGGATTTTGATAATGGAATTGGTGATAACCTCAACCTAATCTTGTGAAACTTGCTTTGAACATGAGAATATACACATTGAAAATGCCTTTGGAACTATTGCATAGCAAAAGGCTAAAGAACCAAAATTTTTTTAATGAACAAAAGGGGTCGTGGGCATTCCCCCATACCGATTTTAATGAACAAAGGGGGTCGTATCATTCCCCCATGTTGATTTAATGAACAAAGGGGGTCGTGGGATTTCCCTACACTGATTTAATAAACAAAGAGGGTCGTAGCATTCCCCGACACTGATTTAATGAACTAAAAGGGGTTCGAGGCATTCCCCCAAGTTAATGGAATTATGATGGCATAATTATAAGCTTGCAAGTGTAAGGGTATGATGATACCTATGGTGTTCCGTGGTGGTCAATTCCCAGGTTTAATGAATGGGAATGTGTAAATGTTTTAATTGGGCTTAAAAGGGGTTGTGTAGCTAGGCCATGAAGGTGGAGGTCCCGAGGGGACCGATACTGGATACTCACAGTTTCCGGCATGAAGGTTGGTTTTGATAATCATGTGCTTGTGTCACACTAGATATATATATATATATATCCTGTATTGTTGTGGGGTCGGGGCATTTCCTGGCATTCCTTTGATATCTCTAGTTAATGCAGATAACACGCACTGAGGCCCTTTCAATTGTGGAAGCTGAACCTATATAGCCCGTGGTTTTTTATGTCAGTTAAGCTACACTGTCCAGGTTAAGAATTTTAAATCTCATGCTAAACCTTTTTCCTTATCCCAATATCTTATATGTTTGTATATATGCTTGTATGTTAATATGTACATTAAGTTTGGACTGAATTTTGAAACTTGAATTATTTTATCCTTATCCTAAGTTACATGCTAGCACTCAGCCCGCTAACCATCTCCGGATGTTGTATCCCCATACGATGTCGGAAATGGAGACACTTCTATTTTTCCTGTGTAGTGATAGGATTTCTGGGTTGTTAGCAGTTAGCATCAAAGTGGTGAGCTTCCATTTTCCTAAAGGGCAATCATTTTAAAGTCTCATTTCATTTATGTCTTAGACTACTTCTATTGGACTCTTTTGGCTATCATTAGGGGAATGTCCCGACTTAGATTGGTTTTGGCTTGTTTAGAGACTTTGTGGATTACTGTAGATTGGGATGGTTGTTGAAATTCATAGATTCTTTTTTGAGATAGTTGAGTTGCCTATCTTATTATATATTCTGAATTCATCTACTGCTAGTTGTAATATATTTTGTTTTGACTAGGCAAAGAGTTTGGTCTCTGGTACTCGGTAGACTTGAGATACCCATCACGGCCAGGCCCTGGTTCAGTTCGTGACATGGACCCTTGCTCTACATCCTTCCAAGAATACTACTTTATCTTATCAGTAGAATAAAAAAACCTCAGGTCTAAATCAAGGAGTAGTAGCCATATAACATAATATTTTGTGTATATATCAATCACAACATTCAATCCTATCTTTACTAAACCCACTTTGTGGATCTTCTAATAAAAAACTAGTTACCTCAATCACTTTCACAAATATTTTCACCATATATCCCCTTCCTAACTATTTCATATAACAAAAGTTCATCCCACTCTTGGCTCTTCATCTTTAACCTTAGCTCGAGTTGTGAAACCACAACTTTCACAATAAAGAACATCTACTCTCTTATCCAAAACATTGTTATGGTTCCATAACCACTATCATCCTAACACAACTCAAGGTGGGGCCTGAGATGTAGGATACATCTCAGGACTAGAGTACGAATATTATGAATGGAAGTGACACCATTCAACTATAACTTATATTGGTTGCACTACTCAAGGTAGGGCCTGAGATGTAGGATACATCCCAATAGGTACGAAAGGCTTCATATAAAAAACACCTTGATCAAAAGATACGGTTGATGCATGGACATAGGTTGCATAGATAACTCGGACCTTAGGCATAGGCACCATTTGACTACATAAAATATTGATAGAATATTCTCTTAAACTGAAGGAGGAGGAATTTGCTAGAATAAAAATAGATTTTCCATTACTCTTCCCTGAAACTTGGCACCATGAGAAAATTCAAGATCTACCTTAGTTCATAATCTCCCCCTTAAATCAAAGTTTACTATTCTTGACTTGCGGACACATTCTCCCATCAACTCTATAAGCGCAACACTCCACCTAATAGGGGGTATCACTGTGCACATGAATGCCAAACTCCTTCCTAACAACTTTAACATGAAAACACTAAATTCTTTCTAGGACATCCCCTTCAGGGATGCTAATCTTAGCTTCCTCTAACCTCTAAAGTCATCATCTTATACCTAGCATTTTCATGGGCATATACACATATGCTTCTAAACTCATAACACTCCATTTTCAATTCCTTAGAATACTAGCATTGCACCTCTAATATCATATAACCTCATAAATTAACAAAATTTTAAAACTATACCAAGAGTTCACATAGTCGACTTATTTTTTCCTCAATTCAACTCTAAATAACACCATATAACAACTCCCTAGACTTCTCCATACTAATAATTTAAGAACATGAACTAGGTAAACATGACACTTATAACTCAAGACCGAGTACACTTTATTCTTGTAACTTAAGGCTCTTATCCATCTAATATTTAGCCATAATTTCTACTTCAACACTAAATCTCATACATATATCATAATTACCCACTGCAATATTTCATAAGTCATCAACCTAATATTTTTCACACATTATATCAAGCCAACTAATTCACTCCCACAAATCTTGCATCACAATTCTTGAGATAACATTCTTATCACCACAATCAACATCTCAAGTTCAAACTTAGTGTCTAGCAACAATCATGTACCACCTATAAATTATCCTGTACAATATACTAGTCCATCAAATACAAAAATCAACCTAAATTCCTTATTTAACTTAACTACATCCCACAAGCACGTTCTTCTTCACAATGTTATTGCTGCACCTTGAAATATACTGCATATCTTCTCACCTACTAAACTAACTTACAACTACTAGATAAAAATCAAGGGACCCATAATGTAGTAAAATCACCTAATAAGGATAGACGATCTTAATCTAATTACTTAACCCATTATGGTCTATAGAACATTCACCCACCTGACATCATATCCACCTACCTCATATCACATCTACTTACCTATGCATACATCCCAAGTACCTTAAAAATTCTATAAATATCACCGAAACCCCTTTTTTTAAGGTCTCCCCAAGTGAATGCTAAATTTATAAATTATTTTTCGACCAATCCTTCCATTCACAACCTATGATTAATCTTACTACTACAATATCTAGTACTCATGAGCTCCTTTCTTATTTTAACTAAAGACACAAATATTTTATCGAACCACTCATATTTATGGATTACCATAAGTTTGCTAATTTTTTTGGTACACCTTAACCAATAAGATAAGGGAATACCACCCCCCACACTCACTTAAAGGTCATATAAATACAACTACCTCTTTTCACTGAAAAATTACCCTCACTCCAACGTCTAAACATATGACTTCATATCACTAACCTAGGGATCATCTTAGTACTCATAGTTCATAACATCCAAATTTATACTACCTCGAGGATAGAAATACTATCCCAATATTTAGATACATATCCTTTTTTTAAGTGAGACGTATGTAATAAAGTTTTTGAAAGGGACAAACTACACATCTTACCTTGGAATGAAAAACACGATTCATAAATATAGAGGTATACACTTGAATCAACACACTTTGATGCACTAATGTACTCCTTTCAAGTCCTTGTGCCATTTTATAACTTTTGATGACTCATTCAAAAAGGAACATATCGTTAGGAAGCTAAGTCTTTGCATTTGTATTGCCCCAATGACGAGACATATACAACAAAATTAGAGAAAGGAAGGAATTTAGATAATTTTCATATAGACAACACAATTTCATGATCTAGAGTATGAAAGGATGAGAAATATTTTATAAATGCCTCGTAGCCTATCCCCTATAAGTGTGGTGCGTAAAAGGGACTCTACTCGATACAACCGTAAATTGTTCTCTGATACTAAGCTTATCACGACCCAAATCAGAGCCTAGCCTTGACGGGCATATCAGGCCAACCAAGGCAAAAGATAACCCCCTTCCTTACCCTTGCCTCAAGAGAACAATAATGTTAATAATAAGCTACAAAAGCTAACCAACGAAATAGGAGAGAAAAAAGAAAAACCAAAAGAGTAAGTTTGAGAGTATAAACCAATTGCACAAAGAAATTCCCAACACTAACCATAAAAGACTCTAATACAAAGAACACTAACCAAGCCGGGACATGCCCTCGACTATGACAAAAGAAATCCAAAAGTACTGGAATAATAAATGAAACTAAAAGAAAGTCCAGACCTTTCAAAGGATAGAGGGCTCACCATTTCATAGCTAATAACTTTGATAAGAATCACCTAAGCTGCATAGGTTCACAAGAAAATCCCTCAAAACCTATATTATGAAATAATGTATCATCCAAGAAGGGACAGTATGGTGAGTACTGACATGCAACCCAAGAGAAGGGATAAAATATATGTATTTACCAAAACTAGACATACATCACATGCACAATTATTATACATATATATATATAGGATGCCGAGATAGGGGCAAGGGACATGAGGCATGATCATTTAAAATTTAGTCCTGAACTGTATAGCTCATATAGACCTAAAGGCACCCATGGGCTATATGGGTCTGACTTCTCCTATCCGAAGGGCCCCAGTCCATATTAGCCACATGTAATGAGAAAATGGCTAAGGACACCAAGGTGATAGCCATCCAAAATATATTGTATATCCAGGCACAGTGGTCATAGACCTAATGCATTGGCAATATGGTTTCCAGTGTTGATCCCCCCGGGACTACACCTTATCGGTGAGCTACAAAACTCTTTTTAAGCCCAAATTAAAATAAAGTTACACATAACATCAGCCATTAACCAAGGATTTTTTTATTACGACACTTTCGAATTGGTATCGTCATACCAATAGACTTGCAAGCTATTCTAATTATGTCAAATCATAACTATTCAACCCAAGAGACTTCAAGATCCGGTTTAAATTCCAAACCATAACCACCAAAGGAGTTCAAAAACATTTTTATCCATTTATCCTTTAATTCTACAAAATATCTCAAAAAATTAGTTAAAATTATGTAGAACCCTAATTAAAAGCCAAAGTTTATAATGTGGGTTGAGGTGCACATCTTTACCATGCCTAAAATTCATCATATTGTGAGATCCAATTTACCAAATTTCCATCATTATCACAACACACAATGTTATTTTACAATCCACAATTTAAAACATGAGTAAAACCATTAAAACGAGGGAACAATCATGCAAGAGTATCACAACCCCAAAACCCTCAATCCTAGTTCAAAATCAATATTCAAAAACACTTAAATAACAATTGAGTTATTCAATAATATAATATTTAAATTAGGAAATGTCCAACATACCCTTTTGATGAAAAGTATTTGGGGAAAAGCTTAAATCCTTAACTTTGAAGCTTGAACCATAGCTTAAAATTGATATGGACACTTGGATTCATTTTTCATACCTTTGATGATGATACTGGTGAGAAAATATTAAGAAGAACTTGAATTTGAAGCCCTTGGAGCATGAAATTCAATGAATAACCCTTATTTGATGTTCTTGAGAATTTGGGAGGAGAGGAATTATGTATTTGGGTTATGAAATGAGGGAAATCATGTTAGTATTAGTTATAGGATAATTTAGGATAAAAATAACTAGTTTTCCCTTGAAAAATTGAAGATAAACATGTGATTTAGCATCTCTGGAACATAGGCATGCCATACCCTTAATGCCGAGAATACAAGGCATGCCATGCTCTTATCGAAAAGCACAGAGGGCGTGTCATGCTTTTATCACAGACCCTTACTATATTGCTCATGAAAATCCGCATAACTTTGCACTCATGTATCAGATTAAGGCAAAATCGGATGACTTGAAAAGAGGACTCAATTATATTTCATTTGGTGATTCTTGAGCTCCAAAATTCCATATACTTTAGAAGTTATACATGTTCAAAGTTTATCCTTGTAGGATCGAATACCAAAAATCAGTTGATGCTAAAAGTTCTTAACTCAACTTTTCTCTAAGTGTTTCTTATGAACATTATTCACATCAAATTTCTTTCCACACTAGATAAAAGATCATGAATCTTATATTTAAATAGGAAAATTGGGTTCAAATTTATTCACGCAGGAATGACAATTTTAATTCTAGCCTAAAGATGTGGAGTATTACATTTATATTAGACGTGTACATAAAACTTAAGATACAAAGGGTAGACCTTTTCACCTTCAACCACGATTTATTTAGAATTGAAGTGTTGCAGGAAATTCTTGATATTTTAAGATATGGAGAAAGAAAAGCCTTTAAAAGTGAAAAAAAATTCTTCCTGTTGCTTTTATAGGAGGACCAAGGGATATGCATTGATGATATATGGATGTTATTGCATTAGTTCAATATTTTAAAAAACCTAACCTATTATAACTATGTTCTATAATCTATCTTGGTCAAAAATAAAAGAACAACTACTACTCACTGATGAAGTGCAAAACATGCCTAATTTGGTTAGTAGGATTTTCAGAGCAAAAGTGGAAGAATTAAAAAAAATATACTCAAAAAACAATTCTTAGGAAAAGTTGTTGCTTTTATGGATATTATAGAATTTCAAAAATGAGGCCTTTCCTATGCTATTTTCTTATAATATTTGCTTATGTACACAAATTGTTGATAGATGAATCTTATAATAAATTTATCTATGTTGAATTACCTGATTCTGCTAAAAAGCATGATTTATACTCCCTTGTTGTCAAGCATATGATACATGGACCTTGTGGAAAACTAAACCCAACAAATGCCTACATAAAATAAAGAGAAGTTGCAAATTTAAATATCCAAAAGACTCTGCTAAGCAAACATCTAGAGGGAAGAATTCATATCTAATAATAAACAAAAGAAAAATATTAGAGAATATATAGAAAAGAAGGTGTTATCTTAGACAATTCATAGGTTATTCCATATATAGCTTTTTTTGCTATGCAAATAAAATTGTCATATAAATGTTAAAATTTGCTTGGTGAAATATATCTATAAATACATTCATAAGAACACGATACAATTACTTTTAGATACATAGTAGTTCATATATATAGAGAGATGAAATAAAAAAAAAAATCCGGTAGATGGGTTTCACCTCCTGAGGCAGCCTGTCGAGTATTTAAATTTTCAATCAGTGAAATGACTCTAGTTGTATGTCATCTATAGTTACATTTGAAATGACAATAATTTATTTCTTTTAAAAATATTAACAAAGTTGATAGAATTTTTAATAATTCAATGGTAGGAAAAATAACGTTAACTAGATTCTTCACTATGAATAGTACTAATCATGATGCTATGCAATTGTCATTACTATATAAAGAATTTCTTGAGTATTTTGTATGGGCCCCAAAGGACAAAATGTGGACGCACCGAAAACAACATTATGTTATTAATCGTGTTGTAAGATGCCATCCAACAGAAGAAAAAATATAATACCTAAGATTATTTTTGATGAATGTTAGAGGAACAAAATCATATGAATATTTACTTAAAGTTGATGGTAAATATTGTAATATATTCAGAGAATCTATAGAAAAAAAAGCTTGTTACATTATGACAACATTTAGTGGCATGTATGTTTGAAGCTATGAGTTACCAAATTCCATATAATTTATGGCATTTATTTGAAACATTATTGGTCGATTGTAATCCTGCTAATCATGCTTAAATTTGAAAATAGTTTAAACACCCGATGTCGGAGGATTTCCAAATTTTACGTATCATGAACACAAAATATATTACCTACATGACTTTAAATTATATCAATGACTTTCTTCATTTAATGGGACATGATATTAATGAATGAAACCATGTTACAGAGAGAATCAAACCTTCTTCTGCTATTAAAGAAGCTAATGATTGTCTGTTTGAAAGAAACATTATTGTTAGAGAAGAGGATTTGTTACTACAGAAAAAGCTAAATACTCAACAATGAATAACATATGATACAACTCATAATAGGATATTTTTTAACAAATCAAGCATTTTTTCATAGATGGACATGGAGGAACTGATAAAACTTTCCTACATTAAGATTTATTAGCTGTTGTATGATCAAGAGATTTTGTTGCTTTACCAACAACAACTTTAGGTGTTACAACTTCGATCCTCTCAAGAGGATGAATGACTTACTCCCATTTTAAGTTTACTATTAAAATAGATGAATAATTTTCTCGTAAAATTAGTAAGCAAAGCTCGCTTGCATGTTTAATACGTGATGCCAAATTGATAGAATGGGATAGAATAGCTATGGCCAAAGAAAATCTACTCAAAACTTTTGATATTCTATTGAAAGATTTAATGGATACAAGTGACTTATATGTCGAAGAAGTTGTTGTCTTTGGTGGTGATTTCAGACAAACTCTTTCTATTGTTTGAAGTGGAAAAAAGAATAATTTTATTCAAGAAAGTTTATTATATTTTGCAATTTGAAATCAACTAAAAAAAGTACAATTATCTGAAAATATGCGAACAAGAATATATCCTACATTATGTGAATATTTGCTACGAATAGGAAATGAAGAAGAACAAATACATGGTCATGATAAAATTAAAATACCTGATTGTTTTATTATTTCTCTTACTTCTAAAAAGGAATCATTGGATCTCCTATTTAAACTAACTTATCCAAATCTACATCAAGTTCTTCTAGTTATCTTCCATGGCTTCACATGTAATTTTAACTATAAAAAATGACTTTCTTGATAAGATGAATAATTAGATTATAGGTTTCCTGGTGATCTCAAAACGTTTGTTGCAATTGATGAAATTGTTGATGTGAATGATCAAAGTCAATATGAAGATTTTGTGCACACTTTATATTCTGTTGGTTTATCTCCCCCACAAATTGACATTAAAAAAATTGTCCTGCTATGTTATTAAGAAATTTAAAGTCTTGTGAGGGATTGTGTAGTGGTACACGATTTATATGTAATGATCTTTAAAACATGTCATAAATTCTACAATTTCAAGCGAAAACTTCAAAAATACACATGTTGTTATTCAATACACCATTATTATCATATGCAGATGAAAAATTCCTCATTCCTTTTAGAAAAACACAATACTCTTTGAGACTATTTTTCTATAACTATAAATAAAGCTCAAGGCCAGACATTGTATTTTGTTAAAATTTATTTACGAGAACCTATTTTCTTTCACGAACAATTATACGTAGCCCTATCAAGAGCAAAAAGTTCTAATTCTACAAAAGTATTAACTCGACCATCAACACCAGATAATAATGATCATCATTCAATATACAATATAGTGTACAATGAAATCGTTCAAAAATTAGTTGTATAAAAGCATCCTTGAGCAACACTATATCTTTTTTACTGCAACTCTTTCATCAGAAAAATTACCTTGAAGCTCAACAAGATCCTATAGACCAGTACATTATTATTTTATAGTTATTTTTACTTCTATTTGTTCAATTATAGTTCTAATTTGTCTTCCACATATGTATGCAGTTCATGCTATTCCTACTTTTTATCTAAATTGACAAAATCTAGCATCAACGAGTGATTACTCTTCTAATGTTTGCATACATCAAATTTAACTATCATAATTATTATCTTCGAAGGTAATTAATTAACTTGATATCAGATGATATAACTTTAAATGAAACTTAAATATAAATGTTACTTCAAAGAGGTAATCTACCTAACAATTATGTAACTTAATATTCACAGGCAAAACAAGTCACCTCTGAATAAATCTTTGTTCTAATTCAACTCCAAAAGTTAACATAAGAATTGACTAAGACAATATAAAAATAAGGTAAGGATTGACCAAGGCCATAGCATGAAGTGAGGATTAGCCTAGACCATTTAAAGAGACAACAACTTATACTCTTAAAAAATTATGGAAATATCACACACACACATACTCTTTCTTTCTATCACATCAAGTATTGAACATTTGGAGTGTGAATAATATATTATGAAGGTATAATATTGGATTAACAAAAAATAGTGGTGTTAGATGAAATAATAGTTTTGGCTTTAATTCCCTGAAATTAAGTGGTTTCTCGTTATGTTAGTCTTCTGATTAGAATAGAATAGTATGATAATCCTTTAGAAGCATAAAGAGTTCCATGGTGAAATTGATGCTTCAAGTAATAAACTTTCTAGCAACAAAACCACTAGATCTAATCTCATCAATCAATGCTATTAGCTGTGAATTTAATTTTTTTTATATTTCTATTTCATTGGTTGATATAATGAGTTTAACAGCTCCATAGGAGCTCTTTGTAATTCTTTCAAACTACACATATTTGCTTTATAATTTACAGATAGCTATGCACACAAATTATTTTGATTTTTAAAGTGAATGTTAGATTATTATATGAGTTTGAAAAGGATGAAACTCTAGATGGATTTAAAAGAACCATCATCATCATCGGCCTGTAGGAGACCAAGGTTTTTGACTATTTAAAACAATGTTCTCCATTCATAATCACTAACACTAACATGTACAAGTGGGATCTAAGGAATTCATATGGTATGCATTCTTATATTTCTAAAGCAGTTTTTGAAAAATGGTTGTTTACCCTTGATCTAATTGATCATCTGGATACATACACATTGATTTACCCTTGAGAATGTGTACAATTTCTTTGTTGATAGTGATAATGCAAGAAATAAAACTTGAGCAACATATTTTATACCCCTTGATGTTAAAACTTGGAAACATTTAGCATAGAGTTATATCAATTGACTTTCTATCAACAAAACCACTAAAGTTAATCTCAACAATTAGTGTTATTAGCTGTGAATTAAAATTTTCTAGTATTTTCTATTTCTTTGATTGATATGATAAGTTTTGCACCTCCACAAGATCTGTTTGTAATGTTTTTAGACTGCACATTTTTTAAACACCCTGGATTCCAGTCCTTGGAAAATTTTCTGGGTTTTGAGTCTTCTGCTGATCATACGACTCATTATACAAGCTATACGGTGAGGTTACGGGTTAGGTGACCCATCTCATATGTTGTCCAGTGTTTGTTGGATAAGTTTCTGGTGTGGTTACAGTTTGGTGGGTACGAGTCGTATGGTTGGTGATGGGTCGATCGGTTGATCCTTCACTTAATTTAAAATTTGGTAACTTAACTTGGATTTGAGTATGAGTGGCTTATCGTGAGTCTTAAGGATAGGGTACGAGTGGTATAGTCCAACTCATATGTTGGACAGTGTCCAACCCTTCTTGACTTTGTTATGGGTACTTGTTGTATGCTTGAGTACGAGTTGGTCTTGGTGGATGTATCTTAGGTAATATTGGGGTCCAAGTTTTTGCCTAGGGTACAAATGGTGGGTACCCCTCGTATGTTAGGGTATGGTTTGGGTAGGGTAGTCATACCCACCTGCGGAAATTCTTTTACAGTTTAAGTTGGGGGTATTCTGGATATTTCCCCTCTTAAGTTAAGAGTCTTAACCCATTATGACTCCATGACCTAAAACATTATTGGGACTTCATTTACCCTATTATTCTTATCTTAAACCCTCAAAAACTCTCTCTAAAATCTCTCAAGCTCTTGGGTTAAGCAAAGGCTAGGATTTTCTTCAAGGTGGTCAATTAAGGCTTTAAAAGGTGATTTCTCTCTATCTTCTTCATAATATAAGTCATGTTACACCTCTCTCATTGTTAGTTCAATTAAAGGCATGTTTTATGAATGGTTTTCATGACATAATTGTGATATGGTTTTGGGTTTTGAATTATACGTTGGGGGTTTTGGTTATTAATGGTTGATTTATGTTTTCCATGTTTTTACTTATGGTTTTCATATTATAATGGTGGTTTGAACATGTGGTTTCATGGGAATGGTCAATTGGTACTTAGTTTTGGTTTTGGGAACTATGTGCCCTCAACATGTTTGATAACATGCCTATGAGAATGCTTTTATTGCATAGTTGGACTTTCATTGAAAACTTTGTGTGGTATAATATGGTAATGGAACCTAAAGTGGTTAAATAGTTTTAATGGCTAAATTGTAAGGCCTTGGTGGCCATGGATTTGATTAAAACCTTGTGGGGTACATGATAAACCCCCAAGTGAATCTAAAAATGGAACTACGGGGTACATGGGAATACCCTAGGTGATTAGCTAAGGACATTGCTTACAAGCTATAGTCGGTATGACAACACTACTTCTTATAGCCTTAGTTAATAATACATGGAATTGGTGGTTTGGTTATGTGCTAATGTTTTTAATTGGGCAATAATAGCGGATTGTGATAGCTTACCGTGAAGGTGTGAGTCTAATGGATGGACATTGGAAACTCATGTTTGCCGACATGAGGGTTGGTCACGGCGACCTTATACTTGTGGGGCACACAGAAATCCCCTAACTTATACTTGTATATATGTATCATCTAGGGTGAAAGGTACATGGGAATCCCAAACCCATAAGATATCTTTGGTTCGTGCGGCTACATGCACTAGGGCCCGTTCAGGGGGTAACACTAGACCCATATAACCCATGGGTAAATTATGACGGTAAAGCTACAAAAACCCAGGTTAATGATTTTAAATGCATGAGAAACCCCATTCCCTTTCCCAACATGGATTATATATATATATGTATGGATGTGAATGCATATGGTTATTTACTTGGTCTTACATATTGGCATTATTTTATAATTATCCTATGTGTATGCTAGCCTTCACCCACTAACCCATCTTCGGGCGTTGCATCCCTATGTGATGCAGGGATTAGCCATACTGCTCCCTGCTTAGTGATTAAATTTGGGGACAACTTATGTTAGTTTGAAGTGGTGAGCTTCCATACTCCGAAAGGCTCCATTTCATGTTATGGTCTTGTTTTCATACTTTGGTTATGTCTTATACTTTGGTTTTGGTTATGGTCCGGGGCATGTCCTGATCAGATACTGTTTTACTTTCGGATAAAGGCTTTATGAGACTACTATAGATTGGTATGGGCGGTGTTGGCATTGGTGTTAGCCTTGGCATTGGTATTATGTCTAATACCAGTTGAGTGTATTTGATTTATGATTGTTCCATTTTTTTGGTTAAATATATATGTTTGGAATTCATCCGACTTAAGGTGCAGGGTAGTTATGGTTGGGTATTGGGGGTGGCCTCTGATCCCAGTTGGGCTTGAGTCACCTAACATGACTAGGCCCTCATTTCGGGTTATGTTATGTGAATATTGCTTTACAATTTACAGATAACTATGCAGAAAAAATAATTTTTAAATTGAATATCAAATTATTATTATATGAGTTTGAAAAATATAAAGATCTAGATGGATTTACAAGATTCATCATCATCATCGGCCTGTAGGAGACTAAGTTTTTAAACTATTGAAAACTTTGTTCTCCATTGGTAATCTTCAACACTGACATGTACAAGTGGGAGCTAAGGAATTCTTGTGGTATGCATTCATATATTTTGTAAGCGGTTTTTGAAACATGAGGCTTTGATCTATTTTTTCCATCATTGAACTGATTGATCATCTAGATCTTTGCATATTGATTTACCCTCGAGAATGTATACAATGTCTTTGCTGATTCTGATAATGCAGGCTTTAAAATCTGAGGGACATATTTTGTACCTCTTGATGTTAAAATATGGAAAAATTTAAAATAAAGTTAAATTAATTAAAGTTAGGCCCAATTAGTCTTTCATATTATTCACATTAGATTATCATACTACTCCGATCCATTTGAACCATCTATTTGGACCAGTATGCTCTATGCACTGACTCTTCTTATTTGATGCTATATCCATGTCAGATTCTCTAAAAATATGCTACTCTTGGAGAATCTGACATGCACCCATAGACATTTTCAAAGAGTTCGAGCAACATTGTTTGTAAGGACAATGTTCTAAGTTAGCTTTTAAGATGATCACATCCTCTCTAAGGGTGGCTTTTCTCTTGTGGATAAAATGTGTTTCAATTTTCTCATTGGTCAACATATCTTAGAAAATATTTTCTCTAAAAAAATAAGTACCTTAAAGATGAGAAATATGACTTCCCTAATAGTAGTAGGGTAAAAAAGTTCCATAAGTCTATACTGCTTTGGACTTTTTTTCTCATCCAGGTGAGAATCTACTAAGAATAGCCTATCTACCCCTAAGGTAGGGGTAAGGTCTGTGTACACCCTACCCTCCCTGTAACCTCCTTTGTGGGATTACATAGGATATGTTGTTGGTGTTGTAATCTTTCATACAAAATAAAGATTTTGTACAATTATATGCTTAATCTTGCAATTATTATGCTGATTGGATGATCTGTAATACTATATTTATTAGAGGTTATTTATTATCATACTAATCCCTTCCGTGTACTGATTTAACTAATTGGTTATATTCCAGGACATATGTTGCAATAATGGAGATGTGTCACATTGTTGGAGATAGGAATCAACTTATGATATTATTTCCTTTACAAAAGGAAAACGTGATGAATATTATCCTTATCCATTTTCAAGACAGGTAAGATATTTAGAATACTTTTCTTTTTTTCATGGTTACACTGTCACACCTTTTTTATCAAAAAAAATTATTTTAAGTTCTAAAGGGTTTTCAAATATGAAAGTGACAAAAGGAAAAAGTGTTTTGAAAAAGGATTTTACTATTAAAACTCAGAGTGACATTGATCTGGTGAGCCAAGTCACCTTTAAAATATTCTTTTTTAAAAAAAGGTTTGACTCTTTAAAAATACTGATTTGTGAAAAGAGATTCCAATTAAGGAATTTTGTTGATCGAGGGAAAGGTGTTAGACACCTCTCGATTCCGTGGTTCAAACACAGTCACTTCGTTGAATGGTATTGGATAAATTAACACTATAAGGTGAATAAACTCAGAAAAAGTACACAAAGTATACCAACTAATCACACAAACAAGAGTGCAAAAGTAAAGTCCAGTCCAATTATTCAATCCAAAATAAAAAAGAACTACGAAAAGGTATTGATGTGCTATGGATTTAAAGCACTTTCAACGCTTAAAACGATGAAAATTTGCAAGTTTCTTAGGTTGTTTTATGAGATATGATGTGTTTTTGGTATGTTATGAAGGAAACCTAGTTTTGGATGCTAAAAGGACGAAAAAGAAGAAAGATGAAGTTTTGGGCTACTTACCGAGGCATTTCTGGGTATAAGTGCCACTTACTGAGTGTAGGTGACCAAAATAGGTGTCAGAACTTGAAGTCTAGAGGCTCAGGGGTAGGAAAAAGAAGACCCTATCACTTACCAAGGGCACCTACGGTCCGTTGGTGTCACCTACGGTCCGTAGGTGACTTAGTAAGTGTCAGAGGGCCAAGTCAAGAGAGATTCAAAAGTGGTGCAGGAGGTCTGTCACTTACTAAGAACCACCTACGGTACTTAGGTAGTACCTATGGTCCATAGGTGGCCTAAGTAAGTGGCCACCGACTTGAATTTTACTTTTTTCATTTGGTTTTTGATTTTTAGGGTTTCCTTGTATCCTATAAATACCCTTTTGACATTTTTTAGTTAGTTTACACACTCTTGACACTTACAAATATATATTTGATTCCACGATTTGGATTTTGCTCTTGGGATTGCTTTGTATTGATTTTGGTTGATGATTCAATTTATAGACTCTGGATTTTATTCGTTGATCATTGTTATATTGCTTGAATGTCTACAATTATAAATTTTGTTAATCGTTTCACAAGCATGAATGGCTAATTCCTTTAGCTAGGGTTGTGGGAACCCTGACAGATTAACGAAGTAGGGGAAGTACTGAGTTGTTCTAAATTGGTATTTATACATGTATTGAGGGTATCTTCATTTTAATTAATTTCTTAGCGGTTGCAAACGTCAGGATCCCACCTACATTATCACTACTTACTCCATAAGAGGAGTGACTAGGAAATGATAATCACAACAGTAATTTGAAGATTAATTGTCGATCTAGGCTAATCATATAATCTACGTAAAATAATAATCTATCATATAATAACTTAAGACTCAAAAGATAATAGTTAACTAGGATCTAGGATAAGGGCTAGTAATGCAATATCTTGAGACTCAAAAGGAAAAGGGTGAAATCTGTCAATAAGTCCACAAGATAGTTGATAGTAAATAACTTATTAGATTCTACATGCAAGTTATTGGGTTGGTTAAACAAATAAACCTACGGAGTTGAGAAGCCAAGGAAACACATTCCTAGTGTTTGTTTTTGACTGATTATAGCCAAAGTTGAGATTTAATACATGTTTGAGATTACAACAATTAACGCCCCATTTACTTTTGGCATTACCTGTTGATTCTAGCAAACGAGAGATACAAATCAAACGTATTCCTTGTGGGTTCTTTCCCAACACGAGTTGGGTTATTTTACTTGATAGAAACCACTTTATATTCTATTGAAAGTGTAGTTTGGGCGTTGATAAAAAATTTGGCACCGTTGCTGGGAGATATGGTGTTGAGTTATTAATCGAACTTGCTAAATTTTTTTATTTTTTTTTAAATTTTAGTTGGGTATATGCCGATGTATGCCTAACATCAGAAGTCAAGGAAATCCCTTTGTCCCACCACATTCGAACCCAGAGAGGATTTTACAACCTAATCGTATAATGGCAGAACACGAATATAAAGGATAGCTTGAAGAGGTTTGGGATGAACCAAATATAGTACCTCCCCTACTCTAGGTGATCCATAGAAAATTGCTGATAGACAGATGGAGAAGTTGTTAGCATATACAGCTAACTAGAGAAGAAAGGCCGAAGTTCAGCGGTTAGCTTAGCAGGCAGAGCTAGCTAGGCCAATGCCAATAGTTGATTATCGAGCAACACTTGATGGTAATCGAGATGGAGTTCGAGGTGGATTATCTCAAGTGAACCCACCATACCAATACTTTCATCCATATTATGAAGAAGAGGATATGGGATTCGTTAAGCAACCAAAAATAAGAGATATCATTCCTCCTGTACTGCCCCCGAATGTAAAATTTGACATAACTAGTGCCATGATCCAACTCTTAAACTTAAACAGTATGTTTTTTATCTCGGATACAAACAATGAAAATATGCATCTTGATAATTTTGTTGGGATTTACACTTTTTATACAATTCTGGGGGTAGACCATGAGGCACTCAGATTGAGGTTGCTCCCCTTTTCATTGACTAGAGAAGCTTCTTTGTGGTTGGGGGAACTTTGAGAGGATTGATCACCATGTGGAATAAGATGCACTGGTAATTCTCAAATTGTTTCTTTCCTCTGGACAGATTGTTGCAGTTAAAGGATGAGATATACAACTTTAGGAAGCTACATTCTGAGTCTATGTACGAGACTTAGTTCAGGTTTAAGAAAAATTTGAGCATGGTACCCGCTCATTATTTTCAAGGACAAGCTTGTTAGAGATATTTTATAGAGTTTAGAACAACAGTTATCGAGCCATGACAAACACAATCACTGGAGGAGTATTTATGAGATTACACTGGGAAATAACATCTAAGGTTCTTGACCCGATCTCTCTCGCCAAATAAGGATGACATACTTAGGAGGCTAAAAGGGGTGCTTTCACTTATACCATTAGAGATTACGATGACCATAGAGAAGCTGATGATTCTGTGGCATAAGAGATTGTGCACCTGAGAACTAATATTGGGTTGATGACTAAGAAGTTCACAACATTGAATTCCGAGAAGGTGAATGTGGTAGATTCATAGGGCACAACCTCTAGAGCATATGAGTCTAACTTAGAGGTGGAAGATAAGTATCTTGATCATGAATTGAAAGGATTCTAAGCCAAAAAAACAAGGAAACCAAGGTTGAAACTATTACAAAGATAGATATAGAGATCATAGTAGGGAGCGTGATAGTGACTGGAGAAGAAAAAATGACTATAAGAAGAAAAGAGACAGGTATATTCTGTCGGGAAGTCGTGATACTGAATTAAGAATTGAGGAATTATTGTCCAAACTGTTGAAAGGTCAAAAAGTTAGGAAAAGTGCCTTAAGGATATTAAGGCCGATATCTCAGGTTTGACCAAGAAGGTTGAGTCTTATGCGACTGTAATCAAATAGTTAAAACAATAATTTGGGCAGATGTCTGCTATGTTAAATCAGAGACAGTCGGGTACCCTTTCGAGTAACATGGTCCAAAATTCTAAGAATTATGGTCACTCTCTTGCTATCACCACTCAAAGTAGTTTATCCACTATTGATCCTCTATTGCCTACTGATGAGGTGCTGAAGAATGAGGGTAATATGGTTGATGAGACACCTATTGTGGAGTCAGACAAGGAGATAAATATTGATGTTAGTGTTGGTGAGGATAAAGGTAAAGGAAAGGTCGATGAGCCTATAGTGAAACAAATTCCATGACCAACCCCACCTTTTCCTCAAAGACTGAAATAGAAAAAGAAAGAAGGAAAGTTCAAGAAATTCATTAATATACTGAAAGATTTAAGCTTAACATCTCTCCCTTTGATGCTTTGGAAAAAATGCCTGGGTATGCCAAGTTTATGAAAGAATTGGTGACAAAGAAGAGCGCAGCTAGTTTTAAGGACGTTGTTGGACGCCATCTTTGCAGTGCAGTCAATTTTAAATCTCTGGCCCCGAAGAAGGGTGATCTCAGTGCGTTTATGATCCCATGTACTATAAGGACATCCAGATTCACCAGAGCATTATGTGACTTCGGATCCAACATCAATTTGATTTCGCTGGCTTTATGCAAGAAATTATGATTAAGCCTTTTAGAACCTACTTATATGCAGTCGTTGATGGTAGACCAAACAGTAAAGAAACTCATGGGGATATCTTTTGATGTTTTGGTCAAAATTTGATAACTTTATTTTTCTGACTAATTTTATCATTTTGGATTGTGAGGTTAACTTCTAGATGCCCATCATATTGGAAGGACTATTTATGGACACGGGTAGAATAATGGTTGATATGGAGAAGGGGGAGCTCATGTTTTGAGTCAATAATGAAGAAGTCACATGCAATATCCGAAGAGCTATGAAGCATCCTACCAACATGAGGGTAGTGTCAGTTATTCATTGTGTTGATGACTCAGGAAGGTATTCTTATGGGTACCTTTATGAATTTTGAGTAATTAAGGTACCCGCGTCATTCCATGATATTAAATTAAGCACTGCATGGGAGGCAACCCATATCATTGTTGGTGAAGTATGATTAACCAACTTAGCTACATCGTCCCGCGATGTTAAATCAAGCACTAGGTGGGAGTCAACCCTCTATTTTAGTGTTCATATTTGTTTTTTTTCTTTTTTATAGGTAAAATGGAAAGAGGAATGACTTGGAATGCAATAAAATTGCTAAATTTAGAATATCTCAGGTAAGGGAATTTATGACCAACTCACGAAGGTCAGAAGTCTCATGTGGGCTAGGTAAGTTATGCATTAACTGAAAGATGGAATTTTGTGAATTTTTTTAGGGAATTTCTGGACTTTAACCTACGAACTTACTTATAGGTCCATAAATACTGCTTATGACCTCATAAGTAGTAAAGTAAGTTTTAGAATTCAAAGACTAGAGAGCAGGGAACAAAGGTAAAAAGTTGGGCCCACCTACTGTGGACACCTATGGACCGTAGTACCACTTAAGGCCCGTAGGTGGGAAATTTTTGGGCATAATTTTTTTAAATTTTTTGTCCCACCCTGACCCTACCTAACACTAAACTAACCCTCCTATCCTATTTAAACCCCATTAGGCCAGTTTTAACCCCTCAAAACTCAAAATTCCCTCTTCCCTCTTAAAATTCAAACTACCCCACTTTTCTACACTTGATAAAAGGCTAAAAGTTACTTGTTCCTGGTACCAACTTGTCCAAAAGAACTAAGTACACATTCAAGTTTGGGTTTTACTTCACTTTTTTGTAGTTCACTTTCGGTTCTTCGAATAAATGGTAATATTCTTGTCTCCTAATAGTAGTATCTTGTGCTAAATATGAAATAAGTAAGTTGGTATGTTTAATTTCATGCAAAATACGTAGAAACCATCATGCTTGTACATAGGAGCCTTGAATTAGCCTAAAATCTTAATATGGGATTTTGTTCTCTAATTAAACTTTAAGATCATGCCCTAAAAGAAAGTTGAATTTTAAAAGGTAAAGGAATACCAAAAGTTTTGCATGCTAGTTTGTATTGAAAAAATGATTCAAGTAGAATATGTGCATATTGCACTTGTTGGGACTGAGTGTGAGTTATAGGGATGCAAAAAAAATTAGGCAAAATTTAAAGTTTTTAATTTTTATTTTTTCTTAAAATTTTGCACTCCCTCACTATCTTTCAAACACTAACACTTGTTTTTTAGGTACACATGTCACAAAAGGCTTCAAAGAAGAAGGCTGCACCTTCTACGTGACAGGATGACTCTTCGAGAGAAGTAGCTTAAAGGAGACATACCAGTTTCCCAAACTAGAGCAGCCTCGACCCACGTTACTCGACTAGTGACTAGGGGACAAAAGCATGCTACAACTGAGGTTATTATTAATGTAAAATTGGGTGTACCATTTGCAGAGAAATCATAGTGGGGTAAATGACCTTCTTTTACTTGGCCTAGGACCTAAATTGAGGCTATTCAGTTCTTATCCAGGGCGAGGATGAAGTCGGTTGGGAGATCACCACCACACTCTCCCCAGCCTATTGAGGGTGATGAGAAGGATGAGAAGGATGAGAAGGATGAGGATAATAATGATAAGAAGGAAGAGTCAGAGACAACACTAGAGGTAGTTGTACATGACCCATAGTCTGAGGAGAGATCACATGATGTGGATAAGCCTAAGGTCGCAATACAGGAGAAGTCATCAGCAGTACCCTATCTGAGGAAGGTACCATAATTCAGGAGGAGACACCAGTTGTACCCTAGTATGAGGAGGGTACAGACCAGTCTTCACACCCGGTGCTAGTTCCTAACTCAAAGGCACCATCTCAGCACGATCAGACTTCCGACCTCACATATATATTGGAGAAACCTATTGATGAGGTAAGCCCAAGATGATATGTAGAAGGACGTCGACTGCTATATGAGAGAGAGAAAATTTCATGATCTAGTCCGATCGGTCCATGAGGGATATCTATGAGAAGAGATGAATCAACTTGACCGGGTTGGCTGGAGCACCATTGTTGCAGGCTACATTTGATAGGTATCAGTTGAGGTGGATTACTTTACCCCTAGGTTCATATAGCCCAACATTGGTGTGGGAATTATATACCTCATACCACACCACAGTATCTTTGACTACTGCAAAAGGTAGGGATCTTTTGAGGCATACTAAGTAGCCCCAGCAAGAGAAGATGCTAGTGAGAAGGGTTATGGTTTACATCTTGGTGGTGGCCATCTGCTGAGTTCTCTTCAGGACAGATTATGGTTCTCCAGCATCCATAGTAGAGTATGATTATAGATTGAGAGTTGCATGAGATAGAAACATTATGCATGATGCTGATCATAGGAGAGAGAGTTGAGATGGCTAGATTGATCAATAACTATATTTCACCTTTAGGTGATGATACCCCTTGGATTAAGGGACAAGGTGTGATTAAGAAGGAGATACTAACTTTTTCCGCAATTTTTTTATGGTTGCTTATTCGATATAGATTGTGTTCGATTACTGTGGATAATTTATTAACTTGGGATAGAGCTGCATCGAGTTTGAGCATGATGGTTGGATATGATATTGCCTTTGCAGCTATTATTTGGCATGAGCTTCATGAGAGAGATTTTAGTAAGATGATGACTTTTCCATTCTTATGTCTTGTTCAATAGTTATATGTTGATTCCAATATGACAGTGGTACTAGGTATTGATGAGAGAGTAGAGGCGACAATCGTGGCACAGTCTAAGATGATGAAGGATCTGGCATAACTGGTCCTTCCTAAGAGACCCCGTGCGCCCTTTACAGTGCCTCTGGCCTAGTCTGAGGGCCCTCCAGTTCCTATAAATCCTAGTGATACATAGAGAGGTATTATGGGAGCGAGTATGGAGTTTGAGATGGGGC
Organism: Capsicum pubescens; assembly: GCA_030864215.1. Classification (NCBI taxonomy): domain Eukaryota; kingdom Viridiplantae; phylum Streptophyta; class Magnoliopsida; order Solanales; family Solanaceae; genus Capsicum; species Capsicum pubescens. The sequence continues at coordinate 101,952,245 of CM061544.1, read as the reverse complement.
AATCAGAGAGAGGTTCTCAAATTTCATATACAGGGTGAGGGGACTCCAACTATATCTACATTATCCCGACTTCTACTTTAGAGCCAGTGGGTGTATCTTTAGTGCCCCCTCACTTATCCACTTAAGCTGTTACTTCAGGTACGATGTTTGTTTTATATGAGTTTTTGAAGAGCTTAGTGGATAGTCAGAGCGCCACCAACACTCAGCTACAAAATATTTAGATCGAGGTGGCTACTTTATATGGGCAGATCTGGCTTTGGGTCCGGAATACTCTAGAGACCACTGGGGCTAGATTGGAGTTTGCACATTAGGCTGTGATGTCTGACCTACGGACTGATTTTCATGCATATATAAATGCTTTTGATGGTCGAGTATCAGCCTGATTCTGCAGCATGGAGGCAACGGATCTATGAGATATTAAGGAAGAGGTGGATGTACTTAGAGTAGAGGTATGCTCTCTCACTGAGAACCATATTGTAGCCATCCCTCTAATGGTGCACCCATTTGATCAACAAGCACCTCTTCCTGGGCCTAGACACTTTGACTTATTTGCAAAGAATAATAGATCAGTCCCCATAGTTGGGAAAAAGAGAGGCCGAGAGGGGGACTTGCACGATCCTAGTATTTCATTTGACCAGATCCTGGAATAGGCAAGACATGAGTCGGTGGAGACTACATTTATTGATAGGCAGAGGTGTGCCAAGTTAGCTAGGGGTGAATTTTATAGTAGTGCACTGCTACCACCACTTCCTCCTCCAGTCCAGATACCCTTGCCTAGGGACAATCATGGCATAAATGCCTAATACATCCTAGGTATGCCCTCATTCACTTACATAACATTATTTACACGCACTGGGATAATGCGTGGTATTTTATATGGGGGTGAGGTATACCATAGCCGCCATGAATTTTTGTTACCGTGCTTCTTTTTCCTATCAGCCGCAATATGGTTGCAGAATCGACATGTCTAGGTTAAATTTGTGTCGTATTGTATTTTGTTTTGTATTATGTTATGTTTTTGTGTAATTAGGAGGTTTTTGAGTATTAAGAGCAGTTGACATGTTTTTGTTGATTTTTGAGAAAACATGATACCCCTTCAAAATATTTGTTTTTAGAACGGTGTGATGTGTATATATGTGTGAAAATTGTGGATCTTGTAATGGCATTAAAATTAGGGACATGATAATCATTGCTAACTTGTGCATGAACCGAATAGGTAGTAGCTTGTGATGTGACCCTGTGCTCAATGTGAGTGAGATGCTACTTAGTTCCCTTTGTGTGTTGAATCCACAACATGCCCGATTAGTATTGCCTAGGTTGGAGGATAGTCGGTTACGAAAGGATTATAGGCCATTTTTTATTTTAGTCTACTTTTAACATAAATAACCTTCCATATGTGAATAAGTATCCTTTGATCATGATTTTGGAGCCTATAGCATATTTTTATTGTTACACGTTTCAACTTTTCATTTGTATTACAATGAACCTGTTATGGCCCTGGTCCTCCTTGGACATTGTGCACCTCAACTCAGGCAAATTGCCTAATTTGAAAGTTGGCTATCATCGGGGTGCGTAATGTAAAGTGGGTATGAAAAAGGGTAAAATAAGTGAAAAGATAGTAAGGCTGGGTATGGTAGAAAGAAAAAAAAGAAAAAAAGAAATGAAAAAAGAAGAAAAAGAAAAGAAAAAGAAACCACACCCAACCTGAATATGCAATAAAGAATAAAAAGGGAGAAATAAGGGTGGAATAAAAGTGACACGACCCGAACCGAGGCCTTGTTGTGATGGGCATCCCAAGTAAAACCAGGACCGGGGACTACCTCCGATACCCAACCCAACCGCCAAACTCATACCTTGAGTTAGATGAATTCTGAACATATAACAAGCTAGCATTATTTACAATTCCATACTCTGGTATAGGACTATAACCGTGACCAACCGAAGCAAGTCCAACCATCAAATACCCAGCCAATAACCATACCAAAACCAAAACAATAGCCAAGTAAGAGTCCATAACATAATAGGATGGAACAATCATAAATACAGTCAAATGGTATCAGCCCCCAATACCAATACCAATACCAATACCAATACTAAGGCTAACACTAATACTGGCACCGCTCATACAAACCCATAGTAGTTCCATAAATCCTTTAATCGAAAGTAAAACAATATCCGATTGGGACACGCCCCCAACCATAGCCAAAACCGATGTCTATGAAATATCAAAAAGTATGTAAAAACATCCATGAAATTAAATGGAGCCTTCCAGAATATGGAAGCTCACCACTTTAAACCAACCGAGCTGATCCCGAATCCGATCACTAAGCAGGAGGATCAGAATGGCTGGTTCCTGCATCGTATGAGGATACAGTCGCCCAAAGAGGGGTTAGCGGGTAAACGCTAGCATGCATTTAGGAAAAGGATAAAATAATGCCAACCTTTAAAACCAAGTAAACCGACCATATGTATTTACAACCATACATATACATATATAACCATGATGGGAAAGGGAACCGGTCTTAGCATGCCTTTGAAACCATTAACCTAGGTATATGTAGCTTAACCATTCTAGAACCGCCCATGGGCTATATGGGTCTAGTGTAACCCCCTGAACTGGCCTTGATGCATATAGCCTCACAAACCAGAGATACCATAGGAGTAGGGGATTCTCGAGTATCCTTCGCTCTCCATGATACATTTGTACAAGTGTACAAAGAGGATAACCGTGTACCCTACAAATATCATATATGGTCACCATGACCAATTCTCATGTCGAAAAATATGAGTTTCCAGTGTCCATCCATTGGACTCACACCTTCACGGTTAGCTATCACACCCCGCTATTATTTCCTAATTAAAATAATTACCATACAACCAAACCACCAATTCCATTTATTATTAACCAAGGCTATAAGTAGTGGTATCATCACACTGACTATAACTTGCAAGCAATGTCCTTAGCCTTCCTTTTTAAGTAAAGGGATTCCCATGTATCCATAGATTACATTATTTAGTTGACTTGGGGGAATCCCATGTACCCCACAAGTGATCTTTATTATGTTTGCTTGGGGAATTCCTTTGTACCCCACAGGGCTTTCAATTAGATCAACCATAATCACCAAGACCTTACTATTTAACAATTCCAAACCATTTAAACCATTTAGGGTTCCATTACCACGTTATACCAAGCATAGTTTAATAAAAGTCCAATAATTCAACTAAAAACATTCTCATAGGCATTTTATTAAACAAATTTGTGGCATGGTATTTCCAAAGCCAAAACCAAGTACCAATTAACCATTCCCATGCAACTAAATGTTCAAAACACCATAATAACATGAAAACCATAAGTAACAGACATAGGAAAACCATAACCAGCCATTGTAACCAAAACCCCCAACATATATTTGAAAAAACAAAACCATACCATATTTATGCCATGAAAACCATACATTAAATCATGCCTTTTGTTGAACTAACAATGAGGGAGGAGAACATACCTTAGATTACGAAGATGACGGAGAGAAATCACCCTTGTAAACCCCAAATTGATCCTATTGATGAAACCCTATCCTTCCTTTATCCAAGAGCCTTGAGAGAATTTGAGAGTGTTTTAAGAGAGTTTGAGTGATTTCAAATAGGTTAATAATGTCCCAAGAATGTTATAAATCGTGGGGACTTAAGAGGTTAAGAGGAAAAATGTCCAGATTACCCCTAACTTAAACTGCTTAAAATTCCCGTAGTATGGTACGACCAACCCATACCAATCATACCCTACCATACGAGTGGTACCCACCACTCATACCCCAGGCCTCCGCTTGGACCCTAACACAGTCCAACATACGACCACCCAAGCCAAACCATACCCAACCATAGGATTAGTACCCTTAACTCGTACCCATAACTAAATTATAAGAGGTTGAACATTGTCCAACAAATGAGTTGGACTATACGACTCTTACCCTACCTTCACGACTCATGGTAAGCCACTCGTACTCAGATCCAAGTTAAGTTACTAAGTTTTAGATTAAGTGAAGGAACACCCAAACCAACGACCCATCACCAACCATACGACTTGTTGATGAGTGGTGAACTTACCACTCATTTTCACTTAATACTGGTGCACATTACCATGATGTACATGTATAAGTGAGACAAAATTATGATTAAATGTGCCAATTTCCATATTTTATAGGCATACAGGTCATGAGATGGAAAGATGTGGACTTAAGGTAAGAAGGATCAAAAAAGAGAAAAAAAGTGCAGTTGAAGGAGCAGAAGTGAGGACCAACCTCCGTTACCGCAATCACGGTGATTAGGGGGAAATCACAGTCACCACAATCGCAGAAATAGAGACGTGACTGTACTCTATTGGGTTTAATGATTGAGGGAAATTCAATCAAAAGACCTGGTTGCTTCCTATTCCTATATAAGGCATAATTCTTATTCCCTTAGGACATTAGGCAAGAGAGGAGGATTGAAAAATTAAAAAATTGGTGAACCCTAGAATTTGGGGAAACATTTTGTGTAGTTAAAATTTCAAATTGAAATTGGTGAAATTAAAGTGAAAAGTGAAGATTTTCCTTATCCTCCATTGATATAGATGACATGAATGAATTGTTTGGTATATTTCTTCTCTCTCATTTCACGATTAGCTAAATTCTCTATTCTTGGGATTATGTTGAACTAAGGTGAAATTGTGTTTGGATGATGATCTATTGGTGTAATTCTTGATTGTTAATTATAGATTCTGTTATTGCTTGGTGTAAATAAGTTGTTATTTGTAGGTAAAAATCCCAAATACCCAAAATGGGTTTGTTGGGTGAAAATCCCAATCTCTTGAAAGCTCTCATCATACTTGAAAGAGGGATGCGATTGAACTTTTAGGAATCCATAGCTTCTTTGAAAGAGGGATATAGGGGGACCAAAGCAATAACAGACAATTATGAATATAGCTTACTTTCTTTTGCAATCTTTGGAATAAGGGTAGATAGAGAGTAGGTTATGTCATGGGAATCATCCTAGAAATAGGTATGCCCAATTGAGATTTTGGGTGGTTTTTATTGATACACTTATTAGGTACTCGAAAGAGTCATGGAGTGACATCTTTGAGGCCTTGTTGACAAACTAGCCTAAAGGACTCTTAACCCCGCCTACCATGTTATCAATAATTAGAACTTATACCAAACCATCATAATTCCATGCACACCATTCCCTTAGGTAGACATAATCCCAAGATCCCTCAGAAAATTAAATTCTAAAATAAAATTTTCACTATAGCGTGTTGTGTGGATTGATTTTGAAAACATCCTACTCCAAACCAAACCCCCCACTTTACATTATGAGTTTTATGTTGTGTACACTTCGGGTATCTTTTTAGTAATCTTGACACCCATAGGGCTTGAAACCTAAATCTCGCTCCCCGTGGATTCGACGTCAACGAAATTTGAGCTATTGATAATGACTATCCTCTACACTTGATATGGTATAGGTGAGAGTTATCACTCGTACCCACCTAGTCGTACTCATTCCATAAACTCAACCACCCAACACCACCCAATACTGGACAACATAAGAATGGGTCACCTGACTAGTACCCTATTATACGACTAGTACCCTACATTGTATGATGTCCAGAAGCCAAAAACTGAGAAATTTTTCTAAGGGTAAAAATCTAAGGTGTTTCAATCTCCCCTACTAGGATCATTCATCCCCGAATGACAGACAAGGTAGTACAAGCATGAAGTACACCCAATCATAACCATTCCAATCTTTAAATAAGTTAGAAAACAAAGATGCAAGGAAATCAAGCTCCCCTTAACCAAGTTAGAAATTAAAGAAGTGATCAAGAATACATACCTTCCGCATGAATATCCGCAGTAGAAAACAAATGCGGATACTTGGAATTCATGCCCTCTTCTGTTTCCCATGTAGCGTCTTCCACCTTGTGGTTCCTCCATAGAACCTTAACTAAAGGTACATACTTGGTCTACAACCGACGAACCTGCCGATCCAAGATCTCAATTGGAACCTCCTCATAAGATAAGGAATTTGATATACCCAGTCCTTCCAAAGGAACAACCGATGAAGGATCACCTATGCATTTTCTCAACATAGAACCATGGAATATCTGATTAATGGAGTTCAAACTAGAAGGCAACTCTAATTCATATGCCATATTACCAACCCTCCTAAAACCACATAAGGACCAACATACCGGAGACTAAGATTCCCCTTCTTCCTAAACCGGATTACTCCCTTTATGGCATACACTCTTAGGAATACACTACCCCCAACCTCGAACTCCAAGTCCTTATGCCATATATTCGCATAGGACTTTTGGCGACTTTGAGAAGCCTTAAGACTATCCCGAATCACCTTCACCTTCTCCATATCCTAATAAACTAAATCCAGGACAAATATATCCACCTCACCAAGATCGAACAACCCAATAGGAGATCTACACCTCCTACCATACAATGACTCAAATGGGGACATCCCAATGCTAGAATGATAGTTATTGTTGTAAACAAACTCTACAAGAGGTAGATGATCAACCCAATTACCACCATAATCAATAACACATGCATAAAGCATATCTTCCAATGTATAAATAGTTCTCTCTGCTTGCCCATCTGTCTGTTGGTAAAAATCAATACTTAGAATAACCTTAGTACCCAACCCTGTCTAAAACGATTGCCAAAAGTGAGATGAAAACTACATACCACGAGTAGAGATAATAAACACAAGTACCTCATGCAGCTTCACAATCTCATGAAGATACAATCTCACATAATCCTTAGTAAAACATTTAGTCCTCACTGGCAAGAAGTGAGACGACTTTGTCATCCTATCCACAAAGACCCAAACCAAATCAAATTCGTTTCGAGACCAAGGAAGACCAGTAACAAAATCCATGTTGATCACTTCCCATTTCCATTTTGGAAATTCAATCTCCTTATACAAGCCCCCAGGCCTCATTTGCTCAACTTTCACTTATTGACACAACAAATATTTGGCCACAAAATCAGCCACATCCTTCTTCATACCATTCCACTAATACATCTCCTTGAGATCACGATACATCTTTGTTGAACTAGGATGAACAACATAGCATGATTCATGGGCCTTAGCCAATATCCTTTCTCACAAACCATCGACGTTAGGAACACATAACCTTCCTTTGTACCGCAAGGTACCATCACCACCAATCTCAAATATCATAACATTTTGCCCACCTACATCACCCTTGATTTTTAACTAGACAAGATCTAGCATTTGCTTCTCCTTGATATTTGAACCATGAGACAACTGAAACACTTCCTATACCAACACACTACCATTCTCGGAGTCCAAAAGAAAAACTGCAAGATTAGCCAAATGGTGAATATCCTTCACCAACTCCCGCCTCTCTTTATCCAAATAAGCTAAACTCCCTATAGACAACCTGCTAAGAGCATCAACAACAACATTAGACTTACCTGGATGGTAGTAAAGCCTCATACCATAATCTTTGAGAAGCTCAAGCCATCTCATTTGCATGAGGTTAAGCTCTTTCTGAGTAAAGACATACTATAGACTTTTATGATCCAAGAAGATGTCCATGTGCACTCTATATAAATAGTGCTATCAGGTTTTCAATGCAAACACCATTGCTAAAAGCTCTGAATCATGAGTAGGATAGTTTCTCTCATGTACCTTCAACTACCTAGAAGTATAGGCTATCACTTTCCCATGCTGCATCAGAATACAATCAAGTCCCACACGAGATGCATCACGATAGACCATAAACCCCTCATTTCCTTCAGGTAAAGTCTAAATCAGAGTTGAAGAAGCTTATCCTTAAACTTCTAGAAACTTCCCTCACAAGCATCTGACCAAGAGAACTTTACCTTCTTCTGAGTCAACTTAGTCAATGGGGAAGATATCATCGAAAAACTCTCCACAAACCTCGTAGAATACCCAGTCAAACATAAGAAGCTCTAAATGTCGGTGGGAGTCTTGGGTTTAGGCCACTTCTTAACCACCACCACCTTTTGTGGATCCATCATGATCCCCTCACTAGAAATAATCTGACCCAGAAAAATGACAGCATTCAACTAGAATTCATATTTTGAGAATTTAGCATACAACTGTTGCTTTTTCAAGGTCTGCAACACCAGACAGAAGTGATTGGCACAATCCATCTCACTCTTAGAGTACACCAAAATGTCATTAATGAACACAATGATAAAAATACCCAAAAACTAATAAAATACATAATTTATCAAATCCATGAATGTCGCTGGGGCTTTGGTCAAATCAAATGACATAACCAAGAACTCAAAGTGCCCATACTGTGTATGGAATACCGTCTTAGGGATATCCATCTCCCTAATCTTAAGATGATGATGCCCAGACTGAAGATCTATATTTGAAAAGAATTTGGCACCTTGCAACTGATCAGACAAGTCATCTATCCTTGGAAGAGGATACTTGTTCTTAACCGTCACCTTGTTCAACTGCCAATAATCAATACACATTCGAAGGGAACCATCCTTCTTATGCATGAATAACACCGGTACACCCCATAAGGACACACTAAGATGGATGAAACCCTTATTCGAGAGATTATTAAGTTTCTCCTTGAGTTTTCTCACCTCAACTAGAGCCTTTCTACAAGGAAGAATAGATATTGGACGAGTTTCCAGAACCAAATCAATCCCAAATTCAATCTTCCTATCCGGAGAAACACCAGGAAGGTCATCAGGAAAGACCTTAGGAAATTTATTCACCATTGGAATAGAATGCAAAGAAAAACCTTCCGAGTTAGAGTCTTTAACCCAGAATAAATGATAGAGACACCCTTTAGAGATTAACTTATGAGCTCTAAGATATGATATAAACCTCCTCTTAGGATCTAGGAAATCACCCTACCACTTAATGATCGGTTTACCAATGAACCTAAAGACAACCTTATGGGTCCGACAATCTAAGGATGCGTAGCACGAGTGTAACCAATTCATACCCAAAATGACATCAAAATCCACCAACTCTAATTCGAACGTATCCACCAAAGTCTCCTTACTACCAATTGATACCACACTCCCTATAGACTCTTTTAGCAACCACATAGTCATCTATCAGGGTAGAAATAGAAAAAGTATCTGAAATAACCTTGGAATCAAAACCAAAATACACAACTACAAATAGGGTCACATAAGAGAGAATGGACCCCAAATTAAGTAAATAAACATGTCATGAGAAAGGATTTATAACATACCAATCACGAAATCAGGTGATGCCTCAGACTTCTATTAGGATGCAAGAGCATATAAATAATTTCGGCCTGTGTTGGTACCAAAAGCAAAAATAGATGCAGAAGTAGAACCCTTTGGTGTAGGAGAAAATGAAGAGGAAAATGGGACTCTGTTTGCTCCCGAAGAAACCTTAACAACCGAACAATTTCTAAGCATATGGCTTGCTGACCATATTTGAAACACCAGTCCCTTCCCTCATTGCAAAACCCTGATATAACCAGCCACAAAACCTATAAAGAAGACATAATGAGGCTAACTAAGCCCCACTAGATTGAGATTGGGCACCCTATGCCCTGAAGTTGTCGCCACCCTGCTGACGCCTATCACTTGACTGCTTTGGGTAAGAAGCTCTAGCTGCAGAGAAGAACCAAAACTCCCCCACTTCTTCTTTGAACACTTACCACCATACCAACCACTTTTATATTGACCACTCTAATCAGAGAACCTAAACTTCTTACCCAGCCTTTCACCTACCTCAACCTTCTTTCTCTTTTCCTTCTCCACCTGTTGCATATGAACAACCAACCTAGACATATCCATGTCCTTGATTAGCAATGCAATATTTCTTTCAAGGATCAACTTACGAGACAGTCCTGAAGCAAACTTTCTTATCCTGGCCCTCATATCAGACACCAATTCCGGAGCATACCTAGACAATTGGTGAAATTTTAAGGCGCACTCATTGACTGACATCTTTCCCTATTTTAGATTAACAAATTCTTCTGCCTTCAGTTTTTTCAACTTCTGAGGAAAGAAGTGGTCCAAAAAAGTATTAGAGCAAGTTTCCTATAGAGATGACTTATCAACCTTACCCTCTACCTGATCCATTCCTCATACTATTAGTATGCGATATCCTTTAGCTGATAGGCAGCAAAATTCACCCCTTCCATATTCGTGGCCTACATGACCCTAAAGATTTTTTTCATTTCATCTAGAAAATCCTGAGGATCCTCCTCCACCTTAAGACCAATAAAAGTTGGAGGATTCAACCTCATGAACTGGACAACCCTTGTGGCCTCAAAAGATGTAATACCAAATATACCACACTTAGCCTAAGAAGCTACCAACTGAGTAATCACACGAATCGACTGACGAAACTCTGCATTCGACATGTCTTTCTGAGGAGCCTGAGGAAGACTAGAAGAAACTGATGGAGCTTCGGAGAAATAAGGAATTGGACCCCTAAACTGAGTATGGATCCTATGAGAAGAGAATGTCCCATTAAAATCATCCCTAGTTAGGACAGAGGAGTTTTCGTGAACTTTAGATCGTCGAGACATGATCTAAAAAGCGAACAAATGAAATTAAAAGGGATTCCAGGGCTTTGATCCTAACATTAAAAATAGAACACAATGAAGAGAAACATTTCCTAAATACCTTGTAGACTCTCTCTTATGAGTGTGGCGCGTTACACACCCTTAAAAGAGACTCTACTTGACACGACTTTGTGGACTCCCAATTAACCATGAACCTAAATGTCTAATACCAACTTAACATGACCCAAACTGAGGCCTTGTCGTAATGGGCATCCTAAGTCCAACCAAGACCAAGGACCACCCCTGATACCTAATCCAACCACCAAATGCATATCTTGAGTCGGATGAATTCTGAACATATAACAAGATAGCATTTTGTACAATTCAAGACTCTGGGATAGGTCCATAACCATACCAACCCAAGCAAGTCCAACTATCCATTACCCAGCGAATAACCATACCAAAACTAAAATAATAACCAAGTACGAGTCTATAACATAAAAGGATGAAACAATCATAAACACAATCAAACAATATCAGACCCAATACCAATGCCAATACTAAGGCTGACACCAATACCGACATCGGACATACCAACCCATAGTAGTTCCACAAAGCCTCTAATCGAAAGTAGAATAATATTCGATTGGGACATGACCCCAGCCATATCCAAAACCAATGTCTGTGAAATAACCAAAGTATGTAAAAACATCCATGACATGAAATGGAGCTTTCTGGAATATGGAAGCTCACCAATTCAATCCAACTGAGTTGATCCCAAATCCGATCACTAAGCAGGAGGAGTAGAATGGGCGGTTCCTGCATCCATAGGGATACAATCACCCAAGGATGGGTTAGTGGGTGATTGCTAGCATGCACTCAAGATAAGGATAAAATAATTCCAACCTTTAAAACCAAGTAAAAGTACCATATGCATTCACAACCATACATATACATATATAAACATATTGGGAAAGAGAATCGGGTTTAGCATGTTGTTGAAACCATTAACCTGGGTATATGTAGCTTTACCATGCTAGAACTGCCTATGGGTTATATGGGTATAGTGTAACCTCCTAAATGGGCTCCAATGAATGTATCCAAATAAATCAAAGATACCATAGGAGTAGGGGATTCTCGAGTACCCTTCGCTCTCTATGATACATAAGTACAAGTTTACTTAGGGGATTCCCGTGTATCATATATGGTCTCCATGACCAATCCTCATATCGGCAACATAACTTCCAGTATCTATCTATTAGACTCACACCTTCACAATTAGCTATCACGCCCCGCCATTATTTCCCAATTAAAACCATTACCATACAACTAAACTATCAATTTCATTTATTATTAACCAAGGCTATAAGTAGTGGTCTCATCATATCGATTATAACTTACAAGCAATGTTCTTTTCCATCTTTTTTTAAGTAAAGGGATTCCCATGTACCCGTGGATTACATTATTTAATTGACTTGGGGGAATCCCATGTGCCCCACAAGTGATCATTATTATATTTTCTTGGGAGATTCCCTTGTACCCCACAAGGCTTTCAATTAGACCAACCAAAACCACCAAGACCTTACTATTTAACCATTCCATACTATTTAAACCATTTAGAGTTCCATTACCAAGTTATACTATGCATAGTTCAATGAAAGTCCAAAATTTAACTAAAAACATTCTCATAGGCATTTTATCAAACTAGTTAGGGGAATAGAATTTCCAAAGCCAAAGCAAGTACCAATTAACCATTCACATGCAACCAAATGTTCAAACTAACTTAATAATATGAAAACCATAAGTAAAAGACATGGGAAAACCATAACCAACCATTGTAACCAAAACCCCCAACATATATTTGAAAACCCAAAACCATACCATATTTATGCCATGAAAACCATACATTAAATCATGCTTTTTGTTGAACTAACAATGAGGGAGGAGTAACATACCTTATATTATGAAAATGACGGAGAGAAATCACCCTTGTAAGCCCAAAATTGATCCTATTGATGAAACCCTAGCCTTCCTTGACCCATGAGCCTTGAGAGAATTTAAGAGTGTTTCAAGAGAGTTTGAGTTATTGAAAATAGTTTAAATGATGTCCCAAGAATGTTATTTTTCATGGGACCTTAAGAGGTTAATAGGGGAAATGTCTAGATTACCCCTAACTTAAACTGCTTAAAATTCTCGCATGATGGTACGACCACCCCATACCAATCGTACCTTACCATACAAGTGGTACCCACCACTAGTACCCTAGGCCTCCCCTTGTACCCCAATAATATACAACATACGACCACCCAAGACAAATTGTACCCAACCATATGATTAGTACCCTTAACCCGTACCCATTATGGAATTATAAGGGGTTGAACACTGTCCAGCATACGAGTTGGACTATACGATTCATACCCTATCTTCACGACTCAGGGTAAGCCACTTGTACTCAGATCCAAGTTAAGTTACTAAGTTTTAGATTAAGTAAAGGAAAACCCAAACCAATGAACCATCACCAACCATACGACTCATACCCTCCTAGTCGTACTCATTCTAGAATCTAAACCACCCAACACCACCCAACACTAGACAACATATGACTGGGTCACCTGACCCGTACCCTATCATATGACTAGTACCCAAAATTGTACGATGTTCAGAAGCCAAAAAATAGAGTAATTTTTCTAAGGGTTAAAACCCTGGGTGTTAAAAAAGGAAATAAGTTAAAGTGAGGACCCCAAATTAAGTATAGTAAAAAGGAGGCTTAGTCACTTGATATATATATATGTACCATACCAACCCTCTAAGCCAATATTACCAGCCAAATAAAGTCCTATAGTGATCTTAACTTGATTGTCTGAAAGCTAAGGTAAAGAAAATAAGGGCAAGCCTATGGTATTTGATGCACATTGGTGGAACTTCTCTTGTGAGAGTGAGTGCCACTTGAATATTCCTATATTTACATGCATTATTCTATATGATTGAGTAGGACTTCTTTATTGTAAGGGCACATGGGTTGTATTGCTAGCTTTTTACTTGTTTAGGTAGTGTAGCTTATATATATACATGGTTATCTATTGCTAATAATTTTCCATATATTGATTGCTTTATGTCACATTGTTGTACTTCATGTGTATAGATAGTTGGTTTTAAAGTGTTGATAGAGGAGGGGATAATGTGTTTGATCTTAAAGTGATGATTGACTGCCTTGCATAGCTTAGATTCTCCTAGTTGGGCATCAGGTTTTTGTTTTGTTTTGTTTTGTTGAATGAGGACATGCAAATGTTCTAAGTCAAGGGTGTTGATGTGCTATGTATTTATAGCACTTTCAATTCTTAAAAAGATGAAAATATGCAAGTTTCTTAGGTTGTTTTGTGAGATATGATGTGTTTGAGTATGTTTTGCAGGAAACCAGGTTTTGGATACTAAATGGAAGAAAACGAAGAAAGTTGAAGTTTTGGATTAGTTACCGAGGATTTCTGGTGTAAGTGCCACTCACCGAGCGTAGGTGACCAAAGTAGGTGTTAGAACTTGAAGTCCAGAGGCTCGGGAGTAGGAAAACAAAAACCCTACCACTTACCAAGGGAACCTATTATTCGTAGGTTCCATATACAGTCCATAAGTTACCTTAGTATATGTTAGAGGGCTAAGTCTAGAGAGCTTCAGGAGCAATGCAGGAGGTCTGTCACTTACTATGGACCACCTACGGTCCGTAGGTGGCCTAAGTGGCCACCGACCTCAATTTTCCTTTTTTGTTTGGGTTTTGATTTTTAGGGTTTTGTTTTATCCTATAAATACCATTTTGACATTTTTAATTAATTTATGCACTCTAAACACTTACAAACATATATTTGATTTCAAGATTTTGATTTTGATTTTGGGACTTTTTGTATTGATTTTGGTCGATAATTTAGTTATAGACTTTGGGTTTTATTCATTGATCATTGTGATATTTCTTGGATGTCTTCAATTATGAATTGCGTTGATCATTTCATAAGCATGGACGGCTAACCCCCTTAGCTAGGGTTGTGGGAACCATGGAAGATTAATTAAGTAGGGTAAGTGGTGAGATTTTATAAACCAATATCTTTGCATGGATTGAGGTTATCTCCAGTTTAATAGATTTCTTAGCGGTTGCAAAAGTTAGGATCCCACCTATACTATCACTACTTACTCCACAACAGGAGTAGTGACTAGGAAAAGATAATCATAACAATAATTTAAAGATTAATTATTGATCTAGGCTAATCAGTATCATCTATGTAAGACAGTTATCTATTATATAATAACTTTAGACTCAAAAGTAATAGTTAACTGGGGTCTAGGATAAGGGATAGTAATGCAATATCCCGAGACTCAAAAGGTAAAGGGTGAAATCTGTCAATGAGTCCACAAGAAAGTTGATAATACATAACATATCAGATTCTACATGTAAGTTATTGGGTTGGTTCAAGAAAGCACGATAAACCTACAAAGTTGAGAAGCCAGGGGGAACACAGTCCTAGTGTTTGTTTCTAACTAATTTCAATGAAAGTTGAGATTTTCTACTTGTCCGAGATTACAATAACAAACCTTCTATTTTCTTTTTGCATTGCCTGTTGATTCCATCAAATGAGATATACAAATAAAATGTATTCCCTGTGGGTTCGACCACAACCTGAGTTGGGTTACTTTACTTGACAAAGACCACTTAATCTTCTATTGGAAGTATAGATTGGGCGTTGATCAGGTTTACCTATACTAAACTATCCTATATTAAAGTATGCTCCACCCGACATCCCAGGCCTTGTTCACATATGGTCTTCCAATAAAAAACTAATGAGGCATTCCCCAGAAAATGAATACATGTGAACTTGGGGCATTCCCTGATGAATAAATACATTTTGTTAGAATGCAAAAAAATAAAAGTAATCCAAGCAAAGCAATTTAACCATTCAACAATCATTAATTCCTAAAATTTGCCTACCTCAATTTGGTGACCTAAACATACATCTATCAATTAAAATTGAACCAAAAATTGCAAGAGCAAACTAAATAATCGATTCATAGACAACTTTATCAATTCAGAATCCCCACCTTTAATTTTATTCCCAAATTACTAGTTTCATACCTAAATCAAGATCAATAATATATAAATCAAACCATATACAATTTTCTTTTATTTGGATTAAGTAAAAATATTTAACATACCCCAACAAACACATCTTCAAGAAATTTGCATCATAAGTGTATGGAGAAACAAATATTTGAAATAAAATTTAAAAAAAACATGAGTAGAATTAGACCTACATTTGATTTCAATACTTGAAACTGTTTGGCTGAAGATGCTTCACTAATTCAAAGAACCTCGACTGATAACCAATTTATAACAAAGACCAATGCAAACCCTATAGTCCAACTCGATTCAACTCAAAAGCCAAATATCCAATCATAATCCCAAGTTCAAAGAAAGAAAAATCAGTTCGCACAAAATCCTAAGCTGAGTCGTGACCTCATTTTGTTGTTCGACAAATATTGAGATGACAATGAGTTGGGTTGTTATCGTTATTTCACTAGAGCTCCGGTGAGATCAAACAATGACAAAAAGAGAGGGTCAATAAAAATTTGAGGTGTTTTTGGATGGGTTTTTGGATTTTTAATGGAGAAATGAGTTTTCGCTGGTGGGATTAATGGTATTTTTCGGTGGGAGTCGAAGGAAATTGAAGCTAGTGTAGTTTTCCGATGGAACTTCATTGAAATTAACATGCAGGGTTCAGTTTTTGGTTGTTTTGGTAGCTAATTTTGGCATTTAAGGGTGGAACCAAAGCTGGTTTATTGGAACAGTGAGCTCTGGTGATGGACGGAGATGGTTTCTCTGTTCTTCTCCTCGTTTCTTAGTTTTTTCTCTCTCTTTTCCTCTCTATTTTTCTCTAATCCTTCTACTGTGTATGAGTTATATATTTAGATCAATACGTGTATATATTGTTAATATTTCTTATTTATTCTCAAAAGAAAAGGAAATTGTAAGGGGGGAAAAGGGGGGCATTTAGGGAAAGGGGTAGGGTAAGGTATCAAATTTGATAAGGCGAAGGGGGTGTGTGGGGGGGAATATTAGGTGAATACATTATTAGTTTTTTTTGTCTTTTTCTAGAGGAATTGTTGGGTAAGATAAGGGTGCGTGGTAAGGGTATGATGAATGGGATAAAACTTTAAATACAAAGCTCGAGAGAGTTATAATTATGTGTTTACATCATGCCCCTCTTTAACTATAAATACCAAGTGTTCTAAATAAAGATGTAGACAATAAGATAAAATTTGACCTGACCATTATTCTAAGGAAAGAAAAAGAAAAATAGAGTGAGATCGAGTTGTGATTTTAGACATCCTATCTATCCCGGGTTATGAGAAAATCAATTCATGTGTAGTTTAAGGGGTTGGAAAGGAAAGGAACTATACTGAGATGGAGAGTCGGGTGAGGTCCTATTGAGGTCCTGGCTTCGGCTGCTGTCATTACATCAAAAATGAAAACTACAAGTTAAAAAGAGAAATGAAATTACAGAAATTCTATCTATGAAGCTTCTCTTGATTCTTGACTTGAGTTATCAATACTTTCACAAGTGATAAGGTATCTGCTTTTCTTTGGGTGGAACTTGAAAGTAAATTCTTTCTCTATGAAAAATTTTGGTATTGGAGATGAACTTTAAAATTGACCTTGTTCTTCATGTAGGCTTTTGAACATGAACTTGAAAACCTTCACCCTATTATCCAAGTGGGCTCCTGAACTTCCAATTCAAAAGATTCACCCTATTCTCCAGGCGAGCTCCTAAACATGCAATTGAAAATCTTCACCCTATTCTTCAGGCGGGCACCTAAACTTGTAACTAATAATCTTCACCCCATTCTCCAAGTGGGATCCTGACTTATAATTTAAAGTCTTCACCCTATACTCCAAGAGGACTCCTGACTTATAATTTAAAGTCTTCACCCTATACTCCAAGAGGACTCCTGAACTTGCAACTAATAATCTTCACACTATTCTTCAAGTGAGCTATTGACTTGAAATTTATAGTCTTCACCCTATTCTCTAGGTGAACTCCTAAACTTGCAATTTTAGAATATTTACCCTATTCTCTAGGCGGGCTCCTGAACTTGCAATAGATAATCTTTAACCTATTCTCCAAGTGGGTTTCTAACTTGCAATTGAAAGTTTTTATCCATTCTCTAAGAGGGCTCCTGGACTTGCAACTAAGAATCTTTACCCTATTCTCTAGGCAGAATCCTAGAATCAAAGTTAAAGCTAGAACAAAAGTTATCTCAAAAAGGGTTATCATAAAGAAAGATTCCATTTTCCAAAAATAACATCCTACTCTCTAGGAGGATCTTGCTAGTCCCAAATAACATAAACAATTTTTTCCCTAGTTTATCATCAATATTTTTTTGCGAGTGTTAAACCAGATCATAAATACTTGTAAAATGTATAATGCAAAGGTGAATTAAGATTCTGACCAAGAAATATATCTTTTGAGTGTAAAATTGAATGACCAAGTCTAGGAAGTAGGTCTTCTAGGAATAAAGGTTCAAGTTAGGAAGTGCGTTACCTGAAAAATAAAACTTGAAATCCTGACAAGGAAGTGCATCCCCTAGGAGTTAAATGGAAGGACTCAACTATAAATGCATCTTCTAAGAGTAAAGGTTCAAGTTAGGAAGTATGTCACCTAACAAATAAAATGTGAAATACCCAGACAAGGAAGTGTGTCTCCTAGGGTTTAAATTGGAAGGAATCGACTAGAAAGTGTGTCTTCTAAGAGTAAAGGTTCAAATAAGGAAGTGCGTCACCTAAAAAATGAACATGAAATTCCTAGACAATAAAGTGCGTCTCTTAGGGATTAAAATCAAAAGACTCGACTAAAAAGTGTGTCTTCTAGGAGTAAAGGTTCAAGTTAAGAAGTGTGTCACCTAAAAAATCTTTAAATACCCAGATGAGAAAGTGCATCTCCAAAGGGTTAAATGGAAAGAGTCGACTAGAAAGTGCATTTTCTAGGAGCAACAGTTCAAATCAGGAAGTGCGTCACCTAATAAATGAAACCTGAAATACCCAGACCAGGAAGGGAATCTCCTAGGGGTTAAATGGAAGGACTCGACTAGAAAGTGTCATTTCTAGGAGAAATGGTTCAAATTAGGAAGTGTGTCACCTAATAAATGAAACCTGAAATACCTAGACAAGGAAGTGCTCTCCTATGGGTTAAATGGAAGGACTCGACTAGAAAGTGCAGTTTCTTAGAACAAAGGTTTGAGTTAGAAAGTGTGTCACCTACCAAACAAAACTTGAAATATCTAGACAAGGAAGTGTATCTCCTAGGGGTTAATGGAAGACCTCGATTAGAAAGTGTGTCTTCTAGGAGTAAAGGTTAAAGTTAGGAAGTAAGTCACCTAAAAAACAAGACTTGAAACACCCAGACAAGGAATTGTATCTTCTAGGGGTTAAATGGAAAGACTCGAATAGAAAGTGCATCTTCTAGGAGAAATGGTTCAATTTGGAAAGTGCATCACCTAACAAACAAAACTTGAAGTACCCAAATAAGGAAGTGTGTCTCCTAAGGGTATAGGGTAATGAGTTTTACAATAAATGTTTAACAAACCTGTGTAACAATATTGTATCTTGCATTTACAAAAGTGAGGAATTGCACCATTTTATATTTAGGATTTGAAACCCTTGATTTGAAGGTAATATGTGTTCCTGTTTCGTTCAAACAAAACTTGTGAGTTTAAGAACATGGTGGTTGGTTTGTGGTTTTAGCTTCTAGGAAATTGTTTTTGCACTTCTCACATTTAACTTGCTTTAAACTATTGACATGTATCAATGACTTGTTGCACCATTAACCCAAACTTAGGTTATAAAGAATGACTCTTATGCAAACACACTAACTCTGTCTCACAGTGTCTCCATACTAGACTCCATTGAAACTTTTTCTTCCCATGACTTCACAACCTGTCAGTTGATGAAAATTCTTTGTTACTTTGCTTTACTTTGGATTATGCCATAATTATGTGCTTGCCTTTTGTCCTGCTTCATACAATTGAATAAGTTGGTAGCAAGTTTTTAAATCCTTTCTCACTTGTTTTGACATGGACTTGACTCAAAGATACTAGAACAATAATAATGATTTTCACTTTGATAACAAATAATACAAATCACAATATATAAACTAAAAGAGAAAATAAAATACAATGAGTGTACCTTTAAAACAAAAGAAAGTAAAACTTATCTGAGCGGGACAACCTGCTCCAATGATTATGGCATGCATTTTGAATTGACCAGCCCAATCTTTTTATCCCAATTATTCATCAGCTCTTTCCAACTTTTTGAACTTGAGAGTGAGTTTATTTTTTCCAAGACCATTGCACTCATGACCTCATTCGGCTAGTGACCCATAATCCTTCATTTTTATTTCTTTTGACTTACAATAATCTTGTGATGCCCGTAAGGGTTTTCACCAATAAAACTCTCTTATTTTTTATTTTTCTCAACTCACAATCGTCTTACCATGCCCATAAGGGTTTTCACAACCAAGACTCTCTCATTTTCACTTCTCTCTTGATTCCTTATGCTGATGAAGAACAAACAGTACCCAAAATACAACGTCATATATCCATTACATGCTTAGTCTTAACATTCTCAAATATTGACCTGAAAGTATTTCTTTAGTTGTAACATAACTTTTGGATAGGATAGATAAAGGATGGCACGAGGCTCAAATAACACTTAAAATAAGGTGAAACTCAAACATTAAAAACTAACTCTTGCCCTAGTTTCTTGGACCGAATTCCAGAGTAGGGCTGCCTATCTATCTTGTTGATTTTTGTTTCCTTTCTCTTCTTTTTTTCTTTTATTTCTCTAACTTTGCCTTCTTTTTTTGACCTTTCTATCTTGGTTTCCTTTTTTTTTGAAACTTTTTATGAGTTATTTCTTTTTCTTGACACTTAAAATTTAACTTTTTAGACTCTATTTAGATTCCAAAAAAAGGATACAAAAGAAAATAGAACTAAAGCTCAAAAAAGGGGTAAACTAAGGATGACATAATGTTTGCATAATAGAATGACATGACTTCGTCATATCAAAACATGAAAATGCAAGTACATATCATGCAATATGAAAGTGGAAGATAAAGATCTATAACATTTTTCACAACACTAACTTGAACTAAGTATGTGTGTCACTTTTTCTTCCTCACTTGTCAAATATACAACTCCACCTTTGTTGTAAATCCCTCACATTGGATGACCCATGCTTTCGTGGGGATAATTTTATTTTTGTTTCTCTTAATATAGGGGATCATCCATTCACTGTTTGATCCAATTCAAAATGTTTGAGATAGACCTTTCAATTGATGACCAAGTTATTTCTATGATTCTCAAGCGATTGGCTTTATTTATTTAAATAAGGCTTCAACTTGGTCACCAAATGTCTCAACACTGTATCTATTTTCTCAGATGCTTTTTTCTAACTTTAACATTATAATTCAATGTTTCATGATTAAATTGAATTTTAAGATCTAGCTAAAATATTTGCAAGCATGTCATATCACTAGAACCAACATAAAATGAATTATGTAAAACAAAATATATTATATTGAGACTCTATATTTAAAAAAAGATAAACAAACAACATATATTAAAATAAAATAAATAAAAGGTACACTAAATTTTGTTGAATGGATAGATAGAAGGATTTGAACATAAGCAACAAAGAAATAAAACAAGATAGATCTCGAACTACAACCCTGAAATAATTCAGATAACAAAAAAAAACTACCAAAAATCCTTCCTGATAAGGAGAGGTGTGCCTTCCCAATTGTTGATCTTGACATCTTAGCCACTGATTTGCCCATCAGCATGGATAGAGATTTAACCACCACCAAATACATTCTCCTTAGCAAATAAGTTTTGGGTCCCCATGTTTGACTCATTACTTCCCACATATTGTGCATTATAGTGTGCTGGCAAAAAAATCTGTGCGATGCTTTTAATGTCAATGTCCTACATCATAATTGATTTATCTTGAATCATCCTTTCTATTTCTCCTTTCAAAGCACGAAAATCTTCAATACCGTGACCCTGAACATCAAAATGATATACACATCCTACATTAGGATCAAAATTTATTAATTGTGGTCAACAATATACCTTAGAAGAGGAGTGATCTTATCTAGTGTCTCAATTTCTAGAACAAATTTATATATGATTCTCCATTTAGTGTGAAACTATCCCTTGTATTTTACCTCTTTTCATAATCTAGCATGGGTAGAAAATTAGGTCTAGAAGGGCTTCGGTATGTTTGTGGAGTTGGATGATGATTCTGAGGGATTGGGGTGAGCCATTGTGGATGGACAAATGATTATGCGCCATACAGGGGATACTGAGTAGGAGGAATGGAATATTTTAAATTTTATTGAATGAAACCTTGTTCCAGGTAAATATATGGATCTTATATATAAGCTTGGGGTTGACGCTGATGATATTGGTGAGATGGACCTCTCGAGTTTTGTTGTGATCTAGGTATAATAATATCTACATCTTATTTGTTCTTCCCTCCATCCTTTCTTGAACTATTTTGTATTGCTTGATTAGTTGCTTTCAATGCTGCAAAACTCACAATGTGACCGATCTTAATCCCATCCTATATCATCTCCCCCATTTTGAGGACCTCAATAAATGGCTTGCCTAATGCTATTAACAGCTGTTGAAAATATGTTTCATCCTCTGCTTGGATAAACATGTCCACCATCTTGCATTCTTTTATTGGTGGTTTTACCCCAATAGCTTATTCATGCCATCTAATAGCATATTCCCTGAAACTTTTTACACTCTTCTTGTCATGTTGGTCAAGGAATTTTCATTTGGGAACAAGTCAATATTGTATTGAAATTGTTACATAAATTCATTATCAATACTATCCTAACCATTACACTTAACAACGTCTTGATCAACGAACCATTCAGAACATAACCTGTTAGACTTTCCATAAAATATGTCATAAGCAATTCTTCTTTCCATCCAGCTCCCCTCAATTGACTGCAATAACTTCTTAAATATGTTATGGGATCGCCATGTCCATCACATTTCTCAAACTTTGGAATCTTAAAGTTAGGAGAAAGGTTAACACTTGAAAACATGCACAAGTCCTTATATGAGACACTTTTATACCCCCAAGTCCAAGAGAATTTCTCATAGCCATTTCTAAACTCTTCATTTTTCTAGCTATTTTCTCTTGCTCTTTGTCATAACCCAAACCAGGGACTTGCCGTGACGGGCATCTTAAGTTCAACGGGGACCAAAGATCACCCCTTTTCACCTAACCAAACAACACAATATCTCCCCTGACGGATGAATTCTAAATATATAACAAGACACCATAAGATAAGACTAAAGAATAAACGATAAGCATATGACTGATAACCAGCAACCAGCCAAAACATTCGACCAATATAACCAAAGTTCACAGTAATATAACAAAGATTTATAACACAAGAACCAAACCAGTCTTGGTCGGGAAATGTCCCTAACTATGACAGACGACAATGACAATGAAAATAATAATTTTAATGAAACTCTCAAATCTAGTCTATGATATGAACTGATTAAATGTCCAAGTATTCTGAAGGATGGAAGGTTACCACTTCACCACAACAAATTGATGAACCGAGAGAATCCACCTAACTCTACATAGGAAAAGTAGAGGTATCTCTGGTTCCTGCATCACATGGGGATACAACGTTCGGAGATGGTTAGTAGGGTGAACACTAGCATGTGATGCAGGGATAAGGATAACATAATAATGTGATCAACAGCTCAAAATCATTCAAAATCAATGCATATAATCAAATGCATATATATATATATATCATATGATATGATAGGGAAACTAGGCTTAACATACACTTTAAAACTTTATCCTGGATTGTGTAGCTCAACTGTCATAACATAAAAAGGCACCCACGGGCTATATAGGCCCATCTCTCCCCCAACTGGTAGGTACCTTGCCGCACGAACCAGAGTGTATACATATGCACTATGGGGGACTCAAACCTCCTGGTGTACCAAGGTAACAAGAGCACCAGATCATGTAATATAATATAGGGGACTTAAACATCCCAGTCATATGATAGTAATAATAAGGAAGACTCGAGCCTCCTGGTCATATAGGCCCCCACATCGACAATCGTGGTTTTCAGTGTTGGTCCCTTGGGACCTCCACTTTCATGACTCACCTACACAACCCTCTTTTAAGCCTAATTAAAATATCTATCACACATTCCCAATCATTGAACCATATTTCACATTAAGGCATATATTGTTGGTATCGTCATACCAACTACACTTGCAAGGTAACCAAACAATCTCATCACTTGAGGGAATTCACAACCCCTTTGGTTCAATAATGCAATAGCTTATGAAAACACAAAACCCACAAGGTTCAATTTAAAATCATTATGCCTCATTAGCTTTTCACATTATGCAAAGCTTCAAGAGTAGTTCAACAATCATATTTTTCATATTCAAAACCAATTTCACCATATGAGGTGTAGGTCATAACCACTTTAAAGGTCACAAGTTTGGGAAAAATCACAATTCTCTAGTTCATTCACCATATCCATGAACCCATAAGTTCAAAATGACAATTAAATCATGAATAATCATATGTAAACCATAGGAACAATGCATTGTTCAATCAATAAGCATTCAAAACCCTCAACCCTTGCATCAAAACCAACATAAATATCTCACGAGCATTACTTTAAAACATATGATTTTAACAAATTAATAATGAGGGAATAGTAACATACTTGAAATACCAAGTTTCACGAAAAGAATACAACCCTTAATCCCTTGGATGACCTACTTCTTTGAAACCCTAAGTATGGCTCCTTGAGAGGATTTAAGAGAGCTTTGGAAGTGTTTTAGTATGTTACGAATGAGAAATAACCCCTTTTAAGTGACTTATGAGCGTGGGGTTTTAATTGGGTGAGAAGGGAATTATCCAAAGTTCCTTTAAATGAAAAGCTAGAATTTAATCGTTAGTGACTACGGGTCACTATAGGACTCATACAGACTCATTACGACTTGTCACCATGAGTCGTAACCAAGAAATTCTCCAAGGTAATCATAATATGTTGATCCTACGACCCATATAATACGACTCTTAATGGGACCCCATGACTCATAAGGTCCAGTCGTAGTCAATACAGAACCCAATTGGGTAAACACTAAACATCCTACGATTTGCACCCAATGACTCGTAATGACTTCTTATGATTCTTAGTGAGCCACTCGTCCTCAGGGTAGAACTTTGCCCATACTTACTAATTTGGTTACGATTGGGTCCTTAGGACCCATCAAGACTCCCTTCAACTCGTGTCTCCAAGTCTTACTCAAGATAGTAACTCAAGCACCATTTACTGGACACCTTACAACTAGGGTCACCTGACCCGTTAAGACATCCTATAACTCATAGGATGAGTCATAGTCAAGATAGTGAGGATAAAATTTTAGAAAATTTTCAGGAACCAAGAACCCGAGTTGTTACATACTTCCCCTGTTAGGATCATTAATCCTTGAATGATAGGACATGTCATTTATTAGTACGATTAGACCGCAAACACAACCACTTTTTCCTTTAAGATAGAAAATAAAGATATTAAGGAATACACATACCTCAAGCATAATTATTCGGAATGGGAAACAAGAACATATACTTGGAATTCATGTCCTCCTCATCTTCCCAAGTAGCTTCCTAAGCCTTTTGGTTTCTCTAAAGAACCTTTACCGAAGCCACATCCTTCATTCGCAATCGATGGACTTGCCGATCCAAAATCTCTACCAGAACTTCCTCATAGGACAAGGAATCCAAAATGCCCTTTTTTTTTCAAACGAATAATTGTTGAAGTATCACCCACACACTTTCTCAACATCGAAACATAAAATACCGGGTGAATGGAGTACAAACAAAAAGGTAACTCCAATTGATAAGTGATATTGCCAACCCTTTTTAAAACTAAATACGAATCGACATAACAAGGATTGAGCTTTCCCTTATTTCCAAACCACATCACTCCATTCATGGGGACATTTTTAAGAATACCCAATCACCAACACTGAACTCCAACTCCCTTCACCTCACATCCGCATAGGACTTTTGGCGATTTTAGGCGGCCTTAAGTCTATCAGAATCACCTTCACCGTATTCATGTCTTGGTGAACCAAATCTGGGCTAAACAACATATTTTCACTAACCTCAAACCACCTAATAAAAGATATACACCTCCTACCATATAAACCCTCAAACGGAGCTATTCCAATGCTAGAGTGATAACTGTTTTTGTAGGCAAATTGTATGAGATGAAAGTGGTCAACCCAACTACCATCAAAACCAAATATACAAGCTTGAAACATGTATTACAAGGCTTGTATTGTCCTTTTCACTTACCCATCGATATACGGGTGGAAAGCGGTACTAAGGGTAACCTTAGTCCCCAAACCTTACTGAAATGACCTCCAAAAGTGAGATGAGAACTAAGTACCCCAATCAGATATGATAGAAACTAGAGCATAATGTAACTTCACAATCTCCTTAATGAATAACTTGGCATAATCCTCAGAAGATAAATTAGTCCTCACTGGCAAGAAGTCAGCGAACTTATTCATCCTATCCATGATGACACAAATCAAATCAAACTACTGGTGAGACTGAGGAAGACCGATAAAAAAAATCTATATTAATTATTTCCCATTTGTATACCGGTAGCTTGACCTCTTGAGCCAACCCACCTGGCCTCAAGTGGTAACACCCCAAAAGTATCCCCCTAGGCGTCACATGCTGCTTAAGACTACGAATATCCCTTAGCTAACCCATGATATCTATACAACTTAAAACTCGCATGAACGGTGAACTAACATATGTATTAAGACTAAGAAAACAACTTAATAGCTCATTGTCAACTAGTAAATTTGAAATTATAAACAAACTCTTTAAACTAAAAGATACGCAGCCTGACAAGCCTCTATTGCTAACTAGAGATCCACTGACATAGACCCCAGATGACCCGAACATAAATGGAAATCAAGTGACTAAAATACTTTCATAAATGAATAGGAGTTTGATAAGCTAGGTCCTCGAACTATGAGGACTCACCAAAGTCATGATGCAAGTGAAGATTCCCGTAGTCAATCGTACTGCTGAAAACGAGCACCATAACCAACATTATAAGACAATGTAGCACATAAACATATATATGGGTCAGTACTTCTATAATGAACTGAGTATGTGGGGTTGAATGCATAAATAAGACAAGAACTGGAAATATATGTACACTTTCAAATGATGCATGCTAAGCGTAAATGACTCACCTTGGACTTGAGTAAAACTAAAGACTGCAAGATCATTAAACATGGATAATGAAGCATATGAATAAGCTTAGTGAGCCATTACACTTAGTGTCTAAAATCTTTACTTTTATTCTTTCTTGTGGGAGATTCCTCTAACCGACATAAACCATGTGAGCTACCGTGGAGTCCATTCTTAACCATGTTAGGAGATCTAGTCTACCCTTGCCATCGGAATAGAACCTTAACTTATAATGATCACTGAATTTAACCAATAGTGGGACTAAATCCTATGGTGGATCGTAGTTTCCAGGAATTTAGGATACGCTCATCCACATTCCTTTCTCGGTGCTAAATACTATTCCCAAAATATACATAATTTCTCATACTTAAGAAATAAACCTTAAAAATAGCATAAGGGTTTAGACTAAAAATCAGTTATGCTTTTCTTTACTTAAATCTTATTCAGAAGGAACACTTGTAGATTTCATATATTATCTTGGATGAAAAGATCAAGATTTTCTCTAAATCATGCTATAAAACACATCACTTTGGCTTAAAAGCATAAACTTCTTGTAAACTCAGTACTTGTTCTTAGGACTTGGAATTCATTCTTTATTTCATAGAAATTCATAACAAAATATTGTGCTCAATATTCACATTGAAATATTTCAACAATATCCCAATCAAGATAATGAAATTCAAATCACAATATAAATCTTACAAGTCAAAACATGAATAGATGTAAACCTTGATGCACTTATTTTTTTCAATCATATGATAGTGTTATACTTCAAGAATATGATTATTTGGGTATGAAACCTAATTCAAAATAAGTAAATTAAAATTTAATATAATAATTTTTGGGCACAAGGATAAAAGAATAACCTTGTTCAAAACTCCATATAACTGGAACTGCTTGACTTGTAAAGAGGACTTGAACTTTGAGTCTTGAGAGATGACTTGGTGAGAGAAACCTAATCTTGTTGTTCTTGAAGATGGGAGGAGAAAAGATGTTTTTAATCGACTGAAAGATAGAGAAAAATAATGCCTCTCTTGGTTTATAAGTCATGGGTTGGGATTTATAAGTGGGGAAAAGACCAAAAGGTCCCTTAACTGAACTTATAGAAAATTAACCGCCAGTCATCGCGAGTTAATTTACGACTTGTAAGGTAAGATTGGAATATAAACTCATAAGCTTGGTAGTGGCAAGGATAGAACATACACTGGTCAAGATACGAGTGATAACTTACGACTCGTTACATTTATATACGTCTTGAAAAAACCACTCGTAACTTGGACAGAGACTTAGGGGACCTATACTGTTGACCTTATGAATGATCCTCATACGACTCATATTATCAAGCGATGACTCCGAGGGTCAAGTCATACCCCACCAGAACTCTAACCACTCCACACTGACTTAGCTAAGGATTACATTTTACGACCCGTGAGATGTATATACGACTTAAGGAGGTGAGTCATAAGTTGCACAATGGCTTACAAACACGGGGTATTACAATATCTCCACCTTGGAAACATTCGTCCCCGAAAGTTATTCATATAGGATTTGGATTTGGAAAAGAATCAACACCTCTACACAAAACTTACAACCAAGCTTATATCTATCACAAATGTCTAATTACTCACAACATCAGATACGACTTAAGAATACTTAAACAGACTTAAAGAGAAAGAGTTTTGGCTGAAAATAACTATTTACCTTCGATATGAACCGAGTTGGAAGAAAATATATGAGGATAATTGACCATCATGTCTTCTTTAGCTTCCCAAGTGGCCCCTTTAACCAATTAGTTTCTCCAAAGAACCTTTACTGATGCTACTTCCTTATTCCTTAGTCTTTGGATCTGCCTATCAAGTATCTCCATAGGAATCTCCTCTTATGACAAATTATCTTTGACCCCAATACTTTCTAGGGGAACTACTAATTATGGATCTCTAATGTACTTCTTAAGCATCAAAACATGGAATACTGGGTGAACCGTAACTAACTCTAATGGAAGGTCCAACTCGTAAGCCTCCTCTCCTACATGCCTCACTATCTCATACATACCAAAAAATCGAGGACTCATTTTCACTTTCTTTCCAAATCTCATTATTCCCTATATAGGCGACACTTTTAAGAATACCCAATCCCCCACTTCAAACTTGAGCTTTCTCCTCCTTACAACTGCATATGACTTTCGATGACTCTGAGCGGTCTTCAATCTTTCACAAATCAACTAAAACTTTGCTATAGCTTCAAGAATAGAATCTAGACCAATCAACGCTGCTTCACCAACCTCAAACCATCGTATGGGTGATCTGCAACTATGCCCGTACAATACTTTAAATAGAGCCATCTGAATGCTGACATGGTAACTATTATTATACACGACCTCAATCAAAGGTAGTTGGTTATCCCAACTCCTTTTAAAGTATAAAACACACGCTCTCAGCATATCTTCCAATGTCTAAATTATGCGTTCAGCCTAACCATCGGTCTGTGGATGAAAAGTTGTACTAAGCTTAACCTTTATACCAAGGCCTTTCTGAAAAACTTCTAATATTATGAAGTGAATTACATGGCTCTGTTTGTAATAATGGATAAAGTTATCCCATGAAGCCTGACTAACTCGATAATATACATCTTGGCATAATCTTTTGTTGTATCTGAAATCATGACAGGTAGAAAATGTGTTGATTTAGTCATTCAATCAACTATGACCCAAATTGAATCGTCTTGTCGTCTTGTATGAGGCAACTCTTTGATGAAATCCATATTCACTATTTCCCACTTCTAGGTAGGGATGCTAATCTCCTTAGCGTACCATACGGTCTCTGGTGATCAACTTTAACTTACTGGTAGGTGGGACATTTGGCCACAAAATCTACTATGACCTTCTTAATACCATTCCACCAATAAATTTCCCTCAAATCATGATACATTTTGGTAGCACCAGGATGAAAAGAATACTTCGAACCATGCGCCTCGACTAGTATCCTTTCTCTCAACCCATCTACATTGGGGACACAAAGCCTATCTTGATATCAAAGTACACCATCTGCCCTTTGGCAGAAAACCTTAACCTTCTGTTGTTGGACTAATTACAATATTTAGTTTAAGTATAGGATCGCTATGCTGATTCTCCTTTACTTCCACTACCAGAGATGATTCTGAATCGTTCTGAACTACTACTCCCCTATAATTAGTGTCGAGAAAACATACTCCCAAACGGGCTAATCTATGCACCTCTTTGGCTAATTCCCATTTTTTGTTTTTCACATGTGACACACTACCCATAGATAACCTACTTAGTACGTCTGCCACTACGTTGGCCTTAGCTAGATGATAAAATACATTCATATCATAATCTTTTAATAACTCCAACCACCTTCTTTGATGAATATTTATCTCCCGCTGGGAAAATACATACTGAAGACTCTTATGGTTAGTGAAAACATCAACATGCATTCCATAGAGGTAATGCCTCCAAATTTTCAAGGATAATACCATCCCAGCTAACTCTAAGTCGTAAGTTGGGTAATTCTTTTTATGATCCTTAAGTTACCTGGAGGCATAGGCTATCACTCTCCTATTTTTCCTTAATACACAACCTAGCCCAACTCTAGAAGCATCACAGTACTCTACGAATCGGTCTAACCTCTCTGATAGAGCTAAGACTTTTGTTGAAGTCAATCTATCCTTCAACTCTTGGAAACTCTTCTCCAACTTTTCCTAACATATAAAGTTCACTTTCTTCTTGGTAAACTTAGTGAATTGTGCGGATATACAGGCAAACCCTTCAACAAATCTTCTATAATACCGAGCCAAACCCAAAAATCTCCAGTTATTGGATGGAGTGATGTGTTGAGGACAGTGCTTCACTACATCAGTGTTCTGAGGATCTATATGAATACCATCCCCTGAAATGACATGCCCCAAGAAGGTAATATATTTTAACCAAAAATTTACATTTACCAAACTTCACATATAACTGACAGTCCTTGAGGGTCTGTAGCATTGCTCTCAAATAGTCTACATGTTCCTCCTCACTCCTAGAATACACTAGTATGTTATTTATAAAGACAATGATAAACATGTCTAAGTACTACTCGAAGACCATGTTCGTCAAATCCATAAAGGCTGCAGGAGCATTTGTCAATCCAGACGACATAACCACAAACTCATAATAGTCGTACCTTGTTTGGAAAACTGTCTTCGGAATGTCTTGCCCTCTGACTTTCAACTGATAGTATCCCAACCTAATGTCAATTTTGGAAAACCACCAATCACCCTGAAACTAATCGAACAAATCATCGATCTTAGGAATGGGATACTTATTATTAATGGTAGCCTTATTTAGCTATCTATAATCTATACATATTTTGAGAATGCCATCTTCCTTGTGCACAAAAAGGACTGGAACAACCCACGAATAAACACTGGATCTGATGAAACCTTTGTCTAATATATCCTTAAGTTGCTCCTTTAACTCTTTAAGTTCGGCCGGAGCCATGCTATATGGAGGGATAAAGATGGACTGAGTATCAGGAAAAAGATCAATATTGAATTCTATTTCTTTGTCTAGAGGTACCCATGGCAGATCTTCGAGGAAAACCTCAGGAAACTCATTGACGACACAGACTGATTGAACTGTTGGGTGTTCAGACTTAGTATCTTTGACTCGAACTAAATTGTAGATACACCCATTTGATATTAACTTTTTGTCTTTAAGATAAGAGATAAAATGACCTTCAGGAAATGTAGAACTACCCTCTCACTCAAAAATTGGCTCACTAGGAAACCAATACTTCACCACGCGGGTGCAACAATCTATTGATGCATGGTATAAATGAAGCTAATCCATGCCGAGAATAATATTGAAATCTACCATCTCTAACTATATTAGACCCGCTAGTATGATATTATAGAGGACGGTAATAGGATACTCACTATGGACTTGCCTAGCAACAATTGACTCACCCACTGGGGTAGAAACTGATAAGGACTTAGGGAGATTTTCGGAACCTACCCCAAAATTTATAGCGACCAAGGAGTTACAAAAGAGAGATTTGATCTCGGGTCTAACAACACATATACATCAGGTGGAAGGCATGAAGTATACCAGTGACAATATCTAGATAACTCTTCTTCTCCTGAGGGGATGGTAAAGCATAAAACTAATTATGGCGCTGACTGCCACCGGAACTGGATGATGAGCCTTATGGGGGAGCTGGGTGGCCTGGATGAGATGCTGGATTAGTTGCTTGAGTCTAAGGATGAGAACATCTACCTTCTTGCTTAGCATACAGACATTTTTTGATCATGTGGCCCATCATACAATAACCGTAGTAACCCCCTTTTCTCATCATGCACCTATCAGGATGGGGTCTTCTACTATTTCCATATGTCGGGTAATTGGGTCTCCCGACTACACTATTTTAAGACCTAAAATTCAAAGTCCTTCCCCACTGATCCTGCCTGGTCCTGGGTGCAGGGGCACTGGCTAAAGATGGATCAAGCACTAATGAGTTACCCTGGAACTGCGAACGACTTCCCTCTCCAGACCTTAGCTAACTATATGCAAATTATCCAGTCTTAGATCTCTTGTTACTCGTCTCTCTTTTCTTTAACTTCTATACCTCAATCTTTTATGCATGAGATATCCCCAATTGGCATGGCAATCCTACACTCCTTGACCATAAAATCAGACACTTCAGTAACAAACTTACTCATACGAGCTCTAGAGTCAGATAATAACTCTAGGGAATACTTAGCTAATTAAGTGAACTTAAGTCAGTACTCCTTAACTATCTAGAGCCCTGCCTCAGGTTCATAAACTCCTACACTTTATCCTCCATCAACTCACAAGGAAAGAACTATCTAGAAAAGCACTCTGAAATACCTGCCAACTCATAGGAGCTGTATTCTCAGCTCTACCATCCTTTCATATAATGACCCAATCATAAGAAACATCATTCATCTTATAAGATGCCAACTCTACACTCCCTTCTTAGTAACGAGCATGATGTGAGTAATCTTTCTCACCTAATCAATTAAAAGTTGACGATCATCATCCACCTTTGACCAATGGAACTCAGGTGGATTCATCCTCATAAAGTCCTAAATCCAGGTTACAGCTAATTACCATTTTGCTTAAGTGGGACTAATGCCTGTTGGTTTCCCTGAACATTAGCATTACAACTTGGTCCAACGCTTGAAAGGAAGCTCAAAATTCAGCATGAGATATATTCTCATTTAGAGGGTCTGTGTGCAGGGGTGGTTGATCATAATTTTTGCATGTGTCAGCTCGACGAGGAGGCGTATTTTGTTATGTAAAAGCATGAGTTAAGAAAGATAGATACAACTGTAATCACGATAGATCATGAAAGAAATGATGATTCCTAACTCATTTCATAGCCTCTTGCTTATAAATGTAGCACACTTTACTTTGATGATCAAGACTCTATGTAATGCGGCTTGTCTGATTCCCTAGAACTCTTTAAAACCATAGGCTCTGATACCAATTTTTTAATGCCCTGAAAGTATCCCCCTGGGCATCACACGATGCTTAAGACTACAAATAGCCCTAATCTAACTTGTGACATCTATTCAGCTTAAAACTCGCATGAACGGTGAACTAACATACGTTTAAAGACTGAAAGAAAACAACATAATATATCATTGTCAACTAGTAAATTGGAAATCGTAAGCAAACTCTTTAAAATGAAAGATATGCTTGATTTCTAACTAGAGAGACACTAGGACAGACCCCAGCTAACTTGAACATAAATGAAAATAAAGTAACTAAAAAACTTTCATCAATGAACATGAGTCTGATAATCTCGGTCCTTGGACTATGAGGACTCACCAATGTCGGGATGCAGTTGATGATGCCCGTAGTCAATCGTGTTGCTGCAATGAGCATCAAAACCCATATTATAAGATAATGTAGCACATAGACATATTTGTGGATCAGTACTTCTGGAATGTACTGAGTATGTGTGGGTGAATGCATCAATAAGACAAGAACTGGATATATATGTACACTTTCAAATGATGCATGCTAAGCGTAAATGACACGCCTTGGATGTGAGTAAAACTAAAGACTGCAAAATCATAAAACATGGATAATGAGCCTATGAATAAGCTTAGTGAACCATTATACATAGTTTCTAAAATCCATACTTTTATTATTTCTTGAGAGAGGTTCTTCAACCTAGATAAACTATCTGAGCTACCATAGAGTTCAACGTCTTACCCATGCTGGGAGATCTGTTCTACCCTTGCCATTGGAATAGGACCTTAACTTATAGTGATCACTGAACTTAACCAATATTGGGACTGAATCCTACTGTGTCTCATAGTTTCTAGGAATTTTGGATACGCTCATCCATATTCCCTTCTCGGTGCTAAATACTACTACAAAAATATACATATATGCTCATACTTAAGCAATAAACCTTAAAAATAGCATAAGGGTTTAAACTGAAAACCAGTTATGCTTCTCTTTACTTAAATCTTATTCAGAAGAAACACTGTGGATTTCATATCTTATCTTAGATCAAAAGATCAAGCTTTTCTAAAAATAATGCTATAAAACACATCACTATAGCTTAAAGGCATAAACTTCTTGTAAACTCTGCACTTGAACTTAGAACTTGGAATTCATGCTTTATTTTAGAGAAATTCATAACAAAATATTGTGCACAATATTCACATTGAAATCTTTCAAAAATATCTCAGTCAAGATAATGAAATTTAAATCACAATATGAATATTACAAGTCAAAACATAAATAGATGTAAACCTTGATGCACTTAAATATTTCAATCACATGATAGTGTTCACTTTAACAATATGATTATTTGGGTATGAACCCTAATTCAAAATAAGTAAATTCAAATTTAAGATTTAAATTCAAATTTAAGATTATACTTTTTGGGAACAAGGATAAAAGAATAACCTTGTTCAAAACCCCACATACCTGGAACTACTTGACTTGTAAAGAGGACTTGAACTTTGAGACTTCAGAGATGACTTGGTGAAAGAAACCCTAATCTTGTTGTTCTTGAATATGGGAGGAGAAAAAAGGTTGTTAACTGACTAAAAGATAGAGGAAAATAATGCCTCTCTTGGGTTATAAGTAATGGGTTAGGAGTTGTAAGAGAGGAAAGACCAAAAGGTCCCTTAACTGAACTAACAGAAAATCGGCCTTCAGTCATCACGGGTCAAATTATGACTTATAAGGTGAGGGTATGAGTTGGACTAGAAACTCGTAATCTTGGAGTGGCAAACATATCACACATACTGGTCAGCATACGAGTGGTAACTTACGACTCATTAAATTTACATATGACTTGAAACAACCATTCGTAACTTGGATAAAGACTTAGGGAACCTATACTGTCGACCTTATGAATAATTGTTATACGACTTGTATCATCAAGTGATGACACCGAAGGTCAAGTCATACCTCACCAAAACTCTAACCTCTCCACACTGACTTAGCTACAATTTACATATTATGACTCGTGAGATGTATATATGACTTAAGGAGGTGAGTCATAAGTTGCACAATGGCTTACAAACATAGGGAATTACAATATCTTCCACTTGGAAACATTCATACTCGAAGGTTATTTAACTAGGATTTGGATTTGGAAAAGAATCAACTTCTCTACACTGAACTTACAACCAAGTTTATATCTATCAAAAGTGTCCTATTACTCACAACATAAGATACGACTTAAGAATACTTAAACAGACTTAAAGAGAAAGAGTTTTGGCTGAAAATAACTATTTATTTTTGGTAGGAATTGAGTTAGAAGAAAAGAGATGAGGATACTTGGCCATCATATCTGCTTCAGCTTCCTAAGTGGCCCCGTCAACCCATTGGTTTCTCTAAAGAACCTTTACTGATGCTACTTCCTTATTCCTTAGTCTTCAGATCTTCCTATCAAGTATCTCCGTAGGAATCACCTCATATGAAGAATTATCTTTGACCCCAATAATCTCTAGGGGAACTAATAAGGACGGATCTCCAATGCACTTCTTAAGCATCAAAACACAGAATACTGGGTGAACTACAACTAACTCTGATTGAAGGTCCAACTGGTAAGCCACCTCTCCTAAATTTCTCACTATCTCATACGGAACAATAAATGCCTCACTACATCAGTGTTTTGAGGATATACATGAATACCAGCCCCTGAATTAACATGCCCCAAGAAGGTAATAGATTTTAACAAAAAAATTACATTTACTAAACTTCACAATAACTGACAGTCCTTGAGGGTCTGTGACACTAGTCTCAAATGGTCTACATGTTCCTCTTCACTCCTAGAATACAATAGTATGTCATCTATAAAGAAAATGAAAAACATATCCAAGTACTACTTGAAGACCCTGTTCATCAAATTCATAAAGGCTACAAGAATATTTCTTAGTCCAGACGATATAACCACGAACTCATAGTGGCCATACTTTGTTTGAAAATCTATCTTTTGAATTTCTTGCCACCTGAATTTCAAATGATAGTATCCCAAACTAAGTTCAATTTTAGAAAACCACCAAGCACTCTGAAGATGATCGAACAAATCGTCGATCCTAGGAATGGGATACTTAATATTGATGGTAACCTTGTTTAGCTGTCTATAATCTATATACCTTTTGAGAGTGCCATCTTTCTTGTGCATAAAAAGGACTGGAGCACCCCACGGAGAAACACTGGTTCTGATGAAACCTTTGTCTAATATATCTGTAAACTACTTCTTTAACTCTTTAAGTTCGGTTGGAGCCATGCTATATGGAGGTATAGAGATGGGTTGAGTATCAAGAAGAAGATCAATAATAAATTCAATTTCTCTGTCTGGAGGTACCCGTGGTAGATCATAGGAGAAAACCTTAGGAAACACATTGACTACACAGACTGATTGAACTGTCGGGTTTCCAGACTTAGTATCTTTGACTCGAACTAAATGGTAGATACACCCTTTTGATATTAACTTTTTGGCCTTAAGATAAGATATAAAATGACCTTCAAGAGATGCAAAACTACCCTCCCACTCAAAAACTGGCTCACCAAGAAACCAAAACTTCACTACGCAGATGCGATAATCTATTGATGCATGGCATGAATGAAGCCAATCCATACCGTGAATAACATCAAAATATTCTATCTCTAACTTTATTAGGCCTGCTAGTGTGACCTTATGGAGGATGGTAATAGGACATTCCCTATGGAATTTCCTAGAAATAACCGACTCACCCACTGGGGTAGAAACTAAGAAGGGCTTAGGGAGATTTTCAGAACCTACCCCAAAATTTACAACAACCAAAAAGTTACATAAGAGAGATTTGATCCTGGGTCTAACAACATATATACATCAAGGTAAAAGACATGAAGAATATCAGTGATAACATCTGGAGAACTCTCCTACTCCTGATGGGATGGTAAAGCATAAAATTAATTCTGGCGCTGACTGCCACTGGTACTGGATAATGTGCTCTATGGGGGAACTGGGTTGGTTGGCTGAGCTACTGGATTAGTTGCTTGAGTTTGAGGATGAGCACCTCTTACTCCTTGCTTAGAATATAGACACTCCTTGACCCTATGGCCCATCTTATCCAAACTATAGAAATCCACTTTACCCATCATGCATTGATCAGGGTGGGTCCTGCCACACTTTGCATATGTCGGGTAACTCGGCCTCCCGACTACACTATTTTGAGACCCAAAATTTGAAGTCCTTCCCCACTGCTCTTGCCTAGTCCTGGGTGTAGGAGTATTGGCTAAAGATGGATCAAGCACTAATGAATAACCCTGGAACTGTGAACGACTTCCCCTTCTAGACCTTGCTTGACTATATTCAAATTGTCCAGTCCTAGCTCTCTTATTTCTCTTCTCTCTTTCATTCAACTTCTCTACCTTAATCTATTTTGCATGAGTCATCAACCGAGAAATATCCATATCCGTTATTGGCATGGAAGTCTTGCACTCCTTGACCACCAAGTTAGATACCCCAGTAACAAACTAACTCCTATGAGCTCTAGAGTTAGATAACAACTCTAGGGCCTACTTAGCTAATTGAGTGAACATAAGGCAGTACTACTTTACTGTCTAGAGCCTTGCCTCAGGTTCATGAACTCCTCCACTTTAGTCTCCCTCATTTAACAAGGAAAGAACTATCTAGAAAATCACTCTAAAACACCTGCAAACTTATAGAAGTTGTATTCTCACCCCTACCATCCATCCACATAGTGACCCAATGATAAGCAATATCCTTCAACCTATAGGATGCCAACTCTACACTCCCCTCTTTAGTAATGAGCATAATGTGAGTAATCTTTCTCATGTCATCAATAAAAAGTTGAGGATCCTCATCCACCCTTGACCCATGGAACTCAGGTGGATTCATCTTCATAAAGTCTTAAATTCGGGTTACAGCTAAATTACCATTTTGCTGAAGTGGGACTGTTTCCTTTTGGTTTCCCTGAACATTAGCATTTACAACTTGGGCCAACGCTTGAAAGGCATCTCAAAATTTAGCATGAGATACATTCTCATTTAGAGGGTCTGTGTGCAGGGGTGGTTGATCATCATTTTTGCATGTGTCAGCTCAGCGAGGAGGCATATTCTATTACATAAAAGCATGATTTAAGCTAGATAGAGACAACTATAAGCACGATAGATCATGAAAGAAATAATGATTCCTAACTCATTTTGTAGCCTCTTGCTCATAAATGTAGCACACTTTACATTGATGATTAAGAATCTATGTAATGCGGCTTGTCTGATTTCCTAGGACTATTTAAAACCATAGTCTATGACACCAATTTTTAACACCCCAAAAGTATCCCCCTGGGCGTCACACGATGCTTAAGACTATGAATAGCCCTAATCTAACTCATGATATCTAATCAGCTTAAAACTCGCATGAATGGGGAACTAACATATGTATAAAAACTGAAAGCAAACAACTTAATATCTCATTGTCATCTAGTAAATTGGAAATCTTAAGCAAACTCGTTAAACTGAAAGATACACAGTATGACAAGCCTCGATTGCTAACTAAAGATCCATCAGGACAGACCCCAGCTGACTTGAACATAAATAAAAATCAAGTAACTAAAATACTTTCATTAATAAATAGGAGACGAATAAGATCGGTCCTTGGACTATGAGGACATACCAAAGTTGGGATGGAGGTGATGATGCCCGTAGTCAATGGTACTGCTGCAACGAGCACCAAACCTACATTATAAGATAATGTAGAACATACATATATGTGGGTCAATACTTCTGAATGTACTGAGTATGTATGGATGAATGCATAAATAAGACAAGAAATGGATGTATATGTATACTTTCAAATGATGCATGCTAAGTGTAAATGACTCACCTTGGACTTGAGTAAACTAAAGACTGCAAAATCATAAAACATGTATAATGAAGCATATGAATAAGCTTAGTGAGACATTGCCTTAAAATCTTTACTTTTATTCTTTCTTGTGAGAGATTCTTCTAACCGACATAAACCATGTGAGATACCATAGAGTCGAATGTCTTACCCACGTTGGGAGAGTTGTTCTACCCTTGCCATCCGAATATGACCTTAACTTATATTGATCAATGACCTTAACCAATATTAGGACTAAATCCTATGGTGGCTCGTAGTTTATAGGAATTTAGGATACGCTCATCCACATTCCTTTCTCGATGCTAAATACTACTCCTAAAATATCCATACATGCTCTTACTTAAGAAATCCACTTTAAAAATAGCATAAGGGTTTAGACTGAAAACCAGTTATGCTTCTCTTACTTGAATCTTATTCAGAGGAACACTTGTGGATTTCATATCTTATCATAGATCAAAAGATCAAACTTTTCTATAAATCAAGCTATAAAACACATCACTGTAGATCAAAAGCATAAACTTCTTGTAAACTCAGTACTTGTACTTAGGACTTTGAATTCATGCTTTATTTCATAGAAATCCATAACAAAATATTGTGCTCAATATTCTCATTAAAATCTTTCAATAATATCCCAGTCAAGATAAAGAAATTCAAATCATAATATAAATCTTACATGTCAAAACATGAATAGATGTAAACCTTGATGCAGTTAAATCTTTCAATCACATGGTAGCGTTATACTTCAGAATATGATTATTTGGGTATGAACCCTAATTAAAAAAAGTAAATTCAAATTTAAGATCATACTTTTTGGGCCCAAGTATGAAAGAATAACCTTGTTCAAAACCCCACATACCTGGAACTACTTGACTTGTAAAGAGTACCTGAACTTTAAGACTTGAGAGATGACATGGTGATAGAAACCCTAATATTTTTATTCTTAAAGATGAGAAGAGAAAAGATGTTGTTAATTGACTGAAAGATAGAGAAAAATAATGCCTCTCTTGGGTTAGAAGTCATGGGTTGGGAGTTATAAGAGGGGAAAGGACCAAAAGATCCTTTAATTGAACTTACAAAAAATTGAACGCCAGTCATCATGAGTCAACTTATGACTCATAAGGTGAGGGTACTAGTTGGACTATAAATTCGTAAGCTTGGTTGTGGAAAAGATAGCACACAAACTGGATAATATATGAGTGGTAACTTATGACTCGTTATATTTACATACGACTTGAAAAAACCACTCGTAACTTGGACAGAGACTTAGCAAACCTATACTATTGACCTTACGACTGATCCTCATATGACTCATATCATCAAGTGATGACTCCTAGGTTCAAGTTGTACCCCAACCAAAACTCTAATCACTCCACACTACCTTAGCTACGGTTTACATCTTACAACTCGTGAGATGTATATATGGATTAGGAAAGTGATCGTAAGTTGCACATTGGCTTCCAGACATGGGGTATTACACAGGTGCTCCACCTTCACTTGATGACACTCCATTCACTTGCCACAAAATTGGAGACATCTTTTTTCATATTATTCTAGCAATAGATCTCCTTAAGATCATGATGCAGTTTCATCAAACCATGGTGAACAATATAACATGACACATGAGCTTTGGCCAAAATTCTTTCTCATAACTTATTAACCCCGGGAACACATAATCTATATTGGTATCTCAAGATATCATCACCACCAATCTCGAAAACCATCACCTTCTACCTACTTATATCATTCTTGATTTGCATCAGAATAGGATCCAACATCTATTTCTCATTCACTTCAGCACCAAGAGATGACTTTGCCATCTCTTGAAAAATTACACCACCATATTTGTAATCTAAGAAACAAACTTCAAGATTAGCCAAATAGTGAATATCCTTCACCAAATCTCTCTTATCCTCATCCATATGTGACAAGATTCCCATGGACAACCTGCTAAGAGCATCAACAACCATGCTAGCTTTACATGGATGATAGTGGAGACTCATGTCATAGTCCTTTAGCAAATTAAGCCACCTCATTTTCCTGAGATTTAGCTCTTTATGAGTGAACACATATTGCAGGCTCTTATGATTAGTAGAAATATCAACATGAACCCCATACAAATAATGTTGTTTGATCTATAATGCAAACACCACAACTAACAATTCTAAATCATGAGTCAGATAATTCTTTTTATGAACTTTAATTGTCTAGAAGCATACACAACCACCTTTCCATGCTACATCAACACACAATGCAGTCCTATACGAGGTGCATCACAATAAACCACAAAATCATCCTTTCCTTCGGATAGTGTTAAAATCGAAGCTGAAGTCAGCTTATTCTTCAACTTCTCAAAACTACCCTCACAAATGTTAGACCACAAGAACTTCACCTTCTTCTGAGTCAACTTAGTCATTGGCAAAATGATAGAAGAGAAAATTTCCACAAACCTTCTACAATAACCGGCTAAACCCAAGAACCTCCAAATGTTGGTTGGAGTCGTGGGTCTAGGAAACTTTTTAACCACCACAACTTTCGATGGATCCACCAAGATCCCTTCACTAGAAACAACATAACACATATAAGTCACAACATTCAACTAGAACTCACACTTAGAGAACTAAATATACCAACGCGGATCTTTTAGGGTCTGCAACACAAGGCGGAGATGATCGACAAGATCTACCTCACTCTTTGAATATATCAAAATATCATCAATAAAGACAATAATGAACAAATCCAAGAACTGATAGATAACCCAATTCATATGATCCATAAATGTTGTCGGGACATTGGTCAAGCCAAAAGACATCACCAAAAACTAAATATGACCATATCGTGTACGAAAAGCAGTCTTAGGGATATCTGTCTCCCTAATCTTCAATTGATGGTACCCAAGATAAAGATCAATCTGAGAAAAGAACTTAGTACCTTAAAGCTGATCAAAGAGATCATCAATCCTCGAAAGTGGATACTTATTCTTCACGGTACCTTATTTAATTAGCGATAATCAATAAACATTCAAAGGGAACCATCCCTCTTATGCACGAAGAGCATGGGAGCACCCCATAGAGACACACTAGGGAAGATAAAAACCTTATCCAGAAGATCTTTCAACTGCTTCTTGAGTTCTTTCAACTCAGCCGAATCTATTTTGTAAGGAGAAATAAAAATAGAACAAGTATTTGGAAGAAGATCAATCCCAAAATCAATTTCCCTATCGAGAGGAATACCAGAAAGATCATCAGGAAATACCTCAAGAAATTCATAGGCCACAGAGACAGTCTGCAAGGAAGGACCTTCGGATCTAAAATCCTTAACATGCACGAGGTAATAGAGGGACCCTTTAGAAATCAATTTTTGGGCTCTAAGATACGATATAAACCTTCCCTTAGGTACTAGGTAACTACCTTCCTATTCAATCACCGACTCATTTGGGAAAAGGAAACTGACTCTTTGGGTCCGACAATCAAGAGACGTATATCATGAATGCAACCAATCCATCCCCAAAATCATATTAAAGTCTAATATGTCCAACTCTATTAGATTTACCAAGGTCTCTCTACTATAGACCAATATCACACAACTCCTATGAACCCCTCTAGCCACAATGGAGTCACCCACCGAAGTAGAAACAGAAAAAGGATTTGGAATACACTCAGGACAAAAACCAAAATAAATAGACACATAAGGGGTCAAATAAGAGAAAGTAGAACTGGGATCAAGTAGAAAATATGCATCATGAGAAAAGAGTTTGAGAGTACCAGTAACAACATCG
This sequence comes from Capsicum pubescens, assembly GCA_030864215.1. Classification (NCBI taxonomy): domain Eukaryota; kingdom Viridiplantae; phylum Streptophyta; class Magnoliopsida; order Solanales; family Solanaceae; genus Capsicum; species Capsicum pubescens. The sequence continues at coordinate 101,909,124 of CM061544.1, read as the reverse complement.
AGGAATGCCTAGAATCCTGGCGAGTGCCAAGAGCATACAGACGGTTCCTACCAATGTTGGAGCTAGATGTAAAAGTAGTATCTTTTGGTATGGGAGATGATGAAGTAGCGACATAAATATTATTTTCCCTAGAAGAAATCTTAGAAGGACAATCCCGTTGCATATGACCAATTTGACCATATTTAAAGCATTTGTTCCTCCTCTCTTCACAAACACCATGATGTACCTGACCACAAAATCTACAAAGATGATAATATGGAGCCAACTGAGCTCTTCTTGTATGAGACTGGTCTCCTAATGCTCTAAACCCACTATTATACTGAGAACGATGATCACCCGACGACTTTGGATAAGTAGCATTAGCCGTAGAGTAGGAACCATAATTGCTCCACATCTTCTTAGACCATTTTCCACTATCTCTACTACTCTGTTGCTGACCTCTACCCTAATTTAAGTAGAGAAAAAATCTTATTCTACCTTTCACTCATCTCTGCTTGCTTCTTCATTTTTTTTCTTCGTCTACTTATTCCATATATATCACAAGTCTAGATATGTCCATATGCTTATTCAGGAAGGCAACCCTGCTCTAAAAATTGACACACGAGATAACCTAGAGGTAAATTTCCTCATTATAACCCTTATGCTAGACACCAATTCAAGAGCATAACGTGATAACTGATGAAACTTCAAGGTATACTATTTTACTATTATCCTGCCTTGCTATAAATTTATGAATTCCTCAGCTTTTGCCTCCCTTAGTTCCTAAGAAAAAAATGATCAAGAAAAGCACTTGAGAAGTCATCCCACAAAGCGGACTCAGAATCCTCATCCTTATATTGGCCCCATTCCTTATACCACTGATATGCCACATCCTTCAACTGGTAAGCAGCAAAATCCACACCCTACACGTCAGTAGCATGTATCATACGAAAAATCTTTTTCATTAGTAAAATTTTGAGGATATTCCTTAATTTTAGAACCAGTGAATATAGGAGGAATCAACCTCATAAATTGGCCAACTCTTGTGGCCTCAAATGATGGAGCAACAAAAGCAACACACTCAATCTCGGAAGATACCAACTAGATAAGAAAATTAATTGACTGGTGAAATTCAACATTAGACACGCCAACCTAGGGTGCCTAAATAGGGATAGTGAAATAACCTGGGTTTTGATCATTAGAAATTTCCTAAATTTTAAGCTTCTGGACATCATACGACTTATGGGTACAAGTCGTATGATGTGGTATGATTTAGGGGGTCTTGGTCATATGTTACTTAGTGTGGTCTTAGTTGGTTACTGTCCAAGGTACGAGTATATACCATACGAATCATATGGAGATGATATAAGTGAGTGAAGCCATTTTGTATAATGATCAATATGTTATGTACTTGGTGGATGGTCTAGGGTATGATTTATGGGTACTTGTCGTATGCTTGGATACGAGTAGGCCTTGGTGGTCATATATTGTATAGTGTTGGGGTCCAACTTTAGGTCCAAGATACGAGTCATGGGTACCACTCATATGATTATGTACAATTTGGGAGGTGAAGTCGTACCCACCTACGAGAATTCTTTTACAGTTTAATTTGGGGGTATTCTGGGTATTTACCCTCTTAACCCCTTACGAACCCATGAACTAAATCACTATTGGGACTTTATTTACCCTATTATTCTAATCTTAAACACTTGGAAACTCTCTCTAAACTCTCTCAAGCTCTTAGGTTAAGCAAAGTCTAGGGTTTCACCAAGAGGATCAATAAGGCTTCCAAAGGGTGATTTCTCTCCATCTTCCTTATAATCTAAGGCATATTACTCCTACGTCATTGTTATTTCAACTAAATGCATATTTTATGAATGGTTTTTATGGCATAATAGTGATATGGTTTTGGGTTTAAATTGTATGTTGTGGGTTTTATTATTAATGGTTGAGTTATGTTTCCCCATATTTTTACTTATGATTTTCATATTATAATAGTGGTTTGAACATGTGGCTGCATGAGAATGGTCAATTGGTACTTGGTTTTAGTTTTGGAAACTATATGCCCTCAACATGTTTGTTAAAATGCATATGAGAATGCTTTTATTTTATAGTTGGATTTTCATTGAAATATTGCATGGTATAATATGGTGATTGGAACCTATATTGGTTTAAATGGATAAATTGTAAGGCCTTGGTCGCCATGGCTTGAATTAAAAAAACCTTTTGGGGTACATGAGAATCCCTAAAGTGAATCTAATAATGGTATCCACGAGGTACATGGGAATCCCCTAAATGATTGGATAAGGACATTGCTCATAAGCTATAGTCGGCATGATGATACCACTTCTTATAGCCTTGGTTAATAATATATGGAATTGGTGGTTTAGTTGTGTGCTAATGGATTTAATTGGACAATAATGGTGGATTGTGATAGCTAACTGTGAAGGTGTGAGTCCAACGGATAGACACTAGAAACTCATATTTTTCGACATGAGGATTGATCATGGAAACCATATACTTGTGGGGTACATGGGAATCCCTTAAGTTATACTTGTATACATGTATCATAGAGGGTGAAGGGTACACTGAAATTTCCTTCTCCTATGGTCTCTCCAAATCATGTAGCTACACGCACTAGGGCCTATTCAAGGGGTAACACTGGACCCATATAGCCCATGGGTGGTTCTAAGATGGTTAATCTACATACCCAGGTTAATGGTTTTAAATGAATGTTAAACCTCGCTCCCTTCCCGGCATGGATTTTATATATATATACATATATATACATATATATATATGGATATGTATGAATATGGTTAAATATTAGCACTATTTTATCCATACTCTGAATGCATGCTAACATTTATTTCTTACCTGTCTTTAGGCACTATATCCCATGAGATCCAGGGACCAGCCATACTACCACTCCTTCTTAGTGATTAAATTTGGGAACAACTTAGAGTTTTATTAAAGTGGTGAGCTTCCATACTGTGGAATACTCCATTTCATATTATGGTTTTGTCATCATACTTTGGTTATTTCTTAGACTTTGGCTTTTGCTATGGTCGGGGACATGTCTCAACCAGATACTATTTTACTTTTGGATAGAGGCTTTGTAAGACTACTATAGGTTTGTATGGGAGGTGTCGGCATTGGTGTCATCCTTAGCATTGGTATTTGTATTATGGATGATATCAATTGACTGTATTTGGCATATGATTGCTTCATATTATTATGTTATGGAATGGTTGTAGATTGTTTTACGTTATGGTTATTGGTTCGGTATTGGACGGTTTGACCTGTTTGGTTGGTCATGGTCATAGACCTATCCCAGAGTCGTGAGTGGTACATAATTCTATCTTGTTATATGTTCAAAATTTATCCAACTAAAGGTATATGTTTGGAGGCTGGGTTGGGTATCGGGGGTGGTCCTGGTCCTTGTTGGACTTGGGATGCCTATTACGAGAAGGACCTGGTTTGGGTTGTGTCAAGTTTGTATCAGAAACCGAGGTTTATGGTCAATTGGGAGTCTATAAAGATGTGTATAGTAGAGTCTCTTTTAAGGGTTTGTAGCATGCCACACTCATAAGGGAGAGGCTGCATGACATTTAGGAATGTTTCACTTTCTTGTGTTCAATTTTTAAGCTTTGGAGTCTAAGTCCTAAAATCTTCTCTAATTCCTATTGGTTCGCTTTTAAGATCATGCCTCAATAATCTAATGCACATGGAAACTTCTCTGTCCTAACTGGGGATAATGTTGATGGACACGCTCTACTCATGGGATCCATACTCGATCTATGGTCTAATTTTGGGTCATCCAGAAGTTCCACTAATTCTCTTTAGTCTTTCTTAGACTCCTCAGGCTAATGTAACGAATGCTGAGTTTTGTCAGTCTATTCATATGTTGGCACAGTTGGTATCTACTTAGTTTGAGAGTGGTGTTCCTGTTACTCTATCTTCTGGGGACACAAGGGTTGCACAGTTCATGAGGTTGAACCCTCCAACCTTTATAAATGTTAAGGTAGAGGAGGAGCCTCAGGGTTTTCTGGATGAGAAGGAAAAGATATCTCGTGTTATGCTAGCCAAGAATGTGGAAGAATGTATAAGGAGTGGGATCAAGAAAGGGGTGACACTGATGAGTCATCACTGTAGGAGAATTCCATTATTGCATTCTTGGACTATTTCTTTCCTCAGGAGTTGAGGAAAGCAAAAGTAGAGGAGTTTATTAATCTAAAATAAGGGAAGATATTGGTCAAGGAGTATGCCTTGAAGTTTCACTAGTTTTCTTGATATGCTTCACAGATGGTGTCTGATATGAGGGACCATATAAGAAAGTTCACTTTAGGACTATCTCGTAAGTTTATCCTTGAAAGTAAGACTTCCTTGCTGACCAAGGACATGGATATCTCTAGGTTGGTTGTTTATATACAACAGGTGGAGGAGGAAAAAAAAAGGTTAAGTTAAGTGAGAGGTAGGGAAATAAGTTTAGATTCTCTAAGCAGGGTGGTGGCCAACAACAGAGTGGCAGGGATAGTGGTAAGTGGCCCAAGAATAAATGGGGTAACTCTAGATATTACTTGATGACTAGTGCTCATGTGATAGGCGTTTCCATGGTGGCGAAAACTTTACGGCATAAAGTTCCCAATCTCAGGCTAGTAGGGCTCAGTCTACTCTATCATGTCCTCCCTGCAGGTTCTATATTTGTCTACATAGGGGTTTCTATGATGAGGGAAAGGATAGGTGCTTCGACTATGGTCAGCCAAGCCATATGCTTAAAAACTATCATGTTGGTAAGGTTGCCTCAGGGGAGAACAAGTTTCCAGTTTCTTCGTCTTCAGCTCCAGCACCAAAGGGTGCACCATTTAGTTCTGACACTAGTCAGAACCATCTTTATGCTCTCACTACCCGATGGAGTCTGAGGTATCGCCTGAAGTTATGAATGGTATGTTGCAACTCTTTTCTCGTGATATGTATTATTTACTTGATATGGGGTCCACTCTCTCTTATATGGCCCCCTATATGGCTGTGACTTTTGGTTTTGGTCCCGATTATTGTTCGGAACCTTTTTATATTTCTACCCCAATAGGTGACTTTGTGATTGCTAAAAGAGTCTATATGGGGTGTGTAGTATCTGTTGGTAGTAAGGAAACTTCGGTGAATTTGTATGAATTAGATATGGTTAATTTTGATGTTATACTAGGGATGGATTGGTTGCACTCATGCTATACACCCCTAGATTGTAGAACCCATAGGGTTGTCTTTAAATTTCCTAAAAAGCCTATTATTGAGTAGGAGGATGGTTCTTAGATCCTAAGGGGAAGTTTATATCATATCTTAGAGCTCAGAGATTGATCTCTAAGGGGTGTCACTATTATTTAGTTTGAGTTAAAGATTCTAACTCGGAGGGTCCTTCTTTGCAGGTTCTGGTGGTGAATGAATTTCCTGAGGTTTTCCCTGATGACCTTCTTGGTGTTCTTTCGGATAGGGAAATTGAGTTTGGGATTGATCTTGTTCCGGGCACTCATCCAATTTCTATCCATCCTTATAGAATAGCTCCGGTTGAGTTGAAGGAGCTCCAAGAGCAAATCAAAGATCTTTTGGATAAGGGTTTCATCCTTTCTAGTGTGTTCCCATAAGGTGCACCGGTGTTCTTTGGGCATAATAAGGATGGTTCCCTTCAAATGTGTATTGACTACCAATAGTTGAATAAGGTAATAGTAAAGAAGAAGTATCCTCTTACGAGGATAGATGATTTGTTTGATCAGTTTTAGAGTGCCAAATTCTTTTCTAAGATTGATCTTTGGTCTAGGTATCATCAACTTAAGATTAGGGAGGTGGATATCCCTAAGACAACTTTCTGTACCTGAATGGGCACTTTGAGTTCTTGGTGATGTCTTCTGGGATGACGAATGCCTTGACAGCATTTATGGATTTGATGAGTAGGTTCTTCCATCAGTTTTTGGATTTGTTTGTCATTTTCTTCATAGATGACAGTCTGGTTTACTCTAAGAGTGAGGTGGATCATATCAATCACCTCCGAGTTGTGTTGCAGACCTTGAAGGAGCAACAATTGTATGCCAAATTCTCTAAATGTGAGTTCTAGTTGAATGCTTTCACTTTTTTGGGTCATATTATTCTAGTAAGGGGATCATGGTAGATCCACAAAAGGTTGTCGTGGTTAAGAAGTGGCCTAGACCTATGACTTCAACCAATATTTGAAGCTTCTTGGGTTTAACTCTCTACTACAGGAGGTTTGTGGAGAGATTTTCTACTATAGCTGCCCCATAGACTAAATTGATTCAGAGGAAGGTTAAGTTCTTATGGTTGGATGTATGTGAGGGTAGTTTTGAGAAGCTAAAGGATAAGTTAACTTCAGCTTTGATTTTGACCTTTCCTGAAGGTACTGAGAGGTTTGTGGTTTACTGTAATGTATCCCGTATGGGACATTGTTGTGTTCTGATGCAGCATGGTAAGTTGATAGCCTATGCCTCTAGGCAGGTGAAGATGTTTGAGAGGAATTATCCTACTCATGATTTGGAGATGTTAGTTATGGTGTTTGCGCTGAAAATCTAGCATCACTATTTGTATGAAGTATATGTGGATATCTTTTCTAATCATAAAAGCTTGCAGTATGTGTTCACTCAAAAAGAGCTTAACCTCAAGCAAAAGAGATGGCTTGAGCTTCTCAAGGAATATGCCATGAATCTTTACTACCATCCAAGTAAAGCTAATGTGGTTGCCGATGCTCCTATCAGGTTGTCTATGGGGAGTCTATCTCATGTGGATAAGGAGAAGCGGAAGTTAGTGAAGGATATTCACTATTTGGCTAACCTTGGAGTTTACCTCTTGGACTCTGAGGATAGTGGTGTGTTCATTCAGAAGGTGGCACAGTCATCTCTTAGTGCTGAAATCAAGGAAAAGTAGATGTTAGATCCTATCTTGTTAAGGATCAAGGGTGATGTTGGTGGGAAGAAGGTGATGGTACCTTGCGGTACCAAAGGAAGTTATATGTTCCTGACGTTGATTCTTTTACAAGAAAGGATCTTGGCTAAGGCGCATGAATCACTCTATGTTGTTCATCCTAGTTCGACGAAGAAATATCATGACCTTAAGGAGATGTATTGGTGGAATAGTATGAAAAGAGATGTGCGGCCAAGTGTTTAGTGTGTCAACAAGTGAAAGTTGAGCACATGAGTCCCGAAATATTGTATCAAGAAATTGTATTGTCTGAATGAAAATGGGAAGTTATCAACAGGGATTTCATTACCAGTCTTTCTCGGTATCAGAATCAGTTTGATTCAGTTTAGGTCATCATGGATAGGATAATGAAGTCAACTCACTTTTTGCCTATGAGGACTAATTTCTCTGCTAATGATTATGCAAGGTTGTATCTTTATTAAAATGTGAAGCTACATGAGGTAACTAACTCTATTATCTCTGATCGTGGTATGCAATTTACATCTTATTTTTGGTAGTCATTTTAGAAAGGTTTGGGGAACAAGGTGAGTCTAAGTACTATCTTCCTTCCGTATTCGGATGGGCAGGCAAAAAGAACTATTCAGATAGTAGAGGATATGCTTCATGCATGTGTGATTGACTATGGTGGTAGTTGAGTTGAGCATTTACCTCTTATAGAGTTTGCTTATAATAATAACTACCACTCTAGCATTGGTATGGCTCCATTTGAAGCCCTGTATGGTAGGATATATAGATATCCTATTGGGTGGTTTGAGGTTAGTGAGGCAGAGATGTTTGGTTCGATTTGGTTCACCAAGTCATAGAAAAGGTGAAGGTGATTCGGGATAGGCATAAGGCTGGACAAAGTTTCCAAAAGTTCTATGTAGAAGTGAGGCGATGTGAGTTAGAGTTTAAGGTTGGGGATAGGATGTTCCTAAAGGTTTCTCCGATGAAAGAAGTGATATGGTTTGGTTAGAAGGAAAAGTTCAGTCTCCAGTATATTGGTCGTTACTTGGCTTTACGAAGGGTTGGTAAGGTTGCATATGAGTTGGAGTTACCTTCTAGCTTGAACTCCATTCATCCGGTGTTCCATGTTTCTATGCTAAGGAAGTGTATGGGTGATCCGTCTCTAATCGTTCCTATTAGAGATATTGGTATATCAGATTCTTTGTCTTATGAGCTGGTCCGAATTGAGATCTTAGATTGGCAGGTTCGTCGGTTGTGGACCAAGGATGTAGCTTCTCTTAAGGTTCTATGGAGGAACCACAAGGTTGAATAAGAAACTTGGGAAGAGGAAAAGGACATGATGTCCAAGTATCCATTTTTATTTTCTACTCCCAAAATTCGTGTGGAAGGTATGTATTCTTCATCATACCTTTGTTTTCAAACTTTGTTAAAGGAAAGACTGACTTTCATGCAACTTTTTTTCTAACTTATTTAAAGGTTAGAGTCGAGATGTTAGGGTGTAAATCGTGCTTGTACTGCCTTGTTCCGTCATTTGAGGACGAATGATCCAAGTTGGGGAGAAAAAAACCTTCCAGGGTTTTAATCCTTAGAAATTTCCTGAGGTCTAAGCTTCTAGACATCATATGACTTGTGAGTACTAGTTGTATGATGCGTTACAATTTGGGGGGTCTTGTTCATATGTTACTCAGTGTAATCTTGGGTGGTTACTGTCCAAGGTATAAATGGATACTATACGAATCGTATGGAGATGATACGAGTGATTGAAGAAATTTCGTATGATGATCAGTGTATCATGCTCTTAGTGGATGGTCTAGGATACAGTTTGTGGGTAGTTTTCATATGCTTGGATACGAGTAGACCTTAGTGGTCGTATGTCGGACAGTGTGGAGGTCCAACTTGAGGTCCAAGATATGAGTGGTGGGTACCACTCGCATGATTGTGTACGGTTTGGGAGGTAAAGTCGTACCCACCTATGGAAATTCTTTTACAATTTAAGTTGGGGTATTCTAGGCATTTCCACTCTTAACCCCTTATGACCCCATGACATAAAACACTATTGGGACTTCATTTACCCTATTATTCTAGTTTTAAACACTTAGAAACTCTCTCAAGTACTTGGGTTAAGCAAAGGCTAGGGTATCATCAAGAGGATCAATTAAGGATTCAAAAGGGTGATTTATCTCCATCTTCCTAGTAACCTAAGGCATGTTACTCCTCCCTTATATTTAGTTCAACTAAAGGCATGTTTTATGAATGGTTTTCATGTCATAATGGTGATATATTTTTGGTTTGAATTATATTTTGGGGGTTTTGGTTATTAATGGTTGAGTTATGTTTTCCCATGTTTTTACTTATGATTTTCATATTATAATGGCGGTTTGAACAAGTGGTTGCATAGGAATGGTCAATCGGTACTTGATTTTGGTTTTGGAAACTATATGCCTTCAACATGTTTATTAAAATGCCTATGAGAATGATTTTATTACATAGTTGGACTTTCATTGAAAACTTGCATGTTATAATATGGTGATTGGAACCTAAATTGGTTTAAATGGTTTTAATGGCTAAATTGTAAGGCCTTGGTATCCATGGCTTAAATTTAAAAAACTTGTGGGGTACACAGGAATCCTCCAAGTGAATCTAATAATGGTATCTATGGGGTACATGGGAATCCCCTAAATGATTGGCTAAGGACAATGCTTGCAAGCTATAGTCGGTATGACGATACCACTTCTTATAGTCATGGTTAATAATAAATGGAATTGGTGGTTTGGTTGCGTACTAATGGTATTAATTGGGCAATAATGGAAGGTTCTGATAGCTTACCATGAAGGTGTGAGTCCAATGGACGGACACTGGAAACTCGTGTTTGCCGACAATAGGATTGGTCATGGAGACCATATATTTGTGGGGTATACGAGAATCCCCTAAGTTATACTTGTATATATGTATGATGAAGGGTGAAGGGTACACGAGAATCCCCTGTCCCTATGGTATCTCTTGTTCGTGCATCTATACGTACTGGGGCCCTTTCAGGGGGTAACACTGGACCCATATAGCCCATGGGTGGTACTAAGATGGTTAAGCTATAAATACCTAGGTTAATGGTTTTAAATGGATGTTAAACCCGGTTCCATTCCCGGCATGGATTTTATATATATACATATCTATCTATATATATATATATATGGATGTGAAGGCATATAGTTATTTAATTGGTTTTTGTAACGCCCCGAATCTGGAACCCGAAATGCTACACGATGCTCATGACCCCGAAGGACCACAAGTTAACCCATGACTGATATCTGTACCTGAACACTGCATACTATACTGTATAAATGCGGAAATAAAGGTTGTAAGACCATAAGGTTCAAAACTGTAACATAACTTATAAAACATAACATACGGATGGGATATGAAATTCCCAAAACAACTGAAATAAACTATCTGAACATACTGTAGTCTGAAAAACCTCTAACTGACTGTATTGTCTGAATAAGGAGTTGATGGGACATGTCCCCAACTAACTCGAACTACTGAAATAAATTAATTAATGAGATAATAAAGTAATGGTCATGTCCTCGAAGGATGAGGACTCACTGCTAACTCTGACTGTGGAGACTTGAATACTACTGATGCTCTGGAGCTCGTACTTCTGAACCTATGGTATAAAACACCATAGCGCAAATACATCAGTACGTTTGAATGTACTGGTATGCATGTGAGGTAGGCTGAATGAAAAGGGTTCACATGCATGAACTATACTAACTGACTGAATAACATGAACATGAGAATACATGCATGAATACATAGTAATTGTAACTAAGTTCATGCTAATATGATTACTGAGTCTAAGTACTGATAAGATGAGATACCGATAATTGTATAACTGAAATAACTAAGTCTGAGTGACTGTATCTGACAGTCTAGTTTTTGATGGAACTAATTGAGTTTTGTTTTGTTCTGAGTTGACTGTATCTGACAGTCCTGAATTTTGTAGAACTATCTGAGTTCTATTACTGAGACTGAACGACTGTATCTAACAGTCTTGATCTGTAACTGAAACTGTGAAAAGTAGTTATCTAACCGACATGACCCAAATAAAGCAATATAGTTGAGGTGGGGTCCAATCTGTAACCACAATTGGAAGGGTGTCAATACCGCGCCACTGTTAAGGACAAGCTGTGGGTAACCCTCATCTGATAGTGTCCCCAAAAGAGAATGGTGAGGCCCTCATCTGACAGTGCTTATCCACCTCATCAACCCTCATCTGACAGTGTTGATGTCCTAACCTATGCTGGCTACATATTTCTGGAATGCAAGGATGACTTCTAAGAATCACACCCTCATCTGATAGTGTGTGTTCCGATCCTTGGGTTCACTCGGTGCTAATTCCTACTCCCGTCTGAATAGACACTGAACATGATTAACTGAACTGGACTAAACTGAATTAACTGAGTTCCGTTGACTGACGAAATACTACTGAGATTACTAAGTTTTCCTGAGTCACATGACTGACTAAATTTTTATGAACATGGATCGACTGAGAGTATCTTGAAAACATGACACTGGCTCTAGGCACACAGCTAAATTGTCGGGTACAAGTACCCCCAGGACTCAATAGAATGAAACTGACAAAAACATGACTTTCTTGAATACATGACCAACATCACAATCCATAATATAATAAGTTAGAGATTTCATAAAGTAGAAGTTCTAAAGCACCACAAGGGTTACACATGTATCCATAATTCACTAACTAAGACATTTCATCAAACATTTGGCATGCATAAACTTGTACATGATTGCGGATTTCATATTATTATACTAGTTTGGAACTTTTCCTTCACATAGGCATTTAATCAAACACATGGGGAACATGCTTTGGTTATACAATCATCAACACATCTAATAATCGTGGATACATCAATCAACATGTAAATTTAAGGGTTTGTCATGATTATTCTGCAAATCACCACATCCTAGGGTCAACCATCGGAATATATAATTTCAAACATGAATCAAAACCCCACAACATCATGAACATGAATTTCAATTCAATTTAAATCATGAACATTCATAAATACACAAATCTTGTATTTTGAAAAGAGATTCTTGAGCTTCATGGGTGAAAGGGACCCATGAATCAACACATGACATACCTGGGTAGTGAGATTCTTAAAGTTCTTGGACTTGAAGAACTTGAATTCCTTAGTTTCTTGATGAATGATTTGGATCTTGTTCTTGGGGATTATCTTTGAAAGAAAACTCTATTTTGATGTTGTACATGGATAATGAACTTATGAGCCTTGATCTAATATAATTAGAGGTTAAAACGGGTGGAAAAATACCCAAATACCCTTTTAAAATGACTTTAAAATAACTGAACGAACTATGCGACGGTGGGTACGACGGTCCGTCAGTCCTGACCATCACACCTAGGTAGAATAGGGGTTCACTGCCTCTACTGCGATAGCTTGGGTGACGTTCTGTCGCTAGCTCGATGGTCCGTCGGCCTGAGTCATCTTCCTTAGGCAGAAGGTGGTCTCACTGCCTCATTTGTGACGGTTTGGGCGATGGTCCATCGCAGCCCGACGGTCCGTCGTCCATCATCGTCGCACCTGGGCAGTTTTGACTGCTTTCTGTAAAATGGCCATAACTCTTTACCCCGATACCGGATTTGGACGAAATTGGTATCGTTGGAAAGATAAAAATTCCACGTATATAAAAGTGGATTCATCTTTCAAAGTAAGTTTCTAACATACTTGGGATGATTTCAAGATAGGTAGAAGTATGGGGTATTATAGTTTTAAATATTGGCATTATTTTATCCTTATCCTAAGTGCATGCCAGTGTTTACCCGCTAACCCATCTTCGGGCGTTGTATCCCCATGTGATACAGGGGTCGGCCATACTACTTCTCTTGCTCAGTGATTGAATTCGGGAACATCTCAGAGTTTGATTGAAATTGTGAGCTTTTATACTCTGGAAGGCTCCCATTTCATCTTATGTTTTTGTCAACATACTTTTGCTATTTCATAAACTTTTGTTTTGACTATGGTTAGGGGCATGTCCCGACTAGATACTATTTTACTTTTGGATAGAGGCTTTGTCAGACTACTATAGGTTTGTATGGGCAGTGTTGTCATTGGTGTCATCCTTGGCATTGGTATTGGTATTATGGCTGATATCGGTTGACTGTATTTGATTTGTGATTGGTCGATCTTATTATTTTATGGAATGGTTATGGATTGATTTACGTTATGGTTGTTGGCTTGGTATTGGAGGGTTTGACTTATTTGGGTTGGTCATGGTCATGGACCTATCCCAGAGTATTGAGTGGTACGTAACTCTATCTTGTTATATATTTGAAATTCATCTGACTTAGGGTATGTGTTTGGAGGTTGGGTTGGGTATCGAGGGTGGTACCCGGTCCTTGTTGGACTTGGAATGACCATTACACAAGGCCCTGGTTTGGATCGTATCAGATAGGGGGAACTGGCGGATCTCTATCATGGCAATCTGAAGAGGTGACCCTCGATCAGGTCTGAACCCCTAGAGTAGGATGAACTCCATCCATATTGTCCTCAAATGGGACAGAATGGTTTCCACGAGCATTAGATCATCTGGGAGAAATAATCTGAAAAGCGAACATATGGGAATTAGGGGTGATTCAAGACCATAGACTCTATAGCTCAAAATAGAATAACAAGAAAGGAAAACATTCCTAAATGGATCATAGCCTCTCCCTTCTACTTGACACAGTTTTGTTAGACACCCAATGACACCAAACATAGTCTCTGATACCATCTTTTTCAAGATCCAAACCAGGTCCTGGGCATGACGGGTATCTCATTTCCATCAAGGACTAGAGATCACCCCCATGCTCCTAACCAAACAACAAAATATGGCCCCTGTTGGATAAATTTCGAACATATAACAAGATAACATAAGATAAGTCTAAAGAATAAATGATAAGTCTATGATCGATAACCAGCAACCAGCCAAAACATCTGACCAACATAACCCAAGTGCACAATAATCCAACAAAGACTTCTAACACAAGAACCAAAACCAGTCTTGGTCGGGATGTGTCCTCGACTCTGACAGACGATAATAACAATGGAAATGATAATGTTAATGATAATGAAACTCTCAACTCTAGTCTATGATAGAATTGATGAAATGTCTAAGTCTTACAAAGTATGGAAGCTCACCACTTCACCATAATAAATCGATGAAACAAGCCGATCCACCTAACTCTATGCAAAAAATAGAGGTAAATTTGGTGCCTACATCGCGTGGGGATACAACATCCGGAGACGGTAAGTGGGGTGAACACTACCATGTGACATAGGGATAAGGATAAAATAATGTCGTGATCAACAGTTTAAAATCATTCAAAATCAATGGACATAATCAATTGCATATACATATATATATATATCACATGCTGGGATAGGGAAATAAGGCTTAACATGCACTTTAAAACTTTAGATTGGAATTTGTAGCTCAACCATCATAAAATAAGAAGGCACTCACGGGCTATAGGGGACCAGCTCTCTCCCAACTGGTAGGGCCCTAGTGCATGTAGCTAAATAAACCAGAGGGAATACGCATGCACTATATAGGACTCAGACCTCCCGACATACCAAGGTGAAACGAGCACCAAATCATGTAATATAATATGGGGGACTCGAACCTTTCAATCATAAGATAATAATAATAAGGGGGGCTCGAACCTCCCGGTCATATAGATCCCCACATCGGCAACTGCAATTTCAATGTTGGTCCTTCGGGACCTCCACTTTCATGAAATAACTACACAACCCTTTTTAAAGACCAACAAAAATATTTGTCCCACATTCCCATTCATTGAATCATATTTCACATTAAGGCATACATTGTTGCTATCATCATATCAACTGCACTTGCAAGGTCACAACAATATGCCAAAACAATTTCATCACTTGGAGGAATTCACAACCCCCTTGGTTCAATTATTCAATATCCTATGAAAACACGAAACCCACAAGTTTCAATTCAAAACCATTATACCTCATTAGCTTTTCACATTATGCAAGGCTTCAAGAGTAGTTAACATGCATACTTTGCATATTCAAAACCAATTTCACCATATGGAGTTTAGGTCATAACCACTTAAAAAGTCATAAGTTTGGGGAAAATCACAATTCCCTAGTTCATTTACCATATTCATGCACCCACAAGTTCAAAATCACAATTAAAGCATGAATAATTATATGTAAACTATGGGAAAACATTGTTCAATCAATAAGAATTCAAAACCCTCAACCCTTGATTCAAAACCAACATAAATTTCTCAGGAACAATACTTTAAAACATATTATTTTAACAAATTAAAAATGAGGGAAGAGTAACATGCCTGAAATACTAAGTTTCATGAAAGGAATCCAATCCTTAAGCCCTTGGATAGCCTACTTCTTGGAAACTCTAAGTATAGCTATTTGAGAGTATTTGAGAGAGGTTTGGATGTGTTTTAGTATTTTCTGAATGAGAAATAACCCCTCTTAAATTCCTTATGAACGTGGAGTTTTAATTGGGTGTGAGGGGAATTGTCCAAAGGTCCATTAAATTAAAAGCTAAAATTTAGTCGTTAGTGACTATAGGTCACTATACGACTCGTATAGACTCATTACGACTTGTCACCATGAGTCATAACCAAGACAGTCTCTAAGGCAATCATAATTTGTTGACCCTATGAATTATATAATACGACTCATAATGGTACCCTACGACTCATAGGGTCCAGTCGTAGTCAACACAGAACCCAATTGGGTAAAAACTGAATATCCTATGATTTGTACCAAATGACTCATAACGAGTCCTTATGAATCTTGGTGAGCCACTCATACTCAGAGTAGAACTTTTCCAAATACTTAATTATTTTGTTTTTATTTGGTCCCTAGGACCCATCAATACTCCCTACGACTCGTGTCCCTAAGTCGTACTCAGTACAATAACTTAAGCACTATTTACTGGGAACCTTATGACTAGGTTCACCTAACCTGTAAAGACACCCTATAACTCATAGGGTGGGTCGTAGTCAAGACAGTGAGGGTAAAATTTTAGATAATTTTCAGGGATAAAAAACCTGGGGTGTTACATTCTTCTATCATGCTAATCTTTTTCATAACAAATCTCACTGGTCCAGTTAACTTAGATGTAAGCTCAGGAGTATAGTTGTGATCATCAAGAGTATTAAATATAAACTCACTAGAAGATTTGGGAAGCACAAGCGTTGGATGAATAGATAAGGTGGAGACTCGGTAGGGCGTTGAGCAAGAAAGAACCAACGATAGGTGGTATTAGAAATATAATAGATTTAAATTGAGAATCAAGAAAATGAGTGGTAGAAGCATTGAGATATTGTTGGCATAGAGTAAAACTGATGCATGTTATGGGGAGTCAATGATAGTAGGAACTTGAGTTTGCGACATTGGTGGAAAACTAAAGGTATTTGAAGGATCAATAGCGGAGATGTAATGACCCTTCAGGTTATTTTACATATTTTTGCTTATTTTTGCCGTTAGATCCTTTCCCTAGCTACCCCAAGTCTTTTATGACTTGCTGGTACAGACAGTGTGGCTACCTATAGTTTATTTTTTTTAGTCAATTCCCTATTTTGAAGTCTTCTCTAGTTCCTAATGGCCATGGGACAAAAAAATTAGTGAAATGACCTGGTATGTAAATTCTGACTATGGTAGTAGCTCTAAAACATCAATTTTAGGCTAGGTGGACCTTTGGTACAAGTCCCGAGACACTTGGACTTATTTCGACCTATTGGTCGGAAAGTTAAGAAAATGAAATATGGGTGTGGAACCCAAATTAGATCAAAATGACCCAAGAAAGAAATTTGGAGTACACCACTATGTTCGGAATATCACATTTGGTGAGGTTGCATTGATTGTTTATGTATACGAGATTCTAAATAAATCCCGGGCACCAGATTGAACCCTTTTTGGGCTTTGAAAAATTAAGTGTGCCAAGTTTCTAGTGCACCACGATAGCGACATATTGGCCACGATCGTGACTCTTTCGTGCAGGCCTAGATGTCGTGATTGTGTACTAATTGTCACAATCGTGACTCACGTAGCAGAAGAGAGATTCCACGATCACAAGGCCCGGGGTCGCGATAGCTAGACTCGAGGACTTGTACTGAGTATAAATAGACCTCTTAGTCCATGATTTTTCCTATTTTCACCCATTTCTTGAGAGCATAAACCCTAAATAGTGTGATAGCTCAAAATTGAGACTTTTAGGTAACTTGGGAGCTTGATTAACATTTATTTTCGTGATTATCTTTCGATTAGAGGTAAGAATTCACCCTTTTCTTAGTGAATTTTAGTGATTATTTCTCAAAACCCCAAAACATTTAATGCATGACTTTAGCCCTAATTTAGTTTGGTTTCCAGCCATCTTTTAGGGTAATGATCCCTTGATCTTGTAAGGATGTTGGGTTGGTTTTGGAAATGCGATTTTTGTCAGTGGGACCCACATAGGATTTTTTTGTGATTTTTGGATCCGAAGACAATGGTGCAATATGGGTATCGTTATTCTCGTATTGATGAGTAGAATGTATATATGATAACTTAGCACGTTGAGGAGGCTTCTCAAAAGGGAAAATGGTGGATTTAGCTGATCATTGAGATTTCTTTGGCACCCAGGTGGGATAGGTTTATCACTTGTTAGATTGATCTACTTCATAGCATTCTTGTGATATTGTGTTAGATTTAGGATGCATTTTAGGTATTGTATTAATAAAGTGCAAGACTTGGGTTAGTTGGATCGTTTAGGCTAATTTGAAATCGTAAAGTTGATGCTTCCTTTTGCCTTAGATGAATTGGACTTCATTACTCATGTTTAGCATGAGAATTCCTTAGATTACTCAAGTTAGATAAAAATACTTTAGACACTCATACTTAGGAGAAGATTGTCCTTAGTTTTTTATACTAATAAAGGTTGCCTTAGTTTTTATTTGACCTAGTTGTTGTGTTTGGAAATAACCTCTGCCTTAGGGCTAACCGTGGCTTGCTCTACATCTAAGAGTCGATTTAGATACATTGGCTAAGTCCGGGGTAGATATTGCTTGATAAAAATATTTCAGGGATTTAGAAGTGGGCTCTTTGACCCACCTTAGGCCAAGACTTGTGATAGTTATTGAGGACCCTAGATACGCTTGTGTACATCTAGGAAGATGGTTATTTCGGTGATATTTAGATGCCTTGGTATTTGTTGGTTATGATGAGCTATTAAATTATGTTATTAATTTGGCTGTTGTTTGAGCTATCAAATATATTATTGAATAAGCCGTTGATAATTATATTGGCTAAGCCATAAATTATGTTATTGATTGAGCCGACAAGTGATCTATTAACTGTACTAGTAATTATGCTCGTTGATAAATTAGCATTTACACTTTTTTTCATGCTAGCGGCCATGCTTATTGACTACATTGGTGATTAAGCCATTGATTATGCTATGAATAAGCTATAGTTTATGCCATGAACTAGATATTGACCAAGCTAATGATAAGCTATCTATTATGCTAATGATAAGCCTTTGACCATGCTATTGATAAGATATTGCCTATGCTATTACTTATGTTTATGATCATGCTAAATAATTATGCAAGTAATCATGCTAGAAAACACTCTTATTGATGATGTTAGCAATTGTATTATTAATTTTTCTAGAAGTCATGCTTATTAATCATGTGGGAAGTTATACTATTCATTATACTAGAAATCATGATGCTTGACTATTATGGCACTAATGGTATTGATTATTCCTGGTTCAATTTTGGAATATGACTATGATGATTATATACCCGACAAGGCTGGAGGATGATTATGATGATACATAACTGGCAAGGTCGGAGGATGATTATGATAATATATATATATATATATGTGTGTGTGTGTATATATATACCCAGTTCAATTTTGAAAGATGGTGATGATGTTGATTATATCTGATTCAATTTTGAAGGATGATTATGATAATATAGTGATACCCAACAAGGCTAGAGGATATTTATGACGATTCATTAATACCAGACAATGTTGGAGGATGATCATATTGATGTGCCTATGTGTACATCTACTGGTTCGATTTTGGCTATGCCCTATGTATGAATATTATATACATATCCTTACATGTAGTTGGGGATGAAATTGATATTAGAGATGTCGGATATAGCCAAAAGTGGTAAGAATGATAATTAGTGAACTTATGAGGATAAGTGATAATTATTAAATAGTGATAAATTATTATAAGGTGGTATAGTTGATGATTAGTGATAAATAAGGATTAGTGGTGGATATTATTTAAGTGACTAATCATGACTAATTTATAAACGAGGATTAGTTGGTAAAGGATGATTAGTTAATAAATTATGTTAGTGTAAAGCCCCGAGACTACCCCCTGGACGTCACACATTGCTTAGAACCACAAGTGATCCGAAGCTAACCCATGATACTTGTATAACTTGTGAGCGACTAAATATATTACATAAATCTGAAAGAAATAGCGGAAGATAAATCTGTTCTGAATATGATCAATACAAAACTGGATTAAAATGATTACAACTCTGGTTATACAAAACAAAATTGGAATCAAATACATCAACTCTACTGACTATCTATGAAGCCTCTACTAATACTAACTACAGGTAGTCGGGATATGACCTCCAGCTATCCCTAATCAATACGACTGAATAAATAGAAAATTTTACTAGAACCAAAATTGACTCGAGCCCTTGATTCAAAAGAACTCATCACCTGCTGACTGGAAGCTGCACACCATCTGATTATAATGTGTGGACTACTGGTACCTACATTATGAGACAACGTAGCACATAGACATATATATGGATCAATACTTCTGGAATGTACTAAGTATGTGGGAGTGAATCCATAAGTAAAACAACAACTTAATATATTTATATTCTTTCAAATAATGCATGCTAAGTGTAAATGACACACATTGGCTGGATTAATGTAAAAGCTGCGAAATATAAGCATACTGTAGTAAATCATAAAGATAATCTTTGTGAGCCATCAAACTTAGTTCTAAAAGTTGTACTTTTACTCTTTCTGTTAATAGACTAAGTAGGATTGAAGTTGACTATGTTTTTAAATCATGCAGGCTAAGTTTAAAAAGGACTCACCCTTATAATCTGTAAACTGAAAGCTAAAATCTCATAGTTAATGTCTTCTGTAAAACAATATCTGAATAAAATTTTGAGTCTTTACACTAGGCTTCTAAAAAAACTGTTCTGTTATCCTGTCTTAGGACTTAGGGAGGTTCTTCTAACCAACATACACCATGTGAGCTATCATGGTGTCAAACGTATAGTTCCCCTGAGGGGAAAAGCTCACGTTGGGGAGAGATATCATACTCTCACCAAGGAGTAGGACCTGAGCTAAGTAATCACAATTTGTATCTGCATCTATATAAATGGGGAATAATTTTAAAATACGTTGGCTCGTAGTTTTGGGCATGTGAACTAGGACACATACCCAACTCCATGCTAAATACTACTCCCTTACTAATATACTCATTCTATAGGAAATTCACCTTAAAATAGTATAAGGGTTTATAATGAAAACCAGTTATACATTTGTCTGTTTTAAACTGTAACCAAAACTAAGGGTGTGGATTCCATATCTTAGCTGGGGATCAAAAGATCACATCTTTCTTAAAATCTGAATACATGCTTATCAAAGAATGCTTAAACATTATCTTTATTGAAATATCAAGACTTAAACTTAGGGCTTATAACCTATGCTTGAAAATCATGTCAAATCACAACAAAATTCATGCTCAACATTAATTATCTTGAAATACTTTAACAATTCTAGTCAAGCTAATGAAATTCGATTCTCAATGTGAAATCAATTCACACGCATGAACTTATGAAAGTAGATATGCAATTCAATAGTTAAATCACTTGTAATTTCTTAAACTTCAAATAATGATAATTGGGTATGAACCCTAAATTGAAATTCATGTAAATTCAACTTTAAAGCTAGTTTTTGATACAAGGATGAAAGGAGTATTCATAACCCCACATACCTTAATTTTTCTTGGCTTGTGAAGAAAGCTTGAATCTTGGGACTTGAATGATGAACTTGTGAAGGAAACCTTTTTTTTGATGTTTCTTAAAGATTTTCTTGAACTGGGAAGCTTAAATTCTTGGGGAAAGAAAACTTGAGTTTCTTGTTCTTAGGAAGAAACGCTAATCCTATTGTTCTTGAGAGTATAAGAAGAAATAACATGTTAAGTAATTGAATATGAGTGAAAATAACGCCTTATGATGCTATAAGTCATGGGAGGGGTAGGGTTTGTGGTGAGGAAAAGACCAAAATACTCCTACAAAATTTAATAAGAATTACTGAAATTTTTAGTTGAAGACTTAGTTGATAGCTTATCAACTAGTTGATGGCTTATCAACTTAATTCATCAGCCCATAGATTTATTAGGACCCTTTCTATTTAAGAGTGATGACTTGGTTGATAAGTCGTCACTTAGTTGATAGCTTATCACCTCAAGTCGTTACTTTTGGTTGATAAGTCATCATTTAGTTGACAACTTATCACCTCAAGTCGTCACTTTGTAGCTAAGGTTAATCATATTATGGTTATGGGTGGAGACTTGGTTGATAAGTCATCACTTAGTTGACAGTTTCTCACCTCAAGTCGTCACCTTGTTGATAGACGGACATGCTGAGGTAAAATGAGCATAACTTTCCACCCTGATATCAGATTAAGGTGAAACAAAGTGCATTAGAAAGAAGACTCAAAGACCATTCATTTTATATATAGTAGGTAACCTGAATCGATATATTCTGGGAGATACACTCGTTTAAAGTTGACCCTTGTAGGATCAAATACAAAAACTCAATCGATAAAAGTGTTCTTAACTCGACTTTGCTCTAAGTGCTTCCTATGAACATTTTTCACCTTGTAAGAACTATTCTCACTAGGATAATGATCATGACACATGTATTCGAATTTAAATCATGGGATTAGAGTTTATAGACATAGGAATGACGGTCCTAATTCTAGCACGAAAATACAGGGTGTTACATTATCTCCCCCTTGGAATCATTCATTCCTGAATGATACTGACTTGGATGAGATACTATGAAAAGGCTGAGATAAGGTTTGGAACACTTTTGAGCTCAGACATAACTTAATATCTGAATCTGAAACTTAATGCATAATGCATGAACTGATATGAATTCATAATTTGCATGAATGCCAACATCTTACCTCATGGAATTGCCTTACCCGTGAAGCCTTGGGTAGTAAGACTAAATGGAAAGTTGGAAATCTATAGGAGATTATCTGTTTGATTGCTAAATAGGATTGCATGCTATATGAACTGGATCATAATGACTGCTCATACTCAAATGAAGTATTTCTTCAACTCTTTTATAAGAAATTCTAATAATATTAGGGAGCAAAGAATTTTGGGCATGATCTGAACAAGACATCTGACTAAGGAATCACAACATTGATACAACTCTATATCATGGAGCATAGACATATAAGTCATAAGCTAGGATAGAATTACTAGGCTTTAGTCAATGCAACTTCTTACGTTCAAGCTTAGAAACACTTCTAAAATACTCCTTCAACTATACTATTCCCCTTAAATACCATAATCATTTGATTCAACTTATAGTTCTTACATGGGCATTCATAAATCCATCTACTAATGTCTAAACTGAAATAAATCCTCTCACCATGATCAAGCCCAACTCGAAATCACAAGGTACAACACGCCATACCATAATACTATTCTAAACTACATCATTCAATCTTCTATATCTTTTTAGAGCTCACACCCTAGCGTAATATGCCTTACCACTTCACCTTGCTCTATCAATGTGATACGCCGCATTGCTACCCATCAATGCAAAATGTGATGCACCGCGGCCATATCATGGAGCCTCACTATTTTGACCATCCAAATAGGTATCAAACCTCGCTCGAAAAAATCCAAAATTTACCCGAGATATGCTATCGATAACCCCAATCATGAATCAACTTAAAGATTTACATTCCTAGGTCGGGAAGGTCGGAAACTAACGCGCAATACATTTATCCCCTTATACACCAACATGACATTCAAGCCTAGTGTTATAACCACATAGGAACGTCTAACAAACACCCATAATAGCATCTTTCTGTCATCCTTCAAACCTCTATCATTAACAATTTCCATGCACTACCCCAAGAACACACACACAAAATTTCAACTAACCACGACATATATCAAAGACTTGGCCTCAATCTTACTTCACACTTATAGCCTTAGCTAAAACAAGCATACAATGATCTTTTGTCAACAAGAAATATTTACTCTCTACCATTACTTACCACCACTATTATTACATAAGGAGAGGTATCCGAAAGGTTAGAACATGAGACCTTGAAGCATGGAAGGATACTATATGTAACTTGAAACTTAATGAGGCCTAAGGAATAGAGTATCAACATCATGGATTCATCAAAGAGATCAGAATTGAGGGAACATATGTTAATAAACTGAATCTCGCTGATCATTAGGAGTGTATCATGAGTTATGGGAATTGAGCATACTATAAAGCATGAGTACATGAGTCATGAGCTGCTGGACTTGAGTTTGGAGTTCATAATTTCCTGGGACATGATTCGTACTGCTGAATGAACTGGAACTCCTCATACTAGGAACTAGAGAGTACGTAATGCTCTATTATGTGCATGAACATAAACTATGATCATGGAAATGACATGTAAGGCATGAGTAGATATCGTGATAACTGAAGTACTAATACTGAAATAAGAATGAGTCAGGCATCTTCCTCCCTAGTGTTGTTCTGTAACACACTGGCAGCACTACTAGAATTTGAGAATCTTACTTGGTTACTTATTCTATCATCTGCCCTTAGCTTTAAGACATCATTCTAAGTCTATGGAACCCTTTACTATACTCTAAACTGGACTACAATCACTGAACTCTAGAGTTTGGGATATAACAATACACGTAAATAATAAACTTAACCCAAAAGACTACACCTAAAAATGTAAAGCCCACTGTTAATACTTTCTTCTGAGATACACTTTATTTTTTAATAGCCCTAAATAGTCATCATATAATACTTGAAAAACTTACTAACTTAGAATCTTCATGAGTATCACCGGAGTGTACACCATCTAGAGCTTCTACTATTATTTCTATTAGCTCAATCTTCTAAGATTCAAACTTAGATTCTAACACTTAACATGGATATCCCCAAACCTTTAATGAACCATACTACTTCCATCATATCCTACCAGTATCACACCTCTAAACTTATATTTCTAAACCATGAGAATTAAGATCATATCAAAAGGCTCAACATCATCAATCCATAACTCCTTAACTTAGCTATTAAGAACACCATATACTATATAACTAGCTTTCTTCCACTTAGCAACTCAAGGGTACTACTAACCACACACAACACATAATAACCTTAGAAAATAATGCAACCCCATATCACCTTGGGCACACCTCTACAACATACTTAAGTATGAATAACTGAACTTTAACTCTTGCATACACTTTACAAGGCTACTAGATCACTTCCATATAACTAAAATCACTAACAATGCAATCATGATTTCCACCTTAATGATCACCCACTAGTCAAACTTAGCGTCTAACATTAAACATGATTTACAATCCAACCTCACATACTATTCTCACTTGGAAGCTAGAAAACAAGACATCAAGAAACACTATTCCACTAAAGCCTCATAATAATAATATTTGATCATAATCCTATGGTATACCATATTAAAATCTATTATAACATCCTCCTTCTACACATTACAACTATTTACCCATCTATACACCTAAATTACTTTCATAGATCTATAAGTTTCAACTAAACTCCTTTTCACAGCATCAAGGGAGCCTAAATTAACTATGCTCAACCACCAAATATTTTCAATAATAACCTATACTTTTCTAACACAATAAATACCATCAATAACACTTTTCATACTTCAAGCAAACAAAAATTCATCTTAACTAATAACTCTTTCTCTACCCTCTACTAAACTAATACACAAGGATTTATCACCTCACTACTAACTCAATCATATGTAAAATTTCATCTATATACATCTGAGAAATTTCCATTACCACCTTTTTTGTCACTACACTTCTATACCCATACTTTCAACTATAAAAATGATCTACTACTTATGAATCATAACACTTTACGTTTTAATATCTCTTGAATACAAACTCTATTTAACAATCTAGGTTCATACTATCTCCTCTTATGAGCACTATCTATATTGAAAGGTTAATGGGAAATATGAATACATATCTTACTATGTATTATTTGAACAACTCATAAGAATGAGAACATAACTTTCAACTTGAGGAACTTATAACATACTAGCGAGATTCTATCAAGCCCCTTGTGCGACTTCTGAAGTTACTGATAGTAAATTTGAGAGTATCATCTTGGGAGGAATCAGAACTTACTAATTATTTTATCTCAAGAATAAGTCATAGATGAAGAATTATGGGTTTACACACGAATCGACTAAAGTTTCTAAGAGAATAAATTTACAGCATGACCTAGAGCATGAAGGAGGAAAACATTTCTTAAATGACCTGTAGCCTCTCAAAGAAAAGTACAGATGTCTCTATACCGTTCTACAAGACTCTACCAGACACGTCTTCATAGACACCCTAGGACACTTGAACTCTGTGCTCTGATACCAAGTTTGTAATGCCCCGAGACTACCCCCTGGACGTCACATGGTGCTTAGAACTCTAAGTGATCCTAAGATAACCCATGATACTTGTATAACTCATGAGCGACTGAATTTATTACATAAATCTGAAACAAATAGCGAAACATAAATCTTTTCTGAATATAATAAATACAAAATTGGATTAAAATAATTACAACTCTAGTTATACAAAACAAAATTGGAATCAAATACATCAACTCTACTGACTATCTATGAAGCCTCTACTAATACTGACTATAGGTAGAAGGGACATGACCCCCAGTTATCCCTAATCAATACGACTGAATAAATAGAAAATACTACTAGAAACAGAATTAACTCGAGTCCTTTAATAAAAAAAACTCATCACCTGTTGACTGGAAGCTGCACACTGTCGATTATAATGTGTGGACTATAATTGGTACCTACATTATGAGACAATGTAGCACATAGACATATATGTGGATCAGTACTTCTAGAATATACTGAGCATGTGGGGGTAAATGCATAAGTAAAATAATAACTTAATATATTCATATATTTTCAAATAATGCATGCAAAGTGTAAATGATACACATTGGCTAGACTAATGTAAAAGCTGCAAAATATAAGCATACTATGGTAAAGCATAAAGATAATCTTTGTGAGCCATCAAACTTAGTTCTAAAAGTTGTACTTTTACTCTTTCAATTAATGGAATAAGTAGGACTGAAGTTGAGAATATTTTTAAATCATGCAGGCTAAGTTTAAAAAGGACTCACCTTATTATCTGTAAACTGAAAGATGAAATCTCATAGCTAATGTATTCTATAAAATAATATCTGAATAAAATTATGAGCCTTTACACTTAGTTTCTAAAAAACTATTCTGTTATCTTGTCTTTAGGAATTAGGGAGATTTTTCTAACCGACATACACCACGTGAGCTATCATGGTATCCAACATATAGTTCTCCTGAGGGGAAAAGATCACGTTTGGGAAAGTTTTCATACTCTTGTCAAGGAGTAGGACCTGAGCTAAGTCATCATAATTTGTATCTGCATCCATATAAATGGGGAATAATTTGAACCTACAGTGGCTCATAGTTCTGGGGTATGTCAACTAGGACACATATCCAACTCGGTGCTAAATACTACTCCCTTACTGATATGCTCATTCTGTAGGAAAATTCATCTTAAAATAGCATAAGGGATTATAATGAAAATCAGTTATGCATCTGTCTGTTTTAAACTGTAATAAAAACTAAGTGTGTGGATTCCATATCTTAGCTAAGGATCAAAAGATCAAATCTCTCTTAAAATCTGAATACATGCTTATCAAAGAATGCTTAAACATCATCTTTCTTGAAATATCAAGACTTAAACTTAGGGCTTATAACCCATGCTTGATAATCATGTCAAATCACAACAAACTTCATGCTCAACATTAATAATCTTGAAATACTTTAACAATTCTAGTCATGATAATGAAATTCAATTCTCAATATGTGAAATCAAGTCACACGCATGAACTTGTGAAAGTATATATGAAATTCAACACTTAAATCACATGTAACTTCATAAACTTCAAATAATGATAATTGGGTATGAACCCTAAATTGAAATTCATGTAAATTCAACTTTAAAGTTAGTTTTGGGCACAAGGATGAAAGGAGTATCCTTGTTCATAATCCCACATACCTTAATTTTTTTTGGATTGTGAAGAAAGCTTGAATCTTGGGACTTGAATGATAAACTTGTAAAGGAAACCCTATTCTTGATGTTTCTTGAAGATTTTCTTGAACTAGGGAGCTTGAATTCTTGGGTTCTTGTGGAAAGAAAACTTGAGTTTCTTGTTCTTGGGAAGAAACCCTAATCCTATAGTTTTTGAGAGTGGGAGAATAAATAACATGTTAAGTAATTGAATATGAGGGAAAATAATGCCTTATGATCATTTAAGTCGTGGGAGGGGTACGGTTTGAGATGAGTAAAAGACCAAAATACTCCTATGAAATTGAATAAGAATTGCTAAAATTTTTAGTTGATGAGTTAGTTGATAGATTATGAACTAGTTGATGGATTATTAACTTATGTTATCAACCCATAGATTGATTTAGATCCTTGTTGTTTAAGGGTGACGACTTGGTTGATAAGTTGTCACTTTGTAACTAAGGTTGATCATATTCTGATTATGGGTGACGACTTGGTTGATAAGTCGTTACTTAGTTGACGGCTTATCACCTTAAGTCGTCACCTTATTGATAGATGACATACTGAGGGAAAAAGAGCATAACTTTCCACTCTGATATCGGATTAAGGTGAAACCAAGTGAATTGAAAATAAGACTAAAAGAATATATAGTAGGACACCAGAATCGATATATTCTGGGAGATACACTCGTTTAAAGTTGACCCTTGTAGGATCGAATACAAAAACTCATATGATAAAAGTGTTCTCAACCCGACTTTGCTCTAAATGTTTTCTATGAACATTTTTCACCTTGTAAGCACTATTCTCACTAGGATAATAATCATGACACATGTATTCAAATATAAATCATGGGATTAGTATTTATAGACGTAGGAATGATGATCCAAATTCTATCGTGAAAATACGGGGTGTTATAGGTAGTTGATAAATGATGGTTATCATATGAAGGGTGATTACTGGATATATAGTGAATAGTTGTTAATGATGACTAGAGGTTATATAATGACTAGCAATCAAATGAATTATTTAATAAGAGGTAGTTAGCTAGTAAATGGTGTCTAGTGAATTTTGATGATAAGTTTGTTAAATAATGGTAATATTATGGATTGCGTGTACTTTGCCAAATATTGATAAATGATCGATTGATGATAAGTCATGAAATGATGGTTAAATAATGAGTTGGGTAATTATAAGCGGTGAATGATTATTTTATTCTATCTTTGAGTGTACTCTCCAGGTGTATGGGAGACTGCGATGAGTTATTTACTTTCCGCACCAATTGGCGTATAAGAGCCAAATTTTTACTTATGATTGCTTATGTGATGCATTATTATTCTGATTTACTTACTTATATTGCACGACGATGTTGACATGTCTTGATGCCTTATGTTATATTGTTATTCCAGTTAAATTACTTGTTATGTACAACAGTGTTGGAGTCACTTTAGGTTCGTTCCCTTACCTTGACTTAGTTATGTTATCTTGCATTTTATCATACGTATATCATGATTTAGCTTAGTCGACCAATGTTGCCTACTGAGTACCTATATTTTTTGGTACTCATACTATACCTTTGTACCTTTTTGGTGAAGATTCAAGTACTATCTATCATCATTGATTATTGATTATATTGTGTTGATCTTCCATAGATAGGGTAAGCTCTTGGAGTAAGAGTCGCCTATTTCCTTCTATCTTTAGATATTCATTCTTTTATTATTGAGGTAGATGTTTTTAACTATTCTACGTCTTTGAGTTGTATTATTATTAGGTGCTTTTGTACTGGCTCTACCAGGTCATGGGATGGTATCTTGTATTGACTATTTTATCTATTTAGAACTCCTTGCTTATTTATAAGTGTGTTGTTCATTTTCGCCTATGATTGGGCATTTTCCATCAAGTTAATCCATTGTGTTTAGCTCTAAATTATGGTTTAGCTTACCTACGGGGAGATACAGTAGGTGCCATCATGGCTCGTAAATTGTGTCATGACAAATTGGTATTATATCTTAGGCTACACTGGTATTATTGGTACAAGAGCAAGGGACTAGTAGAGTCTTATGGATCAGAATGATAACATTTGTTTCCTATCTTCAGGAGGCTATGGGACATTCTAAGGATTCCTTCACTTCTTTCACTCATACCGTGCTAAGAGTCTGAGTTGGTTTATAGAACATACCTTTGATTTCACACTTTCATAGATGGCTAGGACACGTGCTACCGCTACAAGCGATGAGGGTCCTAAGACCGAGCCTAGGGATCCTAATACTGTTCGTGGATGACCTAGAGGTCGTGGACAAAATAGAGATGTGTCCCCATCTAGGGGACTAAATAGGGGTCCTCCACCAGACACTATTCTCATTCCTGAGCTAGAGATTTTTCTTCCCCAGCCAGCGGTGGGCGAAGAACCAGCCCAGGCTCCACCAGGGTTTATTACTTCTTCAGTTCTAAGAGATGCATTGGTTTATGTTTTGGGGATAGTTAGTATTGCATCATCTAATAGTGCTCAGTCTATCAGCGTGGTACAGACGTAGGGACACAACCTATAACTATGATTCCGAGAGTTAAGGTTACTCCTGCACCAACAGTTGCTCAGCCGATAGTTATTCAGCCAATGGTTGCTCATCTGGTTATGTTTTCTAGGGATCAGAAGATGTTGGTTAAATTCTTGAGATTAGCTCTGCCTATGTTTTTTGGTGCTTCGGGCGAAGATGTATGAGTTTCTGATAGATTGTGAGGATAGGCTCCATAATTTGGTCCTTGTTAAGACTCGTAGTGTGAACTATACCACATTCTAGTTGGACTTGGTTGCTTGACATTGGTGGAAAGAATACATGGATTCTTAACCAACTGGATCTTCTCCTTTGTCATGGACTCAGTTCTCTGAGATGTTCATGGAGAATTACATGCCTCGTAGTCTTAGAGATTGTTTTAGGGATCAGTTCTCGAGATTAGAGCAGGGCTCCATAATAGTTGCAGAGCATGGGACTCATTTTCACGAGTTGGCTAAACATGTGACTTCTATTCTGGATACTAAGTATAAGAGTTTTAGATTGGACAGTTATGATTAAATAACACTTTGCATCCTGATTTGAGAGATATGATCAAAACAAATAAAAAGAAAATGCTAATGAAATCTTTTTTCTTTGTGTATTCGATTTGAAACTTCATATAAATATGAAACCAAAAACTACAAAAGGAAAATCTTTTTGTATTTTCATACGAAATTATTCAAAAATAAAGCACTAACATAAATAAAATATTTTTAAAATTTTCGACATAGAAAAGCATGAAGACACTAAAAGGAAAATTATTTTGGCGTATTCATTATACAAAAACTTCAACAAAAATCTCTTTGAATTTTCCTCTATAAAAATGTACAAAGCTCCTACCAAATAAAAATATTTTTGAAATTTTCAAGTTATGAATGTACGCTAAAGGAAGTAAAGGAAAATTCTTTTTGATTTTTTATCTTTTTAAGAAAAGTGTGCAAAAGGTAAAAATTCTTCGTTTAAATTTTTGATTGTGAAAACAAAAGTCATAGAGAACTACAAATTACGAAACTCTTCTTTTTTCCTCCTTTTTTTTTTCCCTGATTTTGAATGTTAGCACATTCCCCCTGAATCAGTACGTCAGATGACCTTTTTACCCTCAAAGATGCTACAAGTATCACATAGGGATGCTTAAGGATAAGTCTCCTACAAAGGATCAAACGGGCCCAACTAGGTCTCAACATGATACAAATAAGAATGACTTAAAGGCCAACCTAGATTGGGGTTCAACTAACAAGATCTTTCGAGGGAGCGTATGATCGATAGTGGTTGTGTTTGTTTTCTACTCACTTCATACACCCGACGACATCTCTATCTGAAAATAAAGGTGACTCAACAAAGGTTCGTGTACACGATGTGCACTATGAGACTTATTTCAAAAGAAATGACTCGAGGATTTGATGATAAATATAAAGCAGTAAAAAATAAAGAAAAACTGTAAGTAAATAGCATGCAAGTATCCAACAATGATAAAAAGATAAAATAAATAAGACATGTATACACCTATAGTGTCAAACTAAGCCGATAGAAGTCAACAATGAAGCACGAATTTTAAAAATCCCCAAAAGAGTTGCCAGAGTTGTCACATCCTTTTTTTATCAAAAAATTATTTTTCAAGTTCAAAAGAATTTTCAAATATGAAAGTGACAAGAATAAAAAGTGTTACAAAAGTGGATTTTACAATTAAAACTAGGTTCACCACCCGACAATGATTTGGTTAGGCAAGTTACCTTTAAAATATTTCCTTTAGAAAAATTATTTGACTCTTGAAAAATACTAATTTTTGAATAGAGATTTCAGTTAAGGAATTTTGTTGATCAAGGCGAAGGTGTTAGGAATACTTCGATCCCGTAGTTTAAACACGGTCATTTCATTGTATCATATCAGCTAAATTAATACTATGAGGTGAATAAACTCACAAAAAGCACACAAGACAAATAAAACAAAGAAGAGTGTGAAAGTAAAGTTCAGTCCAATTATACTGTCCAAAATAAAAAAAAAAGGTATGAAAAGGTTAACCTATACTAAGCTATCCTATCCTAAACTATACTCCACCTGACATTTTAGGCTTTGATAACAAACGATCTTCGAATAGAGAATCTCACGGAGCATTTCCCGACAAATGAATACATGTGACCTCGGAGCATTCCTCAATGAATAAATACATCTTAGTAACATGTGATAAAAAAAAATCCAAGCAAAGCAATTTAATGATTCAATAATCATTAATTCCTAAAGTTTGCCTACCACGATTTGGTGACCTAACTATACATTTATCAATTGAAATCAATCCAACTTAATTTCAAAGAGTAAAACCAAATAATCGATTTGTAGCCAACTTTATCAATTAAAAATGTCCACCTTCAATTTCTTTCCCAAATTACTGGTTTCATACCTAAATCAAGATTAACTATTCATTAGTCAAACTATATCTAATTTTCTTCTATTCAAATTCAATAGTAGCATTCAGAACATACAACATGACCCCCCAACAAACACATCATTGAGAAATTTGCATCATAAGCACACAGAGAAATAAATATATAAAATAAAATTAAAAGAGAACAAGAGTAGAATTACACCTCAATTTTATTTCAATATGTAAAATTATTTAACTGAAACTGCTTTACAAATTTGAAGAACCTCGAATGATACCAAATTTTGTGCAAAGACCAATGACAACCCCCAATTCCAATTCAAATCGACCCAAAAACCAAAGATCCAATTGGAATCTTGAGTTAAAAGAAAGAAAAATTAGTTCACCCAAAAATCCTAAGCTGATTCGTGACCTCTTTTGGGGTTTTCCGCAAATATAGGGATAAGAATAAGCTGGGTTGTTATCATTGTTTCGTCAGATCTCCAGTGATCTTAAGCAGTAAAGGAAAGAGATGGTTGATCGAGTTTTGGGGTGGTTTTGGATGGGTTTTTGGATTGTTAATGGAGGAAGGAGTTGCCGCTAGTGGCATTAATGGTGTTATCCATTGGGAGTTGAAGGGACTAGGAGCTAGTGTTGTTTTTCGGTGGAACTTTATCTAAATAAACATTAAGGGGTCAATTTTGGGTTGTTTTGGTCACTGGTTTTTGTATTTAAGGGGTGGCACCAGAGCTGGTTCACCAGAATAGTGAACTCCGATGATGGACGAAGATGGCTGCTCCATTCTTCTCCTTGTTTCTCAATATTTTTCTCTCTTTTCCTCTTTGTTTTTCTCTAATCATCCTACTATGTATGAATTTTGGGTTTATATCAGTACTAAAGGAGCATGACCCGTATCATCATGGGCTCAACGTTAAGATATTTTAACTATGTATAATAAGTTATATTAATGTCAATTCAAATTATAAATTGTAAAACATGAATATACAAAATAAATTAACTACTTGATAGTATTTTTCAAGGAGCCAAGTCTCACAAGATAATTATGTATAACCTACTCATATAAATAACAAAAATGATGCATTTTGAAGTTCAGATCTTCAATTATATGACTGAGAATTGCTACATTAAGTAGAAAATGTGAGATTAAAATTGGTACATAAGACTTGACACATGTTGTATAAAATAAAAAATAATTATTGAAAAAGATAAAGGGTACTCTGCTCATTGTATATTACATCACGTGTAGCTTGCAATTAATAACCCAAAATTGCATTGTACTCCCCTACTAAGGCTGCATTTGTTTTCATTAAGATTCAGATGTCTGAATCTTAATGCACATCTAAATTATTAAGATGTTGTCTCTTGATCTGAAAATTGAATGACTAGGACTGTTTGTTTTTCAACAACTGAATGTGAAAAAAATATTTAGTTGTATATATAATAAAAAAATATAATTCAAATAAAAAATTAATTATATATTAGAAAAATATATAATTTAATATAATAAAATTATTATTTTATTAAAAATAGAAATATTTATGTTTGTTAGTGATTGTGGAGATGGTTTGTAATGGAGGTTGTAGGGGCAATGACTGATGTTAATGATTAGTAATGTTGGTGGTGATAGTTGTGATAGTTGGTGTTGTAATGATTGTTATGATGGTGGAGATAGTTGTAATGACTGGTATTGTAGTGACTGTTATGATGGTGATAATTTATAATGGTGATGGTGATTGTGATGTGACGTTGGTTGACGTTAGTAGTTGGAGGTATTGATTGTGATGGCTGGAAAATAAATGCATGATGGATGACGATGTATTGATGATAGTTGGAGATATTGTTAGTTGTGATGGTGGAGTTAGTAGAGATAAATTTTAGCGATGGTAGTGGTAGAAGTGGCGACACTAGTGACAATGATGGTGGAGGCAGCTGAAAATATGTAGAGGTTAATGATGTATTTATGGTAGTTAGCGGTGGTGCTAGTTGTGATAGATGAGTTGGTCGATAGTATGGATTGACCGGTAGTGGTTGATGATAGTGGTGTCGCTGGCAGTGGTGGTGCAGTGGATATAATTAAGATAATGGAGGTGGTAGGTGTTGTAGTTGTAAACAATAGTGTTTGGTAGCCATATATGTTGTAAATGGTGGTTGTGATGGTGGAGGTGGTGGGAGGTAGTTGTAATGGTGACGGTGGCAGGGGTGGTTAGTAGTGGTGACTGATGATTATGGATAGAGTGGTGGTGAATATTATCCAACACAATAATATCTCTAAATGATATTAAGACCTGGTTCTAGATCTGAATGATTAAGACCTATTAAGAGCTAAAGTCTTA
This sequence comes from Capsicum pubescens, assembly GCA_030864215.1. NCBI lineage: Eukaryota > Viridiplantae > Streptophyta > Magnoliopsida > Solanales > Solanaceae > Capsicum > Capsicum pubescens. The sequence goes on along the minus strand of CM061544.1, from coordinate 101,874,445 downwards.
ATAAAAATAAATTCACTTAATGATCTGAAATTTGAACCATTCAAATTCAGACCTCCATTGTGTGCAAACAAATGAGGTCTAGCCGACATAAACATCTTTTGCTTTCATTTTCTCCTTGTATTTTATTTGTCAGCTTATTCTTTGAAGTTAAATTAAATTAATATTTTAAATTTTAATTTTAAGTGTTTCAAAAATTATATAAAAAAGAAAACTATAAGTTACCATCTTTCATATTAATTTAATTTATTTGATTTTCAGAACACGATAAAACATGCTAATATAGATGTTCTATTGATTTTTGCTTTTGTATATGTTCCTTCGATTGGAACTTAAGAGTTGTTTGGTAGAGTGTATAAAATAATGTTGAATATAATGTATTAGTAATGTTTGTATTAGTAATACTGATATTATTTATGCTAACATTATTTCTTATACACTATTCGATGTGATGTATTAGAACTTACCTGTTCAATCATGATATATTTGCATTTCATAATTTGTGGTATACTCTATTCTACTTTCTTATAAATGGGGAAGGGGACAATGAAATTACACCCAAGCAGGCAGCAAGTCAACATGCGTTGACACAATTTCATTGGTCATTCATTTGCCTCTCTTTTCTTTTAAATTTGTTATATTTGTAAAAAGTACTATAATTCATAATATTTAACATCTTAAAATAGTTAAAGACATTTAAAAAATTTAATTCATTTCCAAAAATATATTAATACTGCTTAAATTGAAACAAAAAAAAATATTATAATTTGTAGACAGGTAATTTCAATCCTCTCAAGCTTCATAATTCATTTTATTGTATTTATTTTAGTTAGTTTTCTTTTTATATGAAAATTCAAAATTTTAAAATAGTGACAAATCAAATTATGTCAATTGGTGTGATTTCATTGATCTAAAAAATATTAGTTTAAATATATTTTTATTCTTATCTTGTCCATCAAAATACACATTTTAATCAAATTACACTCTCATAGATCCCACCCAATAACAATACACACAACACCTCACCCCTTTCCTCGAATTTCATGTTTTCTCTTTCATAAGACAACAACGACCGACAACAACAATATGCACACGAAAAAGGAGAAGAAAGAAGGAGGGTGAAGCTTCCATGAATGCACCATAAGCTTCTCCACAATTCAATTCCATTAACAACAGCATATTATACCCATTTTTAACAATTTCTACGATTAACAACCATAACCAACAATAATCAGCAGCAACACTCCTTTCGGCTCCAATTTTCTCATCAGAAAATGCCGGTAAAACCGCCCTCCACCATTGGTTTTCAGTGAACAACAAGTAACAACTCCTCTTGAGTTTCCTCTATTGAGCCAGTTCTGGCTCCGACCAGAACACTCACTCTATCTGTTTCTCCACCGAAAAAACCCACCTCCGCTGTTATCCAATGCTCCAAAACACCCATCTACGATCGATTCCTTCTAACTATGAAGCATTCCTGCACCTCCAAACCCAAAACCCCAATTTTCACCCCTTAAAAGATCGATCGAATTACAAGTTGGGTTTTAAAATTTGCTCGGGTTCATTTTGCTATCAAACGGGTCGCTCGAACTTGGTTATTTTGGTTTGAGGTTTAGAGCTATGGTAAGGCTCAATGTGGCAAAGAGAGAAGGAGAAAAGCGCTTTGAAACAAAATGAAGCTGGCCAAGGACTGGAACTTCCTATTTTTGTTGTATTTTCCTTGACACGTGTTTAAATGCGACAGCTATTTTTCTGTATCAACTCAACACATTGCAGTGACCAAAATACCTTTTATCTTTGAAAATTTTTACATTAAGCATACATGTGAAAACAGACGTTTCAAATATATAAAAATATGTATATATTTTTACTATTTCTTGTTTATTCTCAAAAGGGAAGGAAAACGTGGGGAGGGGGAGAAAGGGCACGTGGGGTAGGAGGAAAGATGAGGTGTCAAATTTGATAGGATGAGGTAAGTGGGAAGGAATATCAGGTGAGTACATTGTTGGGGTTGTTATTTTTATTTTTTCGTGGAGGAATTATTGGGTAAGGTTAGGGTGCCGATACGTATGTGGTGAATGGGATGACACTTGAAGTACGAAACTCAGGAGAGTCAAAATTTTGCGTCTAATATACGTACTGAACTTCATTATTTGTTTCACTGATTATATCTTCTACATGTGAATACTACTCTCCAGTGAATCAACACAAGGAGGCGGAGTCAATTCAAGAACGAAATCGCAGCTGTTGCTTGGGAAACAACACATTATTAAACTTACCAGGCTAGAAATAACATAATGTTTCACCAACAGAGTGTATATGTTGACATGAGGATGGTACAGATACAAAAGGACATGCTTGAGATATTACACATGCTATGACACACCAAGAGAGCTAGTAAACAACTTTATGGTTAAAAGACTAATCACCTGGTAGAACGTGATTACACACTGGAGGCTTCCATTAATTGCTTGTATAAAATATTTAACTATTTTCTACAAACTACACATCATTATCTGACTTGCAACTTATAAACTTTATCAACGACTTCTTATTGTTGGGTTGGTGCCTTGCACGGCGTCTCCCTTCTAGTTTAGCGAATAAGTATTTAAGCTAAGGTAAAAATAAAATTTGAATTTTTTTTGATATGTTAAAAATAAAAAAATATTTTAAAAGTTAATGACAAATAAAAATAAACAGAAAAAATAGTTATTAGAATTTTATGTGTTTATATATATAAAATGTATTAGTTAGAAAACACAATCTCTCAGACGCATTAAAATTGTATCTTATTTATGCAAAAACAAAACATAGTTTCAATTGATCCACTAGTAAGATACTGACCTATACAATTTATATATGTACTATGTAGTAGTTTGGTCCTTCTCCGAACCAAATCAAAATAGGAGCTTTGTGAAGTATCAAATGAATTAATTTTATTTTTTTAATAAGAAACTTTAATCACGCACGATATTTACGTCAGATTATATTGATATAATATGATTTGCTGATAAATTAATTAAGGCGGAAGTATGTAATATTAGTTAACATTAATGAATAAAAGTGCGTGTAAAAAGTCAATAATATAAATCTCTCTCTATATTTCTATTATATCAAAAAAACTCAATTACTTCCTCATAATTATATACCATACCCCAATATATAATAATTTTATTATTTTATCATAATAATTTAAATATTTAATATTTTATTAATTTATATTAATTAACTATAACTAAATATTGGAGGTGGTTTCGACCACCTCTTCCAATTACCAAAAAAACTCTATTACTTCCTCATAATTACATATTATGCCCCAATATATAATAATTTTATTATTTTATCATAATGATTTAAATATTTAATATTTTATTAATTTATATTAATTAACTATAACTACATATTGAAAGTAAATTTTTTTTTTTTTTAATTGTCTATCATGTTCAAAATTAATTTGTTGTCACAAATCACAATAATTAATAACTTAAAATATTTAAAAGACATATAAAAATTTTATTGACTCTTACCAAAAAACCCCTCTACTCCCACTTAATTACATATCATGCCCCAATATATAATAATTCTATTGTTTCATCATAATGATTTAAATATTTAATATATTCTATTAAAACCACCTCTTCCAATTACCAAAATATTACTTCCACATAATTACATATCATGCCCCAATATATGATAATTTTATCATTTTATCATAATAATTTAATATATTTTATTAATTTATATTAATTAACTATAACTACATATTGGAAGTAAAAAAAAATTATTTATCTAATTGTCTATCATGTTCAAAATTAATTTGTTGTCACAAATCACAATAAGTAATAACTTAAAATATTTAAAAGACATATAGAAATTTTATTGACTCTTACCAAAAAAACCCTCTACTCCCACTTAATTACATACCATGCCCCAATATATAATAATTTCATTGTTTCATCATAATAATTTAAATATTTAATATATTCTATTACTTTATATTAATTAATTATAACTACATATTGGAAGTTAAATTTTTTTATTTATTTAATTGGCTATCATGTTCAAAACTAATTTGTTACCACAAATCACAATAATTAATAACTTAAAATATTAAAAAGACATATAAAAAATTTATTGACTCTCATTATTTTAGTAATGCCACATAAATTGAGATAAAAGAAAAAGTACTGCAAATCATAATAATTAACAACTTAAAATATTTAAAAGATATATAAAAATTTTAGTTGACTCTCAAAATTGTATCGAAGCCACATAAATTGGGACACAAGGAGTAATTATATTATTTGATAATTACGTAAAAATTATTATAAATCACAATAATTAACAAGTTAAAATAATTTTTAAAAAATAGATAAAAGTTATATTCAACTCTCAAAATTTTATCGATGCAGCTTAAATTATGACAAAATAAAAAATTATTTTAATTAATTGCAACTAAAAATTTAAAGTAAATCAATTTTATTATTTTAATTGACTTTTATATAAAAAATAATCTTTTTATTTATTTATTTTAGTAAATTTAAATTTTAAAATTACTTTTTTCCTTATATAGAATTACTAATATTTAAACTTAACTTTAAATTTTTAAATTAAAAAATTAAGAAATTTAATATAATAAAATAAATTTCTAATGAATATTTTCTTAGAATTTGTGTTGGGTCAATATGTATCAAGTTAAAAAGAAATAAAGAAAAATATATAGTAAAATTTTATTATTGTGAAAGATATATATAATTCACTATCCAATAATGTTTAATAATATCATATTTTACATATGCAAATATAGCATCCCGTATTTAATTAATATACTATTCCGGTGAATTATCGATGATTACTTTTGGATACGGTAAAATTATATTAATTTTTATAGTAATAACATAATTAATCGCTTTTAATTAATTATTATGAGTCATCTAGTTATTAAGAAAATAAATAATTTTTAATGAAAAATAAAATAGACATAAAATACAAAATTCTCTTAATGTTTTAAATTAAATTTTCGTCTTTCGAACGATGATTTTACTATATCACTCCTTATTATAAGTCATTTATGTATTAGAAAAATAAGACTAACAAAATGATATGTTAACATAAAATATTTGATTGACTATCAAAATTATACTAGTGTCACATAAATTGGGACGGGACTGAAGAAGATATAAAGCAACATATATTATTTGAAAATGAAATAAAAAGTATTGTAAATAATAATAATTAACAAAAAAAAAATTGACTGATTTCTGCTTCAGCTGCTTCATCGTGATTTTACTATATCACCCCTAATTAATTATTATAGTCAATTAAGCATTGTGCCACATAAGTTGAGATAGAAAAAATATTATAAATCACAATAATTAAAAATTTAAATTATTTAAAAAATATAATTGGTTGTCGTCGACACAAAATTCTGGACAAGGAGAGTAGCATATATTATTCAAAAATTACATAAAAGGTATTATAAATTACAATTGTTAACAACTTAAAATATCTAAAAATAATTTAATATGTTATATATTTCAAAAAAATTACATGAAAAATACTAGAAATCACAATAATTAACAACTTAAAAAATTTAAAATATATAAAATATTTGGTCGACTCTTGAAATTATATTAGTGTCACTGAAATTGGAATAGAAGAAAAGTATTATAAATCACAATAATTAAAAACTTAAATTATTTTTAAAATATAATTGACTATCAATGCCACAATAATTTGGACAAGAAAAGTAACGTATATTAATTTGATAATTACATAAAAAATATTATAAATTAAAATAGTTAACAACTTAAATTATCTAAATACGTATTAAAATAACATATGTTGAACTCATGCTAGATTCCGGATGAATCCTAGAAAACATATGCAATCTTTTTTATTAAAAAAAATTATTTAAATATATCAAGATTGAAAAGACAAATAAATATCTTAATATTGGGTCCGTGTTGACACGGGCCATGCTCCTCTAGTATATATATAAAGGAGACATTGAAGGATGCTGATATGACACCTCTCAATGGCCTCTATTTATATTTTTCTTTTTTCTCCTTTTTTGAGAATTTCTTTCATATATTTTTCATTTATGTGTTATTTAAAAAGCCTCAAAAAAAATACTTAATTAATTTCCATAAATCTAAATTGTATTTATTTCAATTGATTAACTCTCATTAATTTAACGTAATTGTAGAGTGGTTACAAATCTTTTCACTTTTCCATTTCTTCTCATATTCTCATTATAAAGTTTACATATTTTTATAGTTTCTGATTTCTATAAAACAACAAAGAGTTACAATAAGGAAGAGTTATAGCAATTTGTTTGTATTTTTCATTTCATATATTGTTTTCACAATATCATTTTGAGAATTCTTCTAAACACATTTGTATATTATTTATATCAAGCTTAGATTTTTTTTATTGTTTAAGTATGTGCAATTTTCTTTTCTAATTGAATTATTTTGCTGTTGTTTTTTTGTATTATTCAGGTCTTCAATTTGAATGTAGATTAACGTACAAATTTAAAAGAGCATGTATCATATACTCTCATGGATGTGTGTGTTTGAAACATAGACAAGGTAATGTAATATATGCTTATAAACTTATCCAAATAAATTTTCATAATATAATTTTTGTGTTGGTATGTACCACAACTTTTTTTATTCTTGACTAGTATAACAGTTTCATTCTTTCTCCATGATAATACCGATCGGTAATTTGAATTTATTGTACGTAACATTATAATAAGTGTCTCCAATATGTTGTTGCCTATTGTTGGCTCTTCAATTATCAATCAATATCTAACAATTTGATAATTGTAGAGTTTATATGTTTTATTTTTTTCTTCACTTTATGTTTGAAACATAGACAAGGTAATGTGGTATCTCTCTAACAAGTTTTTCTTCTAATAATTTTTATATACTGATTTTGTCCCAAAAAAAAAAATGAAGAGTAATATTGATTGCAAAATATCAATATCTATATCGAAGATATTATCCTCATTAATTTTTTTTTTTATCCATTTACATAATGTTACATTTTTGTATCAATTGAATTTTGCTACTCTTTCTGAAATATATAAGTATTTGATTGACATTTAAATGCAATCATTGAATCGGAATGCATATTTTTTTTTTGTGTGTATCGATTTATGATGATGAGTTTTAACTTTTAAGTAATACTTATTTAGTATATATTTTTCCTCCAATTGATGTGAATTATAAAATTTGAATAATATTTTAAACATATTTTTCTATTGAGAAATTGTATTTTTTTTTTGTCACCATCAATTTTGAGTGATAGTCATATCATACCTTTTCACTGTGGCAAATTATAAATATTCCATTTTGATAATTAATTGTAGAAATTTGTCCGATTTTTTTAGTAGATATATTTTTTTCTGATATGAAATATTCAATAGATACAATTCTTAGTATAGCTAATATCCAACCTTGAATAAATTTTTTTCTTTTTTTGTGTTTTTATTATTATGATAGTTTGAATAATATTTTTATTCAATTTTTTTTAGGGATGTGAATTTGGTATACTAAGCTTTTAAAAGCTATTTTTATGTGTTGTATTATTTCAAAATTATAGGGTTTCAACTAGTACTAACTAAATCAATACAAAAAAATTATAGTGAATATCCAATTTAAATATGATCTTACTTAGTCAGCATATGGAAGACCCATGCCAAGAAAATAGTAGTGATGGATGAAGAAGAACACATCATAATATGGAACATTGAAAATCATTTCATCCTAATTAGAAGGCCTTAAAGAAGAAGCTTTAGACAAGAAAAGAAGGAACAGTATGCATCCTAGATTTTAACTTTACTATTTTTTTTATTTATTTTTTAATTTAGATTCACACATAATGATTTTTGAATAGGACATTAGTTATGACATTAGGTTCAATTATATTTTGAGTTTTGTTAATGCCTCATTAAAGTGGTGTAAAAGAAGAATGACATGACATCTTTTTTTTATCAGAAATTCTATTTTTTTTTTTTTTGAACTTTTCTTATTTTCCAGTGATTTATTGTAAAAAGACATTTTTGTAACTCACATCTCTCCATCTTCATAACTCTCAAATTTTTTAATGTTTATAACATCTCAATTATTTAATATGCAAGTTTATGACACCTTAAAATTACACCAATATGATATTACCTAATTTTCTTTTATGTCTAGCAAAATTTTGTTATGTGAAGTATCATACAATAACAACATACTCAATATATTTTTACCAAATAAAATCGGAAGAGAATAAGTGTACGCAATTCATATCACTATCTTTAAACACTGCAGCAAGGATCTTAACCACAAATATAAAAATTCAAAACTGTAAAACTTAGAAGTTGCATGTTATGCAAAGCAATTTACGATGAAAATTATTTATTGACACAATTAATAACCCTTATTAGGGAACAAGTGAAAATTAAAGATTTTATACTCTGCACAAAAATATAAAAAGAAAAATGATAGAATATTCTAAAAAGAGCAACCAATAAATCAACAAAATTTTGATGAAAAAATTTATATGTGTAATTTATCAATTTAATTAATATTTAATAATAACAATAATGCTTTTATGTATTCATCACGACTAAGTTTACAAAAAAAATATTTATCTAATTACTAATTTTTGTATGACCGCGCAAAGCACTGTTATATTCACTAGTTCATTAGTGTGACATAAACATGATATTATAGACAAATCTTATCCATTCCAATAGGACCATCTACTCATGAAAACACCAATTTATTAAATTTATAAAATATATTAAAAATCGTTGTCCAAACCTTTTTTGAATCTAGTTCATCATAGGAGCTTTGTAAAGTACCAGACGAACCATTTATATAGTTACACTAGATATTTGTGTTAAATCATAATAATTTACATTAATCAGGTAAATAAATTAATATTGAAGTATGTATTATCAATTAACATTAGTTAACAAATAAAAGTGCATATAAAAATTAAAGTCGTTATTATGAATTCATTAGTGATATAAACATGATATCTTACAACTTTGAAGATCACTATTATAAGAAATGGATGAATCCTATCCAAATTCAATTAGTACTATCTAATCATGAGTATTGATAGATATTGTCAGATTTGTGTAATATATATAGGCACAACATGGTCCGACGCCTTCTTGGACCCAACTCATAATAGGAGTTGTTTGAAGTTAATCCCATCTATGTAGGGCTTCTGTCGAAGAAATAAGTATAAATAACATAGATACCAACCCTTTTGAAAGTAATTACACCCTCTTCCACTTTTTAAATACTTTACTCTCTCTCCCTATTAATATACATAACATAGCCGACATATACATAGCATTCTATGTATATGTTGAGATTTTTATAATATATTTAGAGAGTTGAGATTTTTTATGATATTGAAAACATAAATTGTGTATTTGTATAATTTTTAGAAGAAATAATGTTTGGAACAATTATATGGCATAGCTACTTTTTATAATGATAATAAACAATTACAAAATGAAATTATTTAATTTTATACTATTTATACATGACTTATACTTGTATTTGTGTATCCAAAAATTTTAGTTGTCATTGTCCACCCCAACCTGATCCATTCGTTGCCGCTTGTGTTTGTTGGTATTTTAGTTGGTTGTTTAAAAATCAATGTTGCTTTGCTCGAGATTTTACATACAAACGACATGCACATTATATACAATTCACGTACAGTTGACAGATGTTGTACACATACAATTGGAAAATACATCATATTGGATTCAGTTGACCGCACGTATAGTTGGTGTCTTTACATTTAAACCAGAAGCTGGGTGTATGTGTATGTATGTGCAATATCCATTCAATGCACTATTTTTGTACACTAGGGAAAATACATCGTTTTCACTTCAAATTATATCCGAAAAGTTGAAGTCACACCTAAACTATACTAGTGATCTATTACACACCTAAACTATAAAAAGTGAAACTATTTACACCCTGTCAGGCTACCACCACTTGCATGTGGTGTAGTATTTTACACACGCTGCCACGTCAGTAAAAAATATCACTTTTTTATAGTTAAGGTGTGTAATAGATCACTTATATAGTTTAGGTGTGGATTCGACTTTTCGACTATAGTTTGGGGTGAAAACGATGACTTTTTCCTTAATATTTTTAGCCATTTACTTTTGTTATTTAATAGGCTGGACGCGCCTAAAATAAGTGTAACACACGCGCCTAAAATAAGTGTAACACACGCGCCTTAGAATTGGGGGTGCGGGGAGGTAATAATATCACTTTTTTATAGTTAAGGTGTGTAATAGGTCACTAGTATAGTTTAGGTGTGACTTAGACTTTTCGGGTATAGTTTAGGGTGGAAACGATGCCTTTTCCCCTGTGCACTATCCAGTTTTACCAAATAGTGGATTATTTTAGTGCACTTTTTTTTTCCATTTAGTGCACCAATTTATTTATATAGTGCACTAATTTAGTGCACTATCCATTTTCATATAGTACACTATTTTAGTGCACTTTTTTTTTATTTAGTACTAAATTTGGTGCACTTTCCTATTTTCTTCATTTGATTATTAGTGCACTATCCATTTTCATGTAATGCACTATTTTAGTCCACTTTTCTTATATTTTTTTTCATTTACTGCATTCAAATAGTGCATTATCTAATATTTTAGTGTACTATCTATGTTTTTCATACAACATTCTAAATTTTTTACTTTGTATATACTAAATTTGCACTTTGTTTAATTTTTTTTATATATTGCACTAAATTTGTGCACCATTTAATATTTTTATATAATGGATAATTCACAATATTTGTGCACTATCCATTATATATCCCAACACACCTGATTCTAATAGGTTAAGGTCAATTTGACACGTCTCATTCATATTGATATGTCATTTGAATATGGTGCATGTTTTATATGCGCTACATCAAATGTTCAATTTCTTCAACAGATCTTGAAAAGTTCTATAGAAAGAGAACATAAATAGAGCATACTTCATCTTTATCACTTCTACATCTTCGATTTTTTTAAAAATTCAGCTAAAGTTTTATTCATTTGAGTCATAGAAAATGAATAGTGAACATGCCAAAGTTGCATTTTTTGGGACGGTGAAATTCTCCACGAGGGAAATACAATATATTATAGTATTTTTTTCAAGTGCAACGTCAAGTATCCAATTTCAATTGGTTAAATTTTTTGATTCAATTTTTAGAAGGATGAAAATTAAAAGTGACGATTATAATTTATTTATAATCAGACAATATCCAAATTTCTTCTCATCACAAGCACTGATAAATTATAAAAAATATATTATCAGCGACAATGAGTCGTTAACTGAATTTTTGAGGGCTCCTTATGAATATGCCAGTCAAATAAAGCTAAATATTCTTCAAGTTTATATTAAGAAGGTGCAAACGACTCGTCGTTCGCACTCTCCTGCAAAGCGAATGTTTATACACAACTTGAGAATCCAACTAGTGTTGGTTATTTCAATTTAACTCAGTGTAGCAATTTTTTCGACATGAATGCTTCTCAATACATCATGTCGGGTAACATGCCGGCACAATCTTCAACACCTAATTGAATGAAAGTGATTGGTAATGTCCATTAATTATTTTAGGATTTAATAATATTTATTTTCACTACTTTGTGTTTATTATTTCTTATGTCATATAATTGTTGTATATTTTTTCAGCGGCTTAACTCTGCGTTAGACGAATAATGATGAGTTTTTTGGTTAATATTATAATTATGATCAACCATCACAGCTTGGATGGGTGGATAATGCTGGAACATCTTTAAATTTTTTTCTATCATTGAATTTTGGTGTTGTCGACTATTATTGGTAGATTAAATATAGTCGTTATTATATTTATTTATATTTTTGACATGTATTAAAAATATTTAATTATATGAAATACAGGGATAATATCATGCGAGATGAACATGTTATTCCAGAAGATATTAAAAATGGTGGCCAAGCAATTTATGGCAAATTATCACAGAGTGATGATAGTGCGCCTAATAATGCTGATGAGGGTGAATGTCCCTATGACTCATCATAGAGTGATGATGGTGTGAGGTTCAATTCTAAACAAATATCAAAGTCTATGATCCCTTATCCTCAACAAGAATCAATTTCACAAACATTGATTCAAAGGCCGACACCAATATTGCAGTCAAACAATAGACCCTATTTTTATTCTAATGAAATTTTATTTCTTGATCATTTTCAAGAAGGATATGATGTGCTTATGGATATTCATGAAAATGATTTTATCCCTACAGGTGTGTGACATGAATTGACTGATTTTCTAAATAATAATTATTTTTTTGCTAGCAATAAGTTGTTCAAATAAAAAAAAAGATTTGAATAGTCGGTTAGACTCTATCATATTAAAGAAAGGAGGGAGTTTTTTGTTGTTAAGTTGGGAAAGAAAGTTTTGAGATTTTTTTTGCAAGTATGTAGATCAAGGTTATTATTTCAAACTTTGTGCTACCAAAGATAGTAGTAATAACTTGTGAAAAATCAAAAAATACATTGGCGAACACGCTTGTAATATGGGTGATTGTCGCGGAGGTCACTTCAATTTGAATATAGACATGATTGTAATTGTTCTTGTGTCATATATTGAAAAGACACCAAGGTATTATTTATTACCGAGTTCATTTGAATATACAAATCAATACTTATTTTTCATTTATAATTATTAAGCTTAATTATTCACAATGCCAAATGCCCGTCCTCAATAAGTACCACAAAATAATTAGTCGGTGAAAGACGTATCTTAGAGAAAAGTGTGACTTTGAACAATTCTATAAAAATTGAGAGTGCTCATTCCGTGAATTACCAAGGTTCATGGCTTCTATGAAACATTTCAATCCAGGCTTGATCGATGAATGGTGATTTGAACAATCTGATAGCATTGATGAATGTGTTTTTAACTATGTATCTTGGACATTTAAGCCATGTGTCTAAGGTTTTCGTTATTGTGGGCGGTGATATCGATAGATGGAACACGTGTATATGATAAGTATGACATGAAGTTGTTGATTTTTCTAGGTACGGATGGCAATGGCTTTATTTTTCCATTGGCTTTTACAATAGTAGTGAATAAGATCCCTTGATACATGGATAAATTTTTGAGCGATTTGCATTAGTATGTCTTGTGTGGTCATCAAGATATTACATTGATATCTGAAAGGCACCACTACATACTTGAAAATATCTCTACAGAGTGTAACTAGCAAGCTTCTTTATCCTATCACTTTTATTGCTTAAGGCATGTGAAGGTTAATTATCAGAGGGCATTCAAAAGTGTCTGACTGAACAATATGGGCTACTACAATTTCTATCCAAGAGAAAATGTTACAAATGGATTTGATCAAGGAGACACGCTTACCAGCATACAAGTGGTTGATGGAGACCAATTTTGAAAAATAGATAATGCACAAGGATGATGGGAGGAGATGGGGCACAATGAATAGCTCTGAGTCATTCAATGGGATGTTAAAGTCCGGTAGAGGCCTACCAATGACTGCAATGGTCAAAATATCTTACAACATGATTATGTATTTTTTTCAGAGATCAAAGTATACAAAACAACTATTGGCTGACAAACAAAAATGTATAGCAAATCCATTCAAAAAATCTGAGAAATACAAAAAAAGGCATCCATGCACAGTAACAAAAATTATCTTGTGGCAAATAATATATTTGAAGTCAGGACATTCAAATCACACCATAGAAAGGGTGGTAATAAGAAAATTATTAATGAGATGCAAAGAATATGTACGTATGGTAAATGGCAATCAAACCTCTTTTCATGTTCTCATACCATTATGGTGTTTAAATTTGTTGGAAATCCTACATGGAATTATATTGCATCAAAATTCTCTGTGTTCTGGTACAAAAGATCTTACTCTGGGTAGCTGATTCCACTTGGTGAAGAAGACTATTGGCCAGAAAGTCTATTTTCCATGATTACAAATAAAAGTTTTTTGCGCAAAGTAAATGTCCAACACACATATTCTCAATGAAGTGGATGTTTCACAAAGTAGCCTCTCCCAAAAATGCTCTAATTACAAACAATCAGGACACGATAAGAGAAATTATCCATTGAGAGAGCTTAATGCTAATTCATATCGAGCAGTAAATATCTCCGGTGGTGCTAGTACTTCTAGAAAATGATTTTAATTATATGTCTTATTATGAATTGCTTTATATGTTATTGTATTGCGTATTTTCATGTTAATGAATGATGTAAGTGTTTTTATGGGAGATAAAATTTTAAATTTTTTATAACACCAGAGTGAAATATAACGTACAGTGTAAAAAATTACATGTCCTCTTCGGCAGTTTCAGGAACTACATCAACTTCATCTTTATCACTATGATCTAAACACCAATTTGAACTTATTTTTTATTTTGGCTCAACTAAACTCAATCAATTTATACAACAATATGGAACTCCAAAATCTAATGTTTGGGGTAAATTTTTTAAAAGACCTTTTCATTCGTTAACAATTGAATATATCAAATAGGTAGAATCTCGATGTAGTCTCTGATCTTCAACTAATTTCCAGTGCTCCTCTTCAACTGTTCCTTGATAGATATGATCATCTAATGTATGAAAAAGCTCTAATGTTGTTTCTATTTTTAATATTCTCTTATTCAAGTATTTGATAACATGTTCTTCATCCTTGAACTTACATATCTGAAATATCGCAGACACTGCCTGTGGAACGGTCAAATTATACTATCAATATAACACCTCATAGTCACATTATTCAGAATATGGCTGAGTCCATTGAAGTGTTTCTCTCAAAATAATAAAATCTTCTCCTTAGAGGAGTATGTTTATCGGATAATGATATTTCCCACAATTTGTAAATCGTAATAAATAAAAATTATGAATTATTTTGTTCAGAGGAGTCCACAGTAGAAAGGGCATATATTATGTATGCTATGTATCTTGTCGGTTGTAGAATGTGTCATATAAAGTTTTGTTGTCTATCAAAGTCGTCAGTTAGTCAAAAGAGGAGTTCACAGTAGAAAGAACATATATTATGTGCGCTATGTATCTTATAGGTTGCAGAATGTGTCATATAAAATTGTTTGTTAATCAAAGATGTTAGTCAGTCAAAACCCCCCATATCTCTATTTTTTATATTTATTCTCCCTTCTCATCCATTACTTTCAAAATTTCTCAAAATAATTTTCTTTCAACTTCCTTTATCATCTTTAGTTGCTTCTATCTTGCCTACTTAAATTGTAAATTCTTGCTCCATGAATTATAATGAGAGGCTTGTTTGTGCAGGTGGGTCTCCTCAAATTGTTAGAATTTTATGTCCGGAGGACAACCCCGGACACAGTTTTCTTGGTTGTATATATTATGGTGTTTGTAATATTTATATTTTCTATTTTATCCTTTTTTTTCTTATTAAGTAATTTTTACAAATTTGTTTTCCATGAACTGCAGTTCCTATTTCGTACTCCTTGAAACTTTTTTGATTGGTATGATCCAAAATTTCCACATCAAGCAAATATTATGATTTTGGGTTTGTTGAAGAAGACTAACAAATAACAAAAGGAGCTGAAGGGAAAAAGTATTTTAAAGCTAATTTTGAGCATTAATTTGATATGTAATGTGATGATGTTCATTTATCTTTTGTGTTGTTGAAAGAGTAAGTGTTGGTGTATATTTGATAGTGAAGTTAAGGATCGCTTAGATGAAAGGACAATTAGTATAGCTTTTTGATTTGGTCTATGTATGATGTTGTATATTGATGGATATAATAGTATTTCTCTGCTGATTAAAGCAATATATATGAAGTTATCATTCTAATGTTTTAACCTCTTGTTCTGTAACGTGATTTTATATTGTTTTGATTAACAAAAAATATTTTAAAAAGTTAGTGTATTAAGAATAATATATTTCCAAAGACATGTATGAACAAAGAAGTATTTAAAAATAAATAATTAATTTTATTTTCAGAGGGACAACTGATACACCCAAATTACACCTCTCTTACGAGAGAGTAAGCGGTCACTGTCAAATATAGAACCCAACTAGGTTGAGGTCGAATCCCACAGAAAATGTAGTGCTAATTAAGTTGTATGCAGATTAGTTGACTTTTAATCATTCAATTTCGTAAAACAAAAAGGAGAAGTTTGATTCAGTTCACAAATTAATGGTTTCAGTTTAACAAGATGAAATATGTGTAGTAATATTCAAATTCAGAGAAATAACAAGCTAGGGTTATGTCCACCTTGTAGTTTTCAATACTTTCTAACTATGGGCTTTACGAATTCATACATGTATCATGCTTACAGAGAAACATATTGTATTTAATAACATAATCCTTGTGTTTCTCAACCATCAAGGACTAATTCACTTTAGTTCTCTCAAATCAAAAGTGTTTACAAAAATAATACGAAATCTCCAAGTAGTTAATCCTGTTAAGGAATTAACATATGAAATAGGGGTTGTAAATCCTATTTTCTTGTCACTACTCTCTTTTCTGAACCTCAACCTTTGTATCGAACAAGTTGAGTTTTAAGGCACATCCTCTATGTTTGCAACCACGAGAATTCAAGATAAACGAAGAGAGTATGATGTAAGCAGATCAATACATGATGAATTCAAAAACCCAAAGTAATAGATTGTATGTTACGAGGCTTCCATAACCCTAACTAATAAACTTAGCTACTCATGAATAAAATGGGAATCATAATAGAAATATTCATCATACCAAAAAGTGAACACAATCTTGGTGAAAAAGATGAAGTTGCGTGTTTTTCCCCTCAGTGCTAAGCCGCCACTCTCCAATCCAAAATAATACAGAATAATGAATAATCGTAAAAATTCAGCATCAAGTATTTTTAATAATCTTTTCTCTCATTATTGCCTTCTAAGTCTCTGAACTAATTATAAATGAAAAATTAGTCTTGGACATAGTTTTTAGGTGCCATATTTGGTCCAGACTGCTACTCTCTCTTGTGTCATATGCCATCTGCATTCCATAGTCCCATTATGTCTTCATCTGCCTCATTAATACCTGGAATCATGCTAATCACATCGGTTAGCTCAATTACATAGAAGAAAAGTAAAAACATAAGAAATTAGGCACTTTGCTATCTAAACTTAGCTAAAATATGGATAAGTTATGATGCTTAAGTGTGTAAATACACCCAAGATCAACAACTTAACTACGTGCCACAACTCCTATATAGTATTGATGCCCACAGCCTAAGACATGCATGCACAACATTGTCTCCATCTCTACTGTCCCTCCTTGTTATAGCAGCAATTGCATCAACACAATGCTTGCTTTTACGATTGTTCTTGCATGCCAGAACCTACAAGCATAATTATACATAAGTAGATAATGTCAAGATAATTATATTAACTAATTTATGAATCTTAGTGCATACATTGTAATAATTACTCGTGTCTCCTCTGTAATGTCTACTGGTGCATAAGATGCATCTGGGACAACAGAAGGTACTGAATCAGGAATCAAAAACAAATATTTCAAGAATTATCCTGGAACATATTATAAATATGAGTAGTCATTCAAATTTCATTTTTTCTAATTATTTACTTCTGTGTCATCAAAAAATTTTGTGACTGTCTAAGATGTATCATGCACCACTGTCTCCGATGTGAGATTAGGAATGGATGATAGGTCAAATCATAAATGTAAAAAGTAATATAGTAAGTAGCTAAATGAAAAATATATATTAAAAATAATACAATTGATATAACCTTGTATTTACTAAATATTAACCTGGGGTCTCGTCCCCTTATGGACTGCATGAGGCGTAAATTGGGAACCATATAGAGGGTCTAAACTGAGATAGATAACGATCTGCAAATCAAATCCCGAGACTAATTAATAATTTATTATAAGAAACAAAATTGGAAAATCAAAAACAAAAAAATTAAAGAAGTAATTGTTAATACTAATTATCATATGTAACGCCCCAGGAGTCCACCCTGGATGCCACACGGTGCCTACATCCCTGAAGGACCACAGACTAACCCATGCTGGTACCTTCTGTGAGCACTAGATGAATTAGCAATAAACATGTACAAAAATAAAGCTGAGTACGCCATAAAGTTTTAAGACATATCAAACATTTATGAATCATAAGTCTGAAAATAACTGTCTGAAAATAATAATATAAAGACTGTCAATAACAACTGATAACTTAATGACAAACTAAAAGTCTCTGAAAGCCTCTACTAACTGACTGTTGAGTTGATGGGACAAGTCCCCAACTAACTCCGACTGACTACTGAACTGAACATATTGAAGTAAATATAACGGTCCTTAGAACATGAGGACTCACCACTGTTGCTGCTGCGGGTATGCTGGGAGGTTTAGGTGCGGTCGGGAACCTGGGCATTCGAACCTATGATATGAGACATCATAGCGCAATAAAATAAGTATGCGGTCAGTACTTTCAATGTAATGGTATGCTAAATGTGGTCAGGCCGTTATTCATGGGTTTATGTGCATAAGCAATAACTGACTGTATGAGTAGTATGACGTACTGAGTAAGCATGCATGGAATCTATAAAGACTGATAATGTACGACCAATCATAAAATATGTTCTGACATAATCTGTAAACTGAAAAACTTAATACTGATAATGGGATAGCTGATATATGTATGCTATGGTTAAGCAAAACTAAATCTTATTATTGAACTGAATACTGGATCGAGACTGTGGTAGCTATTATTTAACTGACATTCCCCAATATGAGCTATTTGGGGTCTAACCTGTGACCCTAGTTAGAAGGGCGTCAATATCGTGCCACGAGTACTAACACATACTGGCTGTGTGGATCCACTAAAGTAGTGTCCCGAAGGACTAAGGGTGTCAAGCCTACACTGACGGGTGACCCCTGAGAGGTAGTCAAGACTAAACTGACGGGTTACTCCTCATATCCTACTCTGGCTACGTAGTTTTAGAGTACAGGGACTGCTACTAATGACTCTGCCTAATTGACAGATAAGTTGTCATCCCTGCATTCACTTGGAGCTAAATCGTACTCCCAACTGAAAGACATTGAATATTGGACTGACTATGTTTAACTATTGATAGTAACTGGTTGAATTGATAATGCTCATAACTATTCTGAAACCATTCTGTAGACACTGAAAACTACGCGAACAACTAAATTTCTGGTATTCAAACCCCCAGGACTCGATACAAATAATAGTAAGTTCATACTAAAACTTTGAGGACATGACAAGTAAGCATTTATTCAAAAACTCATTCTTGTAGGCATTTCGTCGAACACTTGCAATTCATGGCTTAAACTCAGCATGGGAAATAGTTTTTAAAACTTGTAGTAATAGCATGATTTAAATTCTAAAATCACCAACTAAGGCTTAATTCAGTGAACAACACCATTCAAACGTGTGAGATTTAATAATAACAACAATTTCATGTAACCATAGTATAGAATCGCAATTCATGGAAATTCATGGTTAAAATAATAATAATCACGTAAAAATCATAACTTTGAATTTGAAAGTGGGTTCTTGGACTCCATGAGTGATAAGGGCCCATGAATGAATATCTAACATACCTTGATTGAAGAATTCATGAAGGTTCTTGGTGGATTTCTTGAGAATTAAACTTGAAAGTTGAAGGGCTAGGATTTGTTCTTGAGAGAGAATGGTTTTCAATTTAGAGAATTTGAGTAAAAGATGGACAAATATGCTATTTGGGGCTTTAATCCCATGTTATGGACCTATTCGGTGAATGGGAAAATAACCCATTTGCCCTTAAAAATGAGGAACAAAATTGAAGAAAATGCACGGTCCAGACTGAGCAAGGCGCCGCAGGCTCCGGAGAGCTACTCTGGAGCGGGCGCTGCAGTCTCCGTAGCGCTGCTCTGGAGCGGGCACCGTGGGCTCTATCGCGGGCTCCCCCAGCACCGTACTGGGAAGGGCGTCGTGGGATAATCGCCCTGAGTTTCTGTTTTGGAAGTCCAAACACGTCCTTATGCTTGTTCGAAAATTCTGAAACTCACTCGAGATGTACTATTGACTTCCCCGATCATGAATCAACTTAAAAACTAACTTTATGATGTTGAAAATATCGAGAATAAATTCATCAAAGTTTGAGGGCTTTAGAAATGACTAAGTCCTAACACTTAGTAAAATACTCTAAGTCTTCGACCCCTTTTACATATAAGAGTGAGCTAAAATGAGCTTAGGATCTTACGGGATCTTACAATATCTCCCCTTTGGGGGACATTCATCCTCGAATGAGGCTGGTTAAGTTAAAAACACTGAGTAATAGAGGTTACACGCTGAATATACATGTTGAAAACATGATTGCATGACTGAGTCTGAAATATAATACATGGCTGGACTGATTTCGTGGATGCAGGAGTGACATGATAATGATAGGAGCTAGGACTGAGTATGGAAAGGAAAATCTATGAAAAGTTGTTACCTTAAAATGAGTCTGAGTTTGCGGAGAAAAGATTAGGATACTTGGTTCACATATTTGCTTCTGCTTCCCAAGTGGCTTGATAACGCTCACCTCAAATAAGTGCAAGGCGGTCGTCGTCAATATATTTACCCAACTTTGGAGTCGGGGTCGAATCCACAGGGAACAATGTGAGTGGCGATTAAACTAGTTTGAAACTAAAGCTACAAGTTAAATTTAAACAATCGATATAAAAAGATAAAATGGGGGTTTAAGGTTCACAGAGAGTTAATTGTCACTTTCAATATTTTAGTGTTTGAAATTAGTCTAAATGGGAAACCAGAATTATGTTCACCATGTCTTTTGGGAGTTGACAGATACTAGGTAATGATTAGGGTTCTTGAAGTACGTAGAGCAGCAGACTATCCTTGACTATGATACTTTCTGACTTATCTCTCGACCTCACCAGACAATTTATTATCTAATTCTCTCGAACTTAGATAACTTATCTATTTCCAATAGGATGTTATCTCAGGTAGATTAATTCAATTACGACATCAATGATTAAACAGAAGGTTGGTAGCTTTCGAGTCCCTGTTGATAATTCACGACCTCTAGTCTATTTCTCCGTTAGAAGCAAATAAAACCTAAGGCATAATCTAATGTTTGCAACCACTAGATTTTAGTTAAAACAACAGAATTTCAAGATGTTCTACTACTCTTTGAATTCGTTAAACACCTAGCATCATATCAAACCCTAATCCATGGATCCCATAACTCCGGCTAATGGAATTAGCCGCTCATGATTTGATGAACAAAATAACAAGTTGAATTCATGATGATAAGGATCAACTTACGAATGGATAAAAAACAACAAGTAGTTCCTTCAATTTAATCACAAGGTGGAAGACCAAAAATAGTAGATAACAAACAAGAAGAATAATTGATAAAAGAGAGCAATGTACGTCCCTTTCTTCTCAGAGTTAATGTCTCATAGATAATGACCAATTCTCCTCTTTAAAAACCCTAAAACAAGTCTTTAAATAGTCAACCCTAATTAAGAAAATAAAATTAAAGTTTCAGTTTTCTCTTCGGATTAGACGACGATGCTTTTGACGGAGCGTCAAACACCTGACGACGTGTGCGAGATGTCGTCAAAGATTCTAGTGAATTGTTATCTTCTGAGTCTTCAGATGGTAATCCTAACGGCGTGTCAAAGATCTTAACGGCGCTTGCAAACTGGCGTCACACTTCATTGGAAATTAGCATACTCTACCCTCTGGTTGATGAAGATTTTGACGAGATGTCAAATATTTGACGACCCTTACGAATCATTGTCATAGTTCATCTAATCTTCTCAGGTTCTGTCTCATCTTGATGGTGACTTTGACAGCCTGTCCCATGTATGACGGCGCCTCAAAATGATCGTCAGATACATTTTATCTTATTTACACCAGATTTCAGCTGATTTATTCTTCTTTCCTTTGGTTTCCTCCCCGATCACTTGTATCTGCATTAACACATTCAAAGCAATAAAAAACAACAAAAGTTGCTTAAGATATCGTAATTATTTAGAGTTTAAAGCTTCAAATGTGTTATATTTTGCTCACATATCAACACCCTAAACTTAAAACAATTGCTTGTCCTCAAGAAACAAAAACAAAACTAAGAGAACACAAAGCACATCCAATAGTCAACAACCAATTTAGCTCAAAACTCAGTTACCATATCCAAGGTCAACCAATTTAAACTAACTGTGTAGATTATTGAAAAGCAACAATGTAACACAAAGGATTCCAGCCATGGCATCAATTAAGTACCAACAGTCATGCATGTATCAATATAACACTACCCAAACAAGTAAGTAACCTAGCAACATACTAGTGTGCCCTCACAAAAAAGAAATTCCCCTTTTTCTCTCATATTAGAAATCAAAATTTAAACATGGGGATTTTCACAAAAACACTCGCTCTCAGAACGAAGTTCCAGCTAGTGTATGCCAAATATCATATGCTTGCCCTTATCTTCATTACCAAGGTATCCAGATAGGTGAGTTAGGATCACTATAGGTCTTTCTCGTCTTGTAACGTAGGCTAAAGGATGGTATGATATTAAATGAAATTTAGAGTGACTAACCTCCTTGGCACTACCTTAACTTGTGGGGTCCACTTATTAACCTCTTTTTCATTCTTTTTCTTTTATTATTCTTTTTCACACCACCCAATTTATTTTTTTCTCTTATTCTTTTTCTTTTATTCTACCTCTCTTCATACCCAGTTTACATCACGTACCCCTATGATAGCCACCCTTAACTTAGGCTATTTGCCTAAGTCAAGGTGCACAGTGTCCAAGGAGGACCAGGGCCAACACAGGTTCATTATGATCTAAACGGGAAGGTGATAGGTGTCATAGAAATAAATGGTCAATTCTGGCTCAAAATAGGGATCAAGTGATAGCATACATAATAGGGAAGGTTATTTAGGTTGAAAGTGGCTAAAAGTCAAAACGACCTATGATCCTTTCCTAACCCCTATCTTTCAACTAAGGTAAAATGAACTGGGCAAGTTCTAGATTCGGCAGTACAAAGGGAACTGAGTAATATCTCTCACACACACATGGCACACAAGTGTATTTCCAGCTACTACTCATCCAGTTCGAGCAATTGTTAGCAGTGATTATCAATAAACTAAAATTAATGCCATAACAAGATGCATAGTGGTTACACATGAATGCAATTCACACAGCTACCACATAGACAATTGGAGAGGAAGTTACCATTCTAAGAAAATTCAACAAAAATATGTCAACTGCTGTAGATACTTATTTTTATCCCAGTTAACCACAACACATCACAATGCAAAAAAAATATGCCTAAACATACCGACTCTACTAGGAACAAGACTCTGGGAAAAGAGGCACGACAACAAAAACCCACGGAGGACATCAACACCCATAAGAAGCCCCACCCTCAACTTAAAATCATGCAATGTCTCCGATTCATCAAACTAAAACAAGAGAGTTAGAAACATACATGTGGCACCATGGATGCGAAGATCTGATGTCAATCACATAAGACGAATACAAACAACAAAATACCTTGGGTTGCCTCCCAAGCAGCGCCTGGTTTAACATCACGACGCGACTCAGTTATCTTGACTACTCAGACTTCGTTAAGATACCTTGTTGATAATTATTTATGTATCCACTTGGAGGATTTGAAATGCCAGCCCAACTTTTGATCAATACATCTTCGGGGTGTGTTGGGAAAATGTGAGGGAATGATGAGGAATTTTCTATCACGCCACTTCGAAGACTTGAACTGCTTACCCAATTTTGCATCAAACTTTCGTGTGGACTTATTTGGAAACGGTGAGAATCTTAAACAACCATTAAATAGACATTGATCTTTAAGCTCCTTTGCCTCTAATATTGGGGTTGTAGTATACCCTTTTGGAAGGACAAACTCCAAAATGTAAGAATCTTCCTCCTCATTTTCAAAATTCATCATTTGATAGGGTGATTCAACTTTCGTCACATCCACTAAGCATAATGTTGAAAAGTGATTCGAATGAGGACTAACCCTCAATTTCAAAATAACTTCCCTATTAGTATTTTTACCCCGAAATGGACTAGAGTCTTTACGAGGATTGTGCTTGATTTCTTATTTTGACTCTAATACCATTTTCTCATCCTTGGCATCTTCATTCATGAATGGTTCGATTGGTTGGGAAATCACCGAGGGTTGCTCAACATTAAGCTCATCATCAACATCGGATTCTTGCTCTTCATCCTCACACTCTTTCATTATTTTAAATAATTCCACAGACAAGATATCATCTAAACATAATGTAGAAAAGTGTTTTGGATGATTTACCTTGATATCCATCTCTTCTATCATTTTTCTTCCCTTATTAAATGCCCTAATATCTTGACGCATGTCACATATGGTATCATTTGTTATGTCTATACGATCCAATATTAGTTGAAGCATAGCTTCAATGTCACTCTTTCCAGTGCTTCGTTCTTCCTTTTCTTGACCATAAGACCTGTCATACTCATAAGAAGAACTAGAACTTGGGTTAGCGCAATAGGGGGAGGGGGCATTTGGCCAATCACTCCAATGTCCATCTTGACCACCATATAAAGAACAATTATACTCCCGGTAGGGTGGATATGGTGCACACATCTCTCTCCGGGGAGCATGTCTACAATCTTGCAAAAAGTGGGGTCCATCATAATATGGACATGGATCATCCAGATAAGATTTCCAACCATCAGACTCACATTCATTCCATGATGCCATAGTAAGAAATAAATAAAAATAAAGAAAATCTACCTAACAGAAGAAACAAAGGAAATCACAAACAAATATTTACAGGTTTGAATTCAAGCAACTAAGCTAAAATTCAAAACTAACTTAATACGCCAAATTGTTCCCCGACACCGGCGCCATTTTTGATAACGCTCAACTTACACCTCAAATAAGTGCAAGGCGGTCGTCGTCAATATATTTACCCAGCTTCGGAGTCGGGGTCGAATCCACAGGGAACAATGTGAGTGGCGATTAAACTAGTTTGAAACTAAAGCTACAAGTTAAATTCAAACAATCGATATAAAAAGGTAAAATGGGGGTTTAAGGTTCACAGAGAGTTAATTGTCACTTTCAATATTTTAGTGTTTGAAATCAGTCTAAATGGGAAACCATAGTTATGTTCACTATGGCTTTTGGGAGTTGACAAATACTAGGTAATGATTGGGATTCTTGAAGTACGTAGAACAGCAGACTATCCTTGACTATGATACTTTCTGACTTATCTCTCGACCTCACCAAACAATTTACTATCTAATTCTCTCGAACTTAGATAACTTATCTATTTCCAATAGGATGTTATATCAGGTAGATTAATCCAGTTACGACATCAATCATTAAACAGAAGGTTGGTAGCTTTCGAGTCCCTATTGATAATTCACGACCTCTAGTCTATTTCTCCGTTAGAAGCAAATTAAACCTAAGGCATAATCTAATGTTTGTAACCACTAGATTTTAGTTAAAACAACAGAATCTCAAGATGTTCTACTATTTTTTAAATCTGTTAAACACCTAGCATCATATCAAACCCTAATCCATGGATCCCATAACTCCGGCTAATGGAATTAGCCGCTCATGATTTGATGAACGAAATAACAAGTTGAATTCATGATGATAAGGATCAACTTACGAATGGATAAAAAACAACAAGTAGTTCCTTCAATTTAATCACAAGGTGGAAAACCAAAAATAGTTGATAAGAAACAAGAAAAATAATTGATGAAAGAGAGCAATGTACATCCCTCTCTTCTCAGAGTTAATGTCTCATAGATAATGACCAATCCTTCTCTTTAAAAACCCTAAAACAAGTCTTTAAATAGTCAACCCTAATTAAGTAAACAAAATTAAAGTTTCAGTTTTCTCTTCGGATTAGTCGACGATGCTTTTGATAGCGCGTCAGACACCTGACGATGTGTGCGAGATGTCGTCAAAGATTCCAGTGAATTATTATCTTCTGAATCTTCATACTGTAATCCTAACGGCATGTCAAAGATCTTGACGGCGCTTGAAAACTGGCGTTACACTTCACTGGAAATCAGCATACTATGCCCTCTGGTTGACGACAATTTTAACGAGATGTC
The DNA here is from genome assembly GCA_030864215.1 of Capsicum pubescens. Taxonomy (NCBI): domain Eukaryota; kingdom Viridiplantae; phylum Streptophyta; class Magnoliopsida; order Solanales; family Solanaceae; genus Capsicum; species Capsicum pubescens. Next base: position 101,848,291 of record CM061544.1, on the reverse strand, counting down.
AAATATTTGACGGCCCTTTTGAATCATCATCATAGTTCATCTAATCTTCTCAGGTTATGTCAAATCTTGATGGTGACTTTGACAGCCTGTCCCATATATGACGGCGCTTCAAAATGATCGTCAGATACATTTCAGCTTATTTACACCAGATTTCAGCTGATTTATTCTTCTTTCCTTTGGTTTCCTCCCCGATCACTTGTATCTACATTAAATCATTAAAACAATAAAAAAAACAAAGTTTCTTAAAATCTCGTAATTATTCAGAATTAAAAGCTTCAAATATGTTAGCTTTTGTTCACACATCATGGCTCCCTCAATGGATTGGCGATTAAGGATCTCAACTGGAATTTCCTCATAGGAAAGGCTGTTCTGAACGTCTACACTTTCTAAAGGAACAACTACAGCTGGTTCACCAACATACTTCTTTAACAAGGAAACATGAAACATTGGGTGCACTGATGCCAAATCTGCAGGCAACTCAAGATAATATGCTACTTTCCCATAGCGACTTAAGATCCTGTAAGGGACAATATATTAGGGACTGAGCTTCCCCTTCTTTCCAAACCTCTTTACTCCCTTTATGGGAGAGATCTTCAGATACACAAAATCCCCAACCTTAAACTTCAGATCTTTTCTCCTCATATTCACATAAGATTTATGTTGGATTTGGGTTGTCTTAAGCCTCTCTCTAATTAAATGAACTTTATCCAATGCATCATATACTAACTCAGGCCCTATCAAAGCAGTCTTACCTACCTCAAACCAAGCAATTAGAGTTCTACATATCCTCCCATCTAGAGCTTCAAATGGATCCATCTGAATACTGGAGTGATAACTGTAATTATAGGAAAACTTAATCAATGGAAAGTGATCATCCCAACTTCCCTTAAAGTCGATAACATAAGCCCTCAACATGTCCTCTAAGGTTTGAATAGTCATCTCTGCCTGACCATCTATCTGAGGATGAAAAACTGTACTGAGATGAACTTAGGTACCAAGACCCTTCTGAAAATCCTTCCAAAGATGAAAGGTAAACTGAGTACTTCTATCTGAAATGATGGACAACGGGACTCCATGCAACCTAACAAACTCTCTAGGGTAGAGCTTAGAATAGTCCTCGGTTGAATAAGAGGTATAAACTGGAAATAAATGGGCTGATTTGTCTATCCTATCCACAATGACCCAAATCGAATCATGCCGACGATGAGTACGAGGTAAACTATCACAAAGTCCATGTTCACTTCTTCCTACTTCTAAGTGGGAATACTGAACTCCTGCATATGACCACTAGGCTTTTAGTGCTCAACCTTAACTTGCTGACTAATAGAGCACTTAGCTATAAACTCCACAATATCCTTCTTTATACCACTCCACTAATAGATTTCCCACAATTATGATACATCTTAGTAGACCCTGGGTGAATAGAGTAACGTGTACCATTCACTTCTGCAAGAATCCATTATCTCAACTCATCTACACATGAAACACACAGCCTACCCTAGCAATGCAACACACCATCTCCCACATGGGAGAAAACCTCTACTTTCTTATCTCTGTCAGACTTCTTCAACCTAACCAAACTAGAATCCATATCCTGTTTTTCTTTCACTTTGACAACCAAAGAGGATTTTGAACTATTTTTCACCCACACACTACCTTCGATTGAATTAACCAAATGGACGCCTAGTCTGGAAAGTTGGTGAACTTACTGAAATAACTTTTTCTTATCTTCCTCAACATAAGAAACACTACCTATAGATTATATACTTAGGGCATCTGTCACTACATTGGCCTTGCCCAGATAATACAAAACACTCATGTCATAGTCTTTCAACAACTCTAGCCACCTTCTTTGATAGAGATTCAAATCTTTCTGCAAAAACACATATTTGGAGCTTTTTTCATCCGTGAACACATCAACATGCACCCCATACAAATAGTGGCTCCAAATCCTTAAGGCAAACATAATGGCTTCTAGCTCAAGATCTTGGGTAGGCTAATTCTTTTCATGGGGTTTAAATTGTCTAGAGGCATAAGCTATGACCTTCCTCTCTACATCAAAACACAACCCTAACTAACTCTGGAAGCATCACAATAAATAACAAACCCATCTGAACCATCTAGCAAGGTCAAAACTGGAGCTAAGGTAAGCCGAGTCTTCAACTCCTGAAAACTCTTCTCACAAGAATCTGACCATTGGAACTTGACTTTCTTCTAAGTCAATCTGGACATGGGGATGTAATAGATGAAAAACTTTCAACAAACCATCGATAATAGCCATCCAAACCCAAGAAACTCCTGATATCTGATAGAGAGATGGGTCTAGGCCAGTTTCTTCCTGCCTTGGTATTTTGAGAATAAACTCTAATAACATCATCGAAAATAATGTGACCAAGAAAAGATACTGAACTTAGCCAAAATTCGCACTTGCTGAATTTGACGAACAACTGATAGGCTTTAAGAGCTTGTAATACTATTCTAAGGTGGTCTCCATGATCATTTTTGTTACGAGAATAGACAAGAATGTCATCGAGGAAGACTATGATGAACGTGTCAAAGTACTTCTTGAACACTCGGTTCATCAAGTCCATAAAGGCTTCTGGGGTATTTGTGAGACCAAAGGACATGACTAGAAACTCGAAGTGACCATACCGGGTTCGTAAAGCTATTTTTGGAATATCACATTCTCTTACTCTGAGCTGATGATAGCCAGATCTGAGGTCTATCTTAGAAAAGTAACTGGCACCCTGAAGTTGGTCCAACAAGTCATCGATTCTAGGAAGTGGGTATTTATTCTTAATTATGACTTTGTTCAACTGACGGTAGTCAATACACATCCTAAGAGAACCATCTTTCTTACGCACGAATAAGACTGGTGCGCCCTACGGGGAAATGCTGGTCCTAATGAATCCCTTATCTAGGAGGTCTTTTAACTGTTCTTTTAATTCTTTGAGTTTGGCTGGAGCCATTTTGTATGGCAGAATAAAAATAGGCAGAGTATATGGAAGAAGGTCTATTCCGAAGTCAATTTCCTTTTTGGGAGGAACTCTAAGAAGATCTTCAGGGAACACATATGGAAATTCCTTTACTACTGAGAGTGACTCGAGATTTGGAGTATTTGATCTAAAGTCTTTAACTCGAATAAGATGGTAGACACACCCCTTGGATATCATTTTTCTCTCTCTAAGGTATGAAATAAGTTGACCCCTAAATGTTGAAGCACTACCCTTCTATTCAAGGACGGGTTCATTCGAAAACTGAAAATGAACAACTCTATTTATACAATCAACTAAAGTATAGCATGAGTGGATCCAATCCATGCCGAGAATGACATCAAAATCAGTCATCTCTAACTCCATAAGATCAACCGAAGTGACTTTCTGGGATATTATGACTGGACAGTTCCTTAATACCTGCCTAGCTATAATAAAAACACCTACTGGGGTAGATACTGAGAAGGTTCTGTTAAGGTTTTAGGACTGGCTCCAAAGTTGACAACTATGTAAGGGGTCACAAAAGAAAGTGAAGCCCCAGGATCTAACAAAGTACAAATATTTAAATGAAAGACCTTCAACGTAGTAACCACATCAGAAGAATTTTCCTGATCCTATCGGGACTGAAGTACATAGGGCCAGTTCTGACGATGACTGCTAGTAGCACTAGAAGTAGCTCCCTGCTAAGTCGGGCAACCTACTGGAGCCGATGATTGAGAAGACTGGCCCTGATGGCGCACATCCCTCCCCTTTTGAGCAACCACCCGACACTCCCAAATCCTATGGCCTGGCTTACTATACCTAAAACATACATCACTTCCATCCCTACACTCCCTATGATGATTCATCTATACTTCTAGAAAAGAGGATTCATCCAAGAACTGTTCACACTACCCTGGGATTTAGACCCTAGAGCCCTCTCCCTATTATCATTTATGAATTTGGGAACTGGTGCACTAGCTAAAGATGAAGCTGGAGCTGAAGATTTTTAATAAAATTGAGAAAGATTTCCACCCAATGATCTTGGCTGAGAAAAATTAAAGATACCTATTCTAGCCTTCTTGTTATCCCTCTCCCTCTCCTTAGCTTTTTGCTCTTCAATCTACTGAGCATGGACCATAAGCCTAGACAAATCCATCTCCTTAATCAACATCGCGGTCCTAAATTCCTTGACCAAACTATCAGACACCCCATATATAAATTTCTTCATCCTAGACCTATTGTTATCTACTACATAAGGAGCATACCTGTCCGGCAGAGTAAACTTGAGGGAATACTCTTTCACAATTATGTTGCCCTATTTCAGATTAATAAACTCTAACACCTTAGCCTCCCTCAACTCCACTGGGAAGAATCTATCTAAAAAGGCAATACCAAACTCCTCCCACTCAATAGGTCCTTCATTTGTGCCTCTATCCCCTTTCCACTTCTTAAACCATGTGTGTTCTATATCCTGTAACTGGTAAGCAACCAATTTAGCACTCTCAGTAGAAGTCACCACCATAATATTTATTTCCTTCTGCACCATGTCTAGGAATTCCTGTGGATCCTCTTCAGACTTGGATCCCGAAAATAGAGGAGGATTCATTCGGGTAGAGTCTTGAATCCTAGTTGTGGCAGTATTGGCCACTGGGTTGGCCTGGACAGTAGATGGCTAAATATTTTGAGCTTCCATGGAATGAGCTAGAGTGGTGAATGTAGCTCTAAACTCTGTATGGGAAATATGCTTATTCAGGGGATCTCCCTGAACGGGCTGAGATGCTGGCTGGTTCCTATTTCTTCTTTCGTTAGTCTTTCTGGGATGCATATTCTGAAAACGAAAAGGAAATTGGATTAGAAGGAGAGTTAAAATTGAGCTCATGCTCAATCGCATGATATAAATACTAAAAAAAGGGGAAACTCTTCCTAAAATGTCTCGTAGCCTCTTGTCCATAAGTGTGGCACGCTTTACAGCCATGCATAAGACTCTACTTGAAGCGACTTTCAGACTACCTAGGACACTTTAAAACATTAAGATCTGATACCAAGTTTGTAACACCTCGAAAGTACACTCCGGATGCCACACAGTGCCTACAACCCTGAAGGACCACATGCTAACCCATGTTGGTACCTGTTGTGAGCACTAAATGAATTAGCAATGAATATGTACAGAAACAAATCTGAGTACGCCATAAGGTTTTAAGACATATCAAACATTTATGAATCATAATTTTGAAAATAGTTGTCTGAAAATAATAATATAAAGACTGTTAATAACAATTGATAACTGAATGACTAAATGAAAGGGTCCAAAAGCCTCTACTAACTGACTGTGGAGTTGATGGGATAAGTCCCCAACTAACCCTAACTGACTACTGAACTGAACATACTGAAGTAAACATATAGGTCCTCAGAACATAAGGACTCACAAGTGTTGCTGCTGCGGGTACGCTGGGAGGTCTAGGTGCGATCGGGAACCTGAGTGTCTGAAGTTATGATACGCTGGGAGGTCTAGGTGCGGTCGGGAACCTGAGGGTATGAACCTATGATATGAGACATCATAGTGCAAGAAAGTGAGTATGCAATCAGTAATTTGAATGTACTGGTATGCTAAATAGGGTTGGGCTTTTATTCATGGGTTCTTGTGCATAAGAAATAACTGACTGTATGAGTAGCATGAGGTACTGAGTAAGCATGCATAGAATCTGTAAAGACTGATAATGTATGACCAAGCATAAAATATGTTCTGACATAATCTGTAAACTGAAAAACTAAATACTGATAATGGGATAGCTGATATTTGTTTGCTATGGTCAAATAAAACTGAATCTGATTACTGAACTGAATAATGTACCAAGACAATGAGAACTATTATCTAACTGACATGCCCCAATATGAGCTATTTGGGGTCAAACCTATAAACCCAGTTGGAAGGGTGTTAATACCGTGCCATGGGTACTAACACTGGCTGTGTGGATCCACTAAGGTAGTGTCCCGAAGGACTAGGGGTGTCAAGCCTACACTGATGGGTTCCCCCTGAGAGGTAGTCAAGCCTAAACTGATGGGTGACTCCTCATATCCTACGCTGGCTACGTAGTTTTGGAGTACAGGGACTGTTATTAACGACTCTGCCTAATTAATGAGGAAGCCACAATCCCTGCATTCGTTCGGTGCTAAATCCTACTCCCAACTGAAAGACACTTAATATTGGACTGACTATGTTTAACTATTGATAGTAATTGGTTGAACTGATAATGCTCATAACAATTGTGAAACCATTCTATAGAAACTTAAAACTAGGAGAACAACTAAATTTTGGGTATTCAAACCCCCTGGACTCGATAGCAATAATAGTAAGTTCATACTAAAACTTTGAGGACATGACAAGTAAGCATTTATTCAAAAACTCATTCTTGTAGGCATTTCGTCGAACACTTGCAATTCATGGCTTAAACTAAGCATGGGAAATAGTTTTTAAAACTTGTAGTAATAGCATAATTTAAATTCTAAAATCACCAACTAAGGCTTAATTCAGTGAACTACACCATTCAAACATGTGAGATTTAATAACAACAACAATTTCATGTAACCATAGTATAGAATCGTAATTCATGGAAATTCATGGTTAAAATAATAATAATCATGTAAAAATCATAACTTTGAATTTGAAAGTGGTTCTTGGACTCCATGAGTGATAAGGGTCCATGGATGAACATCTAACATACCTTAATTGAAGAATTCATGAAGGTTCTTGGTGGATTTCCTGAGAATTAAACTTGAATGTTGAAGGGATAGGGTTAGTTCTTGGGAGGGAATGACTTTCAATGGCGAGAATTTGAGTAAAAGTTGGCCAAATATACTATTTGGGGCTTTAATCCCGCGTTATGGACCTATTGGGTGAAGGGAAAATAACCCATTTGCCCTTAAAAATGAGGAACAAAATTGAAGAAAATGCACGGTCCAGGCTAAGCAGGGCGCAGCGGGATCGAGAGCGTCGTGGTCTCTGGAGCGCCGTGGGCTCGAGAGCGCCACGGGCTCTTGAGGGCCGCTCTGGAGTGGGCACCGCAGGCTCCATTGCTAGCTCCCCCAACACCGAACTGGGCAGGGCGTCACAGGCTAATCACCCTGAGTTGTTGTTTTGGAAGTCCAAACATGTCCTTACGTTTGTCCAAAAATTCTAAAACTCACCCGAGACTTACTATTGACTTCCCCGATCATAAATCAGCTTAAAAACTAACTTTCTGATGTCAAGAAGGTTGAGAATAAATTTATCAAAGTTTGAGGGCTTTAGAAATAACTAAGTCCTAACACTTAGTAAAATATTACAAGTCTTGGACCCCTTTAACATGCAAGAGTGAGTTTAAATGAGCTTAGGATCTTATGGGATCTTACACCATATCTCCAAACTTTGGCGAGCCATAACTCAAACATAGAGTCCAAGTCAAGTCTCGAGAAGGAATGTGACAATATGACTATTAGTTGGATTCATCAATTCAAACAGGTACAACATATGTGGAGAAATTATGTGACATAGGCATGAACGATAATTGATGAAAATGTGGCAAATAAAATGGTTTATTTTGTATTATAAGGTCATCATCTGTTGCTTCCTGAGGCTCTGGCTCTGGAGCCGAAAGTAATGGAACATCTCTTACTCCCTTGTGTATGAAGACACCATGTCTATGTCTACATCCTCTTCTACACACGACTGCATCACCATGTATACGTATCCCTCCCATTCCACGCCTCTCGAGTAGCTGTTGGTAATGTTCATTCAAAACTGTAGTACCCTGAAAGTCTTGATTTTTCTGCTCAAGAATATTTCTAATATCAGTAGATAGCTCGACTCCACACTGTCTAGCCTCTATTCTCTCCATCTATTCTAATATGCCTTTTCATGCATCTGCTGAAGGCCTCTATGCATCTCCTCATATGAAGGCGCAATCGCCACATACCAAGCTTCTCTGAGAGTAGGGTTTCCCAATAATAACTAATTGTATTGGAAATAGCATTTTATATAAGCATCTAAGTTGGCATCATCATATACCTCCACAACTCTAGGCTGCCAATGGATCCATATGTCAACACAATGGTTATGCTCTAAAATAAATTCCTCTTCGATTGTAAATCGATCATCATGCTTTGAATGGTCAAGTAGCCATAGAGGAGCCTCTGGAATGTGTTGTGAAAGATCAACCTGTCGCATCACTCTATCTGCTGAGAGTCACTCTATGATTTCTAACCACAACATTAGGATCCGCATCTAAAATGTGTTATGAAAGCTCAAATTATAGCATCACTCAGTCTGTTGAGTGCTACTCTATGACTTCTAAACATAACATTGGCACCCACATCCACCACATCGGCTCACCATTTGTGAAAAAAAAGGTAAAGTATGAAGGATGGCATGATAAAGTGTCCATATAAACTAAATTAAAATAAAATAGTCAATATATAAGTAAGTATAAAGAAATAATAGAGAGAATAAAACTAACGTCGCACAAAGTTACTAGATGTATTCTTTTTTACATAACACTCTCGGCCATTCAAGAGGACTGGTTATCTTTCTCTTTATACAAATGTATGTCAACAATAAGAAATGTAAACATATCAGATTGGGACACTGGTGCATTGATAGATGCCAAGGATTTACATAATCAAAGTCCAACAATAAATGTCATTCACTAATCCTAAAGGTCAAGCCTTAAATTAAATGATGCTGCAAACAAAAAGGTTGAAATAGAGGAAACAAACTACAGTGGACAGGAGCATCTAACATCAATAATATTATTAAACCAAGTGCAACTTGATTTATCCTTTTAAAATTTTATATTCAGAATGTTTAAGGGTATCATGACCTAAATAGCCATGAGTGACACCCACACTAATCTTTATATGGGAGAACCATCTAAATCTAATCATTACCCAATCACTTAGTCAGTATTAAAACAGTATTATCATAAAACCACCATAATAATAATAATTCGGAGCAAATCATTGTTAAAACAAAAATCAAACAAACTACTTACTGAAATCTCCAAGACCCGAAAGTATCATACAAGAACTTCTAAACAATGATCATGTCCAAAAGAGATATCCAAAAATAAAGTAAATAAAGAATATTTCATTGCCCGAAAGATGGACAAGAACAAATCGAATGCCCCATGGCAGCATGGAGATGGAGTGCTCACCCTTGGATAAAAGACCTACTATCAAACTCTACATGTGAGGTTATGTATGAACCTCTAGAACACTTTTTGCAGAGTACATGGTAGTATCAGTACAAATCACTATGTACTTATAAGTATCATAGACCAACTCAATTTAATATCATGTACACAATATAAATCAAATAACAAGTAGACAGGCATCGTCACATAAAAAGTATTCAATGAATTAACAATACATCAATAAAAGGTCAAATAGTGTTTACAAATAAACCACATAACCATCAAGAGTATCAACCATACTGTAAACATCAACAAAATCAACAACAATACCATAAGTAACAACCACATCCTTCTAAACCTCACCATTAGAACACCATTAGCTCGTTATCTGCTTAATAACCCATACAACCTCTCAAATTCAACAGAAATATGTACAAACATACTAAGGGACTTATTTTGCCCAACTAGTCATGACCTACAGGGAACAATCTATGTTCACATACTGTACCAATGTGGTACCCGATCCTTCATAAGTAAGTAAGATTAATATCATATTTGTACCGACGTTGTATCCGATCCTTCATAAACAAGTAATATCAATATCATCTTCGTACCGGCATAGTACCTGATCCTCCATAAACAAGTAATATTAGTATCATATCCGTATTGGTGTGGTACCCGATTCTTCATAACCATATTGGGTATGTTTTATCAAATTCAGACTACCTCTCAGGATACAATACAATGTACTAAGTTTACATGTATTAAAGTCATAAGACAATTTCATCAAGTAAATTTTCAATAATTATTTATACACGTCTCAACAATCCAAATAACATCAAATTCAAGCATGTCGGAACATCAATCAACAAGCATCTAAGTTAGGAGCGTACACACAACTAAATTGAGTCTAAACTCTAATTAAACTGTAACCTACCTCAACCAAAGAATTCAAAAGCAAGCTACTTCGCAAGGGTCTTACCCTATCGTAAAGCTTTTAAATGGTCAAAATATGTTCAAATACATAATACCCATAAAAATACAAACTAGCATTTAGAATTTAAGCTAAAACGGATCATTACTCCCAAATTAAAATTTCCTAATCTACGAATCCTAATCAAATACCTAAATTCCTTGAAATCGTAATTGCCGGTGACTTTGCGGAAACCCAAGGAATAAAACTAGAAACTGTAGCATTCTAAATTCAATCATTAACTTATTAATATTATTATTATTATTATTATCGTTATTATTATTATTAATAATAATAAAAGTAATATTATTCATTATTGCTCAATCATTAACTCATAATGAGCTTTTGTCCTTATTAAGAGTAATATTCCAGTAATATGCCTAATGTAATAGCAAAGTAACACTAATATTATGAAAGTTAAATTGTTTTAACAATGATTTCCTAGTATACAGGTTGTGTACTACTCTCTTTGACATTAGAACTCAATTTACTCCATATCATTATGGCCTAAGGATGAGAAATTATTATTTTGGCATTAAAGCCCAATCATTAGGTCATAATTTCTTCATCATTGTATACAAGCAACTTTGAGAGAATTATTTGTATCCTAGCAGCCATTAAAAATCCAAGATCTCACTTGAAACCGTCGTTGCCTCCAGCCGCACAATCCAAGCTTCATAAAAAATCCTCTTGTATTTCAGTTGTTGTTTTTATACAGAGGAGTTAACCCTAATTTTAATTAACTTGGACGTGGCTTATGTGATATAGGGAAAGGTTGTGGTTTTTACCCATTAACTCACTAATTAAACTAATTATCTAAAATATTTGAAACTTTTAATAAATCCTTGGAATTTGTCGGAAATCCCATAAAATAAATAAAATACATAATTTGACCAAAAAGTATATTCCAAACCTATTGAGAATATTAAAAATACTAAATCGAGGTCATCTTGACCAAAGTTGACCGTGATCGAACTTAGCTTTCTTAGAACTCAATAACCCAAAAAATTACTTAAATCACTTTTGAACACCTCAAGAAGCGGTACTACCCATCCCCTTAAGTCATAAATCACGTACACAAATGATGGGGAGAGCTAAAATGGAAAAGATAAGAAAATTCACAACACGACTAGGAGGGTCGTTATAAAAGAGACTAATTATTTTCTAGTTAGCTAACGTCACTTTCCAGTTTCATTATATATATTGTTGTCGTATCCTTAATTATCTCTCATCTTGGCTTTAAATGAGATGAAAAAAATCAGATTTTTAACACAAATAACAACAAAACATGTAATTAACAAATAAATAAGCTGAAAAAATCAGATTTTTAACACAAATAACAACAAAAATCTGTCATTAACAAATAAATAGGCTGAAAAATCAAATTTTAACATAAATAACAACAACAAAAAAGTGCTTAACAATTAAATAAGATGAAAAAAACAATTTTTAACACAAATAACAATAAAAATGAGTAATTAAAAAAATATATAAGCTGAAAAAAATTAGATTTTTAACACAAATAAAAAAATATCAGATTCACTAACCATTTCAATTTATCAAAAAGTAACATTTACAAAAAATTAAACTAAAAACTCAGAATCATACTATTATTCAGACTTGTTAAATGACGGAAACTGTAGTCAATCATAGAATTTCTATGTTACCAACAGTACCACACACTAAGTTTTGTTAGTGAGGGGGGGGGGGGTTAATTATAGCTTGTTTACTCATGTTTTTAGGAGCTAAAATGCTTCATCTTAGCGACTTGAGGTATTTAGCCCAAAAATAGTTACTTTCTGAGTAATAATGCAAGTTTTCGTTCAAGAAGCTCAAAAAATAGTGTTCTTCATAAGCACTTTTGAATGCATAAATATTTGATCTCATATTTTAAAACATTTTTCAAACTAATTAACCAAACATAAACTGCTGAGACATATTACCCCACACGGCATGATACATAAAAATATGGCTCAATACAACATAATACACTAAGGCATATTGCCCCAGAGGACACGATACATAAAAAGGGCTCCACACAGCATGATACTGTCACGATCCAAAACTCAAAGATCATGATGGCACTTGTTACGGCAAGGTTGTGTTTTTTCTTAGCTATTTGGAAATTTCTTACCTACTTTAATATATTGATATATATATATATATAGAGAGAGATATATATATATAGATATATACATATATATATATATATATATATATATATATATTCAATAAATTTTCTCAAGCAAAAGGCAAATCAAAGTGATCTTGTGTGTATACATGCATATTTATATATCCTTTGGCAAAGATTTTTTGGGGAAAAATATTTTGGCACCATTTGAGCGTCAAATTAAAATTAATTATCTACTCCAAGTTATTCAAGATCAGATTCTAGTAGGGCATTATTCAGAGGCTTCTCGGAGGAACTATTAGCTTTGGCGTCCAGGTAGGCTAGGCTTATCCTACCTTTATAATAAGCTTATTTATAGTAATTGTATACTATTATGCTAGTTTTAGACAAATACTTGTAGTTTGTGTATCATTTGATATATATGTCATGCCTTTTTTTGACACGACCCAAATCAGGGCCTTTTTGTAATGGGCATCTCGGAAAGGCCACCCGTTTCCCAAACCAGTCAACCAAGTATGTACCTTGAGTCGGCTAAATTTCAAGCATATGACAAGATAGCATGTTTAACAATACTAAAACTCTGGGATAGGTTCATGACCGTGACCAACCCAACCTAGTCCGACCATACCAATACCCAACCAAACAACCGTAACCAAATACGCAATAACAACTGAGTCTGTAACCAAACTATTCCATAACATAAAAAGATAGGATGGAACAATCATAAGTTCAGTCACACGGTATCATCCCCAATACTGTAATAACTCATACTTTTGTAGCTCAACTCATCCCATAGTGTGTGAATAAGATACTTAGAACCTGAAATAAAACTAAGTGTTGGAGACTTAGTCTCATTTTGACCCCTTAAACTTCGATGACTTTAGTTTTGACCTTTCTGAGATCGTATGGTTGATTTTAAAGTTGATTCCTGATCGGGGTAGTAAGCAGTACATCTCGGGTGAGTTTCGGAGCTTTTGGACAAGTGTAAGGCCATGTTTCGAAGTCCAAAATAGTAGCTACGTGCGAATAGCATGCGACACATACTCCAATCCACCCCTAAGGAGAATGCGATAGAACATGCGATGCACGGTCCATTACGTAGCTCCAGAGCATGCGACGCACACTCCACAACACGCTCCTAAATTTTTCAGCTTTTGACTCCGCATGTTGGAGGACAATAAGGTCTTTTATCCCACATCAAAACAGTCTTAAACACATAATTCCATCCCTAAATAACTTAGATACATCATTATTCATTTTCTTCCTCTCTAAGAAAAATCCTAGCTCTAAGAAATCAAGAACAACCCATTACTCCTTCTTCAAGAAAGTCAATAATCCAATCTTACAGGTTCAAGAAGCTTCGAGAACACCATTAGAGATTTAAAAGTTTAAGCTTTGACATTCAATTATTCCAACAGGGTATGTGGGGTAATGAACAAGGATGCTCTTTCATCCTTGTGCCCAAAATTAGTTTTAAAGTTGAATTTTATATGAAATTATATGAATTTCAGTTTAGGATTTATACCCACATATTACTATTTGAAGAATTATGAGATATTGAGAGATTTAGATATTGAATTACATATCTACTTTCGTATTTTTATGCATATTGCAATAATTTCCAGATTTAGAATTGAATTATCCATATTTTCATTAACAAGCATGAACTTTATGATGATTTGACATGGAATAGATGCATGGGTTACTAGCCCTAGTTTGAATGTTGTTATTTCAAGAAGATTATGCTTTTAAGCATCCCATGATTTGTTTTATTCAGATTTTGAACAAAGATTTGATCGTTTGATCTCATCTTAGATATGAAATCCACTTTACAGATTTAACTATAGTTTACAGTAAACAGATTCACAAGAGGTTTTCATTGTAAACCCTTATACTAGTTTTTAAAATAGATTTCCTACAGAATGAGTATATATATTAAAGGAGTAGTATTTAGCACCGAGTTGGGTATGTTTATATGCCCCAGAACTACAAGCCAACATAGGGACAAATTATTAGATTATTCAAGCTATTGTGAGTCATCTACTCTTAGCATGCATTCTTTTGCAAATCTATACTAATGTTGAGATATTGTTTTACTTATGTATTCACCCCCATATACTCAGTACGTTCCAGAAGTACTGGTCCACATATACGTTCATGTGCTACATTGTCTTATAATGCAGGTTCAGGTGCTCAGTTTTAGCAGCGTTAGTGATTTTGAGCATCTCCATCTACATCCCGATAGTTGGTGAGTCCTCATAGTTCGGGGATCTAGTTATTCAGTTTTGCTTTATCTTATTATTTTCAGTCAGTTCGAGTTAGCTGGGGGATTGTCTTAGTGGCTCTCTAGTTATCAGTAGTAGAGGCTTGTCATACTGCTAGTTATGATTCAGATTTCTAGTGTTGAATGTCTAGACTTTTAAGTTTAATATTTTCAGATATTATGTTCGGATAATTTCAGCTTAGCTCAGATAGAGTTTTGCATTTTATCTTTGATTATATATCTATATTCCTTTATTATGAGCTTCAGACTTAGTAGAAGGTTTACAAGGTTAGCTTAAGGCTACTTGTAGTCTTGAGCACCGTATGACGTATTGAGACCCATTTTTAAGGCGTTACAAATACCAATGCCAATACTAAGGCTGACACCACTACAGAGACCGCCCATGACAACACATAGCAGTTCCAAAGCCTCTATTCAAAAGTAAAACAATATCCAGTTGGGACATGCCTCGACCATAGCCAAAACCAATGCCTAAAACTAAACCAATGAAATACATAAGAATCCAAAACAAGAAATAGAGCCTTCCAAAGTATGAAATCTCACTACTTTAAGTTAGCACAATTTGTATCCAAAGTCCAAGTCTACTGAGCCAGAGGTATACTATGACCAAAACCTGCATCGCATGGGGATACAACGTCAAAGACGGTTAGCGGTTGAAGCTCTAGCATGTAACTCAAGGATAAGAATAAAATAGTACCAATAGTTTGAAAACCAATCAGTCAATGCATATAGCTAATGCACACACACACACATATATATACACCATGCCGGGATAGGGAAATAAGATTGGCATAAACTTTTGATACCATTAACCTGGGCTATGTAGCATGTCTGTCCTAGCACAAGGCACTCACAGGCTATATGGGCCCAGCACTCACCTAACTGATAGGGCCCCAGTACGTGTAGCCACACGAACCAGAAAATATCCATAACCATAATGACTATATGGGGGAATCAAACCTCCCGACATAATCAAGGTGACATAAGCACCAATACGTATAGTAAGGGGGACTTGAACCTCCCATTTATAAATTTATTCAAGGGACTCGAACTACCTTATCATAGACACCACACAGGCTAGCGCGGTTTCTAGTGTTAGTCTTTAGGACTCCACTTTTATGGTCTGGCTACACATCCTGCCATTAAGCCCAATTTAAAACCATTATTCCACAAACACAACCAATAAGTCAATTACTTACCAAAGGCATTACATTGGTATCGTCATATCAACACTACTTGCAAATATACCACATTCCATTATCATTATCAATCATTTAATCATTCAATTGACTTTGGGACTCGAACCCATCGTCTAACAAAGAGACTTGTTCAACTCAAAGTTTAGGGACTCGAACCCAATGTCTAACAAAGACATAATTCAAGTTAATGTTTAGGGACTCAAACCCCTTTAGAAATTTTAAACTATCAAGGTTACCATTTATTTCATTACATGTCAAAGAAGTCCTTTATAGCCATTTACCAACCATTCATAATCATTAGGCCAAGCTTTAGTCAAAACATCATTATCATATGACTATTTCATTCTCTTAGGCATTTTCACAAACACTTTGAGGGCATGCATTTACCAAGACCAAAACCAAAGTAAAGACCATTCAATTTAGGGTAACCCATGACCCAATTGTTAAATCACAATTAACAAGCACCCACATCTGCAAACCATTATCAAAATCATGCATAAACATAATTTAAACCAAGAGTAAACAATACTCAACAACATGCATCAAAATCCTTAACATTGGTTTTCAAAACCACCATTTCAGAATCATAATAAAGATTTAAAACACATGAAATTTTTGAACTAACAATGAGGGAAGAGTCATATGCCTTACACAAGATGATTCACAGAAAGAACTTGACCCCTTTAGCCTTTAGATGAACACTTGTAGAAACCCTAGCCTCCAATCTTCAAGAGTAAGTTAGAGAGTATTTTTGGAGTGTTTAATTTAGAGAGTGTTTAATCTTTCAATAGTGTGTTATGAGATCCCACAACATGTTTTAAGATGTGGGGACTTAAGGGTTTTGGGGTAGGAATATCTGGAATATCCCCAGTTTAAATCCTAAAATATAATGAGTTAGGTGTCCTACTATATATCAAATAAAAGATCTTTGAGTCTTCTTTCCAACGCATTTGATTTCACCTTAATCCAAAGTCAGAGTAGAAAGTTATGCTTATTTTACTTAGGAGTGTCGGTCTGCTAAAAGGTGACAACTAAGTTGATGAGTTGTCAACTAGGTGATGACTAAGTTGACGAGACGTCAACTAAGTTATGAGCCTTCAACTCAAGTCGTCAGCCTTAACCAGTAAATGGAAAAATCCATCTTGATATTGATTACTAGGGTAAAGAGTTATCACCAAACTAATGGGTCGTCAACCTAGTTGTCAACTGAAAATTCCCACAACTTTTTTTAAGTTTCCTTAGTGGTAATTTGGTGTTTTCCTTGCATTAAACTCCTCTTACATGACTTAAGTCAGACAATAAATATTATTTGTCTATTCTTAGTCAGTTTTAAGTTCTCGTTCTCCTCTCCACTCACAAGAGAAAAGAAGTTAGGGTTTCATCCAAAAGTTCAAATCCCAAGGGTCCAATTTATGTTTCCTTTAAAAGATTCAATAAATTCAGGTATGTGGGGTTTGTACAAGGATAACCTTTCATCCTTGTGCCCAAAATATTTGAGTTTATAATTTAATTTATCATATTTTAAATGGATTCAAACCCAAATTCCATATTTTAATAATCATGGCACTATCATGGGATTTAAAGTTCAGTTAGCACAAGAATTTACCTTTACTTAATTTTTTCACTTATATGATTGTTATTATGAGATGAATTTTAGTATTTTGACATCAATTTCCATGAGATAAAGAATAAATATAATTTTCAGCCTGATCTAGTCAATTTACAAATAAGAGCATATGAATTTTTCATGATTCTCCCAGTTTATAAGATGTTCAAATTTACTATTTCAAATTACCACAATATGATTCAGATTTAAGTTTTGATCTTATGATATCAGACATGATATAAAATTCACACAATCTTCATGATTATGAGTTATTACGAGAATCATGATCGACTTTCAGATTTACAAACTCATATGCTTATTTTAAGGTGAATTTCATTAGTATGAGCATATAGTATATATATTTGGGGAGTGTATTTAGCACCGATAGGGAAGTGCATTTTATCCCATCTTGTTTCCTAGAAACTCACGATTTTATTTAAATTTTATTTTATGCATTATTATCCATAATATTTTAGCTTTCAGTTTTACTTACGATCAAGGTGAGTCATTTTACACTTAGTCTGCATGATTTGAAAATATATTCAGCTTCAGTTTTTCTTATTCCACTGTAAAAAAAATTCATAAATCAAGTGTAGTAACTCACCTAGCTGATCAGATTATGTTTTTTATTCACGTTTTATGATATTTTAGCTTTCAATTTATTTCAGTCTCTTGGTGAGTCTTCTTGCACTTAGTATGCATGTTTTAAGATTATGCATTGATTCAGTTTTACTTATTTCATTCACCCCCACTTACTCAGTACATTCCAGAAGTATTGACTACATATACATCAGTGTGGCTACATTGTTTCATAATATAGGTACCAGTTGTAGACCACACATCATGGTCAGACAGTTCGCAACTTCCATTTAGCAGGTGATTAGTTCTCTCGATTCCAAGACTCGAGTCAACTATAGTTCTAGTATTATATGTTTTATTTAGTTGTATTGATTAGGGATAGCTTGGGGTCATGTCCCAGCTACCTATAGTCAGTATTAGTAGAGGCTTCATAGGCAAGTTTATATATTCAATTTCAGTTTTCTTTATATGACTATTGTTGTAAATATTTTAAATGGTTTTGTATTGAACATGTTCATCTAAAGACATCTCTTCTGCTTATTATTTCTAGTTTTATGTATTTTATTTAGTTTCTCACGGGTTATGCGGTATCATGGGTTAGCTTAGGATCAATTCTGGTTCTTAGCATCATGTGACGTCTAGGGGGTAGTCTCGGGGTATTACAAACTTGGTATTAGAGCATAGAGTTTAAGTTTACTAGGGTTTATGTTAAGTCCTTTCTAGTAGAGTCTTGTGGAACGGTACAAAGACATCTGTACTTTTCCTTGAGAGGCTATTGGACATTTTAAAAATATTTCCTTTCTAGATACTCTAGATCATGCAGTAAAGTTGTTCTCTCTGAAATTTCTATCGATTTATGTGTGACTCTATAATTCTCTATGTATGACTTAGTCTTGAGATAACATGAGTATTAAATTTCAATTCCTCCCGAGATGATGCTCTTAGATGTAATATCAGTATCTTCAAAAATCATACGAAAAGGCTTGAGAGGATCCCAGTAGTGTGCTTAAAGTCCTTTAATTCAAAAAATTATGTCCTCATCCTTATGAGTTTTGCAGTTAAGGCAGAATATGCTATGTAATGAGATTTCTCTTTAGCCCTTCGTTACAGATAGCGCTCATGAAAGGAGAGAGCATGTGACTAGAGTATTGAATATTGATTTTATTAATGGATAGTGTACTTAAGGTTCTATGATTCATAAGAAGTAGAACATCCTTAGAGTTGGAAGCATGAATTTAGAAGTGTAGTTATAAGAAAAGGTGGGGTTAGAATTTGGTTATGGGTAAATTGATAGATCTATGTCTTCTATTAAGTAGGATTAAGGATAAATGTCCTTGTGTGTTATCTAAGAGGTAGTGAATGAGGTGTAGGGTTCATGTTGGAAGGTAGAGAAGGAGTTATTAGTTAAAGTGAATTATGGTATGTGATCACGCTCAACTTACTCCATGATTTATGGGCAAGACAATCGTTGCCAAATCTAATAACCCAACTTGAGTTGGGGTTGAATTCTCAAGGAGTGGAATTAGTATTCAAATCCTATGGGTGTTGAAATCTACTAAAGATATACCCATAATGTAAACATAAAGTAAAACATGAATTTAAAATTAGGGGGCATAGTTTGGAAGGGTTGTTTTATCAAATCAACCTAGCATCTTGATCGATCACATATCGGCTAAGATATCATCAAATGGCCCTACTATGAATGGCTTGTATGAATACATATCATCCTCTACTTTCCTCCCCAAGTCAACCTTCCTCTTCTTTCTCTTCCCAAGAGCTTTCTTTCCTCAGATCTTTTGTGGGTAAATGGGAGTCTTGGGAGAGACCCAACTATCTTTTGGGAACTCATCAACCTCGAATCACCTACATAGATCAATGATCAATAATGAAAAATAAATCATGGGATGCTTTTTGTTCTTATAATGCTGAAACTCCATGAGCACAAATCGGGCAACATTTAGAGAAATATTGCCCAAGAGGCAGGCCACCGTCTATGCACTCATAGTTGGGACATTTGTCAGGTTGGTAGATAGGGAGAATCTACTACAGATAATGGTCATCCAGATCCTTGCTTCACTGTGAAGTCACTCATCAGTATCCCCGTCTTCGGGGTGGACCATGGGACCTCCTTTTCCGAACATAAATTATAATACACCAAAAATCTGAACCAATGTTAGTGCCATGTTTCAAGCTCATGCAAAGTAAATTATAGATTTTTGGTAGTATTATGAGTGAGTTTGATGTATATTAATACCTCAAATAACTCCCAGCTATTAGATGAATCAAAATATTCCTTACCGATTGAGTTTTTTAGAAGAATGTTTATTTAGTAAACTTTAAACGAGCATATCTTGTGATCTACTGAGAATTTTCCAACCTATGACCCACCAAATTGTAGAAAATTGAACTAGCTTTCCAACGATACCAATTTTTCGCTAATCTTATACCCGGGTGAGAAGTTATGCCACTTTTAGTGAAAGACAGTAGCCCAACGCGATAAAGCTGCCTTGCGGTGAGAGACAAAATCACATTCTTCCTTTTACTAGTGAAGCACCGCAATTGGTACTGTGTCGTGACAAGGTGCCATTTTGGAATTTTCTATTTCCAGTGGCACAACGCGATAGCACCGCGTCGCGCCGTTGGGCAACATGGGGATTGTCATTTTCCAGTGGCACAATGCGATTAGCATCGTGTCGTGCCGAAGCCAAAAATTGGGATTTCTAGTTTCGCGATTTAATTTCTAGGGACCGTTTGGTCTTTTCCCGTAGCCCCAAACTTTTCCAAAACACATAATTACAACCCTAAAGGGGCATTATGTGCCCCATTACACATAATTCCTCTCCAAGAAACTAATCATCTCTCAAGAACAAAACCCTACCCTTCGAGATTCAAGGTCAATCCTCAAGAAAGACCCCAAGAACTCTCATGAATTCATCAACCTAGGTATGTTAAGTTTCATCCACAGGTCCCTTCCACCCATGAAGTTCAAGTATCCAGTTTTAAATTTAAAGTTACGATCATTACAGGTTATTATGATTTTAATTGTGATTTAAACCATGAATTTCCATGAACTTTAATTCTATACCATGTTTACATGAAATTGTTGTTGGTATTAAACCCCTAATGTTTTGATGATGTCATTCACTGATTTAATTCATAATTAGTGATGTTGGTATTGAAATTATTCTATTACAAGCTTTAAACTATTCCCATGCTTAGCTTAAACTATGAATATCAAGTGTTTGATGAAATGCCTACAAGAATGAATTTTGAATAAATGCTTTCACATTATGTCCTCAAAGTTTTAGTACTATTTTGCTATTTTTTCTATCGAGTCCTGGGGGTTATGAATACCCAAAAACATAGATGTTTACTTAGTATCAGTATCTTAAGAATAGTTTCAGATATGTTATGAGCATTATCAGTTCAGTCAGTTATCATAATCAGTTAAACTTAGAACAGTTCAATATTCTGAGTAAGTTCAGTTGGGAGTAGGATTTAACACTGAGCGAGTGCAGGGATGGAGGCTTTCCCATAAGTTAGGCAGAGTCTTTAGTAGCAGTCCTAGTACTCCAGAACTACATAACCAGCGTAGGATATGAGGATTCATCCATCAGTTCAGGCTTGACTACCTCACAAGGGTCACTTGTCAATTTAGGCTTGATACCCTTAGTCCTTTGGGACAACACTTTAGTGGATCCACACAGCCAGTGTTAGTACCCTTGGAATAGTACTGACACCCTACCTACTGGGATCACAGTTTGGACACCAAATTTCTCATTGAGGTTATGTCAGTTAGATGATAGCTCCCATAGTCTCAGTCTAGAAATCAACTTAGTAATTTAGTTTCAGTTTTTCTTGACCATAGCATACAAATATCAGTTATTCATTTATTGGTATTCAGTATTTCAGTTTACAAATTATATTCAGACCATGTTTTCTGATTGGTAATGCATCCTCAATATTTATAGATTTTATGCATTCTAATCAGTACGCCATGCTATTCATTCAGTCAATTATTACTCCTGCACAAAAAACCATGCATATCAGCCTACCTCATTTAGCATACCAACAAATTCAAAGTACTAATTGCATACTCTTTTTCTGTGCTATGATGTATCATATCATTGGTTCGGACACCCAATTCCCGAATCGAATATAGATATTTTAGATTATCATCCGTAGTAGTGGTGAGTCCTCATACTTTAAGGACATGGTTTATTTATCTCAGTCTACCTTATTAGCTTCAGTATTTGCTATTCAGTTAGAGTTAGTTGGGGGTTTGTCCCATCAGCTCCACATTCAGTAAGTAGAGGCTTTTCAGACTAGTACAGACAGTTAGTCAATCTTAAGTTTTCAGTTGTCATTATCAGATATTTTATCAGTATTATCAGTTTTGTGTTACATACTTTATCATATTTATGACTTAAAACCTTATGGAATTCCTCAGTTGAATTCCGTATATAATTTTTTGTTATCTGTTTTACTTAGTGATCACAGCAGGTACCAGCTCATAGGTTAGCTTGTGGTCCCTCGGGACTGTAAGCACCGTGTGTTGCCCAAGGTGTACTTTTGGGGAATTACAAACTTTATATTAGAGACTAAGGTTTCAAAGTGTCCTAGGAAATCTAAAAGTCATGAAAAGTATTTCTTGTGCATGGGTGTGAAGCACACCACACTTATGGGCAAGGGGCTATGAGGCGTTTTAAGAAAGTTTCCCTTCTTTCAGTGTTTATGTCGTGCGACTGAGCATGATGCTCATGTTAAAATTTTTGTCTAATCTACTCTTCCTTCCATTTACAGAACATGCCTCCCAGAAAGACAAACAGAAGAATAACAGGGAACCAGCCAGCACCTCTGTCGGTTCAA
This sequence comes from Capsicum pubescens, assembly GCA_030864215.1. NCBI lineage: Eukaryota > Viridiplantae > Streptophyta > Magnoliopsida > Solanales > Solanaceae > Capsicum > Capsicum pubescens. The sequence goes on along the minus strand of CM061544.1, from coordinate 101,825,508 downwards.
GAAGATCCCCTGAACGAGCACATTTCTCATGCGGAGTTCAGAGCTGCATTCACTACTTTAGCTCACTATGTAGTGGCTCAGAATGTTCATCCAGCCGCTATTTCGGCCAACCTAGTGGCCAATACTGCCGGAGCTAGGGTTTGGGATTTTAGCCGAATGAATCCTCCTTTTTTTTCAGGATCCAAATTTGAAGAGGATCCGCGAGAATTCTTAGACATGGTGCATAAGGTAACGGATATTATGGGGGTGACTTCTAGTGAGAGTGCTGAATTGGTTATTTACCAGTTATAGGATGTAGCCCTTACCTAGTTTAAGCAGTGGAAAGAGAACAGAGGCACAAATGCAGGGCCTGTAGAATAGAAGGAGTTTGCTGCAATCTTCTTAGATAGATTTTTCTCATTGGAGCTGAGGGAAGCCAAGGTGTTAGAGTTTATCAACTTGAGGTAGGGAAACATGAGTGTGAAAGAGTATCCCATCAAGTTTATTCATCTAGCTAGGTATGCTCCTCATGTTGTGGCTGATAGCAAGTATTGGATGAGCAATTTCATATCTGGGGTATCTCATAGTGTGGTTAAAGAGTATAGGACTGCTATATTAATTAAGGAGATGGACATATCTAGGTTTATGGTCTATACTCAACATATTGAGGAGCAGAAGCTTAAGGAGAAGGAGAGAGAAAATAAGAGGGCTAGTATAGGTAACTTTAATTTCACTCAGCCAAAGTCAGAAGGTGGTAACCATCCTCAGTTTAGCCAAAATTCTTCAGCTCCTGCCTTATCTTCAGCTAGTTCCCTAGTACCAAAATTCAAAAATGATAATAGGGATAGAGAGCCAAGCTCTAAGTCCTAATTTAGTGTAAATAGTGTTCGCACAAATCTCTTTGCCAGAAATATGGTAGAAACTATTAGGGTGAGTGTAGAGCGGGCAGTGATGTATGCTTTGGGTATGGCAAGCCAGGAAATCAGATTTGGGAGTGTCGGATAGTTTCTTAGAAAGGTAGGGATTCATGCCAATAGAACCAACCCCATGTAATTCTCCAAGAGTACACCTTGGGTGCCACACGGTGCTTACAGTCTTAAGGGACCACAAGCTAACCCATGAGCTGGTATCTGTTGTGAGCACTGAATAATTATGGCAAAATAACATATGCAGAATATCTGTAGATACCATAAGGTTTTAAATAATAAAGAATTTCTGAATCATGATTTTAGAAAGCAACAACTATCTAAAAATAACTATCTAAAACTGATAAAAAGAAGATAAACTGACTGACTGTCTGAAAGTCTCTAAAATAGACTGAATACGAGTTCATGGGACAGGCCCCAACTTACTCCATCTAACTACTAAACTGAAAGCATGAAAATAAATATAGTATGTCCTCGAAATATAAGGAATCACCACTGCTACGGCTGGTAATCTGGAAGGTCTATGCGTGATTCGAAAACTGAGCGTCCGAACCTATGATATGATACATGATATCGCAAGAAAAGAGTATGTGATCAATACTTTGAATGTACTAGTATGTTAAATGAGGTAGTCTGATATGCATGGTTTTATATGCATAAGTAATAAATAACTGAATAAATAACATCATGTACTGAATAAAATGCATGAAATCTGTAAACACTGAAAATGCATGACCAAGCATAAAACATATTTTGAATATAATCTGTAAAGTGATATACTGAGATTTGATAACTGAATAACTGATATCCGTATACTATGGTCAATGAAGCCTAAACTAAAGTATACTGAATACTGAACCGAGACTGTGGGAGGTATTATCTAATCGACATACCCCAATCTAAAGCTAATCGGGGTCCAACCTGTAACCCCAGTTAGAAGGGTGTCAGTACCATGCCACAGGTACTAACACTGGTCGTTTGGATTCACTAATATGTTGTCCCAAACGACTAAGGGTGTCAAGCCTAATCTAACGGGTGACCCCTAGGAGGTAGTCAAGCCTGAACTGACCGGTGACTCGTCAAATTTTATACTGGCTACGTAGTTTTAGAGTACAGGAACTACTAATAATGACTCTGCCTATCTGACGGGGAAGACACTATCCCTGCAATCGTTTGGTGCTAAATCCTACTCCCAACTGAACTGACTCAAAATACTGAACTGATCTAAGTATGACTGATTATGATGACTGACTGAATTGATAATGCTTATAACATATTCTAAAACTATTCTGAAGATACCGAGACTAAGTAAACAACTATGTTTTTGGGTATTCATAACCCCAAGGACTTGATAGCAATATTAGAAAAATAGTACTAAAACTTGGAGGTCATAATATGAAAGCATTATTCAAAATTCATTCTTGTAGGTATTTCGTCAAACACTTGCAATGCATGGTTTAAACTAAGAATAGGAATAGTTAAAAGCTTTTAGAAATAGCATGAATTCAACCTCAACAACACTAATTATGATTTAAATCTGCGAACAACATCATTCAAATGTGTTGGGTTTAATAATAACAACAATTTCATGTAAACATGGTATAGAATTACAATTCAGTGGAGTTCATGGTTAAAATCACAATTTAAAATCATGATAACTTGTAAAGATCACAACATTCAATTTAAAAGTGGATACTTGGGCTCCATGGGTGAAAGGAATCCATGGATGAACACTTAACATACCTGATTAACGAATTTGTGAGATTTCTTAGGGTTTTCCTTGAGATTTGATCTTGAATTTTGATGGCTAGGGTTTGTTTTTGAAGTGGATTAATTTAATTTTGAGAGAATTATGAAATAATGAGAAAACAATGCTCCCTTGGGACTTAAATCTCGTGTTTGGGCTGATTAAGGTTAAGCGAAAGGACTTAAATGCCCTTGAACAATTAAAATTCGGAACTAGAGCTGGAAATCCTAATTTTTACACCCGGCACGATGCAGCGCTATCGCTTCGGGCCACTGGAAAACTAACAATTCCCATTTTGGCCTTCGACGCGATACGACGCTATCGCATTGTGCCTCAGGAAACGGACGATCCCCAACAGGACCCTTGGCACGACGCGGTGCCAATTGCTGTGACACACTGGAAAAGGACAATTGAAAAATGGCCCCTTGGCACGATGCGGAGCTGCTCATATTGACCTACTACTTTTACTAAAAGTGCCATAACTTCTCACCCGAGTATCAGATTTGGGAAAAATTGGTATCGTTGAAAAGCTAATTCAATTTCCTACAACTTGGTAGGTCTTGAGCCTGAAAATTATTAGTAGAGTAAAATATATGCTCATTTGAAGTTGACTAAAGCAACATTTCTTTTAAAAATTCAATCGGTGAGAAATATTTTGATTCGCCTAATAGCTAGGAGTTATTTGAGGCCTTCATATACATCAAACTCACTCATAAAACTATCAAAGAACTTATGATGTAATATGGATGATCTTGAAACATGGATCTAACATTGGTTTGGATTTTTAGGGTATTACAATATCTCCCTTTGGGAACATTCATCCTCGAATGAGACTAGTTAAACTGAAAGCGCTGAGGAACTGAGATTACATGTTGAATATATGTGACAAAAAAAAGATTCCATGACTGAGTCTAAAACATGATACATGAATGAACTGGTTCTGTTAATGAATGACTGACATGAGAATGATATGCAGCTGAACTGAGCATGGAAAAGAGAAATTCTAAGAAGATTGTTACCTTAAGCTGAGTCTGAGTTTGCAGAGAAAAGATAAGGGTCTTGGTCCACATATATTCTTCTGCTTCCCAAGTATCTCCCTTAATGGATTGATTCTACCAAAGAACTTTGACTACGGGAACTTCTTTGTTCCTTAGTCTACGAATTTGTCGATCAAGAATTTCAACTGGAATTTCTTCATAAGAAAGGTTGTTCTGAACATCTACGCTCTCTAAAGGGATAACTACAGTTGGGTCCCCAATACATTTCTTTAAAAATGAGATATGGAATACTGGGTGCACTGATGCTAAGCCTACAGGCAACTCGAGCTCAGAAGCCACCTTTTTGAAATGACTCAAAATTTTGTAAGGGCAATATTGAGGACTAAGGTTCCCGTTCTTACCAAACCTCTTCACTCCCTTTATGGGAGAGATCTTTTGATAAACAAAATCTCCAATCTCAAACTCAAGATCTTTTCTTCTCACATCTGTATATGATTTCTGTCAGCTCAGGGTTGCCTTAAGCCTCTCCTGAATTAGCTAAACTTTCTCTAGAGCATCAAACACCAATTCAGGACCTACTACCGCGACCTCGCCTACTTCAAACCAACCAATGGGAGATCTATATGTCCTCCTATAAAGAGCCTCATACAGATCTATCTAAATACTGGAATGATAGTTGTTATTATACGTGAACTCAATCAAAGGCAAGTGTTCATCCCAACTGCCCTTAGAGTCAACTACACACGCTCTCAACATATCCTCCAGGGTCTGAATGGTCTTTTCTGATTGACCATCTGTCTGAGGGTAAAAGGTTGTACTGAGGTGAACTAGGGTACCAAGACCCTTCTGAAAATCTTTCCAAAAGTAAGAGGTAAACTGAGTACCTCTGTCTGAGATGATAGATAGCGGAACACCGTGCAACTTAACCAACTCTCTAATATAGACTTGGCATAGTCCTCGGCTAAATAAGAAGTATGAACTAGCTAGAAATTGGATGCTTTGGACATCCTATCTACAATGATCCAAATAGAATCATGTTGCTAATGAGTACGAGGAAAACCTATCATAAAATCCACGTTCACTTCCTACCACTTCCAAGTGGTGATACTGAACTCCTGTTTAAACCAACTAGTCTTCTGATGTTCAATCTTAACCTGAAATATCCCTCTTTATCCTACTCTACTAATAGATTTTCCGCAGATCACGGTACATCTTCATGTCCCCTGGATGAATAGAGTAACGCGCACCATGCTCGTCTATAAGAATTTGCTATCTTAACTCGTCAACACATGGCACACACAATATACCCTGTCAACGCAACACACCATCTCCCCCTGGGAGAAAACCTCTACTTTCTGATCTCTAACTGACTCTTTCAATTTAGCTAAACTGGGATCCCTATCCTGCTTTTCTTTGACTTCGGCAACCAAAGAAGATTCTGACCTCTTTTGAACCCAAATGCTACCCTTAGTCAAATCAACCAAACGAACACCTAACCTGGCGAGCTGATGAACTTCCTGAACTAACTGCTTCTTGTCACCCTCGATATGAGCAACACTACCCATAAACAATCTACTTAGGGCATCTACCACAACATTGGCTTTGCTCAGGTGGTACAAAACACTCATATCATAATCTTTCAATAATTCTAACCATCTCCTCTAGTGCAGATTCAAATCCTTCTGTGAAAACACATACTTCAAGCTTTTTTGATCTATGAGCAAATCAACATGCACCCCATACAAAAAACACAACAACTGCTAGCCCAAGATCATGCATAGGGTAATTCTATTTATGGGGCTTAAGTTGTCTAGAGGCATAGGCCACAACCTTACCCCTCTGCATCAAAACACACCTCAAACCAACTTTGGAAGCATCACAGTACACAGAAAACCCATCTGAACCATTTGGTAACATCAAAACTAGGGTGTTGGTGAGTCAAGTCTTCAACTCCGGAAAACTCTTCTCACAAGAGTCTGACCACTGAAACTTAATGTTCTTCTGAGTCAATCTGGAAATAGGGACGCAATAGATGAGAACCCTTCAATAAATCGCCAGTTATATCCAGCCAAGCCTTAGAAACTCCTGATATCTGAAAGGGAAATGGGTCTGGGCCAGTTTCTCACCACTTTGGTCTATTAAGGATCAACTCTAATGCCATCACCGAAAATAATATGGCCAAGTAAAGCTACTGATCTTAGCCACAATTTGCACTTACTAAATTTTGAAAAAAATTGATGGGCTCTAAGAGTCTGCAGCACTATTCTAAGGTGGTCTACATGACTATTTTCGTTACGGGAGAGACAAAAATGTCATCAATAAAGACTATGATGAACATGTCCAAGTACTACTTGAACACTCGGTTCATTAAGTCTTTTAAAGGCTGCTGGGGAATTCGTGAGACCAAAGGACATAACTAGAAATTTGAAGTGTCCAAACAAAGTTCTGAAAGCTATTTTTGGAATGTCACATTCTCTGACTCTAAGCTGATGATAGCCGGATCTTAGGTCTATCTTAGAAAAGTAACTGACACCTTGATGTTGATTGAACAAGTCATCAATTCTGGGAAGTGGATATTTGTTTATGATTGTGACTTTGTTCAACTGATGGTATTTAATACACATTCTAAAAAACTCATCTTTCTTATGCACGAATAGGACTGGCACCCTCCATGGGGAGACACTGAGCCTGATGAATCCCTTATCTAAGAGATCTTTCAACTATTCTTTCAACTCTTTGAGTTTGGATGGATCCATTCTGTATGGCGGAATAGAGATAGGCTAAGTATCTGGAAGAAAGTCTATTCCGAAGTCAATTTCCCTTTCGGAGGAACTCCAAAAAGGTCTTCAGGGAACACATCTGGAAAATCCCTCACTACTAAAACCGAATCATAATTAGGAGTCTCAGAATTAAAGTCTTTGATTTGGAAAAGATGATAAATACACCCCTTGGATATCATCTTTCTCACTCTAAGGTACAAAACAAACTGACCCCTAAGCGATGTAGTACTACCCCTCCATTCAAGAATTGGTTCATTTGGAAACTGTAAATGGACAATTCTGTTTCTACAATCAACTGAAGCATAACATGAGTGGAGCCAATCCATGCCGAGAATGACATAAAAATCTGTCATCTCTAACTCCATAAGATCAACTGAAGTAACTTTTCGAGACACTATAATCGGGCAGCTCCTATATACCTACCTGGCTATAATAAAGACACCCAATAGGGTAGACACTAAAAAGGCTCTGCTAAAATTTTGGGACTGACTCCGAAGTCGACAGCTATATAAGGGGTTACAAAAGAAAGAGAAGCTCCAGGGTCTAATAAGGCATAAACATGTAAATAAAAGACTTGCAACGTACCAGTGACCATATCAAGAGAATTTTCCTGATCCTGTCGGGACTGAAGTGCATACAATCTATTTGGACGCTGACTATTGATAGCATTGGAAGCGACACCTTACTGAGTTGGGCAGCCGGCTGGAACTGATGACTGATGGGACTGGTCCTATTGGCGCAAATCCCTACCTCTTTGACCAATTACCTGACACTCCTAAATCCGATGGCCTGGCTTGCCACACCCTAAGTATACATTACTGCCATCTCTACAGTAACCGTGATGGTTTCTACCATATTTCTGGCAAAGAGGATTTGTACGAGCATTGTTTACACTGCCTTAAGACTTAGAGACAGGCGATCTATCTCGATTATTATTCCTAAACTTGGGTACTGTTATACTAGCTGAAGATAGGGCTGGGACTGAAGATTTCTGATGGAATAAAGAATAGTTCCCACCTTCTGACCTTGGATGATTGAAATTAAAGCTACCTGTTATAGCCCTCTTATTCTCTCTGTAACGACCCAAAATCACCTCCCGGGACATCACACGGTGCTTAGGGCTACAAGTATCCCCAAGCTAACCCTTTGAGCCTATCACTTATCATAATAACTCATTAAAGAAGGAATATACAACACACTGGCACTATCATATCAAATGAAAGGAAATATGAAGATAATACTCGGTCCAAATAACCACAATACTGGAAATCTCAACACAACTACAATTTGATAACTAGTCTAACAAAGTCTCTACTACTCAATGAACTAAAGAGCCATTGGGATAGATCCCCAACAACTCAAACTGCACTGAAAGTAATAACATAACCACTCAAACACTGAAATATCTAAAGATAGGCCCTTTAACCATGAGGACTCACCACTGGAGAAATATAGACAAAGGTACTCGGGAATCACTGACGAAACTAGGACTGAGCACCTGACCTACATTATAAGACAATGTAACACATAGACGTATATGTGGATCAACATTTGGGAATGAACTGACTATATAGGGGTGTATGCATTTACATAAAACAATATCAATACTCTCTAATCAAATCATGCATGCAAATAGAAATGACTTACATGGCTTGAATAAGTCTAAAATGTAAAGCCCACAAATCATGTAAAATAAAGCAAGTAACACAAATCCCATGAGTCATTATACTTTGGCTTTAAAATCTATACTCTTCTCTTATTCTCATTACTCATAGGTTGAAGGAAACTTTAAACAATACTTTCAACTCATGTATATAACTCATGGGGAGTAAAACTTCTTTAATGATCAAGAACTTATAACTCTTTTGAACTCAAACACTTGGAACTCGGAATCATATAACTTTGGATTAAAAACTGATGATCAACTCTTATTAGTAGAGAAAACTACTTTATTCCTTGGAAAATACTCAAAAGAAATTCGTTCACTTTAGAAAATATCTCATCTCAAAGCTTTAGGGAAAATATTCTATCTTAATGGAAAATACATTAGTTTAGGGAGGTTCTCTTAACCGATATAAACCATGCGAGCTACATGGAGTCCAACGTCTTGTACTCCTAAGGAAGAAATCTCACGTTGGGGAGAGGCGTCATACTCTTGACAATGAGTATAACCTCAACTCAGTGATCAATTATCTCAGCCTCGGGCCTAATCATCTTGGCCTTAGGCCAAAAATCTCAAACCTACGGTGGCACGTAGTTTTGGGGTAAGAAACCGTAGTAACTTACCCAACTCGGAGCTAAATACTACTCCCTTTAGTTTATCTCTCTCATCTCATGAAAATCCACTTTCAAAATAATCTCATGGTTCATAAGAACCCAATAATCAAATCTGTAATCTGAATAAGTCTAAAACATAAAGCTCATAAATCTTGTACAATGAAGCATGTAACACAAATTTCGTGAGTCATTATACTTTGGCTTTAAAATCTGTACTCTTCTCTTATTCTTATTACTCACAGGCAGAAGGAAACTTTAAACAATACTTTTAACTCATGTATATATCTCATGGGGAGTAAAACTTCTTTAATGCTCAAGAACTTATAAATCTTTTGAACTCAAACACTTGGAACTCAGGATCATATGACTTTGGTTTAAAAATTGATGATCCACACTTATTAGTAGAGAAAACTACTTCCTTCTTTGTAAAATACTCAAAAGCAATTCGTTCACTTTAGAAAATATCTCATCTCAAATCTTTAGGGAAAATATTCTATCTCAATGGAAAATACTTTAGTTTAGGGAGGTTCTCTTAACCAACATAAACCATGATAGCTACATGGAGTCCAACATCTTATCCTCCTAAGGAATAAACCTTACATTGGGTAGAGGCATCATAATCTTGCCAAGGAGTATAACCTTAACTTAGTGATCACTTATCTCGGCCTCGGGCACAATCATCTCGACCTTATGTCCAAAATCTCAAACCTACGACGGCACATAGTTTTGGGGTAAGAAATCGTAGTAACTTACCCAACTCGGTGCTAAATACTACACCCTTTAGTTTATTTCGCTCATCTCATATAAATCCACTTTCAAAATAATCTCATAGTTCATAAGAACCCAACAATCAAATCTATAATCTCATGTAGTGAAATGGATTTCAAAGCTCTATGACCATTAGGTCAAAACATTTCTCAATAATCTCAGAAGACTCAAATCATAGGTGCTTATAGCACAATAGTTCATAAAATTATAAGTTTCCAGTAGGGCTTAGTGACCCATAATTCAATCTCATGTTAAAACTCATCAAAATGCATATTACATAGCATATAGGTTCATAAATTATATAGAAATCTGGAATTTACAGAAATTTAGCTCATAATCTCAACATACTTATATACTTCAATATCTAAAACATTTCAACTATTAACTTCTCAAGGATTAAAATCATGGGGTATAGACCCAACTGCAATTTCTCAAGAAAACATGTAAAAATCATGCCATTAGACTCTCAATTCATGGGAAACATTAAAATCTTGCAACCAATAACAATGGGTGAAAAACCCCAATTCAATTTTATGTAAAATCTCATAAATTGCAGAAAACTGTAGTTAAATAAGCCTTTGGGCACAAGGGTGAACGGATTACCCTTGTTCAAAACTCCACATACCTTGAATTAGAAGCTCTGGATGAACTCTCGCTTTTGGGACTCTATTCGTACTATTGAATGAGGGTTCTTGAATCCCTTAACTTGGGAACCTTGAATCTTGACTCAATTTAGAAAATCTATGGTGGATTCTTGAGATTCTTGGAAGAGGTTTTGGAAACTTAGGGGTTTTGTTGAGAGAAAAATTGAGAAAAACTTAATAGAATGCTTGTAAATGACATTAATTTGGTGTTTGTACAGTTTAAGAGGCTTGGAAAAAGTCCAAAGTTCCCTTTTTAACTTCTGTACGAAGCTGGAAAAATTTAACTGGGAACCTGATTTTATGGGCCACTGCGATGCGCTACTATCGCAGTGGTTCACTGGAAATTGACAAATGGAAATCTAGGATTCACCGCGACACATATCCATCGAGTTGTCCTACTGGTTGGGACCTGAAACTTCAGCGCGACACGTCACAATCGCGCTAGGCCACTGAAAACTGACTATTGTGAAATTGGGTTCCTCCGCAACACGCCACTATTGCAGAGTTCCACTGGAAATTGAAAATTGTCAAATAGACCCTCTCCGTGATGCGCCAAGCACTAAAATGATGTTGTTTTACGACTAGGACATAAATTATCCATAACTTCTTGCCCGGGTATCGGGTTTAGATGAATCCTATATCGACGGAAAGCTTATCAAATTTCCCATTAGATAAAAATTCGAAATTAGGGAAATTCTATATGGTTAAAATGATACTCACTTAGGAAGTCACTCCTTAATCTTCTTGAGGAGAAATTAAGCTTAGGAAAAATTCAGGGTATTCCAATATCTCCCCCTTGGAAACATTCGCCCACGAATGTCGCTAGTTAAGCTAAGGGCACGGAGGAAATTAAAAACGTAAACCAGGAAGAGCTCGCTAAACTGACTCTATGTCTTTCTAAACTCTTAAATACTTTAGAGAATGCATAAACTTAATAAGGGAAGATGCATAGCTAAAACTTTATACTAGAAGGGCTGAATTAAGGGACAATATTACCTTCTGGATGATCTGAACTCAAGAAAAAGAGGTGCGGGTACTTGCTCACATGTTTATTTTTGCATCCCAAGTAGCGCCTTCAACTGACTGGTTCCACCACAAAACTTTGACCAAGGGAACTTCTTTGTTCCTCAGTCCACGTATCTGAAAATCTAGAATCTCAACAGAAATGTCATCAAATGAAAGACTGTTCTAAATATCAGCACTCTCTAAAGGATCTACTACAATGGAATCACCGATATGTTTTTTAAGCATGGAGACATGCAAAATAGGTTGAATAGCTGACAACTCTGTGGGAAACACAACTTCATAGGCTACTTTACCAACACGGCTCAAGACTCTATAGGGGCCAACAAAATAGGGGCTAAGCTTCCCCTTTCTACCAAACCTCCTCACCCCTTTCATGGGTGAAATCTTTAAGTACATCTAATCACCCACCTCAAACTCAAGATCCCTTCTCCTCACATCGGCGTAAGACTTTTGACGACTCTGAGCTGTCTTCAACCTTTCTCTATTCAACTTCACCTTCTCCATAGCCTCAAATACTATATCAGGTCCAACCAAAGCAGCTTTTCCCACTTCAAACCAATCTATGGGTGATCTACATCTCCTATCAAACAAAGCCTCAAATAGTGCTATCTCGATGCTAGCATGGTAATTATTGTTATATGCAAATTCGATCAGTGGAAAATACTCATCCCAACTACCTTTGAAATCTAGAGTACATGCCCCCAACATATCTTCCTAAATTTTAATGGTCCTCTCATCCTGGCCATCAGTCTGTGGACAAAATGTTGAACTCAAATGAACTTGGGTGCCAAGACCCCTCTGGAAAGCTCTCCAAAATAGAGAAGTGAACTGAGTACCCCTATCCAAAATGATAGACAAGGGGACTCCATGCAACCTGACAACTCCCGAATATATAATCTAACATAATCCTCAGCTGTATAAGATGTGTGCACAGGTAAAAAGGGCGCGAACTTAGTCAGCCTGTCTACAACAATCCAAATAGTATCATGATGATGACGCGAAAGAGGTAATCCAATCACGAAGTCCATATTCACCACCTCCAACTTTCTAGTGGGTATACCAAACTCTTGCATTACACCACCAGGTCTTTGGTTCTCTACCTTAACCTGTTGGCACGTTGCACACTTTACTACAAACTTAGCTATATCTTTCTTCATACCATTCCAGCAATAGATTTCCTGCAAGTTGCGATATATCTTGGTAGTGCCGAGATGAATAGAACATCGCACACCATGCACTTCAGCCTTAATTCTCTATCTCATATCATCAACACACGAAACGCACAATCAACCCTACAATCTCAACACACCATCTCCCTCTAGGGAGAAAACCTCTACCTTTTGGTCCTTAACTGCCTCCTTCAGTCTGACCAAACTAGGATCTTTATATTGCTTCTCCTTCACTTCCGAAACTAAAGAGGATTCGGAACTACTTTGCACCAAAGTACTTACCTCAGCCGAATCAAGAAACCTAACACCCAACATAGCCAGACAATGCACCTTACAAGCTAACTCTTTCTTACCTTGCTCTACATGAGCAACACTACCCGTAGAAAATCTTCTAAGGGTATCCTCCACTACATTGGCCTTTCTCAGGTGATACAACACACTCATATCATAGTCTTTTAACAACTCTTACCACCTCATCTACCTAAGATTCAAATTCCTCTGCGTAAACATATGTGGGCACAAGGGTGAAAGGATTACCCTTGTTAAAAACTCCACATACCTTGAATTAGAAGCTTTGGATGAACTCTCGCTTTTGGGACCCAATTCGTACTCTTGAATGAGGGTTCTTGAAGCTCGTGACTTGATAACCTTGAATCTTGACTCAATTTAGAAAATCTATGGTGGATTATTGATATTCTTGGAAGAGGTTTTGGATACTTAGGATTTTTTTTGAGAGAAAACTTGAGAAAAACTTTATAGAATGCTTGTAAATGACTTTAATTTGGTGTTTGTACGGTTTAAGAGGCTTGAAAAAAGTCCAAAGTGTCCTTTTTAATTTCTGTACGAAAGTGGAAAAATTAAATTTGGAACCCAATTTTTGGGCCACCGTGACGTGCCACTATCGCGGTGGCTCACTGGAAATTGACAAATGGGAATCTGGGAGTCACCGCGACACGAACCCAATGCATTGTCCCATTGATTGGGACCTGGAACTTCAGCGCGACGCGTCACTATAGTGCTATGCCTATGGAAATTGACTATTCGGAAATTGGGGTCCTCCGCGACGCACCCGTATCGCGGAGTTCCACTGGAAATTGACAATTGTCAAATGGACCCTCTCCGCGACGCTCCAAGCACTAAAATAATGTTGTTTTATGACTAGTACTGAAATTAGCCATAACTTCTTGCCCAGGTATTGGATTTGGGCGAATCCTATATCGACGGAAAGATTATCAAATTTCCCATTAGATAAAAAGTCAAAATTAGGGAAATTCTATATGGTTAAAACGATACTCACTTAGGAAGTCATTCCTAAATCTTCTCGAGGAGAAATTAAGCTTAGGGAAAATTTGGGGTATTACAATATCTCCCCCTTGGAAACATTCATCCACGAATGTTGCTAGTTAAGCTAAGAGCATGGAGTAAATTGAGTACGTAAAGCTGGAAGAGCTCACTAAACTGACTCTGTCTTTCTAAACTTTTGAATACTTTAGAGAATGCATGAACTTAATAAGGGTGGATGCATAGCTGAAACTTTAGACTAGAAGGAATCAATTAAGGAAGAATATTACCTTCGGGATGATCTGAACTTGCTGAAAAGAGGTACGGGTACTTGGCTCGCATGTCTACTTCTGCCTCCCAAGTAGCGCCCTCAATTGACTAGTTCCGCCATAAAACTTTGACCAAGGGAACTTTTTTTTTCCTTAGTCCACGGATCTGAAAATCTAGAATCACAACAGGAATCTCATCAAATGAAAGAATGTTCTAAATATCAGCACTCTCTGAAGGATCTACTACAACGGAATCACCGATATGCTTTTTAAGCATGGAAAACTAAAAAATAAGATGAACGGCTGACAACTCTGCGGGAAACACAACTTCATAGGCTACTTTACCAACGTGGATCAAGACTCTATAGGGACCAACATAACGGGGGCTATGCTTCCTCTTTCTACCAAACCTCTTCACCTCTTTCATGGTGGAAATCTTCATGTACACCAAATCACCCACCTCAAACTCAATATCCCTTCTTCACACATCGGCGTACAACTTTTGATGACTCTGAACTGTCTTCAACCTTTGTCTAATCAACTTCACCTTCTCCATAGCCTTAAATACCGCATCAGGTCCAACCAAAGTAGCTTCTCCCACTTCAAACAAACCTATGGGTGATCTACATCTCCTACCATACAAAGCCACAAATGGTGCCATCTCGATGCTAGCATGGTAACAATTATTATATGTAAACTAAATCAATGAAAAATGCTCATCCCAACTACCATTGAAATCTAGAGTACATTCCCTCAACATATCCTCCAAAGATTGGATGGTCCTCTCATCCTGACCATCAGTCTATGGATGAAATGCGGAACTCAAATAAACTTGGGTGCCAAGACCCTTCTGGAAAGCTCTCCAAAATTGAGAAGTGAACTGAGTACCCCTATTCGAAATGATAGACAAGGGGACTCCATGCAACCCGACCAACTCCCGAATATACAATCTAGCATAATCCTCAGCTGTATAAGATGTGTGCACTGGGAAGAAGTGTGCGGACTTAGTCGGCCTGTCTACAACAACCAAATAGAATCATGATGACGACGCGAAAGAGGTAACCCGGTCACGTAGTCTATATTCACCACCTCCCACTTCCAAGTGGGTCTACCAAACTCTTGAATTATACCACTAGGTCTTTGGTGCTCTACCTTAACCTGTTGGCACGTTGCATACTTTGCTACAAACTCAGCTATATCCTTCTTTATACCATTCCAGCAATAGATTTCCCGCAAGTCGCGGTACATCTTGGTAGTGCTGGGATGAATAGAATACCACGCGCCATGCGCTTCAGCCATAATCCTTTGCCTCAGATCATCAATACATAAAAATCACAATCTACCCTACAATCTAAACACGCCATCTCCCCCTTGGGAGAAAACCTCTACCTTTTGGTCCTTAACTGCTATTTTTAGTCTAATCAAACTAGGATCTCTATCTTGCTTCTCCTTCACTTCTCAAACTAAAGAGGATTTGGAACTACTTTGCACCAAAGTACTTCCCTCAGCCTAATCAAGCAACCTAACACCCAATCTAGCCAGACAATACACCTCACGAGCTAACTCTTTCTTACCTTTCTTTACATGAGCAACATAACCCATAGACAATCTACTAAGGGCATCCGCCACTATATTGGCCTTGTCCGGGTGATACAACACACTCATATCATAGTTTTTAAACAACTCTAACCAACTCCTCTACCTAAGATTCAAATCTCTCTGAGAAAACACATACTGCAGGCTCTTATGATAAGTAAACACATTAACATGAACACCATAAAGAAGTGTCTCAAGATTTTCAAAGCAAAGACCACAACAGCTAACTCAAGATCATGGGTTGGGTAATTCTTCTTATGAGGCTTTAACTTTCTAAAGGAATAGGCTATAACCTTACCTCTTTGCATCAACACACAACCCAAACCAACTCTAGAGGCATCACAATACACCATAAAACCATCTGTACCATCAGGTAAAGTCAACATAGGGGCTAAATTAAGTCGAGTCTTCAACTCGTGAAAACTCTTCTCATAGGAATCTAACCACTGGAACATAAATTTCTTTTGGGTCAACCGGGTCATGGGAGACGCAATATAGGAGAAACTTTCAACAAAATAGCGGTAGTAGCCCGCTAGACCCAAAAAACTTCTAATATCAGATGGAGAGATAGGTCTAGGCCAATTTCTTACAACTTTTGTCTTTTAGGGATCAACTCTAATACCTTTGGCTGAAATAATATGGCCTAGATTGGCTACAGACCTTACCCAAAATTCACACTTACAGAATTTGGTGAACAACTGGTGACCTCTAAGAGTTTGCAAGACAATTCTAAGGTTATCTGCATGATTATGCTCACTATGGGAGTAGACAAGGATGTCATCTATTAACACTATGACAAACATATCCAGATATTGCTTGAACACTCAATTTATGAGGTCCATAAAATCTGCTGGGGAATTGGTTAGCCCGAAAGACATGACTAGAAACTCAAACTGACCATAGCAGGTTCGAAAAGTTGTCTTTGGAATATCACATTCCCTCACTTTAAATTGATGATAGCCAAATCTAAGGTCTATCTTGGAGAAATAACTTTCACCATGCAACTGATCAAACAGGTCATCAATTCTCGGAAGAGGATACTTATTTTTTACTGTGACCTTGTTAAGCTGACGATAGTCAATGTACATACGCAAAGAACCATTTTTTTCCACACAAATAGAACAGGTGCGCCTTAATGAGAAATACTGGGCCTTATGAAACCTTTGTCTAAAAGATCTTTGAGTTGCTCTTTCAACTCCTTAAGATCAGCAGGTACCATACGGTATGGCAAAATAGAAATGGGAAGAGTGTCGAGAAAAAGGTCAATACCAAACTCTATCTCTCTATTAGGAGGTACCACTGGGAGATCTTTCATAAAAATATCTGGAAACTCATTAACAATATCGACTGATTGAATAGTTCGAGACTCGAACTTAGTGTCTTTGACTCTAACTAGGTGATAGATGCAACCCTTGGATATTACCTTTTTGTCTTTGAGATAGGAGATAAAATGACTCTTGGGAGATACCAAACTCACGAACCACTCAAAAACTGGCTCGTCAGGGAACTAAAACTTGACCACATGGGTACGATAGTCTATAGATGCATAACAAGAATGAAGCCAATACATATCCAGAATAAGATCAAAATCTACCATGTCTAATTCTATCAAATCAACAAGTATGACTCTATGAAGAACAGTAACAAGATAATCTGTATATATTTGTTTAGCAACAATTGACTCCCCTAGTAGTGTGGAGACTAGAAAAGGCTCAGGAATCCTTTCTAGACTCATTTTGAAATTCACAGCCACAAGTGGGGTCACATAGGAGAGGCTTGACCCGAGGTCCAACAACACATAAATATTAAAACAAAAGACATGGAGCATACCAGTAACAACATCGGGAGAGTCCTCCTGCTCCTGATGGAATAGTAAGGCATAGAATCTGTTCTGGCGCTGACCGCCAGCAGTGCTAGATGAAGCGCCCTGAACAGGGGTGGGACGAGGGACAGAAGCTGGTGTACTAGTAGTCTGTGCCTAAGGTCTGGCATCTTTGGTCCCCTACCTACCATGCAGACAATCTCTAAGTTTGTGGCCCTGCTATCCACAACCAAAATAACCCCTCAAATCTGCGAAATACTCATCGGGATGATCCTGACCACACTTAGCATAATAAGCATAACGGGGCCTGTTACCAACACTATTCTGCGACCTGGACATAAAAGACCTGCTTCCTTTCTCTTGCCTGCCTCTAGGCGCAGGAGCACTAGCTGATAAAGACGCTGGAATAGACGGAAGTCTCTAAAACTGAGGGTGGTTCCCTTAATGGAACCTAGGCTGACTATACTTATGCTGCTCAGATCTAGCCCTCTTGTTACCCCTCACTCTATCTCTCTCCCTTATATTATTTGCCTCTATCTTCCATGTATATGTCATCACCCTAAATAGATCCATATCCTTATGCAGCATCGCAGTCCTACACTTTTTCAGCTCCAAACCAAAAAACTTATCTCGAACTTGCTCATACTAGCTCGGGTGTCATAAATCAAATCAGGAGCATACTTGGCCAACTGGTTGAAATTCAAGCAGTACTCCTTAACAATCATGGATCCCTGCCTCAAGTTCATAAACTCCTCAATCTTTGCTTCTCTCATCTCGAGCGGAATGAACATTTACAAGAATACATCTTGGAATACCTTCCAAGTCATAGGAGCAGTATCCTTACCTCTACCCTTCCTCCATGATACAACCCAGTCATAAGTTATGTCCTTCAACCTGTAAGAAGCCAACTCAACACTTTCTTCCTTAGAAACATGCATCACCTGCGTGATCTTTCTCACCTTTTCATGGTACAACTGTGGGTCCTGACCTGCCTTAGACCCATTAAACTCTGGAAGATTCATCTACATGAAATCATGGATCCTAGAAGCAGCTACATCACCTCCCTACTAATTTTTAAATATGGCCTGGTTATTGGCCCGAACATTAGCGGTGATTATTTGGGCTAACGCCTGAAAGGCTGCCCGAAACTCAGCATGAGACACATTCTCATTTAAAGAATCAATAGGTGAGGGTTGCTCATCATCGTTTCCATGGGAATTCACTCTTCGGAGAGGAATTTTCTGAAATAGGAGAACACTAATTATTAGATAAGAGGGACAACTGCAGGCACTATGGAATCTGAAAGAAAGAAATAATTTTTTCCTAAAATGTCTTATAGCCTGTAGCCCATAGATGTGGCGCGCTACACACCGATGATCAAGGCTCTAATCAACGTGACTTTTCAGACTCCCTAGGACTCTTTTAAAACCTTAGGCATTGATACCAAGTTTGTAATGATCCAAAATAACCTCCCGGGACTTCACACGGAGCTTAGGGCTACAAGTAGCCCCAAGCTAACCCTTTGAGCCTATCACTTCTCATAATAACTCATTCAAGAAGGAATATACAAAACACTGGCACTGTCATATCAAATCAAAAAAAATACGAAGATAATACTCGGTTCAAACAACCATAATACTGGAAATCTCAACACAACCATAATTTGATATCTAGTCTGACAAAGTCTCTACTACTACATGAACTAGAGAGTCGTTGGGACAGATCCCAAACTGACTCAAACTGCATTAAAAGTAATAACATAACCACTCAAATACTGAAATATCTAAAGATAGGCCCTCAAACCATGAGGTCTCACCACTGGAGAAATACAGACAAAGGTACCCGAGAATCACTGACGAGACTGGGACAGACCACCTGAACCTACATTTTAAGACAATGTAGCACAAAGACATATATGTGGAGCAGTACTTGGGAATGTACCAGTATATGTGGGTGTATGCATTTACATAAAACAATATCAATACTCTTTAATCAAATCATGCATGCAAATAGGAATGACTCACATAGCTTGAATAAGTCCAAAATATAAAGCTCATAAATCTTGTACAATGAAGCATGTAACACAAATTTCGTGAGTCATTATACTTTGGCTTTAAAATCTGTACTCTTCTCTTATTCTTATTACTCATAGGCAGAAGGAAACTTTAAGCAATACTTTTAACTCATGTATATATCTCATGGGGAGTAAAACTTCTTTAATGCTCAAGAACTTATAAATCTTTTGAACTCAAACACTTGGAACTCAAGATCATATGACTTTGGTTTAAAAACTGATGATCCACACTTATTAGTAGAGAAAACTACTTCCTTCTTTGTAAAATACTCAAAAGCAATTCGTTCACTTTAGAAAATATCTCATCTCAAATCTTTAGGGAAAATATTCTATCTCAATGGAAAATACTTTAGTTTAGGGAGGTTCTCTTAACCAACATAAACCATGATAGCTACATGGAGTCCAACATCTTATCCTCCTAAGAAATAAACCTTACATTGGGTAGAGGCATCATAATCTTGCCAAGGAGTATAACCTTAACTTAGTGATCACTTATCTCGGCCTCGGGCCCAATCATCTCGACCTTATGTCCAAAATCTCAAACCTACGACGGCACATAGTTTTGGGGTAAGAAATCGTAGTAACTTACCCAACTCGGTGCTAAATACTACACCCTTTAGTTTATTTCGCTCATCTCATAAAAATCCACTTTCAAAATAATCTCATAGTTCATAAGAACCCAACAATCAAATCTGTAATCTCATGTAGTGAAATGGATTTCAAAGCTCTATGACCATTAGGTCAAAACATTTCTCAATAATCTCAGAAGACTCAAATCATAGGTGCTTATAGCACAATAGTTCATAAAATTATAAGTTTCCAGTAGGGCTTAGTGACCCATAATTCAATCTCATGTTAAAACTCATCAAAATTCATATTACATAGCATATAGGTTCATAAATTATATAGAAATCTGGAATTTACAGAAATTTAGCTCATAATCTCAACATACTTATATACTTCAATATCTAAAACATTTCAACTATTAACTTCTCAAGGATTAAAATCATGGGGTATAGACCCAACTGCAATTTCTCAAGAAAACATGTAAAAATCATGCCATTAGACTCTCAATTCATGGGAAACATTAAAATCTTGCAACCAATAACAATGGGTGAAAAACCCCAATTCAATTTTATGTAAAATCTCATAAATTGCAGAAAACTGTAGTTAAATAAGCCTTTGGGCACAAGGGTGAACGGATTACCCTTGTTCAAAACTCCACATACCTTGAATTAGAAGCTCTGGATGAACTCTCGCTTTTGGGACTCTATTCGTACTATTGAATGAGGGTTCTTGAAGCCCTTAACTTGGGAACCTTGAATCTTGACTCAATTTAGAAAATCTATGGTGGATTCTTGAGATTCTTGGAAGAGGTTTTGGAAACTTAGGGGTTTTGTTGAGAGAAAAATTGAGAAAAACTTAATAGAATGCTTGTAAATGACATTAATTTGGTGTTTGTACAGTTTAAGAGGCTTGGAAAAAGTCCAAAGTTCCCTTTTTAACTTCTGTACGAAGCTGGAAAAATTTAACTGGGAACCTGATTTTATGGGCCACCGCGATGCGCCACTATCGCAGTGGTTCACTGGAAATTGACAAATGGAAATCTAGGATTCACCGCGACACATATCCATCGAGTTGTCCTACTGGTTAGGACCTGAAACTTCAGCACGACACGTCACAATCGCGCTAGGCCACTGAAAACTGACTATTGGGAAATTGGGTTCCTCCGCAATACGCCACTATTGCAGAGTTCCACTGGAAATTGAAAATTGTCAAATAGACCCTCTCCGTGATACACCAAGCACTAAAATGATGTTGTTTTACGACTAGGACTTAAATTATCCATAACTTCTTGCCCGGGTATCGGGTTTAGATGAATCCTATATCGACGGAAAGCTTATCAAATTTCCCATTAGATAAAAATTCGAAATTAGGGAAATTCTATATGGTTAAAATGATACTCACTTAGGAAGTCACTCCTTAATCTTCTTGAGGAGAAATTAAGCTTAGGAAAAATTCAGGGTATTCCAATATCACCCCCTTGGAAACATTCGCCCACGAATGTCGCTAGTTAAGCTAAGGGCACGGAGGAAATTAAAAACGTAAACCAGGAAGAGCTCGCTAAACTGACTCTATGTCTATCTAAACTCTTAAATACTTTAGAGAATGCATAAACTTAATAAGGGAAGATGCATAGCTAAAACTTTATACTAGAAGGGCTGAATTAAGGGACAATATTACCTTCGGGATGATCTGAACTCAAGAAAAAGAGGTGCGGGTACTTGCTCACATGTTTATTTTTGCTTCCCAAGTAGCGCCTTCAACTGACTGGTTCCACCACAAAACTTTGACCAAGGGAACTTCATTGTTCCTCAGTCCACGTATCTGAAAATCTAGAATCTCAACAGAAATGTCATCAAATGAAAGACTGTTCTAAATATCAGCACTCTCTAAAGGATCTACTACAATGGAATCACCGATATGTTTTTTAAGCATGGAGACATGCAAAATAGGTTGAATAGCTGACAACTCTGTGGGAAACACAACTTCATAGGCTACTTTACCAACACGGCTCAAGACTCTATAGGGGCCAACATAATAGGGGCTAAGCTTCCCCTTTCTACCAAACCTCCTCACCCCTTTCATGGGTGAAATCTTTAAGTACATCTAATCACCCACCTCAAACTCAAGATCCCTTCTCCTCACATCGGCGTAAAACTTTTGACGACTCTGAGCTGTCTTCAACCTTTCTCTATTCAACTTCACCTTCTCCATAGCCTCAAATACTACATCAGGTCCAACCAAAGCAGCTTTTCCCACTTCAAACCAATCTATGGGTGATCTACATCTCCTATCAAACAAAGCCTCAAATAGTGCTATCTCGATGCTAGCATGGTAATTATTGTTATATGCAAATTCGATCAGTGGAAAATACTCATCCCAACTACCTTTGAAATCTAGAGTACATTCCCCCAACATATCTTCCTAAATTTTAATGGTCCTATCATCCTGGCCATCAGTCTGTGGACAAAATGTTGAACTCAAATGAACTTGGGTGCCAAGACCCCTCTGGAAAGCTCTCCAAAATAGAGAAGTGAACTGAGTACCCCTATCCAAAATGATAGACAAGGGAACTCCATGCAACCTGACAACTCCCGAATATATAATCTAACATAATCCTCAGCTGTATAAGATGTGTGCACAGGTAAAAAGGGCGCGAACTTAGTCAGCTTGTCTACAACAATCCAAATATTATCATGATGATGACGCGAAAGAGGTAATCCAATCACGAAGTCCATATTCACCACCTCCAACTTTCTAGTGGGTATACCAAACTCTTGCAATACACCACCAGGTCTTTGGTTCTCTACCTTAACCTGTTGGCACGTTGCACACTTTGCTACAAACTTAGCTATATCCTTCTTCATACCATTCCAATAATAGATTTCCTGCAAGTTGCGATACATTTTGGTAGTGCCGAGATAAATAGAACATCGCACGCCATGCACTTCAGCCTTAATTCTCTATCTCATATCATCAACACACGAAACGCACAATCTACCCTTCAATCTCAACACACCATCTCCCTCTAGGTAGAAAACCTCTACCTTTTGGTCCTTAACTGCCTCCTTCAGTCTGACCAAACTAGGATCTTTATATTGCTTCTCCTTTACTTCCAACACTAAAGAGGATTCGGAACTACTTTGCACCAAAGTACTTACCTCAGCCGAATCAAGAAACCTAACACCCAACATAGACAGACAATGCACCTCACAAGCTAACTCTTTCTTACCTTGCTCTACATGAGCAACACTACCCGTAGAAAATCTCCTAAGGGTATCCGCCACTATATTGGCCTTTCTCGGGTGATATAACACACTCATATCATAGTCTTTTAACAACTCTTACCACCTCATCTACCTAAGATTCAAATTCCTCTGCGTAAACATATGTGGGCACAAGGGTGAAAGGATTACCCTTGTTAAAAACTCCACATACCTTGAATTAGAAGCTTTGGATGAACTCTCGCTTTTGGGACCCAATTCGTACTCTTGAAGCCCTTGACTTGATAACCTTGAATCTTGACTCAATTTAGAAAATCTATGGTGGATTATTGATATTCTTGGTAGAGGTTTTGGATACTTAGGATTTTTTTTGAGAGAAAACTTGAGAAAAACTTTATAGAATGCTTGTAAATGACTTTAATTTGGTGTTTGTACGGTTTAAGAGGCTTGAAAAATGTCCAAAGTGCACTTTTTAATTTCTGTACGAAAGTGGAAAAATTAAATTTGGAACCCAATTTTTGGGCCACCGTGACGTGCCACTATCGCGGTGGCTCACTGGAAATTGACAAATGGGAATCTGGGAGTCACCGCGACACGAACCCAATGCATTGTCCCATTGATTGGGACCTGGAACTTCAGCGTGACGCGTCACAATAGTGCTACGCCTATGGAAATTGACTATTCGGAAATTGGGGTCCTCCGCAACGCACCCTTATCACGGAGTTCCACTGGAAATTGACAATTGTCAAATGGACCCTCTCCGCGACGCTCCAAGTACTAAAATGACGTTGTTTTATGACTAGTACTTAAATTAGCCATAACTTCTTGCCCAGGTATCGGATTTGGGCGAATCCTATATCGACGGAAAGATTATCAAATTTCCCATTAGATAAAAGGTCAAAATTAGGGAAATTCTATATGGTCAAAATGATACTCACTTAGGAAGTCATTCCTTAATCTTCTCGAGGAGAAATTAAGCTTAGGGAAAATTTGGGGTATTACAATATCTCCCCCTTGGAAACATTCGTCCACGAATGTTGCTAGTTAAGCTAAGAGCATGGAGTAAATTGAGTACGTAAAGCTGGAAGAGCTCGCTAAACTGACTCTGTCTTTCTAAACTTTTGAATACTTTCGAGAATGCATGAACTTAATAAGGGTGGATGCATAGCTGAAACTTTAGACTAGAAGGAATGAATTAAGGAAGAATATTACCTTCGGGATGATCTAAACTTGCTGAAAAGAGGTACGGGTACTTGGCTTACATGTCTACTTCTGCCTCCCAAGTAGCGCCCTCAATTGACTAGTTCCGCCATAAAACTTTGACCAAGGGAACTTTTTTTTCCTTAGTCCACGGATCTGAAAATCTAGAATCTCAACAGGAATCTCATCAAATGAAAGAATGTTCTAAATATCAGCACTCTCTGAAGGATCTACTACAACGGAATCACCGATATGCTTTTGAAGCATGGAAAAATAAAAAATAAGATGAACGGCTGACAACTCTGCGGGAAACACAACTTCATAGGCTACTTTACCAACATGGATCAAGACTCTATAGGGACCAACATAACGGGGGCTATACTTCCCCTTTCTACCAAACCTCTTCACCTCTTTCATGGTGGAAATCTTCATGTACACCAAATCACCCACCTCAAACTCAAGATCCCTTCTTCACACATCGACGTACAACTTTTGATGAATCTGAACTGTCTTCAACCTTTGTCTAATCAACTTCACCTTCTCCATAGCCTCAAATACCGCATCAGGTCCAACCAAAGTAGCTTCTCCCACTTCAAACAAACCTATGGGTGATCTATATCTCCTACCATACAAAGCCACAAATGGTGCCATCTCGATGCTAGCATGGTAACAATTATTATATGTAAACTAAATCAATGAAAAATGCTCATCCCAACTACCATTGAAATCTAGAGTACATTCCCTCAACATATCCTCCAAAGATTGGATGGTCCTCTCATCCTGACCATCAGTCTATGGATGAAATGCGGAACTCAAATAAACTTGGGTGCCAAGACCCTTCTGGAAAGCTCTCCAAAATTGAGAAGTGAACTGAGTACCCCTATTCGAAATGATAGACAAGGGGACTCCATGCAACCCGACCAACTCCCGAATATACAATCTAGCATAATCCTCAGCTGTATAAGATGTGTGCACTGGGAAGAAGTGTGCGGACTTAGTCGGCCTGTCTACAACAACCAAATAGAATCATGATGACGACGCGAAAGTGGTAACCCGGTCACGTAGTCTATATTCACCACCTCCCACTTCCAAGTGGGTCTACCAAACTCTTGAATTATACCACTAGGTCTTTGGTGCTCTACCTTAACCTGTTGGCACGTTGCATACTTTGCTACAAACTCAGCTATATCCTTCTTTATACCATTCCAGCAATAGATTTCCCGCAAGTCGCGGTACATCTTGGTAGTGCTGGGATGAATAGAATACCACGCGCCATGCGCTTCAGCCATAATCCTTTGCCTCAGATCATCAATACATGAAAATCACAATCTACCCTACAATCTAAACACGCCATCTCTCCCTTGGGAGAAAACCTCTACCTTTTGGTCCTTAACTGCTATTTTTAGTCTAACCAAACTAGGATCTCTATCTTGCTTCTCCTTCACTTCTGAAACTAAAGAGGATTTGGAACTACTTTGCACCAAAGTACTTCCCTCAGCCGAATCAAGCAACCTAACACCCAATCTAGCCAGAAAATACTCCTCATTAGCTAACTTTTTCTTACCTTTCTTTACATGAGCAACATATCCCATAGAAAATCTACTAAGGGCATCCGCCACTATATTGGCCTTGTCCGGGTGATACAACACACTCATATCATAGTTTTTAAACAACTCTAACCAACTCCTCTGCCTAAGATTCAACTCTCTCTGAGAAAATACATACTGCAGGCTCTTATGATAAGTAAACACATCAACATGAACACCATAGAGATAGTGTCTCCAGATTTTCAAAGCAAAGACCACAACAGCTAACTCAAGATCTGCGTGTCACCACGATGCGGATCCATCATGTTGTACCACTGGTTGGTACCTGGAACTTTAGTGCGATGCTTCACAATCTCGCTAGGTCACTGGAAATTGACTATTGGGAAATTGAGGTCCTCCGCGATGCGCCACTATTGCGGAGTTCCACTGGAAATTGACAATTGTCATATAGACTCTCTCCGCGTTGCGTCAAGCGCTAAAAATGCTTTTTTTATGAAAAGTACTTAAATTAGCCATAACTTTTTGCCCGAGTATTGGATTTAGGTGAATCCTATATCGACGGAAAGCTTATCAAATTTCCCATGTGATAAAAGTCAAAATTAGGGAAATTCTATATGGTTAAAATGATACTCACTTAGGAAGTCTCTCCTTAATCTTCTCAAGGAGAAATTAAGCTTAGGAAAAATTCGAGGTATTACTCTCTCTTCTTTTATTTATTCTTCTACTTCTCAATCTATTGAGCATGGACCATAAGCCTAGATAGGTCCATCTATTTTATCAACATTGTATTCCTATACTCCTTGTCCATACTATCAGACACCCCAGACATGAACTTGCTCATCTTAGACCTGCTATCATCTACCACATGAGGAGCATACCTAGCTAGCTGAGTAAACTTAAGGTAGCACTCTCTCACACTCATGTTACCCTGCCTAGAGTTGATAAATTCTAACACCTTGGCCTTCTTCAGCTTCAACGAGAAGAATCTATCTAAGAAGGTTGTAGCAAACTTCTCCCATTCTATATGCCCTGCATCTGTGCCCCAATCTACCCTCCACTTCTTAAACCATGTATAGGCTTCATCCTGCAGCTGGTAAGTAGCCAAATCGGCACTCTCACTTGCAGTTACCCCATAATATTTGTTACTTTTGAGACCATGTCTAAGAATTTCTACGAATTCTCTTCAAATTTGGATCCCAAGAACATAGGAGGATTTATTCGGGTAAAGTCTCAAATCCTATCTGCGGTAGTATTGGCCACTGGGTTGGCAGAAAAAACAGATGGTTGAGAATTTTGAGCAACTACAGAATGGGCTAGAGTAGTGAATGCAGCTCTAAACTCTGTATGAGAAACATGCTCATTCAGGAATCTTCCTGAACGGGCTGAGGTGCTGGCTAGTTTACATTTCTTCTTTCATTTATCTTTCTAGAAGGCATGTTCTATAAATGAAAGGGAGAATAGATTAGGCAGAGATTTTAACATGATCTCATGCTTAGTCTCATGACATGAATACTGAAAGAAGGGAAACTTTTCTTTAAGCATCTCATAGACTCTTGTCCATAAGTGTGACGCGTTTCACACCCATTCACAAGACTCTACTTGGTGCAGCTTTCAGAAATCCTAGGATATTTTAAAACCTTAGGCTCTGATACCAAGTTTGTAATACCCCGAGAGTACACTCTGGGTGCCACGCGGTGCTTACAGTCCTGAAGGATCATAAGCTAACCCATAAGCTGATACCTGCTGTGAGCACTGAATAATAATAAAAAAATAACATATGCAGAACATCTGAAGATGCAATAAGGTTTTAAATAATAAAGTATTTCTGAATCTTGAATATGGATAGCAACAATTGTTTGAAAACAACTATCTGAAATTCATAAAAAGAAGATAAACTGACTGACTATCTGAAGTGTTCGAAAGCCTCTAAAATTGACTAAATACAAGTTGTTGGGACAGGCCCCAACTAACTCCATCTAAAAACTGAACTGAAAGCATAAAAATAAATATAGTCTATCCTTGAAATATGAGGACTCACCACTACTACGGCTGGTAATCTGAAAAGTCTATGTGCGATCTGAGAACTGAGCATCCAAACCTATGATATAATATATCATAGCGTAAGAAAGGAGTATGTGATCAGTACGTTGAATGTACTGGTATGCTAAATAAGGTAGGATGATATGTATGGCATCATATGCATAAGTAATAACTGACTGAATGAATAGTATGAGGTACTGAATAGAATGCATGAAATGTGTAAACACTGAGAATGCATGACCAAGCATAAAAAATATTTTGAATATAATTTGTAAACTGATATACTGAGATCTAATAACTGAATAACTAATATCTATATTCAATGGTCAATGTAAGCCTGAACTGAAGTATAATGAGTATTGAATTGAGACTGTGGGAGGTATCATCTAACCAACATGCCCCAATCAGAGCTAATTGGGGTCTAACCAGTAACCCCAATTAAGAGGGTGTCAATATCATGACATGGGTACTAATACTGGTTGTGTGTATCCATTAATATGTTGTCCCGAAGGACTAAGGGTGTTATGCCTAATCTGACGGGTGACCCTAGGGAGGTAGTCAAGCCTGAACTGACGGGTGACTCCATAAATCCTACACTAGCTATGTAGTTTAAGAGTATAGGGACTGGTACTAATGACTCTGCCTGTCTTACAAAAAATTCACCATTCCTGCAATCGCTCGGTGCTAAATCCTACTCCCAACTGAACTGACTTAGAATACTGAACTGATCTAAGTTTAACTGATTATGATGATGGACTGAACTGATAATGCTCATAACATATTCTGAAACTATTCTGAAGAAATTGAGACTAAGTAAATAGCTAAGTTTTTAGGTATTCATAATCCCCATGACTCGATAGAAATATTAGCAAAATAGTACTAAAACTTGGAGGACAGAATATGAAAGCATTTTTCAAAATTCATTCTTGTAGGCATTTCGTCAAACACTTGCAATGCATGATTTAACATAAGCATGGGAATAGTTAAAAGCTTGTCGAAATAGCATGAAATAAACCTCAACAACACTAATTATGATTTAAATTTGTGAACAACAGCATTCAAATATGTGGGGGTTTAATAATAATAATAATAATTTCATGTAAACATGGTATAGAATTACAATTCATAGGAGGTCATGTTTAAAATCACAATTTAAAATCATGATAACTTGTAAAGATCACAACATTCAATTTAAAAGTGGATACTTGGGCTCCATGGGTGAAAGAAATCCATGAATGAACACTTAACATACCTGGGTTGATGAATTCGTGAGACTTCTTCGGGTTATCCTTGAGATTTGATCTTGAATTGTGAAATAATAAGCAAATAATTCTCCCTTGGGACTTAAATCCCGTGTTTTAGACTGATTAAGGTTAAGGCATATGACTTAAATGCCCTTGGATGATTAAAAGTCAGAACTAGAAATCCTAATTTTTACATTTGGTGGTTTACTGGAAAACTGACAATTCCTATTTTGGCCTTCAGCACGATGCGGCGCTATCGCGTTGTGCCTCTGTAAATGGACAATCCCCAACTGGACCCTTGGTGCGACATTGTTCCAATCACGGAGACACACTAGAAAAGGACAATTGTGAAATGGCCCATTGGTATGATGTGGTACTGCTCGTATTGGGCTACTACTTTCACTAAAAGTGCCATAACTTCTCACCCCGAGTATCGGATTTAGGTGAAATTGGTATCGTTGGAAACATAATTAAATTTTCTATAATTTAGTGGGTCTTGAACTTGAAAATTCTAAGTATAACAAAAGATATGATCATTTGAAGTTGACTAAAGAAAAATTCCTATCGAAAATTCAATTGGTAAGAAATATTTTGATTTGTCAAATAACTGGGAGTTATTTGAGGTCTTAATATACATCCAACTTACCCATAAAACTATCAAAGAGATTATGATGTACTATGAATGATCTTGAAACATGGCTCTAACATTGGTTTGGATTTTTGGGGTTTTACACCCCATCCATCATCGGCTCCAGTCGGCCGCCCAACTCTGCAGGGAGCCACCTCCAGTGCTACTAGTGGTCAACATCAGAATAAAATTTATGCACTTCAGTCCCGACAAGATCAAGAAAGTTCTCCTGATGTGATTACTAGTACATTGCAAGTCTTTTATTTACATGTTTATGCTTTATCAGACCCTAGAGCTTTTCTTTCTTTTCTAACCCCTTATATAGCTGTCAACTTTGGAGTCAGTCCCAAAAACTTAGTAGAGCCTTTCTCAGTATATACTCCAGTGGATAAGTCTATCGTTGTCCAGTGAGTGTGCAGGAACTGCCCAATTACAGTGTGTCAGAAAGTTACTTCAGTAGAACTTCTAGAGTTAGAAATGACGGATTTTGATGTCATTCTTGGTATGGATTGGATCCATTCATGCTATGCTTCAGTGGATTGCAGAAATAGAGTAGTTCATTTTTAGTTTCCAAATTAACTAGTCCTTAAATAGAGGGATAATACTACAACCATTAAGGGTCAGCTTGTTTCGTACCTTAGAGCGAGGAAAATGATATTTAAGAGGTATATTTGTCATCTAGTTTGAGTCAGAGAATCTAATTCTGAGACTCCAAACCTTGAGTCAGTTTTAATAGTGAAGGAATTTCCATATGTGTTCCCTGAATATCTTCCCAGAGTTCCACCCGAAAGGGAAATTGACTTTGGAATAGACCTTCTTCCAGATACCCAGCCTATCTTAATTTCTCCATATAGTATGGCTCCAGCTAAACTTAAAAAGTTGAAAGATATCCTAGATAAGGGATTCATCAGGGCCTGCATTTTCTCATGGGGCGAACTAATTCTATTCGTGCGTAAGTAAGACGGTTCTCTTAGAATGTGTATTGACTACCGTCAGTTAAACAAAGTCACAATATAGAATAAATACCCACTTCCCAGAATCGATGACTTATTCGACCAATTTCAGGGTGCCAGTTATTTTTCTAAGATAGATCTTAGATTCGGCTATTATCAGCTCAGATTCAGAGAATGTAACATTCCAAAAACAATTTTCAGAACCCGACATGGTCACTTTGAGTTTCTAGTATTGTCGTTTTATCTCACCAATTCCGCAGCAGCCTTCACGGACTTGATGAATCGAGTGTTCAAGCATTACTTGGACATGTTCATCATAGTCTTCATCCATGACATTCTTGTCTAATCCCGTAATGAAAATGATCATGCAGACCACCTCAGAATAGTATTGCAGACTCTTATAGCCCATCAGTTGTTCATTAAATTCAGAAAGTGTGAATTTTGGCTGAGATGAGTATCTTTCCTTGGCCATATTATTTCTAGTGATGACATTAGAGTTGATCTTTAAAAGACTGAGGCGGTGAGAAACTGGCCCAGACCTATTTCTTTGTTAGATATCAGGAGTTTCTTGGGTTTGGCTATCTATTATCGACAATTTATTGAAGGGTCTTCGTATATTGCGTCCCCCATGTATAGATTGACTTATAAGAAAGTCAAGTTTTAGCGGTCATATTCTTGTGAGAAAAGTTTTCAGGAATTAAAGACTCGACTCACTAAAACCCTAGTTTTGATGTTACCAGATGGATTAGATGGGTTTGTCGTGTACTGTGATTCTTCTAGAGTTCATTTGGGGTATGTTTTGATGTATAAAGGTAAGTTTGTTTACTATGCCTCTAGACATCTTAATCCCCATGAAAAGAATTACCTTACCTATGATCTTGAGCTAGCATATATTCTGTTTGCCTTAAAGATTTGGAGGCACTATTTGTATGGAGTGCATGTTGATGTATTCACAGACCACAATCTTATAGTATGTATTCTAATAGAAAGATTTGAATATACATCAGATAAGATGGCTAGAGATGCTGAAAGATTATGATACAAGTATTTTGTACCACCCAGGTAAGGCTAATGTAGTGGCAGATGCCCTAAGTAGATTGTCTATGGGTAATGTTGCTCAAGTTGAAGATGATAAGAAGAATAGTTCAACTGAGGGTAGCATTTGGGTTTAGAATAGTTCAGAATCTTCATTAGTTGCCGAAGTGAAAGAAAAGCAGGATAGGGATCCCAGTCTGGTAAAGCTGAAGGAGTCAGTCAGAGATAAAAAAATGGAGGTTTTCTTCCATGGAGGAGATGGTTTGTTTTATTTCCATGGTATAATGTGTGTGCCAAGTGTTGATGAGTTGAGATAGAGAATTCTTGTAGAGGCGCATGGTGTGTATTACTCTATTCATTCAAGGGACACAAAGATTTACGGCGATCTGCGGTAAACCTATTGGCGAAGTGGGATAAAGAAGGATATTGAAAAGTTTGTAGATAAGTGCTCTACTTGTCAACAAGTTAAGATGGAACATCAAAAACCCATTGGGTCTATGCAGGAGTTCAGTATTCCCACTTGGAAGTGGGAGAAAGTGAACATGGATTTTGTGGCAGGTTTGTCTCGTACTCATCATCAGCATGATTCGATTTGGTTCATTATGGAAATGGGGCCAAATCAACCTATTTCTTACCAGTCCATACTTCTTATTCAGCCGAGGGCTAT
This sequence comes from Capsicum pubescens, assembly GCA_030864215.1. NCBI lineage: Eukaryota > Viridiplantae > Streptophyta > Magnoliopsida > Solanales > Solanaceae > Capsicum > Capsicum pubescens. Next base: position 101,793,050 of record CM061544.1, on the reverse strand, counting down.
GCCAATCTCTATCTTAGAGAGTTGGTTAGGTTGTACGGTGTTCCGCTATCTATCATTTCAGATAGAGGTACTCAGTTTACCTCTCACTTTTGGAAAGCTTTTTAGAAGGGTATTGGTACCCAAGTTCACCTCATTTCAACCTTTCACCCTCAGACATATGTTCAGACAAAGAGGACAATTCAAACCCTTGAGGTTATGTTGAGAGAGTGTGTAGTTGACTTTAAGGGCAGTTGGGATGACCATTTGGCTTTGATTGAATTCGCATATAATAACAACTATTATTCCAGTATTCATATGGCTCCGTTTGAGGCTCTATATGGAAGTAGATGTAGATCTCCGATTGGTTGGTTTGAGATAGGTGAAACTATTTTGATAGGACCCAATTTGGTATTTGATGCTTTGGATAAAGTTCAGATAATCTGGGAAACGCTTGGGGCAGCCCAAAGCCGACATAAGTCTTATGCAGATATGAGGAGAAATGATATTGAGTTTGAGATTGGTGATTTTGCATATTTAAAAATCTCTCCATGAAGGGGTTAAAGAGGTTTGGTAAGAAGGGGAAGCTTAGTCCTTGATATGTTGGACCTTACAAAATTCTGAGCCATTTCAGAAAGGTGGCTTATGAGCGTGAGTTGCCTGCAAACTTAGCATCAGTGTACCCTGTATTCCATATCTCTTTATTAAAAAATTCTATTGGTGACCCAGATGTAGTTATTCCTTTAGAAAGCGTAGATGTTTAGAACAGCCCTTCTTATGAAGATATTCCAGTCGAGATTCTTGATCACCAGATTCATAGACTAAGGAACAAAGGAGTTCCCCAAGTCAAGGTTCTTTGGCAAAATCAGTCCATTGAGGGAGATACTTGGGAAGTAGAAGTAGATATGCAAAACAAGTACCCTAATCTTTTCTCCGCAAACTCATACTCAGCATAAGGTAATAATCTTCTTAGAATTTCTCTTTTCCATGCTCAGTTTCAGCTGCATATCATTCTCAAATCAGTCATGCATTCACAGAACCAGTTTAGTCATGTGTCATGTTTCAAAATCAGTCATGTACTCATGTTTTCATCGCGTATATTCAGCATGTAACCTCAATTCCTCTGTGTTTCAGCTTAACCAATCTTATTCGAGGATGAATGTTCTCAAGGGGGAAATATTATAATACCCCAAAATGCCAAACCCATGAGTGCCATTTTTCAAGCTCATGAAATGTACATTATAGATTCTGTGTAGTTTTATAAGTGAGTTTGATGTATATTAAGGCCTCAAGTAAATCCCAGCTATTAGACGAATCAAAATATTCCTTACCGATTGAGTTTTGAGAAGTACGTTGCTTTAGTCAACTTCAAATGAGCATATCTTATGATCTACAGAGAATTTTCCAACCTAAGATCCACCAAATTGTAGTAAATTGAACTAGCTTTCCAGTGATATTAATGTCACTCAAATATGATACCTGGGTGAGAAGTTATGGTACTTTTAGTGAAAGACAGTAGCCAAACGCAATAAGGCCGCGTCGTGGTGAGGGCCAAAATCACATTCGTCCTTTTTCCAGTGAATTACCACAATTGGAACCGTGGTGCCAAGGTTCCAGTTCGGAATTTTCCGTTTACAATGGTCGTGTTGCGCCGTTGGGAAAAATGGGGATTGTCATTTTCCAGTGGCGCAATGCAATAAGCACCGCGTTGCTCCAGAGACAAAAATTAGGATTTCCAGTTTCGCAATTTAATTTTCAGGGACCGTTTAGTCCTTTCCCATAGCTCCAAGCTAGTCCAAAACATGTAATTACAACCTTAAAGGTGAATTATGTGCCCCATTACTCATAATTCCTCTCCAAGAAACTAATCATCTCTCAAGAACAAAACCCTAGCCTTCAAGATTCAAGGTCAATCCTCAAAAAAGACCCCAAGAACTCTCACAAATTCATCAAACCAAGTATGTTAAGTGCTCATACACGGTACCTTCCACCCATGGAGTCCAAGTATCCAGGTATGTTAAGTGATCATTACAAGTTATTATGATTTTAATTATGATTTAAACCATGAATTCCCATGAACTTTGATTCTATACCATGTTTACATGAAATCGTTGTTGCTATTAAACCCCACATATTTTTATGTTATCATTCACTGATTTAATTCATAATTAGTGATGTTGGTGTTGAAATTATGCTATTACTACAAGCTTTAAACTATTTTCATACTTAGCTTAAACTACAAATATCAAGTGTTTGATGAAATGCCTACAAGAATGAATTTTGAATAAATGCTTTCACATTATATCCTCAAAGTTTTAGTACTATTTTCCTATTTTTTCTATCAAGTTTTGGGGGTTATGAATACCCAAAAGCATAGCTATTTACTTAGTCTCAATATATTTAGAATAGTTTCAGATATGTTACTTAGTCTTAATATCTTTAGAATTGTTTTTGATATGTTATGAGCATTATCAGTTCAGTCAGTTATCATAATCAGTTAAACTTAGAACAGTTCAGTATACCGAGTCAGTTCAATTGGGAGTAGGATTTAGCATCGAGCGAATGCAGGGATGACGGCTTTCCTGTCAGCTAGGTAGAGTCGTTAGTAGCAGTCCCTGTACTCCAGAACTACATAGCTGGCATAGGATATGTAGAGTCACCCGTCATTTCAGGCTTGACTACTTTGCAAGGGTCACCCGTGAGTTTATTCTTAACACCTTAAGTCCTTTGGGAAAAAACTTAAGTGGATTCACGCAGCCAGTGTTAGTATCTGTGGTACAGTACTGACACCCTTCCAACTGGGGTCACAGGTTGGACCCCAAATTGCTCTTTAGGGAATGTCGGTTACATGATAGCTCCCGTAGTCTCAGTCCAAAAATCAGCTCAGTAATTTTGGTTTAGTTTTGCTTGACCATTGCATATAGATATCAGTTATTCATTTATCGGTATTCAATATTTTTGTTTAGAGATTATATTCAGAACATGTTTTATGCTTGGTCATGCATCCTCAGTATTTACAAATTTCATGCATTCTAATCAGTACGTCATGTTATTCATTCAGTCAGTTATTACTACTGCACATGAAACTATGCATATCATCCTACCTCATTTAGCATACCAGTACATTCAAAGTACTGATAGCATTCTCATTTTCTTGCGCTATGATGTATCATATCATAGGTTCGAATGCCCAATTCTTAGATCGCGTATAGACATTTTAGATTATCATTCATAGCAGTGGTGAGTCCTCATACTTTGAGGACATAGTTTATTTATCTCAGTCTACCTTATCAGCTTCAGTATTTACTATTTAGTTGGAGTTAGTTATGGGTTATCCCATCAGCTCCACAGTCAGACAGTAGAGGCTTTTCAAACTAGTACAGACAGTTAGTCAGTCTTCAATTTTTAGTTGTCATTATCAGATATTTTATCAGTATTATCAGTTTTGTGTTACAGACTTTATTAGATTTATGACTTAAAACCTTACGGCATTCCTCAGTTAAATTTCGCATATAATCTTTTGTTATCTATTTTACTCTTTGATCACAGCAGGTACCAGGTCATGGGTTAGCTTGTGGTCTCTCGGGACTGTAAGCACCGTATGTCACTCAGGGTATACTCTCAGGGCGTTATATAAATGCTCAGCCAACCATATCCAATGAGAACAATCCTTGGTTGCGTAGCCACTCATGTCAACATTGTCCAACCCATAAACTCCATTGATCCTCTCATCGCCAAAACAAACCTCTTTTCTCATGATTATTACCACTGGGTTTGGGTTAGAGAGATCTACTACGCTGAGATTCACGTAGAATTCCCTCACCCGATGCTTATTCGCCCAACATAGTTTTGGGGCAAAGAAAATCCATCTTGTGGTCTCAACATCTCATAGAAGGTCGATAGTTTCTCAGGCATTTTTGCCAGTGAGATCTACCTCTGGGGTAGTAACTTCTTTCTCATAAGGTCCTCATAATATATCACCTTATATTTTGAGGCCATGAAATAGTGGTTATCATAGCCTACCATTTAGTACCTGGGATTTACGCACAAGGCATTATTTCATATGAAAAACATGAGAAACATGTGATATTTAACATGATTGAATTGAAGGAAGGGCTTATAGGACATGGGTAGGCTTAAAAATTAAAATCTGAGATTTGGACCACTCTATCAGACTAGTCTCGGTTATTATGATCGCGGTCTTCTTGGAACGCGATCGCGATTCTTGAGACTGGTTAGGAACATGCTCTCAGTTATTGTGATTGCAATGACAGGCTTGGGACTGCAATCACGACAACTAAGGCAAGTGTGATCAACTTTTCAAACTCCTAAACATCCTATTTCAATGCACATTTGTGTTCCACATCAAAGATTTTGCATTATAAAGTGAAACATAATCCCTATGTGTTCAATCATGCCCTTAGAACATGTGAAAATAATTAAGTAATTCACTTAGGCATTTAATAGAATACTTAGTGTGCACAATATAATTCTATCATTTTGAATAGCTTTGGGTACTCAAGACATCCCCAAGTATGTGCACACAAATAACAACAGCTAACCAGACTAAGAAAGTACAATGATAAAAAGATTTAGCATGAAAAGTTCAATTTTAGGCCAATCCTAAGACATGAGTTCTAAGGCCTATACATATACACAAAAAGAGAATTTGAAGCATATATTGATTAAGATATGCAAAGAGGGATTCAATGCAAAATTTGGATGCTCAAGATATGACCAAAAATGGGTGCAAATTGAGAGAAAATTCGTAAAATTTGATGAAGGAAATGGGTGGGGGTGCAACTGTTCAACTTTTGAAAAAGCTACAATCGCGATCGCACTTGTTGGACCGCGATTCCGAAAACCTTAACATCACGATTGTGAACCCCATCCCATTGTGATTGCAATAATCGAGGCTATTTTACTCTCCTATTTTCAACTATTCAACCCATTACTCAAATGCACCACACTTTCTTTTCTCAACCTCATTCAAAACACCTCATAGTACCATAATTTCATGGATTAATAAAAAATAAAAATAAAACCTCCTCTAACAATCAAAATTCAAAGAATAAAGGTCACTTTCGTGGCATTGATGGGTTGCCTCCCATCCAACGCCTAATTTATCATCACAGTACAACGTTCTTCAACATTCAAGGTGGATACTTGAGGGATCCATCATCTACCTCAATGTCCACTACATCAATGAGGGACACCACTTGTAGTTCCATGGGTTGTTTCTTGGTCTTACCTACTTGAAAATTGATTCTTGGTCTCAATAAAATTGATGCTTGCACCAAGGTCACACAAGGCTTTCTCAAACTTGTGTTTCCCTATGGTGAAAGGGATTGTAAATGCCCCAAGATCCTCCTTCTTTTTTGTTATATCACTAGTCATGATATCGCTACACTCATGGGTAACTTCAATGGTTTCACCATCAACAAGACAATGTTTTGACATTAACTTCTTCATTAGCTTAATATATCCCAGAATCTTTTGAATGGCCTCTAACAATGGGATATTAATTGAATGAATGTTAAGCTTAGCAAGGAACATCTTGAATTTTATATTATCCTCCTTATTTTTGAGTTTTTGAGGGAATGGAGGAGAAACCTTCATGGTAGGCAATGGATCACTTTGTGGTTAATCATTCTCAACTACCTTAGGATCTCCCTCTTTATCGTCCATTTCTTAAATTATCATTAGTTTTTTTTCATCCCCTTCTTGAGACTTTGGAGCCTCCTCATTTTAATCAATCACAAAATTCTTCTTCCCAATTGTTTGTTCAACATTGGTATCTTTTTCAACTTCACCCATATTATCATTGATGGTCTTTCCACTCCTAGTGATGATTTCTAATACTTGGGCATCATTCTTTGGATTCATAATGGTATCACCAGTAAGACCCCCTTTTTTGTCTAGAATTAAGTTGAGTGGAGATTTGGACAATTTGAGCCTCTAATTATTTGATTGAGGCGGAGTGTGATACAACTATTTGGTTGATTTTCAAAAATTCGCCTTTTAATTCTCGGACCATCTTATTTGTTCCCTCCACTCTCATCAAGATTCTTTCTAACACATCCCCGGTCTTGAATTTTTCGAGATCAATAAAATTGGACTCTTAGATCTTTAATCTATCATAGTGGGAAAATATCTATAATACTCCATTTCCTTGTCCCTCCAATCACGATCTCTATCCCTATCACACTATTCCCATTCTCTCTTACAATCGGTCCAACCTTGGTTCCACCTTGCCTTTGGTAGGCTAGGCGAGAACCCCTCAAATAGTTATCCAAGCATCTGATTTCTTCATCAAACCTCTTGGCCTCTTCTTCATCGTATCCCTTGGATGCCATAACATTTATTATTTTTTTGGGGTGCACCCATCATATACTTCATAAGTAGTTCTAACTGTGTCATCATTTTTGTCATATTTTTCTCCCCTCTTCTTGTTTCTTCCTTTGCCCTTTATCAACATAGGAGGTAGTAGGGGATAATTTTTCTACCTCAGTGTCTCGGGTATGCCAACCCCTATTTTGCTTTGTAACTTTCTCAAGCAAGATTGAAGCAATGTCATATGACAACTTCACAAGTGATCCATCGATCGCCTTGTCTACCACAGTTTTGTTTAGTTGATCCAAAGCTCGATAGAAGATTTAGAGAAGCATCTTCTCCGGTACCTCATGGTTGACGAATTATATAAGTTTCCCATTAAATCTCTCCCACATCTCATATAGGGGCTCTCCATTCAACTGATAAAAGTTTATGATTTCATCATGTAATTGCAACATATTTTATGGTGGGAGGTATCATTTTAAGAAAGCATTGATAAGTTCATCCCATTATGTGATGGACTTGGAAGGAAGATATCGTAGCTGAAAAACCTCCTTACCCATTAGGGAAAATAAAAAAAGGCACAACTGTATGGATTTTTGTGAGATGGGAGCAATGCTGAAAGGGGCACACATTTCTACAAAATTCTTCAAGTGTTAATTTGGATCTTCATGATCTTGATCCCCAAAGATACCTTTCATTTGAATCATGTGAAACATAACACTTCTTACATGGAATACCCAATTCCCTTGATTAGGTGGGATACGAATAACACTCGTACGTCCAACATCATGGAGTTACTTCTCATAATCAAGGGGGAGGCTATCAAACGTATTGACATTAATTGCATGATCACTCATTGTGTCATGTACACTATTAAAATCACCTAAAAAGAAACAAAAATAACAAGCAAAATAATTAACAACCACTATGGGTAAACCCAAAGCTACTATCAACACTATACAAGTAAAAATTAAGTTTCACTCCCCGACAATGGTGCCATTTTGATCACGCTCAACTTATTCCATGATTTATGGGAAAGGCAATCATTGTCAAATATAATGACCCAACTTGAGTTGGGGTCAAATCCTCAAGGAGAGAAATTAGTATTCAAATCCTATAGGTATTGAAAGCTATTAAGGATATACCTGTAATGTAAACATAAAGTAAAACATGAATTTAAAATTGGAGGGCATTATTTGGAAGTTTTTTTTAACAAAATTAACTCACACACCCAAGTAAGAGCAACAAATGTTGGTAATATTCAAATAGGAGACTAGTCTTGAGATTATGTCGGCATAGGGATAAATAATGCATGAATTCATGATAATCAAATGCAAAGTCTAGTTAATGACTATATGGGTAAGCTAGGTTAGGGGGTTTTGTTGCTAGTTTTTCAACAAACCACCAAAAATATCATTTGTGGATCCTTTCAGATACCTCATGTTTATGACAAACAAATCTACCCAAGGCCTGAATTGGGTATCCTTATTTCTAGGAATATGCCCAAGATATAGCAAATTCACAATCCATCCCTATTTCTAAGATAATATAAAGGAATAATCCAATGTCTATTTATTTTTCACTAATACCTTGTCACCCATATCCCTCTTTCAAGAATGATATAGGATCCATAAGCATACCCACATCCCTCTTTTAGGGATGATGTGAGATTTTGGGAATTTGGAGTTTTCACCCATAAATTCCCATTCAACAAGCAAGTATTAGTGAAACCCAACATCATTAACCAAGATTCTACACAAATAATCAAACCTACACATATTTTCACCCTATTTTAATATAATCCCAAGATAGATGTTTAGCTATTCATAATGTTTGAAAAAAGAAATATATCAAAATTATCATTCAATGTTACTATTAAAGATGCAAGCAAGAGTATTCTTCAAGTTAACTTCAATTACAACTAAAGTCAATTGGAAGATTAACCACAATATTCTTGCCCAATTTAGTAAGGTTTTACAAAGCAAAAACTTTAAAATCTAGTTGGTGATATCCAAAAAATGAAAGGATTTTTGTCCTATGGAGAATTGGAACCAGCTGTGGGAAATGAAAAATCTACCCTTGGGCTATTTTTTTCTCAATCATGATCGACGGAGCTTGAACGCTATCGTGGCTCCCACGATTGCGGTGATCCCATCATGATTACGATTCTTGACTAATTTGGGATAGTCGCGATCGCGACCCTCAGACTGCGATCACGGTAACTAAGGGTTAATTCCTGCTCATGCCTTTCTAGCTTTTGCACTAACTCTTTCCTTTTTGATCTCTATTCAACTTATTTCACTTTTTTTGTTTCGATCACCTATATACCTGTAAAACATGAGAATTAGTTCATTCAAAGGACAAGTTTATCTCATTAACATTATTTAATTATAGTAGTGTGCATGAATGTAGGTATCAATGAGTGGTAAATTTACCACTCATTAGTATACTTAAAGTAGGAAAGAATTTCTTGATGGTATTCCATTATGTTAGAAAAGTATAGGTGATTAACGAAAGCATTATGTTCTTAAGGATTGTTAATGTGGGTTCTCCTTCTAGTTGTGAAAGTGAAATTGGTTGATGCTTATAGGGCTAGGAATATAATTTAGACATATTAAAGGATAGGTAGTAGTAATTTGTAAAAAAAGGATGTGGTAAGGGATTATAATAAGACAGATCATAAGATTAAGATCTATTATTGTTATGAGGTTCTAGTGGACTAGTCTTTCTCGATGTTTTGCCAATCAATAATAGTATGTGAGGTTGTCGTTATCATGTATTTTTCTAGACACTAAGTTTTAACAATGGATGATCATCAAGGTACAAATGTGATTGCTTGGGATACTAAGGCTAGTTGTATGGGAGGGGATCTAGTAGGCTTGAAATAATGTATGTAAGAATTTAAGTTTATTTATTTTTAATTAAGTATAATGTTGTAGGTATGATGTAGAATGGTACCCCACATAATATGTGCTTGAATTATTTTCTAAGATTATTAAGTGTTGTGTTTGTTTAGATAGTACCCTTCTGTCACTAAGCGAGAAGAAGGCTAGTCATATAGCATATGGTGTTCTTAATAGCTAAGTTATGGGTTATAAGTTATTGATATTGTCTATTTTGGGTGTAATGGTAGTTCTCATGGTTTAGAGTTGACGAAGAAAAAGAGGCAGATTATGTGTTTAGTGAGGCAGGTATGTTTGTCTAGAAGACTGGAAGTATATGATGATGATTGTTGAAGCTAAAGAAAGTTTAAGTAGGGTATATATGAAAGGACTATTCAAGAATAAAGTTCGTATTGTCTACAGAGAGTTTATTTAGGTGAGTGAGCATTCATTTGTAGATCGTTAGAGCAAAACAATTATGGCTAGATTTAAGGATATGGAATAGGAAGACTTAGAATGTCGGCTTTGATCTAAGGGGGAGTGATAGGGTAAATAACCAAATCACGTTTTGAGAATTATATCATGATACATGTCAATAAGAGTTATGATGAGATAGTTATCCATTCTTACTGTAGCGTATTCCTTTCCTTAGATTTCAATCATTATGTCACCTATCTATGTCTTGCATAATAAAGCCACGTCTGTGACCAATTCTCATAAACTTTATGCATATTCATGTTTACTCCCAGCTCTTAGTAAAGAAGTAACAACTTCACACAGTGATTCGAGTCATTCCACATGAATCTATGAATCCCGGTCTTATGTTAAGTAATTTATGATAAGTATGAACTCATGTTTCAAAGTATGCTCAGTTCTCCAAACTTATGATACACCCTTAATGACTAGTGAAATTGGCATTATGTCATGTATGTTCTCATCTTATGTCTCTTTAACTAATCCATGCCTTTGATATTCTATTCCTCAGACCTCAGTTAAGTGTCAAAGTTATTTATAGTATTCTTTCATGCTTTAAGTCCCCATGTTCTATCTATTTAGTGGCCTCTTCCTATGTTAAGATAGTGGTGGTGAAAGTAGATGAACAATGGTTTAGATGGGAGAGAGTATGTTCTTTAATAAGAAGAATGGTGTTATAAATATTTTATCTAATATTATAAGGGTAGAGGAAGCCAGAGGCAAAGCTTTAGTATATGTCATAGTTAGTTGAGAATATTTGGTGTGCTTTTTATGGATAATGCTTGAAAGTTGTTATTGATGGAGGCATTAAAGAATATGGTAAAATTCCTATGTTGATTGTATGCCTAGAAATTCATATGTGGTTATAACTATAGGCTTGAATTTTATGTCGGTATATAAGTCGATGAATGCATTGTGCGCTAGCAAATTACTAATAAGAGATCAGAGTTAGTTATTAAAGTAGTTAGAAGCGTTATTCCAGAGATGAGAGCTCTGAAAGGACATAGGCTATTGAATCTCATTATTTAGGATAGTATTATGGTGTTATTTGCAGTACCTTGTAACTTTGATTTATTCTTGAACATAGTGAGAGTATGTAATTTATTCTTGAACATAGTGAGAGTATGTAATTTAACTCAAACTTTTGTAGAAGGAATTACTAATACCCATGTGAAGATTATAAGTTACATCAAATGCAGTGTAGTATTTAAGAGGAAAAGTATAGTTGGGAGAGTATTTAAGAAGTGTGGCTAAGCTTGAAAGTTAGCAGTTGCATTGCCTAAGACATAGTAATCCTATTCTAGTTTCTGTCTATATGCTAATATCCTATGTTTATAGAGTTGTGTCCATGTTGCGATTCCTTATTCAAATTTCATACCCATATCTTGACCTAAATTCTTTATTTTAATTATTATTAGAAGTTATGATGAGGAGAGTTTGAGGAAACTCATATTCCATTCTTAGAAATTCTTAGAGATTTTATCGCATTATCTATCACTTCACAGTTCTATATGTATGATCATATCATGAATATTTCAATTGAGTTCTAAACTCTCAGCATGAATCAGCTCCTTATAGTTAATTAAGTATGTTCAGAAATTAGTCTCATGATAGAAGTTTTATTATTTCAGCTTAGTTATATTCTTCATTAGCAGATATGTCATGTCTACATTATTCCATAAATTCCTAAGTATGTATTCATCTTCCATATATATCAGCTGAGTCAGTACCCTGACAAAAGGTGATTCCAGTTATGAGGCATGATAAATTTTAGAAATTGAGTTTCGACATAGTGATTATGTCTTTTCGTGTGAATCCCAGTCTTCATATGAGGACGAATTATCCCAAAAGAGAGATATTGTAATACCCCACAAGCTCCTAGATAAGTTTCTAACTATCTATCATATGTTTAAAGGCCTCAATAAATTTTTTTCAAACCATAAATAAGTGACATTACCATTCACCTTAAGTGTGAAGTGTATTCAATGCGATTACGATTATAGGAAGGACTTTGAGCAAAGTTGAGTAGAGAACATTTGTATTGATTGAGTTTTAATTTTGGATTCTACAAGGGTCAAATTTAAATGAGTTTAACTTGTAGAATTTAATGAGTTAAGTGGATACAATATATCAATTAAAGATCTTTGAGTCTTCTTTCCAACGCATCTAATTTCACCTTAATTCAATATCAGAGAAGAAAGTTATGCTTATTTAACTTGGGAGTGTTTGTATAGCAGAAGGTGACAACTAAGTTGATGAGTTGTTAACAAGGTGACGACTAAGTTGATGAGCATTCAACAAGGTGAAGAGCCGTCAAATCAAGTCGTCAGCCTTACCAGTAAATGGCAAAATCCAACTTGATATTGACGACTAGGGTGACGAGTTGTCACCAAACTGATGTGTCATCAACCTAGTTGTTAACTGGAAATTCCTACAACATTTTTAAGTTTCCTTAGGAGTAATTTGATCTTTTCCTCATATCAAACTCCTCTTCCATGACTAAAATTAGTCAATAAATGTTATTTGCCCATTCTTAGTCAGTTTTCAACGCTCGTTCTCCTCTCCACTCACAAGAGAAAGAACTTAGGGTTTTATCCAAAAGTTTAAATCCCAAGGCTCCAACTCAAGTGTCCTTTAAGAGATTCACTAAATTCAAGTATGTGAGGTTTGAATATGGATAACCTTTCATCCTTGAGCCCAAAAGCTTTGATTTTACAATTGAATTTATGAGATCCAATGAGGGTTGGTTTTATAATTGAATTTATGAGATTCAATTAGGGTTCTTACCCAAATTCTATGTTTTCAAAATTATGACACTATTATGGGATTTAAAGTACAGTTTGCACAAGAATTTACCTTTACTCGTGTTTTTACTTATATGATTGTTATTATGAGATGAACTTTAAAATTTTGACATGAATTTCCATGAGATGATATATATATATGATTTTTAGACTGATTTAGTCAATTTTCAAATAAGAGCATATGAATTTATCATGATCTCCCAGTTTATAAGAAGTTCAAATTTACTATTTTAGATTACCACAATATGATTCAGATTTCAGTTTTGATCTTATGATCTCAGACATGATATGAGATTCACACAGTATTCATAATTAGGAGTTATTAATAGAAGCATGATTGACTTTTAAATTTACAAACTCTCATGCTTATTTTAAGGTGAATTTCATTAGTATGAGCATATAGTATATATAATTTGGGAGTAGTATTTAGCACCGAGAGGGAAGTGTGGGTTCAGTGCATCCTATTTTATAGAAACTACATTCCACCATAAGTTTAGAGGCCTCACCTGAGAGTGTTCCCCTTGATTAATATGGTCTTAGTTTAGTGATCACCCCAGTTTAGTTCAGGTTCTATTCTGATGGCAAGGATAGAAAAGCCCTCCTCAACGTGGTTCAGACGTTGGACTCCATTCTAGCTCACATGGTTTACGTCAGTTATGAGAATCTCCCTTAGAAAAGAGTATTTTAGAAACTAAGTGTAAAGACTCACAATTTTATTCAGATATTTTTTTATGAGTTATTATCCATGAGATTTCAACTTTCTATTTTATTTACGATCAAGGTGAGTCCTTTTACACTTAGCATGCATGATTTGAAAGTATATTCAGCGTCAGTTTTACTTATTTCATAGAAAAAAGAGTTTTTAGAAATAATGTGTAGTAACTCACTCAGCTTATCAGATTATGTTTGTTACTTATGTTTTATGATATTTTAGCTTTCAATTTATTTCAGTCTCTTGGTGAGTCTGGTTTCTCTGAGCATTCATGTTTTAAGATTATGCATTGATTCAGTTTTACTTATTGCATTCACCCCCACTTACTCAGTATATTCCAAAAGTACTGACCAATATACGCCTGTGTGGCTACATTATTTCATAATGTAGGTGTCATTTATATCCCATACAACATGGTAAAATAGTTTGCAACTTCCATCCAGCAGGTGATGAGTTCTCTTGATTTGAGGACTCGAGTCAATTATAGTTCCTGTATTATATATTTTATTCAGTTGTATTGATTAGGGATAGCTGGGGGTCAGGTCCCAGCTACCTATAGTTAGTATTAGTAGAGGCTTCATAGGCTGTCAGTTAGTGTTTATGTATTCAGTTTCAGTTTTCTTTGTATGATTGGTGTTTTAAATGTTTTAAATAGTTTTGCATTAAACATGCTCAGCTAAAGACATCTCTTCTACTTATAATTTTTATTTTTATGTATTTTATTAAGTTTCTCACGAGTTATGAAGTATCATGGGTTAGCTTAGGATCATTTATGGTTTTAATCACCGTGTGACATCTAGGGTTAGTTTCGAGGCATTACAGCCATGGGCTTCAGTTCTATTTGTGAAGAAAAAAGATGGCTCTATGCGTATATGTATTGACTACAGGTAGTTGAATAAGGTGACCATGAAGAATAAGTATCCTATGCCTCATATCAATGATTTATTTGACCAGTTTTAGGGTGCAACAGCCTTTCTAAGGTATATTTGAGGTCTGGTTATCATCAATTGAGAGTTAAGGCTGCAGACATCCGTAAGGCAGTTTTTAGGACTCATTACGATCATTATAAGTTCCTGGTGATGTCTTTTGGGTTGGCCAATGTTCTAGCAACTTTTATTTATCTGATGAACCACGTGTTTAGGCCATATTTAGACTCCTTCGTGATAGTATTTTTTGACATTCATCATCCGCTTTATGCCAAGTAATTAAAGTATGAGTTTTGGCTGGAGTTTGTAGCTTTCTCAGGGCATGTAGTGTCCAAGGATAGTATTATAGTTGACCTGGCGAAGATTGAGGCTATTCGTAGTTGGGCTAGGCCAACGTCACCTACTAAGGTTCACAGTTTTTTTGGGTAAGAAGGTTACTATAGGAGGTTTCTTGAGGGTTTTTCTTCTATTGCAACCCTATGACCAGATTGGACAGAAAAAGGTCTCATATTAGTAGTCTGCAAGTTATGAGATGAGCTTTCTAAAGCTCAAGGATTTTCTTACATTAGCACCTGTTTCGACTCTTCTTATTAAGAGCGAGGGTTTTACTATCTATGATGATGCGTCTAGTGTTAGTTTGGGATGTATTTTAATACAGTGTGGTTGTGTTATTCAATATGCATTAAAGCATCTTGAGGCACATAAGTGCAACTACCTCACTCATGACTTAGAGTTAGTAGTGGTAATATTTATGCTTAGGATATAAATGCATTATTTATATGGGGTTCCCTGTGAGACCTTTATTGACCACAGTAACCTTTAGTATATTATGAACCAGAAGGAGCTTAATTAGAGGCAGCTTAGGCAGATTGAGTTGTTGAAGGACTATGATATCTCTATTCTCTACCATCTAAGTAAGGGAAATATAGTAGCTGACGCCTTAAGATGGAAGTCAGTGAGTATGGGTAGCTTAGCCTTTTTTTAAGTTTCTCAGTGGTCATTGGCTTTAGACATTCAATCCTTATCTAACTTAATGGTTCGTCTGGATATTTCTGACCCTTGGAGGATCATTGCTAGTGTTGAGACATATATACCTTGTTGGAGCTGATTTGGTGTTGTCATTTTGAGGATAGCAGTATTTGTAGCATCCGAGGGAAAGTTTCTAAGAGGCGAGTCTAGGAGGGCTACCTTAGATTCTGAAGGTGTCCTAAGGTTTGATGGTTGTATTTGTGTTCCACGGGTTGGAGATTTAATTTAGTTGATTCTTTGTGAGGATCTTAGCTCCAGACACTTTATTCATTCTGGGATAACTAAGGTGTATAGTCATTTGAAGCAGCATTACTGGAAGAGTGGTATGTGGAGAGATATAGCAGGGTTTGTGGCTTGATGCATTTATTGTCAATACGTAAAGACGGAGTATCAAAGACATGGTGGATGCCTTCAGCAGCTACTCATTCTTGAGTGGAAGTGGGAGCGTGTTACGATGGATTTCGTAAGTGGGTTGCCTCCACTTCCCATGGATTTGACAGTATTTAGGTCATCATGAATCCATTGACCAAGTCTTCATATTTTATCCCCGTTTGAGTTTCCTACAGTGCCAAGAGGTTAGCCTGTGTTTATATTCAGGAGGTTGTTCATTTACATGGGGTATCTATGTCCATTATTTTTTATCGAGGCTCTTAGTTAATTTCTAGATTCTGGAGGACATTTCAGGAAGAGTTGGGTACCCAGGTAGATCTTAGAACTGCATTTCACTCCCAGACTAATAGGCAGTTACAGCGGACTATCCAAGTTTTGGAGGACATGCTCCGCGCTTGTGTGTTGGATTTTTAGGGTCAGTGGGACCAAATTATTCCTTTGGCGGCATATAATAATAACTATTATTTGAGTATTTAGATGACACCATTTGAGGCATTGTATGGTAGACGATGTCGATTTTCTGTTGGTTGGTTTGAGACTTCAGAGACTAGGCCTCATGGCACAGATTTGATTCACGAGTCATTGGACCGAGTTTTGGTGATTCAATAGAGGCTTTGAGAAGCTCAAAGTAGACAAAGGAGTTATGCTAACCACATACGTCATCCATTGAGGTTTAGAGTTGGTAATAGGGTTTTTCAATAAGTATCTCCCATGAAGGGCGTGATAAGGTTTGGGAGAAGGGGCCAGCTTAGCCCCAGATATATTAGAACCTTAGAGATCCTGCAAATAGTAGGGGAGGTAGCATAAGTGTTGGAATTACCTCATTCCTTCTCAGACATCCACCTAGAGTTTTATGTATCTATGTTACGATAGTATATTCCAGATGAATCACACATACTTTTGGTGGGACTCGATTTAGTTGGACGAGAGGTTGAAGGAGCCGATGTCCATTTTGACAAGAGATATCATACGGTTGTGCTCTAGGGATATTTTTTAGTTAAATTTCAATGGTGTCACCATCCAGTGAAGGAGGCTACCTGGGAGACAAAGCGCGATATGCCAGCCCAATATCCCTACCTAATTGATCCTTCCAGTATTTCCTTATCCTTTACTTTTGCGGACAAAAGTCCTTTTAGTAGCGGATATTGTAATGACCTTCATGGTCATTTCCCTCATTTTCAAGCATTTTTGGTGTCTAGAGCTTTTCTATAACTATCCCAAGTTATTTATGACGTGATGGGACTGGCAATTCGCTTTTCGAATGGTTCGTTTGAGAATTTTAGTAATACCAGATATATTGTGGAATATTTAATCTAAATTGGCAATTGATAGAAATATAATTTATTACTCTTCTAGAATATTTTTAATTTTTATAAAATTCTTTAGTTATGGTATAGCTATATTACTTTAGAAAGTGCTTTATACGCTATTAATATTTTAAGCAGAGATAGTAAATCTAGATATGTTAAAATATTATTACTATTATATAATAGAAGTTTTGTTAGAATAATTTTATATTAATTATGATATATTCAAAATATTCTAATTATTTTACCACGAATCTATGCAATATTCGAATATATATATATATATATATATATATATATATAAATATATATATAACTATTAGTGTGAATACACGAGCAAGTAAGAGAGTTTGGAAGAAAGATGTTCCAAAGAATGGTGGCATAATTTCTTCAGAGCTTATCATCAATTCATAGCAAGGTTTAAGCCATATACATATCTTTTGTCTTGGCCATTTGGAAATTTCTTATCTACTTTCATATATTGATACATATATACCTGGCAGAAGTGTTATTCAATAAATTATCTTTAACAAAAGGCAAATCAAAGTGATCTTGTGCGTATACATGCATATTTATATATCCTCTATAGCAAAGGTTTTTAGGGAGAAAATATTTTTGCACCACTTGAGCATCAAATTAAAATTAATTATCTACTCCAAGTTATTCAAGATCAGATTCTAGTAGGTCACTATGCGGAGGCTTCTCGGTGAAACTTTTAGCTTTGGCGTCCAGGTAGGCTAAGCTTACCCTACCTATAGATTTAGCTTATTTATGATAATTGTGTACTAGTATGATAGTTTTGAAAAAGTACTTGTAGTTTTCATATCATTTGATATATATGTCATGCCTTATTTATCCGGTTAGAACCCCGTTCTAGTAGATTTTGGTCTCTTATCTTTTAGTACGATATAGCATTTATCACTTTAGAATGTGAAATTACATTGCAGAACCTTATATTCATTCCTTTTTTATTAAGTTATGTGAATGGTTATTTAAATGTATTTTAGTTACGGTTTAGGGCTAGCATAAACTTTATTTCTGTCCTTGATTTGAATTTTGGTACCACTTTTTCATTGATTGTGGAATGGTTTGGGTTTTACTTTTATAGTTGGGTATGGTTACTATGAGTTCTGATTCGAGTCATATCTAGTTATGATGATTTGGCAATTCTGGTACTGATTACTGTTGTTCTGAGAGTTGTGGTTCCTCTGAGTTTTGGTCCAAGTTCGACATCTAATTATGAGTTTTGTTGTATATCATATATGTTGCCTCTCATTATTACCCATTATTTTTTATTCAAATCCGGCATATAGCCTCTTGTTACTATCCTCCACTACAAGTTTAAGCCCAGAGTCTGGCCTCTCGTTAAAACTCATTGGTGTCGGTTCAAGTCCGGTGAATATCTAGATGGTTATTATGGTTTCATGGGATTGGGTTAGTTATGGGTTACTTACACTTCTCTTAAAATTACTTCTTGGGTGTCCTACTGGCTTATGGGTGCATGGTTAGGTTAATTGTTTGCTTCAATGTGCCTTATGTCCTTATAGGGTCCCAGTTAGGGTATGTGTGGTTTGCCTTTTATTACTACATTATTTATCTTTCTGTATCACTTTTACTTATTCCTTTATGATATTTGCATAGTTTGATAGTTTTTCACCTTTTTATCCCTGTTATTGTTGACTTAGACTATACCCTCGCATTTAAGTTATAATTTTTATGTATTGAGCTCAGTGGGTCGATGATGCCTACTGAGTACCCCATGACTTTGTTATTCATACTATACTTCTGTATCGTTACCCTAATGCAAATCTAAGTACTAGCAGTCGAGGTTGACGTGATTTCTATTTTCTAGTGTTGATAGGGTAAGCTTGCTATCGTCCGAGGCTGATCCTTCTCTATCTATTCCGATTTAGTCTTTTGTAATTGAGACTTCTTGTATATATTGTGATTTGGATTATGTCAAGTACTCTGGGTATTGTTTAGTAGTGGCTCTAGTACTGACCTTACCAGGCCTTGGGAGGGATTCATTTGTATATTTTGGTCATTTTCCTTCTCTCGTTTGGATATGTTTTATATGTTTTCTTTTTTTCGCTTATTATTACTACTGTTAGTATTATATCTGATCTTTTCTAGTTTTGGCCCATTAGAACGTTGCATATTATTCTGGGCTATGGCTTGGCTTGCCTACTTGTAGGATAAAGTAAGCGTCATCATGACTTGAGGAATTGGATCTTGACAAGATATCACATCAAAGACAATAATACAACACAGAATGAACACAATATATACATATGAAATGCAGTGAAGATGATGGTTGTGATGATAATGATTATGATATGATATGATATACGAGTTTGTCGCACAACCTCTCTATAAACCTACAAGCTATGCTCCCAGGTAGGACCCATGGGGGGTTTGTCAACCCATGTACAATCAAAAATCAAAACCAATATCCATGACTCATCTCTGGCACATCCCTCAGAGAGGGTCTATAGTAATGTCACAACCCAGTGTTTCTACAGTGGTACCAATGTTTCATGAATGAATACGATATGAGGATGTAATGCTCATAACCAACCAAATGAGAATTTCCAAGTCTAACCAAAATACCAAGTACGTGAGTCAAAATTCACTCAATAAACTAGTCATCCATGATCTAACATAATCGGCGTACCAACAGAATAAGATATACCATAACATGCCATTTGATACCACATAATTACCAATTTAGACAATTTCCACTGAGAATAACAATCAATATTCAAATAGCAGGATAATGTCATCATATAAGATCCTTCACGGTCACACATAATAGATAATCTCTCCAAACCACTAAATAACAATAATATAGGCCCTCACACAGGCACAACACAGTAACAACATCATTTCCATGATTGGTTCCCATACCCATAACGTGATTTTATACCAATATTATCACTTATCCCAATCTGAAGAAAGTTAAGCCATAACCTACCTCAAAAGTCAAAAACTGATCCAACAAAACTTCCACATAGAGCTTTTTTCTCACGAATGGACCCAAAATCAACTAAAACATATAAATATAGAATATATGCATTAAAAGAAAGACAATAATACCCATATTACCCATTTTCAGGTCCAGGTCAAATCAAACCCTTGAAATGGGTTTTTCAAAAAAGAAGGATGAAATTGGAATTTTAATTCAAAAATTTATTTTCCATGATTAAAGAAACTTATAAAAGAAAATCCAACTGAAAACGGGTTGAAATTAGGGTTTAAATTGAAGAATACTAATTTAGGCTTTCCGAACCAAAATCCCCAAATTTCACTTTTTATTCAAGTTTTAACGAGGTTTAAATGATACAAATCAAAGAAAAGTAATTAAAATAGGGATTTGGAGTTTACCCAAGATTAAAAATGGAAGAAAATGCTCAAAAACTCGAAGCCCTAAGCTCAAAGTCTCAAAAATGATGAAAAATTACAGAAAAGGGCATTTTATATTCTCCAGTGTCGCTTAAGTGATCATCGGGTCACCTAAGTGATTGTCACTTAACAGACCATGTGTTGTTTATGCGATACTTTACCTAACGGCGCGTGTTGCTTAAGCAACCCTATTTTCTTCTTGCTTAAGCAATAGTCACGTACGTGATACATGAGTCACTTAAGCGACATCTCGACTGATCAGCTGGGTCGCTTAAGCGGTGCACCAGCTGGAACCTTGGAGAATTCCAAGTCTCTACAGATCCCTCGGGTTTCAATTGGAAATCCAAGAACACAAACAAACTATGCTACCTTATCAAATTCGACGCTATGGACTTAATGGCAACATTAGATTTTCAAAAAACCATCATTTTTACAAAGTTGATCCGAAAACTCAATTTTACAACTTTCCAAATCGAGGGTCAAAATAAGATATAGAAGCCATAAAACACACTAACTATGCTACCAACCTAAAATCGACATTCTAGATCTGCTAGCACAGTTCTATCACATAGATCAACAAATGTTGACTGAAGTCAACTATAAAGCTTTTCAAGCCACCAAAAATCACAAACTCACACAAATCACACTGAAATACATTGGTAACCATTCCAATCATCCCCTCACCCAGAAATACCAAAAAGCAACAACGATAAGGTAAAAGGGTAAAATCATACAGAAATGATTATTTTGCATAAATCACCAAAAATCAAGTCGTTACATCATCCACCACTAAAAATCTAATTCGTCTTCAAACTAAAGGCAAGAGAAATACCTAAAGCAGCGAAAAGATGGGGATAACTAATATGCATATTATACTCGACCTCCTAAGTAGCCTCATCTACAGGTAGATGACTCCATTGGACCTTAGCCACTGAAATATCTCAAGATGCAACTGTCTAATATTCCTAGCTAAAATGGAGACAAGCTCCTCAACAAAACAAAACCTCTCATCTAACTGAAATGAATCCCAATGAATAACATGAGACTCATCCCGAATTAATGCCGAAGAATTAAAACATAAAAATTATATCAGCAACTAATAAATCTGGGGCCAATAGCTAACTCATAAGCCACATCACCAATATTCCAAAGAATCTCAAAAGAGCCAATATACCTAGGGATAAGATTGCCCCTCTTCCCAAACCTCATCACACCATTTATAGGCGGCACATGAAGGAAAACTCAATCCCCAATCTAAATCTCTAGGCATGAAGTCTATGATCCGTATTGCATTTCTGCCTGCTCTGAGCTGCTCGAAGTCTATCTTGAATGATCCGAACTATATCCAAGGACTCAAAAGAAACTCCTTACCTCAAGATCTAATCTCAGAAACCTTAAACCAACTAATTGGAGAGCGATAATGCCTACCATAAAAAGCCTCAAAAGGATCCATATCAATACTGAAATGGTAGCTATTTTTGTGTGAAAACTCTATCAGGCTTCATGTTGCTGCCACTGACCAAGAAAGTCCTCCAAACCTGAATAGTCCGCTCCAATTGACCATCAGTTAGGGGATAAAAGGTTTTACTAAGATCAACCTGAGTACCTAACTCTTCCTGAGAAGTCTTCCAAAAGTGAGATGTGAATGCTGAAGCTCAATCTGAGATGATAGACACTGGAACACCATGAAGATGCATTATCTCAAGAATATAGATACATGCCAACCTCTTAGCACTGAAAAAATTAGAATTGAAATTAAATGAGTAGATTTGGTCAATCGATCTCTGATGACCCACACACTATCAAAACCATGATAAGTTCGAGGCAATCCAATCAGAAAGTCCATAGTGATCCATTCCCATTTTCACTCGGGAATGGATCTCTGGAGAAAACCACAAGGTCTCAAATGCTTAGCCTTCACCGACAGGAAACATAGGCAATGAGCTACAAAGTTTACTTCATCTTTCCTCATACCACTCCACCAGTAATGCTACCTCATGTCACGATACATATAAGTCACTTCCGAATGGATAGAATACCTGGAACAATGAGCCTCCTACAAAATTAATCTAAATCCAATCACCCACTCTCGGCACAAAAACTCAGTCTCTAACACTCAAAACACCATCCGACTCAAGTAAGGACTCCTTAGCCTCATCACTCAATACCTTATCTCGAATCTCTCTCAACACAACATCTTCAAACTGATGAGCCCAAATCTGCTCCATCAAAGAAGACCTAGCCTCCACAAAAGCCAAAATACACTCAGTTGTCAAAATATCAAGCCTGACTATCTGGTTATCCAAAGACTAAACCTCTAAGGCTAAAGTCCTCTTCTAGGTCAAAAGATACGCCAAGCTACCTATGTTAGTCGACTTTTATCTCAAGGTATCTGCAACTATATTAGCCTTGCCTCTATAATAAGGAATAGTCAAGTTATAATCCATAAGCAAATCAAGCCAACGATGCTACCTCATATTAAGATCTCATTGGGTGAAGAAACATTGAAGGTTATGATGATCTAAGAAAATCTCACAATCGACTCCAAACAAGCAGTTCCTCCACAACTTCAAAGCAAAAACAACCACACACAACTCTAAATTATGGATAGGGTAATTTCTCTCATGGGGTTTTAACTAGTGAGAAGCATAAACAATCACCTTACCCTACTACATCAACACAACACCTAATCCAGCACCTGAAGCATCACAAAAGGCAGCAAAATCGATGCCCTTAGGAAAAGTCAAGATAGGAGTTGATGTCAACAAAACCTTGAACTTTTGAAAGCTTACCTCACAAGCATCGGACCACTGAAAGGAAGTCTTTTTCTAAGTTAACTTAGTCAATGAAACTACAATAGATGAGAAACCCTCAGTAAAATTAAAATGCTGATAGTACCCTGCCAAGCCAATAATGAACCGTTGTAATCTTGGCCGGATTGACCATAATACCATCCTTAGTTACCATATGACCTAAGAAAGAAACAGACTCCAATAAAAACTAATATTTGGAGAACTTAGCATGCAATGTCTCATCCCTCAGTCTCTGAAGTACAATTTGCAAATGCTCCTCTTGAACGACCTCGCTCTTAGAATAAACCAAGATATCATCTATAAATATAATAATAAAAGAGTAGAGATACTATCAAAATACCCAGTTTATCAACTTCATAAATATGGCTGGAGCATTGGTCAACCCGAAGAACATAGTAAATAATTCATAATGATCATATCGAGTCTAAAAAGTAGTCTTTAGAATATCCAAAGCTCTAATCCTTAACTAGTGATACCCAGATCTCAAATCAATCCTTAAAAACACCAAAGCATCAGGAAGCAAATCAAACAAATCATCAATATGAGGATGAGGTACTTATGCTTAATCATCACCTTGTTCAACTGTCGATAATTAGTACACACATGCATAGACGCATATTTTTTTTCACAAATAAGACAGGCATATCCCAAAGTGATACTCTTGGTCGGATAAATCCCTTATCCAATAACTCTTATAACTGATCCTTTAATTTCTTCAACTTAGTTGGGGTCATCCTATAAGGAGGACTAGAAATAGGCTTGGTGACTGGTTCAATATCTATAGAAAAGTCAATATCACGATTCGAAGGTATACCAGGTAAATCTATAGGGAACACATCCATGAACTCATGAAAAAATAAACCAAATTCAAAGAAGGAGATGAAGCAACACTAGTATCATGAATATGATCCAAATAAGACAGTTATCCTCTATCAACTAAGTGACGAGCCTGAAGAAACAATATAACTCTCTTGGGACCTTAATAAAGTGCACTCTTCAAAGCTATCTTTGGCTCACCCCGTGAAGCTAAAGTCACGGTCTTAGCATAACAATCTAGGAAAACATGGTAAGGATTTGACCAATTCATACCCAAGATGGTATCAAAATCTAATATATTTAAGACAAGCAGATCTACCCAAGTCTCATGCCTAGAAAAAGTCACAACACAGGATCGATACACTTATCCACCACTAAAGAGTCTTCTACAAGGGTATATACATAGATAGGCATGGCAAGAGGCTCACTAGCATAATCAAAACTCAAAGCAAAATACGCAAACACATTAGAGAAATTTGATCTTGGATTAAATAACACAGATACAGATCTAAAATAAACAAGGATAATACCTATGATAATAGCGTCGGAAGCCTCTACTACTGGTCTGGCGAGTATAGCATAGCACTATCCACGACCACCATCGGTCTGAGTATCCCCATGATTACCACCAGGAGCACCACTACCTCTACCTGCTCACCTTTAGTATAACCTCTACCCCTCACAGCTGAAATAAGAGTAGCTCTGAAAATAAGACGGGGAAAATTCTTAGCCACATGGCCAACTTCATCACACACAAAGCAAACCCTGCGTCTACACTCAGTAGGAGGAGGTATGATTAAGGTAGAACGGCCACCCAAAGTTGTTGAACCAGAATACCCACTACCTGAACTCTGTAAGGCTACCTGCACGGGTCTACCATGATACCCATGGAACCCTATATAATCTCTATCCAGAGAAGTATGACATTTGCACTCACCTTAATGGCACACCTTCTTGGCACATCCCTAAAATCCTCAAAGAATATCAGTCATCCTAGCATGATCCACTATACTCCAAAGTGATGCTCTATACACTATCATTTGAGTCGTAGATAGCTAAGGAGAAACATCCAACCCCTTCACGAACTTTTAAATCTTCTTAAACTCGGTGGTAATGCTGGCATAAAAATATCTAGACAAGGCATGGAAATATTCCTCATACTCCATAACAGTCATAGAGCCTTGCTTTAAGCAATCAAACTCATCTCTCATTTGATCCCTCAGACTGTAAGGCACAAGCCTGTCTAAAAAGGCCTCAACAGACTGATCCCAAGTCATCTATGGAATCAAGAGGTCTGCAACTACAAGTGACCTCCACCAATCTCTGGCTACATCTTCTAACTGATAAGTAATATAAGCAACCCCATGCAACTCAAGCAAACTAAGGTTATGTAACTTCTCATGACAATCAATCAAGTACTCATAGGCATCCTTGCATACAACAACACTAAATCTAGGAGAACCCAAGCGAGTGAATATCTCAAACCTCTTTTGATCCTCATAAGACAAAACATACCCATAATAAGAGGAGGCATGGTGAATCTAGTTGGTCATTATCTACCTTGAACCTGTCCACGACTCGTAACTCACCCTCTAGAATGGGATCTCTCCTCCGATGAAGGCTCTGTATCTCTTACCTCACAAGATTTTATCATCACCATCTGTGCAGAAAGGGTGAAATATGACTTAGAATATAAAGTATAAACGTTCTACACAATGAGGAGCAAAATAAGGAAACTTTTCCAAAGACATTATATAGCCTCTCAAAGATAGATACATACATCGACATACCGATCCGCGAGACTCTATTAGACACCCTATTATTATACTATTGAGACTAATAATAGTCCAAAGAACTACTAAATATATCTCATATGACGAAATAGACAATGATAGTCCAAAAATGAACAAACTATGTCTCAAAAAACAAATAAGACATAGTCTAGACAAGGAAAGATAGAATGTCAACTCTGAATGAATAGGTCAATCGATACATTAAATAGCTCAAAGTACCACTTGAATCAGTTGTCAACAGGCGTACTCGTTCCTGGATATGCATCATAAGGGCACAGTAGGGATGAGTAGGGCCCACTTGTACTCAGTAGGTATCATAGTTTGACTAAGCAAAGTAGAAAATAAAGAATACAAAATACACACTATGGGAACATTACCTACAATTAAAAAATATCCCAAACGGTAATCCACGCCATCTCTACTAACAGTTCTACAACATTCACATATACCATACACAAATACGATAAGGAATACAAGTATACAGATATCAGTATACAAGTATAAAAAGACGTACACATAGATAGATATTACATCAAAGAAAATAATACAACATAGAATGAGCATCATATATACATATGAAATGTAATGAATATGACGATGATAATGATAATGATAACGATGTGATATGATGCACAAATTTATCGCACAACCTCCATATACTCCTGTCCAGATAGGACCCATGGGGGTTCATCAACCATATACAATCCACAAAAAAACAAAACCAATATCCATAACTGCTCTCAGCACATCCCCTGGAGAGGGTCTAGAATAATGTCAAAAGCTAGTGTTTCCACAGTAGTACCAATGTTTTATGAATGAATATGATATGAGGATGTAATGCTCACAACCAATCAAATAAGAATTTCCAATTCCAATAAAAATACAAAGTATGTGAGCAAAAATTCACTCAATAAACCAGTCACCTACCAACAAAGTAAGATATACCATAACATGCCATTTGATACCATATAATTATCAATTTAGACAATTTCCACCAAGAATAACAATCAATTATCCAAATGCCAGGCTAATGTCATCATATAAGACCCTATACGGTCATAAATAATAGATAATTTCTCAAACCACCAAATAACAACAATATAGGCCCCTATACGGAAATAACACATTAACAACATCACATTCATGATTGTTTCCCATACCCATAACATGATTTTACACCAATATTAACTACCCAGACTAATCTGAAAAAGTTAGGCCGTAATCTGCCTGGAAAGCCGAAAATTGATCCAACAAGTCTTCTACGTTGAGCTTTTCAGTCATGAACAGACCTAAAATCAACTAAAACATACAAATACAAAATTTATGAGTTAAAACAAAGCCAATGATATCCATATAGCCTATTTTCTAATTGTTGTCAAAATGGACCCATAATATGGTTTTTAAAAAGAAGAAGGGTAAAAGTGGAATTTTAGACCAAAAATATATTTTCCAGGATTAAAGGAACATATAGAAGAAATCCCAAGTGAAAACGGGTTGAAATTGAGGTTTAAATTGAAGAAATACTAATTCAGGCCTTCCGAGTCAGAATCCCAAATTTCACTTGTAAATTCAACTTTTAACAAGGTTTAATAATGGAGATCAAAGAAAAGTAATTGAAATAAGGATTTGGAGCTTACCCAGGATTTAAAATGGAAGAAATTGCTAAAAAAGGTGAAAATCCAAGCTCCAAGTCTCAAAAATGGTAAAAAATCATGAAAAAGAAAATTTTATATTATTTAGTTGTCGCTTAAGTGATCACTGAGTCACTTAAGCGGTTGTTGCTTAAGCGACCAGGTGTCTCTTACGCGATATTCGTCTGTCAATGAGTGTCGCATAAGCGAGAGACAATCATGTACGCGACACAGGAGTCGTTTAAGCAACATCACGGCTACTCAGCTGGGTTTCTTAAGCAACCAAAATATCAATTAAGCAATACACCAACTGAGTGGTGCACCAGCTGGAGACTTGGAGAATTTCAAGTCTGTATGGATCCCTTGAAATTCATCCAAAATCTCAAGAACGCAAACGAACTATACTACCCTATAAATTTGGCACTTCAAACTCAATAGAAATATTAGATTTTTTAAAAAACATCATTTTCACAATGTTGACCCTCGAAACTCAATTTCACAACTTTCTAAACTGAGGGTTGAAATGAGATATAGAAGCCGTAAAATCTCGCCAACTATGTTACTAACCTAAAATCGTCATTCTGAATCTATTGGTATAGTCCATTTTGCCATCCGATGCACAAATCAATAAATATTAACCAAAGTCAACTATAAGGATTTTTAAGCCAACAAAAATCACAAGCTCGAACAAATCACACCAAAATGCATGAAAATCGTGTCAATCATCCCCACACCCTAGAAATACAACAAACCAACCACGGAGAAGGATAAAATGATCAAATCACACAGAAATATTTATTTCATATAAATCACCAAAAATCAAGTCATTAAGATAAATAAAAATATGGTTTAACACAACACAATACACAAAACATATCACCCCACATGGAATGATACATAAAATATGGCTCAACTCAACACAATACACTAAACATATTGCCCCCCATAGTACGATACATAAAATATGAATCAACATAAAATAATACACTAAACATATTGTCCCATAGAGCACGTTACATAAAATATGGCTCAACACAACATAATACCCTAAAAATATGACCCCACACGACATTATACATAAAAATATGGATCATCATTGAACAATACACTAAAATATGACCCCACATGACATGATATATAATAGGGTAACTTAATAAGATGAAACATAAAGAAAACATATCTGCTCGGATGTCAAATGATTAAGTTGATCTCTCATGGGGACTAGGGTGTGGTGTGACTCTGTAATGCATTGAATGCCTTGCTTCCACTTCATACCATATGGAATCAATGACTCATCCTCATTAATATCCCCAAGTGATATTGGTCGAAAGGGCAGGACCCTCTCCAAAGTCCATATCTAAATGTTACATATTAGTTAATGTTAACTAAACTAACTAATAATCAAACTGAAGCAAACATAATAAGATAAGATACCTAGAGGAGAGGAACAAATCCTCCAAGTTCTTTCCCACTAATATATATCCGATAAAGAGACCAGTATATATAGGCTAGAATAGTGTTACCCAAGTTATAGGTCCCCGTCTAGTCGAGATCAATAAGAAAGTCAAGAAACGCAGACTCAAGCAATTGCTCGATGTATTTGGGAATAGGATAGCTCCTAAAATCAAAAACATGTATAATCGAGAAATCCTTCAAACTCTATCATCAAGAGTGTCACATGTAATGGGATGTTGAACTACCTACGACTGAATATACTCGACTAATACACCTATGCTAAGATGGCTAGTCCCTGAAAAATCCCCAGGTGTAAGAGTGAAGCTAGTGTGATCTTGTAGAAACCTAGACCAATATAAATTATGGTGCATTAGATCTCGATATACCACAGCATGCCCCTCAATACATAGTCCAAATAAAATTTGGATATCTTGCAAGGTTAAAGTAACCACTCTAAAAGGTAGGTGGAAAGTGTGTGTATCTAGCCTCTACTGCTTAATCATCACTGTGACGAGCTTATGGTTAAACTGTACCTTACCTACCTTGAAAACTATCACGACCCAAGCCAGGTTCTAATCGTGAGAGGTATCTCAAGTCTGATAAGGACCAAAGATCACTCCCATTAGCCAAGCCAACTAGAACACAATATAACTAGCAACGAATAAGTTTTAAGCATATAGAAAAATAGAGATGAGTTTCAAACATATAACAAGATAAAGATGAGTTCTAAACATATAACAAGATAGAGAAATAAATAACAAGAGGGATCTAAGAATCCACAAAATAATCCACCCATAATTTATCCACAAAAGCCTCTAAGAAATCAAATATCAACCTAAGTCAGGACATGCCCCTGACCATGGACAAAAACCCACCGAAATAGTCTAAGACATAAGTACAGATAAGACCATGAAATGAGAGCCTTCCGGAGAATGAAAGCTCACCACTTCAAAGATGAATCACAGATAATCCAGAAATCACCTACTACTATGCAAGGAAATAGAAGTGTCTTTGGAACCTGCATAGCGTAGGGATACAGCGTTCGGAGATGTTAGTGGGGTGAGCGCTAGTATGTAACTCAGGTAAGGGATAAAATAATGACATGATCAATCAGTCCAAAATCATTCAAAAATGATACGCACATAATCACACACACACACACACATACACACACACACATATATATATATATATAATAAAGGGATAGGGAATAAGGTTTAGCATGAGAGTTAATAACATTGACCTGGACTTGTAGCTCAAACCGTCATCTATACCCATGGGCTATATGGGTCCAGCTCTCACCCTATTGAAAGAGTCCCAGTACGTGTTAGCCACACGAACCTGGGTGTCGAGGAAGGTTGGGGAACCCATAGCCCTTCACCAATACAAGATACAAATTTATAAAGTGTGTCACAATCATAAGGTCATCAAGACCAACCCTCACGCCGACAAATGTGAGTTTTTAGTATCAATCTCTCGGGACCTCCACCTTCACAAATTAGCTACACAACCCCCTTTAATCCCAATTAAAACATTTACACATTTCCATTTATTAAACTAAGGACCATCCAGTAAGGCACATACCGTTGGTATCATCAAACCAATTACATTTACAAGCATTTTCATTGACAATTAAATTAGGAGAATCCATGACCCCTATGGTCCAATTCTCTATTAACTTGAGGGAATCCACGACCTCCATGGTCCAATTATTCACTAACTTAGGCAGATTCATGACCCCCAAGGTTCAATTTAAAATCAAGACATGATCATAAAGGCCTTTCAAAACTATTTGTATTTCATTAACCTTTTATGTAATGTAATAGTTTTAAATTGGATTTCAATATACATATATCCATGCTTCAAAGACAATTCATTAATATTGGGTTGAGGTCATTACCAATTCAATTTCAAAAATCCATAAAGTTGAGGAAGTCCACGACCTCCATAAGTTTATCAAATTAATTTGGGGGAATCCACGACCCTCTATTCCAATTTATCATGCCCATGCATCCAATTGGTTCACAAAACATCAATTCAAAACGTAAATGATTCACAAAATCCATGGGAAAAGCAATTCAATCATGAGTACCCAAAAGCCCTCAACCCAATTTCCAAATCAACAATTAAATCACTTATATAATAATCTTAAAGATATGTTTTTACCAAAATAAGTTTTAGGAAAGAGATACATGCCTGAGAATATCAAGAATTTGGTGAAAACCCGCACAAATTGACCCTTAGATGCTCAATCCCTTGAAAACCCTAATTGTTATTGCTTGGAGAATTAGAGAGAGTTTAAGAGTAGTGTAAGTAATAACCCTTCAGGTCATTTTCTATACCGTCCACTTATTTTCACCATTAGAAATTTTTCATAGCTTCCCCAAGTCATTTATGACTTGCTGGAACTGATAGTTTGGTTACCAGGTAGTTGTTTGGTTTTAAGATCAATTCTTGGTTAGAAGTCATCGTTTTACCTCACAGACCCCATATAAGTACGACCGTGGTACTATAAAAATCCCCTTAGTCATGATTTTGGCCATTTTCACTTTTATTTGAGACCAGAAACACATACCCAGATAGCAGACACACCCATTGGAATTCACATACACACAACTTACACTATATCAAACTTACACATACACTCAAGGATATACTCACACACACAATACACTCAGGGAACATACTGGAATCAGAGAAAAAAAGAGAAAAATTAAGAGAAAACAAGGAGAGAACCACTAGAGGGGAGAAATCTAAATAGAGAAAAAGAGAGACAATCGATGGAGGCAGAATTTTTTAGTGAATTTCGGCTGAAAAACATTGTCACCACCAAAAAACTCAACCTGTTATATTTTTTTCATCACTACTTAAGCTTACCGGAGCTCTGATGAAGTAATAACAATGACCCAGCTCCATCCTATCACCAAATCCATCACAAAAATACCAAAATAACTCACCACCACCAAAAATCAGTAGTAAAACCACCCCAAACAAACTCACCAGAAAACTCGACCAAAACATCCCAAAACCGACCCCTTACATTGTCAACCAGTCATTAAACTGCCATCAAATAGTTTGTAAATTCTGTTGAGGTCGAATTTTGTTAATATTCAAAAGGGTTAAAATAGTGGAAAATCAGTAGCAAAACCACCCCAAACAAACTCACCAAAAAACTCAACCAAAACATCCCAAAACCGACCCCTTACATCGTCAACCAGTCATTAAACTTCCATCGAATAGTTTGTAAATTCTTTTGAGGTTAAATTTTGTTAATATTCAAAAGGGTTAAAACAGTGCGAATTTGATAGGGTTAAAACAGTGTAAAGTTTAGTTTTAATCGAGATTTGGGTCATTAATTTACTCAAGAGCTAAGGTTCCTTTTTTAGAGTTCTGATAGCGTAGCTTCAGTTGAATAATTCCATGAATTGAAATAATATTGAGCTTGGCACCTTGAAGAAGCTTCTCAGAAAAGAAAAGAAAATGTTTAGTGGTTCGTGAGCTTTCTTTGGATTTGAGGTAGGTTAGGCTTGATCCTTGTTAGACTGAGTTATGTTTTAATATAATTGAGATATCTTGTTAGATTGGGATGGGTTTTAAGTATTTGATTGATGAGATACAAGACTTGGGTTAGTTAGACCAATTAGACTATGTAAATCTTAGAAGTTGAAAAGCTAGACTTATTTCCTACATATTAGGTGGAATAGACTTCATTACTCAGGTTTAGCATGAGAATGCCTTAGAATACTCAACCTTAGGTGAAATGCTCTAGTTTTTCATACTTAGGGTAAATTGTCCTTATTTTCTTATACTAGAGAGGGGTGCCTTTGTTCTTTTGGACTTAGTAAAAGTCCTTGAGTAGAACATCTACCTTAGGGCTAATGGTGGCTTGCTATACATCTAAGAGTTGATTTAGATACCCTAGTCTAGTCCTGGGTAGATATTGACTTAGAATGCATTTTGGGGATTTAGATGTGGACTTGTTGACCCAGCCTAAGGCAAAATTGAGGATTAGCTCCCTTGAACCCGTATGCCTAGTAGTTGACAAGAGAGTGCCTTTTTTGAGATAATATTGATGATTTCTGGTACTTGTTAGATATGTGAAATGGCATTGAGAACGATGCCCAAGTAATTAAGCCTTTGTATGCCTTGTTGGCTAAAGTTTATGTCAAGCTATTAATTATGTTAGCACGATTATCTATTATTTGGTCTAATAAGCATGCTAATAAATGAGACCTTGACTATAACATGGTCTAATCCATAAATAATGTTATTAACCATGCTATGAATAAATTATGGATCATGTAAGATTTAGCCATTGTTCATACTAATGATGAAATATCTTTAGGCCAATAGTAGGCCGATGAATATGCTACTAATGGGACATTGATCATGGTATTGCTTATGGTTATGCCCAAGGTCTAAATGACTAAATTATGGACTTTTTATGATGAGTCCTTGACTATACTTTGATTAAGCCATTGTTTAGACTAGTGATCAGGTCGTTAACTATACTATTTCCCAAGTTATAATCATGCTTAATAATTATGCTATTAAATCATATTGGAAATATTCTTTATTGTCAACATTGGAAATAATGATGTGAATGGTGTTAGAAGGCATGCTTATTGACTATATGTAAAGATATTCTGTAGATCATGTTTGGACTTATGTTATGCTTTTTTATAGTAACCAAACTAGTGATTATGCTAGAAAACCTTCTCGTTGCTAATATTATGGTTCATGATACTAAGGGTTCTAAAAGGTATATTTGTTGACTACATGAGAAGCTATGCTACTAACTGTGGGAATCCGGTAATGCTTCATAATATTCATGCTATATATTTATATATTTATGGATGAATTGTCCTTGACAATGAATGATGAGATAGGAAGGTATGATTCTCCTTACTTCTCATTGCAACAAAGACATAGCTAATACTACTACTACTATCAATAATTTTGCATCTATTTCATGTCAAATCATCATTAAGTTCATGCTTGATAATGAAAATATTGATAATTCAATTCTAAATCTGGAAATTACTGCAATTCGCATAAAAATAAAAAAAATAGACATGCAATTCAACATCTATATCTCTCAAAATCTCATAATCTTCAAATAGTAATGAGTGGGTATAAACCCTAAACTGAAATTCATATAATTTCACATAAAAAATCAACTTTAAAACTAATTTTGAGCACAAGGATGAAATAATTATCCTTGTTCATAACCCCACATACCTTAATTGATGAAATTAATAAAGAAGCTTGAACTTGAATTCTTATTTGTGCTTTAGAAGAGTGATTCTTGAAGATCTTGAATTGAAAATCTTGAATTTTGGGTTATCTTGAAAAAAGAATGGTGGAATTTGGATTTCTTGAGGGTTAAGATTTGAGTTCTAGGGTTTTCTTGGAGAGTAATTTTGATGAAAGCATGCATAATGTGCTTAGGATAGGTTAAATTCCTTGTTTCACATGATATGGGGCTTGGGAAAATGTCTAGATTGTCCTTTGTAAAAATTACTAAGAACTGGAAAAATCCCGATTTGGCACACTACTGCGATGCACCGCTATCACGGTGGCTCACTAGAAAAGGGACAATTTCTATTTTGGTCTCTGGTGCGATGCGGCATAATCACGTTGTGTCACTGGAAAAGGACGAGCACCATTTTGCACTCCACCACGACGTGGTGTCAGTCCAATTGGGAATTTTGGCGTGATACAGGCAAACTGTGTTGAGCTATTGAAAAAGGACGAACAGGAACTGGAACTTCTCCGCGACACGGGCTAATTGTGGTGCTCCACTAGAAATTAGAAAATTGCAAATTTTGCTCTCACCGCGACGCAGTGCTTATCGCGATGTTCTACTGCTTTCAGTAAAATTACCATAACTTCTTTACCGAGTATTGAATTGAGGCAAAATTGGTATCGTTGGAAAGTTGATTCAATTATCTACCATTTGGAGGGTCTAGAACTAGAAAATTCCATACATTTTTAAAGTTGTCCCTTGACACATTAGGATCTAAACTTATCTAGGAAAAGTGTGGGGAATTACAATATCTCCCCCTTAGGGACATTCGTCCTCGAATGAGAGTAGTTTAATTGAAGATACTAGTTTGACTAGTTTGACTGAGACTAGTTTACCTCGAATGAGACTAGTTTGACTGAGACTAGTTTACCTCAAATGAGACTAGCTTGACTGAGGCTATATGTTAGCATGCACAACTGAAACAAATTTCATGACTAAATCTAATCTAACCCATATTGAGCGACTGAACTAATCTACGAATGCATGAATTGACATGGAGATAATCACATGGTTGAATCTGAGACTGGAAAAGAACTGAATTAAGGAAGACTGTTACCTTCAGCTGAATTTAAGTTCGTAAATAAGAGATGAGGATACTTGGTACGCATGTCTGCTTCTGTTTCTCAAGTAGCGCCCTCAATAGAGTGATTTTTCCACTTAACGTTGACCAAGGGAACTTCTTTGTTCCTTATTCTATGAACTGATGATCAAGGATTTCTACTAGAATTTCTTCGTATGAAAGTCTATTATGAATATCTGTGCTTTCTAAAGGGACTACAATAGCTGAATCATCCATGCACTTCTTCAATAAGGGCACATAGAACACTGGGTGAACTGATGACAAGTTTGTAGGTAGCTCAAGCTTGTACGCTACCTTTCCCACACGACTCAAAATTCTTTAGGGAACCACATATTGGGGGCTAATATTCCACTTTTCACCAAATCTCTTCACCCCCTTCATGGGTGAAACTTTCAAATAAACAAGATCATCTACTTTAAATTCAAGATATCTCTTTCTTACTTCTGCATAAGATTTCTGATGACTCTAAGCTACTTTCAATCTCTCTCAAACCAACTGAACTTTTTCCATGGCTTCAAACACCATATATGGCCCAATCAAAGCAGCCTCACCCACTTTAAACCAATCGACTGGTGATCTATATCTCCACCCATATAGAGCTTCAAACGGGGCCCTCAGAATACTAGAATGGTAACTGTTATTGTAGGCAAACTCGATCAACGACAAGTGGTCATCCCAACTGCCATTGAAATCAAGAACACATGCCCTCAACATATACTTTAGAGTCTGAATGGTCCACTCTGCCTGACTATCTATCTGCAGATGAAAAGCTAAACTGAGATGAATTTGGGTACCAAAACCCTTCTGAAAGGCTTTCTAAAACTGAGAGGTATTCTGGGTACCCCTATCTGAGATGATGGACAAGGGAACTCCATGCAATCTCACCAACTCTCTAATATACAGCTTAGCATAATCTTTAGTTGTGTAGGATGTGTGAACTGGCAAAAAATGGGTTGATTTCATCAATCTGTCTATAATAACCCAAATCGAATCATGTTGCCGATGCGAATAGGGCAATCCAGTCATAAAGTCCATATTCACCTCTTCCTACTTCCAAGTGGGAATACCAAACTCCTGAAAGGTTCAACCAGGTCTTTGGTGCTCTACCTTAACCTGTTGACAAGTCACACACTTGGCTACAAATTTTGTGATATTTTTCTTTATACCACTCCACCAATAGAATTTTTGCAGGTTGCGATACATCTTGGTGGCTCCTGGATGAATGGAATGCGCGCACCATGCACTTTTGCCATAATTCATTGCCTTAAATCATTAACACATGGAACACATAATCTACTCTGGTATCTCAACACACCATCTCCCTCTTGGTAGAAAACCTCTACCTTTTGGTCTTTAACTGAACCCTTCAGTTTGACCAAACTAGAATCCTTATCCTATTTCTCTTTCACTTCAGAAACTATAGAAGATTTTGAACTACTCTAAACCCAAATACTTCCTTCAGTTGATTCAACCAACCTCACACCAAATCTAGCTAACTGGTGAACTTCCCGAACTAGGGGCCATAGATAATCTACTCAGGGCATCTGCCACTACATTGGCCTTGCCCAAATGATATAACACACTCATGCCATAATCCTTCAACAATTCTAACCACCTTCTCTGACAAAGATTTAACTCCCTCTGAGTAAACGCATATTACAAGCTCTTATGATCTGTAAACACATCAACATGTACCTCATAAAGTTAGTGCCTCCAAATTTTCAATGCAAATACAACTACAACTAACTCAAGATTATGGGTAGGGTAGTTTTTTTCGTGAAGCTTAAGTTGTCTAGAAGCATAGGCTAAGTCCTTACCTCTCTGCATAAAAACACAACCCATACCAATTCTAGAAGCATAACAACAGACAACGAACCCATCTGTACCATCAGGTACCGCTAAGATTGGGGCTGAAGTGAGTTGAGTCTTTAACTCATGAAAACTCTTCTCACAAGAACCTTGCCACTGAAACTTAACTTTTTTCTGAGTTAATCTAGAAATAGGGGATACAATAGAAGAAAAACCCTCAACAAAACATTTGTAATAGCCAGCTAAACCCAAGAAACTTTTGATGTCTGACGGAGAGATAGATTTAAGCCAATTTCTTACTACTTTTATCTTTTGTGGATCAACTCTAATAACCTCACTAGAAAAAATATGACCAAGGAAAGCTACTGACCTTAGCCAAAATCCACATTTGTTGAATTTGGCAAATAACTGGTGATCTCTAAGAGTTTGCAACACAATTCTAAGATGGTCTGCATGGTCATCCTTACTATATCCAAATACTATTTAAACACTCTGTTCATCAAGTCTATTAAAGATGCTAGGGCATTTGTTAGCCCGAAGGACATGACTAGAAACTCAAAATAACCATAACAGGTTCTGAAAGCTATCTTTAGAATATCATATCCCTTACTCTAAGCTAATGATAGTTATATCTAAGGTTAATCTATGATAAGTAACTTGTACCTTGGAGTTGGTCGAATAAGCCATCAATCCTAAAAAGAGAATATATGTTTTTGACTATGACTTTATTCAGCTGACGATAGTCAATGCACATTCGCAAAGAACAATCTTTCTTTCTCACGAATAGGATGGGAGTGACCCATGGAGAGATACTGGCCATATAAAACCTTTATCTAAAAGGTCTTTAAGCTGTTCTTTTAACTCTTTGAGCTCGGCTGGAGTGATACGATATAGAGGAATAGAGATAGGTTGAGTGTTTAGAAAAAGGTCAATACCAAATTCTATTTCCATATCGGGAGGTACCCCTGGCAAATCTTTGGGAAAAACCTCAGGAAACTCATTCAATACACGAATTGACTGAACTGTTAGAGCCTCATACTTAGTGTCTTTGACTCAAACTAGATGATAGACACACCCTTTTAAGATCAACTTTTTGGCTTTAAGATAGGATATGAAATGACTCTTGGGAGACACTGAATTACCTTCCCACTCAAAGGCTGGCTCATCTAGAAACTGAATCTTCAATACTCGGGTGCAACAATCTATAGATGCATAACAGGAATGGAGCCAACCCATACTAAAAATAAGGTCAAAGTCGACCATATATAACTCTATTAAGTCTGCTAACATGATTTTATGAAGGACAATGATA
Source organism: Capsicum pubescens (assembly GCA_030864215.1). Classification (NCBI taxonomy): domain Eukaryota; kingdom Viridiplantae; phylum Streptophyta; class Magnoliopsida; order Solanales; family Solanaceae; genus Capsicum; species Capsicum pubescens. Next base: position 101,754,794 of record CM061544.1, on the reverse strand, counting down.
GGACAGTTTTTATAGATCTATTCAGCAATAATTGGCTCACCCACTGGGGTAGAAATTAAGAAGGGCCTAGGGATCTTTCCAGGACTTACTTTAAAATTTACTACAATAAGTGGGGTCACATAAGAGAAATTCGACCCAGGGTATAACAACACATAAACATCAAGATGAAAGACACTAAGTATACCAGTAACAACATCTGGGGAACTCTCCTGCTCTTGACGGGATGGTAAAGCATAAAATTGATTTTGGTGTTGACCTCCACCGGTACAGGATAACACATCCTAAGGAGGGACTGAGCAACCTAGAGGAGCTGGTGCGATAGTAGACTATAGAATGGGAAGAGTTTTCCATGGACTTCTTGGACTGATTCTTTCCATTAGAGTTTAGGGAGGCCAAAGTATTAGAATTTATTAATTTGAGGCAAGGCAGCATGAGTATGAGGTAGTATTCTTTCAAGTTCACTCAGTTAGATAGATATGCTCCTCATATAGTGGCTGACAGTATGTCCAAGATGAGTAAGTTTGTTTCTAGCGTGTCTGATAGTATGGTCAAGGAGTGTAGAATCACAATACTTATTAGTGAGATGGACTTGTCTAGGTTGATGGTCCATGCTTAATAGATTGAGGAGCAAAGGATTAAAGAGAGGAAGAGAGGAAACAAGAAAGCTAGGATGGGTATTTTTAATTTTAATCAGCCAAAGTCAGAAGGTGGTAGCTATCCTCAGTTTCATCAGAGGTCTTCAGTCCCAGTACCCTCTTCAGCAAGTACCCCAGTACCCAAATTTAGAAATGACAATAGGGATAGGGCACCAGGATCTAAGTCCCAGGTCAGTGTTAGTAGTGTTTGTACCAATCCTTTATGTCAGAAGTGTGGTAGACACTACCAGGGTGAGTGTAGAGTGGGTAGTGATGTGTGTTTCGGGTGTGGTAAGCCAGGTCATCAGATTAGGGAGTATTGGGTAGTTTCTCAAAAAGGTAGGTATGCACGCCAACAGGGCCAGTCCCATCAGTCGTCAGTTCTATCCAATTGCCCAACTCAGCAGGGTGTCGCTTTTAGTGCTACCAATGGTCAGCATCCAAATAGATTATATTCCCTTCAATACCTCCAAGATCAGGAAAATTCTCCTGACATAGTTACTGGTACATTCCAGGACTTTCACTTATATGTTTATGCTTTACTAGAACCTGGAGCTTCTCTTTCTTTTGTAACTCCATATATAGATGTCAATTTTAGAGTCAGTCCCGAAACTCTAGCAGAGCCCTTTTTAGTGTCTACCCCAGTAGGTGTTTCCATTGTAGCTAGGTAGGTATACAAGAACAATCCGATCACAATATCTCAAAAAGTTACCTCAGTTGATCTTGTGGAGTTAGAGATGGTGGATTTTGATGTCATTCTCGGTATGAATTGGCTCCACTCAAGCTATGCCTCAGTTGATTGTAGAAACAGAATAGTTCATTTTCAGCTACCAAGTGAACCAGTCCTTGAATGAAGGGGCAGTACTACATCTCTTAGGGGTTAGTTAATTTTGCACCTTAAAGCCAAAAAGATTATATCGAAGGGGTGTATTTACTATCTCGTGCGAGTCAAAGACTCTAACTCAGAAACTCCTACTCTTAAGTCAGTCCCAGTAGTAAAAGAATTCTCAGATATATTTCCTAAAGATCTTCCCGGAGTTCCTCCCGAAAGGGAAATTGACTTTGGAATAGACCTTCTCCCAAATACTCAGCCTATATCTATTCCACCATATAGAATGTCTCCAGCTGAACTTAAGAAACTAAAAGAACAGTTAAAGAATCTCCTAGAGAAGGGATTCATCAGACCCAGCATCTCCCCATGGGATGCACCTGTTCTATTCGTGCATAAGAAAGACGGTTCTCTCAGAATGTCTATTGACTACCGTCAGTTGAACAAGGTCACAGTCAAGAATAAATATTCACTTCCTAGAATTGATGATTTGTTCAACTAACTTCAAGGTGATAGTTAATTTTCCAAGATAGACCTCAGACCAGGCTATCATCAGCTTAGAGTCAGAGAATGTGATATTCAAAAAATAGCTTTCTGAACTTGGTATGGTCACTTCAAATTTTTAGTCATGTCTTTTGGTCTCACGAATGCCCCAGTAGCCTTCATAGACTTGATGAACAGAGTGTTCAAGCAATACATAGACATGTTTGTCATAGTCTTCATTGATGACATCCTTGTTTACTTTCGTAGTGAGAATGAGCATGCAGACTATCTCAGATTAGTGCTTCAAACTCTTAGAGCCCATCAGTTGTTCGCTAAATTCAATAAGTGTGAATTTTGGCTAATATCAATATCTTTCATTGGCCATATTATTTCTGGTGAAGGAATTAGAGTCGATTCTCAAATAACCAAAGCGGTGAGAAACTGGCCTAGATCAATCTCTCCAGCAGATATCAAGAGTTTCTTGGATTTAGCTGGCTATTACCATTGGTTTGTTGAAGGATTTTCTTCTATTGCATCCCCCAGGTCCAGATTGACTCAGAAGAAAGTTAAGTTTCAGTGGTTAGATTCCTGTGAGAGAGTTTTTAGAAGTTGAAGACTATACTCATCTCAACCCCAGTTCTTACTCTACCATATGGTTCAGGTGGTTTTGTTGTGTACAGGGATGCATCCAGAGTAGGTTTGGGTTGTGTCCTCATAAAGATAGGTAAGGTCATAGCCTACTCCTCCAGACAACTTAAGCCTCATGAAAATAATTATTTGACTCATGATCTTGAGATAGCAGTGGTAGTATTTTCCTTACAGATTTGGAGGCATTACTTGTATGGGGGCCATGTAGATGTGTTCATAGATCACAAAAGCCTTTAGTATGTGTTCTCTTAGAAATATTTGAATTTGCGTCAGAGAAGAAGGTTAGAGTTATTGAATAATTATGACATGAGCGTTCTGTATCATCCGGGCAAGGCTAGTGTAGTGGCTGATTCTCTCAGTAGAATGTCTATGTGTAGTGTAACTCATGTTAAGTATGGTAAGAAGAAGTTAGCTCAGGAAGTTCATCAGTTTCACCAACTAAGTGTCCATTTACTTGATTCAGCAGAAGGTAGTGTATGGGTGTAGAGTATCTCAGAGTCATCTCTAGTTTCTGAGGTAAAGAAAAAGCGGGATAGAGAGCCCAGTCTAGTTAAGTTAAAAGAATCAGTCAGATATCAGAAAGTGGAGGTTTTCTCCCAAGGGGGAGATGGTGTTTTGTGTTGTCAGGGTAGATTATGTGTGTCTGGTGTAGATGAGTTGAGGCAACGAATTCTTGCGGAAGCACATGGTGCGCGTTACTCTAGTTATCCAGGGGACACTAAGATGTACCATAATTTGTGGGAGATTTATTGGTAGAGTGGCATGAAGAGAGATATCGCAGAGTTTGTAGCTAAGTTGTCTACATGCCAGCAAGTTAAGATTGAGCACCAAAAGCCTAGTGGGTCCATTCAGGAGTTCAGTATTCCCATGTGGAAATAAGAGGAAGTGAACATGGACTTTGTGACAGGTTTTCCTCGTACCCATCATTAGCATAACTCTATTTGGTTTATCATAGATAGGATGACCAAATCATCTTATTCTTTCTAATCCATACCTCTTACTCAGCTGAGGACTATGCCAATCTCTATCTCAGAGAGTTGGCTAGGTTGCACGGTGTTCCCTTATCTATCATCTCAGATAGAGGTACACAGTTTACCTCTTATTTTTGGAAAGCATTCCAAAAGGGTCTTGGTACCCAAGTCTACCTCAGTACAGCCTTCCACCCTTAGATACATGATCAGGCATAAAGTACCATTCAGACTCTTGAGGATATACTGAGAACATGCATTGTTGATTTTAAAGGTAGTTGGGATAACCATTTGCCTTTGATTGAATTTGCATACAATAACAGCTATCATTCCAGTATCTGTATGGCTCCATTTGAGGCTCTCTATGGTAGGAGATGTTGATCTCCAATTGGTTGGTTTGAAGAAGGTGAGGCTGCAGTTATAGGAACTGACTTAGTGTTTGATAATTTGGAAAAGGTTCAGTTGATCAGAGAAAGACTTAAGGCTACCCAGAGCCAACAAAAATCGTATGTAAATCTTAGGAGAAAGGATCTCAAGTTTGAGGTCGGTGATCTTATGTTCTTGAAAATCTCTCCTATGAAGGGAGTGAGGAGATTCGGCAAGAAAGGAAAACTCAGTCCCCGATATGTTGGTCCCTTCATAATCCTCAGTCGTTTCAAAAAGGCAGTTTACGAGCTAGAGTTGCCTTCAAATTTAGCCTCAGTACACTCAGTATTTCATATCTCATAGTTGAAAAGGTGTATTGGTGATCCAGCTATAGTTGTTCCCTTAGAAAGTGTAGATATTCAGAACAGTCTTTCCTTTGAGGAAGTTCCAATCGATGTTCTTGATCATCAAATTCGTAGACTAAAGAACAAAGAAGTTCCACTAGTCAAAGTTCTTTGGCGAAATCATTCCATTGAGGGAGCCACTTGGGAAACAGAGGAAGATATGTGGTCAAGTACCATCATCTCTTCTTCGCGAATCAAAATTCAGTAAAAGGTACCAAATCTTCTTAAGATTTTTCTCTATCATGCCTAGTTTCTCCTGCACATTATGTTCATGTCAGTCGTGCATTCATGAATCAGTTCAGTCATACATTCCATGCATCAGACATGCATATTCAGTGTGTAAGCCCAGTCCATCATTTTCTCAGCTTAACAAGTTTTATTCGAGGACGAATGATCCCAAGGGAGAGATATTGTAACACCCCATATTTTCCTAGCATAATCTAAGTCCTCGTGCATGAGTATTCATATATAAAAATTCTTAAATGCTCATTATTTTTCAGTTTAAAGCCTGTTATTGTGTAAGAAATTGAATTAGCTTTCCAATAAAATAAAATTCACCCAAATCCGATAATCGGGTAAGAAGTTATGGCAATTTTAAGTTTCAATCATTAAACACCGTTATTTTACCCATCAGTGCATCGTAGAGAGAGTCAAAATAGCAATTGTCAATTTTCAGTGAGGTATTGCGATTTTGGCGCATTGCGCTATAGGCCAATTTGGCATTTGGCATTTGGCATTTTCCAGTGTTGCAGTGCGATGCCACTGCATCGCGAAGAACTTCCAGGTCCCAATTAGTGAAGGACCACAATTTCCCCGCATCGTGCCACAGACCTGTTTCCGACTTGTCAGTTTCTAGTGACACGGCGCGATAGCGCCGCGTCATGCCAGGGGCCCAAATCAGAAAATTTTCATGAAAATCTAATATTTCGTCTAAGATTAAAACAGTCTTATCCCATTATTTTAATCCGCCCAAATGGAATACTTAAGCCCTAAACACATTTTAAAAGTTTATTTTTTATTAATTTCCACCAAATTTCAAGAGTTTTCTCTCTAACTTACAAACCCTAGCTCTCAAGAACCCAAGAGCAATCTCAAGAATTCACCCAACAACTTTAAGAAATTCATCCGTTAAGGTATGTTTGATGTTCATCCATGGATTCCTTTCATCCATGGAGATCAAGTAACCTTTTTAATTATAAAGTTATGATCTTTTTTAGTTATTTGATTTTAAATCATGATTTCATCCATTAATCTCCATGAACTTTGATTTAATACCATGTTTTAATGAAGTTATTGTTGTTATTCGATTCCTCGTGTTTTAGCATTATCATTTATTGAATTAAATCATGACTTAGTGTTTTCCATGATAATTTTATGTCAATTATGCCGGTCCTTTAGTAATTCTATGATTATTTTAAACGATGAACTATAAGTGTTTGATAAAATGCCTACAAGAGCAATTGATTTAATAAGAGTCTTCATGTTATGTCCTTCAATGTTTTAGTGTCATGCTACTACTATTGTTTTGAGTCCTGGGGTATTGAATACCCGAAATCGTAACTCTTTACTTAATGTTGCCTCAGTATCTTTAGAATTACTTTAGATTATATCATGAGGATTATCAGAACAGTCAATTAAATTCAGAATAGTCTAGCGTTTCAGTGTTATTCAATTGGGAGTAGGATTTAGCACCAAACGAGTGTAGGGATGGCGGCTTTCCTGTCAGTTAAGCAGAGTTGTTAGTAGCAGTTCCTATACTCTAGAACTACGTAGCCAGCGTAGGATATGAGTAGTCACCCATCAGATTAGGCTTGACTATCTCACAGGGGTCACCCGTCAGTTCAGGCTTGACACCCTTAGTCCTTTGGACATTATATCAGTTTAGTAGATCCACACAGACAGCATTAGTACCCGTGACACAGTATTAACACCCTTCTAACTAGGGTTATAGGTTGGACCCCAATTAGCTCAAATTAGGGAATGTTGGTTAGATAATACCTCCCACAGTCTTAGATACAGTCTCAGTCACATTTCCAGTTTTGTTCTTCAGTCTTAGTTTTGCTTGACCAAAGCATACAAATTTTAGTTATTTTTAGTATTTCAGTTTGTAGATTTCATGCAGTTCATGTCATACGCTTGGTCATGCATCCTCAGTGTCTACAGATTTTCATGTATTTTCAGTATTTTACAGACTTTCATGCATGTTCAGTATTTATAGATTCCATGCTCTCTATTCAGTATTCCATGCTTTACATGTATACTCAGATAGATTATTACTTCTATTCATGAAACCTTGCATGTTAGCCTACCTCATTTAGTATACCAGTACATTCAAAGTACTAATCGCATAGCTTTTTTTTGTGCTATGATGTCTCATATCATAGGTGTTGACGCTCAGTTCCTGAATCGCACTTAGTCCTTCAGATTCTCGGTAGTACAGTAGCAGTGGTGAGTCCTCATCACCCGAGGACAGACTATCTTATTTCATGTTTTTATTTCAGTAGTCAGTAGAGTTAGTTGGGGGCTTGTCCCATAAACTCTCAGTTAGTTAGTCTTAGAGGATTTTCATACATTACAGTTAGTTAGTTGTTCAGTTTATCAGTACTTTATCAGTTTCAGACAATCATTTTCCTAGATTTATATTTCAGTTTGAATTAAAATATTTAAAACCTTATGGCACTTCAGATATTCTTCCACAACTTCATGATTATATTATCCAGTGCTCACAGCAGGTACCAGCTCATGGATTAGCTTGTGGTCCCTCGGGACTGTAAGCACTATGTAACAACTAGGGGGTAGTCTCGGGTCATTACAATAAGACAACTGGAATTCTAAAACCTTTGATGATGTTGATTAAGCATTCCTCATTTTGGGAAACTTTCGACTGTTGTTGACAATACCTATTGTAGGCATTATTGATGTAAACTTTGTACAAATAATTGTTTGTTGTGTATCTGTATTATTATGGTGTTTGCAACTTGGCCTTCTTTAGAAGGTAGTAAAAAATAACATCGATCTGCTGAACATATTATCAAATATTTTGAATTACGTGATGAAAAAATTAATACACAGATGCAATTAAATAAATTATTAATTAATAATAATATGTATGACATTTAAACCTCATCATTCCAGTAAGTTTAGGGATGTGACATCAAATAGAACCAATTCTTCATTTTGAGATGTGCAACAACAAAGTCGAACATATCAAAACTAAGACTCGATTCATTCACTTTGTAGTGTTAGTCATTTTGTTTTCTACATGATGATTTATATGTATTAATGTCATGTTCCTACAACAAGAATTGTATAAATCAATATCTTTAAAGATTATTTATGTACCTGCTGGCATGATGCTTTAACAACCCATCGGCAATCCATTATGAATAGTCATTGATCAACCTTGTCAGTTTTTTTGGAGCCTCGTCTGAGATGTTGAATCCTTCAAATGGGTAATTCCTCCATTCTCCTGAACTGAAAGGCTTCACTTTTTCTTGTTCTTTGGAAGCAGTTGATGGATTATCAACTGTGATATTATGCCCTTCAGCAGTAGCTTCTGCTGTGACATCTACCTGGAAAGCCAGAATTATCAACGTTAATTACAGATATACAACAGATTGTTCATTTGTTGCAATAGATGAGTCTTATGTTGCAATATATTGATCATCTATTGGGACAAATTCGAACAGGTAAAATAGAGCAGTACAATAATTTTAGTGCAAAATAAAGACAGAGGCATTGCAATTTTACTTTTTTCAATGCTTGGTGATGCCTTGGAAATATCTTTCCTTCTCCTCTTAGCCACCTTGATCTCTAGTGAAGTTTATGGATATGAAATTCTCTTTGATGGAATGACACCCCTCTTAGATGTCATTTTCTTTACAGAAGAAGTTAGTGCATTAATAGCATTAATCACTCCATCATGTTTCGCCTTGCAGTCTTGACATTTGCATGCAAAACATTTGCTAGATGTGGCAAAATAAGGAGAAAAATCTGTATAACTAGTATGATCATAATCATAATGATTTTTTGTTTCAAAAACTATAAGAGGAGCATCATTAGCCCCAACAGCAGCACCACTACCACTACCACTACCATCATTAACAACAACAAGCCCACCTGCTAAAATTATTTTTCTTGTGATGGTTGTTGTTCCAAACAATTCCATTTTATTCTATCAACGACCTTAGGGTCTGATAAAGTTTGCACAGATCGTAAAGTAAGAAAAAATGGCATCTTCAACTCTCGATTGGTTGGAATAAGCCACGGATGGACAATCTAAAATAAATCAGTACATATATTAGAATGATGATGAAATCATTTAAAATAATCATTAATTAAAACAAAAACTTGATTAGAATTGGACTTACTGCTTCCTTTGGGAAATTGAAAAGAACAAGAAATTTTGCATTTTTATAAGTTTTGGCCGGAAACCATCTCACGATTCTTGGACAGGAAACTTCTTCCTGGTAGTTCACTTATTATCTCAAATAAGGAATGACTTCAAATGCCCAAGCCTATAACATAAAGACAATAAATCAAAAGCAATATTGAATAAAAAACATGAATCATAACATAATAAAAGAAATATTTACCATGAAAGCCCATGGAAATCCATACAAGTTGATTGTTTTTGGCATTAACAGAATCAACAAATATTTGACAGTTATTTTAAAGCTTTCATAACCCCAAGGATAGTAGTTAAATGCCTCAAGAACCTCAGAGGGATTTATTAAACCGAGGCTTATGTTGTTATTAACGTCTTTCACCCAAAGAATATTATGTACAAACCAAGCACAATGATTGCTTGTGTTTCTTTGAAAGTCTTTTATCTTTCAACGCTTCTATCAAATTTTTGTTTTTGAAGCTTGGACCAATAATGGACACCAGGTCATCATGATCCCTTTGCTTTTTTTGGGTATGTGGGGTGCTTTTTTAGGTTAGAGTAGGTAGAACTTGAGAAGAAGGAGGAGGATAATATTTTTGTCTAGGAACTATGGCAAACTCCTTCCAACCAAAACAAACAAGCATGCCACAATAATTTATCCACACCTCATCCATATTATCTTTGTTTTCATACATAAACCTACGCTTGAGAAGATCATATACTATTTTCATTTGGAAACGAGCATTGTTGTCCTCCGACAAATCAAGATAGTGCCCAAAGCAACTTTTCCTGAAATAAGAATCCAATTTTTGTTCTATAAGTATTTTTCTAAAGGTGTCGAAAGATTTTTCCATGGATGACTTAACCACGAAATCACCCATTAAATCTGTTGCACTATCGCACTGCTTTCTCACAAGACAACGATCAATACTGAAGGTTTTGACCAACTCTTCGTTGGAAGGGCTATTAGCATTTGGATCATCTATTTTGAAATATTCCTCCTCCCCGTGTTTATTATCTTCTGCTCCTGATTGAGATAACGTTTGTAAAGCAAGCCATAGAGTGGTGAATGTAGCCTAGCTGCTTCACTTGTTCCTTTACTTGAACTTGATTCGATTTCTTTTCTTTTGGGAGCCATATTATCTTAAAATAACAGAAACATAATATATATTATAATTGATTAATGCATCATTAAAAAGGGATAACAGTAAATCTATCATGCAAACAGTAAAAATAACAGTTCCAATAGATCACTCATCTGTTGCACCAGGTATGTTATCTATTGCAACATATAACCGACCTGTTGCAATGGATGAGTAAACCATTGGAAACAATAAAAGTAGATCATTCATCTGTTGCATCAGGTATGGTATCTGTTGCAACATATAACCGACCTCTTGCAACAGATGAGTAAACCATTAGAAATAATAAAAATAGATCATTTATCTGTTGCATCAGGTATGTTATCTGTTGTAACATAAAATCGACTTGTTGCAACGGATGAGTAAACCGTTAGAAATAATAAAAATAGATCACTCATCTGTTGCATCAGGTATGTTATCAGTTGCAACATATAACTAACCTGTTGCAATGGATGAGTAATCCGTTGGAAACAATAAAAATAGATCACTGATCTGTTGCACCAGGAAGGTTATCTGTTGTAACATATAACCAACATATTGCAATGGATGAGTAATCCATGAAAATAATAAAAAAAAAGATCACTCATCTGATGCACCAGGTAGGATATCTGTTACAGTATATAATCAACCTGTTGCAGTGGATAGTAATCCATTAGAAAAAATAAAAATAGATTAATCATCTATTGTACCAGGAAGGTTATATGTTGTAACATATAACCAACCTGTTACAACGAATGAGTAATCCGTTGGAAATAATAAAAATAAATCACTTATTTGTTGCACTGGGTAGGATATCTGTTTCAGCATATAACAAACCTATTGCAAAGGATGAGTAATCCGTTGGAAATAATAAAAATAGGCCACATATTTGTTGCACCAGATAGGTTATTTGTTGCAGCCTATAAACAACCTGTTGAAGCGGATGAGTAATCCGTTGGAAATAATTAAAATAGATCACTAATTTGTTGCACCAGGTAGGTTATCTGTTGTAGCTTATAAATAATTTATTGCAGCAGATGAGTAATCCATTAGAAATAATAAAATAGATCACTCATCTGTGGCAAAATGAGTTATCTATTAGATTTTTTCCAAACAGAAGAGACGTCTGTCGTAACAGAGGAATGATCTATTAGATTGTTCATCTGTTACATCAAATTTTCATTGTTGCATCAGATTTGCTTCTGTTGAATTAGATGTTTCATTTTTTGCAACACCATTTTTACCAAGAAAAATAACAAATCAACCCAGCAACACTAACACAACACACACATACACTAATAACATCAACGGTGACCAAAAATCACCAACAAATCAAATCAACAGTTCAACAACAAGAAGAAGAAATGCCATAAATTAGGGATTTTATTCAGTCCACTTTTCAAATTTAAGCAAGAAATATTAAAATTGTTAACCAACACTAAGAGAAGTTGGCTCAAGTTCCTCTATTTCTTCATAACTAAAAAGACATAATTTTTTACCCATGAAAGAAGAAAAGAAACGATGAAGAACTCGAAGTTGTTGTCGTCGGAGAAGTCTTCACGTCGATTGATGGTTGAAAGTCGAAAAGGAACTCGCCCGACTATTTATCGCCGGAGGTTGAAGTCATCGGGGATTGAAGGAAGAAATTTTACAGAACTGTTGGTTGGGAGAGAGTTAAGAAAAATTGTTGGAGAGAGAGAGAAGAGAGACTAGTTGATTTGGATAGGAGAGGGGTGGAGGGTAGTTGATTTGTATTTTTGAAAAGATTAGAAAGTTTTAAAAATATTAATCAAGTCCACAATTAATTTGATCAAGTTTCCTAATTATGTTTGACTCTTTAAGTTGGTCAATGTCACCAATCCTTCATTCAAGACTTAAAAGACACCTTTCCTTCAATTTTCTCCTGAAACTTTTCATATAATTCTTAATTCCTCATGTACATCATATTGGCACAACTATAAAGTTTTTGTCTTATTTTTATGATTTACGATAAGAGTTAGTTTTTACAGAATATTTTAATTAATTGTGGATTATGTGATTTCTTTGGCATCATTTTGACACTGTTACTGAAATATTCATCCTATTAATCAGGTAATTTAGGGTAAGAGTTCATTTTTACATAATATACTTTGATGCTTAACGGTCATCACCTAATTTTCTTTGATTGAAGAAAATAATATAACTATTGATATTGTTTTTCATATACTTGAAAATTCTCATCTACTTATAAATTCCTCGTCTAATTATACTGGCACGACTATTGAAATTTCATGATAAGAGTTAGTTTTTACAGAATACTTTAATGCTCAATAATCATTACCTAATTTTCTATCATTGAAGATGTAATTATTGTATTGTTTCTCATGTACTTGATAATTGCCATCTACTTTTGAATTTATTAGATGAAACTACGTAAATTTTTAAATCGTGTGTATATCACGATATGATATTCTACATTTCTTCCTTATTAGAATTGAGTATTAAACTAAATTTATTTTTTAAAAAAATCAAAATATGACAACACAAGAAAAGTTAATTGAGAAGATGTTAAATGATTTTTGAATTATTTGCGCTTTTTATTTCATAAAATAAATTTTACTTGACTTGTATATAATTTAAAATTAGAAGAAAAAAAACAAAGAAGGATCTCACTTATTTATGAGAGAGTAAAAAAAAAAGAAAACAATGAAGAATAAAGAGAACGTAACAATTTTGCTAAAGCTAAAAATTATTTAATTAGGTTAGGAATATTAAAGAAGAGCGAAAGGAAAAACAACAATAATAATAAAAAATTGAAAAAGAAAAATAATTGGGAAAATAAATCAAATACACAATTCATTTTCATTTGTTTCTTTTTGTTTTTACCTTCTTTACAGTTCATTTCATGTTCTATTTTATACTATTAGTTATTAGAAGAAAATTTAAGGAAAAATAATTTTCTTTTTCACTTGTATGTTGTGTCTATATCAGTTTGAGAGGATTGTATGTAGTCGAGAGTGATAAACTTTCTTAACATTTTTTTCTTCATTTTAAAATAATCAAAAATTAAAGAATGAAAATCATCTGACCATCTGTATCATAATGCTAAAATTTAAAAAGCATACATTCCTACGATTTGAGCAATATATATTTATGATTTTGTATGTATGTGCATGAAAAATGTTATTCTCTCTTTTATCATGATTATATTTATGAAAAAAAAAATTTAAAATTTATGAGTATTTTTTATTACTGTACGAAGCGCAGATAAGTTTACTAGTATATATATAAAGGAGGATTAGAAGCATGATGATATGGCATGCCTCATAGGCAAAGAAAGGTATTTACCTTTTAGAAAAAGGCATCGTTTTCACCCCAAACTAAACAAGAAAAGTCGAAGTCACACCTAAACTATACTAGTGACCTATTACACACCTAAACTATAAAAAAGTGATACTTTTTACACCCTGTAAAGCATTATACCACTTGCATGTGGTGTGGTGTATTACACGCGTCTGCCACGTGAGTGCCACGTCAGCATAATATAAAAAAATAATTAAAAATATCAAAATCCCCTTATTATTTTTTAATTTTGTCATCTATCATTTTTATCTATTCTTCTTCATCATTCACTCATCAAAATCACTTTAATTTTTCCTCAATTCGCCTAAGCTTGAATTATTATTTTTTCCTACATTTAACAGTTATTTTGGGATTTTCTCATTCGAGCTTTGTGATTTTGATTGGAATTGTAATCAAATTCTTAATTTTGAGATTTTTGCTTGGAATTGAGATTAATTTGTTGAGTGATTAAGGAAAATAAATTTGGTTTTTGTGATTTTTGATTGAAATTGTAATCAAATTATTGGGTAATTAAGAAAAATTCAGCTGAATTTTGTTAGTTTTACTTGAAATTGTGATCAATTTGTTAAGTAATTAGAGAAAATCCATCTGGGTTTTGTGATTTTTGATTGGATATTTGGAATTGAATTGCTATAGAGCTGGTTAGGGATATTGCTTCTTTCTGATGTATATTTTGGTGATGATGTTTAATTAAAAGAGAAAATAATATTAGGATGTTTGGTTTCTTGGGTTGTTATGGATTTCTGGCTAGAAAGATATTGCTTCTTTCTGATATAATTTGGTGATGTTGTTTAATTTAAAGAGGAATTAGTTTTAGGAAGTTTGGTTTCTTAGGTTGTTATAGAGTTTCATTGCTTCTTTCTGATATAGCCTCGTGATGTTGTTTAATTGAAGGAAAAGCTAGTTTGATTTCTTAGGTGGTTATAGCGCTCTGGTTAGACATTGTTTCTTTCTGATATAGCTTGGTGATGTTGTCTATGACTCACAAAAGCGATTTTCTTATATCTGACAGTGTCCTGATAATTCATAATGATCTGTCACTATTGTTTCTTGGGAGATGGTAGTGAAACTTTTTGTTTTCTTCATATCGAGCCTGTTGATTATGTGTTTGCATTTGTACATTAAATCGATTGAATTTGGAAAGATTGCCTTATTATTTTTAAATTAGTGAAATTGACATCAATTCGGTGGGGTTGGAGTTTGGGGGTGGGGGGTGATGAAGAAGATAGTTGGTTGGGGTGGGGTTGGAGTTTGGGGGTGGGGGTGATGAAGAAAATGATGGTTTAGAGGTGGGGTGATGAAGAAGATGATGGTTTGGGGGTGGGGTGGAGGGAGATGGATGGTGGGGGTTGGGCAGAGTGAGTATTATATTTTTTTTATTTTTTTTGCATTAATTTTTAATGTTGATGCACCTTTTTTATTTAAATAACTATGTTTTTTCCACGTCAGATCAAGGGGGTAAAAAGTATCACTTCTTTATAGTTTAGGTGTCTAATAGGTCACTGGTATAGTTTAGTTGTGGCTTTGACTTTTCTTGTATAGTTTGGGGTAGAAACGATGTCTTTTTCTTTATCTTTTTTCTCCTATTTTTAATTTTTTTTTAAGTATTCTTTACAAATTTTTTCTTTAGTTTTTAATTATGTATTTATGTGCTACATTAATTTTAAAATATTTATATAAAATCAGCCCACCATAAAAGACTAACAATCAAATCCATATTGTAATAACCAATGATGATCTTTATGCTCTCTACTATCACGACCCAAAAAGGAGGGTCATGATGGCACTTGTCGCGGCATACCTTGACAAGTAAGCCTATCACCAAAGCTGATACAAAAAGTGGAAAAGACATAAACATCTCAAGGTAAGGCTTCTAGAACGAAGCCGAACCATATAAGTAATCATAACAATGCGGAAAGAACTTATCCAAAATACCAATTATGCCTAAAATCAAGTGTCAATAGTGTAAGAACAACTAATACAATCCAAGAGTCAAATACATCGGAAAAATAACCACAAAGAAATAATAACTGTCTCTGAATACTAATAAAGTCATAACTACTATAGAAAGATAGAGGTGAACTTCGGACGCATGAATGTCCAACCGCTACCTTGGAAGCTCCAACAATCACCCGAGTCAATCAAACTGAGGCACACTCGAGCTAGGACCAACACCGAAAGGGAGCAGTGGGCATGAGTACGGTCCACGTGTACTCACTTGGTATCATAGGTCGACCAACCAAAGTAGTAAATAAAGCATACAAAATACACAATAAGGGCACGTCACCTGCAATCAGAAAATATCCCACAGTGGTAGCCCACACCGATTGCACTAATAGTTCTAATGTATATCACATATATTATAACAACACACAAAGATATAGAACACAAGTATACATTATGTCGCATATAAATAGAGCAAGAGAGAACATGTAGATACAAGATCATCAAATACAAGTAAAGGAAGGTAAGACAAATACATAGATGACAAGTCAATATGGCAATTCAACACAACATAAACACAATAAAGTAAGTGCAATGTATATGACGACGACGACGACGATGATGATGATGCATGAGGTCGTCGCACAACCTCCGAATTCGTTGCACAATCCCCGTATACACCTATGGAGCTAAAGCTTCCCGACGTAGGACCCATGGAAGGTTCGTCAACCTATATACAATCCACATATTTCATATCTTTTTTTCAGCACACCCTTGGAAAGGGTTTTATAAGGTGTTACAATATCTCTTAAAAAGGTGTTGCCAGTGTTTCTCAGATGTTGCCACAGTGGTACCAATGTTTCATGAATGAGTATGTTATGAAGATGTAATGTTCACAAACAATCACAATGAGTATTTCCACATACAACCACATGATATATTTCCACAACCAACCACAATGATATTTTTCCACAATCACATAAGCTAATATCCACTCATTATTTTCGTATTATCCATGAATTTTCAGATGTCCCATTTGCCAATAGAGTATGAATATAATTACAATACACCAATGGTACCACATTAATCATTTTAACAATACAATACAATACAATTATTCATATTTATTCAAACCTATCAATATCACATAGGAACCCATACAGTCACACATATCACATAATATCTCAATTTCAATAATTACATCGCATATAAGCCCCCACGCGGGCAAAAGAAATAGATATCCATTTTTCATGATTAGTTTCCACCCTTAGCATGCATTTTGTACCATCATTTACTACTCAACCCAGTCTGAAAGAGTTAAGCCATAACCTACCTCGAAAGTCAAAACCGATCTGCTACACTTGAACTCGCGATCTTACTTTTCACGAATAATCTCAAACTCCACTAAAAATACCAAATATGAAATCTATGCATCAAAACAAATCCAACGACACCCATATTGACTACTTTTGATTCGGGGTCAAAACGGACCCCCGAAATGGATTTCCGAAAAAAAAGGGCAAAATCAAAAGTTTACTTCAAAAACATGTTTTACATATTTTTAGGAACCTACAGCTTAAAACACAGGTTAAATCGAGTAAAAAATGAGGTTCAAATCGAAGAAAAATTATTTTTGAGCTTTACCGGATAAAATCTTTGAAATCCGGGTTAAAATCAAGAATTAGAGTTGTTTTGAAGGTTAAATTGATGAAAAACTAGTAATTATAAGATAAAAATATTATTCAAGTTAAAAGGAGTGAAATTAGGGTTTAAAATCAAGCCCTGAGATTTTTAGGGTTTTGAGAAATTAATAAAGAAATTACTAAGAAAAGGGTGAATTCTTACCTTAAATCCGTAATAAAACCAAGAAATTGATGTTAATCTAGCTTCCCAAGCTCCCACAAACTCTACTTTTAAGTTCCCACACTATTTTAGGATATAACTCTCAAGAGACAAGATGAAAATGTGTAAAATGGGCCAAAAATAGGTGGAAAAAGCTGTTATATTGCAGTTTTTCTGCAATATTAAGTGCTGTTTTTTCACTTAAGTCGAAATGAATTTCGACGGGGTGCCCGGGATTCATTCGAAGTCCGATATACACAAACAAACTATGCAACCATACTAAATTTGACTTTTCAGACATGATGGCGATATCAGATTTTCATAAAAACATCGTTTTCATAAAGTTGACCCCTGAAATCCGAAATCACAATTTTCCAAATTGAGGGTCGAAATGAGATTTAAAAGCCGTAAAATCATACCAAATATGCTAACACCCTAAAATAGACATTATGGATCTACTGGAAAAGTCGGATTTTCTATCTGAGGTCGTTTCGATCAAATGTGGGTCCCACACTCGTATTTTTAATTTTTCAACTTTCCAACCAATAGGTCGAAATGACCTCGGGTGCACCAGGACCCGAACCAAAGGTCTACCTAGCCCAAAATTGATATTTGGAGCTGTTGGAGCAGTCCGTTCGATCATCCGTTTCACGGATCAAAAGATATCCACATAAGTCCAAAATAAGGCTCTCGAAGCCATCAAAAACCACAATATCACATAAATGATACCAAAATGCATTGAAAATCATGTCAATCACTTCCACTCTTCAGAAATATCATAATTCAACTACGGGTAGGGGTAAAATAGTCAAATTATAAAAAATCATAAATTTTACATATTTCATCAAATTTTTAGGCCGTTACATCATCCACCACTAAAAATCTAGTTCGTCCTCGAACTAAGGCAAAGAAATACCTGAATCAATGAAAATCTAGGGATAGAAACTACGTATATCAGACTCAACCTCCCAAGTAGCCTCATCTACATGTCGATGTCGCCACTAAACCTTAACTCCAGGGATAACTCAAAAGTGCAACCCCCCAACATCCCTAGTCAAAAAGATGAAGACTGGCTCTTCAACAAAAGGCAACCGCTTATATAACTGAACTGACTCCCAATGAATGACATGAGACTCATCAGGAATATAGCAACGAAGCATAGAAATATGAAAAATTGGATGAACAACTGATAGATCAGAGGAAAAAGACAACTCATAAGTCATATCACCAATAGTCCAAATAATCTCAAATGGTCCAATAAACATAGGGCTAAGTTTTCCCCTCTTACCAAACCTCACTACACCTTTTATGGGAGAAACTCGAAGAAAAACACGATCACCAACACCAAATCTCAAGGCACGAAGTCTATGATCAGCATAGCACTTTTGCCTATTCTGAGCCGCTCTAAGTCTATCCTGAAAGACCTGAACTCTATCCAAAGACTCACGAAGCAAGTACGTACCTCAAGGTCTTACCTATGAAACATCAAACCAACACACTGGAAAGTGACAACGCCTATCATACAACACCTCAAAAGAAGTCATATCAACACTAGAATGGTAGCTATTATTATATAGAAACTCTACTAAAGACAAATGTTGCTCCCACTGGACACCAAAATCCATCATGCATGCACGAAGCATATCCTCCAAAACTTGTATAGTCCGCTCTATCTGGCCATCAGTCTGGGGTGAAACGCTATACTAAGATCCACTCGAGTACCCAATTCATCTTTAAAAATCTTCCAAAAGTGAGATGTGAACATTGGACCTCGATCTTAAATAATGAACATCGACATACCATAAAGATGCACAATCTCATGAATGTAGATACGGTCCATCTTCTCAGCCCTGAATGAAACCCAAACTGGAATAAAAGGAGTTGACTTGGTCAATCGATCCACAATGACCCAAGCACTGTCAGAACCATAAGATATAGGAGGCAAACCAATCACAAAGTCCATGGTGATCTATTCCCACTTCCACTAGGGAATGGGTAACCTCTGAAGCAATCCACCAGGTCTCATATGCTCGGCCTTCACCTGCTGATAACATAGGCAATGAGCCATAAAATCTATTATATCTCGCCTCATACCACCCCACCAGTAGTGTTGTCTCAAATCACAATACATCTTAGTCACACCTGGATGGATAGAACATCTGGAACAATGGGCCTCCTCCAAGATCAACCTAATCCAATAACCACTCTCGGCACACAAACTCAGCCCCAAATACTCAAAACTCAATCGGAATCAAGTGAGGCTTCCTTAGCCTCCCCACTTAATATCTTATCGTGAATTAACCTAAATCTAACATCATCAAATTGATGAGCTCGAATTTGCTCCATCAAAGAAGATTTAGCCTTCACAAATACCAAAACATACCCTGATGTCGAAATATCAAGTCTAATCATCTGATTAGCTAGAGACTGAACCTCTAAGGCCAAAGGCCTCTCCTGGATCAAAAGATGTGACAAGCTACCCATGCTAGTCGACTTTCGGCTCAAGGCATCCTCAACCACATTATCCTTGCCCAGATAGAAGAGAATAGTCAAGTCATAATCCTTAAGCAATCAAGCCAACAACGCTGCCTCACATGAAGATCTCACTGGGTGAAGAAGTACAGAAGGCTACGATGATCTGAGAAGATCTCACAATGGACTCCATACAAGTAGTGCCTCCATAACTTCAAGGAAAACAAAATTGTACACAACTCTAAATCATGGGTAGGACAATTTCTCTCATGAGGCTCCAATCTTGACGAGACGCATACATAATTACCTTGCCCTCCTACATCAACACAACACCTAACCCAACACCTGAAGCATCACAAAAGACAATAAAGCCCACGCCCTCCTCGGGCAAAGCCAATATAGGAACTGAAGTTAACAAATTCTTGAGCTTTTGAAAGCCTGCCTCACAAGTATCAAACCACTGGAAGGAAATCTTCTTCTGAGTCAACTTGGTCGACGGAGTTGCAATAGATGAAAAACCCTCAACAAAACGGCGATAATAACCTTCCAAACCAATAAAACTCTGAATCTCGATGGGCGAAGTAGGTATAGCCCAATCACAAACTGCTGCAACCTTGGTTGGATCAACTATAATACCTTCCATAGTCACCACATGACCCAATAAAGAAACAGACTCCAACCAAAAATTGCACTAGAGAACTTAGCATACAACTTCTCATCCATCAATCTCTGAAGCACGATCTACAAATGCTCGTCCTGCTCAGACTCACTCTTGGAATACATTAAGATATCATCTATAAATACGATAACAAAGGAGTTGAGATACAGTCAAAACATTTGGTTCATCAACTCCATGAACACGGCAGGGGCATTGGTCAACCCAAAAGACATGACCAAGATCTCATAATGACCATATCGAGTCTGAAAAGCTATTTTTGGAATATGCGAAGCTCTAATCCTTAACTGGTGATAACCGAACCTCAAATCAATCTTCAAAAACACTGCAACACCCTGAAGCTGATCAAACAAATCATCGATGCGAGGAAGAGGATACTTATTCTTAACCATCACCTTATTCAACTGTCGGTAATCAATACACATCCGCATAGACCCATTATTTTTTTTCACAAACAAGATAGGAGCACCCCAAGGTGAAACACTAGGTCGAATAAATCCCTTATCTAACAACTTTTGCAACTGATCATTTAGTTCCTTCAACTCTGTTGGTGATATCCTATAAGGAGGAATAGAAATGGGCTTGGTGCCCGGCTCAACATCAATACTAAAATCAATATCTTGATTCAGAGGGATACCAGATAAGTTCGTAAGGAACACATTCATAAACTCATAGGCGACACGGACAGAATCTAAGGAAGAAGACGAAAAAATACTGGTGTCACAAATATGGGCAAAGTAAGATAAACATCCCTTATCAACCAATTTATGAGCCTGAACAAAAGATATAATCCTCTTAGGACCTGAATAAAGTTCACCCTTACAAGTTATCCTTGTTACACCAGCCAAAGCTAAAGTCACAATCTTAGAAAAACAATCTAAGACAACATGATAAGGAGCCAACCAATCCTTACCCAAAATTACATCAAAATTGACAATATCTAACACAAGAAAATCTACCAAAGTCTCACACCCATCAAAATTCACAACACAAGATCGATGCACCCAATCCACCACTAAAGAATCACCTACCGAGGTAGATACACGAATAGGCATGGAAAGAGGATCACTAACAGAATCAAAATTCGAAGTAAAATACACAGAAATATAGGAGAAAGTTAATCCAGGATCAAATAATACAGATGCAGGTCTGAAATAAACGGAACGGTACCTGAGATCACAACATTTGGATTCTCTGCCTCAGATCTAACTAGTATAACATAACACAGTCCACGACTACCAACGAGCTGAGTAGCCCCACGACTACCAACACAGGCTCTACCTCTTTCACCTTTAGTAGAACCCCTTCCTCTCACAGATAAAATAGAGTAGCTCCAAACATACGACGAGAACAGTCCTTGTCTACATGGTCAATCTCATCACACATATAGAAACTTCTACGGCTAGTCTCAACAAGAGAAAGTACAACTGAGCCTGAACGGCCACCCTGAACTGCTGAACTAAAAAATCCACCAACTGAACTCTATAAAATCACCTACACTGGCCTACCATGGTATCAACGGGAACTTTTAAAATCTCTACCTCGATAGTCTGACTTCTAAACTCACCAAAACGTCGCGCCTTCTTGGCACCTCCCTGAGATGCACAAAGAATACCCTCTGTCATCTTAGCATGATCCACAATACTCTGAAAGGAATCCCCAAACACAACCATCTAAGACTTAGCCGACTGAAGAGAGACATCCAAACCTTTTACAAACTTCTGTACCTGCTCAAATTTGGTGGAAATACTATCATAGAAATATATGGACAAGGCATAGAAGCTTGCCTCATACTCAACAACTATCATGGATCTTTTCTCCAAATGATCAAACTCGTCCCGCATACGGTCTCTCAAACTAAAAGGCACAAATCTCTCTAGGAAAGCCTCAGTGAACTGATCCCAAGTCATTTTATGAAAATCACGGGGTCTACAACTGACAAGCGACCTCCATCAATCTCCCACTGCATCTCTCAACTGATAAGAGGTATAAGCAACTCCATTCGCGTAGAAAGAGTGAAACATAACTCAGAACACAAGGTTTGAAAGAACTTCGCACGTTAAAGAATGAAATGAGGGAAGTTTTCTAAAGACATCCTATAACCTCTCGAAGATAGATACGGATGTCTATGTACCAATCTACGACACTCTATTAGACATCTCGTTCTTACACCGTTGAGACCAATGAAACCTGGATGCTCTAATACCAATTTGTCACGACCCAAAATCGAGGGTCATGATGGCACTTATCGCAACGTACCTTGACAAGTAAGCCTATCACCCAAACTGATACGAAAAGAGGAAAAGACAGAAATATCCCTAGGTAAGACTTCTAGAATGAAGCCAAACCATATAAGTAATCATAACAATGCGGAAAGAACTTATCCAAAATACCAATCATGCCCAAAACCAGGCGTCAATAGTGTAAGAACTACTAATACAATCCAAGAGTCAAATACATCAGAAAAATAACCAAAAAGGAATAACAATTGCCTCCAAATACTAATAAAGACATAACTACTATAGAAAGATAGAGGTGAACTTCGGGCACATGAATGTCCAACCGCTACCTTGGAAGCTCCAATAATCGCCCGAGTCAATCAAGATGAGGCGTACTCAAGCTAGGACCTGCATCAAAAGGGAATAGTAGGCATGAGTACGGTTCACTTGTAATCAGTAGGTATCATAGGCCGACCAAGCAAAGTATTAAATAAAGCATACAAAATACACAAAAAGGGCACGTCACCTGCAATCAGAAAATGTCCCACAGCGGTAGCCCACACCGCTTGCACTAACAGTTCTAATGTATATCACATATGTTACAACAACACATCAAGATATAGAACATAAGTATACATTATGTCACATATAAATAGAACAAGAGAGAACATGTAGATACAAGATCATCAAATACAAGTAAAGGAAGGTAAGACAAATACATAGATGACAAGTCAATATGGCAATACAACATAACATAAACACAATAAAGTAAGTGAAATATATATGATAAAGATGATAATAAAGATAATGATGATGATGATGATGCACGAGGTCGTCGCACAACCTCCGGGATCATCGCACAATCCCCGTATACACCTACGGAGCTAAAGCTTCCCGACATAGGAACCATGAGGGGTTCGTCAACCCATGTACAATCCACATTTCTCATATCTTCTTTGAGGAACATCCCTCGAGAAGGTTTTTATAAGGTGTTACAATATCTCTTAAAAAAGTGTTGTCGGTGTTTCTCAGATGTTGCAACGGAGTTATCAATGTTTCATGGATGAGTATGATATGAAGATGTAATTCTCACAACCAATCACAATGATTATTTCCACAAACAACCACATGATATATTTCCACAATCAATCACAATGATACTTTTCCACAACCACATAAGCCAATATCCAATCAATATTTTTGTATCATCCATGAATTTTCACATGTCTCATTTGCCAATAAAGTATGAATATAATCACAATACACCAATGGTACCATATTAAGCATTTTAACAAAACAATATAATTATTCATATGTATTCAAAGCTATCAATATCACGTAGGACCCCACACGGTCACACATAACACATAATATCTTAATTTCAATAATTACATCACATATAAGCCTCCACATGGGCACAACACATAGATAGTAATTTTTCATGATTAGTTCCCACCCTTAGCAAGCATTTTGTGCCATCATTTACTACTCAGCCCAGTTTAAAAGAGTTAAGTCATAACCTACCTCGAAAGCTGAAATCGGTCCGCTACACTTGAACCCGCGACCTTACTTTTTACGAATAATTTTGAACTCCACTAAAAATATTAAATATGAAATCTACGCGTGAAAACAAACTCAACGACACTCATATTGACTACTTTTGATTCGGGGTCAAAATGGACCCCCGAAATTAGTTTTCGAAAAAGAAGGACAAAATCAAAACTTTACTTCAAAAACATATTCCCCATATTTTTAGAAACCTACAGCTGAAAACCCAAGTTAAATCGAGTAAAAAAATGAGGTTCAAATCGAAGAAAAACCATTTATAGCTTTACCGGCTAAAATCTTTGAAATCCGTGAAATCAAGAATCAGAGTTATTTTGAAGGTTAAATTGATGAAAAACTAGTAATTATAAGATTAAAAAAACATTATTCAAGTGAAAAGAAGTGAAATTGGGGTTTAAAATGAAGCCCTAAGATTTTTAGATTTTGATAAATTAATCAAGAAATTACTAAGAAAATAATGAATTCTTACCTTAAATCCGTAATAAACCCAAGAAATAGATGTTAATCTAGCTTTCCAAGCTCCCACAAACTCTACTTGTAAGCTCCCACGCTATTTTAGGGTTTAACTCTCAAGAGGCAAGATGAAAATGTGCAAAAGGGGCCAAAAATAGGGGTGTGTTTGGTATGATGGAAAATATTTTTCATGGAAAATATTTTTCATGGAAAATATTTTCTTGGAAAATGTTTTCCTAGAAAATAAGTTGGTTTTCTACTTATTTTTTCATGTTTGGTTGGTGAGTAGAAAATATTTTATGGTGTTTGGTTGGTGAGTAGAGAATATTTTTTAGAAAAATATTTTCTAGTGTTTGATTGGTGAGTGAAAAAATAGTATTTAGAAAATACTACTAACTGTTAACTAGTAATCTAGTATATCAATGCCTCTAACAACTCAACAATTTGTAAGAAATAATTTAAGCATAACAAATAATATCAATATTGAATACTAAAATACTACAATCACTAAATTTAAGCAACTATTAATTAGCAAATATAGGAGACACTTTTCAACATTTTATCAGGACAATCTCAAGATACTACAATCGATAGAAATATAACGGAACAACAAGCTTATTCAACCTCGTGAAACAAGTTACATCGATGACAAGATGAAATATGCAATTAGCAAAAGTAACATAGGTAAGTCTTTCTTTATGAATATGAAAATAACAATACATTCAACGAACATTGAAAATGGAAAAAATTCAGACTTCACTATTTTTTATTTCAAGCAGTGAAAAATTGAAGCAAAGCACAGTGAAAAATATTTTCGAATAATGTAAATTTTTTAGAAATATGAATTTTTTTTAGTCATGTGAATATGAATGTTGTTGGGGTGGGGAAGAGGGTTGGGGGTGGGGGTGGGGGTCATAAGTCACATTTGTCATATTTTGGAAAATGATTTCCCTTGGCCCATGAGGGATGTCATTTTCCATCAAATTGAAGAAAATGAGTTGTTGTGGAAAATATTTTCCCAACATTTCATTACAACTAATCAAGGGAAAATTGGAAAACATTTTCTAAAAAACATTTTTCATCATACCAAACACACCCTAGGTGGAAAAAGCTATTATATTGCAGTTTTCTGCAATATTAAGTGCTGGTGTTTCACTTAAGTCGAAACAGATTTCGACGGGGTGTTCGGAATTCGTTCGGAGTCCGATATACACAAATGAATTATGCAACCATACTAAATTCGACGTTTCGGACGTGATGGTGATATCAAATTTTCAAAAAAGTATCATTTTCACAAAGCTGACCCCTGAAATCATAATTTTTCAAACCGAGTGTCGAAATGAGATTTAAAATCCGTAAAATCACACCAAACATGCTAACAACCAAAAATTGACATTCAGAATCTACTGGAAAATTTGGATTTTTCAGCCGAGGTCGTTTCAATCAAATGTGGGTCCCACACCTATATTTTCAATTTTTCAACTTTTCAACCAATAGGTCAAAATGAGCTCGGGTGCACTGGGACCCGAACCAAAGGTCTACCTATCCTAAATTCGATATTCCGTAGTTGTTGACGCAGTCCATTCGATCATCCATCTCACAGATCAAAAGATATCCACATAAGTCTAAAATATGACTCTCGAAATCATCAAAAACCACAATATCACATAAATGATACCAAAATGCATTGAAAATCATGTCAATCACTCCAACACCCCAAAAATATCATAATACAACTACGATGAGGGGTAAAACAATCAAATCACACAAAATCACAAATTTTACATATTTCATCAAATTTTTAGATCGTTACATCTACTAATTCTACTCCTTAAATGTGCTTTATGTTATAAAATCAAAAGTCCTTTCTTTAACTTTTTTAACTATGCTGAAAAAAAAACAATCCATTTATCTTTCATTTGAAAGGCCAAAAGTCAATTAGCCAGCCCATTATACTTTTTGTAATTGTTAAGTGAATTAAATGTATAAAGAACGTGATATTTTTTTAATTGAATTCATCATATAATAAATGTGATGCTTATTTACAATGTCAATGATCCATATATTAATTGGAAAAAATAAAATTTAAAAAGTCGCTAGCTATTATATATTTGCATAGTGAAATCAACCCAAGCCAGCAAATTTCTCTATGAAAAGATATGGTCACGTCCAAATATGATGTTGTGAGGAAGAAGAGGAGTAATGAAGGAAAACGAAAAAGGGGAGCTTTGCTGTCGGTTGTTTTCTAATTTTTTTTTAAAATAATTTGTACTTTCTATCTTGTATTTTTATTTATAGGGAGTAGCGTGAGCATATTTTTGTTGCTTAACTTTTTCTTTCGTTACATATTATTTGGTCCTTATTAATCTAATACATTTTTAAAAAAATTTATTTAAAGAAGTATTTTACTGAATTAATCACGCGAGCTTATTTTTGTTGCTTAGCTTTTTCGTTTCATATTATTTGTCCCTTATTAATATGATACAACTTTAAAAAAAATTATTTTAAAAATATTTTACTAAATTAATCATATTGATAATGTTTTAGAATTTTAAATTAACTACTACATACTTTATATGTTTTTTTAATATTAAGTGTAGTATAAGGAAAAAAAAAACTCTTGATTTGCTAAGAATGAACAAACAAAGTGAAACTCCTAATATTGAATATAAGAATAAAATAAAATAAAAAAGAGCTAATAATTGTTAAGATTGAAAGATATAGCAATAATACGTAAAGATGCTGTTAAATTTAGGTTGACCAAATAATTTTATATTTTTACGATGAAAAAATAAAATATAAATTTCTTTTTTGTTAAAAGTTTACAACTGAAGCTTAAAAATTTTATTTCATTTTGAAGTCTCTTCTTATTTGATGATATTGTATGTTGAATTTATATGAATTTGTTTTAATAGAAAGGGGCACTTTTTTGGATTTGATGAAATTTTAATACAATTTCAATGATTTTGAGGATGGAGGCCCAAAAGAAATGTTACTCTTCAAAGATAGAGATAAAAAATTAGGTAGACACTTAGCATATTAATCGAATATAATAATAATGAAAAGATATATTTGAAAAGTTATGCAAACATCAATGTAAATAAATTAAAATCAATAAAATAAAAAGGACAAAACGTCTTAAATAATATTTCACCTAATATAAAATTTAAATTTATCTGAAAAATTAAAGTTCATAATTATTTTTAAAAATAGAGAAAATAATAAAATTAAGTGATAATAATATAATGCTTTAGAACATAAAATCTAATTCATTTAACTATGAGAATTTAATTATTGAATATTTTTAAAATATTTTATAAATTTAATTAAAAAATTATAATTGCGTGAAGCCCAACTCAATTGACTAGTTTTAAATTGAATCAGATCCCACGATATGCCAAGAGGTTAGGGAAACCATTTCTTGTGCATTAAAACCGAGTGCATATCACTGACCAAGAAAGTCGACACGAAGTTTAACATGCATTGAATTAAATGAAATGAACACCTCCCTTCTATTCCAATAAAATTGAAGTAATGAACCAAGTGGCATCTTACTATATGGTAGTATATATTATATTATACTCCATATTTGATAGGACTGTCCTAACTCGTGACATGTTAGTTACCAAGTTATTTCTCAGTTCCATATTATATTGGGGAAGGTTTCGACATGTCCGCTTGTATTGTCTTTTAATATGAAAATGCTACAATATAGGAGCAAAGTGGGATGTAAGTATGCTTTAGCTGCTTTGATTATGATTTTATTATATTATTTTTAATTAATTATTATAAATTATTTATTTATTAAAATAAATAATAAATTAGATATTTATGTTATGTCTGCTTCAACTATTTCAATTATAATTTTATTAAATATCAGTCTAAATTAATTATTATAAGTCACTTAAATATAAAAAAATTAATAATATTTAATAAAAGAGATAGAATAAAGATAAAATGATAAATTAAATCTTGATATTTTAAATTAACATGACGTCTTATATGAGATCCATTTAAATTTTTTCATAAGTATTTTTTTATAGTAATTTTGCTATATCAATTCTAATTAGTTGTTATAAGTCATTTAAGACATGTCTATTTTGCTTCTTCAATCATGATTTTACAATACCACCCCTAATTAATTATTATAAATTATTTATGTATTAAAAAAATTAATAATATTTAATTAAAAATAATAGACATTTATAACATATCTACTTCAGCTGCTTCAACTGTAATTTGACTAACTATCACCTCAAATTATTTATTATACGTTATCTAAATATTAAAAAATTAATAATATTTAATAAAATTATAAAATAGACATAAATCATATATTAACTCTTGATGTTTTAAATTAACTTAACGTCTTATATGAGACCCACTTAAACAAAAATCACAAATTTTTTTTATAGTAATTTTGCTACATCCTTTCTAATTAGCTGTTGTAAGTCATTTAAGACATGTCTGCTTTGCTGCTTCAATCGTGAGTGTACTATATCACTCATAATTAATTATTTGGCTATCTAATCATTGTGCCACTTAAATTGATATTTGTGATTTATTACTTCACTTATAAAGGATGCTAAGCAGGCAACAGATCAACATATTTGTTTGTGTTTCCTGCTTAGATATTTTCTTTTATATTTATTTTTTTACTTTTCTTTTTACTCTATTATATATTTGAGAATTATGTAAAAGTATTATAAATTATAATAATTAACGACATAAAATAATTAAAAAGACGTAAAAAATTTAGTTGACTCTATAAATTTTATTACTTCCACATAAATTGGGACAAAAGAAAAAGTACTATAAATCACAATAATTAAAAATTTAAAATATTTAAAAAATATGTAAAAGATTTAGTTAACTCTCAAAAGATATCAATATAACAAAAATTAAGACAGAGAGTGTAACATATATTATTTAAAAATAACATTAAAATATTATAAATCACAATAGTTAACCTAAAAATGTTCTTCACATTTGGCCCGTGCTAACATGGGTCATATCCCCCCAATCTATATTATAGAAGCAATTGTTTCGACGTGTCTGCTTCAGCTACTTTAGCCATGATTTTACTATACTATCCCTAATTAATTATTACAAGTCATTTATGATATTATAAAATTATAATATCTAATAAAAAATTTAGATAGTGTCACCGAAAAGATTCTCAGGGGAATTTGAGAGAAGTTTTTAGAGTGGAGAGTGAAATTGAGGGAAATTAAACATTCCCACTATTTGAACTATCAAGCTCTACTGTTGTGATAGTCCTATTGCTGCAGTGGTATCGCTGTAGTGATGGGCTCCGCAAATTTTCATTTCATTCTAAATTCTCATGCATCGTAATATTTTCTAAGTTGAGAGAAAACATAATGCAAAATTCACAAAATATATATATATTGCATTTCATCCTAAATTCTTCTCATTGCAATATATATATATATATATATATATATATGCGCACCCCCACCACGTAAAAGAAAAGTTCAACAAACTCACCTTGAAAAGCATTATGTTTGCTCTCAACTTTTGAAGAAAAAAATTCGTAAACACTACAAATCAAAGAAGTGTTAACTTATGCCTGACTAATAACACTCAAAAAGCACTCAATAAAAACATACCCAGTATAAAATTTCACCGGTACCATATAGGATTGATGTAAACGCTTAAGAAAGTCATTGTAACACCCCGGGAGTACACCTTGGACGCCAAACGGTGCCTACAGCCCCGAAGAACCACAAGCTAACTCATGCTGGTACCTGCTGTGAGCACTGAATAATATAGCAAAGAACATGTGTGAAAAAACAAACTGAATATGCCATAAGGTTTTTAGACATATCAAAAACCTATGAATCATAAGTCTGAAAAACAACTGTCTGAGAATAATAATATAAAGACTGTCAATAACAACTGATAACTGAATGACTGACTAAGGTGTCCGAAAGCCTCTACTAACTGACTGTGGAGTTGAAGGGACAAGTCCCCAACTAACTCTGACTGACTATTAAACTGAACATACTGAAGTAAACATAATGGTCCTCGGAACATGAGGACTCACCACTACTGCTGCTGCGGGTACGCTAGGAGGTCTAGGTGCGGTCGGGAACCTAAGCATCCAAACTTTTGATATGAGACATCATAGCACAAGAAACGAATATGCGATTAGTACTTTGGATGTACTGGTATGCTAAATGAGGTTAGGCTAATATGCATGGTTTCATGTGCATGAGTAATAACTGACTGAATGAATATCATGAAGTACCGAGTAGAATGCATGACCAAACATAACACATGTTCTGAATATAATTTGTAAATTGAAATATTGAATACTGATAAATGGATAACTGATATTTGTATACTATGGTCAACAAAACTGAAGCTGATTACTGAGCTGAATACTGGACTGAGACCGTTGGAGCTATCATCTAACCGGCATGTACCAATGAGCTAATTGGGTCCAACCTGTGACCCAGTTGGAAGATTTTCAGTACCGTGCCACGGGTACTAACACATGGCTACGTGGATCCACTAAGCTACTAAACAACCAGGATGTCAAGCCTAAACTGACAGGTGACACCTGGGTGGAGTCAAGCCTAAGCTAACGGGTGACTCCTCATATCCTATGTTGTCTACGTAGTTCTGAAATGCAAGGACTACTACTAACAACTCTGCCTAACTGACGGGGAAGCTGCCATCCCTGCATTCCCTTGGTGCTAAATCCTACTCCCAACTAAAAGACCTAGAATATTGGACTGACTATGCTTAAATATTTAAAATACTAATTAAAAAGATAGGGCTCGTAACTATTCTATAACCATTCTATAAATACTGAAAACTAGGTAAGTAGCTAAATTTTGGGTATTCAAACCCCTAGGACTCGATAACAATAATAGCAAGATTGTACTAAAACTTTGAGGACATGATATGTAAGCATTTACTCAAAACTAATTCTTGTAGGTACTTCATCAAACACTAGTAATTCATGGTTTAAGCTAAGCATGGGAATAGTTTTAAAACTTGTAGTAATAGCATGATTTCACTACTAAAATCACCAATTAAGGTTTAATTCAACGAACAACATCATTCAAATCTGTGGGGATTAATAACAACAACAATTACAAGTAAACATGGTATAAAATTAAAATTCATGGGAATTCATGGTTAAAATCACGATAACTTGTAAAAAAAATCACAACTTTGAATTTAAAATTGGGTTCTTGGACTCCATGGGTGGAAATGACCCATGGACGAACATTTAACATACCTCAATTAAATAATCCTTGAAAGTCCTTGGTGGATTTTCGTGGGAATTGATCTTGAAAGGTGAAGCTTTAGGTTTTCTTGGAGAGAAATTTTGGTGGATAATGAGCGTACTAGGCTTAGAATAGGTTAAATCCTCTGTTTTCACGAATTAGGGTGAGGGTAATTGACTTAAATGCCCTTTTAAAACTTAAAAGCCCAACTAAAATCCTGATTTGCACTCCAGCACGATGCGGTGCTATCGCGTTGCATCACTAGAAAATGGACAAGTGCAAAATCGCACTCTGGCGTGACGTGGTGCATCGCGTAATGTCACTGGAAAATGGACAAGTGCGAAATTTCACTCCAACGTGATGCAATACCTTCTTCACTTCGATTTTTGGCGCGACATAGGCCAATCATGGTGAGCTAATGGAAAGGGACGAGTGTGATTTTGGGGATCACCGTGACGCGGCATAATCACAGTGAGCTACTGCTCACACAAAAAGTGTCATAAATTTTCACTCGGGTATCGGATTAAGGCAAAATTGGTATTATTGGAAAGCTAATTCAATTATCTATCTATTGGTGGTCATGAGATCAAAAATTCTTAGTAAAACTAAAGATATGCTTATTTAAAGTTGACTAAAGAAATATCCTTCTCTAGAACTCAATCGGTAAGGGATATTTTGATTCGTCTAATATCTAGGAGTTATTTGAGGCCTTAATATTCATCAAACTCTCTTATAAAACTACCAAAGCACTATAATTTATTTCTCATGATCTTGAAGCATGGTTCTAATATTGATTTGGATTCTAGGGGTATTACAGTTGCACTTAAGAATGTTATGATTGGACAGAATAAGAAAACCACAAGCAAAAGGAAAAATAAGATAAACACAAAGATTTACGTGGAAACCCTTGATGGAAAAATCCACGGGAAGAGGTAGAGGAATTTCACTATAATGGATGGAGAATACAATGAGGAGAATGATGTATTTTCTGAACATCCAAAATGACCCACTAAACCCAGTTATAAATCACGTGCGTACAAATTAATCCTAAGCCCAAAAACATATAGGTCAAATACCTACGCTACCACCACAAACCCAATGAAAAATCACAAACATAGGGTGCACTGCAAACTTTTTAGGACCGTATCAACTAAATTTGGGTCACAAACTCTAACAATCTCCACCTTGATAGGAATTCCAATTCAGAGCTCAAATCCATTTTAAGAAAACTCCCCACCTTTTCCACAAAAGTCCCTAAAGGCACATCTTAACTGCTGACACCAACCAAGTCCAAGCAATACTCAAACTTGGCACTTGGTAGTGTCTTGGTCATCATATCAGCAGGTTTATCATGAGTACTAATCTTACTTACCATAATATCACCACGAGCAATAATATCATGCACAAAATGATACCAAACATCGATGTGTTTTGTCCTTTCATGAAACATCTAATCTTTTGTAAGGAAGATAGAACTCTGGCTGTCGCAAAAGATCGTAGTAATCTGCAAGTCTTTGCTAAGTTCACCAAACAAACCCTTCAACCAAATAGCTTTCTTGTAAGCCTCTGTAATAGCCATGTACTCTGCCTCAGTAGTTGACAAAGCAACTGTAGTCTGTAAAGTAGCTTTCCAATTGATAGCACAACTACCAATGGTGAAAACATAGCCTGTAAGGGACCTCTTTTTATAAAATTCACCTACAAAATCAGAATCAACATACCCGATCACTCCATCTCTATTTTTCCCAAACTGTAAACAAACATCAGCAGATCCATGCAAGTATCTGAAAATTCACTAAACTGCTTTCCAATGTTCTTTATCAGGATTTTCCATGAATCTGCTAACTGTATTGACTGCATAGGATAAATCTATCGGGGAACACACCATCGCGTACATAAGAGACCCGACGAAACTAGAGTATGGAACTCGAGATATATAGTTACTCTTATCATCTTTCTTGGAGATAACCTGGCCGAGAGTTTGAAATGAGTTGCCAATGAAGTACTAACAGGTTTGGCATTTTGCATATTGAACCTGTGAATCACTTTCTCAATGTACCTTTTCTGACTCAAGTATAACTTACACTTCTCTCTATCTCTCAGAATTTCTCTGCCAATGATCTTCTCTGCTGCTCCTAGATCCTTTATCTCAAACTTATTACCGAGCTGGGCTTTGACTTTTATTATCTCTCTCATATACTTTACAGCTATCAATATATCATCAACATACAAGAGAAGATACACGAACAAACCATCACTTACCTCCTTAAAATAGACATAGCTATCATAACTACTCCTCATAAATATATAAGAATTCATAAAAGAGTTAAACCTCTTATACCACTATCTGGGCGACTATTTTAAGCCATAAAGAAACTTTCAGCAAGCATACATAGTCTTTCTTTCCCGAGACTACAAAACCCTCTGGTTGTTGCATATAGATGTCCTCCTCAGGTTCTCCATGTAAGAATGCAGTCTTGACATCCAATTGCTTAAGCTCAAGATTTTTCATGGCCATAATACCAAGCAAGGCTCAAACCAAACTATGCTTTACAACTGGAGAAAACACATCTGTGAAGTCAAAACCTGGAAACTTATTGTAACCTTTAGAAACTAGTCTTGCTTTGTACCTAGCATCTTCAACTCCTGATGTTCCTTCTTTCTTTTTAAATACCCACTTGCAACGGACAACTTTCTTATCTTTAGGCAATCTCACCATATCGCATGTGCCATTCTTATGAAGTGATTCCATCTCCTCCTACATAGCAATCATCCATCATACGAAATTATCACAACTAACTGTCTCTGAGTAAGAAGAAGGTTCTTCCTCAGAATCAATACCTTTTGCTACATTCAATACATAAGCGACCAAATTAGCTTTAACATACTTTTAAGGAGGTCTAATATCTCTTCTTAGACTGTCTTTAGAAATAGAATATTGTGGCATCACTGCTAGTGAAGAAGAAATAGTATCACTCTGTATATCCAGGCTAGAGAGAAGTTGGAACTGGTGTGGACTCTGATCCAATCTGTAATTCAATGTGGGTTCTTGACTTTTGCTGATTCATGTCACTAAGCTCATTTGGGGGTGAGGCACTAGATTCGGAGGAAGCACAAAGCATGGCATTTTCATCGAACACAACATCCCTGCTAATTATAACCTTTCTACTTTCTGGACACCAAAGCTTATATCCTTTCCAGTAGTATGATTCTTTCCAGAAGAGTTTTCAGGAGTTGAAGATTTGAATCACCTCCACTCAAGTTTTGACTCTTCCAGAGGGTTCATATAGTTTTGTGATTTACTGTGATATTTTTAGAGTTGTAATCGATTATGTGTTAATGCAGTGGGGCAAGGTTATATCATATGCCTCTAGACAACTTAAACCTTATGAGAAAAACTACCCGACTCATGATCTTGAGTTGGCAGTAGTTGTTTTTACCTTACAAATCTGGAGGAATTATCTTTATGGGGTTCATGTTGATGTGTTCACTGATCACAAGAGTCTTTAGTATGTGTTATGTCAAAAAAATCTAAATCTCCGTCAAAGAAGGTGGCTAAAATTATTGAAAGATTATGATATGAGTGTCTTGTACCATCTTTGTAAAGTCGATGTTATGGATGATGCTCTTAGAAGATTGTCTATGAGGAGTGTTTCTCTCATTGAGGATAAGAAGAAAAAGTTAGTTTGTGAGGTTCACTAGCTTTCCCTATTGAGAGTTCGGTCGGTTGATTCAACCGAAGGTGATATTTTGGTTTAGAATGGTTTGGAGTCTTTGTTGATAGCTGAGATGAAGGAAAATTAGGGTAGTGATCCTGTTTTACTTAGGTTAAAAGAAGCAGTCCAGAGTCAAAAGATTGAGGTTTTCTCCTAAGGGGGAGATGGTGTACTTCATTGTTAGGGCAGACTGTGTGTTCTAGATATGGATGACTTTAGACAACGGATGCTAGTAGATGCTCATGACTCTCGATATTCTATTCACCCAGGAGCCACTAAGATATACCATGATTTACGAAAAAGTATATTGGTGGAATGGTACGAAAAGGATATTATAGAATTTATGGCTAAATGTCCAAATTACCAGCAGGTTAAGGTTAAGCACCGGAGACCTGGTAGTACACTTCAAGAAATTACCATTCCTACTTGGAAGGGGGAAGTGGTGAATATAGTCTTTATTACAGTGTTACCTCGTACTCGTCGACAACATGATTCTATTTGGGTTATCGTGGATCGAATGACTAATTCAGCCCATTTCTTGGCAGTTTACCTCTCGATTTTGGAAGACATTTCAGAAGGGTCTTAGTACTCAAGTTTATCTTAGTACAACTTTTCACCTGTAGACAGATGGTTAGATAGAGAGGACTATTCAGACCTTAAATACATGGTGAGAGGGTGTGTGATTGTTTTCAAGGGTAGTTGGGATGACCATTTGCCTTTGATTGAGTTTGCTTATAATAACAGCTACCACTCCAATATGCAGATGGCCCTGTTTGAAGCACTTTATGGTAGGAGGAGTAGATATCCTATTGGTTGGTTTGAGGGTGGTGAAGCTGCTTTGATAGGGCAAGATTCAATACATGAGCCAATGAAAAAAGTTCTTCTAATTAGAGAAAGGATGAAAATTGCACAGAGTCATCAAAAATCTTATGTAGATATGAGCTAAAGGGAATTTAAGTTTGACATTGGTGACCAACATCAGTGCATCCAGTCTTTTATGTTTCCTTGTTAAAGAAACGCATTGGTGACCCAACATCAGTTATTCCTTTAGAGAGTATGGATGTTACAGATAGTCTCTCTTATTAAAAAGTCCTAGTTTAGATCCTTGATCATCAGATTCATAAGCTGAGAAATAAAGAGATCGCATTGGTCAAGGTTCTATAGAGATATCAATCAGTTGAGGGAGATACTTGGGAAATATATACAAATATAATGACCAAGTTCCCCCATCTTTTCTCTTCGAACTTTGTCCCAACTTGAGGTAATAATTTTCTCTAACTAATTATTTCTATCTCAAGCCACCCAACTATTTTCATGTCATAACATACATTCATGAGTTTAGTTTAGGACATTATCAGTTATAGATTCAGTTATCAAGTCATTGTTTAGCTCGTAGGAGTTTAGTGTGGGAATTATAGTTTTCCCCCAATACTTCAGCTTAGTTAGTTTTTATTCACGGACAAATGACCCCAGGTGGGAAATATTATAACACCTCAAAAATCCAAGTCATTATTAGAACAATGCTTCAAGTTCATATAAAATCAAACATCATGTTTTGGTAGTTTGATAAGTGATTTAGACATATATTAAGGCCTCAAATAAATTCTAGCTTATAGACAAGTCAACTTTTTCCTTACTAATTGAATACTTGTGAATGATATTGCTATAGTCAGCTTCGAATGAGCACAACTTTTTAATTACTAAGACTTTTTGATATCATGACACACAAAAATATATATAATTGAATTACCTTTCCAACACCACAATTTTCTACTTAATCCAATATTGGAGAAAGAAGTAATGGCCAATTGACTGAAGCACTGTCCAAGCTGTAGTGACTACGACTCGTAGGTAGACCCTATGAGTCATCAGAAGAAATCATCGTCATGGAAGTGGGGGACCAAATTTAGGTCCTTTGGCTATGACTCAAGATATGACTCGTATCTAGACCCTATGAGTTGTAGTCTAAGTCGTCGGGACTACTTCCAAGAGTTTTCTAGACGATTTTGGAAGGGTTGTTTGGTCTTTTCTCACCATCTTAACACTAAAACTACGTTGATTAAGCTTTCCAACGTCTGAATCATTACTCTAAAATACCCTTAAGTCCCTCATTCCTCAAAATTCATTCAACACTTAGAAAATTTAGAGAGAGAAAGACAATTTTCCTCTCCAAGCAAGACATAGGGCTTTTCAACTTCCGTCTTCAGAGCCAAAGATTTCTTCAAGGTTATAAACCTCAGGTATGTGGGATTTCATCAATGGGTTTTCTTTCATATATTGATTTCAAAAGATAACTCAATTTCTCAATTTTAATTCACCCTTCAAGTTTAGGGTTTCCATGGAAAGCATAAATTTCTTAAGTTTTCAGTTTATTTATTTAACTAAACCATGGATATATGTTTTCCCAAAAATTTGAGCATCTTCCCATACTCAAAATTATAAAAGCCACTACACTGATAAATTCTAGGTTTTTGGGCTTGAGTTATGAAATTTCTTATTATGTTCAGATTTTAATATTGCCATATTTAGTTGCATTCTTCATAGATGGTGGGCTATGAACACCCTATGACCTAGGATTTCATGCATACACTTATGAATGTTATATCCTCAAGCTTACATGTTATTAAGTACTTTCATATTATGCATTCATTATTGATTTTAGATATTATTATTATTGAGTATTTTCAGTTATGAGTGTCATTTAGTTAGGAAGAGTATTTAACACTGACCAAACGCAAGGATGGAGTCTCACCCTCAGTTAGGTTGATACCTTTAGCAGAAGTCCCTAAATTCCAAAATGATTGCACTACCATAGGTTATAAAGGGTCACCAGTCAGACTAGGACTGACACCTTAGTCCTTTAGGACATCAGTTTAGTTGATACACGTTAGCCAATGTTTGTACTCTTGGCAAGGTACCTAACACCCATCCAATTGGGGTTATAGTTTGGACCTCACTTAGCTAAGATTGGGGTTTGTCAATTAATGATAGCTCCCACAGTCCAAAATTCATAGTTCAGCATTAGAGTTTTGCATTACCTTGCATTCAGTTATTCTGCTTATCATACAGTACATGTTTATTACCTAGTTTTGCATCAGTTTACCATGTCACATACATCATGTTCAACCTATATCAGTTATTTACCATCTCACATACTCAATACATTCAAAGTACTGATCTCATACTTTCTTTACGCTATATTTTCTTATAATATAAGTTCTAACGCTCAACATCCAGATCACACTTAGTATGATTTCGCAGCATATCAACAACAATGTTTGGTGAGTCCTCATTGTTTAAGGACTAGTTATAAATATTTATTTTTAGTATTTTTCTAGTTTCAAATAGTTGGATTTAGTTGGGGGCTTCTCCCAACAACTCATATGATTTAAAGGCTTTCAAACAGATAGTTATGTTTTCAGCATGTTGATTATGTCAGATAATCTTAGTTTTGATATCCAGTAATGATTTTGATTATAATATAACCAGGTAATTTAAGTTTAGTTTCCATTCAGTATCTCATTATTTCTTTAGTATTCTTAATGGCTAACCAAACCATGGGTTAGCTTGGGGTCACTTGTGACTCTAAGCATCGTGTTACGATTAAAGGGCAGTCTTGAGTCGTGACACAAGGATGCAAGAACACAGGAAACTCCTAAAATAGGATATGATACATTTTCCTTGAGGTGCACAAACATGAGACCACATATGTGGAAAAGTTCATCAAATGCAATCAAGTAGTAAAGAAATGTGTTACTTAAATGAACTTTATCCAAGGTGTGCCCACATATAGAATTACCATTTGATACACAAGAATTAAGGCTTTGATAAAGAATGGGGTCACACAAGAATGAAAGGGTCATTGGAGAACAAACACCTCTTTTCATTTCGACCACTAACCCCTGCAATAGACGTACTATCGTCTTCTAAGAAGTGGGTCTCATCCACAAAATATGTGTCATCATACCATAGATAATTCTTAATAACCTGGTAGCCTTCAAGAAGGGCTACGTTTATGCCAAGAAACACTACTATAAATTTGACCATCATTAGTCATGTTAACCTCAGACAAGGGATTATACTTAGAAACACATTCCACCTAAAATCTTCATGAGAAGAACAAGGAATGGAATCACAATTCAAGGATTCATCATTTAGGTGTAGTGACTTCACAATTATTACTCTTTTTAGGATTAAAAAAATTATTCCTTCTCTAGCAAAATTCCTTTCTTATATTGAGGTTATTGCTTGACAACCGCAATTACCCCCAATGAATAAATAGTGAGGGTATATATAGGGGGATTTTGGTTTAAAAAAATGAGAGATTATGACATGACCCAAACCAGGGCCTTGTCGTAATGGGCATTCCAAGTCCAACAAGGACTAGGGACTACCCTCGATACCCAACCCAACCTCCAAACACATACCCAGAGCCAGATGAACCCCGAACATATAACAAGATCGTGTTATGTACCACACAAGACTTTGGGGTAGGTCCATGATCAGGACCAACTTAAACAAGTCAAACCATCCAATACCAAACCAACAACCATAACGTAAACCAATCCTTAACCATTCTCTAACATAAAAAGATGGAACAATCACAAATCAAATACAGTCAATCGGTATCATTCATAATACTAATACCAGTGCAAGGCTGACACCAATGCCGACACCACCCATACCAACCCAAAGTAGTCTCACAAAACCTCTATCCAAAAGTAAAATAGAATTTGGTCAGGACATGCCCCCGACCATAGCCAAAACCAAAGTCTAAGAAATAACCAAAGTATGATGACAAGTCCATAATATGAAATGGAGCCTTTCGGAGTATGGAAGATCACCACTTCAATCTAACTTTAAGTTGTTTCTGAATTCGATCAATGAGTAAGAGCAAAAGTATGGCCGCTTCTTGTATCGTATAGGGATACAGTGCCCGAAGATGGGTTAGCGGGTTAATGCTAGCATGCACTCAGGATAAGGGTAAACTAATGGCAATATTTTAAATCAAGTAACTAACCATATGCATTCACATCCATATATATATATATATATAAAAAATTCATGATGGGAAAGAGAATCGGGTTTAGCATGCATTTAAAAACCATTTACGTAGGTTTGCCAAACTTAATCATCCTAGAACCACCCATGGGTAAAATGGTTCAAGTGTTACCACTTAAACCCAATTGCATATAGCCGCACGTACCAGAGATATCATAGAGATAGGAGATTCACGTGTGCCCTTCACCCTCCATGATACCTATATATAAGTTTAACTTAGGGGATTCTTGTGTACCCCACAAGTACATGGTCTCCATAACCAATCCTCATGTCGGCAAATATGCGTTTCCAATGTTCGTCTATTGGACTCACACCTTCAAGGTTAGATATCATAACCCACCATTATTGCCCAATTAAAACTATTAGCACACAGCCAAACCACCATTTCCATATATTATTAACCAAGTCTATAAGAAGTGGTATCGTAATACCGACTATAGTTTGTAATTAATATCCTTAGCCAATCAATTAGAGGATTCCTATGTACCCCATAGGTTCCATTATTAGATTAAATTGGGGGTTCCCGTGTACCCCACAAGGTTTTTAAATCAAATCCATGGCCACCAAGGCTTTACCGTTCAGCCATAGGGCTAGTTGTGTGAAAGGTGAATCAGTAGGCTTGAAACAGTGTATGGAAGAATTGATGTTTATTGATTTAAAATTTAGTATGATGATGTGGGTGTGATTTAGAGATATGATATTAGTAGGCTATTAAAGAAGTTAGTGTGGTTTCTTAAAGGTTTGAGGATATCTATGTTAAGTGTTGGAATCTAAGTTTGAATATCTTAAGATTGAGCTAATAAAAAGTAGAGTTAAAGTACTAGATGGTGTGAACTCATGGTATGGTGATGCTCCTGGAAATTCTAAGTCAGTTAGTGTTTAAGTTATTATGTAATGACTATTGGGTCTATGAAAAGTTAAGATTTGTATCTCAGAAGGGAGTATTAGCAGCGGGTTTTGCACTTTCAACTGTAGACTTTCAGGGTGAATTTATTTCTGATGAGTATTGTCATACTTAGAACTTTAGAGTAAAGTTTCTGCAGTTCAGTTTAGAGTTAAACTTAGAGTGATGGCTTATAGCTAAGGGAGAGATGATAGAATAAGTAACCAAGTCAGGCTCTTGATTTCAGTAAATATGCCAGTATGTTGTAGAACGTTAGTAGAGGAGGAAGATGCCCAAACCATTCTTATCTCAGTGCAATTTTTTACACTTCAGTCCCCAGGATATATATACTCATTCCTTACATGCCAGCCCCATGATCATAGATCATATTCATGCACTTTTCATAGAATTATGTACGCTTCCAATTCTTAGTATAAGGAGTTCCAATTTACTCAGTTGTACAAATTATATTCCATGAAATTTATGAACTTCAAACTCAGGTCATATAAATCATGACTCATGTACTCATGCTTTACAGTATGTTCAGTTTCAATACTTGTGCTACTCTCTTAATAATCAGCAAAATTCAGATTATGTCATGTATATCCTCAGTTTTTATCTCTGCAACAAATCTAGGACGTGGATACTCTATGTTCATGCATTATTTTAAGATTCCAGATATTCAGTCATGATTCAATCTGTAAGTGTCCCATGCATCATCTCCGTCTTTCCTTAGTATTTCAGCCAAGTCAGTATTATTTGGGGGATGAACTATCCCAAGGGGGAGATGTTGTAATACCCCTAAACTTTCATGTACAAAATATCTCAACTTTTCTTTATGAAATAAGATCCATCATGAAGTAATGGGTACTCATAAGTTGACTCCCGTTTCTATCTTAGCCTTTTAATCATCCTCGTGTCATTGCATGTATTCAAGGAATCAGTTCAGTTCATGATACTCAATTCACGTATCATGTTTCAGAATCAGTCAAGTAATCATGATTTAAGTTAGGTATGTTCAATATATAATCCCAGTTTCTTCAGTACTCTGAGCTAAATCAGTCTCATTCGAGGGCGAATGTTCCCAAGGGGGAGATATTGTAATGCCGCATACTTTTCTTAGCTCAGTTCAGCTCCTAATTGCATGTAGAAGAGGATTTTGAACATTATCAACAAGTTTTTTCACATATAAATACATAATTACAACCTTATTAACTCATTAAACACAATATAACCCAACACGATAGACTAGACAAACACCTAGCTCAAGCTAGTCACACTGGGGTTTTTGGTTGAAGTCTAAATGGTTAATTTGAATCAAACTCATGTGAAAACACCATTAAATATTGTAAACACATACATGGACACTTAGATGCACATTTATATCATTATAAACACATTAAGCACTTGAATCATCCTTAAAATAAGGCTAAAAAGGCTAGAATAGTTACGCTAGAATGCATAAATGCACCCCATATCACTCTAATTGCTTGATAGAAGTGGCATGTAACTCGACATTCAGGGTCAATCTTGAAATATTGGCCTTAATCTCCTTAAGCCTGATCTCTTGATTTTCTTGACCCTTAACTAACTTAGCCAGCATCTCTTCTATTCTGGATTCTGCATCTCGTCTGCCAGGTGGAATATACCTATTTCCCATCTCTCTATAGTCATCCTTATTTATCCAGTCACTTTCTCACTCTCTTCTATGGGATCTGTGTCTATCATAGTAGTTTTGACCTTGATTACCTTGCCCTTGGGCTTGGGAACTCGCGAACTGACGATCTAGATAATTTTTTTCCTCCTCCAATTTTAAATCATAAGCTTTGGAAGCTGACCCCTATGTTGATACTACATTCACTTTCTCGAAAGTCGCTACTTTAAGATGCTTTGCTAGTCCCCTAGATTAGTTCTTAGCAATGCAATCTCTTATGATAATGTATCATCAGTTACTTTCTGGCCACATGAGGCACCAATAACATAAGTGCTAGATCCCTTCTCAGCCTCTTGAGTTTTTTATCCTTGGTTAGTGAGCGATATCTGATCTAACATCTCTGAAGCTGCCTTCCATCGTATTCTCATAAATTCTCTTCCAGATCTGGTGTCTTCTATGGGTCTAAAGTTGATGGTGAAGGCTCGGTAAAACATCTCCAATAAGCTCATTCCTGGCAATCGATGGTTGGTCACCATACTTAGCTTCTTCTTAGACCTGTACCATGCTTCGTACATAGATTCCAACTTCAGTTGCCTAAAATTATAGATCTTATCCTTAAGTTGCATCATCCTGGATGGAGGAAAGAACCTATTTAAGAATTTCCTATGCAACTCATTCCACATAGTGATAAAGCCTATTAGTAGTTCCCCTAACCATAAAGACGTTTCTCTTGTAAGTGAAAAGGAGAACAACTTCAGTCTAAGTGTTTCCTGATTCACCCCTGGATTTATATATGAACGCATATCCTGATGAAATTGGCAAGGTGAAATTTTGCATTATCTGTAGGCAGACTTGAAAATACACACATTAGATTTAGAAGTTAGATCATTGCGCTCGCGATGTCAAACTTGATGCTTGAGGGTAAAACAAGAGAAACTATGGATCCAGTCTTTGTCGGCTCAACATATCCCAAGTCTTCTTCATCATCTATATATGGCTGCACATACTGATATGTTGGGATTACTTGAACATAGAAACCTCTAGCTCTATTCTGATCTCCATTGGGTACTGCTCGATGGTTTGCTACCTGTCTCTGCTCAGCTAGCTCTGCCTCCCTAGCTACCCATTGAGCTTCTTCTATTGCCCTACTCACGTTCTTAACTTGATCTAATAGCACACCAATTTGACGATCAATAATATCTTGTACCCTTTGGAAGGAGGGGGAGGTACAACATCACGAACCCCTTTAGGAAGTTCATTTCTTTTCTGCTCAAATATTTTACTATGTGTTTGTAGGATCCTCTATGGATTTGGATTTAGTGGGAGTAAGGGATTGACTCTACTCAATGTGCTAGGAATACACCGTTTTATGCCCGACTAAGAAAAAAATAAAAAGAAAAACCCATAAATTGCAACAACTTCAATTCATAAAGCAACATCGTATTCCCCAGCAACGACGCCAGAATTTTGATGATATCCAAACTGCACCTCCTTTCAGAAGATGATATAGTT
Organism: Capsicum pubescens; assembly: GCA_030864215.1. Classification (NCBI taxonomy): domain Eukaryota; kingdom Viridiplantae; phylum Streptophyta; class Magnoliopsida; order Solanales; family Solanaceae; genus Capsicum; species Capsicum pubescens. The sequence goes on along the minus strand of CM061544.1, from coordinate 101,710,351 downwards.
GTTGTCAAAATATAGCAACCCAACAAAGGTTGGGGCGAATCATAAAGGAACGCGTAGAATTTTGAATCTCAGCAGTTGTTGTTAGCGGGTAGAACAAGAAAAGTAAGGGGGAATTTTTGTAGTAATCTCGAGCAAGTAACTATATCAACTTCATTTGTAATCATTCATAGGTGAACACTAGGATTCTGTCCCCGAATCTCTTCAAATTCATAGGCTTAGCATGCTTTGTTGAACTAACCTAATACCTTGCATGTAGAATTGATAAGTTATGTACCTTCTACAGTTTTTTGGATAAATAGAAAGATTTCACCCTTTACCTTTTGAGTCTCAGGATGTCTTACTAATTCTTATCTTGATCCCAGTTACTATTACTTTCTGAGTCTCTAGTTATTAGATGAAATCTAACCATCTTACTTAGATAAAACCTAGAAGCACGGATCGATAGCTAAACTCCAAATTACTATTGTCTTTATATTTTCCTAGTCACTACTCTTCATTTTGAGTAAGTAGCAATATCTAGGCGGGATCGTAACATGTGCACCCATTAAGAAAATTATTATAATAAAGATAAAGTTATGCATACGTGGGTATTTATTGAGAACAACAACATCACTTCCCCTTCTTTGTCAATCCGCTAGGGTTTCTACAACCCTAGCTATGGGTTTTAGCTGCTCATACTTGTGAAGAAATCAATAATATTTATAATCGAAAGCATAAAGAGAATTACAATGATAAGAAATATAAAAACCCACAACTGTAACTGAATTAATCAACTGAATTCAATACAAGAGAATCCCAAGATCAAAATTGAATCTTGGAATCAAACTATATTTGTTAATATCAAAAGTGTGTAACTCTTACTAAAAAACAAATAAAGGTTATTTATAGTACATGAGGAAACCCTAAAACCAAAGCTCGAATGAAATAGGAGAAAATAGGGTCGGTGGCCATATGTGGTCTACACTTGCGCCCTGACCCTAGGCATCGGTAGTACCTACGGTCAGCAGGGTGAGCATAGGTATAGGGTATAGGTACCAAATGAAAAAATCCTACAAGTCATCTATCAGGATTTTGAACTTTTGGAACTTGCTTTGCCTACTTGCAGTTCGTAGGTCCTACTTATGGTCCACACATTGACTTAGTAAGTGTTGGGAGTCATCTTTTTAACTCTTATTCTATTCTTAAACATGCTTTGATCACGAACAAGTCGATAAGTTTCCCAAACATCCATAATTGCTCCAAAAAGTAGTCAAAAATATCTTTTTTCCTCTTTTTTATGAACTTAGCATCCAAAGGATGATTTCCTACAAAACATACCCAAAATGCATCATATCTAACAAAATAACCTCAGAAACTTGAATATTTTTCTCATTTTAAGTGTCGAAAGTTCTATATCTCTATAGCACATTAATTATTCAGAATAGGCTTCAAGCGCTCAGAGTAGGCAGAGTGCTATGCAGATGATAAACTTCATGCCTTGAGATTTGGTGTTGGTGATCGATTTTTCCTTCGTGTTTCACCCATGAAGGGCGTGATGAGGTTTGGAAAGAGGGGCACTTCTAGCCCCGGATATATTGGACCATTTAAGATTCTTTGGGCTATCAGGGATGTGGCTTATGAGGTAGCATTACCACTAGATTTATCAGTTGTTCATTCAGTTTTTATGTTTCCATGTTTTGGCTTTACATTTTGGCTGAGTCTCATGTCATTCATTAGGGATTAAGTCCAGTTAGATGTGAGGTTGTCTTTTGTTCAAGAGTCTATCCCCATTTTGGCTAGGGGTGTTAGACGATTGCGTTCTAGAAATATCCTAGTGGTTAAGGTCTATTAGTGACATCGACCTATAGATAAAGTTACTTAAGAAGTCGAGATTGATATGCATAGTGGTTATCCCTAGATTTGACTAATTTCGGTATTTGTCTTGCCTTTAGTTCGAAGACAAACTAGATTTTTAGTGGTGGATAATGTAATGATTTAATTTTTGGTGATTTATGGGAAATATTTATTTCTTTATGATTTGACCATTTTACTCCCTCAGTGTTATTTATGTGAATTTATAGTGTTTGGTGGTTATAATGGCTCTATAGTTGACTTTGGTTGACATTTATTGATTTGTGTGTTGGATAGCAATACAGACTACCCTAGCCAATTCGGATGTCAATTTTAGGTAGGAAACATGGTTGGTGTGGTATTACATCATTTAAATCTCATTTTGACCCTCAATTTGAAAAGTTGTGAAATTGGATTTCATGGATTAACTTTGTGAAAATGACATGCTATTAGAAAATCTTATATCACCATTGAGCCTGGAGAATAAAATTTGATAGGTTAGAATAGTTTATTTGCATTCTTAAGTTCTTGACGAATCTCGAAGGATATGCGAAGACTTGAAATTATCCAAGTCTCCAGCTGGTGCACAGTTTAAGCGAGTTTTAGTTTCTTAAGCGACCTGGCAGCCAACCAAGGGTATCGCTTAAGCGACTCCCTTGTCGCGTAAGCGACTGTCGCTTAAGCAACGGAAGTGTCGCTTATGTGAAACCTATGTATATAGTGGGTATCACATAAGTGACATCTAGTCACTTAAGCGATAGCGGCTTAAGCGACCGGGTGATCGCTTAAGCGATCCCTAGGTGAAATATTTCTCTTTTTCGTGTTTTTTTTTTTATTTTTAGACTTGGAGCTTGGGGTTTTGAGGTTTTGAGTAATTTATTCTATTTTTAAGCTTGGGTAAGCTCCAAATCCATATTTTAATTATTTTCTTTGATTTCCCACATTTAAACCTTGTTAAAACTTGAATTCAAAAGTAAAATTTGGGGATTTTGACCCAGAAAGCCTAAATTAGTATTTCTTAGATCTAATCCCCAATTTCAATTCGTTCTCACTTGGATTTTCTTCTGTAAGTTTCTTTAATCATGGGAAACATATTGTTGGACAAAAATTTCAATTTTTACTATATTTTTTGAGAATCCATTTTGCAGGTCAATTTTAACCCCAACCCAAAAATGGGTAGTATAGGTAACGTTGGCTTTATTTTGATGTGTAGATTCTATATTTGTATATTTTAATAGTTTTTAGGTCCATTCATTTGGGGAAATCTTTGTGTTGAGGCTTTTGCACCGATTTTGATATTCAAGATAGGTTATGACTTAACTTTCTTCAGACCAGGCTAGGTAGTGAATATTGGTATAATATCAGGTTGAGGATATGAGAACCAATCATGAAAAATATTATTATTACTGTGTTTTTCCTATGTGGCGGCTTGTATTGTTGATTATTTTGGGGTTTTGAGACATTTTCTATTATGTGTGGTCGTTTGGGTTCTTATATGATGATATTGGCCTGGTATTTGAATAATTGGTTGTTGTTCTTGGTGGAAATCGCATAAATTGGTAATTATATATTACCAAACAACATATTATGGTATATCTTACTCTATTGGTATATGTATTATATTGGATCTTGGATGACTGGTTTATTGAGTGGATTTTAGCTCACGTACTTGGTAATATTGGTTGAAATTTGGAAATTCTCATTTTGTTGGTTGTGAGCATTGCATCCTCATGTCATAGATATACTTGTAAAACATCGATACCACTGTGGAAATACTGGAATCAGTTTGTGACATCATTATCGACCCTCTTCAAAGAATATGGCAGAGAGAAGTCTTGGATATTGGTATTAGATAGTGGACTGCATATAGGCTCGCAAACCCCCCATGGGTCCTACCTCGAGAGCACAACTCGTTAGGTGTATATGAAGGTTGTGCGATAAGATCGTGCATGACATCATCATCATCTTCATTGCATTTTATATATATTGTGCGCATTCTACATTGTATTATTGTCTTTGATGTGATTTATCCCTATGTTTATTTCTTTCTTCGTACTTGTATGTGTGATATCTATATACCTATATTTTTTTTTGTGTAGTATATGTGAATATTGTAGAACAGTTAGTGGAGACAGTGTGGGTTACCATTTAGGGCATTTTCTTATTTTAGGTGATGTAACCATAGTGTCTATTTATATGCTTTATTTTATACTTTGCTTTTGGCCTATGATACCTACTGAATACAAGTGGACCTTACTCACCCTACTGCACCTTTTCGATACAGATCCAGGTCTGAGTGTGCCGTACGATAACTGTTTCAGGCCGTATCTGGAGTATATTTGAAGTAGTGGCTTTCTTATGCTTTCGAAGTGACCTACTACTTTTTTCTATCTATTTCATGTCTTGTTTGTATTCGGTGATAGATTATAATCCATTTGGAATATTATTGTATCTTTTGACTCTTAAGTTGTTTTTAGTAGTTAATACACTGTGACACAAGGTTTTGCGATATTGCCTGGTATTTTTTTGTTATGTTTCTTGCTATATTATTGAATATGTGTGGTTTGACTCTATTCTAGGAGTCTTGCCTTAGGTTTTGGTAATGTTTTCTCAAATCATATCAGTTTAGGTAATAGGCTTGTTAAGGTTCTCTGCGGCAAGTGCTATCATGACACCTAGTTTTTGGGTTGTGACATGATTATTAAATCTAGAGAAAGTTAAGGGTGGTATATAGTAAAGGAGTATCCAAGGATGAATTTAGTGTTTTTCCGAATCTAGTTTATCCAGGTGAGTTGAGCATTCAAGTGTAGGCCGTTAGAGTACAAAAATTATGGCTCAGGCTTAAGGATATGGAGTAAGCCCATATGCTTAGAATGGTGGCTTTGATCTAAGGGGGAAATGTTAAGGTAGAGAACCAAACCAAGTTTTGCTAAGTAAATTGTGATGCATGTCAATGAGAGTTATTATAAGATAGTGATTCATTCTTAATCTAGCGTATTCCTTGGATTTTAGTCATTATGTCACCCTATATATGTCTTTCATGATAGATCTACGCCCGTAATCAATGCTTATACACTTCATACATATTTATGTTTATTCTTAGGGCCTATAAAAGAAGTAACAATTTCACTTGGTGATCATAGTCATGCCCCATGAATCTATGAGTTTCAATCTTATGTTAAGTAAGTTATGATAGGTATGAACCAATTTTTTAGAGTATGCTCAGTTACCAAAACTTATGATACACCCTTAATGACCAGTGAAATTTGCATTATGTCATATATGCTCTCAGTTTAGACCTCTTTAATGAATCCATTACTATGATACTCTATTCTTCAGGCAATAATCAAGTGACAATGTTATATATAGTATCCTCTCATGCTTTAGATCCTCATATTGTATCACTTCAATGATCCTCTATATGTTAAGATAGTGGTGTGGAGATGGATGAACAATGGTTTTGATAGGAGAGAGTAGATGTAACACCCTCAAAATTTCGAGCATTTTATTTTTGGACTTCCCGTTCTCGAAATATCAAATTTTTTACTCAAATTTTATTTGGGGGTGTTAAAAAGGTAACCCAAAAGAATTTTAGAATTTTTGGACAGGGTTCTGGGATAGTTTGGGTCACGGAGGCAGTGAGCCTCTGTGATAGCCCCATTTTATGGAGACTATTCTCAGCGATAGAATCCATGTCATGAAGACTGGGTGTCTGTGATAGGATCCACGACACGGAGGATAGCCTCCACGATAAGGTTTGTGCCAGGACCTGTGCCATTTTTGGATTATTTTGTTTAATTAAAAAGGGGAAAAGGGGCAATGAAGTCTTTTCACCTAGGCACAACTTTTAAACATATAAGGACAAATTCTCATCAATTTCTCAACATACTCATTATTCACTCCAAAATATCCTCTCTCAAAATCCCTTTTTTAATCCAAGGCTAGGATTTAAGGAGGTAATCATCTAGGGTCCTAAGAGTGTGGTTTTCTTTGAAATTTTTGGCAATTAAGGCATGTATCTCTTTTTGTATACTTGCATTTTATTAATGTCATGAAATTAGTTATTATTCATGGTTTGATAATGGGGTTTTGAACTACGCGTTGAGGATTGTGGATGTGATTGGTCTAAATGTTTTTCCATGGTTTATTATGCAATAATTATGCTTTAATTATGATTTTGAATATTGTAGGGTGCATGGGAATGGTAATTAAACCAAGGAGTCATGATTAATCCCCAAGTTTGATGATTTTGCCTTGATATATGGTTTTGGAAATTATGTGCCCTCAACCTGTTTGTGAACTTGACAATGAAGATAATTTTATCACATGGTTTGATTATTCTTGGAATCCTTGCTTTGCATAAATGGTAAACAGAACATGAATTGGTCTGGTTTGGTTTTCAAATGGTTTTGGTAAGGCCATGGTGGCCACGATTTTGATTTAATTAGAACCTTTACAGTCAAATTTGGTTTAATAGTTTTGTATGGCCTAAAGGGATAGACTTACAAGCTCTAATTTTGGTATGACGATACCAATGGGAGATAAACCGATACAGCCCGTGGGTTTCTTTAGGACGGCAAAGCTATACAGTCCAGGTTAAGGTTTTACTCTCATGTTAAGCCATGTTCCCTTTCCCGATATGTAATATATATATATATACATATTATATATGTTATTATGCATTGGGTTTTACTAGTTTTCATATTATGGATTATGGCAATATTTTATCTTTTATCCCAAAGTTACATACTAGTGCTCCAACTACTAACCTTCTTCAGACATTGTATCCCTACACGAAGTAGGAACTGACCACACTTCTACCTTTCCTATTTAGTGATCAGGTGTGCATGGTTAGATTAAAAAATGACTTGAAGTGGTGATTTTCAATCTTTTGGAAGGCTTCATTTCATGTTTTGGTTCCCCTTGTCTTAGACTTTATTTTAGATTGGTTTTGGCCATGGTCAGCGGCATGTCCCGATATCTTACTGGTATTTGATTTTGTTAGAGGCTTTGTTGGAATACTGTGGATATGGGTTTTATGGTTGTCGTACGGTTTTAGTTTTATTATTATGGATGGATTTTGGATGTTGATCTTATATAGTCTTTTGGGTTTATCTTTTCTAATTTGTCAGATATTTATTGGTTACATTAGAATAGGTTAAGGGAGTGGTATCCAGCCCTTGGTGGACTTGAGATACCCATCACGGCCAGTCCCTAATTTGGGTCGTGATAAAGTTGATATCAGAGCCTAGGTTTTGGTGCCATAGGGGTGTCCACAAAACTATGTTAAGTAGAGTCTTTTTTAAGGGTGTGTAGCGCACCGCACTTATAAGAAAGAGTCTACGAGGCATCTAGGAATGTTTTCTTTTTTTATTTGTCTTATTTCTGTGCTATAGAGTCTAAGGTCTTGGATTACTCTAACTTCCATTTATTCGCCTTTCAGATCATGCCTCCTAGACGATCTCAATCTCATTGAAACTTATCTGTCCCATCTAAGGATAATGTTGGTGGATCTCATCCAACATATGGGGTATAGACCTAGTCTAGGGTCACTACTTCTAATTTTCCCTGTGGAGTTCTACCCATATCTATTGATCCTTCTCTAGCCGGTGACATTCATACTCAGCTACCTCGGGGAGATATCACTAATGCCAAGTTTTGTTAGTCCATTCATCTGTTGACTCAGTTAGTAGCATCTCAGTCATGTTAGATGGGTTCTGATGTTGTTGTTGTGAGTTCTTCTGAGTCCACTAAAGTTGGCTAGTGTATAAAACTGAGCCCTCCAACTTTCACTGGTACTAAGGTTGAGAAGGATCCTCAAAGATTTAAAGATGAGATAGAGAAGATCTTTCAAGTTATGCATGCTATTGAAGTAGAGGGTATGGAATTCAATTCTTATCAGTTGAAGGATATAGCGTACCAATGGTATGAGGAGTGGGAGTAGCTTAGGGGTGATGATGATGAGTCTGCTTTATGGGATGATTTCTCTAGTGCCTTTCTGTATTGCTTCTTTCCTTGGGATTTGAGGAAGGAAAAAGCTGAGGAATTTATGAATCTGAAGCAAGGTAGGATGACAGTAAAGGATAATGCCTTGAAGTTATATCAATTGTCGCAATATGCTCCTTAGATAGTGTCTAGCATAAGGGATAGAATATGGAAATTTGTTTTTAGTTTATCTCGTGAGTTGATTTTGGAGAGTAAGGTTGCCTTATTGAATTAGGATATAGACATCTCTAGACTTGTGCTCTATGCAGCAAGTTTATGAGGAAAAGAATAAGCAAGTGGATATAGGGGAGAGGCAGAGTAACACGTTTTTGTTATTCAACTTAGGGTGGAGGTCAGCAGCAAAGTGGTGGAGATGGTGGGAAACGGTCTAAGAAAAGGTGAGGCAACTCGGGTTCATATTCGATGGCCAGTGATCCTTATCCAAAGCAATCCAGATATTATCATTTTCATGGTGGTGATGTTTCTAGGGCACAGGGTGCTCAATCTCAGGCCAATGAGTCCAGTCGGCTCCGTCATATGCTCCTTATAGACTATGTGGTCAATTGTATCAAGGTTTTCTGTGATGAGGAAAGAATTAATATTTCAATTATAGCCAGCTGTGTCATATGCTGAAGGATTTCCCTTGGGGCAAGGTTGCTTTAGGGTCCAATAAGGTTTCTATTGCTACGTCGTCAGCTCATGTGCCAAAGGGTGCCAGTTCTAGTACTGACTTAGGTCGAAATTGCTTCTATGCTCTTACTACCCGCCAGGGGTCCAAGGCCTCCATGGTGTTGTTACTGGTATTTTAAAACTCTTCTCTTGTTATGTGTATTGATTATTTGACCTATGTTCTACTCTTTCTTATATGACCTCATTTATAGTAGTGCATTTTGGTTTCAGTCCTGAGTGTATTTTGAACCCCATTTTTCTTTCTACCTCAGTAGATGACTTGGTGGTTGCTATGAGGTTCTATAATGGTTGTGTGGTATCTATTAGTGGAAGGGAAACCTTGGTGGATCTATTTGAATTAGACATGTTAGATTTTGATGTCATTCTAAGGATGGATTGGTTGTACTCGTGCCATGCTTCTTTAGACTGTCAGAATCGTAAGGTCATCTTTAATTTTTCTTAATAATCCAGTTGTTAAGTGGGGTGGGAGTTCCCTAGCACCTAAGGGAAGGTTCATATCGTATCTTAGAGCCCAAAAATTGATTTCCAAAGCGTGTCTTTATCATTTGGTCTGGGTTAAAGATTCTAACTTGAAAAGTCCTTTTTTACAATTTGTACCCATGGATAGTGAATTTCCTGAGGTTTTCCTGATGTTCTTCCTAGTGTCCCTCTAGATAGGGAAACTGATTTTGGAATTGATCTTATTTTGTACACTTGTCCTATCTATATCCCTCCTTATAGAATGGCTCCAGTTGAGTTGAAGGAGCTTACAAAGAAGTTAAAGATTCTCCTTGACAAGGGTTTTACCGCCCCAGTGTGTCTCCGTGGGTTGCTCTTATTCTCTTCGTTCATAATAAAGATGTTTCTCTTTAGATTGGTATTGATTACTTCCAGTTGAACAAGGTAACTATGAAAAATAAGTACCCTTTTCCTAGGATTGATGATCTATTTGTCCAGCTTCAGGGTGCTAAGTGTATCTCTAAGATTGACCTCCATTCGGGCTATCATCAACTTAAGATTAGGGAGGAGGGTGTCCCTAAGACTATCTTTCGTACCCGATATGGACATTTTGAGTTCTTGGTTATGTCTTTTGGGTTGACCAATGCCCCGATGATATTTATGGATCTCATGAACCAGGTATTCCATCAGTTTTTAGATTTGTTTGTAATTGTGTTTATAGATGACATTCTGGTATACTCAAACAGTAAGGTAAATCATACTAATCACCTCCGTGTTTTGTTACAGACCCTAAAGGATCAACAATTGTAAGCTAAGTTTTCTAAGTGTGAGTGATACGCCCAAATTACAACTCTCGCTAGAGAGTGTAAGCGGTCGCTGTCAAATATAGAACCCAACTAGGTTAGGTGCCGAATCCCACAGGGAATACTGTGTTCACTATGTATTGTGGTTGTTACTAGACTGTTGATCGAAGGTTCCAGAATAGAGGGTTGTTTTAATTTATCAATTACATTCAAATTTTTGTCATGGAAAATAATCCAACTGTAGGTTATTGCTAATAGTAATTCAATAAGAGAAGTCAAACTAGAGTTATGGTTACCAAGATGCTTAAGCAGCTAGGGTTGTGAACTATTTTGGATTCCCGATGAACAATTCTTATTGCAAGTGTAATTGAATTCAATAGTTTACTCATTAGTTTCTTAACCTAAATGAGTAACTTATCCCTTAAATCTTTCAAACTTAAGGAACATAGTACTAATTCAACTGTAATCTCATATGGATTGATCCGGTTAAGGCATCTACCCTCTATCCAAAGGTTAAAGCCTTTAGATTTATGTAAACCCTTTCTTTTCCCAACAATCACTTTTCTATTTGAACAAGTGTTGTTCTTGGGCTCACTTTTCGAGTTTTCTCCCAAGAAGAGTCATTAAAGTGAAGAAGAGTTTATGCAATATCAATTACTCATGGGAATCTACTAGATTCAGAACCCAAAATCAGCTTTTCACCTTAAGGATCCCATAACCCTAGTTATGGGAGCTTAGCCACACATTTCCACCCAAGAAAGAGAAGCAACCATTGTGTTATTCATAAATTAATTCAAAGTTCACTTACAAAAGTCACAATTGTTGTTCTTTAATCTTCAATAGAAAATATGATAAAGGAATCTAGATCCATAAATCTCCAATGAATCCTAGAGAAAAACTATGTAACAATGTATTTTCAGTATGGAAAACCTAGTAAAAAGATAAGAGATGGATAAAAGATCCCCAATAAAACCTAAGACTGGATATTTATATGTTCCAAGGTAAAAAGAATTTAAAATTCAGAATTATAAAATCAACGTCCAAAGTGACGGCTAAAGTGATAAAAGAATTTAAAATTCAGACTGGATATGGGTCGTCGCTGATGGTCCTAGAGAGCCTAATTCTTCTTGAAACTGATGGCCAAAATGGTGGTCTGTCAAAATACTGACAGTCCACCATATGGGTTGTCGCTGATGGTCCTGGAGACATGGGTTCGATTTAGGCCTGACGCTTGATTTGGTGGTCCATTGCAAGACTAACGGTCCACCACATGGGTCATCGCTGAGTGTTTTGGGATGCCTTGTTCTGTATAATACTGACGATTGAACTGGTGGTTCGTCGCAAGACTGATGGTCCACCATTTTGACCGTCAGAAGTGTTTTTCTTCTAATTTTCTGAGTCTTTTCCCTCAGCTGGCTCTTTACCCTGAAAAACTAAAAAACAGTATTAAATGTAACATTGGTTGCTTGAAAACATGCAATTTTCCTAAGAAAAAGATGAAAAATATTCTGTCAAAAGCCAGAAGATCAGTGAGTTCTTGTTGAATGTTGTTACTTTTCTATGTCATGTTGTTTCTAGTAAAGGGATCATAGTAGATCCACAGAAGGTTGTGGTGGTTAAAAAGTGGCCTAAACGCACGACTCCAATCGATACTCAGAGTTTCTTGGGTTTAGCAGGTTATTACAAGAGGTTTGTGGAGAGCTTTTCATTGATTATTGCACCTTTAACTAGGTTGACTCAGAAGAAGGTGAAGTTTCTCTGGTCTGATGCTTGTGAAGGGAGTTTTAAGAAGTTGAAAGATAAATTGACTTTTGCTCTAATTTTGACCTTGCCCGAGGGTAGTGATGATTTCATGGTTTATTATGATGCATCCCATGTGGGACTTGGTTGTGTTTTGATGCAGCATGGAAAGGGGGTAGCATATTCTTCTAGGCAGCTGAAAGTTCATTAGAAGAATTATTCGACACATGATTTGAAATTTTTGATTGTGGTGTTCGTATTGAAAATTTGGTGGCATTATCTATATGTGGTTCATGTTGACATCTTTTCAGATCATAAGATCCTGCAGTATGTTTTCACCCAGAAAGAGTTGAATCTTAAGCAGATGAGATGTCTTGAGTTGCTCAAAGACTACGGCATGAGTCTAAACTATCATCCAGGTAAGCCTAACATTGTTGTTGATGCTCTGAGTAGGTTATCTATGGGGATCTTGATTCATGTGAAAAGGGAGAAGCGGGACTTGGTGAAGGATATTCACTATTTGGATAATCTTAGAGTTTGTCTCCTATATTCTGAGGATGGTGGTGTGTTCGTGCAAGAGGTGGTGAGGCCATATCTAGGTTGTGTGTTCCCGATATGGATGGGCTGCGAGGTAGAATTTTGGTCAAAGCTCATAAGTCACATTATTTGATTCATCCTAGTTCGACGAAGATGTGTCATATCCTTAAGGAGATTTATTGGTGGAATAACATGAAGAAGGATGTAGCTAGTTTTGTGGCTAAGTGTATGGTGTGTCAACAAGTAAAAATGGAACACTTGAGGCCTGGTGGGTTGTCTTCAGAAATTGAGTTACTTGTATGGAAATGGGAAGTGATAAATATGGATTTTGTTACTAGTATTCCATGGTCCTTAGACCAGTTTGATTCTATTTGGGTCATCATGGATAGGATGGCTAAGTCTGCCCTCTTCTTGTCGGTGAGGAGTAATTATTTTGTTATGGATTATGCAAGGTTGTATATTCAGAAAGTCATGAAGTTGCATAGTACTCCTATTTCCATTATTTTATATCATGGTACTCAGTTCTCATCTTATTTTTGGCAGTCATTTCAGTAAGGTTTGGGGACTAAAGTGACCTTAGTACTACTTTCAACCCGCAGACAAATAGACAAGTGGAAAGGACCATTCAGACTATAGAGGATTTGTTTTGAGCTTGTGTAATTAATTTTGATCGTAGATGGGTGGACTATTTACCTCTTATAGATTTTGATAACGCTCAATCTACAGCTCTCGTAGGAGTGTAAAGCGGTCGTTAGCAAATATAGCACCCAACCTGGGTTGGGTGTCGATCCCACAGGGAATAGCTTGGCCAACAAGTAAGCAAGATTACTAAACTTTTGATGCAAGTCTCGTAAAAAGGGGGGGATTGTAATGTGTCACCAAAACAATTAAATAAAAGCTGAAAATAGCAAAGTAAAAGAGAAAGATTGTTACGTAAGTTGTAAACAATGAGAATTGAGGCGTTGGGGTTATGTCCACCTTCTGAGGTATACGTCTCTATTGGCTATGAGTGTGTAGAATTCTGACATGCAATTTCTTATAGAGGATTGTAGTCGATGGTAAATCCAAGCGTCTCTCGACCTAAACAAGGACTATTTCACTTTAACTCTCTCGAGCTTAAAGCGTGTCTAACGGTACGAATTCTCCAAGAGGTTAGTCCAGTTACGGCACTAGTTTTTTAATAGGAAAGGGTGTCCTACTACCTTGACATTATCTCTTTTCCAGACAAATAGCTTTTCTCTCGAACAAGTTAAATGTTAGACTGGCGTATTCTTGCGTTTGCAACCGCAAAGAATGTAGATTAAGATGAAGAGAATAATGATATAAGCAATATACGTGCCTCGAACTCACAAACTCACAGCAATAGATAGTAACTCATTCGGCTTCCATAACCCCAACAGAGAAGTTTAGTTACCCATGAATGCGAAGGAAATCACGATTGACATTGTTATTATATCACGATATTGAGTAATGGCGTGTAGATCAAGTGATAGGCGTGAGGCGTGATTCCTTAGCAAGTAACGATTCTCTTGTTGTGGAATTTAAGAATAGAAGAGTAGAAGAAGAAAAATAGAATTGAATTGTAAGACGAGAAGTTAAGAAGATGTTAGAAGATGTAAAAAGATGATAGAAGATGTGAGGGATGGAAGGAAGTATTGTGTTCTCCCTCCTTCCTCCCTCCCCCTTTAAAATCTCTAGCATGATAGGGTATTTATAATACCCATATCCTACTCCTGCTAGATAAATAAAATATCTAACCAAATCCTACTAGGCTAATGTAATACTTAACCCAATTGTACTAGGTTAATGTAACATTATCATAATCCAAATAAAATAATGAAATACATAACCTAATTGTACTAGGTTAATGTATCATTGTCAAAATCCAGCTTTGTGTCTGTAAGTCCCCAAAGTCTTCAGAATTGCTGTTTTAGCCCGGGACAGATTTTTCATGCAGCAGTTTTGGTCCCCCAAAGTCTTCAGAAATGCTGTTTTAGCCCGGGACAGATTTTCCATGCAGCAGTTTTGGTCCTTAGGCGTGTAAACTCCCTTCCCTTCCTTCGTGATCTTTCTTTAGCGTCAAGTAAGCCATAAAATGCTGAATTATGCATCATTTATACCTGAAACTTTACTAATCATGTTCGTTAGCTCATTTACAGGAAAAAGGACTAAAAGTGCATGAAATATATAATTTGTTCTCAAAACTAGGCTAAAATATGGGCAAAATATATTGATATAGGTGCGTAAATTCGCCTATCATCAACACCCCACACTTAGAGCTTTGTTCGTCCTCGAACAAACTATCATGTCCTTCTAAACGTCAACTTAGGGTTTTACAGCAACAACACAAAATATTTGTCAAGACAAGCACAACAATTATCAACAAAGAGTATCTTTTCGATTAGAAGTAGAAACAGTTTAACCTCTAGCATAGACTCGTGATGGTGATCAACTCGCATGCAAACGTTACTGTGCATGGAATCATATACAACTATCCAAAACTCATCAACCATGTGTGTCTCACAATATAGTACCCATAATCACTCACAAATATAGCATATTTTTCAAACATGGGTATCAAAATGTCCTTGCTCTCAATCTCACAAAGAATTCATATGTAGCGACTGATGACCATAGGCTTGCCCTTAATGTAATACTCTACTAAATGTTGGAATGTTAAGATTAGGATCAAGTAGGTCTTTTGATGGTTGTAATGTAGGCTAAGGGACAGGTAGGACTATTTTGGCCAAGAATAGTGACTAGGTTCCCAAGCGCTTTAATACATCACTTTGTATCATTGACACTTTTTTCTTTCAACCTTTCTTCTTTCTTTTTTCTACCACCCTTGTTCTCCTCTCTTTTCAATTTTAAGCACAACTCACTTTTCAGCTTTCTTTTCCTTTTTCTTTTCACAACATACCTCTTATGATAGCATTTTTTTTTATAACACATTCAAGAACCATTCCAATTTATAGCATTATACTCACCCAATTTCCTTTTATGTTGTCACATGACTTTTTCACTTTAAAGCACTTAGGGATTTTGGGATCAAATTATGGTCTTGAAAGAAATGGATTAGGCTTACATACAAGGTTGTCAAAGAAATAGGCTAAAGGCTCAAAAGGGTTAACTAGGATGATGTCCATGGGTAGGTAAAACTGAAGGTAAACATGTATAGGTTGCCAAAGAAATGCCTAAATCATATCCTAAACTTACACTCCTTATTTTCGCTTTGCATACATACCAGGCAAGTTCTAGCATCAGCCACACACATAGAATATACTATTATCTCACACACACAAGGCACATGGTCGACTTTATTGGAGGTAATATAGACTCTTGACCCAACAAGTGAAGGAATTGAACCACACAATATCACATAATGAGTCACAACTAGAGCCTAAACGTCTCAATAGTCACAATTGTAGCACATACTCTTGTTATAATCTCATGCTGCCTATCAAAATAATTTCATGCGAAGCTAGAAAAAATTTTCTACTAAAAAAACGAAACAAAAACAACGCAAGCAAACATAGATGCGATAGAGAAAGCAAACATAGATGCGATAGAGAAGTATAGCATACGATACCGCCACCCCATACTTAGTCGGGACACTGTCCTCAGTGGAAAATAAATACGAGGAACCTGGTTGGTCGGACTTATCCTCTATGTCTGGGGTCATACCCCTTGCATTGGAATCATCATCAGAGTCTTCATCCTCAGAAGTTCCTCATAAGTATCCCACTTAATTCCAAGCGTGAGTCGAGGTATTTGCAGCGAGGAAGGTTCTCCTTGTTCCTTGCGACTTCTCTTTTTGCCCTTTTTAGGAGGTGGTAGCCTTCTCCTTGCCTTGTCTCGCTTTAGGTGCCATTGTACCTGAGACTAGAAATAGTGTTAGTGGTAGCACAATATCAATGGATACAATCTATGCACAAGCAGTAGGGGTACCACCCCACACTTAGTTTTGTTGACACAAATCAGTGAAGTGAAAGCGGTCGATTACTCAGATTTCGTCGACATACGTTTTAGGAGTTGTATTCCGGCAAGAAAATAAGTGATGTATCACTACTTGCAGCCATTGCATTACTTTTATGTTAGATATAACAACACTACTACATAGGGGTTACCACATAATATAGTTACTTTCAACAATCACAACCTCCTATGTCGGCAGGCACTATAAGTCTTATCCCGATGAACGGGATAGCCTAACATGTAAGTATCCAAGTAGAAATTTTAAACAATGTTCAAGACTATAGCAATTCCGCAAATAGTATAACAATGCTATTAAAACCAAATTCAAGTCGGAAACAAGTCAAGATGATTCTAACGTATACGTCCACTCACATGATTTTGCATTAACATTCCAAACACATGAACTTCACCAACAATCTTTCAATATGTAGCAATTTATAATAGACATAGCAACGTAGTACTTACGAGAAATAAATGAAGAATAAGAGAGTACTTACTTGCTTGAAGCTTTTGGAGGTGGTTTTGTAAATTGGAAGAGCAAAAATAGAAAATTTTGAGAGGATTTGGATGAATATGCGGCACCTTTAGGTCACTTTGCAATGTGTTGTGTTATAAAACTAAGTCCCCTTTATATAGGAAGAGAATGGGTTGGGTTATGACTCATTTACAATCGGTTTTGGAGACAAAAATCCCACATATGCGGCGCATAATGCTTGGCATAGATATGACATATGCGGCGCATTGTCTATGGCATAATGGGACATATGCGCCACATAGTCTATGGCATTTGTAGACATATGCGCTGCATAGTCTATGGCATATGAGATACTGAGACCAAATGCCATAGCATAGGCGGCGCATAGTCAAAAGCATACCTAGGAATAGGCGGCGCATAGTGTATAGCACACTAGATTCCGAGACCTTAGGCTATAGGATAGGTTGTGCATCGTTCGTGGCCTAGTTTTACCAAGGCCTAGCCTTCCTCGAAGCCTATTTTGGCGTGAGAAAGGCTCAATCCATAGCCTTATGCATCACCCTTCCTAACTTACCAACTTTACCATACAATGCGTCCAAATCGTCAATTGAAATCAATCTCCTCGTTGACTACTTCTTGCACCTATTTTTGCTTAAACAAATAAAAACGATAAACGATGGGTTGCCTCCCATCTAGCGCCTTATTTATTGTCGTGGCTCGACATAGTTACCTCGAGTACTCAGACTTCGTCGAGATAGCTGGTGGATCATTTTCTGAATGGATTCAGACGACAATGAGGCTTACTTGTAGGAGGGGTACCAATTATATCATCAATAGTCCAACCCATAGCTCTCATGTATCTCTTCAGAGTAGAGATGAGAGCTTCTACGTGCTGTTCACTTAAATCATTTGCACTCTCCGGAAGTATATTTCTACTTTCCAAGAACACATACCTTAGATAATCGGGGAGTTTTTTCGATTCTAGCATTGGTGGCTCTTCAAGGGAAGTCTTTGCTGTAGGTGAAGGTTGATTCTTAAGATCACGGTCCGGTTGCTTAGGAGTATGGGAATAGGACTCTATTTCTGTTAGAGCACCCATAAGTTCTTCATATTCTTTAGCATCCTCATGCTCAACATTCAGCAGCGCAGCAGACAATGGCTCAACAGTAGGCTGTTTCTCTACAGATAATGCTTTCTTACCTTCATAATGAACATCAGCTACAGAGAACACATCCATATCTCTTGGCTGCTTCATCACTTTGCACAAATCAAAACGAATCACTTCGTCATTCATTCGAAATAAAAGCTCATTATCTCTCATGTCAATAAGCACACTTCCTGTTGCAAGGAAAGGACGTCCCAAGATTATGAGAACTTCAGAATCCACCTCGCAATCCAAAATCACAAAGTCTGCAGGAAAGATGAAGGAAGAAACCTTCACCAACACATCATTCAAGATACCCACAGGTCGTTTTACCGACCTATCAGCCATCACGAGCCTCATATTGGTTGGTGTCGGATCGCCTAACCCCAGCTTCTTGTAGACGGATAGTGGCATCAAATTGATGCTAGCACCCAGATCGCACAATGCCTTAGAAAAATTCATAGATCCAACCGTGCAAGGAATAGTGAAAGCACCAGGGTCTGCCTTCTTCTGTACTAAGGACCTTGTGGCAATTGCACTGCAATGATGAATATTATCTGCCGGCTCATAGCTTACTGCCCTCTTCTTTGTCAATAGGTCCTTCATGAATTTAGCATACCCAGGCATTTTTTCTAGTGCCTCTACCAACGGAACATTAATGGTCAGCTACTTCAACATGGTCATGAATTTGCTGAACTTTGTATCATTCGCCACCTTCTTCAATCTTTGAGGAAAAGGTGGTGGTGGGTATGGAATTGTTCTCTCCGTGGCTTTCTTCTCCTCTTGCTTCCATTTTTCAGCTTTTTCAGGTTGCACGTCGTGAGGAGTGACGTTAAGGACGTTAGGATCGGGTGCTGCGGCATCTTTCCCTTTCGCCTTATCATCAATTTTCGCTTCTTCGTCCACCACTTGCTTGCCTTTTTCTGAAGTTTCTAGCACCTTACCGCTTCTGGTAGTGATGGCCATGCATGACCCATCATTCCTTGGGTTTTGCACAGTATCGCTAGGTAAAGTGCCAGCCTTTCTTTGATTGAGTGCTGCTGAAAGTTGGCTCAATTGCTGCTCTATTTGCCTGATTGAAGTGGAATGAGAATCAACTAATTGCTTCATAGAGGACAAATCATTTATTACCTCAGTAACTCCCGCGCTTGTTGCTTCCACTCCTTTCAATAATTTAGCCATCATGTCTTCCATACTTCCAGAATTAGATGTGGTGGTATCACGTCTACCAGGGGGAACATATACACCACTCTTTTCATTGTTTTTTCTCCAACTACCTTGGTCCTTGTTTCCAGAATTATCATAATAGTTCCGACCTTGGTTTCCTTGGGTATTCCCACGGAAACCCCCCTGATTGTTCAAGTAGTTGGCCTCCTCTTCCGAATCAGATTCGTCTCTTCCTTTTAGCGCCACAGCTTTCACTTTTTCGGTCTTCCCTGATAATAAATGCTTTGTCAGAAGATCCACTTGTGTTTTCATGTGCGCCATATCTTGATCACGTTCTTCTTGTCTTCTTCTTTGGTCTGCAGTCATGCCAATAGATAAAGTGGGGCTTGCTACCTCGGAATCCCTGGTATGCCAAGCTCTACTTTGTTTCGTCATGCGATCTAGCATATTGCATGCTTGACCAAAGGTGAGGTCCATAAAAGATCCTCCAGCTGCGTTGTCCACCACTGGCTTAGTTATTGAATTCAAGGCTCTATACAATATCTCCATGAGGTGAACATTAGTCATGTGATGGTTTGGGCATCTCGCTAGCTTTGTCTTGAACCTCTCCCATGTTTCATGAAGAGCTTCAGTGGGAAGCTGACGAAAGTTGCTGATTTCATCTCTCAATTGTGCTCTTTTGGATGGCGGAAAGAATCTTTCTAGGAAAGCGTCTCTCAATTGCCTCCAATTTGTAATAGAATCAGGAGTCAGCCCATTCAACCATAGAGTTGCCTCCCCAGACAGAGACAATGGAAATAAGCGTAACCGAATTGCATTCTGACCAACTCCAGGATTGTCAAAAGACTTGCATGTAGAAATAAAGTTGATGAGATGCATATTCGGATCATCGCCTGCTAGTCCACCAAACAATCCCTTGAGTTGCAATAACTGAATCATGGTGCTTGTGATGTTGAACTTGGCTCCGGGCGCTAATGGTGGAAGAATAATGGCTCCAGTGGCTCCGGCACCATCAAGATCATCATCAACATCATCGAACGGTATTTCACGTTGTGCATCCATTGATGCACTGAACAAAAACCTGCAGTAAACAAAAACAAAAACTAAAAGTAAAAGTACGAGAGTCTTCGACCAAAGGGTCTAGTAATTTTCACGAACTTAATTGACACTTGTATTCCCCGGCAGCGGCGCCAATTTTTGATAACGCTCAATCTACAGCTCTCGTAGGAGTGTAAAGCGGTCGTTAGCAAATATAGCACCCAACCTGGGTTGAGTGTCGATCCCACAGGGAATAGCTTGGCCAACAAGTAAGAAAGATTACTAAACTTTTGGTGCAAGTCTCGTAAAAAGGGGGGGATTGTAATGTGTCACCAAAACAATTAAATAAAAGCTGAAAATAGCAAAGTAAAAGAGAAAGATTGTTACGTAAGTTGTAAACAATGAGAATTGAGGCGTTGGGGTTATGTCCACCTTCTGAAGTATACGTCTCTATTGGCTATGAGTGTGTAGAATTCTGACATGCAATTTCTTATAGAGGATTGTAGTCGATGGTAAATCCAAGCGTCTCTCGACCTAAACAAGGACTATTTCACTTTAACTCTCTCGAGCTTAAAGCGTGTCTAACGGTACGAATTCTCCAAGAGGTTAGTCCAGTTACGGCACTAGTTTTTTAATAAGAAAGGGTGTCCTACTACCTTGACATTATCTCTTTTCCAGACAAATAGCTTTTCTCTCGAACAAGTTAAATGTTAGACTGGCGTATTCTTGCGTTTGCAACCGCAAAGAATGTAGATTAAGATGAAGAGAATAATGATATAAGCAATATACGTGCCTCGAACTCACAAACTCACAGCAATAGATAGTAACTCATTCGGCTTCCATAACCCCAACAGAGAAGTTTAGTTACCCATGAATGCGAAGGAAATCACGATTGACATTGTTATTATATCACGATATTGAGTAATGGCGTGTAGATCAAGTGATAGGCGTGAGGCGTGATTCCTTAGCAAGTAACGATTCTCTTGTTGTGGAATTTAAGAATAGAAGAGTAGAAGAAGAAAAATAGAATTGAATTGTAAGACGAGAAGTTAAGAAGATGTTAGAAGATGTAAAAAGATGATAGAAGATGTGAGGGATGGAAGGAAGTATTGTGTTCTCCCTCCTTCCTCCCTCCCCCTTTAAAATCTCTAGCATGATAGGGTATTTATAATACCCATATCCTACTCCTACTAGATAAATAAAATATCTAACCAAATCCTACTAGGCTAATGTAATACTTAACCCAATTGTACTAGGTTAATGTAACATTATCATAATCCAAATAAAATAATGAAATACATAACCTAATTGTACTAGGTTAATGTATCATTGTCAAAATCCAGCTTTGTGTCTGTAAGTCCCCAAAGTCTTCAGAATTGTTGTTTTAGCCCGGGACAGATTTTTCATGCAGCAGTTTTGGTCCCCCAAAGTCTTCAGAAATGCTGTTTTAGCCCGGGACAGATTTTTCATGCAGCAGTTTTGGTCCTTAGGCGTGTAAACTCCCTTCCCTTCCTTCGTGAGCTTTCTTTAGCGTCAAGTAAGCCATAAAATGCTGAATTATGCATCATTTATACCTGAAACTTTACTAATCATGTTCGTTAGCTCATTTACAGGAAAAAGGACTAAAAGTGCATGAAATATATAATTTGTTCTCAAAACTAGGCTAAAATATGGGCAAAATATATTGATATAGGTGCGTAAATTCGCCTATCATCAATAGAGGTTGCGCATAATAATAGCTATCACTCTAGTATTGGTATGGCACCATTTGAGGCTTTGTATGGTAGGAGGTATAGATCCCCTATTGGGTGGTTCGAAGTTGGGTAGGCAAGGTTGTTTAGTCCTGGTTTAGTTCATCAAGCTATAAAAAAGGTGAAGATGAATTAGGATAGGCTTAAGACTATCCAAAGTCACCAAAAGTACTATGCAGACGTGAGGCAAAGAGATTTGGTGTTCGATGTGGGTGATCGGGTATTTTTGAAGGTATCTCCTATGAAAGGAGTGATACATTTTGGAAAGAAGGGGAAGCTCAGTCCCCATTATATTAGTCCTTATCTGATTTTGAAGAGAGTGGGAAGTGTTGCCTATGAGTTTGAATTACCTGTGAGTTTGGGTTCTATTCACCCTGTATTTCATGTGTTTATGCTGAGGAAATGTGTGGGTGATCCTCCCTTGGTGGTACCTACTGAGAATGTTGTTCTCTCGGATTCCCTATTTTATGAAGAGGTTCTGGTGGAGATCTTGGATTGACAAGTTCATAGATTACGGACTAAAGATATATCGGTAGTAAAGGTCCTTTGGAGGAACCATAAAGTGGAAGATGCCACTTGGGAGGTGGAAGGGGATATGAAGGCTAAGTATCCATTTCTTTTCTATGCGACGGATGAATAATTTAAGGTATGAATTCCGTTCTTCTTTGTTATTATTCAGGTTTATCTTTTGATTTTGGTATGTTATTATCATTCTAGGGCAAAACATGCCCTAGCTCACCATTCAAGAATAAATGATCCTAAAGGGGAGGGGTAATGTAATACCCTCAAAATTTTGGGCATTTCATTTTTGGACTTCTCATGCTTGAAATATCGATTTTTGATTCAAATTATGTTTGGGGATGTTAAAAGGATAACTCGGAAGAATTTTTGAATTTTTGGATAGGGTTCGGGGCAAGTTTAGGTCACAAAGGCAGTGAGCCTCCGCGATAGCCTCGTGTCATGGAGGATAGTCACCACGATATCCTCTGTGTCACAGAGGTGGGGTGTCCGCGATAGGGTCCACGGCATGGAGGATAGCCTCCGTGATGAGGTTCGTGCCACGGACCTATGTCATTTTTGGGTTGTTTTGCTTAATTAAAAGGGGAAGAGGGATAGTGAGGTCTTTTCACCAATACACAACTTTAAAACACATAAGGACAAATTCTCATTAGTTTTTCAACATATGAAGCTCATTATTCACTCTAAAAATCCCCTTTTCAAGTCAAGGCTTTAGTTCAAGGAGGTGATCATGTAGGGTCCTAAGGGTGTGGTTTTCTTTGAAATTCTTAGAAATTAAGACATGTATCTCTTTTTCTGTACTTGTATTTTATAAATGGCATGAAATTAGTTATTATTCATGGTTTGATAATGGGTTTTTGAACTATGTGTTGAGGGATGTTGATGTGATTGGTTTAAATGTTTTTCTATGGTTTATTATGCAATAATTATGCTTTAATAATGATTTTGAACATTGTAGATTGCATGGGAATGGTAATTAAACTAAGGGGTCTCGGTTAAACCCCAAGTTGATGATTTTGCCTTGATATATGGTTTTGAAAATTATGCGCCCTCAACCTGTTTGTAAAATTGACAATAAATATGATTCTATCACATAGTTTGATTATTCTTGGAATCCTTGCAGTGCATCAATGATAAATGAAACATGAATTGGTCTGGTTTGGTATTCAAATGGTTTTGGTAAGGCCTTGGTGGCCACGGTTTTGGTTTAATAACTTTGGAATCAAATTTGGTTTAATGTTTTACTATGGGATAAAGGGATAGACTTATAATCTCTAATTTTGGTATGACGATACCAACAGGAAATACCTAATTAAAACACTCCTTGGTAAATAGTTGGGAATATGCAAATGGTTTTAATATGGGCTTAAAGGCAATTGTATAGCAAAGACGTGGAAGGTGATAGTCCCTAGGGGATCAAAATTAGAAACTCATGTTTGCTGACATGAGGTTTTGTCATGGTGATCGTGTGCATGAAACACACTTTATATTTTGGGAATCACAGTAGCCTTCTCGGGCTAGCTCCAATACGTGCGGCTATTATGCACTAGGGCCTTTTTAGCAGGGGGAACTGAACCCATATATCCCGTAGTTACCTTTAGGACAACAAAGTTACACTGTCCAGGTTAAGGTTTTACTCTCATCCTAAACCTTGTTCCCTTTCCCAGCATGTGATATATATATACATATTACATATGATATTTTGCATTGTTTTTTACTGGTGTTCATATTATGGATTATGACATTATTTTATCTTTTATCACTTAGTTATATGCTAGCACTCTAACCACTAACCATCTTCAGACTCTATATCCCCACATGAAGTAGTAACAGGCCATACTTCTACCTTTCCTGTTCAGTGATCAAGTGTCCGGGGATAGATCAAGAGTTGACTTGAAGTGGTGAGCTTCTATCTTTCGGAAGCATTCATTTTATATTTTGGTTCCCCATGTATTGGACTTTATTTTAAATTGGTTTTATCTATGGTCTGGGGTATGTCCCGGCATTTTATTGGTATTCAATTTTGGTAAAGGCTTTGTTAGACTACTATGGATATAGGTATCATGGTTGTCGTTCGGTTTTAGTTTTGGTATTGTGGATGGATTTCAGTTGTTGATCTCATATAGACTTTTGGGTTTATCTTTCCTATCTTGTCATATATATATATATATATATATATATTGGTACGTTGTAATAGGCTAAAGGGGTGGTCTCCAGTCCTCGGTGTACTTAAGATACCCACCACGGCCAAGCCCTGGTTCGGGTCGTGAGAGTAGATATTTCTTATTAGGGAAAATTATTGTATGTTTTATTTAATAGTATAAGTGTGAAGGACGATTGAGGTAAAACTTTGGTATATATCATAGTTAGTTGAGAATTTTTGGTATGCCATTTGTGGATATAATTCATGAAAATTATTATTAATAGAGAAAGTAGAAATATGGAAAAAAATCCTAGGTGGGTTAGTTTCCTAGAAGTTCATATGTGGTTAGAACTATAGTCTTGAATGTCATGTTGGTGGATAAGTGGAATGAATTATGCGCTAGTGAATTCCTAATTAGAGCTTGGAGGTGGTTGTTGAAGTGGTAAGTGGTTTTATTTAAGATAAGAGCTTTGAGAAGGCATAGGCTATTAAATCCCATAGTTTATACTAATATTATTGTGTCATGTGTAGTACCTTGTAACTAAGTTAGGTTTGAACATGGTGAGAGTATGTGGTTCAACTCAGACTTTGATAGGATTAGTAACCTATACCTGTGTGAAGGTTATAAGTTGCATCATATGAAGTGTAGTAGTTATGAGGAAAAGTATAGTTGAGAAGAGTGTTTGAGAAGTGTTGTTAAGCTTGAAAGTTAACAGTTGCATTGCCAAATACAAAGTAATCCTATTCTAGCTTCTATTCTATATGCTTATATTCCATGTTATATAGTAGTAGCCTTGTTGTGATTCCTTATCCGAATTCCATATTCGTACCATGCCTAATTCTTCCCCTCAATTGTTAGTTATCGCTTCACAGTTCTACATATATGATCATAGCATGAATGTTTCAAGTGAGTTCTAAACTCTTAGAATGAATCAATTCCTTATAATCAATCAAGTCATCTCAAAAATCGGTTTTATGATAAAAGTTTTATCATTCAGCTCAGCTATATCCTTCATTAGCAATATGTCATATCTACATTATTCTATACAATTCCTATGTATGTTATCAAGTTCCATGTGTATTAGATGAGTTAGTACTCTGTCAAGAGGTGATTCCAATTACGAAACATGAACAATTTTAAAATTTTTATTTTATGTTTTCCATCTTAGTGTAAAAAAGCTTCATATCTTAACCTAGTGAGTCCATGAGATAGTCGTTATCCCTTACTGACCATCATTTGAAGATGAACGGTCCCAAGGGGGATGATTTTATTTTGATACCTCCTTCATATTTAACGGCGATTTTTGAGTTGAATTATGATAAGGGATCATAACGGGACCTTTAGGAAGTGTTTTAAAATTTTTGGAATGTGTTTAGGGTCATTTTAGGACCCCAAACCAGTGAAGGTCCATGATAAGAGCGTGACATACTCTGGGCATGCCTCAATAAGGGCTACCCCACTCTTGGAGTGGTGCGATAAGGGCGTGCCACATCCAAGGGTAGAAATTCCAGTTTTATTTTTTTTCTCAGTTTGGATCGAGGGTTTTTCGGTCTTTTACCTATTAAATGACTTCCCAATTATATTATACTCAATTCCTACCCATATATCCTAGATTAAAACATCTTCTCTCCTCTAAAACCCTTGAAAGAACAAAAGAGGAGTTTCATCTTAGGAATCACCTATAACCTAAGAATCCCGATAAAAGAGGAGTTTCTATCCAGTGTGTCCACCAGTACCTACTTGAGAATCACCTATAACCTGATGTGCTACCTATATGGACCTGAAAGGTTGCAAGTTATCCTGACCTATATTGGGAGGGTCCCTATTCTCAAATGGAATACTTCTAACACTGAACTATTAACATGGCCTTTTACCTGCCACCTACTTATATCTAGGTACATTCCCTCTCTATAGGTCTCATGCAATCAACAACATAAAAGGAAATTAGTCCCAGTTAATATCAAATGCTCTGATGCCAAGCGAAGTGGTAAAGTCAATTCTCTAACAAATACTCGCACAAACTTATGTTTTGTAGAAAATAATAGAAGAGTATGTCTATCCCACTCAAGAAAGACAATATCATTCTCTAAAACTAATAAAAGGCCATGTTGACCACCAATAAAACCAATCCTGGCTAGAGAACTACTCGATACATCGAGCACCACCACTGACTATGATCTTATTAGACCTCAAATTTTTGATGATTTTGTTTTAATACCTCCTTCATGTTTAGTGGTGATTTTTGAGTTGAATTATGAGAAGGGATGATAACGGTACCATTAACAAGTGTTTCTGAATTTTTGGAATATGTTGGGGTCATTTTGGGACCCCAAACCAGTGAGGGTCCACAATAAGAGCATGCCAAGCTCTGGGCATGCCGCGATAAGGGTGTGCCACACCCAAGAGCGTATAAATGATAGTTTTATTTTTTCTATTTGGGACAAGGGATTTTTGGTCTTTTACCTGTTAAACAACTTTCCAATTATATGAAGTGCAAAACCTATCCTCATAACCCAATTTAAAACGTCTTCTCTCCGCCGAAACCCTCAAAAGAACAAAAGAGGAGTTTCTTCTTCAAAATTTAGGCTTCCATGGCTTCAACTCGAGTTTCCCTTAAGTAATTCAATACGTCCAAGTCTATGGGGTTTGAATAAGGATAACCTTTCATCCATGTGCCAAAAAGTTGAGTTTTTATATTAAATTGAAGAATTTGACAAATAGGGTTTATACACACTTTCTTTATGTTGGAGATTATAATGTTTTATCATGAGTTACACATTATTTTGCATATATTTTTTCATGTTTATTTAATTCTATCTACTAAAGTGATTTCATGCATTGAGTTATGAAATTTTGATATGAAGTTTCAATGAGTTAATAAAATATTACTATTTGAGCATTGAGTATTCAGTTTACAAGAAGTTCAAGTTTACTAGTTTGAGTTTCAAAAGCATTATAGTATAATCACAGTTTCAGTTTTGATAGGAGATTTCAGATAAGTTATGAAGTTCACATAAGAAACCAAGAATTTGAGATAAAAATAATGGTATATTTTTTTTTTAATAAAAATAATGGCATATTATGTTTTGGACTTATTGTCTTATATGCCTATTTTAAGAAGAACATCGTAGATACAGTACGGGGAATAGTATGATTTTGAGAGTAGTATCTAGCACCGAGAAGAGAATGTGGATTTAGTGCATCCTATTTCCTAGAAACTACGTGCTACCATAGGTTATTTTAGTTTGTCCAAATGGTCATGTATCTTGTCTACTGGACATGTCATTTATATTCCTTAGCTTGTCCAAGCAGACATGTTTAAGTGATCACCACAATTAGCATTTATACCCTGGCAAAGTATATTAGGCCCTTTTGATGAGGGTTTGAGTCATCGGACAACATGTTGCTCGCATGGTTTATGTCGGTTACTAGAATCTCCCACAAGAAAAGTAAGAAAGATTGTCACTAAGTTTAATGACTCACAAGCCTTAATCAAATGTTGTTTTATGATTTATGCTTTTTGAGATTTCAGCTTTCAGTTTTACTCATGACCAAGGTGAATCATTTACACCTAGCATGCATGTTTTAAAGTTTATGATATATATTAGCTTTTACTTATTGCACTCACCCCCACATATTCAGTATATTCCATAAGTATTGACCACATATATGGTCGGGTGTCTACATCAAGATGATAAGGTAGAGAACCAAATCAAGTTTTTTGAATTAGATTGTGATGCATGTCAATAAGAGTTACGGTGAGATAGATATTCATTTTTACTCTAGCATATTCCTTGGATTTCAGCCAATATGGAACCCTATCCATGTATTGCGTGACAGAACCACGTCCATGACCAATGTTTATACACTTCATACTTATTCATATTTATTCTCAGCTCCCATTAAAAGAAGTAAAAGTTTCACTCCTTGATCATAGTCATCCCCCATGAATCTATGAGTTCCAGTTTTATGATAAGATGAACCCATCGTTTCACACTATTCTTAGTTTCCAGTACGCATGGTACACCCTTAATGACCAGTGAAATTTACATTATGTAATGTATGCTCTTAGTTTAGACCTCATAAACGAATCTATATCTATGATACTCTATTTTTCAGACTGTAATCAAGTGACAAAGTTATGTACAATATTTTTTCATGCTTTAGGTCCTTATATTCTATCACTTCAGTGACCCTCATTTTGTTAAGATAGTGGTGATAAAGATAGATGAAAAATGGTTTAGATGGGAGAGAGTAGATGTTCCTTATTAGGGAAATTATTATATGCTTGTTTTATTTAAATCCAGAAGTATGAAGGATGATCGAGGCAAAGGTTTGGTACATGTCATAGTTAGATGAGAAATTTTGGTGTTCCATTATGGAGATAATTCATTAAAATTGTTATTGATAGAGAAAATAGAGAATATGAAAAAGAATTCCTAGGTGGGTTGGTTGCCAAGAAGTTCATATGTGGTTATAAGGATAGGCTTGAATGTCATGTTGGTGGATAAGTGGATGAATGCACTAGGCACCAGTGAAATCCTAATTAGATCTTGGAGTTGGTTGTTGAAGTGGTAAGTGATTTTATTTGAGATGAGAGCTTTAAGAAGACATAGGATATTGAATCCCATAGATTAGACTAATACTATTCTGTCATGTATAGTACCTTGTGGCTTTGAGTTAGGCTTAAACATGGTGAGAGTATGTGGTTCAACTCAAACTTTGGTAGGAGTAGTTACCTATACCCATCTGAAGTCTATAATTTGCATCAAATGAAATATAGTAGTTAACAGGAAAAGTGTAGTTGAGAAGAGTGTTTGAGAAGTGTATTTAAGCCTGAAAGTTAATGGTTGCATTACCTTAGGTAGAGTAATCCTATTCTAGCTTCTATTTTATATGATTATATTCCATGTTATATAGTTGTAGCCATTTTGAGATTCATTTTTCAAATTCCATATTCATATTATGCCTAAAATTCTTCCCCTCGCTTGTTATTAGAAGTTATGATAAGGAGAGTCTGGGGAAACTTATATTTCCTTCTTAGTAACTCTAATATTATCGCATTACCTATCGCTTCATAGTTCTATATGTACGATCGTATCATGAATGTTTCTAGTGAGTTCTAGACTCTCAGCATGATCAAATTCTTATTGTCATTCAAGTCAGCTCAAAATTCAGTTTCATGATAGAAGAATTATCGTGTTAGCTAAGCTATATCCTTCATTAGCAGACATGTCATGTCTACATTATTCCATATAATTCCTATGTATATGATTAACTTCCATGTATATCAGCTAAGTCAGTATTCTGTTAAGAGGTGATTCCAATTACGAAATATGATCAATTTTAAAATTTCAATTTTATGTTTTTTGTCATAAGAGTTAAACAAGTTTCATATCATAGCCTAGCGAGACCATGAGATAGTTATTATTTTTTTTTACCTTCATTCAAGGACAAATGGTCCCAAGAGGAAGACAATATTAGACCCAAAATTTTGATGATTTTATTTTGATACCTCATCCATGTTTAGCAGTGATTTTTGAGTTGAATTATGATAAGGGATGATAATGGGAAAATGAGGAAGTGTTTTAAAATTTTCAAAATGCATTTGGGGTCATTTGGGACCCCAAGCTAGTGAGGGTCTACGATAAGAGCATGCCATGCTCTGTGCATGCCGCAATATGTTTATGCCACACCCTTGGAGTGGCACGAAAAGGGTGTGCCACACCCTAGGGTGAAGAAACGCTTGTTTCATTTTTTTCAGTTTCGATCTAAGGCTTTTGGTCTTTTACCTATTAAACGACTTTCCAATCATATTAAATACAATTCCCACCCTCATAACCCATGTTTCCAATCATATTAAATATAAATCCCACCCTCATAACCCAGATTAAAATGCCTTTTCTCCTCTCAAACCCTCGAAAGCACAAAAGATGAATTTTTTCTTTAAAATTCAGGCTTCTAAGGTTTCAACTCGAGTTTCCTCAAATAATTCAATAAATCTAGGTATAAAGGTTTTGAACAAGGATAGCCTTTTACCTTTTCGGCCAAAAGGTGTGTTTTCTCATTAAATTGAAGAATTTTACCAATAGGGTTTATACCCACCTTCTTTATGTTGGAGTTTATGATGTTTCATCATGAGTTGAACATTGTTTTGCACATGTTTAGAGCTTATTTAAGTTTACCTACTAAAGTTATTTCAAGCATTGAGTTATGACATTTTGGTATAAGATTTCCATGTGTTGATAAAACATTACAATTTGAGCATTAAATATTTAGTTTACAAAAAGTTCAAGTATACTAGTTTGAGTTTCAAAAGTATTGCAGTATAATCACAATTTCAGTTTTGATATGAGATCTCATACAAGCTATGAAGTTCACATAAGAAACTAAGAATTTGAGATAAAAATAGTGGCATATTATGTTTTCGAACATATTAGCTTATATGCCTATTTAAGGTGAACATCATAAATCAGTATGAGCAATAGTATGATTTTAGGAGTAGTATCTAGTACCGAGAGAGGAATGTAGGTTTAATGCATCCTATTTTTCAAAAACTACGTGCCACCATATGTTATTTTAGCTTGTCCTAATGGACCTGTCATTTATATTATTACGTTGTCCAATCGGACATGTTCTAATGTTCACCAATTAGCCTTTACACCCTGGCATAGTACATTGGGCCCTTTCAATGGGGGTTTGAGTCATTAGACTCCATGTTGCTCTTATGGTTTCTGTTGGTTACAAGAATGTCCCACAAGAAAAGTAAAGAAAATTTCAGACACTAAGTATAATGACTCACAAGCCTTATTCAGATGTTGTTTGATGATTTATACTTTTCGAGA
This sequence comes from Capsicum pubescens, assembly GCA_030864215.1. Classification (NCBI taxonomy): domain Eukaryota; kingdom Viridiplantae; phylum Streptophyta; class Magnoliopsida; order Solanales; family Solanaceae; genus Capsicum; species Capsicum pubescens. Next base: position 101,679,270 of record CM061544.1, on the reverse strand, counting down.
TTTCAGCTTTCAGTTTTATTCATGATCATGTTTTAAAGGTTATGATATATATCATCTTTTATTTAATGCATTCACCCTCACATACTCAGTACATTCTAGAAGTACTGACTACATATATTTTTGTATAGCTACATTTTTTCATAATATAGGTATCAATTGTAGCCATATCATGTAACACCCCGCATTTTTTAGCTAAACTTTGAACCTTCATTCCTATGAGAGTAAACTCTAATCCTATGATTTACATTTGAATACATTCTTTATGATAATTATCCTAGTGAGAAGAGGGCTTATGAGGTGAAAAATGTTCATAGGAATCACTTAGAGCAAAGTTGAGCTAAGAGCCTTTGATTTGGCCAAATTTTGGTGTTCGATTCTTTGTGGGTTAAATTTGAACTCTTCTAAATTTTAAAATATGTGAAATTTTTCAGCTAAAGACCCACCAAATTATAAATAATTGAATTATCTTTCCAATGATACCAATTTCGCCTTAAATTGATACCCGAGTGAAAAGTTATGACCATTTTTAGAGAGACAGTAAAGGGTTACGATAGCCCAGCACCGCAAGGGCTATTGCACCAGACAAGGGATTGCGTTGTGAGGGATATTTTACTTGACTAGGGGTCACTCCACGAGGGATATTCCCATGGGAAAAAGAAGCCAAGGGGCAGTTTAGTCCTTTCCCCTCAACCCCAGCCGTCCAAACATGATTTATAACACAAAAAGGAAAATTATTTGCCCATCTTCCTCAAAAAAACTCACATAAAAAACCCTCCCTCTCCCAAGAACAATAATTCAAGCTTCTTCTCTCAAGAAAGATTTAAGTTTTGAATTCAAGATTTCTTCAAGAATCTATTCAATTAAGGTATGTAGGATTTTGAACAAGGTTAACATCTCATCCTTGTGCTCGAAAGTATGTTTTTCAAGTTGAATTTACATGTTTCAAGTTAGGGTTTATTCCCAAATCCTCATGTGTTCAAAACATAGCATTATCATGTGATTTAAGGAACTAAAGAGCATAAGAGTTGTACTTATTCATGTTTCAAACAAGTTTGATATTTTGTTTTGAATTCCATTAATTTAATGAGAAATTGTTATTCTCCTAAGTTTAATACGTCCCCATGCTTAAATTCATATATTATACCCATGTATTGAATTGTCCAATGTTTTGGGTCCTTGAACTACGATTCTACACCACTATTTTAAGCATTGTTATCGTATTTTGTGATCATCCGGTGTTGGCGGGTTATGAAAACCCAATACTTATGTGTTTTACATATTTCTGTTATCAATTTACAAGTCAGTCAGACCATGATTTTACTATCATATTCAAAACATCATTTTCATGTTGAGCGCTAACAAGTACAATAACATGTTAAATGACAAATCAGACCAGTGTAATTCAGTTGGGAGTAACATTTAACCATCGGGTGAACATAGGGATGGCGTCTCCCCGTCAGTTAGGCATGAGGCACTAATAGCAGTCCCTAGGTTCCAGACCTATGGTGCCACCATAGATTTTGAGGGGTCCCCGGTCAGTTAGACAGGATACCCTCATCCTTTGGGACATTAGCCTTGTTAATCCACATCATCAATCATGTGTTGGTACCCCTGGCAAGGTACCAACACCCTTCCAACTGGGGTTACAAGTTAGAACCCGATAGCTCAGAATGGGGTATGTCGGTTGTAGTTATCTCCCACAGTCTCAGTGCAATATTCAAAGTAGGTCAATTTAGGTTTGCATGACCAAGTAATCAGATTTCAGTCATCATTCAGGTAGTTTTACAGATTATTCTTGTTATTCAGATCATGTCAGTACATGTTACACTTGGTCTTGCATTCTCAGTTATTCATGTTTTTCACGTTCAGTATCCTTACATGATCCTCAGTTTAGTTTTACAGCATGTTCAGCTTTATATGAGATTTACATACGGTATTCATGGTTTAAAACTTCCCCACTTCAGTTCTACTTATTCTACAAAAGTAAAGATTTAAGAAAACTTAGTGTAGTGATTCACCAGCTTATTAGATTATATTTGTTGTTCATGTTTTTAGATACATCAGCTTTCAGTCAATTTTAGTGTCTTGGTGAGTCTACTTGCACTTAGCATGCATGTTTTAAGATTATGTATCTATTCAGTTTTACTTAATGCATTCACCCCCACTTACTCAGTACATTCTAAAGTACTGATCCATATTTATTTCTATGTGCTACTTTGTCTCATAATATAGGTATTAGTAGTTGCCCACATATCATAATTAGACAGTTTGCAGCTTCCAGCCAGCGGGTGATGAGTTCTATTGTTTTGAGGACTACAGTCAGTTGTAGTTTATTTACTATATTGCTATTATTCATTTGCATTGATTAGTGATAGTTGGAGGCATGTCCCAGCTATCTATCGTCAGTATAGTAGATGCTTCATAGATAGTCAGTCAGAGTTAATACATGTAATTCAAGTTTTGTTCTTCAATTTTTCATGATGTAAACTTTATCAGTATTACATTTATTCAGATTTTCTCATAATTATGTTTCCGCTCAGTAAATTTAGTTTTTACACATTTTAAATCAGTTGCTCAAGAAGTATGTCAGTTTATGGGTTAGCTTAGGATCACTTGTGGTTCCAAGCACCGTGTTACGACTAAGGGGTAGTCTCGGGTCGTGACACAACAATATGGTCAGGAAGTTCACAGCTTCCAACCAACAAATGATGAGTTCCTTTTATATGAGGACTCCATTGAGCTTGTAGATTAAGTATTTTATTTTTACATTCAGCCGTATTAGTTAGGGATAGCTGGAGGTCATGTCCCGGCTATCTATAGTTAGTATTAGTAGAGGCTTCATAGAGAGTCAGTCAAAGATTATGAATTCAATTTCAGTTTTCTTTTGTATATCCAGTGTTGTTAATGTTTCAAACAATATTGTATTGAACAAGATCAGCTAAATACATCTCTTCCATTTATTATTTTCACTTTTATGTAATTCATTCAATTTCTCATGAATTATGTCCGTATCATGGGTTTGCTTGGGATCACTTTTGGTTAACCTATGGTCTAATATCAATTTTTTATAATCAAATTTTTTAGGTCATGATGGAACCTACCATAACCTTTCAATAGGTAAGCCAACTCGTAGTCTAGAATAACTAGTAACGGGCTAATAAGAGAAACATAAGCAAAACTAAATGAAAATAAGATAGAATACAAGAATGAATTAAATATAACCCCAAAAAATGGGTAAAGCCAGTGCAAGATCTACTAATACAATAGGAGTACAAGTGGAATACAAAATAAATACATATAAAGTCATCTCTGAAATACATAATAGAAATCAGTCCTAAAATAAGAGGGAGCATAGGGACACTCCAGGTGTCAGGAGATCACCCCTAATCTTTGATACATTGCTTCTCCACAAGATGAACATATCAACGGTAAGAATTTAGTACTATGAACTGCATGCTGCAGAAGTATAGTATGAGTACCAAACACGTAATACTCAGCAGGTACCAGCCAACTGAGCTCCAAAGATAATGCAAGTTTAAATAGAATGTAAAGAAGAATTATAAATAAGAGCTAAATACCTAGGAAGTGAGACATAATAATTCTAATGAAATAATAAGGATAAGCTACCCTATTATACCAATAATTAGAGATGAAGTGCAGTTCCATAAGTGGCTAATCCATAAATAATAGTATAGTGAAAAAAGAGATATGGAACATACAATAAAAGTAGAATCTATACAATAATAACCAAACAATAATAAAACTGGCTAACCAGGACAATCAATAACCTAATCAAGCCCTCATAAGTTGGAAGGCACAAGCAAACACTCAATAATGGTAACCATAATCCGTACCTATACATCCCCCCATATGACTGATAGATAGTTGCACCAAACAATTATACCAGTGATAGGTGATGCATATGAACACATAAAAGCCATGTGATGCGAGATGTTCCAAGTACTCTATCCAACCAAGTTCAATATCATACAAAGTGCATACACCTCCTCTAGCTTAGTATCTTGTAAAGGCAGGACCTATGACGACCATCCTATTCTGGTACTGTGCCTCTCTAGACAAAAGGGCCTATAGAGAATTTGGGATATCCTGATACACTGCCCAGTCCCAAACTCGAACTGTCATAATCCATATCCATAACCACAAATTTACTCTGTACAGTATCGGAGGGATATATATAGTATCTTAAGGAATGTCGGTCTTGAACCAGAATTGAATGAGTGAGTATCTGTAAATCCATAACCGTAACACTAATGAGAACCAAATTTGAATTGAAACTAGTGGATGATAATCAGAGGCCAGATGATCCATAACTGTAACCATAAATAGATGAAGAACTCAAACCATAACTCATGAGTATAACATAATAAGTACTTGGGACTGAATCGAGACTAAATAAGTTTGACTTGAAAATCTATTGGCTGAGATATAATTCAAAACTAAAATGATATAATAATGTAGAATGGGTCAAAATTTATCTCAATTGAAGTAAATACGTAGTAGTGAAAAGAGTGGATCAATAATGGCCTAGAATCAACCTCATCTAGTTCTCAAAGTAATATGTTTAGTTTAAAAATGTCATAATTCTACAATAAGGGTGATACGGCTTACATTTATAAAGAGTCAATTTTAAATATAAGAAAAGTAGGAATAAATTCTTTTTAAAAAAAGCAATAGTAAAATCAAGGTTTAGATTGAAATCATACTACTAAGTAGCTATAAATGCACCTAAAAGTATGTATGTCATCACCAATATCCAAAAAATACAACTGTAAGCTCTTATGAATCTAAGAACTAAACCACATCGTTTAAAAGGATAAAGTATTGACCTGGTGTCCATTTGGTACAATAACCACGGCCTTAGGACCAATAATATATAATTTAACAGGACATTAACACCTAAAATTTGAGAAACTAAGGTAAACAAGGGTACAATACCCTTAAGAGAGTCTAATCAGGAAAATACCACCCAATTTACCAAATAATATGGTGATTCTTATATTAAAGGTTGATTCATGTTAATCTAAGGTCAAACAAGCCTATTATCCGGTGTAATGAATCCTATAAACATAAGAGGGATTCTAGGGTAAGGTTCGGGTAACTTTTATATTCTAAATCCCCTAAATAAATCAAGCCATGATATTACTATGTATAAATATAACCTATAATTCCAGCATAGCAAGAAATCTATACAATACACAATCTTATAGACTAAAGTAAACTAAAGCCTACCTTATAGTTGAATCACAATATTGAACCATCCATAAATTGCCCGTTATCCCATGATCCCAAAGGTGATGTCGCAGTATCAAAATTATAATCTATGAATCAATAGAAGTAAAATGATAACCATATTTCCATATAATACTAGAGGTTAGAAATTGGATCTAATATGAGCTTACAAAAACCACAAATGAAATCCCAAAATTGAACCTAGTAATAGGCTCTTCACAACTCAAGAAAATTGTGCCCAAAATTTGAGTGCAATCTGAGAAATCAATAATCATAAATGGAGAAATTAAGATTAGGAAAGGTCGGAACTAACGAGATTCGAATGAGATAAAGTTTCCTTGACTTCCAAATAATATCCCTAACCTTAAATTGATATTTCCAAGATGATTTTGGAGCTCAATTAGTGTTTAAAGAGGTTTTGAAATGAGGAAAATGATTTGGGTCGAAGAGTGTTCAAGACAAAAAAGATATTTTTTGGTCCCTAAGGTGGCCAATTTGTCAATAAGTTAGCATCATCTAGGCTACAAAAGGGTCACTAAGGAAGCATCTTATCATGACCCGAGACTACCCCCTAATCGCGACAACGGTACTTACGGTCACAAGTGACCACAAGTTAATCCATGAGCCGGTATCTATTGGGAGCACTAAGTAAAACTGATAGTAAAAGACATGTGCAGAAATCAACTAAATACGCCATAATATTTAAATACTGAAAATAATATATCTGAATTCACAAGTCTGAAACATATACGAAAAATAATGAAATCTGACTGATATAACTGATAAACTATATATCTATCTGAAAGCCTCTACTAACAAAGGAGTTGATAGGACAAGCTCCCTACTGGCTAACTGAAAAGAATTACTGAAATACTGAAAGGAACATAATAGGTCCTCAAAACATGAGGACTCACCACTATTGTTGCTGCTGATAAGCTGAACCGTCTAAGCGCTATCAGGAAATTGAGCATTCAAACCTATGATATTAAACATCATAGCGCAAGAAACGAGTATACGATCAGTACTTTGAATGTACTGGTATAAGAGATGAGGTTAGGATGAAATACATGGGTTATGAGCATGAAGTAAAGACTTGATGAATAGCATGAGATTACTGAATAAAAATACGTGAAAGTTGTAAAATCTGAGAATGCATAACCAAGCATCTAATATGATTCTGAAATAGTCTGTAAACTGAAATATTGAAATCTGATAACTGAATAAAAAATAATTGTATGCTATGTTCAAGAAAACCTAAAATTGAATTTTGTACCAAATACTGAACTGAGAATATGGGAGGTATCGTCTAACCGATAAGCTATAATCTGAGCTAATTGGGGTCCAACCTGTAACCCCAGTTTGAAGGGTGGTAGTACCGTGCCATGGGTACTAACAATAGTTGTGTGGATCTACTAAATAGGTATCCCAAAGGACTAAAGAGTCACCCTAATCTGGCAGGAGTACTCAAGAGATATATGGCAACCCTAAACTGGCAAGAAAAAATCTCAACCTACATTGGCTATATAGTTCTATAACTCAGGGATTGGTACTAAGGGTCAAAGCCTAACCTGACAGAAATACCCCCATTCCTGGGTTTGCTCGATGCTTAATCCTACTCCCAACTGAATGACACTGACTACTTGAATAAATTGAGCTCAACTGAGCGAACAACTGAACATAATACTAACTGAATGACAAGGCTCATGGTTTATCTAAAACCAGTCTAAAAATACTGAAAACTATGTAAACAGCTAACTAAAGGGTGTTCATAACCCTCCAGGACTCAATGGAATAACAATAAGAACACATGAAAGCTTTGAAACCATGGAAGGGAATCATTATTCCAAATTCAACACTTAGGCATTTCATCAAACACATGAGGGTCATTAATTAAAGCATAGGAATGGATTAAAACATGTAATAATAACATAGATCCAATACAAAACACCATGAATCAAAGATTTAATATGAAAATATCATCATTCCAACGTGTAAGGGCTAATTCCCTCTAAAAACAATTGCAAACATAATGTATAATCAAAATTCATAAAACTCATGGAGATAATTCATCATAAACAAGTAATTTCATAATTTAAAACATAAAGATGGATTCTTGGACTCCATGGGTGGAAAGGACCCACGGATGAATATCTCACATACCTTAGACCTTTAAACTTGAAAGGGAAACACAATCATGAAAGCTTTCTTGAATGTTCTTGATTGGGAAACACAAATTCTTGGTTTTCTTGGAAGGAAGGGGATTAAATTTGATAAACTTGGGGAAGAAGAGGGTTTGTACTTGAGAGTTATTTAGAGAATTAGGGAAAATAATTCCCTAACTGAAGTTTAATCCCATTTTTTTATGAATTGGGTCTATGGGAAAAAGACATAATTGCCCCCAGAGATTAAATTCGTAACTGGAATATTGATTAACAGCATACTGTGATGCGGCAAGGGTCTCATCACCATAAGATGCATGATGCGATTCAATCGCGTTGAGCTGCTAGATTCGAAATCCAAAATCGACCCAATCCTCATCCAAAAAATTTGAAACTTTCCCGAGACATGCCCCTTATACCTCTGAACATGAATTAACTCAAAAACTTACATCTCAGGGTCGAAAAGTTTGGTTTAAAAATCTTCAAAGTTAAGAAGCTAAAATAAGACTAAGTCACCAACACTTGGTGAAATTTTTAGGTTCTAAGCCTCTAATGCAAGAACTTTGAGCTAAACTAAGCTAAGAAAAGTATGGGGTATTACAATATCTCCCCCTTGGGATCATTCACCCTCGAATAAGACTGATTAAGCTGAAAATATTAAGGAACTAAGATTACAAACTAAGAATGCATAACTAAAAACATGATCGCATGACTGAGTTTGAAACATGGTATATGACTGAACTGATTCATGAATGCATGCAATGACATGAAGTTAATTATATAGCTGGAACTGAGAATGGAAAAGAGATAATCTAAGAAAAACTATTACTTTGAGCTGAGTCTGAATTTGCGGAGAAAAGATGAGGGTACTTGGTACGCATATCCATTTCTGCTTCCCAAATGGCTCCATTAACGGACTAATTCCGCCAAAGAACTTTGACCAAGGGAACTTCTTTGTTCCTCAGTCGACGAATCTGACGATCAAGGATTTCAACTGGGATTTCTTCATAAGAAAGGTTATTCTGAACATCTGTACTTTCTAAAAGAATAATTATAGTTGGATCACAAATACACTTCTTCAACATGGAAACATGGAACAATGGATGTACTGATGCCAAATATGCAGGCAACTCAAGCTCATACGATACCTTCCCATAACGACTCAAGATCCTAGAAGGGCCAACACATCAGGGACTAAGCTTCCCCTTCTTGCCAAATCTCTTCACTCCCTTCATGGGAGAGAATTTCAAATAGACTCAGTCACTAACTTCAAATTCAGGATCTCTTCCCCTCACATCTGCATAGGATTTCTGTCAATTTTGGGCTATCTTAAGCCTCTCCCTGATTAGTTAAACTTTCTCTATCACATAAAATATTGAATCTGGCCCTATCAAAGTAGTCTCACCTATCTCAAACCAACAAATAGGAGATATATATCTCCTCCCATAGAGAGACTCAAATGGATCCATTTGAATACTAGAGTGATAACTGTTATTGTAGGAAAACTCAACCAATGGCAAGTGATCATCCCAACTACCCTTGAAGTCAATAACACAAGCTCTTAACGTGTCCTGTAGGGTCTGAATAGTCCTTTCTTCTTAATCTTCTGTCTGAGGATGAAAAGTTATATTGAGATGAACTTGGGTACCAAGGCCCTTCTGAAAAGCTTTCCAAAAGTGAGATGTAAATAAAGTACCTCAATATAAAATGATAGACAACGGGACCTCATCCAACCTAACCAACTCTCTAATATAGAGCTTGGCGTAATCCTTGGCTGAATAGGAAGTATGAGCTGGCAAAAAATAGGCTAATTTGGTTATTCTGTATACAATAACCCATATCGAATCATGCAGACGACGTGTACGAGGCAACCCTGTCATAAAATCCATGTTCACCTTTTCCTACTTCCAAGTGGGAATACTGAACTCCTGTAAAGTACCACTAGGCCTCTGGTTCTCAACCTTAACCTGTTTATAATTAGAGCACTTAGCTATGAGCTCTGCAATATCCCTCTTCATTCTACTCCACCTATAGATTTCCTGCAAATCATACTACATCATAGTGTCTCCTGGGTGAATAGAATAACGCACACTATGCTCTTCTGTAAGGATTCATTGTCTCAAACCATCGACACACGGCACACATAGTCTACCCATACATTGTAACACACCATCTCCCCCTTGGGAGAAAACCTTTACTTTATGATCTCTAACTAATTCCTTTTACTTAACTAAACCAGGATCCCTATCCCGTTTCTCCTTTACTTCGGCAACCAATAATGATTCTGAACTATTCTGAACCCAAACACTACCTTCAGCTGAATCCACCAACCGAACACCTAATCTAGCAAACTGGTGAACATCTAGAACTATTCTTCTTATCATCCTCAACATGAGCAACACTACCTATAGACGATCTACTAAGGGCATTTGCCACTACATTGGCCTTGACCGGATGATACAACACACTCATATCATAATCTTTCAACAATTCTAAATACCTTCTCTGACAAAGATTTAAATCTTTCTTCGAAACACATACTGCAAGATTTTGTGATCTGTTAACACATCAACATGCACCCCATAGAGGTTATGCCTCCAAATTTTCAAGGAAAAAACAATGGTTGCTAACTCCAGATCATGGGTAGGATAATTCTTTTTGTAGGGTTTAAGATGTCTAGAGGCATAGGCTATGACCTTACCTCTCTGCATTAACACACAACCAAGACCGACTCTAGAAGTATTACAGTAAACAACAAAACCCATCTGAATTATCTAGCAAGTTCAAGACTGGGACTGAGGTGATCAAGTCTTTAACTCCTGAAAACTCTTCTCACAGGAATCAGACTGCTGTAACTTGACTTTTTTTGAGTCAATCTAGACACGGGGGATACAATAGATAAAAATCCTTCAACAAACCATCTGTAATAGCCAATCAAACCCAATAAACTCCTGATATCTGATGGAGAGATGAGTTTGGGACAATTTCTTACTACTATAGTATTTTGAGGGTCAACTCTAATGCCATCACCGAAAATAATATAACCAAGGAATGTTATTGATCTTAGCCAAAACTCGCACTTGCTGAATTTGGCGAACAACTGATGGGCTCTAAGAGTCTGCAATACAATTCTGAGGTGGTCTGCATGATTATTTTCACTACGAAAATAGACATGAATATCATCAATAAAGACTATGATGAACATGTCCAAGTACTACTTGAACACTCTGTTCATCAAGTCCATAAAGGCTGCTGGGGAATTCGTTAGTCCAAAAGACATAACTAGAAATTTGAAATGACTATATCAATTCTGGAAGTTATTTTCAGAATGTCATATTCTCTGACTCTGAGATGATGATAGACGAATCTGAGGTCTATCTTATAGAAATAACTGGCACCCTTAAGTTGGTCAAACAAGTCATCAATCCTGGGGAGTGGATACTTATTCTTGATTGTGACTTTGTTCAACTGACGGTAATCGATGCACATTCTAAGGGAACTGTCTTTCTAACACACGAAAAAAACTTGAGTGCCCCATGGGGAGACACTAGGCCTGATGAATCCCTTTAGGAGATCTTTCAACTGTTCTTTTAACTCCTTAAGCTCAGCTGAAGCCATTCTATAAGGCAGAATAGAGATAGGTTAGGTATAAAGAAGAAGTTCTATTCCTAAGTCAATTTTCCTTTCGAGAGAAACTCTAGAAGATCTTCCAAGAACACATTTGGAAATTCCCTCACTACTGAAACTGACTCGAGACTGGGAGTCTCAGAATTAGAGTCTTTAACTCGAACGAGATGGTAAACACACCCCTTGGATATCATTTTTCTCACTATAAGATATAAAATAATCTGACCCCTAAGTGTTGAAGTACTACCCCTTCATTCAAGAACTAGTTTATTCAGAAACTGAAAATGAACGACTTTATTACTACAATCAAATGAAGCAAAACATGAGTGGAGCCAATCCATGTCGAGAATGACATCAAAATCAATCATCTCTAACTCCACAAGGTTTACTAAAGTGATTTTCTGGGATACTGTAATCAGGCAGTTTCTGTATACCTGCCTGGATATGATAGATTTACCCACTGGGCAAGACACTGAGAAAATCTCTACTAAAGTTTTAGGAATACACCAAAATTAACAGCTTTAAAGGGGGTTATAAAATAAAGTAAAACTCTGGGGTCTAACAAAGCATAAACATAAAGATAAAAGACCTGCAATGTACCGGTAACTACATCAGGAGAACTTTACTGATTCTGTTGGAATTGGAGTACATATAGCCTATTTTGGCGTTATCCACTGGTGGCACTGGATGTAGTACCCTGCTGAGTCAGACGGCCTGTTGGAGTTGAAGGACGACTGTGCTAACTTAGGGACCAACTTTAGGACATTCTCTGATTCTGTTGCTGGCTTGCCACACCTAAAACACACATCACTTCCAGCCCTATACACACCTAGATGATTTCTACCATATTTCTAGCAAAAGGGATTAGTACGACCACTGTTTACACTACCCTGGGGATTTGAGCATGGCAATCTATCCCAATTATTATTCTAAACTTTGGCACTGGCGCACTAGATGAAGATGGAGCTGGGGATGAAAATTTCTGATGAAACTAAGGACGGTTACCACCTTCCGACCTCGACTGTGAAAAATTAAAGCTACTTGTTCTAGGCCTCTTGTTCTCTCGTTCTCTCTCCTTAACCTTTTCCTTCTCAATCTGCTGAGCATGAACCATAAGCCTATGCAAGTCCATCTCCTTAATCAACATAGCAGTCTTACACTCCTTGACCACACTATCAGCTACACCAGAGATAAATTTACTCATTCTAGACCTATTATCATACACCACGTTAGGAGCATACCTGGCCAACTGAGTAAACTTAAGCTAATAATCCTTCATGGTCATACTACCCTATTTTAAATTAATAAAATCCTACACCTTATATTCCCTTAACTCCAAAGGAAAGAACCTGTCTAACAAGGTCGTGGCAAATTTCTCCCATTCTACAGGCCCTGCATCTGCTCCTCTATCCCCCTTCTACTACTTGTACCATATGTGAGCTACATCATATAACTGGTAAGAAGCCAACTACGCAATCTCACTAGAAGTGACACCCATAATATCAGTCACCCTCTGAGCCATATCAAGGAACTCTTGTGGATCCTCATCATACTTGGATCCCAAAAACCGAGGAGGGTTCATTCGGGTGAAGTCTTGAATCTTAGCTGCAGCTGTATTAGCTACTGGATTGGTTGGGATAGAAGTCTGTTGATTATTCTGAGCTGCTACTGAGTGAGATAGAGTAGTGAAGGAAGCTCTAAACATGGCATGAGAGAAATGCTCATTCAGGGGATCTTCCCGAACTGGTAGAGGTGCGACCTAATTTCTATTACTTTTTCTGTTATTCTTTCTGGGAGGTATTTTCTGTAAATAGAAGGATGAATGAATTAGAAAGAGAGTATAAATAGAATTCATACTCTTTCACATGACATGAACAATGAAAAAAGGAAACTTTTCCTAAAACATCTCATAGCCTATTGTCCATAAGTGTGGTGCACTTCACACCCATGCACAAGACTCTACTAAACGTTGCTTTCAGATTCCCTGGGACAATATAAAACCTTAGGCTTGGATACCGAGTTTTATCACGACCCAAGGCTACTCCTAATTATGACAATGATGCTTACGGTCATAAGTGACTACAAGCTAACCTATGAGTTGGTACCTGCTGGGAGAACTAAGTAAAACTAATAATAAAAGATATGTTTAGAAATCAACTAAATATGTCATAAGGTTTAAATACTGAACACAATACATCTGAATACATAAGTCTTAAACATATGCAAAAATACTAAAATTTGACTGATATAAATTATAAACTAACTATCTGAAATGTCTGAAAGCCTCTACTGACAGAGGAGTTGATGGGACAAGCCCCCACTAACTCTGTCTGGCTAACTGAAAAGAAATACTGAAATACCAAAACGAACATAATAGGTCCTCAAAATATGAGGACTCACCACTGCTGATAAGTGACAGCGTCCAAGCGCACACGCAAGTGTACATGGTCTTATCAAGTAATATAGTGGCTTCAATGAAGCCCAAGTATCGATCTCACAGGGACTTGCATTCGCCGCCTATCTACTTCTAGTCTAACTAATTGAGAAAAAAAATAAACAAGAAGAGAGTTTGTAATTTTGTAAACTAAAAATAAAATAAATAATATGTAAAAATAAAAGTCTTAAGACAAGCAATGGAGAAAAATTCAGGGTTAAAGCACTTAGAACAATCATACTATGTTATTGAAATTAATTCGTTAACTTGCTTATCTTGGTTGTTGATTCATAGGGTTAACTGCATGATCATGGTTTCCCAACCTATAATTTTTTACCTAATTTGGACATTACAACTACATCATTGAGCGGGGATGTAATAATCCAATTAAATTAATTAAAGCTATCGTCCTACATATGAATCAAGTAAGACATCTAAGTACATCCTTGTTCTAAACGCTAAGTTCAATAATAAAAATCCAAACTTTGTTTATTCTCGTGTTCTATCTCCATATTCCCTCTCCCGAGATCAAAAGGTTGACAATATATGTATTCTAAGGGTCGCGAATCCTTAAAATAATTAAAACAAGAATAAACACACAACCAAATATGATAAGCAAAAATTAAACGAATTTAATCCAAAATAATAGTAATCATATTCTTGGCTTTAACCTCGAAAGGAGGATTTTTAGCCACTAATATTCATAATCACGATCAAAATAATTAAATACATGATATGAAAAATTAAAGACTAAAAATAAAATTAAAACCTAATAAATCATGTAGCAACTCCTCCGTTTTTCGTCCAAAACAGTCCAAGCGTCCGTCTCCCATTTCTCTCGTGTCAGTGGTATATATATATATATATGTAACCAAAATTATCCAAAAGTTGTCCAATTTTAACCACAAATGGGTACCAGCTGTCCCATCCCAAAATTGCATATATATTTTAATAGATAACAATCATATTAGGATTAGGATAGTGGCACGTTATCCAAGAGCTATTCCCAAAAGCTTCCATATTATTTGTCCTTTATTAATTTAATAATGGACAAGAGATCCAATCCGTGTCGGAAATAGTGCATAAACACATCAATGTGACGCATCGTTGAACACTTCGCTGGACTGCTCAGAACTGAAATATCACGCGATGCGTCGTCTCACTGAAATTTGCTTCTAAAATTTTGGTTAAGTGTAGAATATTCTATCTTTTATAGTGTTTTTTCAATAAATTTCAAACCTTTTTATCATCAATATATCACCATATTTAATTCATTATGCCTCCTACAATATCCAACATCACAAATTAAAGATTAAAACAACACAATATTCTCAACGACAAATCAAAACAAGAGCTAAGATAAGGCAAATTCGCAATGATCTTCCACTTATTATTCCAAATCTTGACTTAATCAAATTAAGCTTTGCACATTACAAACAAGTTATTCCACTCATAATTACACATTTAAAATATTTGGAACAAATTAAACACATTAGAATCCAACGAGATCAACTAGACACACAACTAGCTCAGGCTAGTAAAATTAGTTTTCCGGGTTGAACTCTAAATTACTCAATTAAGCACAAACTTATTTGAAAACTATTTTGGACATTGTAATCACATACTTCGACACTTAAATGCTTATTTATATCAATATGAACATGTTAAGCACATAAATTGCTCTCAAAACAAGGCGAAATAAGCTAGAATAATAATAACAAAGTGTACAAAACCACCTCAGATCAATAAGCTGAATTATCTAAGCGCGATCAGGAAACTGAGCATCTGAACCTATGATATTAAACATCATAGCACAAGAAATGAGTATGTGATCAGTACTTTGAATATACTGGTATAAGAGATGAGGTTAGGCTAAAATGCATGGGTTATGTGCATGAAGTAAGGACTGGCTAAATAGCATGAGATTACTGAATATAAACACGTGAAAGATGTAAAATCTGAGAATGCATGACCAAGCATATAACATGATTCTGAAATGGTCTGTAAACTGAAATACTGAAATCTAATAACTGAATAACTGATAACTGTATGTTATGGTCAAGCAAACCTAAAAATAAATTTTGTACTGAATACTGAACTGAGACTATGGGTGGTATCATCTAACCGACATGTCCCAATTTGAGCTAATCAGGGTCCAACCTGTAACCCCAATTGAAAGGGTGTCAGTACCGTGTCGCGGGTTCTAATAATAGTTGTGTGGATCCACTAAACCAGTGTCCCGAATGACTAAAGAGTCACCCTAATCTGGCAGGAGTACTCATGAGATATGTGTCAACCCTAAACTGGTAGGAATACATCTCAACCTATGTTAGCTACATAGTTTTGTAACTCAGGGATTGCTACTAAGGATCAAACCCTAACCTGAGAGAAATTCCCCCATTCCTGGGTTTGCTAAGTGCTGAATCCTACTCCCAACTAAATGGCACTGACTACTGGACTAAACTGAGCTTAACTAAGCCAATAACTGAACATGATACTAAATGAATGACAGACTGATGGTTTAGCTTAAACTATTCTGAAAATACTGAAAACTATGTAAACAACTAAGTAACTGGTGTTCATAACCCTCCAGGACTCAATCGAATCACAATAGGAACACATGAAAGGTTTGAAACCATAGAAGGGAATCATTGTTCCAAACTCAACACTTAGGCATTTCATCAAACATATGAGGGTCATGAATTAAAGCATGGGAATGATTTAAAACATGTAAACTTCAATACTAAACACCATGAATTAAGGATTTAACACGAAAATATCATCATTCCAACATGTAAGGGCTAATTCACTCAAAAAATAATTGCAAACTTAATGTATAACAAAATTCATAAAACTTAACAGAGATAATTCATCATAAATATGTAATTTCATAATTTAAAACATAAAGATGGATTCTTGGGCTCCATGGATGGAAATGGCCTATAGATGAACATCTCACATACCTTAGACCCTTAAACTTGCAAAGGAAACACAATCTTGAAAGCTTTCTTGAATGTTCATTGATTGGGAAACATAAATTCTTGATTTTCTTGGAAATAAGAGGATTGAATTTGATGAACTTGGGGAAGGAGAGGGTTTGTATTTGAGAGTAATTTAGAGAATTAGGGAAAATAATGCCCTAACTGAAGTTTAATCCTGTGTTTTTACAAATTGGGTTGATGGGGAAAAGACATGATTTCCCCTTATAGATTAAATTTGTAACTAGAATGCTGATTAATAGCATACCGCGATGCGGTAAGGGCTATATCTTCATAAGTTGCACGACGTGATGCAATTGCGTTGAGCTGCTGGAATCGAAATCAAAACTCGACTCAATCCTCATTCAAAAAATCCAAAACTTCCTCGAGACATGCCCCTTTCACCCCAGAACATGAATTAACTTAAAATCTTACGTCTCAAGGTCGGGAAGGCCGGTTTAAAAATCCTCAAAGTTAAGAGGCCAAAAATAAAACTAAGTCCCCAACACTTAGTGATATTTTCAGGTTCTAAGCCTCTTATGCAGTAACTATGAGATGAACTGAGCTAAGAAAAGCACGAGATATTACACTTCCTCTAGGCGACAAAAGGGTCACTAAGGAAGCAACCCCTAGGCGGCAAAAGGTCCACTAAGGCGATGGCCACTGGCATCATTGTCGTCTGCTAAGGAAATAAAATGGTCACTAAGGCGGCACCTTCTAGGTGGGAAAATAGTCTCTAATGCAGCATCACCTAGGTGACAAAAGGATCGTTACGACTGGCACACCAGAAATCAGCAATTTTCCAAACATTATTTGGGTGCTTCGGGCCCATTCGGAGTTTTGTGAATGTAAACAAATTATGATACCCTATTGACAATGACATTTCAAAGTCAATAAAATTGATGAAATTTCCATCTGAGGTAGTTTCTGCAAAATATAGGCTCACAATCTCTTGTGTCATTTTGCCAAATTTTGATCGATAACCCAAAATGAGTTTGAAAGCCTAGAGGCTCAAACTAAGTATCCCTCTAGCTTAAAATTGATGTTTTTGAGTTGATACTTTGTTGGAATTTCTATCTGAGTACATTTACTAGAAGTTTTGATCTGAGATCAATTTCTTAATAGAGAAATCTCCAAAATAGAAAAATAAGGCTAATAGCTAAATAAACTGTTTGAAAACTAAATTTATAATTTTGGTAAGTAATAAATAACCTGTAGCCTCTAAATTAAGAAAATAAAACTTGAAACAACTGTGTTGATAGAGGATTTGAAAACGCTAAAAGGAATAAGATGGTTAGATATAGTAGAAGATTAGGGAGATGAGTAGTATATAAATAGATAGATCTTGATAGTAATGATAATAGGGATGAGATCCTGAAGTTGTGAGGGATGTTGATTTACCAGTAAGAAGTTAAAGAAAAAAAGTAATATTTGATCTTAGTTGTGTTGTTGCTATATTTGAGCTTGATACAATATTTGAAAATGCTAAGTAGTTTAGAAAGGTTGTGGTAGAGTATGTTGTTGAATACAAAGTTAGATTAAATCTTAAGACTAATGAAAAATGTAGAGTAAGAGTTAGGAACAAGGATAAAGATGCGGGTAGTTATTATTTACTAGCATAGCTAAGGATTTTGGTGACTTTATGGTCAAGAAGTACTATTCTATACATGTATTCACTATTGCAACCAACAACAAATTTTGTACATATAAATTTATTAAAAATAAATTCAAGAATGATATAACTTGTCAACTTTATCTAAAATTGTAGGAAATTTAGAAATTAGTTAGAAAAAAAGTTAGGATTGTATGTTGCAAAAAAACTGTTTGTTATAGGACAAAGAATTGGATCATTGAGGATTTCTTTAAAGATTGTGTAATTATGCAGGCATGATAAAACATCCTAATCTTGACAGTTCTTGTTGGGTGAGGATAGATAGAGAGTCTCAGCCAGAAAAAAAGTTATTCGCGTACTTTTATGTTTGCTTTGATACACTAAAAAAAGGCTAGTTGCCAAGGGTGTAGGAAAATTATTAGTTTAGATGAATGTTTTTAAAAGGTGCTTGCATGAATGAATTGTTAGTTGTAGATGAGAGAAATGAAAATAACCAAATATTTCCAATTGTCTAGATATTTATTGACCAAGACAAAAAATATAGTTGGAATTTCTCCATCAACTACTTGATAGAAGAACTGGACTTGAACTGACTATCATGTCAGATATACAAAACGTTAGTCTCATTTTTATACTTTAGATTTGATCTCTTATTTTATAGTATCCTATTCATGTTCTAATATTATTGAATTTGATTTTTATGTTTAAGTAGGGTCTTGTACCAACTATACTTGAGTTGCTATCAGATTGTAAAATGAGGTGGTGTGCTAGACACATCTAGTCCAATTGACATCAGAGTTGAAGGGCAAATAATAGAGAAAATAATTTCGGAGATGTGCTAAAGCTAATTTTGAAGTAAAATTTTAAAATGATATGGACAAACTTAGTCAACTTGATAAGGACATTTCTGAAGATTCATTACATTATTAAAAAATCATGGTGTAAGATCTATATTAGGGAGAATGCTAAATATCACATTATTGAATGTATATGTTTGAGACATGTAATTCATGAATTTTTTCTGCTAACTAAATCTTTATTTACTATGTTAGAGAAGATTAAGTATCAAATAATGGATAGGAATGTTGAAATAATGACACTTGCAAATGGTTGGATTTTAGACATCTCACCTATGGCCATTTTAGAACTTGAAGAGAACAAAGAGCTTGTGTAATAACCCAAAAATCCAAACCTATATTAGAGCCATGTTTCAAGCTCATGAAAAGTACCTTACAACTCTGTTGTAGTTTTATGAGTGAGTTTGAAGTATCTTAAGGCTTCGAATAACTCCCAGCTATTAGACGAATCAAAATATTTCTTACCGGTTGAATTTGTGATAAGAATGTTGCTTTAGTCAACTCCAAATGAGCATATCTTTTGCTCTATTGAGAATTTTCCAGCTCAAGACCTACTAAATTGTATGAAATTGAATTAGCTTTTGAACGATACCAATCTTGCCTAAATATGATACTCGGGTGAGAAGTTATAGCACTATTAGTGAAGGCAGTGGGTCAAAATAAGCAGCACCACGTCGCGGAGGCCCTAAGAATGGCACTCATCCTTTTTCAGTGAAGCACCGCTATTATCCCGCATCATGGTGAAGCCCAGATTTCCATTTGTCCCTTTTCCAGTAGCCCACCGTAATAAGCCAGTATCGCGCAAGAAAACTCAATGGGACAGACACCGCGTTGCGGTGGAGTGCAAAATGGAACTCTTTCCTTATCCAGTAAGCCTAATGCGATAACGCCGCATCGCGCCAAGGGGTAAATTTGCGTTCAGTGAGGTACCATGATGGCACCGCGTTGCGCCAAAGTTCTAGTTTGGAATTTTCTTTTTTCCAATGGTGCAACGCGATAGCATCGCGTCGCACCGGGGCCAAAAATCGAGATTTTTAGTTTGCGACTTAATTTTCCAAGGACTGTTTGGTCATTTCCCAAAGCACCAAATTCATCTGAAACACGTAATTACAAACCTAAAGGGGTATTATGAGCTCCATTACTCATAAATTCTCTTCAAAAAATTAATCATCTTTCAAGAACAAAACCCTAGCCTTCAAAGTTCAAGATCAAAAAATCAAGAAAACCCCAAGAACTCTCACGAATTCATCAACCCAGGTATGTTAAATGTTCATCCATGGATTCCTTTTACCCATGGAGTCCACGTATCAAATTTTAAATCCAAAGTTATGATCTTTACAAGTAATTGTGATCTTAAATTGTGATTTTAACCATGAGTTCCCATGAACCTTGATTCCATACCATGTTTACATGAAATTATCGATATTGTTCAACCCCACATGTGTTAATGATGTTATTCGCTGATCTAATTCATAATTAGTGATGTTGATGTTGAAATCATATTATTACTACAAGCTTTAAACTATTCCCATGCTTAGTTTACACTATACATATCAAGTGTTTGATAAAATGCCTACAAGAATGAATTTTGAATAAATGCTTTCACATTATGTTCCCAAAGTTTTAGTACTATTTGGTATCATTGCTATTGATTCTTGGGGTTTATGAATACCCAAAAACTTAACTATTTACTTAGCCTCAGTATCTTCAGATTAGATTCAGAAATGTTATTAGCAATATCAGTTCAGTCAGTTATCATGATCAAATTTACTTAGAACAGTTCAGTATTCCAAGTCAGTTCAGTTGGGAGCAGGATTTAGCACCGAGAGAGTGTCAGGATGATGAATTCCCCATCACTTAGGCAGAGTTGTTAGTAGAAGTCCATGTGCTTTAAAGCTACGTAGCCAGCGTAGAATTTGAGGAGTCACCCGTCAATGAGGCTTTACTACCTCCCAGGGGTCACCCGTCACTTTAGGTTTGACACCCTTAGTCCTTCAGGACAATATACCAATGGATCCACACAGCCAGTGTTAGAACCCGTGGCACGATACTGACACCCTTCCAATTGAAGTCACAGGTTGGACCCCAATTTGCTCACTAGAGTATGTCGGTTAGATAATAGCTCCCACAGTCTCAGTTCGGTATTCAGTATATTTTAGTTCAGGATTGTATTGACCTTAGCATACAGATATTAGTTATTCAGTTATCAAATTTCAGTATTTCAGTTTATAGATTATATTCAGAATATGTTTTATGCTTGGTCATATATTCTCAGCATTTACAGATTTCATGCATTTTATTCAGTACTTCATGATATTTATTTAGTCAGTTATTACTCTTGTACATGAAACCATGCATATCAGCCTACCTCATTTAGCATACAATACATTCAAAGTACTGATCGCATACTCTTTTCTTACGCTATGATGTATTATATCATAAGTTCAGACGCGCAGTTCCCGGATCGCACATAGACCCTCCAGATTATCAGTCGTAGCAGTGGTGAGTCCTCATATTTTGAGGATAGACTATATTTATTTTCATGTTTTCAGTTCAGTAGTTAGTTGGAGTTAGTTGGGTCTTTTCCCAACAACTCTTATTCAGTCAGTTTTAGAGGCTTTCGGACACTTCAGACAGTCAGTCAGTTGTTTTATCTTATCAGTTTTAGACAGTTGTTTTCCATATTCATGGTTCAGAAATATTTTAGTATTTAAAACCTTATGGCATATTCAGATATTTCATACATGTTATTTTTGTTGTTATCATTCAGTGCTCACAACAGGTACCAGCTCATGGATTAGCTTGTGGTCTCTCGGGACTGTAAGCACCATATGATGTCTAGGGTGTACTCTTGGGGCATTATAAACTTGGTATCCAAGCCTAAGGTTTTAAAGTGTCCTAGGAAGTCTAAAGTTGCATCGAGTATAGTTTTGTGCATGGGTGTGATGCGCGCCATACTTATGGACTAGAGGCTACGATGCATTTTAAGAAAAGTTTCCCTTCTTTAAGTGTTCATGTCGTGCGACTGGGCATGAGCTCATGATAAAATCTCTATCTAATCTGTTCTCCCTTCCATTTACAGAACATGCCTCCTAGAAAGACAAATGGAAGAAGTAATAGGAACCAACCAGCACCTCCGCCTGTTCAGAAAGATCCCCTGAACAAGCATGTCTCTCATGCAGAGTTCAGAGTTGCATTCCCTACTCTAGCTCACTATGTAGTGTATAATAATGCTCATCCAACCGTTTTTCTGGCCAAACCAATGGCCAATACTGCCGCCGCCAGAATTTGGGACTTCACTCGAATGAATCCTCCTTCTTTTTCGAGATCCAAGTCTGAAGAGGATCCACAGGAATTCTTAGATATGGTGCAGAAAGTAACAAATATTATGAGGGTGACGTCTAGTGAGAGTACTAAATTGGATGCTTACCAGCTGCAGGATGTATCCCATACTTTGTTAAGCAATGGAAAAAGGATAGAGGTGCCGATGCAGGTCCTATGGAGTGGGAGGAGTTTGTTATTGCCTTCTTAGATAGGTTTTTCCCATTGGAGCAGAGGGAGGCTAAGGTGTTAGAGTTTATCAACTTGAGGCAGGGCAACTTGAGTGTGAAGGAGTATTCCCTTAAGTTCATTCAGTTAGCTAGGTATGCTCCTCATGTGGTAGCTAATAGCAGGTCTAAGATGAGCAAGTTGGTGTCTGGGGTATCTGACAGTGTGGTCAAAGAGTGCAAGACTGTGATGTTAATTAAGTAGATGGACATATCTAGGCTAATGATCCATGCTAAAAATATTTAGGAGTAGAAAAATAAGGAGAAGGAGAGAGAAAATAAGAGAACTAGGACAGGTAGCTTTAATTTTACTCAGCCAAAGTAAAAAGGTGGTAATATTTCTCAATTCCATCAGAAATCTTCAGTCCCAGCTCCATCTTCAGCTAGTGCCCCAGTATCCAGATTCAGAAATGATAATAGGGATAGAGCGCCAGGCTCTAAGTCCCAAGGCAGTGTAAATAGTAGTCGTACAAATCCTCTTTGCAAAAAAATAGTAGAAACCATCAAGGTGAGTGTAGAGCTAGAAGTGAAGTATGCTTTGGGTGTGGCAAGACAATCCATCAAATTTGAGAGTGTCGGGTAGTTGCTCAGAAAGAAAGGGATTTGCGCCAGCAGGGCCAGTCCCATCAGTCATCAGTTCCAACCGACCGCCCGACTCAGCAGGGCGCTGCTTCCAGCGCTACTAGTGGTCAGCGTCAGAATAGTCTATATGCACTTCAGTCTCGACAAGATCAGGAAAGTTCTCCTGATGTGGTTACTGGTACGTTACAAGTCTTTCATTTACATGTTCATGGTTTACTAGACCTTGGAGCTTCTCTTTCTTTTGTAACCCCTTATATAGCCGTAAACTTCGAAGTCAGTCCCAAAATCTTAGTAGAGCCTTTCTCAGTGTCTACCCCATTAGGTGTCTCTATTATAGCTTGGCGGGTATACAGGAACTGCCCGGTTATAGTATCTCATAAATTCACCTCAACTGATCTTGTGGAGTTAGAGATGACGGATTTTAAAATCATTCTCGATATAGATTAGCTCCACTCATGCTATGCTTCAGTTGATTGTAGAAATGGAATAATTCATTTCCAGTTCCCAAATAAACCAGTCCTTGAATGGAGGGGTAGTACTACAGCTCTTAGGGGTAAGCTTATTTTATACCTTAGGGTGAAGAAGATAATATCCAAGGGGTGTATTTATCATCTTGTCCGAGTCAAGGACTCTAATTCTGAGACTCTAAATCTTAAGTCAGTTTCAGTAGTGAGGAAATTTCCAGTTATGTTCCCTAAATATCTTCCCAGAGTTCCTCCCAAAAGGGAAATTGACTTCGAAATAGACCTTCTTCCAGACACTAAGCCTGTCTCTATTCTACCCTACAGAATGGCTCCAACCGAACTCAAAGAGCTGAAAGAATAATTAAAAGATATCCTAAATAAATGATTCATCAGGATCAGTATTTCCTTGTGGGGGGCACCTGTTCTGTTTGTGCGTAAGAAAGATGGTTCTCTTAAAATGTGTATTGACTACCGTCAGTTGAACAAAGTCACAATCAAAAACAAATATCCACTCTTCAGAATTGATGACTTGTTCGATCAACTTCAGGGAGCCAATTATTTTTCTAAGATAGACCTCAGATCTGGTTATCATTAGCTTAGAGTCAGAGAATGTGACATTCCAAAAATAGCTTTCAGAACTTGGTATGGTCACTTCGAGTTTCTAGTTATGTCCTTTGGTCTCACAAATGCCCCAGCAGCCTTCATGGATTTGATGAATCGAGTGTTCAAGCAGTACTTGGACATGTTCGCCATAGTCTTCAATGATGACATTCTTTTCTACCCCTGTAACAAAAATTATCATGCAGACCACCTCAGAATAGTATTGCAGACTCTTAGAGACTATCAGTTATTTGCTAAATTTAGTAATTGCAAATTTTGGCTAAGATCAGTAGCTTTTCTTGGCCATATTATTTTTGATGATGGCGTTATAGTTGATCCTCAAAAGACTGAAGCGGTGATAAATTGGCCCAGACCCATATCTCATCAGATATCAGGAGTTTCTTGGGCTTGGCTGGCTATTACCATCGGTTTGTTGAAGGGTTTTCATCTATTGCATCCCTCATACCCAGATTGACTCAAAAAAAAGTTAAGTTTCAGTGGTCAGATTCTTGTGAGAAGAGTTTTTAGGAGTTGAAGACTCAACACACCACAACCCCAATTTTGACGTTACTAGATGGTTCAGATGGGTTTTTTGTGTAATGTGATGCTTACAGAGTTGGTTTAGGGTGTGTTTTGATACAGAAGGGTAAGGTTGTGGCCTATGCCTCTAGACAACTTAAGCCCCATGAAAAGAATTACCCTACCCACGATCTTGAGTTAGCAGCTGTTGTGTTTGCCTTAAAGATTTGAAGGAATTATTGTATGAGGTGCATGTTGATCTGTTTACAGACCATAAAATCTCGTAGTATGTATTTCCGCAAAAAGATTTGAACTTGTGTCAGAAGAGGTGGTTGGAGTTGTTGAAAGATTATGATATGAGTGTTTTATATCACTCGGGCAAAGCCAATGTAGTGGCAGATGCCCTAACCAGATTGTCTATGGGTAGTTTTGCTCATATTGAGGATGACAAGAAGAAGTTAGTTCGGTAAGTTCATCAGTTATCTAGATTAGGCATTCATTTGGTTGACTCAGCTGAGGGTAGTGTATGGGTGCAGAATATTTCGGATTCTTCTTTGGTTGCCAAAGTGAAAGAAAAGCAAGATAGGGATCCTAGTCTGATGAAGCTGAAGGATTAAGTCAGAGACCTGAAATTAGAGGTTTTCTCCCAAGGGAGAGATGGTGTGTTGCGTTGCCAGGGTATACTATATGTGTCGTGTATTAATGAGTTGAGACAGCAAATTCTTACAAAAGCACATAGTTCGAGTTACTCTATTCATCCAGGGGCCACTTAAATGTACTGCAATTTGCGGGAGATCTATTGGTGGAGTGGGATGAAGAGGGACATTTCAGAGTTTGTAGCTAAGTACTTTATTTGTCAACAGGTGAAGATTGAACATCAGAAGCCTAGTGGGTCTATTCAGGAGTTCAGTATTCCCACTTGGAAGTTGGAAGTAGTGAACATGAATTTGGTGATGAGTTTGCCTCGTACTCGTCGTCAGCATAATTAAATTTGGGTCATTATGGACAGGATGACCAAATCAACCCATTTTTTGCCAGTCCATACTTCCTATTCAGCCTAAGACTATGCCAAGCTCTATAGTAGAGAGTTGGTTAAGTTGCACGATGGTTCGCTATCTATCATATCAGATAGAGGTACCCAGTTTACTCTCACTTTTGGAAAGCCTTTCAGAAGGGTCTTGGTACCCAAGTTCACCTCAGTACAGCCTTTCACCCTCGGACAGATATCTGGCAGAGAGGACCATTCAAACCCTTGAGGATATATTGAGAGCATGTGTCATTAACTTTAAGGGCAGTTGGGATGACCACTTGCCTTTGATTGAATTCGCGTATAATAATAGCTATCATTCTAGTATTCAGATGGCTCCGTTTGAGGCTCTTTATGGAAGGAGATATAGGTCTCCAATTGGTTGGTTTGAGGTAGGTGAAACCGCTTTGATAGGGCCTGACTTGGTGTTTGATGCAGGGAGCCCAAAGCCGACAGAAATCTTATGCAGATGTGAGGAGAAAGGATCTTGAGTTTTAGATTGGATATTTCATAGACCTAAAAATATCTCCCATGAAGGAAGTGAAGAGGTTTGGTAAGAAGGGGAAGCTTAGTTCCTGATATGTTGGTCCTTATAGAATTTTGAGCAGATTCGAAAAGGTGGCTTATGACCTCGAGTTTCCTGCAGACTTAGCATCAGCGTACCCAGTGTTCCATATCTCTTGGTTGAAGAAGTATATTGGTGACCCAGCTGTAGTTGTTCCCTTAGAAAGCGTAAATGTTCAGAACAGCCTTCATTACGAAGAAATTTCAGTCGAAATCCTTGATCAGAAAATTCATAGACTAAGGAATAAAGAAGTTCCCCTAGTCAAAGTACATTGGCTAAATCCATCCGTTGAGGGAGCCACTTGAGAAGAAGAAGCAGATATGCGGACCAAGTACCCTCATCTTTTCTCTACAAACTCAGATTCAGCTTAAGGTAATAATCTTCTTAGAATTTCTCTTTTCCATGATCAGTTTCAGCTGCATATCATTCTCATGTCAGTCATGCATTCACAGAATCAGTTCAGTCATGTATCATATTTTAGACTCAGTCAAGCAATCACTCTTTCATCACTAATATTCAGCATGTAAACTAAATTCCTCAGTACTTTCAGCCTAACCAATCTCATTCGAGGACGAATGTTCCCAAGGGGGAGATATTATAATACCCCAAAAATCCAAACCTATATTAGAGCCATGTTTCAAGCTCATACAAAGTACCTTACAAATCGATTGTAGTTTTATGAGTGGTATTGAAGTATCTTAAGGCTTCGAATAACTCCCAGCTATTAGACGAATACAAATATTCCTTACTGGTTGAATTTGTGATAAGAATATTGCTTTAGTCAATTTCAAATGATCATATCTTTTGCTCTACTTAGAATTTTTTATCTCAAGACCCACCAAATTGTAGAAAATTGAATTATCTTTCCAACGATACTAATTTTGCCTAAATTTGATACTCGAGTGAGAAGTTATAGCACTTTTAGTGAAGGCAGTGGGTCAAAATGAGCAGCACCGCGTCGCGGAGGCCCCAAGAATGGCACTCGTCCTTTTCCACTAAAGCACCGTGATTAGACTGCATCACGGTGAAGCCTAAATTCTCATTCGTCCCTTTCCAGTAGCTCACTGCAATAAGCCAGTATCGTGCCAGAAATCTCAATGGGATAGCCACCGCATCGCGGTGGAGTGCAAAATGGGACTCGTCCCTTATCCAGTGAGCCCAACGCGATAACGTCGCATCGCGCCAAGAGGTAAATTCGCGTTCGATGAGTAACCTCAATGGTGCCGCATCACGCCAAAGTTCCAATTTGAAATTGTCCTTTTTCTGGTGGCGTAATGCGATAGCACCGCGTCGTGCCGGAGCCAAAAATTAGGATTTTCAGTCTGCGACTTAATTTTTCAAGAACCGTTTGGTCATTTCCCAAATCCCTAAATTCATCTGAAACACATAATTACAACCCTAAAGGGCCATTATGATCCCCATTACTCACAAATCCTCTTCAAAAAATTAATCATCTTTCAAGAACAAAATCCTAGCCTTCAAAGTTCAAGATTAAAAACTCAAGAAAACCCCAAGAACTCTAACGAATTCATCAACCCAGGTATGTTAAATATTTATCCATGGGTCCCTTTCACCCATGGAGCTCACGTATCAAATTTTAAATCCAAAGTTATGATCTTTACAAGTAATTGTGATCTTAAATTGTGATTTTAACCATGAGTTCCCATGAACCTTGATTCCATACCATGTTTACATAAAATTATCGATGTTATTCATCCCCACATGTCTTAATGATGTTATTCGCTGATTTAATTTATAATTAGTGATGTTGACGTTGAAATCATGTTATTACTACAAGCTTTAAACTATTCCCATGCTTAGTTTACACTATACATAATAAGTGTTTGATGAAATGCCTACAAGAATGAATTTTGTATAAATGCTTTCACATTATGTTCCCAAAGTTTAAGTACTATTTTTATATCATTGCTATCGAGTCCTGGGGGTTATGAATACCCAAAAACTTAGTTGTTTACTTAGCCTCAGTATCTTCAGATTAGATTCAGACATGTTATGAGCAATATCAGTTCAGTCAGTTATCATGATAAGATTTACTTAGAATAGTTCAGTATTCTGAGTCAGTTCAGTTGGGAGTAGGATTTAGTACCGAGTGAGTGTCGGGATGAAGACTTCCCTGTCAGTTAGGCAGAGTCGTTAGTACCAGCCCCTATGCTCTAGAACTACATAACCAGTGTAGGATTTGAGGAGTCACCCATCAGTTAGGCTTGACTACCTCCCAGGGGTCACCCATCAGTATAGGCTTAAGACCCTTAGTCCTTCGAGACCGTATACCAGTGGATCCATACATCCAGTGTTAGTACCCATGGCACGGTAATGACACCCTTCCAACTGAGGTCACAGGTTGGACCCCAATATGCTCATTGGGGCATGTCGGTTAGATGATATCTCCCAAAGTCTTAGTTCAGTATTTAGTATATTTCAGTTTAGGATTGTATTGACCATAGCATACAGATATCAGTTATCCAGTTATTAGATTTTAGTATTTCAGTTTACAGATTATATTCAAAACATGTTTTATGCTTGGCCATACATTCTCAGCATTTAAGATTTCATGCATTTTATTCAGTACTTCATGATATTCATTCAGTCAGTTATTACTCATGTACATGAAACCATACATATCATCCTACCTCATTTAGCATACCAGTACATTTAAAGTACTGATCGCATACTCTTTTCTTGTGCTACGATGTATTATATCATAGGTTCGAATGCTCAGTTCTCGGATCGCGCATAGACCTTTCAGATTATCAGCCATAACAGTGGTGAGTCCTCATATTTCGAAGATAGACTATATTTATTTTCATATTTTCAGTTCAGTAGTTAGTTGGAGTTAGTTAGGGCATATCCCATCAACTCTTATTTAGTCAGTTTTAGAGGCTTTCAAACACTTCAGACAATCAGTCAGTTGTTTTATCTTATCAGTTCAAGACAATCATTTTCAAACAGTTGTTTTCCATATTCATGATTCATAAATATTTTCGTATTTAAAACCTTATGGCATATTCAGATATTACGCACATGTTATTTTTGTTGTTATCATTCAGTTCTCACAATAAGTATCAGCTCATGGGTTAGCTTGTGGTCCCTCGGAACTGTAAGCACCGTATAACGCCCAGAGTATACTCTCGAAGCGTTACAGCTTACAATAAATTGCATAGTTAGATTTATTAGCTAGATTGGATATGAAATTTTAGATGGTCCTTATCGGCATATAGTTGATATTAAGAGAAAGACTTGTACTTATAGAATGATAGTTGGGGGGCATACCATATCAATATGCTACCTTAACATATTCAACATAAAGGCATATAAGGTGAACAATATGTGAAAGATTAGTCTAACAAATATGCTTTCATGAAGGCTTATAACTACTTTCCCTAGCCAATACCTAACATGAAGATGTGGCATAACACAAATTGAAAAGGCATTTAGCCTTCTAAGCTTAGAGCAATTCTTAGCAGACCATCAAAGTGTAGAAGAAAAAAAAGAGTGAGTCTAGGAAAAAGTATGAAAAGTTATCCAAGAAAAGAGTAAAAAACACTTTCTCCAAATGCCATTAAGTCGTTGTAACAAAACTGTTTATAGAATTATGATAATCAATTATTTTTTTAATTCAATAATTTCTATATCATATAATTAATATGCTCTATTGATAGGATGAAATGATACATGACATCAAGCTATAGCCAACCACCCAGCTCTAACCGTCTACTAATATTTAGCACAACAATGCAGTTTTATATGTGTTGATACTTCAACTATTATAAGAGAGTATTGAAAGAGGTAAATGTAGAGGTAGAGGCAAGGGTACTGGCAGAGGCAAAAGCATTGGAAGAGATACTATGAGGGAAAGAGGAGTTGTATCTCGGCAACAACCTGGGGATAAAAGGGTCATTGGAGCATCAACATCAACAGTAGGACAAAATACTCTAGGACCATAGAATCTGACATCTACACTCATTGAATAAATAATGGTCAAACTTTAAATACAAGTATGGCATACAACTTCATATATTTTTTTATTATAGCTTGATAAATCTCATTTTACTTCATTGTATGCAGTTTGATACTAAGGGTAAAAGAGTTGTCACTCTAGGTGCTTATAAAGATATAAGTCTAACAAACGTCGATATTGATTATAAGCCTCAAGAAAAAAAAATGAACGGGAAAGGATATTATCATAACTACACAATTTCAGTGTACGAATCAGTGAAGGAGAAATCAAGTTGAAAATTCTAGTGCATCAGAAGACATGAATTTCTTGAATCATATTGTGTTTAAGTAATACCTTATAATTTCAGTAGCAAAAACATCTATAGTGTGACTGCTTTGATATTTTCTTGAAATATTTGAGGATTTTAAACTATTTTTTATGGGTGTAACTGTCTGTTTTAAGTTTATTTTTGATGAATATTTATGTATGTTTGGAGCTTATTAGAGCAACTGGAAGGTAGTTTGTTTTTTTTGTAAAATGTGTTGATCAATTACACTTGTACTCTTGTACTTAACATTTATTTTTTGGATGATTTACATTCTCTTGTGCTTTATCAATTGAAAGGTACTTCATTTATTGTGAAGAGGTGTTACTCTCTCATATACATTAACCTTTTTGAATCATTCGTTACATTATGTGAACTATTTTACACTAAATATTTTGAATCATTAATAATCATTTTGTGAATCTTTTGAACACTAAAAAATAGAGTAGACTAACACACATTACATAACTTGTCTTAATTTCTTTGAACACAATTTAAGTCAAAAAAATAAACTAATTATAATAGAAAAATCAAATCAAAACAATCTCATACAACAATCAAATCAAAATTTAATATACAATGCCATAAAAAGCAGTCCTAAAATCATTTAAGAATATTTCTTAATGAAATTTCATGTAGCCAAAATCACAACTACAACAATGCATATCACTTTTAATTTTTCTAATTGATTTCCCTTCTTCAAATGATTTGACTTTTTCAATAAACCTTTATCACCATCTTTGCTTGAGAAGATATTTCATCATCGTACCATGAAAGTAATTGCATTCACCTCTAACCTATAGAATTAAAAAATATTAAACTAAATTTTAGTGGTATGAATTTGATAAAAGTGAAAGATAAAGACCGTTGAAGTTTTACAATTAAAAAATTCATGTTCAGTGTTGAATTGTTTCCATGAGATCTTAATTTCAACTTTGACCCCATCGACATATCACATATGTAGTTGAAGAAGATGAAGATGATGAGAAAGATAAATTTGACATTGCTACTAAAAATGGCGATGAGAAATATACAAAGAGAATGACATTTGAGAAATTACGAAAAGAAGGAGAAAATTTACTTGACCTTCAGCTAAAAAATGGCGAATATGAAGAAGAGAGAGAAATCGGGATGAGAAAATAGAAAAAGAGAGAAAGAAATTAGGGCTAAATAGAAAAAAAGAGAAAAAGAATGTCGTTGGAAAGTATCACATCATATGCTTTCTTTCGATTTGACGCACTTGAAAAATGTGTGAACATACAATGTGCCAGGTAGGATGCTTGTATTCAATTGACACAGTTTGAGAATGATTCAAGGGTTCAAGGAGTATGAGATCATTGAGGTGCCAAACGGAAAAAAAAAAAAAAAAAAAGTTCAGAAACCTGCATATGTATTCTACATAGTATTTTAAAATTATATCTTTAGCACCGGGCAATAATATAATCAAGTTAACTTCCTATGGTCTCTGAGCCCAAAGAACTTTTGGTCGACGGCTGCACGATTTCTTTTTCCCAAAATTTTCAATTTTCTTGAGCAAAATAACTCAGAAAGAGAAAAAAAAATTGTAGATAATCAAAATTTCTTTAAATGGGTACCTCATTTTTGAAGAGAAATTGCAGTTTTTAATCGTTCAACAACTCAATTTATATTGTGTTTTCTCCTATTTTTCAAATTTAGAGCATAAAATTTTTCAATTAGCAATATATATATGACATTTTATCAAAGTTTCTTTTCTGAAATTTTACATAAAGGTAAAAAAAAATTGACAAAAAGTTATTTATGCTTTTTATTCAGAAAATATTAAATATATTTTTAAATGGTTGTCATTCAAAGGTTATAAATAGAAAAACAAACACAAATTATTTAATAAAATACACCAAGTAATAATTTTCTTGCACTTTAAATTTGTTAATTATTTGTAATTTTATTTTATAGAAATTTCTCTTTTTTTATTTATTCTTTTGTTTCAAAATTATCTTAAACATATTTAGTTGAAGTTTCATTTCGATAAAAATTTTAAAGTATAAAAGGCTATATTTATTTTTTTCAGAAAAGGAATAACATCATAAGAGATGTAAGTGGAACATTTCATGATATAGGAGTGCAAGTGTTTGATTATAAAATACAGAAGAAATATATCTGTAACTGACTTATAAATTATAATATAAGGGTGGCCAGTGTAAACCTAAATCTGATTATATCCTAGGATCAAAATCATCTACTCGTCTCTTTCTCCGTTCCAATTGTTTGCCATTTTTTTGTATTTTTGTATTTTTTTATTTTTTCTTTTGGAATAAGCTTTGACGAACAACCGATATTTTGTTTCAATCACATTTTATGGGTCAAAATGAACAATTCTACTTCAAGTATTACCTGGGGTGTTTTGGGGTCTTTAGGATATTTTATACCAAAGCTAGTTTTAGGATCTATTTATTTGCATTAAAATATTTGAGTTTGAGTTAAACCTGTCAAACGGGCCGGGCTGGCCCGGCCCGAACCGGCCCGAACCGGCCCTACATATCAAACCGGATCGGTTTGATCCGGCCCGGTAAGCCCTAGGGCTTTAGGGTTCCGGGTTCCGGTCCGGTTTTTTTTTTAAACTGGGCCCGGTTAACCCGGACCGGACCAACCCGGTCCAGGCCCGCCGGTTAACCGGCCCGGAACTAAAAAAAAAAAAAAAAAAATTATTGGGCCAAACTAGCCGTTGGCCCAACGGCTATATTACCGTTTTTGGGTCCAAACGGCTAGTTTGGGCCCATTAACTTAAAAAAAAAAAAAAAAAAAAAAAAAAAATTTAATCCCCAAAATAAATCTATAAATACCCTACAACTTCAAATCATTTCTCACACAATTTTTCACTCTCTCAAATCTCATTCTCTCTCAAATCTCATTCTCTCTCAAATCTCAATTCTCAATTCTCAAATATTCAATATATTTAATTTCTTAAAGTGTTCAATTTAAATTTTTAATTTTTCGTTTACAAAGTACGAGCGGAAGTTTCTAAAGTCGCAATCTTCGGATACTTCCAAAATTTGGTATTGTCGTTCCATCTCTTACGTTTAATTTTTATTTATTGTATTAATTATTTAATATTTAATTTTATTATATTTGTGTATTTTGAATATTTTTAGTTTAATTTAATTTATATTATGGATAAATTAAAAAACCTCGCTACTAAAGGTGTTAGAAATTTTTGTCCCGGAAGCGGTAGTGGTAGTAAAAAGCGAATTACTAGCGGTAGAGGTAGTTCAAGTAATAGATATACCCGTGTGACTTCGCCTCCGGTACCGCTTGGTACACCTTTTGAGGAAGAAATAGGTGTAGGTGCTCACGATATGGATTATGTAGAATTTCAGGAAAATTACGGTATAGAAGAAGAAAATGAAGTAGATGCAGTTAATGTAGACGAAGATGATGAAAATATTGCTGAAACACCCGCAGTAGGACATGCTAACGTTAGATCTGAATCAGTTAATCTCCCTTCCCGTCCTCCCAGTGCCCCAAAACCCCGTAAAAGAACTAGTATTGCATGGCAATTTTTTGAACGTATATCAGATATTGAGGTGCAGTGCAATATTTGTCAACAAAAATATAAGCATAGAAGTGGCGGTAAGCAAGGGGGTACGGGTACGTTAATGAGACATATAGCTGAAGATCACACTAGAGAGTTGAATATTGCAAAAGGTGGTGGGGATGTTGGTGGGTCAACGCAAACTAGAATGGACCCAACAACCGGTCAAGTAGCGAAAAAGTATAATAAATTGAGGGACAGAGAAGAAATAGCTAAAATGGTAGCTGTGGGTTGTTTGCCTTTTAGTTTTCCTTCTTCTGATGCCTTTATTCGTTATATACAAGCAATTTATAATCCTATGTTTAATGGTATTCCTAGAACTACTTGTCGGTCTGATATTTTTAGACTCCATTCACAATATTGTTTTTATTTATCAACATTCTTAAAAAATATTCAATGTAGATTGTCCCTAACTTCCGATCTTGATCGTGCTGTAAATAAAAATGATTATTTAACCGTTACTTGTCATTGGATGGATAGTAATTTCATAATGCAAAAACGTATTCTTGCTTTTTTATATGATGAAAATCGGAAACATACTGGACAATTTATTGCTGATTCTATTATTAAAATTGCCGGATATTATGGTATAGAAAATAAAATTTTATGTATTGTTTTTGATAATGCTTCTAACAACAAGACTGCTATAACAAAAATAAAATCTACGCTATCTCCGCCCTTTCCTGAAATTTTTCATGTTAAGTGTGCATGTCATATATATAATTTAATTGTAAAAGATGGTCTTGACTTTTTTGAGGTTTATATTGAAAAAATTCGTCTTGCTGTTGGTTTTATTCAAGGAAATAATCGTAGATCTAGAATTAAAGAATTTAAAGTTAAATGTCAAGAAAATGGACTTGCACCGATTTTGATGCCTGAGGAAATTGATATTAGATGGAATTCTACGTATGAATTTTTAAAAACTTGTTATAAATATAGAATTCCTATTACACTAGCTTTTAACCAACATTGTGGTTCATTTGCTGATTCTGCTGATTGCATGCTACATAATTCTGATTGGGTTATAATTAATGATCTTGTTAAGTTCTTAAAAAAATTTTATGTAGCTACGGTTGAATTTTCCGGTGCATACTATCCTACTGTTTGTAATATTTTGGCATATATAGCCGATATTTCTGGTTTGCTCCGACAATATAAAGATAAAGAAGGTTATAAAGAAGCTGTTGGCGCTATGTTTACGAAATTTAAAAAATATTTCTTCCCGATTCCCCCTATTTACTTGGTTGCTGCTATGTTAAATCCGTGCATGAAATATAATCATATGTGTCACTTTAGTACTCTTATTTATACTAACTTAGAAATAAATACTAACCATGATTCTGAACAAGTACAACCTGATTTGTGGACGGCTACGGCTGATGCAAAAGATTATATAGAAAAATTATATAATCACTATGCTGATTTATTTGATTCAGCCGTACCTACAAATATCACTCCAACTGTCGCTCCTCATCCTCCCGAGGAGCCATCAGCTTCTAAAAGGCCGGCACATAGTGGTTTTCCTGATTCGTTTTATGATTTAACTTGTTGGAACAGTGTGGATGAGAGAGCTTACACATCAACTTATCGGGAAGAGCTGAAATATTATCTGCGGACGCCACCAGAGGATCGCAGACGACGGATCAACACGCTGGATTGGTGGAGGAATAATGAATCACAATATCCTGTACTTTCAAGATTAGCCAGAGATATCTTGAATGTTCCTATGTCAACCGTTGCATCAGAGAGCGCCTTTAGTCAGGGACGACAGCAGCTTGAAGACAACCGACACTCATTGGGAAGCAACGCAATGAATGTTTTAGTTTGCCTCAGAGATTGGATTAGAGCAGAAAGAAGAAACCAAGGAATGGAACCAGAGCCCAACGACGACCTCAAACTTGAAGAAATTATGACTTCACGGGATAACTCAGCAGAATCAAGTCCAATGCATGGTTTTTCCCCCGTTGACTTCGACTACCCTATGCAAGTTCCAATTAATATTAACATGAATGAGTTGGAAAAAATGATGCATAATTTATAGATTTTTCATTCATGTAAATTATAAATTTTGGATCATTTTGCAATCAATAAAATTCCACAAATTCATTCACTCCTTAGTCGTTGTTTTTTATTTTTTTTTATTTAACGATTTATAATTTTAATATCTTCTATACAAGTGTATATTTAATGTATACATGTGTATATGTTTATATATCTTATATAGAAGTGTATATTTAATGTATACAGGTGTATATATCTTCTATAGAAGTGTATATTTAATGTATACATTGTGTATATAGCGTATATAGTGTATATTTGACCGGTTTTTAACCGGGTTTGACCGGGTTTTAGTGGGTTTGACCGGGTTTGACCGGGTTTTAGTGGATTTAAAGTATTACATATACATAGAATAGAGTGTATGAATGTTAATAGATCTTCTATAGACGTGTATATTTAACGTATATATGTGTATATATTTTATAAATTAGAATATAACTATACAAATATATATTGTAATGTATATATATTGTAGTATATCTCATTTAAAGTATTACCTATACATAGAATAGAGTGTATATATGTGAATAGATCTTCTATAGACATGTATATTTAACGTATACATGTGTATATGTTTTATAAATTAGTATATAACTATACAAATATATATTGTAATGTATATATATTGTAGTATATCTCATTTAAAGTATTACATATACATAGAATAGAGTGTATGAATGTTAATAGATCTTCTATAGACGTGTATATTTAACGTATATATGTGTATATATTTTATAAATTAGAATATAACTATACAAATATATATTGTAATGTATATATATTGTAGTATATCTCATTTAAAGTATTACATATACATAGAATAGAGTGTATGAATGTTAATAGATCTTCTATAGACGTGTATATTTAACGTATATATGTGTATATATTTTATAAATTAGAATATAACTATACAAATATATATTGTAATGTATATATATTGTAGTATATCTCATTTAAAGTATTACCTATACATAGAATAGAGTGTATATATGTGAATAGATCTTCTATAGACATGTATATTTAACGTATACATGTGTATATGTTTTATAAATTAGTATATAACTATACAAATATATATTGTAATGTATATATATTGTAGTATATCTCATTTAAAGTATTACATATACATAGAATAGAGTGTATGAATGTTAATAGATCTTCTATAGACGTGTATATTTAACGTATATATGTGTATATATTTTATAAATTAGAATATAACTATACAAATATATATTGTAATGTATATATATTGTAGTATATCTCATTTAAAGTATTACCTATACATAGAATAGAGTGTATATATGTGAATAGATCTTCTATAGACATGTATATTTAACGTATACATGTGTATATGTTTTATAAATTAGTATATAACTATACAAATATATATTGTAATGTATATATATTGTAGTATATCTCATTTAAAGTATTACATATACATAGAATAGAGTGTATGAATGTTAATAGATCTTCTACAGACGTGTATATTTAACGTATATATGTGTATATATTTTATAAATTAGAATATAACTATACAAATATATATTGTAATGTATATATATTGTAGTATATCTCATTTAAAGTATTACCTATACATAGAATAGAGTGTATATATGTGAATAGATCTTCTATAGACATGTATATTTAACGTATACATGTGTATATGTTTTATAAATTAGTATATAACTATACAAATATATATTGTAATGTATATATATTGTAGTATATCTCATTTAAAGTATTACATATACATAGAATAGAGTGTATGAATGTTAATAGATCTTCTATAGACGTGTATATTTAACGTATATATGTGTATATATTTTATAAATTAGAATATAACTATACAAATATATATTGTAATGTATATATATTGTAGTATATCTCATTTAAAGTATTACCTATACATAGAATAGAGTGTATATATGTGAATAGATCTTCTATAGACATGTATATTTAACGTATACATGTGTATATGTTTTATAAATTAGTATATAACTATACAAATATATATTGTAATGTATATATATTGTAGTATATCTCATTTAAAGTACTACATATACATAGAATAGAGTGTATGAATGTTAATAGATCTTCTATAGACGTGTATATTTAACGTATAGTCGTTGTTTTTTATTTTTTTTTATTTAACGATTTATAATTTTAATATCTTCTATACAAGTGTATATTTAATGTATATACGTGTATATATCTTCTATAAAAGTGTATATTTAATGCATATATTATGTATATAGCGTATATAGTGTATATTTGACCGGTTTTTAACTGGGTTTGACCGGGTTTTAGTGGGTTTGACCGGATTGGGTTAAGTGGGCCGGTTCCGGGTGGGTTTTAATATTTTTACTGTGCAGCCCGGCCCGGCCCGGACCGATTAAGGCCAAACCCAGCCCGTAACCGGCCCATAACCCGATAAGAATGAGAGGGCCGGTTCCGGGTTGAACCGGCCCAGCCCGTTAGACAGTCTTAGTTTGAGTATGCAACCTTTAGAATGATAAAAGTTGCTGTGTACTTTCTTCACTAAGGAGTTGTTTGGTATAGTGTATAAGAATAATGATGTATAATGTGCATTAGTAATGTTTGTATTGTTAATATAAATATTAGTGATGCTGATTTAGTTACACATACATTATTTTTTACATATTATTTGATTTGATGTATTAAAGATAATCTATATTTATATATTTTTTATAAAAAAATATTTGTTTACTGAATTACCCTTCCTTAAATCCTTCCTAGTACAGTTTTCAAAGCATAGATGGAACTAGCAGCAGCTATACTGTTGTAGAAAAGGAAAATTCAATTTTCACTACTTCTCTAAATTCGATAAGTCTGGCAATGAAATCAACAGAATTATGGCCGGAAAGAGGAAAAACTCGAAGGCATAATTGACCAGGAAAATATCACTGAATATGAGAACAATGACAAAAAAGAAGGTCCTCGCACAGAGCTCCCTAGGAAAGTTCTGTTGATTCCTTACCTTGCTGCAAAAAAAAAATTATATAGAGGTAAACACGAGATAGTCTAGTATTGAACTCACCTACACAAGAAGCAAGGAGCCAAAAAATCAAAATGAATGTATAATTACTGAGACTAATGAAATATGGAAACTTCTAAAAATCCATCGTCTTAATATGGTGGGAAAGGAACAGATATGTGATATGGTGAGACAAGAAATGGGAAAATAATGAGTAAATTTGTGTTTATTACATAAAAGTTTTTTTTTTTTATTCATTACACAAAAATCCTTTTATTTTGCTCCAGTCATCACAAAAGTTACTACGGCCGGATTTTACAATAATTCCACCGAAAATCTTTTATTCATTACACAAAAGTCATTTTACTTTGCTCCAGCCATCACAAAAGTCACTACGGTCGGATTTTACAATAATTCCACCGAAAAAATGATGTGGCAACATTAATTAGTTCTTAATTTTAATTTAAGAGAATATAATATATTACCCATATCTTGGCCCTTTTTATATGTGTTCAATCCAATTTCCCTAATGAATTATATAATGGAAGAATATCAATTTTTTCAATAGATTAGGCTACCTAGTGAAGATTATTTTCATAAAAAAAAAAAAAAATGATATTTTTATGAAATAAAATTATACTTATACATTCTTAAAATCCTCTGAAGTTGAGACATGTGTTGGTAAATTATTTTTTTTCTCTAAAACTATGGCATGTAGTTGATAAAATTATTTTTCTCCCTCTAAAATTGTGACATATAGTTGATAAAATTATTTTTTTCATACATTTTTTCTTGCCACTTAGGCCTTTGCAATCGGTATATCATAATAATATGATAAACTACTCTATTTGTTGAGTTTCTCTTTATAATTTAAATTGTTTGACTAATCGATTAATTCACTTAAAAAAATTTATTATAATATTCAGTTTCTGATAAATTACTATTGTTTAATTAATTCAATTGATAAATATAAAAATAAAATATCCTATAATTTATTTATCTATTAAAGTACTTATATTTTATAATTTTTACTAGCACAACTGTCAACAACATTATTTGTATAAATTTTGACAATACTTATTCAATGACATAATTAAAAATATTTTTTTTATTTTAAAACTATCTTTTGCATGTTGATTTATCTTCAAATAATTAAAATAATTTTTATAAAAAAATAATATTATACATGTATTTCTGTTTTATGTGTTTTGAAGAATTTATCTTGTTTATCATTCTTTTTTTATGCACCTTTTTGGCAGATGAATGCAATATTATGAAATGTTTCATAAAAATATCAACCAATTTTTTTTTAAGAAAATAGTCTTCATTAGATAATCTAATCTATTAAGAAATTGATATTCTTTTATTAAATAATTTATAAGGAAAATTGGGTTGTGCACATATAAGAAGGGTCAAGATATGAGTAATATATTATATATTCACTTAAATTAAAATTAAGAACTAATTAAGGTTGTCGTATTATTTTTTAGGTGGGATTATTATAAAATTCAGTCATAGTGACTTTTGTAATGATCGAAGCAAAGTTAAATGACTTTTGTGTAATTAATGAAAGAAAAGTGACTTTTGCGTAATAGATACAAAGTTAAGTGACCATGAATGAAATTTACTTGAAAAATAATTGATATGGTGGGACAAGAAAGTGGAAAAATAATTGAAGGGATAATAATGTCATTTAATAAATTAATACATGTTTTGAAAGTTTTTGCATTACTAATACGTAAAAAATGGTGTGTTATTAATATCCACCTCAATACATAATGGAGTGTATATTTTATATAAATATTAATTATGCATAATTGAAAAAATAATATCAAATAAGATATTACTAATACACAAAAATTAATATATACAATATATTTTTAATACACTCTACCAAACCAAACAAATCCCAACTATTACAAGTTTGGACCCAAAATCTTTAAAAAAATCCTGTCAAACACGTGTTTAACGGTACTCCCTGTGTTTTATTATCCGGGAAATTGGATGTCATAAATCTAAATATGAGTGACTTTAGATATTTGATCCCAATAAGAAATGTCTTTAAAGAATAATCTTTCTTACTTTTTAAGTATAGTACAAGTACCATTTTACCCTTCTACACCTCAAATATATTTTTAAAACTTTTCATACTTATTTGTCTCTCAAAGTTTATTTTTTATTATTTTCACTTTTTATTTTTTTTTCTTTAAATTTATTATTTTTACTTTTTATTTTTTTTCTTTAATTTTATTTTTATGTTTTAATTCATTTGTCTCAACCTTTATTTTTTTTCTTTTTTTCTTTTTTCTCAAGTATTATCTATTTCTTTTTTTTTTTCTTTTTTTAATTCATTTGTCTTTAACCTTTGATTTTCTTTTATTTTTTATTTTTATCAGTTCTCTTTTTTTTCTCCTCATTTTTCTCAAACTTTATTTTAATTTTTTCCTCTCATTTTTATTTTCTCAATTTTTTTAATTCTTCGCTTTTTTCTTAATCTTTATTTTTTTCTTGCTTTTTTTTCTCACTATTTTTTTTAATTCTCTACTTTTTTTGATCATTTTTTTTTTCAGTTCTCTTTTTTCCCTTATTTTTTCAAACTTTATTTTTATTTTTTCTCTCATTTTTATTTTTCTCAATTTTTTTAATTCTTCTTTTTTTTCTTGATCTTTATGTTTTTTATTTCCTTTTTTTTCTCAATCTTTTTTTTTATTTCTCTATTTTGTTTAATCGTTTTTTTCTTTTTTCTCAACTTCTATATTTTGTTAATAAATAAAAAATTAGATAATCAGCAAAGGGATCTTCTTTTTTTAACATCAAAGCAAATTTAAGGGCATGAATTATTGTTACGAAGTTCTTTGAAAATTCTTGAGATAAGTCGTGTCTCTAAGGCGAGAGTTGTAGAATATCTCATAAATAAAGACATAATCTGGTAGTGTCAACTCTTGCCCGTGGGACATAATTTATTATTTGAAAGTTCTTAAGCAAAGTCTTGCCTCTAAGGCCAGAGTTGTAGAACATCCCATAAATGAAGATATAACGTGGTAGTATCAACTCTTGCCCGTGGGGCATAATTTATTATTTAAAAATCCTTGAGCTAAGTCTTGCCTCTAAGGCAAGAGTTGTAGAACATCCCATAAATGAAGACATAACGTGGTAGTATCAACTCTTGCCCGTGGGGCATAATTTGTAGTTTGAAAGTCATTGAGCTAAGTTTTGTCTCTAAGGCAAGAGTTGTAGAACATCTCATAAATGAAGACATAACGTGGTAGTGTCAACTCTTGCCCGTGGGGTATAATTTGCAGTTTGAAAGTCCTTGAGCTAAGTCTTGCCTCTAAGGCAATAGTTGTAGAACATCTCATAAATGAAAACATAACGTGGTAGAGTCAACTTTTCCCCGTAGGGCATAATTTGTAGTTTGAAAGTCCTTGAGCTAATTAAGTCTTGCCTCTAAGGCAATAGTTGTAGAACATCTTAT
This sequence comes from Capsicum pubescens, assembly GCA_030864215.1. Classification (NCBI taxonomy): domain Eukaryota; kingdom Viridiplantae; phylum Streptophyta; class Magnoliopsida; order Solanales; family Solanaceae; genus Capsicum; species Capsicum pubescens. The sequence continues at coordinate 101,636,666 of CM061544.1, read as the reverse complement.
AAATAAAAACATAATGTGGTAGAGTCAACTCTTGCCCGTACGGAATAATTTGTAGTTTGAAAGTCCTTGAGCTAATTAAGTCTTGCCTCTAAGGCAATAGTTGTAGAACATCTCATAAATGAAAATATAACGTGGTAGAGTTAACTCTTTCCCGTGGGACATAATTTGTAGTTTGAAAGTCCTTGAGCCAAGTCTTGCCTCTAAGGCAATAGTTGTAGAACATCTCATAAATAAAAATATAACGTGGTAGAGTTAACTCTTGCGCGTGGGGCATAATTCGTAGTTTGAAAGTCCCTGAGTCAAGTCTTTCCTCTAAGGCCATAGTTGTAGAACATCTCATAAATGAAAACATAATGTGGTAGAGTCAACTCTTGCCCGTGGGGCATAGTTTGTAGTTTGAAAGTCCTTGAGCTAAGTTTTGCCTCTAAGGCAATAGCTGTAGAACATCTCATAAATGAAAACATAACGTGGTAGAGTCAACTCTTGCTCGTGGGGTATAATTTGTTGTTTGAAAGTCCTTGAGCCAAGTCTTGCCTTTAAGACAATAGTTGTAGAATATCTAATAAATTAAAACATAATGTGGTAGAGTCACCTCTTGCCCGTGGGGCATAATTTATAGTTTAAAAGTCCTTGAGCTAAGTCTTGTCTCTAAGACAATAGTTGTAGAATATCTCATAAATGAAAATATAACGTGGAAGAGTCAACTCTTGCCCGTGGGGTATAATTTATTGTTTGAAAGTTCCTGAGCTAAGTCTTTCCTCTAAGGTAAGAGTTATAAAACATCTCATAAATCAAAATACAATGTGGTAGTGTCAACTCTTGCCCATGAAATATAACTTATTGTTTGAAAGTCATAAGTTTTGCCTCTACAATGCAGTGGTGTCAACTCTTACCCATAAAACGTAGCTTATTGTTCGAAAGTTGTAAGTCTTACCTTTATAATGTGATAGTGTCAACTCTTGCGCAGGAGATGTAACTTGAATGGAAGAAATCGAAGAAAAGAACAAAAATAATAAAAATTGCGAAAAAAGAAGAAAAATATTTAAAAAATAAAAATCAAAGAAAATGTAGAAGTTGAGAGAGAATAGAAAAAAAATAAAGGTTAATAAAAAAAGATTAAATAAAAATAAAGGTCGAAAAAATTTTAAAAAGAAAAATCAAAGAAAAATTTTAAAAAAAATTTATATAAAAGTAGACGTTGAAAGGTATAAAGAAAAAATTAAGGGTTGAGAAAAACTAAAAGAACAAAAAAAATAGGAAAGAGAAAATAAAAATAATATAAAAGAAAAAAGAAAAAAAAAGTTGAGAGGAAAAAAGAAAAATAGTAAGGGTTGAGAAAATTAAAAAGAAAAAGAAAAAATAAAAAATAAAAATTAAAGTAAAATTAAAAAGAGAAAAAAATAAAAGTTGATAGATATAAATATGAAGTTGTTATTCATTATGAGGATCATTTATGTAATTTACGAGAGGTAAAGGGTAGATACATTTTGGATCCATCTGGTCATGAATATTATCCTTTTTTTCAAAAATTAATTTCATTTATTTGAAAAATAGATTTGAAGTTGTATTTGAAACTTGAAAAACAATCGAAACCTTATTTTAAGTTTTTTTTTTTTTTTCACTTTTTAACTCTTCTTTTCAAAAAAGATCCTATTTTTTTTTTATTTTCGTAAAATAATCCTCTTTAAATTATATTTCATGTTCAAATTACATTTTATATTCTTTTTAAAAGACACATTTAAATTTTAAAAATTAATTGCAAAAGCTATGATCAAACAAAATTTCAACTCCAACTCCAATTATAACTTTAAAAATTTCATATAAAGTGAAATATTTTAAATTTTCATGGTCAAACGTCTACTTTATATTCTTCAGACTCCATCTTTATAAGACTACATCGAGTATGTTATTGTTATTATTTGGACAATTCTATATGACTATATTTTTGAATCAATAATTTTAGATATATCATAATATTTTTGAAATTATAAAAGTTTGTCACTTACTATAAAGTAAACAATTAAGTTGATTAGTTTTTTTTTTTTAATTTAAAACAAATAATTCTATTTTCAAAATGGCTAAGAAGAAAATATGTTCACGTAAATTTATGATTAGACGGCGCAAAAGGACCCTTACAACATAAAAGCTCTGGAAAAGCTTCAACCACACATGCTACTCGACCAAAATTGCCTTTTCTGATGTGACATGAGTACTTTACTGTTTCTTTCGTTCCGGAATAAGTGAATTGTTGAAATATTTATTGATATTTCAAAATAAGTAAATTATTGAATTTTTTTTCAAATTTATCCTAATGATTTGACAATCAACCTCTCAATTGAGTTCTATACTTATTGAACACTTAAATTGTTTAAAATATGTAGATTTTACTTGGACCTCTCAATTGAGTCCTATACCTATTGAACACTTAAATTGCTCAAAATATGTACTCTCTATTAAGCCTGAAATACTGATGTGGCAAAAAAATGTTCCTCAATTTCCTTAAGCGCGTGAGCCCATCCCAAACGGTATTTTTTTCTTTTTTTTTCCCTGAAAAAAATTCACACCTCCTTATCTTTAATTGACACTTGGCACTAAATAACAAAACAACTTTTTATTCATTTTCAAAAGTCCACAATCGTCGTCTTCGCATCACCTGTGGAATCTCTTTTGTTGTTCCTCTTCTTGAAATGTTTCGAAGCCGCTTCGGGATAATCTCAGAGAATATACATCAATTCTAATTTACTGAAGTGATCTTTGTATCATTCATCAAAATCTTCGCTACATTTTATGTCAGTGTAAAAGAAGACATTAAAACTTTATAACAATAGTTGGAGCATCGAAACTTTGACGGAGTAACAAGAATTTTTCTAATAGTTCATAATAGCTATTCGCCGAAAAAAATGAAATCGTCCCGATTATCATTCTCTCTCTCCCTTCTCCATCGCATATATCAAAATTGAATCCAAACATAAACAAAACTAAGAACAAATAAGATCCCAAAAAGAGGAAAAGTATGAAAAAATACGAGGAGAATTAAGTTTAAAAAAATAAGGAAGAAGACGCGGAAAAGAAGATGGGAGGTAGAGATGGGTGTGGGGGCAGAGGTATTTAGGTTGAGTTTTTTTATATAAAAATAAAATATTTTACTTATAATTTTTTGGGTCCCTCAATGCCACTTGTCATTCTTTTATTCGTGATTTTATTATGTCATTGTGAGTGTGCTACACACACTTTACAGTTTTTGTTGATTATCCAAAAATGCTTAATAGAAATATTTTTTTAAATAATAAAGTGTTCAATAGTTACTAGTCTTACTTGAAGTATCTAAGTGAATTTTGTGGACAACTTTAGGAGGCTATTGATGACTTAGCTCTTTAGATAACTAAATTTTTTTAGAAACACGTGTAATTTAGATAACTAAAATTTTTTAGAAACATTAACAAATTATTTGGTAGTTGATTTGGAGGGGACTCATGTAGATATTAAATCTTAATAAGTAATATCACGTTTGAAATATAATAAATATAGAAGTAAATTATTAATGTATAAAATTAATATGATGTTTGATTTACAATTAATACGGATAGTAAATCCTAATAAATAAATCTTGTTTTCTTTGGGGTCGGGGGTGCCGGAAATCACATTATTATATATGGTTGAAATTATTTCTTATATTTGTATAGTGACATCGAACCACCTTTGACAAATTAGTGTGTATAATTCTTTCTATTTTGAACTCTCTTCGGCTAATTACAAGGAAATCTATGTATTATTCTATGAAAGATAGAGGGATGAATAACTAATACATAAATAACTAATTTTTGCATAAAATAATACATAGATTTTCTCATAACTAATCCTTACATTACTAATACCAGCATAACTCTAACAACCTACCAAACACCTTATGTGTTCGATATGAAGAAAAATATTTTCCTACAAAATAGTTTTTGGAGTATGGGATGTTTGTTTCACGACCCAAATTAGGCACGTGATGAAACTTGCAAACTCTTCGGACAAGTAAACCTAACCCAATTTGAATTTACAACTATGAAAATATAGAAGTGGAAGAACAGAGAATATATATATATTGGAGTATGAGATGTCTTTGTCATGACCCAAATTAGGCACGTGATGACACTTGTCAACCCCTTTAGACAAGTAAACCTAACCCAATTTGAATTTACAACCATGATAATATAGAAGCGGGAGAAGAGAGAATAAACACACACATATATATAGACACACACACGAGACACAACTCTCAAAAATACATCTCAAGTCTGGTTGCCATCAGTACAAGCCTCTAAAAACAGAACGATAACAATAGCTAAAGTATCTTAAATGCAAGAAAGCATAAGATAAATAAAGAGAGGTCTGGGTAAGCTTGGAGTCCGCAGGTACTACCTCAATCTCTGCAACGTAAATGTTGGAAGAAAACAATCAATAAGATGCTACTCGGTCCAATACCTGCACATGGTGCAAAAATAAGAAAAACAAAAAAAAGCAAGGGTGAGTACAAAACCATGTGTACTCAGCAAACATCGTCGATAACTGACTCTAATCCAAAATGATGGCAAGAAACACCACCCAACTACTCAAGGCTTCCTAATAATCTAAAATTCTGTATATACATTACTTTATCCTAATCTGAAGAACCCAGCACCACAGTTAATAAACGTATCAAATGCAGGATTGACATATTGATCTAGGTGAATCAACACTATTCGTTTATATTCAACAACAAGGAAAGTTATATATATATATATATATATATGATATAACAGATTAAATCAATTATCATAAACCAATACTATGGGATAACAACAAGGAAAAAGAGCGTACATAAGGGTGCATCTCATGCTACCAAAAGGTTCTACCCATCTATCTTTTGATCAAACCACCGTCATCCCTCACGTCTCATAATACCTCAACCACCCAAACAATATAAGATAGAATAAGATAATGTCATATAGTGAAAAGAATGTTCAAACACAACATCGCAAACAAGATGTTATCGCGGTACAAGAGCAAATACTAACACAATAGAAAAATATATCAAGGAATGTCAATGCAAGTTATGTAGTGATGATGATGAATGGTGAAAGTCATCGCATGACTTTCTGTATACACCCACCGAGCTCGTAACTCCCAGATAGGACTCATGGGGGATTCATATAGATACTGGTGCCAAAACATTGGGCCACTAAGAAATATCTTTTATGAAATTCTGGAGCCATTCAGCTTCTTCACTGGCTTTATCTAATGCGATAAATTCATATTTCATTATTGAGCAGGCAATACATATCTGTTTGGATGATTTCCAAGAGACTGTTTGTCTACCTAAGGTAAATACATATCCACTTGTGGATTTTAATTCATTCAATCCGGTGATCCAATTTGCATCACTATATCTTTCAATTACTACTGGATATTTGTTATAATGCAAAGCATAGTCTTGAGTATGTTTTAGATCCCCAAAACTCTTTTCATTGTCATCCAATGAGTTTGGTTGGGATTACTCGTGTACCGAATTAATTTACTAATAGAGCATGCTATGTTTGGTTGCGTACAATTTGTGATACTCTTGCGTAGTTCAACTGTGAGTCACTTTCACCTTCATTTTTTTGAAGTGCAAAATTTATGTCTAATGGAGTCTTGACAATACTGAAATCCAAATACTCAAACATTTTAAGTACCTTTTCATTGTAATGAGATTGTGATAATGTCAATCCCTCTGGAGTTCTATGAATTCTTACTCGTAAGACGATCACATCCGCAACTCCAAAGTCTTTCATATCAAAGTTTCTCTCAAGCATTAATTTCATAGCATCTATGTCAAAAATGTCTCTACTTATGATCAACATATCATCCACATACAAACAAACAATGACCTTGTGATTGAAGTGTCTTTTATGTAAACACAATTATCACATTCATTTATCTTGAAATCGTTTGCCAACATAATTTGGTCAAACTTTGCATGCCACTATTTGGGTATTTTTTTGTCCATAAAGTGTCTTAATAAGTTTGTGCACTTTCCTTTCTTTATAAAGAACCACAAAGCCCTCGGGTTGTTCCATATAAATTTCTTCCTTCGATTCTCCATTTAAGAATATTGTTTTCACATTCATTTGATGAATTTCAAGATCATTTGCCACTAATGCAACCGATATCCAAATGGACGTTATCCTTGTTACAGACGAGTATGTCAAAATAATCAATGCCTTATTTTTGTCTAAAGCATTTCACAACAAGTCTTTCCTTGTATTTGTCAATTGTACCATCAAATTTTATTTTTCTTTTGAAGATCCACTCAGAACCTAAAATTTTATTTCCTTGAGGAAGATCAAGCAACTCCCAAGTGTGGTTGCTTAAGATTGAATTAATCTTACTATTGACTGCCTCTTTTTAAAAGGATGAGTCCAATAATGACATCGCTTCTTTAGACTTTTGAGACTCATTTTCAAGAAGAACTGTTACAAAATTTGATCCAAAGGAAGTTGACATTCTTTGACGTGTACCACTCCTTGAATTCATCATTAAGTGCATTCTCCTTTGGTTCATTTCGAGGTCTCTTAGATCCTCCGTTAGGCAGATTATGTCCAGTTTTTACGAATAAATGTGTTCAAAGAACTCAGCATTATTTGATTTAATTATCGTATTTTCATGAATGTCCAAATGTTTGGATTTATGAATTAAAAATCGACATGCTTTATTACTCGTAGAATATTCGATGAACACGGTCCATAGTCTTAGGTCCTATTTTTATCCTTTTAGGCATAAGAGCTTGGTCTTTGGCTAGACATCCCCACACTTTGAAATATTTCAGGTTGAGTTTTCTCCCTTTTCATTTTTCATATGGAATAGAATGTGTCTTGCTATGGGGCACTCTATTGAGTATTTGGCTGCTGTAAGGATAGCTTCCCCCATAAGTTTTGTGGTAAATTTGAACTCATGAGTAAGACATTCATCATTTCCTTTAATGTTCGGTTTTTTCTTTCTATAATCCCATTTGATTGAGGCGAATACTGGACAGTAGTTTGATAAACAATTTCATTTTCTAAACATATCTTTGCAAAAGGAGATTCATACTCTCTACCCCTATCACTTCTTATCATTTTGATCATCTTATCCAACTGATTTTCAAGTTCAGTTTTATATTGCCTAAACATGTTTATTGTTTCATCCTTACTATTTAGAAAATAAACATAGCAGTATCTAGGGCAATCATCAATAAAAGTTATGAAATACTTTTTCCCACCACAAAATAGTGTCGACTTCATGTCACAAATATCTGTATGGATTAAGTCTAAGGAATTGAAATTTCTCTAAACAGACTTATACGGATGCTTGACATACTTTGATTCCACACATGTTCGACATTTTAATTTATTGCACTCAAAATTAGGCAAAACTTCTAGATTAATCAGTTTTCGCAAGGTTTTATAATTGACATGTCCTAAACTTTCATGCCACAATTCATTTGACTCATGTAAGTAAGAAGAAATACTAACTTTTTTTTTATTTCAGCATTCATTACATTGATCTTAAAAAGGCCTTCGGTGAAACAACTTTTACCTACATACACTTCTCCTTTACTAATTACAACCTTGTCAGAAACAAATACTCATTTGAATTCATTTTTTTGTTAGAAGTGAAGTAGAAATCAAGTTCTTTCACAACTCTGTAACATAAAAGACGTTGTTGAGTGTCACCACATTTCCTGATGTCATCTTCAAGCAAATATTGCATATTTTTTAAATTTTAAAATAGCGGAGTTTGCCATAAATATCTTCTCCTCCTCATGATCCAGAGCGTACGATGCAAATAATTCATTGTTGGTACATACATGGTGGGTGGAACCAGAAACAATCCACCACTCTCTAGGATTTTCAACCAAATTGCATTCCAAAAGCATAGCGCATAGATCGTCCACTTTATCCTTAGATTCATCCATGTTGGCTTGATCATTTTTATTGCCCTTCTTAGGGGCCCGACAATCTGCCGACTTGTGGCCAACCTTGCCACGGTTATAGAAATTTTCTTTAAATTTCTTTTTAGAAGGATTGTTTTTTTGTCCAGACGTTTTCTTTCTTTTCTTTTGATTTATTAAGGTCATCCTCCACAATATTTTCTCCACTAATTGCAGAATTCTCTTTAGACCTTTTCTCGGTTGCTTTGTTAGTTTCTTCAATCCATAACCTCACAGTGAGGTCTTCAACTGACATCTTTTTTCGCTTGTGCTTCAAGTAGTTTTTTAAGTCTTTACACAAAGATGGTAACTTCTCAATTGTAACTGTTATTTGGAAAGCCTCGTTCACAATTAAACCTATATCAAAGGTTATGTATTATCAAGAACAAACTTAATATGTTCAATAAAGGTATTTACTAAGTTTACCTTCCTCTGGGAGATCATGGATGATTACTTGCAGTTCTTGAACTTGGGAGATGACAGTCTTACTATCTATTATCTTAAACAACAACAACAAACCCAGTGTATTCCCACAGCGTGGGGTCTGGGAGGGTAAAATGTACGTAGTCCATACTGCTATCTCCGAAGAAGTAGAGAGGTTATTTCTGATAGACCTCCGGCTCAAGATAAATGATAATAAATAAGGGGCTGGATGACATAACCGAAATAAAGAATAGGAAATAATAGAATAAAATCACAAGAATATGAAATACGGGAAATAAGAGCAACACGGAATAAGAAAAATAGGAACTAAGCAATAGAAAATAGGACACCCACCTAGTAGTGACATACACTCACATCCCAAAGACACATATGTACACTGACCTATGATTACTAAATCCGGCTACACAAGAATTCTCCCGACTACTAGCTACAACCCACACACTACCACTAGCCTTCTACCTCTACGTCTTCCTATCTAGGGTCATGTCCTCAGTAAGCTGAAGCTGCTCCATGTCATGTCTAATCACCTGCCTCCAGTATTTCTTCGACCTACATCTTCTTCTCTTGAAGCCATCCAACGCTACCCTCTCACACCTCCGAACTAAGGCATCCGCGCCCCTCCTCATCACATGCCCAAACCATCTCAGCCTTCCTTTCCGCATCTTGTCCTCCACCTAAGCCACTCCCACCTTATCCCACCTTATCCCGGATAATCTCATTCTTAACTCTGTCCTCTTTAGTAAGCCCACACATCCAACGAAACATTCTAATTTCCGCCACCTTCAATTTTTGGATGTGAACGTGCTTAACTGGCCAACACTCCGCTCCATACAACATGGCCGGATGAACTGCCACTCTATAGAATTTGCCTTTAAGCTTAAGGGGCACCTTCTTATTGCACAACACTCCCGAGGCGAGCCTCCACTTCATCCAACCTTCTCCAATACGGTTAGAAACATCCTCATCAATCTCACCACCCCCTGGATCATAGACCCAAGGTACTTAAAACTATCCCTCTTACACACATCCTGGGAGTTTAACCTCACCACCACTTCGTCCTCCTGCCTCGAGTCACTAAACTTACATTCCAAATACTCCGTATTGGATCTACTCAACCTAAACCTCTTAGACTCAAGGGTTTGCCTTCAAACCTCCAATTTGTCATTTACACCCCCTGTGTTTCATCAATCAACACTACATCATCCGCAAATAACATACTCCAAGGCACCTCGCCTTGGATACTCCGTGTCAACACGTCCATCACCAACGCAAGAAGGAACGGACTAAGAGTTGATCCCTGATCCAACCCTGTCTCGACTGAAAAATGCTGAGTCTCCTCCCGTCGTCCTCACTCTAGTATTTTCTCCATCGTACATGTACTTAATAGCTCTGATGTACGCCACCGGGATCCCTCTCACCTCCAAGCATCTCCAAAGGACCTCCTTCGGGACTTTATCATAATCTTAAAGTCAAGAAATCTTGCAAGAATAAACCTTTCCATCCCTGCATCCTCAGTTTTGTATTTCATTTCCAAAGCATTCCATAGTACTTTAGAGGTTTTCATTATTTTGTGCACATTGTACAAATCATTTTCAATATGTAGTTCTTACATAAGAAATTTTGGTGCTTCTAAGCTTCGATTACTATAAAACGTTCCTTTTTCATTTTTTTCTCTGACAACTCTGGAACGCTTTCTGAGATGAATATTTGAAGACTAGATGTAGTCAAGTAAAAGAACATCTTTTGTTGAAATTTTTAAAATTCACATCAGAAAATTTTGTGAATTTCTTTGTCGGTGCCATGGCGGGTGCAACATTCGAACGACTTGAAGTAGCAGTAATCGTTGTTGCGATATTTGTCATTCTATGATTAACATTATTTTCAATAGTCATTTTTTGTTGTCACAAAGAGACAACCAATTTAGTATGTTAGAATACTAACTATAAAATTTAAAACTTTAAACAACTTGTTCCTAGTTCAATGATGAAGTTTTTATGTTCTTCTAATCGTCAACCGAATGAACTTTAACTCGTGATGAAGATTTTATACCTTCAAATCACTATTAATTTCAAACAAAGTAGAAAGCAACAAACTTTAATCTCCAGAAATTAAAAAATAAAGATATATTAAATTCCTTAAGATTGTTATTTTTTCAGGTACAAAATCTATATTTAACAGTATGAACTTCTACACTAAGTTCAAGAATAACTTCAAGAACTACAAAGAAGTTCCAACTTCAAACACAAGTTCAAATAAACTATCAAAATGAAGTTTCTACTATTTTCAGAAAAAATGATGAAAACAAACTCAAATAAAGTAAGATGAAGACAGAAAAAGATAAAATCAAGTTCACCGAATTTAGAGTGTGTCCTGAAGGAATTTATTCCCCTCAAGTATCCGAGGTTAATGGAATATCTCCTCTCAGAATAAAATGATTCACTTCAGAAAATAGCGGTATATCAAATTTTCTCAACCACGAACTCACCCAATAGTTTGAAGATCACACTAGATTTTGTAGAAGAAGATGTTTTTCAACTCAAAATTCGTATCTTTACCTGAGGAAAAATTCAGATATTTATAGTCAAAATGTGTCACTTCAGAAAGAAAGCAATGGCTCACCAAACAGTGCACTGTTTCAGAAATGTCACCTACCTGTGCTGGTTCTACGTTAGATCTGCACCCGCAGGTGGGCGCAAACCAAAATGTTCTGCGTCAGATGAATTGCGTCCGTAAATGGAGAAAAATTTTCTATTGAATTTTTTGATTAAAAACTTCACTTATTTTCAAGTTTCAAATAAATTTTGTTCAAAAAATTAATCTCTTGATCAAAATTGGAGCAAAACGAGTGACATTAATGACGATGCGAGACATGTCTTGTTCTTGCTTCACAATCCACATGAAGGAATGTTTCTCAATAGAAGCATAAGAAAGTTTCTTTCTCCCACCAATGTGAGAGAACTTTATTTCCTTAAACTGAATATTCGATTCACATTTCCTTCATTTGTTTCCTCCATTTTTCATTCACATACTCACGAACCCAACAAAATGTAAGATAGGAGATATTTGCAAGGGTGTTTTTTTTTTAATTCAAATTGTGAGTGGATATAAGATATCTTTCTGTTATATGCAAAATATAAAATTGAACATATATATTCACTTAAAGTGTATAATGAATTTGTGTAGAATAGGTACTTGAATGTTTCATGTTGCTAATTCAACTCACTATGTTACTAAGTCAAAATATAATATGATAATTTTTAATACAACTCAATATGTTACTAACTTAAAATATACTAAGATAATTTTTTTCAAATGGTCCGGTTATCCTGTTTATTATCGTTTTCTTTCGAAAAAACTTCACATATAGACAATTACACTCTTAACTAACTTCTTATTTTATGTTTTAGTTATTATATTTTATAAATTTAGTTAGTGATTAAAAGTATTTAGTACTCTAATATACAACAAGTATTAGTATCGCGCGATGTGCGGTGAATATCAAATGAAATTAATTATAAAAATTATTATCTTATAGGTGATTTTTTTATCTCAATTTATATATTTTTATCTTCAATTTGAGTTCAAATTCAAAATATTAATTTTAATTTTTAAATATTTAAAAGCATCGTAATCATTAATCATTTCTTTGGCAGAGACTTTTGAAAAGTTTGATTATCTTTTATTTAAAAATCGATTTTGGTCACAATATTTTTTCTCCCAAACCTGTCTCTTGATTAAAAATTGATTATTCACTTTTCAATTCTATGTCTTGATTAGCTCTGTCAAGAATAGAGCCGTCAATATGGACCAGCCCGGCCTGACCTGTAATTTGATGAGGTGGGCTTCAATTTTTGTAGCCCATTTAAGAACAGGGTTTTTTAGCTCGGTCCGGATAAGGCCATGACCCATAGGGCTTGAGGAATGTGGGTTGGGCTAGCCCGTAGGCTGGCCCGTCAGTCAAATAATAAATAATTTAAAAATAAAATAAAATACTGAAAAATAATAAAAGAGTTAAAAAACAATCAAGTCCAATGCTGACCATTGACCGATTCCATTAACAAAGAAAATGGAAACTAGAAAGTTTCCTACTTTCCTATCTAATAAATAATAAAATAATTAAATATCTACCACTAAAACATAAAGAGTACATTGTACTCTTCACTTTCCTAATTTCCTTAGTTCAACTAGCCGCCTCCTCTTCACTATATCTCCCTCAACGCGCCATCGGCTTTCAACCGTGATGTTTCCGATTGAGTAGTGTCACCTCTTCGTTTTCTTCCTACTTTGGGTGATTCGAGCTCTGGCTCCCTTTTGATTAACAAACATTAATACTATGTGTTATTGTGTGATAAATATTTATGTTTATTAACAGTGTAAAATTAAATTATAAAATATTATTTTTTAAAAAATGGGCTGACCCGTGAGACCCGCAGCCCACAGGGTAATAGCGTGGGCTTGGTGTTTTTTGGCCCGTCATTTAAATGGGCTAGCCCGGTTTGACCCGTCAAACTCAAAGCCCGTATGGGTTGGGCCAACCCGTATTGACAGCTCTAGTAAATAATCTTTGATTTAACTAATAAGAATGAAATTATCAATAATGCTTGTTATGTATTAATACTAGTATAGGTACCCGCACGATGCGCGGAATATTCTTTTAAAATATTTATTAAAAATATTAACTTATTCAATTTGAAATTATAAAACTAATTAATTTTTATTATATCACATTAACATATTTCAAAAGACAATGAAATATTAAAAACAATTGTGAATATGAAATTACCACTGAAACATGATAACTAATCACAATTTTAATTATTTTAGATGTTTTGATATGAAAAGAATAATATTAGTGTTTGTTTCAATCATATTTCATTAACTGATTTTCTAAAATAATAAAATATAAGATATTAAATAATTATTAATTTTGTTATTGGATTTTTACCTTTATATTTTTAATAAATTAAGGCATATAATTATATTTCTTACCTTTCATTTCTAATTTCTGTTTTTTTAGTCCTTCAATTCAAAATTAACTACTAACTAATTTTTTGTTTTTAAAAAAATCTTTCAATTTTATTTTAAATACTAAAAGTACTTAATTGTGTCAATTACAAAACTTCTTATTCCAAATTTAAATATCACAACTCTTAATTCAAAAATTAAGCACATACAATTTATTATTTGTCTTTTTTTTTTTGGGTTGCCCAAGGTATCCCCACAGCCGGCAGCCGTGAGACTAATCTTCCGCTCCTAAGTCAGTGCATTTTGCGGTAGGGAACTGACCACAGAGTTTGCTCCATTCGCCAGAGGCGGGGATCGAACCCCCGACTTCTTTCTTAAGGGACATAGCGCTGAACCATAAGTATGAAAATTATTTGTCTTTAAATTTTCATACTTATTATTTATAATTTTTTCATTGTTTAATTTCATCATTAATATCTTTAAGTATTTTATTTATACTTATTATTATATCTGTTAAATTAAGTCAATTAAAAACTCTCATGCTCCTTTCAAAATCACGCACCTCATCCCTTACCTTTGCCCACCCCACCCCATCCCAACCCCAATTTTATTTTTTTAGCTTTTTAAATATTTATTAAAAAAAGTTCACCCTTAGCAAAAAAAAAAAAATTATATTTTTTTAACCCAACTTTTTTACTTTACCCCTAACCCCACCATCCATCCCGACCCCCTATCCAACACCTCCTCCCTCACCCTCGACACTCATGAAAAAATTATTTTTTTAATTTTTTAAAATCAGTTTCTTGTACCTCCTACTCCACCTATCCTAAACCCTCCCCCCCCCCACACACAAGAAAAATAATAATTTAAATCTATAGGATTTTTAAAAAAAGAAATTTAATTTCTTACCCGCACCCCCAAATACCACCTATGTCCACCACCCCACCTACCCCGACCCGCCGACCCTCATAACGTCCATCACTCTATCCTTGATCCTATTCATTTTATTGTTTCTTAATAGTACTTCGAGCATGTTAAATTATATTATCTTAAAAGAAAAGAAAAGGTTTAAATATTTATTTCATATTCATGAGATATTTGTATACATCATATGTAGAAACTTAAATTTTTTTAATTACATCTATACAAAAATAAATATTATGCAAATTGTAAACAACCATAACAACATAATAGCAACAACAAAAATTTTAAACATTTAACATATATTTTCATGATATGTTCCAAGTACATGGTTTGTTTATCACTTTTTGATTCACTAAATTTCACATAAAAATCTTATTTTAGGCAATTTCAATTGCATGTTTTATTGAACATTTTACTTTCACAAAATTTTTAGAATTAATGTCATACCTCCATTTAAGATCTTCAAATTTTATATTTTGATCAATTCAACACGCTGCTTTCCTGAATAAAATAATCGAATTCATTTAGTTTCTTGTCGATAATAACAAAGTAAAGCACATGACAAGGTTATTCATTTGTTGTTGTTGCATATAAATATAATTTTTTTAGTACTTCATGTCAATTTATTCTTTGTCATCTGCAAGCAAATTAATCAACACACTAACAATTAAGAAGACAAATACAAAATTACACATAAATAAAATCGTAGGCATTGAAGAAAGCAAATAAATTGAACTATAAAATAAAAGTAAAAAAGAAGAAGAAGAAAAAGAAGAAGAAGAAGAAGAAATTAATTGTTAATAGCAAAGAAATAGTGAAAGAATAAAATACATCCCATTTATACATATAGATTTGGATAAGTAAACAATCATAACAACATAATAGCAACAACACAAATTTTAAACATTTAACATATATTTTCATGATATGTTCCAAGTACATGGTTTGTTTATCACTTTTTTGATTCACTAAATTTCAATAAATTTCACATAAAAATCTTATTTTAGGCATTTTCAATTGCATATTTCATTGAACATTTTACTTTCACGGAACTTTTAGAATTAATGTCATACCTCCATTTAAGATCTCCAAATTTTATATTTTGATCAATTCAACGCGCTGCTTCCTTGAACAAAATAATCAAATTCATTTAGTTTCTTGTCGATAATAACAAAGTAAAGCACATGAAAAGGTTATTCATTTGTTGTTGTTGCATATAAATATAATTTTTTTAGTACTTCATGTCAATTTATTTTTTGTCATCTGCAAGCAAATTAATCAACACAATAACAATTAAGAAGACAAATACAAAATTACCTATAAATAAAATCGTAGGCATTGAAGAAAGCAAATAAATTGAACTATAAAATAAAAATTTAAGAAGAAGAAGAAATTACTTGTTAATAGCAAAGAAATAGTGAAAGAATGAAATACATCCCATTTATACATATAGATTTGGATAAAAAGAAATTAAATTTCAAAATTTAAAAAATAAGAGATTAGGTGAGATTACAAAAAGATAAGCTTAAGAAAGATATGAGAGAGTTCTAATTGAACTCTACTTATTATTATTACTATGCAAATCATGTAAATTGATAATACACATTCAAATGGAGTAAAAAAGAAAAGGATAACTATTAAAGGAGATAAAAAGAAGTAATTATGTAGAAGCACTCTTAGCTAAACAACAAATATTCAAATGAAGTTAAAAAAAAAAAGAAGATAAAAACGTGTATTTGTTACTACAAATAAGGAGTTTTTTATTTTTTATTTTTTATTTTTTGTGTTTTGGGCAAAACTTTGTAGGAGTCAAGGAGTTTAGTTAATTTTTTCATTTTAATTAATCTTCTTATCTTTCCTTTTTTTTCATTTTTCTTTTTAAAGATAAAAATAAAAACATGAAAGGATAATATAGATAGTTATTCTTGTTTTTAATAAATATGTTATTTTTCAGGAAAAATTTCAAATTTATTTTATAATTTAAATATTTTGTTATGAATCTATCTTGTTGTATTACTAATTTAGAATGTATATAAATATTTATTTTTACATCAAATTTAAAAAGAATCTTGTCATTTAATTAAAAAATATACAACTACTTTTACATAAGACAAATATTTGAAATTAATGATATGATAATATTAATTAATAATAATAATAATAATAATTTATTATTAGTGTATTTATTTTTATTATTATTACTATCACATAGATAGTGCCACTACTATGTATTACTATTGCTATTACTACTATGGAAATGAGAAATTTAAGCAATGTAGGTATGCGTTTGAGTAACTATTTATTTTAAAATTTTGGAAAATTGAATAACTCTATAGGGAAAAAAAAAGAGCAAAATCTTTTATTTTCAAAAGGACTCTTGCATACATGGAGCAGATTTTAGTTAAGAATCTAAAATTTATTTTCCATTTTTTTCCTGATTTTATCCCTTTTTACAAAAAAATTCCTTTTCAAAATAAAAAGTGGCCTTATCCTTTAACATGTATCTAATATTGGACTGAGTCAAACATTAATTTAAATAGAAAGCTATTTTTAATTTAATGAATAAACTTAAATCAACCACTTTTATTCAAATGGACAATTATTTTTAATTTAAATTTAAATTCATAATATTACAGTAACTAATTATTACTACTACGTATTAGTATTATTATTATTATTATTATTATTATTATCTTTCATTTAGTATTTAAACAAATTAAAATTTTAATATGTTTTGTAGTATTTAAATTTTAAAAGAGATAAGTTTGAAGTAGTAAAAATCTATTAGAACTCTTTAATTATAGATTTTTATTTTTAAGATAATGATTTTTTTTACAAAAAAGGATAGTGTATTTCAAATTCAAGTATTTAACTTTTTTCATTTTTTTTTTTTATTACAATACTATTAATCCTTGTCTTAAAAAATGTCACGTGGCTTAACAATAGCTTGCCACGTGGCTTCTTCTGGTGCTTCTTCCTCTGCTTTATAATATATATAGAAGATTATTCCATATATAGTAATATTGAAACTGAAAACATTTATAGTTTATATAGTAATAAAAGAATATTTTTGTTATATAACATTTTTCATTATATGATAATATTTGAACTGTAAAAATTTTAATGTCTAAATAAAAAATAAAAATCTGTAAATAATTTGTGGTCTAGTTTCTTAGGAACATACAGTTATAAATTTATTTCTTTGATTACATTTGAACGGTAAATACTTCAATTCTTTCGTAACACAATACTATAATTATTTTTATTTAATAATATTGAAACTCTAAATATTCTATTTTTTTTATAGTGTCGAGTGTTTGTTTTCAATATGTCATTTGACTTCCGACGCCTTGATTATAAAGAAAGTCATTATTTATTATGAATCCAAATATTTAACGCAACCTGTTTTCTCTTTAATATCTCACTTAGTGTCTTATACCCATATTGGGGTCCCACTAACAAACGATTAAATATATGTATTTTCCTTTCTTCCAAAAGCTTAAAAAAAAAAAACAGTATCATTTAAATTTATTAAATGATCATCTAAATGAGACCATAATTTCCGGTTGACAGGTCCTAAAAAATCTCTCTCTCTATATATATATGAAACATTATGTTTTTATTTTGGTATCTTTTAATTCGGAAGTTATATTCACAATATGCAGATTTGTCTTCAATGAAGTATAAAATTTTACAAAAATTGAATTGTCATTCACAATATGAACAAAGAATAATTCAACAGTTCATGCAAAGAAATAGATATTGTCAATCATAGTAAATTACTAATAATTGTATAGATGTTCTTAAATTTATTATCAATAGATTTTTATTTTTTTAAAAAAGAATAATTGCAAATTTTGATGCTAAGATTATTTTCAAGAAATGAGTGTCATCTCACTTTTATTTTATAATAAAAATAATCAAATATAACTCATCAAAAAATAAATTTGATAACATTAATTTTAAAATTGTGTAAGTTTATCAATGCTTATATCCTCAAATTGTAATAGTCTAACAATTTTCAAGAATCGAACTATATTCTTATCTAATGGATCTATTTATGTTATCCGCACCCCCTACAATTGGTATCAGAGCCTATGTTGTTTAAAGTTACGGAAGTAGTATATATTTGGATTTAATAGCAAATATTATTTAGATGAATAATGAACAAAAATTACAAAAATATAAAGAATTAAAACAAATAATATCTGAAAAACATAAAGAATTAAAAATAAGGATAGAAAGACTACAATATAACATAGTTGTCGGAGTTAGTAAAAACTCAATAAATGCACAAAATGAAGAAATATCAAATTTAGAATCAATAATAGATAGTCTAGAATATATATACCAACATAAACTATATACATTTAAATAAAATGAGCAAAGAAGAATTTATAATAGACAAAAAAACATATGAAAATCACGAAGGATTAAAAATAAAAATAGTATCCTCTAATTTAGGAAGAAGATATAAGAAAATAGGTGAACATTTATATTTAATGTTAGAAAAAGAAGAATTAAAATTAGAAGATAAGTTGACAGCCATGGTAAGAATAGAAAAAAAATATGAAGAAATAGATAGAAAAAAAGAAATAGATAAAATAAAACAACAAACCATAGAAGAAATACGAAAAATAGAAGAAACTAAAAATAGTAGGATTGCTGAATTAGAAAAAGAACTACAAATACTAAAAGACCTGTATGAAAAAAGACAGAATGAAAAAAGAAGAAAAAGATAAAGAACAAAAATTATTAAATGAGATAAATCAATTTAAAGAAAAATTAGAAATAAAAATTAAAGAATCAGAAACCAATGAATTAGAAATAAATACAATAGATGCTGAAGAAACAGATAATTATGATTCGGAAGGTAGTGAAACATATAAAGAAATTCTAGAAAACATAGGAAAACTAAAAATTAATGAAAAATAAGAAGTAATTAATAAAGAAAACTTAGAAAATACAAACACATAAATAAATACTCTTAATAAAGAAGACGATGAAAACATAATACCTAGTACATCAGAAATAAGAAAACCTACATATTATTATAAAGATAAGTTTAAAAAATATAATCTAAAAAATGAATATAAAAAATGGACACCAAAATAATTAATTAATAAAAATTATAACTTTTTAGATTTATACTGTGTAATAGCCACAAATAAAATAATATAATTATGGGCAGGATACATGTCAAAAAAATTATTAGATAATAATATAGATACAACAAATACACCAAAATTTATAGAAAGGACATTAATAGGAACGGTAAAATTATGGTTTTTAAACCTAGCCGAAGCAAGTAAAAAAGTATTAAGATCTGATAATAAAACAGAAGGAACATCAACAACTACTAAAATATCACCAACAGAAATATTGTAAAAATATGAAGTAGCTATAAGAGATTAATTTAGCAGTATAACGAAAGAAGAAGAAGAACAAAATAAAGAAAAAAATACGAATAAGAATTTAATGTTAAAATTAGAAATATGTAATATGTGCTATATAGATGAATATACATGCGAATTTAAAGAATACTACTATAAGGGAACATATAATACAAAAGAAAGTAAAGAAATAAGAAGATTATATTTTAGCAAATTAGCTGAACCATTTAGTTAAAAAATAATAAAGAGTTGGGATGAAGCAAAAATAGTAGATACCCTAGGAACAAGAATAAAATTTTTACAACAATGGTATAGAAATCTATGTGAAAAATATAGAGAAGAAATAAAAATGAAAAACATATTAATAAGAAATTTAGCATGTTGCTAAGATAAAATAACACCTCAATTTGGATGTGAAGAAATATATTATAAGAAAAGAAAAAGACATAAGAAATATAAGAAATACAAAAAATCAAAATATAAGTATAAGAAACCAAGAAAAAGATATTATGTAAAAAATTATAAACATAAAAGACCATATAGGAAAAAGAAATCTATAAAAGAATGTACTTGTTATAATTGTGGAAACTAGGACATTTAGCTAGAGATTGTAAAATGCCTAAAAACTCAAAAAAGAAACAAATATCAGAAATAAAAATAGAAAATACAGAATATATGCAGATAGATTATGAATTAGAAAGTGAACATAGTATATATGAAATTTCGGAGAATGAAACAGATAATGAAATAGATAGTGATTTAGATGAATCAAATGACTGAAGAAGATATAAAAATAAACCAAATAACTAAAGAAGATATAAAAATAATAACAAAGGAAGAATATTTAAATGAAGAAGGAACTGATCAAAAAATAATATTTGATAATAATATATTTGACGAAATAAAAGGAAAAGAGTTAGACCTAAGTGTAGAAAAAATATTTAAAATACCAACAATAAAAAATATATTTAGTAGAAAAAAGGAAGAATACTACGTAGTAAGCCAAAAGGAACATGTAATAGACTGTAGATATGCAAAAGATAGAGCTAGTATACCACTAGTAACAAAAAGAATAATTAATAAAGAAATAAACGATATAAAAAGTAAAGACCCAATAAAATATGTACACCTTGGAGGAACAGAAATATTGATAAAAACATGTTTTAGAGAAGAAATAGATACACCAATAGAATTATATTTAGCAGATGATAGAATTATAAAACCTATAGAAAAAAGTATAATAACTGCTATAAAAGGAAATTTAATATACCAAAAATTTAAATTTATAATAAGTACAAATTATTCGGTGGCAATAACAGATAAAAACATAGATAAATTATTAGTATTATACTGGAAAATATTAGGAATAGAACTAACCCCAGGAAGTAAAATATTTACAGCAAGATGTAAGAATCTATATGTATTAACAACAAAACATAAAATAACGGGAAAAAATAAAATTAATAAAAGACAAATAGAAAGTCCTTTCGAATAATTTGTAAAACAATTGATAATAATGATTATAGTTACAAGGACATAGATATAGAAGGAGATTTAGAAATAATAAATGATAGAATAAGTACAACAAAAAAAATAGCTCATGAAAAACCAGAATCTTCAAGCTCATAAAAAAGAACAAGTTATGAAACAACTTCAACAGTTAATTTAAATCAATATTATATAACAGGAACAATAAATAAAAAAGAATATTTAATACTCTTAAACACAGGACAAGAAGAAAATTATATAGCAAAATATCTAGTAAAAAGTGAAGAAATAAAATCTAATAGTAATATATGCCAGATCTACCACAGAGTCTAATAAACATTAAAGATACGACAGAAAAAATAATAATAATAGGAGTCAGAAAAATAAAAATAGAATTTGAAATAAAGGAAGAAATGCAAAAATCAGACATAATATTAGGAATAAAATGGTTAGAACAAGTAAAACATACAATATAAAACATACACAATTATCTATAACATATAATAAAGAAAAATTATTAATAAAAAGATTTTTGACATGATATGAAAATATATGTACTTGTAAAAATAATAGTAGAAGAATATTATAATAGGTATTATACACCTATGATAGATACAGGAGCAGAAACAAACTTATGTAGATACAATGTTTATCAGAAAGTAAATGAGATAAATTAAAAACACCAATAGTAGTCAAAAGATTTAATAATGAAGGAAGTTTAATTACATATAAAGCTAAAAATGTAAAAATACAGATATGGGATAAAATAATAACGATAAAAAAAATCTATAATTATGAACTAACATCAAAAGATATGCTTTTAGGAATGTCATTTTCAGATAAATTATACCCACATATAATAACTAAAACAGATTGGTGGTTTACAACATCATGTAAACAAAAAGTAAGAGCAAAAAGAGTTATTAATAAAATAAGAAAGAAAGCTGATTGGATAAAAGAAATTGAAAAAATTACACAAAAGTTAGAAAATATAAAAAAGACAAAAGACACAGTAGAACTAGTTGTATTTTCGATAAATAAAAAAAAACTATATTTTCAATAGATAAGGTAGAAATAATAAAGAAAAGATTAAGACAATTATACAGTGAAGATCCATTAAAAGGGTGAGAAAAACATTAAACTACTATAAAAATTGAATTAATAGATAAAAATACTATAATAACTCAAAGACCATTAACATATAATTTTGACGATTTAAAAGAATTTAAAATGCATATAGATGAATTATTAGAAAAACAGTATATACAAAGAAGCAATAGTAAACATAACAACCCAACGTTTATAGTAAATAAACATTGTGAACAAAAAAGAGGAAAAAGTAGAATGGTGATTGACTATAGAAATTTAAATGCAAAACTATGACATACAATTATCCAATACCAAATAAGATATTAAAAATAAGACAAATACAAGGATACAACTACTTTAGTAAATTTGATTGTAAATCAGAATTCACCACTTAAAGTTAGATGAAAATTCTAAGGAATTAACTGCATTTACGGTACCACAAGGATTTTATGAATGGAACGTATTACCATTTGGATATAAAAATGCACCAGGTAGATACCAACACTTTATGGATAGTTATTTTAAACAATTGCCTAATTGTATAGTATACATAGATGATATACTACTATATACAAAAAATAAAGAGGAACATTTAAAATTATTAGAACAATTTACAGATATATTAGAAAAATCAGGAATAAGTTTAAGTGAAAGAAAACCGAAATTATGAAAACCAGATAGAGATTTTACGAATACAAATAGATAAAAGTGGAGTAAAAATGCAACAACATATAGTACAAAAAATAATAATTCAAAAGAAGAATTAGATACAAAAAAAAAAATTACAATCATTTTTAGGATTAGTAAACCAAGTAAGAGAATATATACCAAAATTAGCAGAAAACCTAAAGTCATTACAGAAAAATTTAAAAAGGATATAGAATATAATTACAACGAAGAAGATAAAAACAAGTTCAGAAAATAAAAATACTTTGTAAAGAGTTACCAAAATTATAATTCCCAGACGAAAATAAAAAAATTATATATATAGTAGAAGCAGATGCTAGTGAGAATAGTTATGGAGGAATACTTAAATATAAATATGAAGAAGAAAAATTAGAACATCATTGTAGATACTACTCAGGTACGTTTAATGAAACGGAAATAAAATAGAAAATAAATAGAAAAGAATTATGTTCATTATATAAATGTTTATTAGCATTTGAGCCATATATTGTATATAACAAGTTTATTGTACGAACAGATAATACACAGGTATGCTGGTGGTTAAAAAAGAAAATACAAAATTCAGTTACAACGAAAGAGATTCAGAGACTAGTATTAAATATATTAAATTTTACATTTACAATTGAAGTAATTAGTACTAAAAAAAATGTTATTGCAGATTACATATCAAGACAAAGCTACACAGACTGATATAATAGAGGATGATGCTTTAGAAAATATACTCAAAACCCTAATACGCTTTCAATGAAAGTGGACAGTATGGGTAATGAAATAGAAAAGCTAATGACTAATGAAGTTAAACTGAAGTCTAAAGCTATGAATCAGCTAACTCAGCAGTGTGCAGAGCATTGTCGATCGAAAGACATCAAAATTCCAGAGCTAAAAGGAGACGTTGGGACACTCCATAAAACCCATAACGTTTATCAATCTACAATTGCAGGTACAAGCAAAGACGTTAGTGGACAAAGATATCAAAACATGAACATGAATAAGATATTTGAAAAACCATTTATACCAAAAACACAAAAAGATCCCTTGTTCATACCTTCACAAATTACCACATATCGAGAAAGTTTGAATCAAGATAAAAAAGCCTATAGCCACATAACCCGAGCATACATAGAAAATATCCACAAAATACATACTTATCTAAACCTTAAACCCAGAGCCAAAAATATCCTAGAACCAAACACAAACTATATAACCCAAAGATTACAAGGTTACAACAAGTTAATCGCACTACCGAAAACCAACCCAAGCTTTGTTAAAACTTGTTTCAGTTATGAAATATTAGATACCGTATATACCCATGAAGGAAATGAACTAACAGATATACCAGAACTATATAGAGCATTCACCACTTATAAAAGAAAAATCAAAGGGAATCTATTTTTTATAAAGTTTTATACTGCACCAGCAGAGATATTATATGACGAGATCAAACCAGTTATACAAATTGTAAAAATAGGATTAACCAGAGATATAATTATACCGTAAGATATTGTTCAACAGCCAGAGATATCTAAAATCGAGATACCAAATTTTTATGCAAATAAATGACTTATTGGAATATCTACAGTTGTTCAAGAATTAACAAATGCTTATATCAATAGAAACCCTATATGGAGCTATTATTCAAGAGATCATCAAATGATTTATTCAAATTCAAGAGAACTACGACAAAAATCCATTGTCTGGGTTGAGTAATGTCAGAAACCGGTGAGACAAAAAAGCCGTGATAGGGGAGTAGCCAGAGTAGAGACGCTGTTTAAGGGAAAAGTATCCATATTACCATGCTAATAGTGACCGAAGAACATGTTATTTAAGAATAATCTAGTATATAGTAATCTAAAATGATCATATTTTGTTATGTATGATTGAAGAGAATATTTTGAAATAGCATCATATGAAAAATGAATACTTATTTATCTGGAGAAATGGTAGATAAATTTAAAATACTTGTTTTGTATGTACTTAAGGATATAGAAATTGTAGATATAAGAAAAATCATATGGGAAAAAATATGTGATAAATATTTTTTGACTAGAATAAATTACATACCACACCTACCTAGCAGTCTTACAAATACCTGCATGCCAAACCTACACATCAACCATGATAAATTACGTATATTTAGAATATTAGAAAATGGATATGAAAAATATACAATTAATAAAAAGACTAATGAAAACAAATCTAGAAAAATACATGAGAATTAAAGATATAAAATATATAGAATTCCTTAATGAAAATATATAAGAATTATTAAGATTAAAACAAACAACCAGTAAATATTATGATACAACATTTAATAAACTATAAATTACTAAAATCCAATTCCAAGTCATCCAAGTTATTTGTAGAAACCTAAACATCATAAGAACAATATGACAAGCTATATATCTGATGAAATTAAGATACTTATTTTATATATCATTAAAGACTTAGAAATAGAAGATATAAAGAAAATAATATGGGAAAAAATGTTTAATGAAGAATCATTACGTCTAGAATGGTTAGAAGAAATGCATGATCTTAGCTTATATTATTCAGATAGTTATTACTCAGATAATAATAGTTATTATTCAGATGGATATTATACAGATTAAAAATATTAGAATATATTAAAAGAGTTAGAGAAAAACAAAGTTGGCTATACGAAGAAATTAATTATAGAAATCAGCTTAGAAAAGGAAGAAAACAATTAAAAGAAAGATCAATTTGGATAGATAAAACCATGAAACAACTAAAATTAAAAGACAGTTTAGAATATGATTTAGACATAGAATTATTCATAGAAGAAAAAGATAGGATAATTAACGAAATAGATAACCTAAAATTTAATATCAGATATAGTACAATTAGAATAAATTATTATAAAGAAATTTGCAGTATTACAACTACTTTAGGATAAAATGATAGACTATGTGTATTTAAAATATTGGAGACAAGATATGGAAGAAATAAGATTAACAGAAATACTTATGAAAGAAAATTTAATTGAATATTTTAGAACAAAAGATATAGAATATTTAGAATACCTTCAAAATAATACATAAGAATTAAAAATACTAAGAGAAAAAACTAAAGAATATTACAGTAAAGCATTTAATCAAATACCATTTAATCATCCCCAACATATGAACATCAATAAAACTAAAATAAATAAACTAAAAATAAAAATATTTAGAAAAGTTAAGAAATAGCCACGCACAAATAAAAATAGATCCATTAGAGTTATAATAGATCTATTTAAGTTATCCGCACCCACTGGATAACTTAAATAGATCTATTATAACTCTAATGGATCTATTTTTATTTGTGCGTGACTGTTTCTTAACTTTTCTAAACATTTTTATTTTTAGTTTATTTATTTTAGTTTTATTGATGTTCATATGTTGGGGGGTGATTAAATGGTATTTGATTAAATGCTTTACTGTAATATTCTTTAGTTTTGTCTCTTAGTCTTTGTAATTCTTGTATATTATTTTGAAGGTATTCTAAATATTCTATATCTTTTGTTCTAAAATATTCAATTAAATTCTCTTTCATAAGTATTTTTGTTAATCTTATTTCTTCCATATCTTGTCTCCAATATTTTAAATACTCATAGTCTATAATTTTATCCTAAAGTAGTTGTAATACTGCAAATTTCTTTGTAATAATTTATTCTAATTGTACTATATCTGATATTAAATTCTAGGTTATCTATTTCATTAATCATCCTGTCTTTTTCTTCTATAAATAATTTTATGTCTAAATCATATTCTAAACTGTCTTTTAATTCTAGTTGTTTCGTGGTTTTATTTATCGAAATTAATCTTTCTTTTATTGTTCTCTTCCTCTTCAAAGCTAGTTTCTATAATTAATTTCTCCGTATAGCCAACTTTATTTTTCTCTAACTCTTTTAATATATTCTAACATTTTTAATCTGTATAATATCCATCTGAATAATAACTATTATTATCTGAGTAATAACTATCTGAATAATATAAGCTAAGATCATGCATTTCTTCTAACCATTCTAGACTTAATGATTCTTCATTACATATTTTTTTCCATATTATTTTCTTTATGTCTTCTATTTCTAAGTCTTTAATGATATATAAAACAAGTATCTTAATTTCATCAGATATATAGCTTGTCATATTGTTCATATGATGTCTAGGTTTCTACGAATAACTTGGATAACTTGGAATTGGATTTTAGTAATTTATAGTTTATTAAATGCTTTATCATAATATTTACTGGTTGTTTGTTTTAATCTTAATAATTCTTGTATATTTTTATTAAGGAATTCTATATATTTTATATCTTTAATTCTCATGTACTTTTCTAGATTTGTTTTCATTAGTCTTTTTATTAATTGTATATTTTTCATATCCATTTTTCAATATTCTAAATATACGTAATTTATCATGGTTGATGTGTAGGTTTGGCATGTAGGTATTTGTAAGAGTAGTTAGGTAGGTGTGGTATATAATTTATTCTAGTCAAAAAATATTTATCAAATATTTTTTCCC
This sequence comes from Capsicum pubescens, assembly GCA_030864215.1. Lineage (NCBI taxonomy): Eukaryota > Viridiplantae > Streptophyta > Magnoliopsida > Solanales > Solanaceae > Capsicum > Capsicum pubescens. The sequence goes on along the minus strand of CM061544.1, from coordinate 101,609,178 downwards.
ATATGATTTTTCTTATATCTACAATTTCTATTTCCTTAAGTACATACAAAACAAGTATTTTAAATTTATCTACCATTTCGTCAGATAAATAAGTATTCATTTTTCATATGATGCTATTTTAAAATATTCCCTTCAATCATACATAACAAAATATGATCATTTTAGATTACTATCTACTAGATTATTCTTAAATAACATGTTCTTCGGTCACTATTAGCATGGTAATCTGGATACTTATCCCTTATATAGCACCTCTACTCTGGCTACTCCCCTATCACGACTTTCTTGCCTCACCGATTTCACCTTTAGGATGGCATAGTTCTTAGGGATTTTTCTCCTTTTCTACTTTGCTAATAAACTTCTTTACATGCTATTCTTCGAATAATTCTACTATAAAGTAACTAACATGAACTTATTTTATCATATCAAGATTGTCAGGAATTTATGAATTAGCTATTCATAATCGTAAATAAAATACCTGTTCTGGTAGGTTTGATAATTTTGGGCTTTATTTATCCATAGGTTTTCTTTAGAAATATATCTGTTTTTTATTAAATATTCAAAAAAAAATTTGTGTACAAGAGGGAAGGCTTGCTTTCAACACATGAAAGTCTTGCCTTTATCTTGCCAAATGACTTACATATTTATAGCCTAAAAAAAATGCGTAAACTATTTTCTACTTTACACTTGTCCTATTTACAAAAGACTTTACAAAAAATCTTAAGACTATTCTACAAAAAGACAAAATTAATAAAGACTAAAGCAATACAATAATGACACTTTGCCATAGAAAAGTCAAAAGTTATCAAAAACTAGTAAATGCTATAATAACTTACGTATCTAAAGTCAAGAAAACTATTTACATGTTACTTTCTTTCATAACTTTTATTATCTTGTTTTCTTTCTCTCCCATTATTTCTCTGTTGATTTTTATCTTCTAGCTGACGTCCTTATCTTCTTGGTTGTTTTTTTCTTTTATTCTAGCTGAACTTTCGGGATAATATTATCTTCTCCATTACATCTTGAACATAGATGGTCTGGATATTTGTGTCCTATCATTTTGTAATATCTTGTTAATAATTCTTCTGAAATAAATCCCTTCCTAATTACTCTTGCAGTTGGTTGTTTCTCTGGGTTGAGTAATGTCAGAATCCATTGTCCAGCATCTTCCATATCTGTTTGTCATAGTTCTCTTGTATTTGAATAAATCATTTGACTATCTCTTGAATAATAGCTCAATATAGGGTTTCCATTAATATATAATTATTTGCTAATTCTTGAACAATTGTAGATATTCCAATAAGTCGTTTATTTGCATTAAAATCTGGTATCTCAATTTTAGGTATCTCTGGCTGCTGAACAATATCTTCCGGTATAATCATATCTTTGGTTAATCCTATTTTTACAATTTGTATAACTGGTTTGATCTCGTCATATAATATCTCTGCTGGTGCAGTATAAAACTTTATAAAAAATAGATTCCCTTTGGTTATTCTTTTATAAGTGGTGAATTTTGTATATAGTTTTGGTATATCTGTTAGTTCATTTCCTTCATAGGTATATACGGTATTTAATAATTCATAACTGAAACAAGTTTTAAATAAGCTTGGGTTGGTTTTCGGTAGTGCGATTAACTTGTTGTAACCTTGTAATCTTTGGGTTATATAGTTTGTGTTTGGTTCTTGGATATCTTTGGCTCTGGATTTAAGGTTTAGGTAAGTCTGTATTTTATGGATATTTTCTATGTATGCTCGGGTTATGTGGTTATAGGCTTTTTCATCTTGGTTCAAACTTTCTCGATATGTGGTAATTTGTGAGGGTATGAACAAGGGGTCTTTTTGTGTTTTTGGTATAAATAGTTTTTCAAATATCTTATTCATGTTCATGTTCTGATATCCTTGTCCACTAACTCCGTTGCTTGTACCTGCAATTGTAGATTGATAAACGTTATGGGTTTTATGAAGTGTCCCAACGTCTCCTTTTAGCTCTGGAATTTTGATGTCTTCCAATCGACATAGCTCTGCACACTGCTGAGTTAGCTGATTCATAACTTTAGACTTCAGTTTAACTTCATTAGTCTTTAGCTTTTCTATTTCATTACCCATACTGTCCACTTTCATTGAAAGCGTAGTTAGGGTTTTGAGTATTTTTTCTAAAGCATCATCTTCTATTATATTAGTCTGTGTAGCTTTGTCTGGATATGTAATCTGCAATAACATTTTTGTTAGTACTAATTACTTCAATTGTAAATGTAAAATTTAATATCTTTAATACTAGTCTCTGAATCTCTTTTGTTGTAACTGAATTTTGTATTTTCTTTGTTAACCACCAGCATACCTGTGTATTATCTGTTCGTACAATAAACTTGTTATATACAATATATGGCTCAGATGCTAATAAACATTTATATAATGAACATAATTCTTTTCTATTTATTTCTCATTTTATTTCTGTTTCATTAAACGTACCTGAGTAGTATCTACAATGATGTTCTAATTTTTCTTCTTCATATCTATATTTAAGTACTCCTCCATAACTATATTCTCTAGCATCTGCTTCTACTATATATATAAATTTTTTATTTTCGTCTGGAAAATGATTGTAATTTTTTTTTTTGTATCTAATTCTTCTTTTGAATTTATTATTTTTATTACTATGTGTTGTTGCATTTTTACTCCACTTTTATCTATTTGTATTTCTAAAAACTCTATCTGATTTTTCATAATTTCGGCTTTCTTTTCACTTAAACTTATTCCCGATTTTTTTATTATATCTGTAAATTGTTCTAATAGTTTTAAATGTTCCTCTTTAGTTTTTGTATATAGTAGTATATCATCTATGTATACTATACAATTAGGTAATTATTTAAAATCACTATCCATAAAGTGTTGGTATCTACTTGGTGCATTTTTATATCCAAATGGTAATACGTTCCATTCATAATATCCTGATTTACAATCAAATTTACTAAAGTAGTTATATCCTTGTATTTGTCTTATTTTTAATATCTTATTTGGTATTGGATAATTGTATGTCATAGTTTTTTGCATTTAAATTTCTATAGTCAATCACCATTCTACTTTTTCCTCTTTTTTGTTCACTATGTTTATTTACTATTGACGCTGGGTTATTATGTTTACTATTGCTTCTTTGTATATACTGTTTTTCTAACAATTCATCTATATGCATTTTAAATTCTTTTAAATCGTCAAAATTATATGTTAATGGCTTTTGAGTTATTATACTATTTTTATCTATTAATTCAATTTTTATACTAGTTTTATATTTTCCCCATCCTTTTAATGGATCTTCACTGTATAATTGTCTTAATCTTTTCTTTATTATTTCTACCTTATCTATTGAAAATATAGTTATTTCTTTTTTATTTATCGAAAATACAACTACTTCTACTGTGTCTTTTGTATTTTTCATATTTCTAACTTTTGTGTAATTTTTTCACTTCCTTTTATCCAATCAGTTTTCTTTCTTATTTTATTAATAACTCTTTTTGCTCTTACTTTTTGTTTACATGGTGTTGTAAACCACCAATCTGTTTTAGTTATTATACGTGAGTATAATTTATCTAAAAATGATATTCCTAAAAGCATATCTTTTGATGTTAGTTCATAATTATAGATTTCTTCTATTGTTATTATTTTGTCCCATATCTGTATTTTTATATTTTTAGCTTTATATGTAATTAAACTTCCTTCATTATTAAATCCTTTGACTATTGTTGGTGTTTTAAATTTATCCCATTTACTTTCTGGTAAACAGTTGTATCTACATAAGTTTGCTTCTGCTCCTGTATCTATCATAGGTATATAATACCTATTATAATATCCTTCTACTATTATTTTTACAAGTACATATATTTTCATATCATGTCAAAGCTCTTTTTATTAATAATTTTTCTTTATTATATGTTATAGATAATTGTGTATGTTCTATATTGTATGGTTTTACTTGTTCTAACCATTTTATTCCTAATATTATGTCTGATTTTTGCATTTCTTCCTTTATTTCAAATTCTATTTTTATTTTTCTGACTCCGATTATTATTATTTTTTCTATCGTATCTTTAATGTTTATTAGACTCCGTGGTAGATCTGGGTATATATTACTATTGGATTTTATTTCTTCACTTTTTACTAGATATTTTGCTATATAATTTTCTTCTTGTCCTGTGTATAAGAGTATTAAATATTCTTTTCCATTAATTGTTCCTGTTATATAATATTGATTTAAATTAGCAGTTGAAGTTGTTTCATAACTTGTTCTTTTTGATGAGCTTGATGATTCTGGTTTTTCATGAGCTATTCTTTTTGTTGTACTTATTCTATCATTTATTATTTCTAAATCTTCTTCTATATCTATGTCTTTGTAACTATAATCATTATTATCAATTATTTTTACAAATTGTTCGAAAGGACTTTCTATTTATATTTTATTAATTTTATTTTTTCCCGTTATTTTATGTTTTGTTGTTAATACATATAGATTTTAACATCTTGCTGTAAATATTTTACTTCCTGGGATTAGTTCTATTCTTGATATTTCCAATATAATACAAATGATTTATCTATATTTTTATCTGTTATTTCTACTGAATAATTCGGACTTATTATAAATTTAAATTTTTGGTATATTAAATTTCCTTTTATAGCAGTTATTATATTTTTTTCTATAGTTTTTATAATTCTATCATCTGCTAAATATAATTCTATTGGTGTATCTATTTCTTCTCTAAAATATGCTTTTATCAATATCTCTGTTCCTCCAAGGTGTACATATTTTATTGGGTCTTTACTTTTTATATCGTTTATTTCTTTATTAATTATTTTTTTTTGTTACTAGTGGTATACTAGCTCTACCTTTTGCATATCTACAGTCTATTACATGTTCCTTTTGGCTTACTACGTAGTATTCTTCCTTTTTTTCTACTAAATATATTTTTTATTGTTGGTATTTTAAATATTTTTTCTACACTTAGGTCTGACTCTTTTCCTTTTATTTCGTCAAATTTATTATTATCAAATATTATTTTTGATCAGTTCCTTCTTCATTTAAATATTTTTCCTTTGTTATTATTTTTATATCTTCTTCAGTTATTTGGTTTATTTTTATATCTTCTTCAGTCATTTGATTCATCTAAATCACTATCTATTTCATTATCTGTTTCATTCTCCGAAATTTCATATATACTATTTTCACTTTCTAATTCATAATCTATATAATCTATCTGCATATATTCTGTATTTTCTATTTTTATTTCTGATATTTGTTTCTTTTTTTGGATTTTTAGGCATTTTATAATCTCTAGCTAAATGTCCTAGTTTTCACAATTATAATAAGTACATTCTTTTATAGATTTATTTTTCCTATATGGTCTTTTATGTTTATAATTTTTTACATAATATCTTTTTCTTGGTTTCTTATATTTATATTTTGATTTTTTGTATTTCTTATATTTCTTATGTCTTTTTCTTTTCTTATAATATCTTTCTTCACATCCAAATTGAGGTGCTATTTTATCTTTGCAACATGCTAAATTTCTTATTAATGTTTTTTCCATTTTTATTTCTTCTCTATATAAAAATTTTATTCTTGTTCCTAGGGTATCTACTATTTTTGCTTCATCCCAACTTTTTATTATTTTTGAACTAAATGGTTCAGGTAATTTGCTAAAATATAATGTTCTTATTTCTTTACTTTCTTCTGTATTATATGTTCCCTTATAGTAGTATTCTTTAAATGCGCACGTATATTCATCTATATAGCACATATTACATATTTCTAATTTTAACATTAAATTCCTATTCGTATCTTTTTCTTTATTTTGTTCTTCTTCTTCTGTTGTTATACTGCTAAATTCATCTCTTATAGCTACTTCATATTTTTTCAATATTTCTGTTAGTGATATTTTAGTAGTTGTTGATGTTCCTTCTGTTTTATTATCAGATCTTAATACCTTTTTACTTGCTTCGGCTAGGTTTAAAACCATAATTTTACTGTTCCTATTAATGTCCTTTCTATATATTCTGGGGTATTTGTTGTATCTATATTATTATCTAATAATTGTTTTGACATGTATCCTGCCCATAATTGTATTGTTTTATTTGTGTCTATTACACAGTCTAAATCTAAAAAGTTATAATTTTTATTAATTATTTGTTTTGGTGTCCATTTGTTATATTCATTTTTAGGTTATATTTTTTAAACTTATCTTTATAATAATATATAGGTTTTCTTATTTTTGATGTACTAGGTATTATGTTTTCATCGTCTTCTTTATTAAGAGTATTTATTTTTGTGTTTGTATTTTCTAAGTTTTCTTTATTAATTACTTCTTGTTTTTCATTAATTTTTAGTTTTCCTATGTTTTCTAGAATTTCTATATATGTTTCACTACCTCCCAAATCATAATTATCTATTTCTTCAGCATCTATCGTATTTATTTCTAATTCACTGGTTTCTGATTCTTTATTTTTTATTTCTAATTTTTCTTTAAATTGATTTATCTCGTGTAATAATTTTTGTTCTTTATTTTTTTCTTCTTTTTTTTCTGTCTTTTTTCATACAGGTCTTTTAGTAGTTGTAGTTTTTTTTCTAATTCAGCAATCCTATTATTTTTAGTTTCTTCTATTTTTCGTATTTCTTCTGTGGTTTGTTATTTTATTTTATCTATTTCTTTTTTCCTATCTATTTCTTCGTTTTCTCTTTCTATTCTTACCATGACTGCCAACTTATCTTCTAATTTTAATTCTTTTTTTTCTAATATTAAATATAAATGTTCACCTATTTTCTTATATCTTCTTCTTAAATTAGAGAATACTATTTTTATTTTTAATCTTTCATGATTTTCATATGTTTTTTCATCTATTATAAATTCTTCTTTGTTCATTTTATTTAAATGTATATAGGTTATGTTGATATATATATATTCTAGACTATCTATTGTTGATTCTAAATTTGATATTTCTTTTTTTGTGCATTTATTGAGTTTTTACTAACTCCGATAATTATGTTATACTGTAGTCTTTCTATCCTTGTTTTTAATTCTTTACGTTTTTCAGATATTATTTGTTTTAATTCTTTATATTTTTGTAATTTTTGTTCGTTATTCATTTAAACAATATTTGCTATTAAATCCAAATATATACTACTTCCGTAACTTTAAACAACATAAGCTCTGATACCAATTGTAGGGGGTGCAGATAACTTTAATAGATCCATTAGAATCTATTATAACTCTAAAAAAACTATTTTTATTTGTGCGTGGCTGTTTCTTAACTTTTCTAAACATTTTTATTTTTAGTTTTATTGATGTTCATATGTTGGGGGGTGATTAAATGGTATTTGATTAAATGCTTTACTGTAATATTCTTTAGTTTTTTCTCTTAGTCTTTGTAATTCTTGTATATTATTTTGAAGGTATTCTAAATATTCTATATCTTTTGTTCTAAAATATTCAATTAAATTCCCTTTCATAAGTATTTCTATTAATCTTATTTCTTTCATATCTTGTCTCCAATATTTTAAATACTCATAGTCTATTATTTTATCCTAAAGTAGTTGTAATACAACAAATTTCTTTGTAATAATTTATTCTAATTGTACTATATCTGATATTAAATTCTATGTTATCTATTTCGTTAATTATCCTGTCTTTTTCTTCTATGAATAATTCTATGTCTAAATCATATTCTATACTGTCTTCTAATTCTAGTTGTTTCATGGTTTTATCTATCCAAATTAATCTTTCTTTTAATTGTTTTCTTCCTTTTCTAAGCTGGTTTCTATAATTAATTTCTTCATATAACCAACTTTATTTTTCTCTAACTCTGTTAATATATTCTAATATTTTTAATCTGTATAATATCCATCTGAATAATAACTATTATTATCTTAGTAATAACTATCTGAATAATATGCTAGACTACTCCTCTTTATTATATATATAGATATGAAATAAATATTGAATAAATATGAAATAATTAAACAATCTACAAAATATTCTTTTATTGTACAAAATCGATTTTTGTTGTAAGTGGATAGTTCTCAAGCTGTCGCTTGGTATAATCTCATGCTAGACTATTCTCCTTTATTATATATATTACTATTATATATAAGTGAGGATGTTTAGCTTTCGTGGTCCTCACAATATTACTATTATATATAAGTGAGGATGTTTAGCTTTCGTGGTCCTCACAACCTTCAACTTTACACATGGTGCTTACACGTTTGCTTGCTACTGCAATTGACTTTTCAGACATATTTTCATTTTTGTCTCTTTTGCTTTTATTTATGTTTGAGAGAAGATAATAAATTACTATAGGGAGAATATCTCATTTTGATAGTCCATGAATATAGTTTGCCTATTTTATTCTTAATTAAGTTTTACTGATCTTTTAAGATTTCATTCATTTTAGTAAATTTAAACAATTATAAGGTCTTTTAAAATGCTATACAAAAAATGATTAGTCATAAAGAAATGATAGTAACACTATGAAATTTTTATTTATCCAACTAGATTTAAAATTAATTTAAAATTTTATTGTCTTCTTTTATGTGGGATAATAATAATGTAATAAAAGAGAATATTAATTTTTTAAATCCTCACAAGAAAATTTTGAAGCTTTACCAATCTTGTAAGGTTTAATCCATTGAAGAAACATAAGTAATTTATTGAATCCGACTTTTAATTATTTAATTGAAATTCTATTTTTATTCATAAGTCATACAATAGTTTATAGCATCAAATATTTTTATATTAATTAAATATTATATTAGTTTTTAAAAAATAAATTAGCCAATATAAAGTTAATTGAGGAAAAAAATAAAATTAATTAAATATAAGGCAAATATCAATTTAGATCGTTAAAGACTTTTATTTAAAAAATTTCAATAAAATAAAAAGTAAAAAAGTTTGAGTTTATGCATTTATTTGTAAATTAAAAGAAAGACTAAAATATACCACTAGAAAAATGTTATTTTTAACTTATAAAATTTTTTACTCCCTCCGCTTTAATTTATTTATTTGATTTTGACTTAGCACAATAGTTAAAGAAAACTTGTGAATATTTTTAATGGTCTTAAACTAAAAATATGTACAAAGGACCAAAATATCTATTTTCTGAAGAGTTACACCTTTATGAAGGGGTGTACCTTTCTGAACCATTGTTTGTATTCATGAAGCAACACCTTGATGACTATAAATACCTGAATTTTTCCTCAGGTAAAGACAATTATTTTTTGAGTAGAAAAACAATCTTCTTCTTCTTCTAAAATCTCTCGTGTGATCATCAAATCGTTGAGTGTGTTCGAAGTTTTTTGAAAATTTGAGGTACCGCTATTTTCAGAAAGAGAATCATTTTATACTGGGAGAAAAGATTCTATAACCTCGGTTACTCGAGGAGAATAAATTCCTTAAGAACACACTGTGCATTCGGTGGACTTGATTCTACAAATTTCTATTTCATCTTCTTTCTTAAAGTTGATAAACACTTCATTTTGATAGTTCATTTGGACTTCTGTTTGAAGTTGTCATAACTTCATTGTAGTTCTTGAAAGTTATTCTTGAACTTAGTATTGAAGTTTGTATAGAAAACATCTAGATTTTGTACCCGCCGGAACAACAATTCTTAAGGAATTTATACTAATCTGTGTTGTTTGGTTTACTATTTTTTCAGTAAATAGTTTTAACATCATATTGATAGTTCTTCAACTTTTTGAATTTGCGTTTGAATTTCTTGAAACTTTATTTTGATAGTTCATAAGTTGGCTGAACTTGTTTAGAAACTCTTAACATTTGGTTTTTCTATTTTCCAGAAAATAGTTTGAACTTCATTTTGTTGATGTTCATAAATTGAGTTGAACTTATTGTTAAAAATTTAAAGTTGTAAATACAGAGTTTAAACTTCATTTGTTTTTTCATATGTTAATTTGAACATGTATTTGAAGTTATTGTTGGAAAATATAGATTTTACAAAAAATCGAGAAAAACAATAATTTTAAGAAAAATATAAAAATATTTATTTTTTGTGCTTGTTTGGTGAAGGGAATTTTTTTATTGCCATTTATAAATCAAGTATTTTGTTAATCTGCATTGGGTTTGATTTCGTGGAGACTAAAATCTTTTGATTTCTACTCCCCTGGTTACAAGAATATAAAAACTTCATCGAGAAATTAGTGTGGGAATTTGGTTCAAAGAATATAAAAACTTCACCGATTCGTTAAAATCTCTGTATTGATTTCTTGAGTTTAAAAGCTGTGGGATTTCACTCTGTTTGAATTTGATTCTGGTTTGAAGTCATAAAAACTTCGTCATGTTTCAAAGTTCACTCGGTTGATGATTTGAAGATGTAAAAACTTCATCATTGACTAGAAACAAGTTGGCTAAAGATTAAAATCTTTATTGTTAGCATTCTAAAATACTAAAGAGTATGTCAAAGATTGACAGAAAAATGACGAATGAAAGTGAACAACAAATTGATTTGATTGTGAATGATGTTGTCCCAACAACAATCAATATTGCGTCATTAAGTCGTTCAGGTATTGCTCTATCAATGAAAACGACAGATAAATTAGAAAAATATTTTGGTATGAAC